>OX383307.1:5800479-7058708 GCA_947523025.1 Dryobota labecula
AAAGTATCCTATGTGTTAAAGCCAAACAGGCGCGACTCGCAACGCGAATCGCGCGCGATACTAAGGCACCGCTCGTCGCGCGATACGCGGTGTTTTGTATCGCGTCGCGTGTCGCGCCTGTTTGCCTTTGATCCGGATTATAAACTATCTGTGTGCAAAATTTCAACCAAATCCGTTTAGCCATTATTGCGTACTTAATTGAGTAACAAACATACAAACTTTTACATTCATAATATTAGTAGGATAGTTTAGTTAACAATTAATTTGCCTGACTGTACGTACTTGGCATGCTGTCTGTGCTGAAGCATGCTAAAGCCGTATCGTGTTTCTATGTTTATAATTACAAAAAAGTTACTACATCCTTTCAAAATATTTTCTTCAATAAATTACATCCTATTTAAGTCTTGAGAAACAGAACAATGCCCTAGAATAGGTTCCAATCTATTAAATAATTCACAATATTAAGTAAGTATTAAGGCGCGTAGATCCGGTGCTCGAGCCGACTAAAGTAGGCACACGCAGTCGCGACTGGTTACCTCGCACATTTGGTAGGTATTTAAATATAGTAATTATTTTAATCATTTTATCAAGACGAACTCAGTGAATCGTGCTAAACAATCTTACTACCTTTTCAATTATTATAAAAAAACGTCTGTTTTGTAACTATGAGATAGATTAAACATTACGAAAAGGGGTAAATTTGGGATTTTTTTCAACTAAACTTAATGCGGTCATTTAACTTAGGCTTTTAGCTCATAATATCGTCAGTTAAACCGAAGTAGAGTTTACTTTGTTTATGGTTTATTACAGTGCGAGTGCGGTGTTTCTGATTAGACCATGTCCCACTTGCTGGAGTGTCCTAAATGTCCGTTCACTTGAACTAAAGAAGACCTAATGAACGTCACTGACGTCGCAATTAACTTGGCCACCTATTGGGCTCAAGCACTATAATAACAAAATACAATCGACACGAAAAGAAGAAGAAGACAGTTTATTTAAATTTTGTTTTCTATTCTCAATCTTGTATCGTTTTTTTTTTTGGTGCATTACTTTTAAATTGTCTTTTTTGCAGTCGGGTTTTTAACTTTTATTTTTATTTTTTTATTTAACACTCTTTTTATTTTTCCCATGAATTCATGGATCATACCGCCTTAAGTATTCATTGTCACGTGTGTAGCACCCGTGACTGCACGCTCCAGTGAAAGGGCTCCGGTTACCAATAATAGGATCTTACGTATCATTAGAATAAAACACCACACCTTACACTATTGACTAAGAAACGGTGTTCCTTCGAGCGTAATACCAACGAAAGGGCACGACTACATCTACATTTTAAGGAAGGACCACGTAATTGTTATTGTGTTATTTTTAAATCTCCAACTTCGAAAAAGAGGTCAATCGTCGAATCCGACTCGGCTGGGCAGTGTTCGGGAAGCTACGTAATATCTTCTCGTCCCACATACCGCAGTGTCTCAAGACGAAAGTCTTTGACCAGTGCGTGTTGCCAGTGATGACATATGGCACTGAAACGTGGTCGCTCACAATGGGCCTTATTAGAAGGCTAAAAGTCACCCAAAGGGCAATGGAGAGGGCTATGCTTGGAGTTTCCCTACGTGATCGAATCAGAAATGAAGAGATCCGCAGGAGAACCAAGGTAAGCGACATAGCTCGAAGAATTGCCAAACTTAAGTGGCAATGGGCAGGGCACATTGCGCGTAGAACAGATGGCCGTTGGGGCCGAAAGGCTCTGGAGTGGCGACCGTGTACCGGAAGACGTAGCGTTGGAAGGCCTCCCACAAGGTGGGACGAGGACCTTATGAAAGCCGCAGGAATCTGCTGGATGCGGGAAGCACAGAACCGGTCGAGGTGGCGGTGCTTGGGGGAGGCCTATGTCCATTAGTGGACGTCTTTCGGTTGAAATGATGATGATGATTTTATATTATTAAATTGCGGGGTAATTGTGTACCACACTTCCAGTAGCAATGAGTTTCATTTTGACAGTTCAACAACATTCATTGCGTTATTTACGTTGTTAAACAGACAAATTTTTTGAACATATAAAGCAATGGATTAGCTTTCCTTCAAAATCATTCAGATTTTGATAGATAGTGTGTTACGAGTTAAGGTTTTGATTCAAACTCGTAAAAAAATTGTGACAAAATTTAAAACAATTTTTGTGTGAATAACAAAAAAGATTTAGACTTAGCAGAACAATAAATATGGCGATTTTAGATTTTATACACCATGTCATTTATAGTGTAGATAAACGAAACCCAGTTTTCACCATTTTCTGTGACATGACGCAGGCGTTTGATTATGTCCACCATCCTAAACTTCTGAAGAAACTCGAAGCTTATGGTACAAGGGGTAATGTTTTAGACCTGTTTCAGTCTTATTTACGTAATGGACGAAAAATAATTTAAATTAATATAATTAATTTAGCTAATAAACAAGACAAGATATTTAGATCAGACGAGCGAATAGTTAGTTACGGGGTACCGCAGGGGAGTGTGTTGGGTCCTTTGCTATTTATATTATACCTATATTAGTAACTTACCGGAATGCATTGAACAACCATTGACCCTACTTACAGATGACAGGACCGTGACAATACCTTCGAAAAGTATAGATACATACGAAAATGACATTAATATTTCTTTAAAATCGATTATAAAATGGTTAGACGAAAATAATTGAAGAATATAAGCAAAATAAAGATAATGCATTTCAACCAACGCATGCCAGATAAGTCAAATTTGTATAGTAAGTACTCAATTTCTAGGGCTAGAAATAGACAAAAAATTTAGTTGGAAACAAAACATAGAGTCACTTTGCAAAAAACTAAGCACATCCGCTTCCGCTTGACATACTCTGACGTCTATTGTAAATCAAGACGCACTTCTGACTGCATAAAATGGTTTAGTCGAATGCAACCTACGATACGGCGTAATTTTTTGGGGCAACTCCACTGAAAGAGAAACTGCATTCAAAGCACAGAAAAGATGCATACGGTCCTTTTTTAAATTTTAAACTACTGATGTCTGCGTGCCATATTTTAAACAGAATAAAATATTAACTTTACTATGCATATATATTTTAGAAATCGCAGCGTTTGTAAAGTTAAACCCTGATCGTTTTCACCGCATGGCTGACTAATTTCCACGAAATAGGCGTGATAATAGTAGGCTATGTCGCCCTATTGCGAGCATGACTTTAATGCGCTAAAGTGTCTGCTACATGGCGCCAGTTATTTATAATAAATTACCGCGGAGTTGGAAATAATTAAACTTTGACGGAATAAAAAAAAAAACTCGCATTTTTTTGGTAGATAAAGCGTATTAAAATGCGACGGAATTTTTAATGGAGAGGGGAATTTCTTGATTAATTCTTGTAATGATTAGAAATTAGAAAAATATGACCATTAATTTTTTATTTAATGTTAATTTAATTCTAATACGAAATAAGTTGACTGAGAAGAATTGTGTATAGTATTAATAACTATTGAAGTACTTCATAATTAAATTGTTATTATTGTTAATCAATATCTATATTTATATTATTTATTCTTATTATTATGTTCTTAGCATTTATAGTGTATCTTGTACTTTTGCATGCCTTCTGGTTAAATATGGCTGTTGCTAATTATATTTTTATGTCACCGTGTTTTGTACCTATATTTGCAAAATATCTTTATATCTTATCTTATCTATCTTATCGTATTAATTACTACGGAAAAAGAAGACATGCATTATTTGGCGTCTAGACGCCAAATAAATGAGGATAAGGGGAGGAGGATGCTGATGATGAATCATATTTCATTGTAAGATAATCTATTACCACCAAGACAAGGGACAACAATTTTAGCCTAAACGGGGCCAAAGCCAAAGGTTGAACATAAAATAAAGTATTCATATATGCATAAACGTGCTCTCCCTTCATATGCATAATCATAAAACTCATATATTAAAAGCAGCATCCAAAACTGTCGTAATTCGGCGCGAAATTGACATAAAAGACAATCACGTATGAACTCACCATTTACGATACGATAACCGTCATTTTTTTTTTTTCAAGCGGTTAGTGTCAGCATTTGTGGAATGCTTCGAGCAACAGTGAGTACAAGAAGCAGCAATTAAGCGCTGAATCCCGCACTACCAAGTTTAGCGCATTTAGTGCTGCAACGCGTAATTAAAAAGTAGGTATCACACTGCGTGACCCACAGACGCTGTAGCTAAAATTTATAGGACAAGCTTTCGACAAATCAGAGCAAAGAGGAACCACGGCGCAAAGTACGAAAAGGTAACTGCAGTAGCTAAAACAAAGTAAAAGTTTACTCATTATTAGTGAGAGAAGTTTTACTTTGGTCAATGGCTTGCTATCTGCTCATGATACAGTTCCCAGTTGGAAATATTGCCACCAGAAGATGCTGCATTTTTTTACGATCACACATGAAAACGAAATAGATGCAGTCGCAAAGACACATGAAGAATTACCAGATACAATAATTGATTAACTAATAACCAAAAGTGATTTCTATCAAACAACTAATAGCAAAATATAAATTATACTGTAGTTGCAGTGTGACTCGCAAAAATGCGACACTATCGTAAAAACGGTCATCATCTATGACACTTAAAAGTCTCCCATATTATGCTCCAAGCCTAATAGATAGATATTCAACCGCTGTCGACTTTGCTAATAGAATCTACGTTTATTTAGGTTAGCGTGGCGGGTCGTTGATAACCACTCTTACATAAATTTCTCACAAAGCGTAGTAATATCTCGCTGTGTCAGACATTCCGCCCTGACATTGCCATGACATGTAGTTTCATTATCTCCTGTCTAATGAGACGTATGTGGGTACTCGCAAATAATTGTAACAGTAACTATGTGCGTTATTAATAATTTTTGTTATGTTATGTTTTGTTGTTTTTCATAATCATTGCTTCTTTGTTGTGGAATATCATTTCTCCAAACATGTTATTTCTATTTGCTAAATTAAGTTTTCAAAAGGAATGATCTGACTTTGTGCATTTTTCAGTTTTTCATTAGTACCTTCAGAATGTGCTTCAGAACATTCAGAAACAATGCAATAGCATAAGTGCTTTTGGGTCCTTCATATTATGCACATTTGCACAGTCTAGACCTTGATTGTCTTTCATCCTGTATCAACTTCCTTCTAAGCAATTGGTTTTCATAATCACTTACAGTAACTTCAATAAGGAAATCTAAAAATCAATTAGTAATCCTAATTACACGCTTAGAAGTGCTCGTCTAAGCTCGACTAGTTACGTTCATTCATCACTAATCTGAAATTGGAGCTTTACAAACTGTTCGCGATTATCGCCCCCGCAGTGAGAAACCCTATCCTTATATCAGTTTTGGTCCTTTTCGCACTATCAGTACTTTGTTTAATGGCAGTATTGTTTGAACATCGAACTTTTCACAATGAATTGGTATTATAGTTTTCCTTTTAGAGAGGGTATTGTTTAAATTGGATGTCGAGTAAAAAAGCTTGCTTTGACAGTCTGTCAAAGCAAAAGTTGTACTTTATCATGTCAGTAAATAGTCCTGCAAGGTTGTTAGTGTTTTACCAATTACCCTGTATAATTCATGATGCTATATGTACATACTGGTTGGCTGTTGCGTTGTCTGTCATTGAATGAATGACAGACAACTTATAATCATTCAAAATTACGTACGCCAGTATCAGAGAAATATAAAAGGATGGTTATAGATTGATGTGAGAGGCGAGGATCGAGCTTAGAGGCATGCCCATTGGGTAGGCCTGTTTTAGTAGTGAGCTGCAGTACTGTGCTGATGATGATGAAAGCTCAAAAGAGTTGATCTTATCAATCTTGAAGAATGAATTACATCAGTTATGAAAAGTAAACTCTACAACTCCACTTGAACGATTCAATAAACCATTCAAATAATGCCATTAATGCCTTACTTGGACAGCAGCCATTGCTGGTCAATAACCATAGCAGTTGTTAAGAGAATGAGCAGTCCATCCACCACGTCTTCACGAAACTGTCACAATTGGTTGGCAGCCAAGTTTACACAATAGTAGGTACGCACCAGATACGACCTGCTGTCGGCACGGCGCAACATGGCATGGCAAAGCAGTTTCGTGAACGGAAATGATTTTGAATCTTATTTTCATATTCTTAGCACTTACATTTAAATGAAAAATTATTTTATTTCTGTAAGTTGGTATGTACAAACACTTTTACATGTCAATCATATTTTAAACTAAGTTAATGAGGTCGGCGTTTCATATCTGACCACTCTGAGAAGAAAGGCCGAAAAAAACTCAAGTGGTCACAGTCTCTTTTACATTCCAGACATAATCTTGGGTAGATCATGTGAAGACCATGTACTTTGGTGTCTGAAATGGCCTTTTGAGGAAAGAATCATACAGATTGAGTGGACCTGTCCAGTCACTGCACGCATTTGTCAGTAATCGTGCAGCTCAACAAGGGGACTTGATCATACCGCGGGAAGCTACGGTATGCCGCGGAAGGCTTCTGCATGCCGCGTCGTGCCGCCTAGGGTCAGCGACGCGACGCGACGCGATGTGTTGCTGACGATTTTACTATGCGCCTCGCGACGTTGCGATGCGTCTCGCGGCGGCGCGCGCTCACTGGCCTCTTCCAATATCGTCACGTCGCGTCTCGGTGTGAGCTGACCCCTAGTGAGCGCCAGCCTTTACGCTCCAGTATTATATTTTTTCAAGACAATTTGTACCGTTGTCTACGATATTTCCAAGACTAATTACTACAGCAATTTCTTTTAATAAAATATAATTAATATTCCTTTGGTTATACAAAGCAACAAAAGGAGTTAATTATTTAGTTCTGTTTTTAAACAACTTTATTCGTTTATATAATGTAATTACTAGCAAGGGAAAAATAGATAGGAAAATTAGAAGACATTGTGTGTAATTTTTGGAACCTAAATATTTTGTCTGTAGAGGTAATATTTGAACTATGTTTGGACTAACGTTTAGAAATGAGGCATCCAAATCTCAGCTAACAATATTCCTTTTCGAATTAAAGGAATGTATGATGTTGGTAGGTACTTACTTCCAAACTTTGAAAGCAATTTCCACTTTCATCTATTTCTATGAACACTTGCCTATTAATGTTGTTAATAAACAGACGAATTCAATAACATTTAATTAATTGGTACTTAAAATTAATTCTGTATAACTTTAGATCCATTAAAGATCTTCTTTAATAGACTTCGACCTAAAACTTATTAAGGCGAAAGCGACAGCGTAGCCCGCGAAATACAAATATTCTTAAATTTTTTGAAATTTGCAGGTCGGTATTATTAGATTGTATGTTGATCAAAATAAGATTCGCGACCGTAATACGTATGTATTTACATAATTATAATCATTGAACCCCAACTACCCAACTTGTTTTTTGTTTTACCCAACTCGTTTTTATTTTTTGTGTTTGTTTTCTTTTTTTGCGTCATGTTTACCGCAAATAAACGATTTTTTTCTTACTTCCTTTTTTTCTTTATTAAAATTATCAATACAACCGTCTAAGACCAAGTTAATCTATTGAATGACTATTTCATGAAATCATTACATTTGAGGGCAATTTTAACTTAAGGAGCTGTATTGCTGATTCTAATGATTATAATTCTGTGAAGCAAATATGGCTTTGCTTTACGGTTGTGAATCATATTTTTTTGCAAACATGCATGGAAATGATTATTGTCATTATTTTCGAAAAAAGAACACGCGAAGTATCGAATTTACGGACAAAGAAAATCAAATCTATTGCAGGCGCGTTTTTTTGAATTTGGAACATTACAACGCTCCAGCAATGTTTTATGTCCCTGCATTCTTTTGAGAAAAGCACTATATATGCCTCGGTGGAAATGGCAATTGCCTATCTCGTATTAGTGAAGGCCGAGCCGTAATACTCGACCTGCAGTTGCCTATTTCCCGGCCTTTGCAATAATGTACTATTAATCAACATATCGACGGTGAAGTGCCAATACCTCCTAACTTACATTTTTATAGAATTCACTTGTTTATCATTTTGAATTTAAAGGAGTCATTCGCATGTTTTAGTGAAATCTCTTAAGTGTATTTTTTGTTGCTAAACTATATGTAGAAATACCTCCAACTAACCCAACGTGCCTATTTTATGGCATTACCGCCATACATGCATCCTTATTCAGTTTGTGTACATTTTTTACTTTGTCAGTTAGGTGTTATTGGCACTTCACCGTCGATATACCTAATCTGACACTGACCTGCAAATTGCAAAAAACGTAAGAAAATTTGAATTCCACGGGCTTCTTGAGCGCTCTTATCCCCCTTAAGTAAAGCAAGCATTGATTTTCGTTGATGTTTCTCCAATTTTCCGAACAAAGTGGCTAAACTCGTGTTTTATACATGAGAAAACTTCAATATTGAAGTCTTGGTGTGACTTTGAAGTGGTTTTCGGAGATAAAACGGAGGTAATTCACTCTTTGTCTTGTCGTTTGTGTCTTTTAAAAATGTGGAACCTACCTATTTTGAGTGAGCAGCGGTGGCCCTGTGGTACCGGCCCTGACTTACGATTTGTAGGTCGTGGATTTTTTTGGGAACTCAGGCACTTTTTTTTTTGTGAAAACTTCTTGAGGCGCGTTGAGCACTTTTTGGGTGAACAAAAATCATGGAACTCACGTCATCGTCACCGAACGCTTTCCATGAGCTATATGTATACTGTGTATGTATGTGTACTTTTTGGGGTCCTTGTCACCGAACGCTCGAAATTAATAATCTAATAATTGCTCGACGATACAATTCACAAGTTACTTAGTTTTCACTTCTATCGGCAGTCCCCCAAGACTGCCACGTTTTTTTTTTTATTAGGTCGTTCTGCCCCCAGCTGAGCAAAGGCCTACCCCAAATCCTTCCAGGCATCCTTTTCTAGAGCCGCCTCGGTCCAGCCCTTGCGGTACGCGTGTACCGCAAGGGCTGGATCGAGGTGGCTCTAGGTCGTCGCGCCACCTCTTCCTGGGCCGTTCTCGGCGGCGCTGTCCATCCGCGGTCACTGTGCATGCGGCTGACGTGACTCGCCCAATCCGGCTTTTACTTTGTGTAAATAATTTCATCTCTACTGCTCTTAAAACAGAGAAGGAAAACATCGTGAGGAAACCGGCATGTCCTAGAACCAAAAAAAAAATCGAAGACATGTGACATCTACCAACCCCCACTGGGCTCACGTGATAGATTACAGCCCTCTCTCTCTCTCGACTGAGAGGAGGTCTGTGTCCCAACAGTGAGGCTGATTATGCTTACGCTACTTATTTTTAGATTGACTGCCTGGTTGAGTTGTTGGTCAGCACCCTAATTGCGTAACAGATTCTCAATCACAAACCGAAGATTTTGAAGGAAATTTCTAATCCATCCAATAGCTTTCAAAATTTCGTCCGCCCAACAACGTATTTAAGGTGTATCAATTCATACACGAAATATTTTAAGAGAAACATCTACATATGAAAATTGATACTCCCCCTTACCTTACCCCCTACCTTATCTCCGAATCAGCTGAGCCTAAAATATATTTAAAAAAAAAATACAGAGAATAGTTTTATACTTCTAGGTTACAGGAAAATCTAAGTCTATGGTCTAAAAATAACATGGTAAATCTCTGAATATTGTGTGTACAAACTTACATTTGCAGTTCGAATGTATGTGAGAACATGTTTTTCAACTTCAATATTAAGTTTGTTCTTGGAATAAATTCATCCCGACTACGGGACCCAACATTGTGCGTGGTCTGACACGCTCTTGGCCGGTTTTTTTTAAGTAGGGCTTCAAAAAAACTGGTGAAATATGAGTGTACATGTACGAGTACATTGTACACCTCAGCTTATCTCTTCGGCAAATACAGGCGATGTTATGCATGCTGTTGTTGCTTATGAATTTTGTGCGTATTTTTTTAAGGCAATATCTACAAAATAAAAGCAAATACAAAATGGCGACTTTTAGCGTCAAAGACGTGACAAGGGTCGGTACAGCGTGCAAATAAACGCCTTTTGCCCTTCCATTATTTTGCGGAAATATCTTCATGGTTTTTTATAATTTAATATTATGAGTTGGTACAACTTTACCATGGAATTATTACCCGTCTCTCATGTTATTTTACTGGTAACAAAACCGTTTAACTTAGCAACGCTAGTATTTGGATACTGAACTGTATGTTTTCTTTAACTCTCAGAATTGTTCTATTAAACTATCGATCTGAGTGAATCTAACGGATGTTATTTGAAAATGCTTTTATCAACAGAAGAACTAGTTTTAATGACAGCTAGTGAAGTTATCAAAACGACAGAGATGTAATTGTTTGAACTTAATTGATGTTTCGGTACCGTGTGGTGCCGGACGTAAAGAGTAGCACCACCCCATTTCCTCCCGTGGGTGTCATAAAAGGCGACTAAGGGACTTACTAGAGAATGGCAGCAGCGTTCTCTATGTATTTTTAACACCATACTGCGATCGCCAACCAGCCTGCCAAGCGTGGCGATTATGGCATACCCCCCAAGGGGGAGGCTAATGTCTAGCAGTGGACGTCTTTCGGCTGAAATGATGATGATGAATTGATGTTTCTAACGACGTGTACACACGGCTACATAATATGAAGCTATAGATTTCCAGTATAAGGTGATCTCGCATTGTATAGGATTTCCGTACAATGAGAGATCAGCTTATACTAGAAAAATATAGCTTGATGTGTAGCCGTGTGTACCTAATATAAATGTTAATAGAATTTCAGAAGACGGAGAATTTATAAAATAGACAACGAACAATTTTTTATTTGACTCACAGTCGATATACAAAATATGGTAGATAGATAAAGTGCCGGATTAACTACGTAGCAAGAGTAGCAAATGCTACGGGCCCCGCGCAAAAGGGGGCCCCGTGTATCTAAACCCGGAGATTGTTTTGTTTCATTTAAACAATAATAATTATGCCGTGATGGAAGAAAAGCTGGCAATTTAGGTTTGTCCAACTTTAACCTCGAATAACTTTTGAAAAAATAAACTTATCGCAAAAATATAACAGACCTTCTTTATAGAACGTTCAATTTGCTATAAAAACATGTATTACGCTAGGTGGTAAAGTGCTTGTCAGACCAGATATAAAATTCCAAAGTTTAAAATAAATTGTCAGGGCAATTTCATCTCTGGCTTTTGTACTTGTCAGCAATACAGGGCCTATAGTAATCTACTGTTATACTTTTAGAAACCATCAAAACTGTAACTATAGATGGCAAATAAAGGTGGCTTGTTTTTTTTTACCACTTTATACTTGAGAACGCATAGCAGATCAAGGGCCCCTCGATAGAATTTGCTACGGGCCCCGCGCTTGCTTAATTCGACACTGGATAGATACCAAGGTATATAAATCGCTAGAGCAATGACACATTTCGCCATAAATTGACATGCTATTCAAGCATGCAAGGTGCTAATTTCAATAAGAAAATCTCTAAACAAATGAACACGCGGCTTCGTCCGCGTGAAATTTCTTGTTCCCTCGACACCGCATCGCATCGTGTTGCTACCCGCGCTACTACTTCGTTTTCGCTTAGCTATCATTCTGACTTTTTTTCTTTTTTCTCGGCTCGTAAGGGTTCTAGCGTGACATTGAATAGCCTAGATAGCCGTCTTCAGGAATTGGGCTATCAAATGCAAAAAGATTTTTTCAAATCCGACTGGTTATTCCAGAGATTAGCGTGTTCAAACCAACAAAAGAAAACAAACCCTTCAGCTTTATTATTTAAAAAAGTGAAAAAATAAAATAAAAATAAAAATATTATTCGGACTGTCAGTGGTGATGTTTTTCAACTTGCTAGATCAGTTGATTATTTCCCACCACGTGGTGGACCAGATCGATCCCACACCTAAATAGCACCAATTGCCAAATTAACGACACCCAATAAAAATATTGTTAGCGTCATAAATTTCATTGTTGCCTAAAAAACGGAATAAAGACTCGATTGGCTATAAAAGACGTTTCTTATTACGGCTAGGCATTTTATTTGACTGCGTCTAACGAGATGAGATAAAAAATCCGAAGTCTGAAAGATTTTTCTCCAAAAGTTAGGGTACTTAGAACAATCGTGTACAAAATACTATGAAATGGACCGATTTTTCAATCGCAGAAAGTCTGAAAATAAATAATAATTTTGACGACACGGTTGGCGCAGTGGTTAAGCGATTGACTGCTGCGCTGCGTGTCGCAGGTTCAATTCCCGCATGACGAAACAAATATTTGTATGACCTACAAGTAGTTGTTCCGGGTCTGGCTGTTTGTGTATGTGAGTTTAAATGTTTGTAAACGCACCCACAAAACAGGAGAAATTTCTAGTGATTTTGTGTGTGTGCAAAGTTTTTTAATAAAGAAAGCAAGAAAGAAGAAAGAAATATGGTGGTTTGACAGCTTTTGAATAGAAAATATGTCAAACTGTCATATTTACTCTTCAGTATTTATCTGGTTATTGAAAAAACAACCTTAAGAAGATACTAAAATTAACTTATTTAGGTTGATGTTAAGGCGCTATGATATGCTCGAGCCGACTGAAGTAGGATCGCGAAGTCGCGAGTGGTTGCCTCGCGCATTTGGTAGGTATTTAAACATAGTATTTATTTTAATCATTTTATCAAGACAAACTTAGCAAATTGTGCTAAACAATTCTACCACCTTTTCATTTACAAAAAAAAGAAAAGAAAATGTATGTTTTGTAGCTATGAGTTAAAAAAAAAACACAAACCTACATGGGCACTTATGAAACGTCAGAAGCTAGGTGCACGGTTCCAATTAGTCGTTTCCTATGGAGAAGAGAAACTGGTGTGCTGAGCAAGTCGGACGGCCGCGCTGTTTTATATAACAGTGACGTCACCGTTCAGCGTAGCACTGAACTTCGGCCAATATCCATCTCAGGCCAGCAGCGGGATTTTGCCTGCAACTACAGGGGAGTACCTATCCCTGCAGAAGTGTCAACAGACGTCCGTAACCCACGACCTACAAAATATTCGTGTATGTCTCGGGCTTAACCAGCTTGGTTTTCTTTATTAAATATTTTTTATGGTACACGCCTGTTCTTTTATTCAGTCGCCAATTATCAGGTGGGAAACGAACGGGTGGAGGCTACACTGGCAAGAAACTCCACGGTTACTCTTTTAAAAATAGTTGGCTTTACAATATTATCAAATAACATTGTTAATAGGTATGGGAGGACAGTGTATGCCTTTCAACAATTACCAGGTACTTAACAAAATAGAAAAGAGCCAACAAATCTACACTCTTCTAGTCCTACAACGTTCTCACATTCACAAAATAGAAAATAATATACATATATAAAAGAGATGTATATATATATATATTAAAATGAAAACCTATTCAAACCAAATGACATGATTGCAATTACAACTACAGTAACAAATCTGAATGAATATCATGTCCACAAAAGTCACTACCTAATAAAGAATTGGAATTCGATTTGTAGGTAAATAATGTCAAATAATGAAAAGATTGATTAAACATTACGAAAAGGGGTAACTTTGGCATATTTTTCTATCCAACAAAGTTAATCTTATCGTGTTATTAAAAGCGATTACATATCCGCTAGATCCTTAAATAAGAAATATCTTCTTTTTTTTTTTCAGAATTTTAATACACTTTTTTTTTGCGTTTCCCTTGGATTACAAAAAAATTGTAAGTGTGGTATCTATCGAATACTGCCTTAAGGCTCCTACAAACACAAAGAGACCGCTCGTCGCGCGGGACGCGGTGTTTTTGTGTCGCGTCACGTGTCGCGCCTGTTTGTAGGAGCCTTTAAGTTGCATTGATAGAACCTCAACGATTTACTGTGCTCAAGGAAGTCTTATATACCTTGAGCAGCCTGCAGTGTACCTACCAAACCTAGCTACGGTACCTATTGAACCTTTTCCAAACGACCGGACAAAAGAAGATCGATATGCCTTAAAATAACATTGTTATCAAATATCGTTGTTTCAGCGTAGCAACAACCTCAATTTTGAATTTTACCAATTAATTTTATTCCACATACAATCTTTCGGCCATTCCTCATCGATCAACACAGCGATGTCATTTAATAACCATCCTTGATTCTCACCAATAAAGTCTATATTTGCATGAATTATACTAGATTGCGACTGGAACGTTTCAATTAAGGCAGGCTACGTTAAGTGGCGGTGTGTTCCATGCTTCGTTACTGCGTGTGGCTCAAATCGTAGGCGGACGGCATTTACTACCGAATTTTCAATTAAGGTTTCACGTTTGTTTTGGTGGTCCAGCAGATTTTAGTGTTTCAGATGCAAAGAGCTTTTGGTGTTACTTCCCAAGTTCCCATGAACAGGAAAATAGAGGATTATATTATTATTAGCTAGCTGAAGTGACAATGGGTGGGCCATATTAGCCGTAGAACCGACTATTGGGGTATACGTGTTCTTGGACACCGCGAATCTACAAACCTAAGGTAAGGTGCCCTCAGGGTAGTTGGAGATACGATCTTCACAGGGTGGCTACGATTAGCGTAGCCGAGTATCGAGCTAAATGATATGCCATTGGAAAGGTCTGTAGCCATTAGAGAACTGATGATGATGATGATGATTAATTATATTTATATTTGTATATACTTAGTAAAACAATTTTTTATATTATTATTATATAGTATTAACAAATATTTAAACGACAAAATATACCTAAGTGCTAACATATAATCATTTTGAAATTTTGAAATCTGGTGTAAATTTTATATGGGTGTATTCCTGAAATAAAAATTATTTGATTTGTAAAAAAAAAACCTAAATATAATAATACTAGCATCTGCCCGCGACTTCATCCGCGTGCTTGTTCCCCCGTCCCACCCCGTCGCATCACATCGACCGGCGCGCTTGTTACATTATTGCAATTTTCTTAAGTATCCCAATTTTTTTTTTAATAATTTATAGCCTATGTTACTTTCTGATAATTTAGCTTTCTATTGGTGAAAAATAGTTAAAATCGGTCCAGTTGTTTCGGAGCTTATTCGATACAGACAAACAAATAAACAAAATCTTTTCTCTATATAATTTAGTTTAAATTAGATTTAGTTCTGAAGACTGATAAGCCAAGTTTTTAAAGCTTCGTCTCTCCTACTATTTTTGCTGTGCTCGACAGGATTCATAATGATCTCATTTAAGGCCCAGATATTATGTATTATATATGCCAGTGACCTTCAGTGGTTAGCTTGCGTGTGGGACTGGTCATCTCTTAGCTGCCACGGGTTATTTTATTTTATTTTGTTTCTATTTGTTGTACCTACGCTTGACGCTTTTAACGTGTAAGTTTTTATTATTTTTATTTTTACATCGTTCTCACTTTTAGTTATAAATGCAACATTATAGATGTAACGAATACTTTTGTAACAATTTAATTTAAAAGAGTATCCATGGAGTTTCTTGCCCGTTCTTCTCCATAGGTACCTACGCTTTGGAATGGGAATGTAGCTTAATTTTTCATACTGACCGACTGCTTGACAATTCAAAAGTGCCTGTAAATGGTTTAATTGAAATAAATGATTTGAGTTTGAGTTTTGAGTTTGTTCTGTACTGAGCTCACGCAACGCGTCGTACGCCCAGCCAGTAATAGGACTCGCCCATCCAGTAATAGGACTCGCCCATCCAGGAGCGCTGTCCCAAATAAGACGCATTATTAATTTATTATACATAAAACAAAAGGTATTTTAATAAAATACGTATACTAAAACGTCAATAAATAAATTTTATTATCTTTAAAAAGGTGAAGAAGGTTTCAGAAAATCACGCTTGATATATTTTGCGTGATTCACAGTTTTTTATCCGCGTTAGACATAACAAATTAATTTTACTATGTAATATAAACATAATCTAAAATATTCATATATTAAGTTATTAATAAAACGCTCAAATTTAACATATATTTTTTCCAAATCATTAACACTACTCATTTAGACGTAATCTTCAGTATAAAATCATTAAAAATCGGTTATCGTCGCCTTAACTTGGCTTATTCCACAAATCCCCCCTGAAAATCCCCCTTAGGAGGAAAAGTGAAATCTGAAAACAGTCTAGAATTCACCCCTGATAATCCCGCTAAGGGGGTAAAACTAGAATTGAAAAAACAAAAAATAACTTATTCCAAGATGATGATGAAAGTGATTTTTTTACATTAGGGTTCAGTTTTTTCCACTGAGGGGGATTCTCTCAGGGGGGATTAGTGGAATTAGCCCTTAATTTTATGTTACCACCTTAGTACACATTGTGGAATGCAAATGATGATGATGATACCAGTTGGATAGTGTCGGTGTAGTAAAAATGTGTTATGACGTCATCCCCTGCAAAGTATTGAGATTACGCATAATAGAGACAATTTACGCTAGAGAATACATTGTAGTACGCGCTTTTGACGGCCGATATTGGTTCATGAAAAAATTAGATTGAACATTACAAAAAGACCTTGGCACCCACTCTATGCAGAGACGCCGAAAAGTCTGGCGTATAAATAATTATCCTAGTAACTACTCATAGTTTCGATGGGCGTAAAACAAATGAAGCTAAAGTCCAGTTGGATAGTGTCGGTGTAGTAATAATGTGTTATGACGTCATCCCATGCAAAGTATTAAGATTACGCATCACAGAGACAATTTACGCTAGAGAATACATTGTAGTACGCGCTTTCGACGGCCGATATTGGTTCATGAAAAATTAGATTGAACATTACAAAAAGACCTTGGCACCCACTCTATGCCGAGACGCCGAAAAGTCTGGCGTATAAATAATTATCCTAGTAACTACTCATAGTTTCGATGGGCGTAAAACAAATGAAGCTATATTTATCTGAGTATCGATATTTAGCTTAGAAACAGATAAAAAACAGGCAGTCGACTGCTATAACGAGTAGGTACCTAGTGGTATTCTGTCAAGTCCATTAAAAACCTTAATTCTTCTTCTTTTCGTATGGGTAAGGCGCGGCACGCGACGCGATACAATACAAAGACACCGCGTGCCGCGCGACGAGCGGTGTCTTTGTGTCGCGTCGCGTGTCGCGCCTGTTTGTAGGAGCCTATAGTAACTAGTCTGGTGTCAGAGTTTTATGCCGCCCATGGGCCTCTGACTTGGCTACAAATGCCGTCAAGAAACGATGTTTTCGTTCAGCGTCTTTTTAAGCATGTGATAATTATACAATACGCACATGAATCCGAAAAGTCAAAGGTGCGTGCCTTGGGTTTGAACTCGAGATCTAAGACTTTTCAGACCGACGGTCACACCACTAGGCAGGCTATCACTGCTGTAGAACCTTACTATAGTAACCGCTCACAATTGGTAGAATTAACTTGTTTTAGGTCTAGCCCGCACTGCATATAAAAATCGCGCGAAATTTTTATCTCATTTCTGTTACACATGGAATCTTTATGTAAATACACGCATAAAATTCGCGTTGAAACGTACTCCCTACACTGAATATAAACCACGCGAATAAACATCGCGCGGTGAGATTTTGCAGTGCCGGCTAGGCCAGAGGCCTAGACCGTACTGCGATAAAAAATCGCGCGAAATTTTTATCACAATTCTGTAACACATGGTACCTTACGTATGTACACACACTGGCGATTTGAAATTGGCGCTGAAACGTACTCCGTACCCTGAATATAAACCGCGGGGGATAAAAATCGCGCGGTGAGATTTCCCAGTGCGGACTAGGCCTTAAAAGAACAACATTGCAAATTCACACCGCGTTACTGTTACAATTTTTATATGATTTTTCAAAGTCAAAGTTAATAACTGCTTGTTTTCACCAACTCTTGATGATTATTTTCGGTTAACTTTACTGGGGGTTAAATGAATCTAAATTGTTCCATTTTGGTAGACAGTGTTACTTGAAAAGACGCTAATAATAGACCCCGAAACGTTAAATTTAAGTTACGATTAGCGACTGTTTAACCATACATTTTTGACATTTAAACGTCTCTTAACTTTAAGCAACATTTATAAATAAAACCCAGAATTTAGTAAGCCCTACGAAACTGAAGCCAAATTTTATAGTAATATGCGTTTCCTCACAATTTTCCCGATATAACAATTTTGTTATTTAACTCGTTAAATTCGTTAATTATAAAAGTTTCGCAGCCACCGCTGGGTGGAGCCTTAAAACTATCGGTCTGCTGTGTAAATGTTACAAAGTTTCCTATGTCAGCAATTTCGCGTAAATTCCACATTAACAATGTTGTTCTGAACAAGTACCTGTGTTTCCATATCTACAGAGATTGCTTGTACCGTATTTTTTTATAAGTAACAGGTGTGCAGGGCTTTCATTTAGGTAGGTACCTACCTACAGACAGAATAACTTTTCAGAAAAAATCGTACGACGTCAGACCGAAAGCTTGTATAAAAGTTCTTCCAGCTTTCCGCTTGCTATCAAAATCAGATTATTTAATGACTAGCTGCTGCATTCAGTTTCACCCGCGTGGCTTTTTCTAAAATGAAATAAGCCTACTCCTTATGACATCAGCTATCTGCCAGTGAAAGTCCCGTCAAAATCGTTCCAGCCGTTTCGGAGATTAGCCGGAACAAAGAGACTAACAGACAATTTTTTTAAATTAGTTTTTTTTAATTTATTTATTTTATTATTTATGTTCACACAGTTAAATACATATAGATACGACATAATTATAATTAAGTACTATATATATATGTATATTTTCTTATGCATTTCGTAAAAAGCTGTCATTTTGACATTGACATTGTAATAATAATAATAATAAATTTATTTCAGATTTCTCCATAAATTGTTAGTAACACGAAAATACTTAAGAGCTAATGTTAGTAAACAAAACAAATATAATAAAAGATAGATTTTAGGACAATCCGACACCAGAACGCATGTATACTACTTCACTACGTGCAGCCGCATCCAGCGCTCAAGCATCGGAGAATCCCACCGGTCCGTCAATACGCTCAAGATGCTGTTGGAACTAGCTCGCATGCGAGTTAGGGTCGAGGTGCAACGTTTACGCATGATTGTCGCAAAACTGTCGACGTTGGCCTCGGCAAACATGCCGGAGGCACTGCAATACCGCGGCAGCCCCATCAGCATCCTGAACGCATTGTTATACTCGTACTGCACTCGCAGGTCACTCTGCAAATAGCCAACCCACAGGCTGCACGTGTAAAAGGATTGACAGTATGCCTTAAAAAGCGTTTAAACAGCCATTTCAATTTTATTTATTTGTATACAACAACAATATTTTCGTAGAGAAACAAATTAAAGTAGTAAATCAACATTTGAACAGAAAGACCCAAAATATTTTTTATGATAAACTTTTTGTGCGCGATTGTACCACACCCCTCGTTTGTGCTCGAATAAAAACGCTCCACAGAGGTCAAGCATTGCTCAATTGCTCTTATCATCTCGAAACACTACACACGCTTTATGTAACTAACTTTTACTGGCTTAATAATTAATAAATGATTTTATTATTTCACAAAGTACATCTTATTTTAAAAACTAGATGAGGTCTGCGTTTCCTATCTGACTACTTAGAGAAGAAAGGCCGAAACAAACTCAGAGGTCACAGTCTCAATCAGTGTAGGTACCCCATATTTGCGTAAGACACAATCAATCGCAATCTGAACGATTTTGAAGCAGATTGCTAATCCATTGCTTCATAATTATGTTCGAAAAAGTCTGCTCAACAACATAAATAACACAATGAATGTTGTTGATCTGTCAAAATGAAACCGATTCCTTCTGGTAGGGTGTTGTCAGTCAGTGCACGCATTTGTCAGTAGGTAATCATGCAGCTCAACTCAGAACTTAAGGAGCTCAACGATTCGGCGACCAATACCAAAGAAAGGATATTTGGGTAGGCGGCATCAAAACCAATATGATTGTTTTAGGAGTATATTATTTGACTAGGCGCAGAAACGGATACGTTCGCAAGCAACGGTACGGAGCCGATCGTATGCGTCAACATCCTGCCGGACACGATCGGCTGTCGCCGCATCCGTTCGTATCCTTTCCGATCCGATGCGATGCGAGCCATTTGGTGAAAATCATCCTTAAAACGACTTAGTAACATCACTAAAAGCGAACTAGGTAATACACCGCATAAGCTATTATATATAACAACCCGTTGGCACGTTCCTGCAGGCATGCGCCACTCGTCTGCTAAAACACTTCATTTGAGCCTCTTAGCCCATCAAGTGTTTATGACGGGAGAACGCGAAAATTTCTCGCAGAAATACATCTAATAACGCGTTCCGACATTCTTTTTACCGTTCTCAAGGATTCCTTCGCAGAAATATGAAGGAATTTTGTACCCTGAGCTACAGAATTTTAATAAGTAGGTAGTTAGCATCACGTCTTATTTCCCCGATGTGTTGGGCAGAGGCAATATATTATAACCTCATTGGGCAGAGGTGTACATACAGGGTGGAAGGAACATCGATTCGAAGCTGGTTACAATGGATGCAGTACATAATTCGGGACCCCCTGCGTTGAAATTTTCGTTGGGTATTTAAAAAAAACTGCTATTTCCTACAAAAGTGCAATACCTACGCGGTCAAAATGAATGGGGCAGCAATTTTTTTTTTTAATTTTCGACGTTAAATATCAGAATTTGTACTGAATCCATGGTAACCGGCTTTGCGTCGATTTCCCTTCGACCCTGTATAGTAAACCCACAATTCGCCAGTTATGTTTAAGTCCCATGTAAAAGGGGGCAAGCCAATTGCCATCAACCGGGCACAAATCCAGACTCCGAGCTGCTATTGAGAAATTCCAGATAGAAAAACCCAATAACACTTTGCCCGACGTGGGAATTGGACCCCAAACCTCATGCTCAGCAGTAACTCTTCCGACCAATATACCAACGAGGCAGTTAAACAGGGCGTCAAGTCTGCTATTACAATAGTGTCAGAATGGTCTCGTCATTGTGAGTATTTGACAGTGTTTGTATGGTAAATCTGTCAAAAACTCACAATGAAGAGACCATTCTGACACTATTGTAATAGCAGACTTGAGGCCCAGGTCGATAATAGTGGAATTTTCTATTCGCTAGAGGAAAGACGTGGTATGTTAAAGATAATTTTCCAGATAAAGTTGAAGGAGTTGAAAAGAAATATCTTAGTAGGACGTTGGCAAGTTGTAAAGTGATAAAACTTTAATGTTTTAAACGAATATGTCGGCGCTGAAAGCCTTTCCAGTCTGTCCCTAGTATATACAGCTGGTGTGATGTATTTAAGTTTTAACTTAATTACTACTTATAGTTTTTAGTACTATCTGCGTTAACATTTGAATACTAGTTGTTTTTTTTTTTAACCAGTGCCAATTTTGGTCGGGATAAGTCTGGTTCATCTGTATATGATAATCAAATCAAATCAAATCATTTATTTTTGCAGAAAACACAGTTACAATGGTGTTATAAAAATTTACATGTTTCAAGTGATTCTACCGTAAGGCATGCAAAATGTACATAATCATAAAATACATAAGATAGTAAATTAATTAAGTAATCATACAGATTAATTAATTAGTTAATAATAGTAATATTTAAATAATTTCAATGTCATTCCTACAATTATCTATTACAATATTTATAGTAACATTTATTAACTAAAAGGCTCTTTAGACTTTTCTTAAATAAGGCAGTATTCATTGCCCTTATTTCTTTAGGTAATTTATTGAAAATTATAGGAGCCATGTGAAACACACTTTTGTACATTAAAGCGGAATATGTTCGGCGGACACAGTGGCGAAATGCGTAACGTTGTTGCCTATTATTCACTTCTGAGGCTAATGTAAATAATTCTTTATTGGTCTTAACAAATACTGAGACCTCATAAATATATAGGCTTGGGAGAGCTAAAATTTTGTACTCCTGGAAAAAGGGTTTACAGATTTCAATCATTTGAAGCCCAAACATAGCCCTTATGCACCGTTTTTGTGCTTTAAAAATTAACTCAATATCAGTCGAATTTCCTCAAAAAATCGCACCAAACCTCAGAACTGAAGCAACGAAACCGTGTTATGCAGTTAACAAGGTATCATTATCATATTTGCAATCTGCATTCATTTGAAAGGTTACGTAATTTGAACTTAAAACCGATGGCAATCGATTCTTTGGTTCGGAAACCAAATGCGTGATTTAGGTTTACCATCTGATGTCTATCTAGTGTTTCTCGTATCTCTCTTCATTTAGGCCAAAATATCGCTTCAGCAACTGTTTTGATCATAATATTTACCCGACTGCCACAGAAGGGGAGTTATTTTCGTTTAATATAATTAAATTATTATACGTGTTATAATAGTTAATTTTCATTTTTATATCGCTACAATGTGTAATAAACCGTAGGGAATTAAGTGCTTAACTCGATAGCGTGATTGAAATAGACGAGTTTTTTTGGGAGAGCAGTTGCAGTTGCACACGTGGGCGCACTGAATCTTATATTTCTGATAATAATAAAAAGATCAAGATGATACGGCTAGACAGGGGATGACTACCGAGCTGACTACTAATAGAAGAAGTATGGAAGAAAAAGGCATGTTGCGCCGACCCCAAATAAATTGGGATAAGGACGGGAGTAAAAAGGTCAAGTTTGAAATGAAAGAGGTTTTTCATGATCAATCAACCTCGAACTTTAAAAGATGACGCACTAAAAACCTTCTTGGAAATGGAAACTGAAAGCTACGTTCCTTTTTTAAAGGCTAGTTTGTTGAGACTACGCCGAGCGCACAGTGGCGCCCTCATCGTTAGTTCGGTGATTTCTTTTATTTTAGAATGAAAATGCAGAAAATAAGCTTGTCAAGTTGTACTTTACAAGACTATACGTTATTATTACTACAAACAGTAGTTTTAAATTGTTATGTTTTATCGTAATCATTAAAACCGAGCTTAGTGGCCACTATTTTCCGTTTTAATGATTACAATAAAACATATCAATTTAAAACTACTGTTTGTAGTAATAATAACGTATAGTCTTGTGAAGCACAACTTGAAGAACTTATTTTCTGCATTTTCATTCTAAAATAAAAGAAATCACCGAAATAACGATGAGGGCGCCACTGTGCGCTCTGTAGCCTCTTAAGCGTATTATACTTACATTGGCAATGGGTTTCATTTTGACAGTTCATTACGTAATTGTTGCAGACAAGTTATTCGAACATAATATCGTTTTGATAAATTTAAAAACATTCAAATAAATGATTTGATTTGATTTGATACCAGAAGAATTAACGTAAGGGATAAATTACTGTTTTTCAGGAGAGCCAAAAACGATTATATTTTCTTAAATCTGTCTATAACTCTTTGCTGTCTGCTCCAATTTTAATTGTGTCTAGAGCAAAGTTTCTTAGAATTTCCTATTCTTTCATGCTATAAACGAAAAATTTACGAATGCCCCCAGTGGTTTAAAATATAGCATGTGCCTTACATTAAATATATGTTTAGTTGTCCCTTACGTTATTGATATTTTATGTGTAAACCGTGGAAGATAGTGTAATATGATGACTTACTTTATTTTTCTGAGAATGTTCGTTACATATATATATTTTTTTTGTTGTCATAAATCGTTTTACGCAGTCCAAAAATTTGTACTGTAAGGGACATTTTTTCAACTTTAGAGAAATTTTAATAATACCAATCGATAGAGCTGGAAATTCTGAATCCAATGATATATATGCATTTTCGCCAAAATACCCCTTACGTTAATTGATACTTCTGGTATCGATATGAAGCAATATGCTTCAAAATCAGTCAGATTGTAATTGATAGTGTGTTATGTAATTAGGGTACTAGTAATCTGAAAAAACTCTGACAACGATTCTTAACAATAAAAGGGGAAACAATAGGGAATGCTAATAAAGACTGCAGTTTGATATTGGAGAAAAACATGATTACCAAGCGGTAAGTTATAGAAATCGGGTTACACAATATGCGACCATAATAATAAACGAAGCTCATTAGTGTTTCGTAAGTTAACAATAAAGTCAACAGGTGAGTACAATCACTAGAACGTTTCTGAACGGCACCTGTCAGGCTTGGACGCTGGCTTCGCGCCAAAACTGACAGCCGTAATGGCGTCAAACTTTAAATTGCCATAAAAGTGATTACCGACTTCCATTCTTGTTGCTTTAGTGGCAACGAGGACTTGGAAATATTTATATTTGGGCTTTATTATTTTACACAGCGTGTATTAGAAATTTGCGGTTATATTTTAAGGGAGCTCTTCGTGGGCTCAGACCAAATAAAAAACCAAGACAGAGCGCTGCGAACAATAAAGTGAAGCATGCCAAAACTAAACCTCTGCGCTGTGCGTACACGCTCACACGCACACATTTACAACCATTTACAATCAAACTACACCTCACTAAGTGCACATAATGTTTAGGAAACCGGCCTCACGTCACTGTTGACGGCGCTCTCTCTTGGTTTTTATTTTAATTTGGTCTGAGAACGTGGGACGGTAAACAATTATCTGCTGTCCCTAGATTTGGGTCGACTGGTATCGAAGTTATGTTTGGTACATCTGATAATTTTTTCGCGTGTACGATGTTGGGCCCATGGATGAAGTTGTTCAGTTTGATGTCTGTACCACACCCTTAAATATAACCACACATTTCTGATTCACGCAGTATATAGTCTTGATTTTTGTTCCACATTTCTAATCATGATTTTGATTGAAAAAGGCTGCTGAATTATCAACGCTCTTCAAATTTTACAATGTATGTACATCTGATCTGGTCTGGTCTGGTCATCTGGTCCGTGCTTTGGTTTTGTTCTATAAAGCTTAATTCAAACTACCCAAAAAAATCCAAAGCTCGTACGAATCGCAACAAAATTTTATATCAGCCGTCCATACAATTCGCAATTAGAGTTTATTCAATTGCAGTATTGCACTACGGATTCAGAATAACAATAGCGTCGGCAATCAGACAATAGGTTAATCTGATCTGTTCTCCTGCATTGCAGGTAGACCGGCTGCCCATTAATGACCTGTTTCCCGCCTTCACGCCTCCAACTCGTTCAATTAGTGCGACCGGCACACAGATTTTGCTACAGTTATCCTTTTAAAATCTGAGTTTAATTTCGAAGTGGTGTGGAGTTGATTATTAAAGGGGATTTAAATTATTAGACTGATGGTTGAAAGATAGGGTATAGGATCTTGAGAATGGACGACCGAATGCTGAGGTGCAATTTGAAAGACATTGATGTCCAGCCAGAACTTGTAAGTCAACAAAAAGAAAAATCTGCGAAATGAAAAGTAGCAGTTGTATCAAAAATCCAGCAAGTCAGAGGAAAACTGCAAAGCAAATATTTGGAAATATGTCGCTCAAGATTTAATGCTAATATAATAAGCTGTTGCAACATAAGACGCCCAGGGATTTAGGCCAGGGACTTGGCAAGGGAATGGCCTAGATTCAAGAGGTCGAAGCCACATTCCCATGAAATATAAGGACCCCTGCCAAACAGAAGTAGGACAGCAAAAAAATCTTATTTAACAATATTTAAGTCCCCATTCTGATAAAGTGCCAACGGCTAGAATTTGGCATAAGACGGTAATGTCTAGAATAGGCTGACATTAAGGATATCAAGGTATGCCACCTGAGGTAAGAAAAAATTTAAACGACAATTTTTATGGGAAATTAAAAGAGCTTTTCATGGAAAACTAAGCGGAAATCATCGCTGAATATGAAATAATATGATGTCTTGGAGTATATGCCATAAAAATATTGGTACCTAGTTCTAAATTGATGAAAAACACTATCGTTAATTTTTCTGGGAAATTTATATAATAAGAGACACACTAATAGCCGTATACTGCTACTAGTGTTGCGAAAAGAATAAGACAAAAACTAGATTTTCATCAGCTCATTCATGAAAATGTAGTTTTTCTCTAGATAATTATGTCCAAGATATGAAATTGAATAAATTCTGTGTAAAAAAAAAAAACAAAAAAATCTTGGGTCTTTTATATCAGAATTTAGAATGAGAAGTGTGGTTAAGTTATTTTTAGAGAAAGAAAAATTTAGTAAACTCCGGTAGGCACGATTTTTGAGGAAAGCTTTCAGGAGTCTAGTATTATTACTCGTATGTGTCAGTAAGTAAGTATATCCTTTTCTTGAGAAAGCATTTTTACATATAAATGTTTTTTATGTAAAAATTATTCCCGGCTGTAAAAAGAAGGCTGCGAAGATTTCGAATAAATTAGACGTAGTTAAACAGAATTTTCGTTATCTCACATTTATGCTTAAGGCTTAATAAGTAAAGACCTTAATTTATCGGCCGGAGTTTCACGTTGCGGAAAAGTTATACTTTCAAGATCGAAAACTCTTACCAATATGAAATTAATGATTAGAATTTTCAAATCAGATCATAGGGTGAAATTGGGTGGAAACTTTAAGAACCTCTGTTTTTCGGATTGCTTGATGTTGTTCAGTTGAATTAACATTTTTGTTTTTTCTTCTATTAGACTAGACGATTTACTCTTATAATTATTACTACCCTCATGGTTTTCGTTAAATATTGTGTTGCAAATGTCACGTGCCAAGGTGTCTTAATTAATTCCTTACACAGTCAAATATCTATGAATGAGACGGAATTCCAAAAAAACATTAAACATATTTACACTGTTTTAGTTTATTAGACTTTAAAAAAATCCTTCCAAAATCCTAGTTCATTTCATATTTGCTTTGTAACGCACTTCGTTTATAAAATGTAATGTCGAAATTCAGCTTTACCACTGCCGGTTCCATTAATTTTATCGACCGTTCTACAAAGACTCAACAAACTATAAGTACAACGGCCTATTTCAATCAACAGTTTTACTCAGTTTGCGGAACCTAGATTAACTGGCACTGACAGACTTTTAAATAAGTTAAATGAAAATTAACTCTCTGGAAATAAATGGCCGTCTCGCGGCGCCATTGCAGCAAACTGAGCAAAGTCGCGTGTAGTTCTGCAAAGTGGTTTTATTTTAAACCTACTTGGCGATGTGGGAATCTTTATAAGATTTCATGCTCCCATTCTTACTATATAGCTGCCACTTTTCAGATGAGTTATTCCTTTGTACTGATCATCATCATTATTATTTTCTTTGCTTTTCTTATCCGGTGTCTCAACAGCAGGAGCATTAAAGGCTGATTATGTTCTTATCCCGATTAATTTGAGGGCGACGCAGCATGTCTTCTTCTACCGTACTTCTCTCTATTAGTTATCATCTCAGTAGTCTTTGTGCTGATATAAGAAGCAAAACATAATTATCTACTAGACCACTTAGACAGCTAATTATAGAACCTATATAGACTAAATAAAAGATAACGTTTTGCGTAGGTGGGCAAAACTGAATTAGATTGTCGATTCGAATAATTTTTTCTTTCGAGTTTTGACGACGTTTTTACATTCGAGAGTTTATTATTTGAGATGTTCATGATTTCTTCTTCAGTCTAAAATGATAAAACCAGAAGTTTCTATAAAAAATTCGAATAATATTTTCTTTCGAGTTTTGACGACGTTTTTACATTCGAGAGTTTATTATTTTAGATGGTCATGTTTTCTTCTTCAGTCTAAAATGATAAAAACAGAATATTCTCTAAAAAAAATAACAATAATGTTAATATCTTAATGGAAACAATTTTATAGTTTTGCGTTTCTTCAAGGCGTCTATTGGGTTTTCTATCAGGAAATACTCAGTAGCAACCTAGAGTCTGGATTTTTGCCCGGTTGATGGTAATAGGCTCGCCCCTATAAAAAGGGACTGATGGATCGAGCGTACCCAGAAGATGCCTGTTTACTCTTGCTTTCAAGGCAAACGGGTTTTATGTGGAAGGGAAAACAGACCCTGGTAGAGAATTCTACACTTTGGCTGTGTGCATAATAAATGTGGAGGAGAAGCGCTGAGTTCGACTAGACTTAAACATAACTGGGTGAAATGTAGGTGTTGACAGGTAGATCTTTACCAAACCTTTCGGGGAAAATCAGGCATGATGTTATGTTGTAAGTAGGTGCCTATTTCTACCTAGTCAATGTCATCTACAAAAACCATTTGTGAGTCAATTTCAACAACTCGATTTTTTACCTAATTTCCATGGACATTTTCATTTTCAGGTAACATGGTGCACTACCGTTCTCACTGTGCGTAAGCGCACGATTGTCTCTTGCCGGGCAGGGATTAATTGTTCGTTTAAACTCATTGGTGGAAGCTCAGGATGGCGAAACAAAATGACCATAGAAATGAATAATTTCGCTCGGACAAAACTACCGTTGACATGTACTCATTAACTATGAGTCTAAACATTCAAAAATAATTACCTTCTTGTAGGTCAATTATTAATTAAAGCAATCAAAAAACTTTTTCCTATATTTTTTGGAGATTATCTTCCTGAGAGGTACCTAAATGCTGTGTATGAAAGTGATTATGGACAAAACACAGAAATTTATAATTCATCGTTTACTGATGTTTTTCTTAAAAAGTATTTATTAGTCTTATAAACATAATTTAAGTGCCTTCATTTAGATTCACCTCTCTTTAATTCTGAGAAAAAAATAATCGTTGCATTATTTGTGAAGCAGCACTGCGTTTTCAGCCTAGACGCGTAAATTTTTCGCCTGAGAAATTCACTCCTGTACGCCTTCTCTCAAGAAATCACAATCAGCCTATCTTTTATTCATATAGAACAGTCCCGTGACTGAGAAACAACGCATAGCCTAAACCTCTAAAGATAGAAACATGCCAAGACATTTTCCTTAGAGCTACAATAAGAAAGGATTTTTCGAACCTCGACCCCTGATCGACTCTAACGAGGGGAAGGGGGTTAAATTTGTATGCGAATGAGGTCGCGAGCAGTAGCTACTTTACTACTATTTTTAGCCATCATCATTTACATCCTGCCCGTATCCTACTCGTCAAATATTATTATAGAATTTAGTCTTGTGCCATGTCAGTAAATTAAATTAATCAAGATCAAAAAGTAGAACAGTGCATTACTAGAAGTAGTTGCTCTGAACTCTGACATCAATAAAATGTAAGGATTTTCCAAGCATGCGTATGACGCAACGAAATAAAGATTTAAAAGAAGTATCGTATTGGATGGTTCTAATATGAGTCATCACGTCTGTTTGTTGATTTTGTCCAGTATGTTAAGATACTCAGATACTACAGCTAAGAAGCTCGGCTTTGGGAGATATTCCCGGCGTAAAGTGAGTCATTGTGTCGAATTTGGTTTGAATTGTGACTGAATTCAGTCGAAATTTTGGCAGCTTAAAAATTACTTACGCTGGGATTTGATTATGATTCCTAGGTTCTTGGTGTTACCCTTCTTAATGCTTTTATAATGAATGCCTATTACAAATCACTGCCGGATGTGACCTCCCTATAAAATAAGGGTCCTTTTGTAACCCTAACCACCACGCTGTGTCAGAACAGTTTCCAACCCTCTTGGGGGCTGGGACTTGCTGATTTAATGATGATGAGTTGGTATTTGCTGCCGTTAAGGTAGACATGGTTATTGCAAAAGTAAGTAACTGCATTTTTGACAGTTATTGATAATTTTCCTGCAAACATCTTATACCAATGTCTAAATCTACAGATATCCAGAGAAAGGCGAACATTGAACATTAGAGAAATGAAAAAAATTATAAGGACATTTCCACGCTTCACGAATTGTGTGAGAGAGAGATAGTCTAGATTCACAGATCGACAAATACATAAGTAGGCATCCTAGCGAGGTCAGGATATAGAAAACCATTTCCTACGGAAATTGCGACGGAGAGGAAATAGAGTCTACATGGATATGGGGTAAAAGAAGTTCAGAACTTACCTGATTTTCTTGATTGAGCAGTTTCAGTTGGTCGTTTATAAGGCTGTACTTGGCGCTCTCCTCTTTCCTCAACGCCCGCTCCTTCTTCAGTTCAGGGCTCCAGAAGGTCTTTATGCTATGCATGCTGGAGCCGAGTTTCTGATTGGTCAATTCCAGTTCTTTCTTAAGGTTCCCCAGTTCCCTATGCAGATCGGAATTCTGAGATTGCAGCTCTCCAAGGAAGATACCCGGCGGTTGTTCGCGTCGGTAGTAGTCTTCTTCGGGGGGCGGTGGCGGTGCGTACGAGCGGTCATATTCGCGCTCGAGGGATTGGTAGCGGAGTGGACGAGGACGCGCGCGGTGGTGGGCGCCGGCCGAGGCCGAGCGGCCTCGCTCGTCGGGCGCCGGCGAGGGCTCATCATCTCGATTCAGGTAGGGGCTTCGGCGGGACGGGCTGCGGTCCACCTGGGGAAGGCGGGTCCGCGCACCACCGCCGCCGGCCCAATCCTGGCCCCGGCGCCACTCCTCCCGGCACGGCGGCCGGTCGTCCTCCGCGGCGTACTCGCGGAGATACAGCTTGGCTCGTTTCCCGCGTCAGTGGGGACGCATTGTGCACTGGACTGCGCGACGGGTACGCGACCACTGAACGAAACGCCCGCCGCATCGATCGCTCTTCTCTTGCGCATGCGCGGTCCTTGCACAACTTAGCGGCTGGAGCGCTACCGATTGATTCCCGGTCGGTGTTTGTCGCGCGACGGGATCGAGTGCGGCCGCGAAATTCGCAACAAATTTAATTAACATCAGATATTTTCGGATTCGATAATCTTCAATCAGTATGTCGAGTTTTAATTGCGATTCTGACATAAATTACATTAAAATGGTCATTGATGTATTGATCGTTGTTACTTTCATGAACTGTAGATGGAAAATCGAAATTGTAACGGTGGCAAAGGGGAAACTTTCATATCTTCATTTTAGTCCATCGTGAAAGATAATTGACCAGAAAACTGACTGTAGATGTTAGTTACTTAATATGAGAAATTAATTGAATTTCCAATTAAACTTAACCAATAACCAATGTTGTAGAAACTTAGCTGAAAAATTACTTCCTATTTGATGTTAAAGTAGTGATTAGTACTCACTACCCGCATACCAACCTACATTTGCTATCTAAAAGTAACTTATAAGTAGGCCAAGAAAAATACGAAAAATTCTGTATATGTACTTTTAAGTACAATTAATTATAGTTTCTGTCCCTCAAAAAAGCCTAAGTATCTATTTTTAGAACCTCTGTTTTCAACCACCCATTTTCCTGGTGTCGTGTTTTTCAGCGTTTCAGCGCTTAATAAAAGCGGTAGCACGGAGACGGCTCTCATCCCGTGACCCACTTACATTTTTTATCTCACTTGCGTGCGTGCATTCGGTATATTCTTGTCTCTCTCTATAGTAAGGTCGACTTATGTCGGTCAGAGGCGCTGGTAGCGATCGGGAAGAGCCTAGTGATGGGAACAATGTCGATGGAACATGCCGAGGGTGTCTAATTCGTTTTCTATCCGTACGTGATCTTTCTATATGAATTTCATTTTAACTTCAGTTAGTAAGTAGAACAACAACGTTCTTGAAGTAATCTAATTGAAGCGTACCTAGTCCGCACAGCTTGTTGATTTCATAATGTAGTATTCAAGGTAGATACCTACCTTCTGCAAGCGTTTACGTTCATCGGACTTTAGTAGATACCTACGAGTACCTAGTTATTTACTATTATGGAAACTTTCATTATGAATGATTAGGTAGTTTATTCGTATTTTAATTTTATTAATTAACGATATTCTAGTTTTCCCGAAATAAATGAAATCTCTTATCGGGAAATAGGACACAATTATTATAATACTAGCTTTTGCCCGCGGCTCCGCCCGCGTGGATGTCGGTTATCACGTAAAAAAGTAGCCTATGTCCTTCTCCATATCCCAGGCTATACCTCTGCCAAATTTCATGACGATCGGTTCTGCGGTTTAGGCGTGAAAACGTAACATACAGACAGACAGACAGACAGACAGACAGACAGATAGACAGACAGACAGACAGACAGAGTTACTTTCAGATTTATAATATTAGTATGGAATATGGATTTTCAGTTCAACACATAGAGGATCCTCCAAGTTTGGACAACACAGTCCGGTTATGACTCTCATTTAAAAGAAACAAGTTTGCTTATAACTTGTCCGTTAATCAACATTTTCCGATGTTGTAGCACTTTTCAGAGTTCATATCCAGTCGACAAAGCATCCAACACTACATCGAGTGAAGCGCAGGATGAATGAAAAGCGGAGAATCGCTAACAGCGCGCGCCTCGTAAAAAATTACATCGTCGTCGTCTGTCCGTCGCGGTCGTTAGTGGCGCCACTGTCGCAATAGCTGCTCCTCTATTGGTTTGCTCAGCACTCTCTGCCTTTTATGAAATCCTGGTACCCCATTTGATTTTATATTAAGGCAAAAAAATGTTTTGATGGTAATTTAGATAAAAGGACTAGGTATAATATTTATTTAGTGGTATAGATAATAGTATTTGGTCGTTAAAATGGCGACCATTTTAGATTTTCATTTTCACGTAGCGTTGATAGCTTTTGGGGGATATATGAGATCTAATATATTAAACATAGGTGCACCTTAGCAGCTAAGAGATTATAATTATATAGCCGAGATTGGTAAATGGACAGAACCCGAAAATAGGTGACCATGTGCCATAAAACTGCTCTTTGGGTACCACTTCGTCTCAATTCAGACGTAAGTAGGTGGACCTATTCCTACTCATGTAGGTACGAATTACCAACTGAAACGACCAACAATCAATATTAGGAGGACCCTAAAATCATTAAGTCAATAAAAAAATTAAAATCGGTTGAGGGACCCCCGTCAGCAACAAAGTTACTTACATGATACTCGCACGCACACACACACTCATAAATATCGAAAGAGATATACAGAAAGAAAGACAGAGAGAAAGTCGCATGAAGGGAGCTTATCGCTTGCTATACCAGTTAACTCAACTCCTACCTCATATTTATAAATAGGTATAAGTATATCATTAAAAATGCAGCAGTGGTGGCCCCGACTTAGTTGGCTTATTCCACAAATCCCCCCTGAAAAATCCCCCTTAGGAGGAAAAGTGGAATATATAAAAACCAGTCTAGAATTCACCCCTGCTTATTTCACTAATCCCCTAGAGAATCCCCCTCAGTCGGGAAAACTGAACCCTAATGTAAAAAAAATCACTTTCGGGGGTCTCGGAATAAGTTTTTTTTTTTCAATTCTAGTTTTCCCCCCTAAGTGGGATTATCAGGGGTGAATTCTAGACTGTTTTTTATAGATTCCACTTTTCCTTCTAAGGGGGATTTTCAGGGGGGATTTGTGGAATAAGCCACTTAGTTGTAGGTCGTGAGTTCGAACCCAGGGAAGCACTTTACTTCGTGTATTTAATTTCATCACCACTGCTCTCACAGAACGGTGAAGGAAAACGTGAGGAAACCGGCATGTCCTAGAACCAAAAATTCAAAGAAATGTACTGACATCCACCAACCTGCACTGGGCCCGCGTGATGGAGTATAGCCCACTCCCTCTCACATGGAGGAGGTCTGTGTCCCAGCAGTGGGAACATTATTGGCTGATTATGAACTTATAAATAGGTTATTTGGGTTAATAATGATGTTAGAAATGTGTGAGAAGGATATTATGTAAGGTACAGTCCTTTCACAGTTGTTTTACCTCTCATTTTGCATCAAAAACCAGTGATAGAAATAAAGGTAAATGAAAAATTGTTTATCATCCACGTGATCCAGGTAATACAGTACTTAAGGAGTAATCTTTATTCTTGCTAGCAGGATTGCTGATGGGTTGCTGACAGAGGTATAATAAATATGAAAAGACTACATAGTCAACATTTTAGGTACTTACAAAAATATTTTCATGTCTTTAATCTACGAAGGGGTAGAAAGAGGAGTAAGTTTGCACATCCACATTACACGTTTTCTGCTTTCACAAAAAATACCTAAGGACCTAAGGCAGATATGATTTAATTTTCTTTGAGTAGATCGTCAAAGGTATGATGTCTTGAAAATAGTCAATACTTGGATTATAACAAAATTTCATTTTCAACGCAACCACATTTTCAACTTTCCCGCTTTTCGATAAGAGGTGACATAATTATTTTCGTTTAGAAATGAAAAAATATTACTACATTATAAACATCCATTTTTATAACATAAGTAAAAAGATGAATTTAATTGTGTATAATTTATAAGCCTCAGTTATTCTTCTCCATAATCTGTAGGAAAATGAGAATGTAGATTTAAAATACTGTATCGATTTGTAAGTTATTTCTTTAAAAAAAAACACGATTCTGAACGAACAACAAAACTTCGTCTGATCAATTGGCTGTTTGAGGTTATTTTGTGTTATTGTGTTGAAGAAATAAAATTACATAAACCTGAGAGATGTCGTTACCTCCGGCGAGTGGTACCGGCAGATATTTCGCAAGAGCAGCCAAATCTATTCGTTTGTTACGTCAGGGATGTACAAACAGACCATTTTTTCACATTTCTGTAACTCATGTAAGTGGTCTTAATTTATTGATGATTGACTATATATTACTAAAACAATCTCGACATTGAGCCAATATTCACGCTTATTTTCATTTACTCTCTACAACACGTCATTTTAATTCAATTTTAACATTTCAATCTATGTTACGTTCTGTTTTTTTTTTTTTTTTTGGTATAGCGCAAGAGACTGAACAGTCAGCCAGTAATTGAACAGCTTGGTTCTTATGATCCCATGCCGAATACAAACAATGAGAAGCTAGTGGCCCTGAATTTAGAAAGAATAAAGTTTTGGCTAGGCAAAGGCGCTCATGTTAGTGATCCTGTTGCTGAACTGCTTGGTGAGATTTTTTTTTTTTATTCCAAGAGCCTTACTTAGCCGTGCTGTTGACTGCCAAGCCAGATGCTTTGATGCCATCACAAAAAAAATTGTATAAACCCCAGTTAACATGATTGGTTAACATAATTGGTGACCATGGCATGCAATCCTACACTGTACTGGATACAGCAGCCCATACTTATGATCATTTATCTATCTCTATTCCTTTGCAGCTTATTTTAGTCCAATGCAAGATAGATTGATTACCTACTCCTTTTTGAACAAGAATTGAAATTGTATTTTCTCACAACCATATCTTTTTCAGATTTTGTGAAGTTCTATTCAATTTCATTCAACAATACTTACTTAAATTAACATGTTCAGGGACCCTAAACACCCATAGGTGTCATGTCATAACAATAAAACTTTATTGTGTCTCGTTCAGTGCCTTTGAAAGCGTTCATTCCATCTCTTTCACAATTCCAGGTCTATCCGGCTTCTTTCCAATTCACCCTCGGTCATACATGACAGCTTGGAGAAACAGAAGAACTGCGAAAGAGAACCTTGCCAAGTTGGAAGCTGAACAGGCCCAGGCTAAACAAACTGCCTCATAATAAGTCCTTAGTTAAAGTTTTAGTTTATGTGTAGTTTATAGAAAAATAAATGTTATTGTAATAATTATTTTGCGACTTTTCTTTAATTTACAAATTGTATGACTGTTTCGCCCGCATGAAGCTCTGAAATTATTCCACGGGAGCGAACTACTGGGATAAAAAGTATCCTATGCCCTTATTCCAGGTCATCATCAGGAAATGTGCACTGCCCATTGCCACTTAAGTTTGGCAATTCTTCTTTATTTACTCCAGGTCAGTGTCTACCTATGTGCCAAATTTCATCCAAATCCTTCAGCCGTTTCAGTGTGAAAGCTTAACAAACTTACTTTCGTATTTATAATATTAGTGAATAGTATGAATTACCACTTGACCACCTAATGATCCACCAGCAGCACCTTCCACTTTTCTATTGAAGGCCAGCTCCCTCCTTGCTCTGATTAAAAACTAATTGACATCTGTGATGTCTCCAAGAAGAGGAAAAAACAGCACAGTGAACCAAAGGCATCCCCATAGAAGCAAAAAAATTAATTTTTAGTTCTTTCGATTTAAGTACCTCTGATTTTGCATAGCTGTCATAATCAAAGTGATCTTTATTCTGATTGCAATAAGGTCGCGCTGCTGGGGTTACTGTGAGATGTAAAATAACTGAAAGGACTGGACTGTACCTACATTATCACAATTTTGAAGCATGAACTTAATTATTATGGTTAGCATATAATTGTAGGTACCTTTAGACCAGGGGTGGGCAAAGTACGGCCCGCGAAGGGCTTTCATCCGGCCTGCCATGGACCCTTCTACATACGAATGTATTAATTAATCAACTCGGCCTATCGCAGTCGACTGCTGAACATAGGCCTCTCCCATGCTGCGCCACAACACCCTGTCCTCCGTCGCTGTTCTCATATGAGTGTATGGACTGTATGGCCTAAGGTAATGTATTTGACAGCCTCGCTGATACATCACATATGAGAAAAACGCGGCTACTCTAGCAGTTTTTTCTACGTATCGGACGTAGACAAAACTGCTAGAGTAGGCGTGTAGGTAGTCATTCGAGCGAAACGTTTGTAAGCAAACAGACGTTCTCTACCATGAAGATGCGGAAAAACTGCTTTCGAAACAGGCTGACGAACACCTTTTCTCGCTGTTAAACGTCGTCTCAGCTTGAGCCTGCATAAGGGGACATCATGGCCAATCAAAAGCAGTTGTATGTCACGCATACCTACCACGGCAGGGCCTTCAAACATAAGTTAAATTGGATTTTTATAAATACTTAAGTAGGTACTAAGTTTGTAATTTAACATAATTATTTAATTTTAAAGACTTGACAAAAATTTCTTTATATTTCATTTCATTATCTTTTGATCCCTCCTGAAATTTCTTAAATTTTTAGGCCAATTCGTCCAATTTCTATCCTTCCCTTCCTATCCAAAGTGCTTGAGGCCTGTGTCCACAAACAATTCTCCAACTTTGTTCATTGCAACTCACTCATTAGCCCTCTACAATCTGGGTTCAGGCCTGGGCACAGCACTGTTTCCGCCCTCCTTAAAGTGACTGGCGATATAAGGGCAGGACTGGAAGACACCAAAGTTACTGCTCTTGTGTTGGTTGATTTCTCGAATGCCTTTAATACCGCCAGTCACGACATCCTGTTAGCCATTCTGTCATATGGTATGGTCTCTCCCGAAGCACTGGAATGGTTCTCCTCTTACCTTCAGGAACGTCAGCAGTCCATTCATGTTGGGGATTCTTCTTCATGCTGGTGTGATTTGTTAACTGGCGTTCCTCAAGGCGGTATACTTTCTCCTCTACTCTTTTCTATTTTTATTAATCTAATAACTTCCGTACTTCAATGTGCGTATCATCTGTATGCAGATGACTTGCAGTTGTATTGTCAAGGGAAGGTTGATGAATTGCCTGACGCTATCGACAAATTGAATAGGGACTTGATAGCCATAAAAACCTGGGCTGATAGATTTGGTGTAGCTGTAAACCCTAAGAAGTGCCAGGCGATCATCATTGGCAGTCCTCGTGGTATTAGCAAGGTGGATGGTTCAACTTTGCCACCGGTTCTCTTCAATGGTACGGTCGTTCCTTTTAGCACTGACGTGAAGGACCTAGGCTTGCACATTGACAATACTCTGAACTGGCGAACTCAAGTCGCTAAGGTAAGCCAGAAGGTTACTGGAACGCTGCGGGCTCTGTACCGATTGAAAAATATATTACCAGCGAGCACTAAGACAATGCTTGTGCAGTCCTTAATTTTCCCTATTATCGATTATGGTGATGTGTGCTACTATGACCTGAATGCAGATCTCCTCGACAAACTTGACCGTCTTCTCAATAACTGCATTCGATTCGTTTTCAATCTGCGTAAATATGATCATGTCTCTGCGCATCGGTCGCTTCTAAAGTGGTTGCCCATACGCCAGCGCAGAGAGCAAAGGGCGCTGACCACCTTGTTTTCATTTCTTGACTCTCCATCTTCCCCTCGTTACCTAGCCCCCCACTTTCAGTACATTTGCGCCAACCACAATAGAAATCTTCGTTCATCTCACAATCGTCTTCTTCAATGTCCCACTCACCGCACAGACTTCATTCACTCTTCCTTCTTCATACAGTCTATCTCTCTGTGGAATGCGCTTCCCCAGGAAATCAGGATGGCAACCAACCGATTATCTTTTAAAGTAAAAGTTCGTGAGCATATTCGCAAGAAGCTGGCCGTATCATCATAACGGTAATGTTTTCCCATTGTGTGTCTTATTTGTTTTAGTATACATATTTATGTGTATTTATTTGTGCTTATATTTATATATAATAATATTTATATATTGAATTTATAGTTTGTAATAGGTTTATGTATATTTAAATGAATATTTATTCCTCAATTTTCGCTATTGCACCTACTACTGTATGTCTCTGCATCACCCAAGGGTTGACTGGTAGAAAATGCCTATGGCATTAAGTCCGCCTCTGTACATGTTTTGTGCTTAAAGTATTAAATAAATAAATAAATAATGAAAAAAAAAAAAATTGCCCACCCCTTTAGACCCATGAACGTACCAAGCCAATTATGATCTTTATTCTGATTGCAATAAGGTTGCTGTTATAGATAAAATAACTAATAGGGCTGTACCTAATCACAATTTTGAATCATGAACTTAATGATCATAGATAGCATAACATTTTACCTTTAGATCCATGAAAGTACAAAGCCAATTATAATTCTGGTTATAAGACACAGGATACCTACATACTTTTGAGTAAAGCAAAGGACTTATTACCCTGGAAGGTAGTGCATCTGGGAAAAGCTGAAAACGAGAACCCATTACGATGCTCTCAATAAATTGAAGACAGTAAAAGACAAATAATACAATGAATTCCTTTTAATTTACGTGAAAATGACAAGTATAACAATTCCTTGAGTGAATACAATAATGATGGTAGCCAAACGTCAAAGGCACATAACATGGATTTTTATACATCTCAAGCATAAACACCAAAACACTTAAAAACATGATTACACTATGAAAACTTTGGGGTTTCTTTTTCTGGTTCAACGCGCAGATAGCGACGTGTATAAGCTAGTTATTTATATTCTTAAAATTGTACAAAAATACATCTAAATAATTATTTCATACTTGGTTTTGGAAGAGGTACCTACAGGTAATTTTCTTGACAATATGGCAACACGATTCTGTATTTTGGAGCTGGCAACACTAACAACATATTCAACCTTAAAAAGACAAACTTAAACATGACAATTACTAACAATCCTTGAGCAAATATATAACTGCAGTAAAAATACAGAAAACAATTAAGAAATTCATTGTTCCACAAAAGAGATCTTACATATGGAAACTAAGAACGCTATGAGGGCTTTACTTACGCTTCTAAGGATTCGAATCCCTACAAGAACATACAAACCAAGAAAATATAGATTCAACAAATAATTTTATAACTAGAAGTATAAAAATGTGTCACGATTATAAACAACTTAGCTAATAATACAAGGTCTTTACAAAATAACATTTAAACCAACGCGCCCTTTATCGGGTCAGTAGGAAATTTACATAACAGTCAAAATAAAGTTTGTTTGCAATGGCAATGCAATGATTGGTGGTCAGTTTTTAGGTTACTGCCTCAGTGGCAAGAGAACACGAATATTGCAGTGTTATCATCTAAGGTTTAAAATAGTACAAATCAACGATTCATTTCTAATCAATACCCAATTCGTTGCGAGTCAAAAAAACGTCAGCACATTTATTCCAATACCACAAATTACAAAGAATGTTGATAACAAATTATTAATTGACACTAAAATGATCAGGGAACCATCAATATTTTTTTCCGTCCTGCTGAAACGTTTTAAACACTAGTGCTCAGTATTCGATATACATATTTAATCCATTGGGCTGTGGTGCTGCAAAGCTCGTGAAGGAAGCGGGTGCAGAAATAAATTTGTACTTTTGCTCCTCACAAATGTTTATTTCAAATGTATATGTTTAGTTGGTCTTCCTTATGTCTGCTACCAAGCGGCTGGCTATAAAACAAAAGAAAGACAAAATTAAGAAAAATACACATTATTTATATTTAAGGTCTCTCTTGCACAGTCAGTGTACACAATTAGCTGACCCCCCTTGCATAAATGGTTGAGATTGGGGTCAGCTAATTGTGTATACTGACTGTACTTGCACACAGAGCACACACTACACAGAGCTAGCACTAAGCATAATTAAAACATCACTGTCTCTGTCAACTTCAAACGATTGGCAGAAATAGTACAATGTTTTAAATTCGTTTAGCGCTAAATTTATAATTAGTGATTTCTGGTGCAACTGAGCCTTTATTAGTGACGCATTCGATTCTAAATTTGGTATTAATTAAGTTACACTTTTTTAATGACTAGTACATTTCTATACTGACTGTCCTACTGCATCAAATTAATAAAATCAACTTAATGAGAGTATTGATAAGTAGGTATGTAATATTAGATGCATGTTAATATGCACATTAGTTAGCAAGTTGCAGTGAAATGCAGTTGCAATGTTAGTAGCGGTTTAAGAAGACTATCCCGAAGAGGAAATTAATTTAGTTACGACATCCAAACAGTCCGCGATTTTATCTGGCAAAAAATATACCTATCAATATCCCAAGATGTCCAAAAGTAGAAGCATTTTTTTGTGAAGTTGTACATGACGTGTTATAGAACATAGATTCATTCACCATTCCAGTTCTTTGGACATCCACAAAAAAACGCATGAATCCCTGATTTTAGGTATTATTGATAGATATTGGTGCCGATTCCCTTGTTCACAAACTAAACTAAATTTAAGTTAGTATATCTTTTTCTATCTATTTCATTAAGAAAAGGACAGAAGATAAATTTTAGTTTAGTCCTGTCAAATTAATCAGCGCTTGACGTAAATTGACGTATTTTTAGTCGGCAAGATTTTAGTCACGTCTAAACTTATAAGGAGTAGTGACAGGCGCTGATTAATTTGACAGGACTAAACTAAAATTTATCTGCTGTCCTTTTCTTAATTAAATAAAAAGATGCATTGAACTTAAATTTTGTTTAGTTTGTGAACAAGGGAATCGGCACCAATGTCAAGCGTTATACAGGTTGATTGGTAAACATCACATTTTATTTAAAGTTTGACATCAACACTTTACAAAAGCTTTAAATTTTCCAATACTCAAAGGCAACCCCCACCAGCAAAAGCGAATTTGTTCTTTCGCCAAATCGAAATGCCTATATACAGGTTGTAATTGAATTCATGGGCATCTTCTTTAGCGGTCATTATACTCATCATTATGAACAACTTTCACTATGGGACTAAATCTGAAATCGCGAAAAAATAATCAGCTGTTCCCTACATTTACATATGTTCGCATAGCTCGTCAAAATGTAAGGAACAGCAGATTTTTTTTTCGAGATTCAGTGTTGTTGCCATAATAAAAGTTGTTCATAATGATGAGTGCAATGACCCCTTATGAGGATGCCAGTGAATTCAATACACCCTGTATAATATCAATGACGTAAAAACTGAACTTGATTATTTCCTGCCAGATAACATGAACATACATGAAGCGGTTTTTTTGACATTCACTTACCAAACTTGAATTTTGATTGCAATTTCAGCTCTATTCCTGTTTACCTATAAATGAGTGACTTAAGTTAGGACAGGAGTAAGAATACAAACAAAGAATGGATACCATTTCTACATAGTGTTTCTGATGGTGTGTGCAAAATTGGTCATTATTTTAATTAGTCGTAAAGAATACTGTTGCACTCATATTAAAATTAAATATAGGTAAGTTAATTGTCGGATGGGCACCTATTCAAAAGAAAAATATTGCCATCTCTTACTTTTATGCAAAACCAGAAAGAGATGGGGAACTAACTGGTTTGTATTTTAATCATCAGCCTGGGATGCTCTGAATCGTATTATTTTAGTAGTTAAAGGTTCTGATTTGTACTCTTATTTTCTTGATCTCTTTCTTGTGTTACTATGCAGTAAAAGATAGCAATGTTTTAATTTTTTTGCTTGTGCTGCAGCTTCAGGAGCCAATGAACTTAGCATCCCAATATGTACAGTCACGAGCACCAATATGTATACGCTTAGCAAAATTCAACAGCAATTTTCTCGTGAGTAACGATAAGACCGATATAACCGCTATGATCGATATATTATTAGTATAAACTTATACTATTATATAAAAGGTCTCATTTCAAAGTTGCAATCGTTATTCACCATGAAAATTGCTTTTGAATTTTGTTAAGTGTATACATATTGGTGCTCGTGACTGTACTCTAAATGTTTTATATTTAGAGTACATATTGGGGTGCGAAGTTCTTTAGGGATACCGATTTTGTACTGTAAATACGTGAACCCATTTTTCTGCAACAACTATTATAACGCAAGAATAATAAAAAGCAATCATTAAAAAATACTGGATAGTAAAAAAAATCTTCTATGTAAGTATACTATTAAGTGCGAACTACGAAAAACAAAAAGAAACATACAACAAGCAGTATTTATATCTTGTAGTGTTCAACCTTCTTACTGGTTCACTCTTCGAATTGAATGTTCTATCTTTTTACTTGCGCCCTGCGCCAGGTTTTGCAAGTTGGCTGAGCAAAGACAAATCTAACTTTAAAATGACTATAAAAAATAGAATTTGCTCTCTTACTTATGAAATTGCATTACCTTGTAATTGTTATAAAACTGTTTACTTTATTAATTAATGTACGGTCTACTATATGCTCTTGGCGTACTTGACGGACCTATTTTAAAATAAATTAAATTAAAGCGCGCTGATTTACTTACGTAGAAAAAATCGAACAAAGGACCACGGGCACTTTAGTATGAAGCTTGAGCTAACCTTCCAAAAGATATGACACTTTGTCAAGTGATGGGTTTTTGTTTGTACTTGATTTTATATTATGGGAGCAAAGTTGAATTCGAGTGCGAAATTGTATTTTCGATGCTTTTTCATAAAATATTTACATAAATGAAAAATATTGTATGAATAAGTGCTAGCAGAATCTTTATCTCGTGATAAAAAAAATATATTAATAATATATTCTTTACTAACGATAGAGTCCAATCATGATTGGTATATTTTCTAAAAACAAATGAAAAACTAGCTTGTGTCTTTAATATTTTATAATTGTTATATTTTCTTATTAAAAAAATTGGCCAAAGCATCATTTTTGCGCTTGATTTGAACTGAGCTCCAATACTATAAAATGGCAGACACACTATTACCTAAGCTATTATTTGGCGTCACTGTCATAAGTGTTGAGGCAGTAACAAATTTAGCCCAAAATGTCGCATGGTCCTTTTTAGAAGAAAAGTTACATCTTAATTCTGAGTTACGGACAAATGCTTGCACTGACTGGTCTGGTCCACCCTCACATGATCTGACCAAGATTATTAATCGATACTAACGACGACCGACGATCGTTAAGACGTGAGTTGTCAAAAATGTAAGGCAATTATGAAGTCGCCTATATGTCTAAGCCTACTCTTTAGCGCCGGCGCAGACCTGGCGAACAACAACTTAGCGTGGTTTTCACTGCCAAATAAATATCAACATTGTAGGTATTTCATAATAAATATAAAGTCGAAAATGGATAACGTGAGACGCGCACCTGAGTCCGCTTTGAAGTGCTCTCGAACGAATGGAGTTTACTTATTTTCAACATAATTTTAATTACTGCAAGGTTGATTTTTGTTTGACAGTCTAAACCGCGCTTCGCCATGTCTACGCTCGCCCTAAAGGTAAGTTAACGACCATTTTAAGGCCCAGATATATGCCAGCAACCTTGAGAGGTTAGCTTGCGTGTTCTGTACCGAGCTCACGCAAAACGTACGTCCAGCCAGTAATAGGACTCGCCCATCCAGGAGCGCTGTCCCAAATAAGACGCATTATTAATTTATTATATTAAAAATAATACATATTTAAAAAAAGTAACAATTAACCAAATAATTTATTCCTTTTTATTGGAAAGCAGTAGATTTCTTTTACCATTTCTATAAAAATGAAGGAGTAAAACGATTTCAGCTCAACTATTTGGAGGTGATTTGTTAGTTTTTTTTGCTTATTATGTGATGCCGATATAAAAATTATGGCTAAACCAAATTACGTATCATATCATGTAGATTACTAACAATTTTTGCACATGTCATTTCTCTGTAAATGCCGACGAAAAGTTGCTTCATCTGAATACTTTTTTCAAGCTTTTTTCGAGAGAGCAGCTTTAAGCAGTTGTGGTTGGGGCACACCTTTATAAATAGTCTAATCTAATGTATGCAGGGGTCTTAAAGTAGTCTTTTACCCGACTACAGCGAAGCCAGGAAGGACAGTATTTTATTCAGTACTAATCAATACAGTACCTACAAAAAACTCCCAACTAAATGGTGTATTGAATGTCAACATCTAATACAAGAATAGCGTGTGAAGGACAATAGTACTTATTTAGTGAAACCCCGTTCAAATTAAAACAAACCCATATTACGTCACAAATGAGCAACATATAATAAAGCATTTTTTTATACATATTGCGTGTAACTGTGGGTATACCCTTCGCCATGCAAAGCTTGCTGAGCGAGAATGTACTTTGTGTACCTGTATTAAAGCTCCTTCAATGCTTTGTTAAATGCCTTAACAGTTTTATCAATATGTTTGTCGGCCGACTTCAGAATTTTCTCCAGACCTAAAATTAGGGAATTTTCATTTGAATTTTAAAATAACTATGGCCGATGTTTTGCGAGCTTATTCTCTCTAAATTCCCGTTCAAATGTGGTCCACGAAGAGTAAAATAGATCTGGTGTATTACTGAATCAAATCTCATACATAATTATGAAGCTTGACCTTGAACATCATAGCATTTTCCTGCGTAACACACAATTTCAATTCAATCACAATCTGAATGATGTTGAAGGATATTGCTAAACCATTGCTTCATATGTTCGAATAATTTGTCTGCTCAATAACATAAATAACGCAATGAATGTTGTTGAACTGTCAAAATGAAAGCCATTGCTACTGCAAGTGTGTTATGCCATTACCCCGCTGGTCAATTATTAACAGTTATTGTGCCAAGTATCTTTTATTTCGTTATCATGTTCGTTTTAAGGGCTTTATCACACTAGCGAGTTGCGAGCGAGTCGAAAGCGGGGCGAATACGCAGCGAGCTCGCCGCGAGTTCGCAACGTGTGGGCAGCGAACACACCGCGAAGACGCCGCGGGTGCGCAGTGAGCTCGCGGTGAACGGCGCTGTTGACGCCATTTTATGAATGACACTGAACGTACAAAACGCGGATCGTACACCGCGAACTCGCTGCCCACCCGCTGCGAGCTCGCTGCGCACTCGCCCCGCTTTCCACTCGCTCGCAACTCGCTAGTGTGATAAAGCCCTAAGGCTCCCGCAGACAAGCGCAACGCGACTCTAGTAGAACAATTTCTATGAAACATGGAAATTCTTATTTATACTAGAGTTGCGTCGTGTCTGTCTGCGGGACCCTTTACCGTATGTAAACCCTTCCAAAAATGTCATATCCTCACTTTATTTGCTAATTAAAACATTCTACACCGTGAAATTTAAATGGTTGTTTTCCCGCAGCGAAATGGTTTTGTCTTGGTAATACAATCGTTTTATAAACAAATTAAATTTAAGAAACAAAAAATGGCAGATTAACCATTGTGAAAAATCACCACGTGCGAGAGTTTATTTTGCTTTGAACATTTCGTCGCATGAGTGGTGTAGAGAGCTAACCACACTTTTGACCGAATTGAGTTATGAACACCACGATACTCGTCGTTAAACGGAGATTCTAGTGGTGAAGAGATCTAAGTGATAGCTCAACTAGAGGTTTGGTTTTTCATTCAGACGTGAAAGGAGTTAAATGAAACTAGGAACAAAAAATCAAGTGGTGAATTTTTGATCTTTATCTTGGAACCAGTTTAGTGTGGAATAGCTCTCTTCACTACTAATGCGACGATTTATGAATCGCTGTTCCCTTTGTTGGCGGCGCGTGCGGTTCGAGTAGTACCTACAAGTTACCTCTAGTGTTACTATTGATTCTCACGTTTTCGAGTTGATGCATATTTTTAAAATTATTTTAAAACAAAAACATATTTTTTTTTTTACTTTCACTCTATATTCCGAAAGTACTCCTTATGGCAAGTTGTTCTGCTGCGGGAAAACAACCACTAAAATTTCTCGGTGTATACTCCATTTGAAATAAGATTAGACATTTTGCAGTCCGTTCAACCGATTTTGACTTCTATTGCGTTGGTGGCATGACAAATGGCAGCTGTAAACAGTTGGTATTGTAACCACTTTTTTCTTTTAATGCCATCATTATGCCTACGGAATAGAAATCAAAATCGGTTGAACGGAAAATTCAATTAGACATTTTTTTTTTAAAACATTTTTACAAAGTTTTTTTAAATTTCAAATTTTATTTCAAATGGAGTATAACTCTAGCCAGTAAAGACGTTAATTACTATATACATAGTTTTCCCAGTGATTGACTATAAATTAGCGCCGTTTTAAATATTTCAGATAACTCCCGAGTGAAAACTCAAGGCCTTCTAGAAATAAACGAACTTAAGTACTTATTAAGAATTCCCGTTTGAATTGTCTTAAGGGGGAAGCGATAAGGTAGCTCGCGAAATTCAAATTTTCTTACTTTTTTTTGCAAATTTGCAGTTCATTGTCAGGGTGTATGTTGATTAAAGTATGATTCGCGAAACTAAGGCCCGTATTACAGAACGGCACTCAATACTCAAGCATTACTTAAAACTAAATTCAAGCTATTTGATTGGTTGAAACTAGTTTTAAGTAATGCTTGAGTCTTGAGTAAGGTTCTGTAATACGGGCCTAACTGCTGAATACTCAAACGCAATTCAATTTTAAGTCGCTGTTAAGTCTATTGCTGTCTCTGTCACTTTAAACCGTTTTGTAGCGACAGAAACACTTATAAGAACGTCTTAAAGTTAAGTGACGTTTGAGTATTTGGGCATAAGAGTACTGACATAGTATAAAACACATTGTATTGTATGGTAACGCTACACTCTCAGCTGTATACGAAGAAGGTCAACTAGTTTCCTAATTTGTCAGTATGACAGCTAAAGTCTATTCAAATCCTTGTTTCCAGTTGACATTATATTCACTTAAACGAATATCAACTTTATGATTATGTCAATTAAGTTGATTCCAGAATGACTAGTGCTACCGAAAAAAATCATAATTTATGTTGTAGCGTAAACTGCATTTTAATGTATTAACGTTACTTTTCCAAAAACACATTGTTGTTTACATGTTTAGAAACTAAAACGCGAACGCAGTTTAGTTTCCTGATTTGTCAGTATGACAGGTAATACAGGTATGCAATAATTGCACACTGAGCAGCCACCATAGGTACTTCTTCACTATAAGATGCGATAGACCGCTATTCTTTAAGGAACTTGCAAGTAGCGGGGGTTCCGGTACAGATCGCTCCAGTTTGATCTACGGAAAGAAACGGTTAGAATGTTTTACCTGTTTCTTTGAGCGTATAAGTTAACTCGGGACTATTTTACCCGCACGATACCAAATTAGGGCAGTATCAGCACATCCAAACCGCGTTCAAGAGCTGTCAGTGTCAATATTCCTCAACAAGGATGACTTTGACAGCTCTTGAACGCAGTTTAGATGTGCTGATCGCGTTCAGTTTCGTTGGCGAAATTGGCACCTATACCTGAAGTCTCTAATTCAGATAATTTATGTAAACAAAGTAATGTCAAGAAATGTCACTGTCAAAATGACAGGACAGTGGTGCAAAACATTTTATCATTAAATGTTTTTGTAAATAATCATCGATAAAACTAAAGTGAATTAATTATAAGAACTATGCAAACAAAATACCGTTGCCAAACAATGTTTATTGTAGTGTGTCGGAGACACGGTATATGATAGTCATAATCAGCCCTTTTAAGCCCAGCGCTAGACGTAGGCGTCCCAAAATCGATTTCCAATCGAAACAATTTACAGCCGCTTTCGTCCAAAATGTGGCTAGATATGCTACTTACAATATGAATCTATTTATGAGAGTTGTAATATTAGTGTTGTTGAAGATTAAAAAATGTGAAAATGTTTGGATCTCCTGCATTGTTACCAGTATCATAAAATATTTTAAACCAGAAAATCTCCTTTTATTAATAACTTTGTTTAAAACCGAAAATTTATAAAAATAATTACGGTATGATTATTTTTTAATTATTATTTCTTAAAATCAGTACTTAAAAGAAAATAAAAGCTCTTGTTTTGCAATTTTATGTGAATTACCATTACGAAGATATTTTTTTGTTGTGTTATCCCCGTTGTTTACATAAATTATCTGAATTTGAGACTTTGAGTATAGTCTTTATACACCACCCGCTTCTGTACGCAAGCATCCTTATTCTAGAGTCGGACCTGCGCCAATCAACACGAAGCTTCGCGCTAAGACACGATACATACACGTAGATGTGATCAACTACTATCAGGTATTTTTGCGAAAGATCGGATAGTGTTTCAGTTATCTTAGGGCTGGAGGTACGGTGGCCAGCCCATTAAGTTACCACAAACTGTAAAATTTTCTCGTTCGATTTTGAACGTAATTATCAACGTCTTAAAGTTTAAAATTGTTTGGAGAAATTTAAAACATAAAATGTTTTTAAATTATATAAATACCTACAGATTTGTCACGGTCTCGAATCATATTCAGATCAACATACATATACAGTGTATCTGGTCACCGGATCATTTTTATCGACAAATCCACCATAATAAAACATTTTGCCCCTACTGTTGTGAAAACCTAGGTGAAGTAAGCTTGAATTAATGAACTATCAATAGTGTCAATCCCTAGTCTCAGATGGAATGACAGTTCACTTCGAGATCACATCACCTAAGTTTTCACGGTGAGATTTTTACAGAATCGACCGGCTGATGCTTCGGATTCACTCTATTGACAGCTCAATTCACTTATGTTTTCACGGTGAGATAGTTACAGAAATAGCACCACTGATGCTAGGAATTCACAATATTGACAGCTCACTTCACCTAAGTTTTCACCGTGAGATTTTTACAGACCTGCAAATTAAAAATACGTAAGAAAATTTGAATTTGGCTGGCTACCCTGACGCTTACCCCTTAAGGTTATTACTTCTAGAGTTTTCATACCGACAAATCACGAAACAGTCCCTATCATCTATCTGCTTAGTCTGTTCCCGACCATGTTGGAGTCGGCTTCCAATCTACCTGATGCAGCTAAGGTTGACTGGTAGAATATGTCTCAGGCATTAAGTCCGCCTCATTATTTTTTTACTTGTGCATAGTTTTAATAAATAAATGCAGCTCAATACCATTATTTCACATGGACCGACTGCTTATCTGACCTTCACTACTCGGTTATTTGGTAACACGATACCCATTGGTAAGACAGTGTGAAATCATCTTTATCTCCTGAGCTTGTTCCTAACCATGTTGGGGTCAGCTTCTAATTTACCCAGATGCAGCTGAATACCATTATTTTACCTGGACCGACTGCCTATCTGACCTCTATTACCCAGCTACTGGGTAACACCTTGGTAATATGTTGTGAAAGCAACATCATCTTCTGTCTACCCTTTTTCGAGCTATTTAACAGGATGCAACCGAATACCATTATTTTACATGCACTGACTGCCTATCTGACCTCTACTACCCAGTTTACTGGGTAGCACGATACCCCTTGGTAATATGGTGTCAAAGAAACATGACCATCTGCCTAGCCTGTTTCCAACTATGTTGGAATCGTTTTCTAGTCTAACCTGATTCATCTGAATACCAGTATTGTACATGGATCGACTGCCTATCTGACCTCCATTGCCCAGTTTACTGGGTAGCACGATACCCCTTGGTAATATGGTGTCATAGGGACATGATCATGTGCCTAGCCTGTTCCCAACTATGTTGGGATCGCTATCTAGTCTAACCTGATTCATCTGAATACCAACCAGTATTGTACATGGACAGACTGTCTATCTGACCTCCACTACCCAGTTACGGGGTAATACGATATCCCTAAGCAAGACTATGTGAAGGGGACATGAGTACATGACAGTAAAAAATAGTAGCAGCAGTACATACCAGAGTTGGCAATATCATCGATGCGGCCGTGGTGTTTCTGGTAGTAGGGGCGGATGATGCGGTTGTAAATGATCAGCGAGCCGTTGTAGTCGGTCGGCATGTAGCACCATATGACGAAGATGCACTGTGGAATGAGAAGTTACGTATTACAAATAGATGTTTCACATATTTTGATTACACTACCGATAACTTACATCGGGACTTAAAAAAACTTTTTAACAATAAAACAACCGAATTATAAAAAAAAAAAAACACTAAAAAGTGAAAAATAACTTAAATTTTAGAAGTTGGTGAAAAAAAAAAATACGAAAATACAGAACCAAGGATACCGACTTCCAAAATTAAAGTTATTGAAAACCGAAATGTTTTTTTTTTTTTTTAAGGGTAACAAAAAAAAAAAAAAAAACGGTTTATAAACGACACGAGTTCTGAGGTAACAAACATCAACATTTAAGCAAAGAGATGCTTTTGTTAGGTGATAAATAAAAACCAAGACATTCAAGAGGCTTAAAACATTGGCCCCACAAGACAATCGGCCGACAAACTTTATTGTTTAAAGATTGATGTGGATGAGCCAGTGGGCGCATACTTAGAATGACTTAGTCCCGTATTATAGAACGTCACTCAATACTCAAGCGTTACTTAAGACTAGTTTCAACCAATCAAATGGCTTGAATCTAGTCTTAAGTAACGCTTGAGTATTGAGTGACGTTCTATAATACGGGCCTAAAACTAATAACACAAAAGTAAAACAAAACAGTCAAATATGAGACTGGTTTCTTCAACTTCATTGTTTTACACTCAAGCATTACTTAAAACTAGTTTCAACCAATCAAATGGCTTGAATCTAGTTTTAAGTAATGCTTGAGTATTGAGTGACGTTCTGTAATACGGGCCTTAGAACGATAAGTTCAAGTGTAATAATATTATAATTTGAGAATAAATAAAGTATTATTTTATATTCCTTTTTTACGTCGAGTTATAATGGCGAGTATTCGACTATTCGCCATTGGGAATGGCGAGTCATCGATATTCGACTATTCGCGGCATCTCTAGTTTTTTCATTCGGACGTACGAAACCCTAAAAACTGGAATTGCCCCGCTGATTCAAACTCGAAGAGCATTTACACTGAGCAGCATGGCGTTACAAAATAATAGGAATAAACCTGCTCACATGGAAATATGTATTTGAGCAGGTTTACTTCTATTGTTTGCAACACCAGACCACTTGATACCAATGACATGACAGCACAAGGTTGAAATCATGTACCAGATTCGCTTCACATAGTTCACATGTCATCCTAATAGACAAGTGTTCATACAAGACGCTGATAGCGACAATGCCTTACTAAGTACAGTTCATGGACTTTATGTCCATGGTACAGGTAAACAAGAAAAAGTATGCGGTTCGGCAATCCTCGTGTTCCGAATTAGTACGAACGGCGCGCCACAAAGTAACCCCTCACAGACGCAAAATAACTGTTTCTCACCCTTTCGATATTTCGATGTAAACGCACTCCGTTATTTCACGATAAATACAAAGCACTGTAATTTATTTACCATTCGCATTAAAAAAATAACTCTAAAGTGCAGTAATTTTAACAATATTACACAATAACTGTCGTTATTTAGCCGTTATTTGACTAATGCAAAGTCAAATGCAAGTAAATGGAGTATAGGTTATATAAACAGCTGCGTTTAGTGGTAGGAAGCATTGCGTTTGTATGAAGTGCGTGAAGTGAGTTTTCTCTCTGTCGAGTTATCTGAGGCCCTAGTGTGAGTTTATTTTAACCATCTCGAATTTATGCATCGAGCGCGTTCAGCACTCCGATTGGTGAATGGTCATTCGGCGGCCAATCGGAACGCCGAACGCGCTCGATGCGTAAAATCGAGATGGTTAAAATAAACTCCGCAGCTCCGGTCGCAGATTGTCATTTGTACCAGATTTGCTCGACATGTCAAACTAATAGACAAGTGAAGACACTGATAGCAATAATTCGATAGATACACACGGCTACACATCAAGCTATACATTTTCAGTATCAGCTGACCTCTCATTATACGGAAATCCTAAACAATGCGAGATCAGCTTATACTGGAAATGTATAGCTTGATATGTCGCCGTGTGTACTAAAGTACAGGTAAACCAGAATGAGTATGCGCTTCGGTATTCTTCTTGATTCCAAATTAGCACGAACGGTACCATTGCTCGTTACCTACTCCGGCGCAGATTATCATTTGTACCAGATTTGCTCGACATGTCAAGCTAATAGATAGGTGTTAATACAAGACACTGATACCGATAATGCGATACTAAGAACATGGACGTTATGACCGTGAACTAGAATGACTGCGAACAATGAGTAGTCTAGTCTACTCTTTGTAATACGTTCTGTTAATTATAACACTCTTGCTTTGTACACACGCGATGCAATGTGTGCTGAAATATAACTAAACTAGCTTTTGTCCGCAGCTCCGCCCGCGTAGATGTCGGTTATCGCCCTTTTAGCATATGTCCTTCTCCATATCCCAGGCTATATCTCTGCCAAATTTCATGACGATCGGTTCAGCGGTTTAGGCGTGAAAACGTAACCCACAGACAGATAAGAATTACTTTCACATTTATAATATTAGTATGGATAGATGAAGTAAACTAAGGCTGCGTATTCATCGACAAGAATTCAGTTAATGTTCTACAATCTTTGCTCCGTAATAAATGCTATCAATGTGTAGCCACAAAACATATTACACTAGGAGCTGCCCGTGGCTTCGCCGGCCGCGGTGTGGCTTTTTCTAAAATAAAAGTAGAGACAAATATCCAAAAAAAAAAAAGTTTTTTTTTTTATAGAGTTATAAGGAATAGGGTGTAAAGTTCTCTCATACTCTATAGTAAAGGGAGGATCCTCCGACCAGACGGGTGTTGTGTCTGGTGGGCAACTGCCCGGTGGTTGATGTCGGGAGGTTATATATAATATATGCTAGTCGCGCGGTAAACTCTGCTTGTGCGATGCAGGATTTGTGACGTCAGGTTTTTGATGAGTAGTTCGCATGTGGCGCTGTAGATGCCGCCACATGCCGTATAGAGGTACTTTCATATGCATTTAGTAAAAAGCTGTTATTTTGACTATTTACGTTTTATTTCATTGTATAGATTTATCTTTATTTAATAACTGGCAAAGGAACTGCCAGATAGACCACCCATTATGCGGTAAACTCAGCCTTATAACAACTTCAATACCTCTAAGGTCAATATTCGACCTCAATGCTCGGACACAAAGTTGGAAATCACATGTGCCTGTCACCGAAACGCCGTACAAACTGGAACGCAACAAAGGTGCTTGCCGGCAGACATAGGTGTCCGGTATCAGTCTACAAAACTTTTGTAGGTCATCAAACTATTACATACAATTCTGGCCAAATGCTACGAAGATTAGTTCAAATGGTTCTCGTCAATTGAGTTGTAGTTTAAACTTACAGGTATGAACACTTCATGAATGTAGGTGTGCTAAGAGGAGGCGTAAAGCGAGTTCTTTTTTTCAGTGTCGTAGTTTCCCGTTCCTTGTCAATGATTTAATTATGAGGACTTACTTTTAGATTTTTGGCAAGGAAGTTTTACTTCCTCAGCTGTAGCAGGGTTCGCCGATATATGTATATCATGATATATATCACGATATATATCAATTGATTTTTATCTTGATATCAATTGATTTTTTCCCGTCTTCTGAACTAAAAATCTGGGAGATTAATGTTTAGCCTGGCAACACGTAGCGAAAAACTACAATTCAGAATAATTTACTTTTTTATGATAACAAATTATTATTAAAATTTGGTTATTTATCTCCCAAACAAATGAAGATTATAATAATAATAGGTACTAGTTTTTTAAGAGTTCATTAAAAAATTCTTTCTCAAATAAACACCAATTCTTTTGTTACTTTTTTTGAAATAAAAAATGTGGTAATTTGGCCCTTATATTATTTTACAATTTCCTTTCACATTTTTAAGTGTTTAATCCCCTTACAGAATGAAATTTTTAATTTATCCGTTAAATATTCTTGTACTGTGTAATAGCTTTTTTTAATCATGTATTGCTTTAGTTTATTTAAAAATATAATAGTATTATGGTTCACTAACTGTATAAAATCAAACGAATTCCTGTTGATGTATAAATCTTTTTGAGACTGACTGTGCCAGAATATTAATGGACCTACACCAATATGTTTGATAACCACATAAGATAATAATTGAAACATTTTGTCTCTTATTTCAAAATCAGTCAAGGCTATCTCTAAACCGAATTATATCATGAATTTAATTAAAGAAACTCTTTGATGATAATTTACAACTATATTAGTGCTGGCTGACATTCAGTGTTTCGGTTTCTTGCACTAAATGTCAGTTTCAATGCCCAAACTGAAGCAATATTTGGGTTTATAGATAAATTATAGGTCTGGCATACATTATAGGAATATTAAATGGAATAAACTTATGATCTATATTCTATGAAGTATATGATGTTCTTCAGAAAGGTCAGGTGCGTAATAGTCACAACCAGCGTGCGTTTATGACCAGAGGTATGGACGTAGACGAAGCGAAAGGAATATAATATTATGTAAGGTTGCATAGCAGGTGGCGTTCTGTAGTTTCTGCCCTCTGCCATGGAGCGGTACCCATTAAAGAAAGTGTGAGTATATGTATGTGTATAAATATTATCTAAGTTCTACACTATATGGCATCCAATACAATACACATAAACCTATACTAATATAATAAAGCTGAAGTGTTTGTATTTTTTGCTTGTTTGTTTGTTTGAATGCGCTAATCTCTGGAACTGCTAGTCACTATTGAAATCTTTTTGCATTTGATAGCTCAATTCTTGAGGACGACTATATGCTATTTATCATCACGCTAGGACTCCTAGGTGCCAAGCAAACAGAAAAAAAGTAAGAAAGAACACTAAGTGCAAACAAAGTTATAGCATGGACAATTTTATGAGGTAGCAAGTATTGCTAATGTAACATTGAACTTTGTACCTACTGTGGTTTGTTATTGATGATTCAGAAATTATCTACCTCATTGCAAGTTTTTACAAACATTGCACTATCATTGTATAGTAAGGCTAGGTACACACGGCATTGTACTGCACATTTTTTTTTTGGGATAAATGTTAACGAATAAGTAGTGGCGCATACATTGAATATAGACCCGTACACACGTCGCTTTTACTGAAAATAAGCGTAGTTAGCTAAATACGTATATCGAATACCCACCCAACTTGTCAAACAAACCGAATGAACTTTTAACCTATGTATTCGGCACAGAGCACCTTATAATACTGGTAGTATTCGGTCTGCAGGAGCTCATAATATTACACTGTCAAACTATCGCTATTAGTTTTTACACAGAGAAAAATGTCTCTTGTGAACAGCCCGCTGTTAATATGGTTTATAGAATCCATACTAATGTGGCGGTATCAACAACGCCACATGCGAACTACGCATCAAAGACCTGACGTCACAAATCCTGCATCGCGCTATCAGAATTTACCGCGCGACTAGCATTATATACAACATCCCAACATCAACCGTCCGACAGTTGCCCACCAGACACAACACCCGTCTGGTCGGAGGATCCTGCCTTTACTATAGAGTATGAGTGAACTTTACACCCTGTTCCTCATACCTCTAAACTAATATTATAAATGTGAAAGTAACTCTTTCTGTCTGTCTGTCTGTTACGTTTTCACGCGTATACCGCTGAACCGATCGTCATGAAATTTGGCAGAGATATAGCCTTTGATATGGAGAAGGACATAGGATACTTATTTACGAGATAACCGACATCCACGCGGGCGGAGCCGCGGGCAAAAGCTAGTCCATACTAATATTATAAATGTGAAAGTAACTCTGTCTGTCTGTATGTTACGTTTTCACGCCTAAACCGCTGAACCGATAGTCATGAAATTTGGCAGAGCTATAGTTTGGGATATGGAGACGGACATAGGCTACTTTTTTACGCGATAACCGACATCTACGCAGGCGGAGCCGCGGGCAAAAGCTAGTCCATACTAATATTATAAAAGTGAAAGTAACTCTGTCTGTCTGTATGTTACCTTTTCACGCCTAAACCGCTGAACCGATCGTCATGAAATTCGGCAGAGATATAGCCTGGGATATGGAGAGGGACATAGGCTACTTTTTTACGCGATAACCGACATCTACGCGGGCGGAGTCGCGGGCAAAAGCTAGTATTGTATAAAACTGGCAGTGTATTGCCGTGTGAATACAGCCTAATCATTAAAAGTACATTATGACACCTAACATACGTCATAATTTATCAGTGTCTGTCTGCATTTGTTTGTTAATGAATTTCTTAAAAATAGAATGTACTATCTGCTGTTGTTTAAATTATTATTATCATTATAAGCCTGTTGTTCCACTTCAGGGCAAAGGCCTCCCCTTCCCTCTTTCCACTTTTCCTGGTCTACTGCAATAGCTGGACTATACTTTAAGGAGTCCAGATCCCATCATATGTTTCTCTTATTTCAAAACAAACTATAATCATTATTTGCAAAAAATGTGGTACAAAAGATGTTACATATTAATTAATAATTAATAAAATAAATTCAGTCCAAAGACACATTCGACCATTTCAAATCAATCATGGTAGAACTAAAGCACACATATATAATGTTTATTTTATTGATGTATTTCACATAACTTGCAAATTAGACTCCTAACAGACAAATTTATTTACTGTTAACACCAGGGCCGTCTTTAACCTATTGGAGGCTCTGGGCACATTAGGATAACAGGGCCCCCCTTTGACTGACGGAGGACTGTCTTGTTAAAACAGGCAAAAAGAGTAAATAAGCAAAATTCTTGATTCATTCAACAGTTATTCTTATTTCTTTTTTGTCACATAAAGTGAGTAATACCTATAAATAAAATAATCCAAAACAGTAATTTTTAACATGCACGGGTTCAGGTTTAAAAATCTGTGTTGATTAAAGAGAGAGCCTTCTAGTTTTGAGATACTTAACCAAAATCATCAATTACTTTTGCAAAGTCAATCGTCTTTAAATTTATTGTACCTATTTATTCATTGGTAATAGCCAGTTAATGCTTGGTGCTCTGGCAGGAACTAGGGGGCCCTGAGTGCCCACTGGAAAAGAGGGGCCTGATTACTACTTACATTTGTTTTTACAGGTGAAACCCAATACAACAATGTAGTCAACCTTTTAAGGATAGATCATCTTATGAAATCTAAAAGTGTGGTGCAAGAGGCAGAAATTATAAGACATGAATATTTAAAAAGATACCAACCCATGAATCGCAATTCCAAGAGAAAGTCAATTATGATAATTATATAATAACGAGCTTTACATAGTATAATAATAATAATGAGAATTTTAATTTTAGAATTATCATGCCGAACAGTGACCTTCAATGTTAAAGAAAGTATATTTCTACACATAGTTCAAACTTTTAACCTAATTACTGGTAAAAAACTGGTTCAATATACAACTTAATTAAACATAACGAGTTTCCATTATAACATAATTAGGCCATTCATTAATAATGTTACCTACTAACGATAAATCAGATAACATTTTATTTTATTTTAAAAACCATTTTTAAAGTAATTTATAGACTAGCTTTGGCTTTGAACTATAGAACCCGTATCTAAGACTATAATCTGATGATATATGACACCTACTTACTGCTATCTTGTTAAGATAATAATGGCTGGAAATTCATATTTGAAACATAGCAACACATATCAAATGCATTTTGATATATGTTGCTATGGTTCAAAGATAAGAAATGCATATTTAACCCTCTCATCAGAGGTACAGTGATAACAATGACATTGTTTTCTTTTGTCCATCTCGAAAGTATTACCAAGTATATATGAAACATTATGAGGAGATAACAAGCAAAAATATAATTTGTTTCAACTGCCTAGTTTTCGAGTCATAACTACTTTGAGTTGTGAACTTTTGTTACTACTTTTGAAAAAGCAAGACACGTTTTTTTTTTGCAGTATCTACATAATTTCAGCAGAATATTCTTATTATTTCGCTAATGAGCCGAATATTCATGACAATGACTATTACTTACGATTTCGTAACTACAGTACTCGTGGTCAAGCATGCTTCGTAACATATGGAAGTAACTACTAACCTTCAATAGCCAATACAGTGGGAACCAGCCGACGATGAAGTCCGAGAAGTACTCGACCACAGAGAAGCATGCGTACACCACCCAGTAAGTCAGCCATTTAGTATCGTCGTCCTTCTGTGGCGATTCCAGGGCCTTCATTGACATATACGCCGGATAGACGAAACCAATCGAGTTACAAATTAATTCAGCTCCAAATCCGAACACTAAATATAAACCAGTGAACGCGACCATACCTGCACAACACAAAATAAAACGTCAAAAGTACTGCTAAAGATATAAATAAACGTGAAATAAAAAACTAACGTACCAGCAAAGAGATAGACTCGGTTGACGCCGGTTTTTTGCTCAGCCTTGTCGAGGTATTTCGTCCATGGTTTGGTTTTGTCGTTTAGAGCGCGTTCCAAATAATCCTTATAGTCTTGCAATTTGGCTGCCATTGTGCTTGTGGAACTTATATTTTATTGGAATTATAAATTGGCACTGTGGCAATGTACAACCACGGCTCGTTGACAAGATAATGACAGAAGAATAATGGCGGCTCCTAACTTTTTAAATAGTGTTACCAGGTAAAAGTTTTTATTTACCCTGATATGGTCAACAAATTGTGTCAATTATGATCACGTATTTTGATGGATCGATTTAAATAATATAACAATCGATCGATTATCTCTCGATTTTAAATAAGAACTAAATAAATATTTGACCGTTGACTTAAATTGCAGCATTTTGAAAATGCTTCCACACGTTTGATTACAGTTTTGCCATTTCAAATATAAACATTGCATTTATTAAATTTATACAAAAGACTAGGCAAATATCTACATCATATCGCAGAACAACGTAAGATTGTTTAACTATCATATTACCCATAAAAACGGTAATGAATTTCTGTTTGATGATAAATTGTAGCCAGATCAAAATAATATTTAAAATATTGCCACGATTTAATTAACTTGTGTTACCAAGTAAAAGATTGTTAGATTTTGATTGAAAGGTGTTGTTTTTTTTATATCTTTTACACACACAGGCAGAGCCCCATTAGGTCTAGAAGCATGAAATGCAAAATAGTTTCATAAAATATAGTGAAAGTGAGATATGGAAGGATTTTTGAAAGTTCCAATGGAGTTTCGTAGTATTGCAGTAAGAAATAGAGAAAGTTGGTACATAGTCCTAGGTTTATGAGTAAAAGTTAGTTGTATCATCGTTTTTTTCTACTTAGACAAAATACCTATCATTATGAAATTAGACCTATTAAGATTTAAATTAGGTATACCTGACTTTTTAAGTAAGATTTTGTAGATAGATTGATTTTTTTGTAAGTTAAAGTTTTGATTGCTGTAGGTAGCGCACACAATCACAAAACAGGAAAGAAACTCAATTATGTTGATGATGATGAAATTAAAATATTGCAGGCTGACAGCCCTAGCGCATGTTACGTAGGTACTGCGCGGCTGTAGGTAATTATTTCAAGAACAGGGCCAAGTCACAATACTGGTACTTAGATAATTTTAAGATAACTTTACCGTGGCATAGTGCACCATGATTTTACGATGTGTATTTTACATTAGTGTACTTCACAAATGTTATAAGTACCTACTTAGTCGCATTGACTAATCATTCCATTAAAAAAAATCCATTTAAAATTAGAGCATCTTCCAGAAAGGTGATAACTTAAGCGCCATCTAGTATCATTTGCGAAACGAATATTTCAGACATCAGTCTGTTTTATGTTACGTTTACTCCACCCATACGTGCTAGGCCCAGGCTCAGGGAAGACGGCGCACAGTGGTCACGAGCTGCCTTGCACACTTGCACAGTCAGGTTTCGGGGAGACTAATTTACAATCTCCTCAGAGATGTGCCTTTAGGTACAGGCGTTGCACAGAGAGGGTTTCGGATCGGTCTTTTGAGAATTAACGGTGCCCCATCCATGTGCAGATGGTGACCACCGCACAGTGGAACGAATGTATGGGAGCGGTTGGACGTAGACATGTCCGAAAAAAAAGAGTAAAATTATGCCAAACTAATGATGCCATCTTATTCGATTACTTAATGCCTTCATAACTTGTGGTGATGAATTTCTTCATAACTCCCATATTTCGGGAGTAATTTGAGAAAATGTGAAATTTTACTATGAAAATGAGTGTATCGAGCTCTCTCCCTCCTGATTCCGGGCTTGTTTCAAGTAGCGGTCTCTAATATCATAATGCTAATACTAAGAGCTATATTTAATACTAAGACACATAGTGCGCCAAATGTGCACTTTCTGGGATAAAGAGTGATGTTTATTTTATAACACAATTTTTTTATTTTTTGTTTATTTTGTTGATTAAAACCGTTTTTCTAAAGGTTTACCTTATTACAATAACATTTCTGAGCAGCCAATTAGAGAAGATATAAGCTAATTAGGATATATAATTAGGGACTTAAGGTTTACATATAAAACTGATGCACTAATGATTACTGATAAGAACATTGCTATTATTTAATTACTAAATGGCTCTTAATACACTAATTTAGCATGCATCATTTACTAATTATCACAATAACTAATTACCTTGCAATATTTAACAAAGGATACCTGGGATACCTGGATTTTATATAAATAGGTCACTATTAGTAACTTTAAAATCAGTGTTGATTTACACCTCGTTGTATCCAAGCTAATCTCGCAATGTATTTTCCAAATTTTAATACAAATCTTGATATTCACGTTGCTTTATGCGCACGCGCACATAAAGATTTACGCGACTTTAACTATTTGTTCAGTGTTTTAAAAGATAACAGTTGTGTTCAGTTATGTGAAAGTGCTGAAACAAGTTTAAAAGACTGGTGTCGTCGATTTTGCTACCGCATTTATGCAAAATGGACACAGTCTGGAAGAAGCACAGATAAGTTTCGGAAGAAACATGAGATTTGGCTACAGGCTGCAATTCAATGGCCGGAATTACAGAATGAAAATATGGAACCTTCTACAGAAAATATAAGTGACGTCATCGAGCCTATAATTTCTCCTGCTAAATCTGATGCTTCAACTTGTACACATCCTAGTCCTCGTAAATCTTTTGAGGACCTTAGTAACCGGCAAAAAAGAAGACGCACTGAAGATAGTCTTTCATGCAGCAGTAGCAGCGCTGAAATTATGTTTTCGGCCGAAAGGGCGCTTCAAAAGGCAGGACAAAGCGATACAGCTTATGTTATGAAATACTTGACGGAGAATCCAGAAGAGGCCTCAAAAATCAAAGCCTTCATTGAAGGTAAATCAATTCAGGTACGGGAAATATCCCCTTTGAAGGCATTGGCTCTTTATGTATCGATGAACTAATCGAAATGGCGCTATAACACTCTTCGGGATTTCAACACTCAAGAAGGAGCTCTTCAATACCCGAGTTACTACATGTTGGTTAAAGAAAAAATTAAGTGCTATCCGGCCAAAGAAGATCTCACAGTTACAGAGAGCTCTGCAAAAATCAAATTACAAGCCTTGATGGATTTAACCTCAAGAAGACTTATTAGGTCGTTAGAAACCCCTGTTGATCCCAATCAACAGCTCGTATTGACCAGCAAATGGGGTTTTGACGGATCATCTAGCCAAAGCATTTATCATCAAAGGACGAGTGAAGATGAGCAAATCGATCTTGCTAGTAATTTTATGATTAGTCTTGTACCACTGCGGCTCGTCTCAAAAGGTGTAACAATTTGGGAAAACGAGCGACCATCTTCCACTTCATTTTGCCGGCCAATATTGTTTAAGTTTATAAAGGAAACCAAAGAAAATGTGCAGAGAGAGATGGCTGAAATCGAAGCAGAGATTGAAGCCTTAACTCCATCCACCATCACTGATGGAATTAGTGTCAAACACCAACTGCTGTTGACAATGATTGATGGTAAAATTCATTCCATTATATCCAATACAGCAGCTTCAGTGTGTGACATATGCAAGGCTTATCCTAAAGAAATGAATAATTTAGAGTTAATCAAAGATAAACACGCAAACGAGGACATGTATAAATATAGCTTAAGCACCCTTCACGCTTGGATTCGCTCAATGGAATGCTTATTACACATTTCCTACAAATTAGACATAAAATCATGGCAAGTAAGGGGTGATATAGCAAAAAGGCAAGTTGATGACAGGAAGAAAAGAGTTCAAGAGGCTGTAAGAAGAGAAACGGGCTTACTTCTCGATGTTGTGAAACAAGGCAGTGGATCCACCAACAATGGCAACTCGGCAAGGAGATTTTTTGAAAACTACACTAAATCTGCTGAACTGACCGGAATAGATGCTATGCTTTTAAGAAAAATCTGTGTGATCTTGCAGTGTATTTCATCAGGAGAGAAGATCAACGTAACTAAATTCCGAGAGTTCTGCTTTGATACTGCTAAGCTTTACGTGGAGTTATACCCATGGTATTATATGCCTTCTTCACTTCATAAAATTTTAATGCATGGGCCAGACATAGTTCAGAACATGTCAATTGTGCCCATTGGTTTTCTATCCGAAGAGGCATCTGAGGCTAGAAATAAAGATTTTAGAAAATATAGAGAGGGGCATTCTCGAAAGCATAGCAGTATCTCATGCAATGAAGATATTATGCACAATCTTTTACTGTCTTCTGATCCACTTGTTACAAGTATCCGTCCAAAAGGAAATAAGTTTGTAAAAAAATCTTCTTTTAAGGAATTTTATGAGCTTACGGATTCTGAGAAAAGTGATATCGAATTTGTTAACATAAATGATTTAGCGGACATCGATTCTGAATTTGAATTAATTGATGATGATGATGATGACGAAGATAATTAAATGATGTTATTGTTTTAAAATGTGTAACTTAGTAAATTAGAGCTTACATCTTAATTATTTATTGTACTTTTAATGAAACTAGGTAATTTATTATCAACTTACTTAAAAGTCATACTCTCATCAGTTCTTGTGAATATTTTTGTTAATATATATTTCTGTATATATATAATATATTTATAGACCTCTTAATAAGTCTGTCTGCGGTTTAAAGTAAATACAAATGGGGAAAAAACGTTTTTTTTTTTAAATTTTCATTTCCTTTTATCCCAGAAAGTGCACATTTGGCGCACTATGTGTCTTAGTATTAAATATAGCTCTTAGTAATAGCATTACGATATTAGAGACCGCTACTTGAAACAAGCCCGGAATCAGGAGGGAGAGAGCTCGATACACTCATTTTCATAGTAAAATTTCACATTTTCTCAAATTACTCCCGAAATATGGGAGTTATGAAGAAATTCATCACCACAATTTATGAAGGCATTAAGTAATCGAATAAGATGGCATCATTAGTTTGTCATAATTTTACTCTTATTTTTCGGACATGTCTACGTCCAACCGCTCCCATACATTCGTTCCACTGTGCACCGGGGTGGTTTTAGTGAGGTAAACACCCACACTCCCCGGTCTTATCCCCAAAGCCCGAGCGCCCATAGATGTCAGTGGACACGTGAATTTTCATTGTTTTTCATAGTGATTTCTTTAGTTACATTTTCAGCCACCCTAGCTGGGTCAGATACACTGCTACAACGATCTTTTGGTGTTCGATTGGCGTTGACAGTGGGACGCTGTTGGTAAACGTTTATGAAATGTACTATGACGGTCACGGGCATCTGACCACTTTGAAAACTAAATCCCGTGTAAACGATGACCGCATCTGTTTACCGCCCCTTTTTACGACGACCAATAAAAAAAAACTTTTGTTTGACTCGCCAAAAACGTGATGCTGCGATGCTATTGGTTTATGAGCGTAGGTTTACTATAGCGGCCGAGCGCTGCAAGCAGTCCATATAGTGGTCAGATGACCGTCACCGCGATAGTACCTTTTCAAAAATCAAGATGGCGTGGCGACGTTAGTTCCGATTTTGGCCCCGCGCCAAAAGATCCTTGTAAAGCTTCAGTGGTACGATAAGATATACCAAAGAGCATCACTATAACGAATAATTTATTTCTTGCGAGAATCGAACCCGTCCATAAAAGAGTCGAAACATAAATTGATTACACACTTACAATCCGGCCGTCGCGGTCGAGAGAATGCGTTCCTGACACCAGTCAGTTGGACAATTTCTAGTTGTAATAAGGATCAAATTCGCAAAACACTTATTCGTAAGTATGAAACTGGCTTTAACACGTTGACTGTCCAAGCACTACGAGACATCCGTATTATTTGTACGTTTTTTTTTTTGTGTTGTTTGTCTGCAAAAAATTTTTTTTAGTTTAAACGTCTAACTCATAAAAGCCAATGTAATTTGTATTACCTAATGCATTACATGTAATGCACGAACGTCATGGCTGAGTCGGAAATGCATTACATATAATGCACGGACAGTCAACGTGTTAAGTCAAAGAGCTATGACGAAGTGGAAAATAAGGTGCAATAAGGCGCTGAGACATACACTTTATACATGGTGGAAAAAATTTAAGGGCCTTGGAGGGGAACTACCTTAAATCCTTAGTTAGCTCATTTTACTGAAAGGAAACATTCCTTTGTTTTTTTAAAGAAATAAAACTACATTCAAAGATTTTCTAAAATTCGCTTGTAAACACCCGGGAATCGAACCACAATTTTTTTTTTATGAGGACGACTAATTACTTCCAATCATTATGGAGTTTGTTTCATCGTGATAGATCATTTAGTTTAAAAGTTACACCGTTTTGTTCACACAGGGAACAATTTTTTTTTAAATTCCATAAAAAATTATATTAAATATTTAGATTTTTTTTTAATATTTTTGCCGTAGATAAAATTAAGCATAGATTCCCTCATTTTGATATGTGGACATTATAAAGAGTCACACTGTATGTTGAACAGGCTCAATAACTGAATAGCAATTATATTATAACCTGGGGAAGGGCGGAGCATCCTAACACAAGCAAACTATTTGCTTAAAAGGATTCTCCCCATTGTAACTAGAATATGTTATTTAAGTTGATGCAATAAACATTTTTATTTTATTTAATTTTTATTTAAACTGCCAGGTGTCAAGAACGCATTGTCTCGACGACGACGGTCGGACACAATAATTACTTATGTCATAAAGGAATGGAATTCAAGAAAATAAAAGGCACAAATCATCTTCTCATTATTTTTTTAATTCTTTAAAATATGAAAGCGTTAACATTATTATCTTTGTGCTTCATAAAAATAATATTTGTTCGATACGTTGAGATGGACTGGAGGTAATATTTTGATAAGCAAGTTTCAGCATATTTTTATGACTATTCTGTCATACAAAATAATATTTTAAAGGACTCTGCCAAGGATGGTATCCTGTCTTTTCGCCGAAAATTGTTTGGCAGATTATCACCTGACCAACATTTCGCCGATGTTTCAACTAACGATTAGCAAATTTTTGTATGACAACGTTTCATTTGGTAGAATTATTGTTAAGCTGATTATTATAATGACACAAAACGTTTGGGACATTAGCATTTGTTAAACATTTCACAAGGCCACACAACTATTAGACGAATCACGTTTTGTCAGTGTAATTTTTACATATATTTTTTATTTAAGAATTTCAAAAATAACATTAAACTTTTAAATTGGCAGCAATGCAGAGCCATATTACGATAGGTTAGGTTAGGTTAGATTATGACAAACAACGCACGAGCCGAGCGAGCGAAGCGAGCGTGCCGCGGCAGCAGCCGGCGATGTGCCAGAAGCGAATCGCTTTTGTAAAACGAACAAACTAAAACATTCTGCTACTTGAAAGTTGGCATTCTAAAAAGTGTTATTATGAAAAGACCAAATGTACAGTTGGTAACTGTGAGGTTGGGAAATAAAACAAAATTATATAAGTTGGCAAATGATTATCCTGCGAAATAAAATTCTGCGAAACGTTAGTTGGCAAGTGAAAATCTGGCAAACAATTTTCGGCGAAAAGGCAGAAAACCGCCACGGACCAATGATAATTTTCCTTACAAGATTTTTAATTGACCGCCCCAGTCGGATTAATATGACAACAAATACGACTGGGAACCTATGTTAGTTATTGTTTTTTATGTCTTGCACGACCATATTCGTCGTACGTATTTATTTCTCGATTTATAAGTGGGGGCATGGTTATTCATATAAAACCAAGCGGTCAATAGGTTAATTTTGTAGTGGGTATAGTATTTTGCTGTACTACATTGTTAAGTAACGATATCATTATTTTATTCTAAACGATGAACGGCAGGTACAGTTCACAAAAGAGATAAGTATGCAGCAAGTTAACTACACTGCTTTCCCACCCTATGCTTCGTTGCCACTAGTACTATTAACAGTTCCATGATGGGACTACTGATGTTTATTTTTAATCACTAGTTCCATTTTAGAAGAATCTGAAAATAATGGAACTAATGTTGATTTTGCTATCACTAGTTCTACATTATTATTTTAGGCACTTGTGAAATTTTTTAAGGGTATAAAAACACTAGAGGAAGAGGTATAATAATTATATTCAATAAAATAAACAAATATTAACTATTTCATTTATTATTCGGATTCAGTATGGATTTAAAATAATCATCTTTGTAAAGAAAGATGGAAAGTAAACCACAGTATTCCCAGTGCCTAAAATAATAATGTGGAACTGTGATACCAAAATCAACATTAGTTCCATTATTTTCAGATTCTTTTAAAATGGAACTAGTGATTAAAAATAAACATCAGTAGTTCCATCTTGGAACTGTTAATGGTACTAGTGGCAACGAAGCTTTTGAATAACTGTGTTCGTATTTTTGTGACAAAATAGCTTTTCCCGCATCTTCGCCCGCGTGGATGTCAGAAAATATCCCAGGGGAACGTACTACCGGGATTAAAAGTATCATATTATGTGTTAATCAAGCAGAGCAGTGGTGGTCCAGTAGTGACGGCTCCGACTTACAAGTTGTAGGTCGAACCTAGGCAGGTGGTTTACTTGGTGTAAATTATTTATCACCATTGCTCTCAAAACGGAGAAGGAAAACATCTTGAGGAAACCGGCATGTCCTAGAACCAAAAATTCGAAGATATGTGACATCTACCAACCCGCACTGGGCCTGCGTGGTAGAACAGCCCACTCCCTCCCGAAGAGAAAAGACTTGTCTCCCAGAAGTGGCAACTGTTAGGTTAGTGTCTTGAGGATGAGCCACACTGCTCATCCTCAAGATGCTGAGCCGACTGGTGATAATCATATAAACAGTTTATTACTTTAAGCAATTGACAGACAGCCTGCCTCTAGCAAGGGCGGACGCATCTCCAAACCCGGGACATCTAGAAGACCTTTCCATAGACTACCGAGGCCGGTAGTGTTGCTATGTAACAGCAACATTATAGACTGATAATGCATGTGTTAATCCAAGTTATAAACTATCTGTGAACCCAACAAACATACGAACTAGGATAGTTGCTTGTGTAGGGCAGAGGTGTATTCCTTGCCTGCTCATTAAACTCTTTTGTTGCCTGTACAAAACCGATAATAACAAAGTTTATCTACTACAATTGTACATAAGTTTCGGCAGCTTGGCCACCCCTTAAAGTAACTAGGACAGATAAGCAACAACACAATAATAATTATTATATTCGTAACAAGAATAATTATTGTTTATTATCACAAATACACTGGTATACAAAATATATTTAGGTAAGTAATGAGATGTGCTAGGTGCATTGTACCTTAGAGATCTGTGCAGGCCGTGCATTATACTAGAAATTATAAGAAATCTTAACAACTAGGTTAAAACGTTTTGCTAACGAGGCTAGTAATAAAGATATTACAGTTGTAGCCACCTAGGCAGCTTCATTAGAACTACATAGATCACCTATCGACCTACAGGTTGTAGATGGAGCTACTTCCGCTGATGACGTCACAGATTCCTACATCGCGCAAGCAACATTTCCCTGCGAATTTGAAGTTACGTTTGTTGGACTGTCTCGTTTTGAACATAAAAGAGACTCTTATCTTTCAAGTTTGCTTACTATCCTCGTATATAAACGGCAAATTCAGGAACAAAGTCTTGAAAAGCGAATGACTAGTTTAAAACAAAATAATTATCTCTTTAATTAGCAGTTGGCATAAGTCCAAGTATTCAAATAACACGTCTGTGCGTTAGAGTAATTAACAAAATGAATTAATGCAGAATAAAATAATGTCATGGCTACGAGTATTTAGTTGGGGTCTGTTCACATGATTAAAACAGAACAGTAATTGCCTGCAGGTTTTTTCTTAAACTTTTTAATATTATGATTATGTTTGGTAGTCAAGGCTTCAGCGATATCTTAAGCTTGTTTTTCGTAGTAAAAAGTGGGTACATTTTTAAAGAAATATTAATTACCTATACGATAAGATAGCTGATTGGTAGCATGATATAGCATTTTGATGCATTCAGCTTCAAACAAACAGAGGCGCATATCGGGTGGGATTCACCCGTACTAATACAACTGCTAAGAGCAAATTTTAATGCATGGACGCGAGCGATTCCCGTGTGGGATTGGCCTCAATGTGAGTCCAGCTTTAGAGTTTAATAATTGGCCAATTCTTAGTTCATTGTTGCGCACATTTAGCACATAACTTTACCCAAGTATTTGTAACAATGGTGTTCTAAATAATCTTGGCAAGTTTTGAAAACTAACTAGGAGTGAAGACATCACAGATTTTATTTGAAAGAGACATTTTTGTGCATGATATTGTGCGACAATTTTGAGACAAGAAATTGTAAGTTAACATTGATTTTTATTGTGTCACGGATTAAAATAGAGATTGAATATAGAAACAACAGTTATTAGTGGTAATCTAACGGTTTCTTAAACGTCTCCAGTCTTCAGAATAGTACGTGATCTATGGTCACTAAAATTTTATAACCCGAACTTTGGGTGTTCCCAAAGTAGGTAAAGCCTCGAAGTAGGTAAATAGGTATTTAATACGGAAAGTGACATGCTTGGAGTTACTTTGTTTTAATTACTAAAGGCTCGCACTTGTCTACTAAAGACTAGATTCGTTTGAACCGGACTTAACACTAAAATAGATTTAGTTTAAAATTGGAATGAGAAACCAGCTAAAGAAAAGCTGAAATATAGATTTATTATCGTATAGTTAAATAGGTACTCTACTAGAATAAAAGTACAAACATGATTTTCTATCTATCCTCTTCAAGTAATTAATGAGATTGGTCTCAGTCTTATGCTATACATATAATGGTGTAGTGTAGAGGAATGAGCTATGCTATGATGGTTTTTTTTTTTTCTCGTAAATACTCATGTTTTAAAATATTAACATCAACACAACAATAACACTTCATACAAAAATGGCGTCATTAAAAAATCCTATCTACGTGTTAAGAGGGCATACTACGGTCCACTAGAGCCACTCCCTTTAAAAAAATATTATCTCGTGACTGAGAAGGAATTATGAAAAACGGCTCAATCAGCGTTTCATATTGAGGCACGAAACAACAAAATTAGATCTAAAGAAAAGCGGCCACATTCCGCTAGATCGTATTTTGTTGCTCCGTGTCTCAATATGAAACTTTATAAAAGGTATTAGAAAATTCTAGACACACCGAGGTCGCTGATTGAGCCGTTTTTCATAATTCCTTCTCAGTCACGAGATAATATTTTTTAAGGAGTGACACTAGACTGTAGTATGCGCTCTTAATATTATAATCTATTGGATTTTATACAATTTGGGACTTAAATGCAACATCTAATGAGGAATTTGGAGCTCCGTTTTATTTAAAAATTCTTAACTTTATTCCGATAACTCCAGATATTTACACACATAATATAATTTCGCAAATTTTGTTAGCGTAAGTACTGCCAATCTACCTAAGTGTTGAGCTAAATATTTGCGTTAAGTAGATTGGCAGTTTGTGAAGGAACAACATATCCTAGTGCCACTGGTGTAGGTAGTAAGGCAAAAAAGAGTGGAAATGATTAGCGGCGCTGCAATCGCTACGACTGAGGCGCCACTAATTCTCACTTGACAGCTAAATTAGTGTTGCCAAGAGGAATATATGCTTTGTTTCTAGCTTTTTTGCCAAACTGGCTACAATGTTGCCAAGTAGTTATAGGTTAGGTGTGCGGTTTATGATGCAAAACTACTTTACTTTGCAGTTTTGTAAACAACAATAATTTAAATATAAATCCAACTAGCATGTTCTAGCTAATAATAACTACCTTTTATGGAAAATAATGGAAGAAATATTTACCTAAATCGATATTATTATTGCAGTACTCATTGTATAATGAATATTGCTTATTAATTCACAATATTTGGTGTCATCATTTTATTTCATAGAAAATAACATTCTTTATTTGCCGTAAATAGATCTTTCAAAATCACAGACTTAACCTAAAATAATAACGTGTTTAAAGAATAAAGTAGTAATTACAAATTGGAGTAACAAAACCTAGGTAAAAAATAATAAGGCATACGGAAATAACAATAAGATTTGACAAAGACTAACTATTTATTTGGCAACACAAATATTTTCAAAACAAAAGTACAGCTTGACAGCTAATAGAGTGTTACCTGTTATGAAAAATATATAGTTTCGTTTCTGGATATTTTTGCCAAGCTGTTTATCTTCAACAAAAATCAATAAAACCTTCTACACTTTTTCGATATCTCAACAAGACGTATCATTGCATATCCCTAAAAAATAAGCGGTAAGATACTTTTGCTATAAGAACAAATAACTACAATATTTTTCTCTCTGTCTAAAACAGTCATTTAAGGTGCTCTTACGACGTTAACCAAGCGGCTATAATACCTATTTATTTTGTGATGCCACTTTCGGCCTATGAGGTGTTCAAGATAGTCTGCTTAGGCACTGCGTAGGTATTTGTTTCAGTTGGGAGCAACATCAATCAACGAGGATTTTGCGCTTTCAAGCAATCAATCTGCCTAGCCTTTTCCCTAACTATGTTGGTGTCAGCTTCCAGTCTAACCGGATGCAGCCGAATGCCAGTATTTCATATGAAGCGACTGCCTATCTGACGTCTACAACCCAGTATAGTAACCGGCATGAGTCATGAGCACAAATTGACACCTGCGCAGTAGTCAATTTTTAAGTCTCTTTGGCGGAAAGAAGAAACCGTGGGGCGCCGAGCTGCATGCAATTGGTTCGTCAGCCGATATTCGTCGTCTATTGGACTCTCGCGTGTCATTTTTATTTAGCCGAAAGTGTACATGCGCGACCTTGCCCCCACTACTGCCCATCTGTGCTTACGACTGGTGTCGGTTATTATAACTGGGTAATACCTACGATACCCCTTGGTAAGACTGGTTCTCAGATTTTCGGGCTTCTGACGACCCGTAACGACTGTCAAAGATACACGAATGACAGCCGGGACCAACGGCTTAACGTTCTTTCCTGGGCACGGAGGAGTCTCGGTACGTAAAAATGGTCCCACGGATCAAGTGTTAAGCTTAACCTGATGGATCGACCAGTGCGGCTGTTATTACTTATCCACGAGCTCCTCTCTCTCAGCGCTTTGAAGCAATAGACACATAAAATATTGCGTTAAGTTGTAGCCAGTTTATTCGACCGTGTAAGAGCACCTTTAGCTTTCTTGCGAACCATAAATTCCGGGCACTTGGTAGTGTTACCTGCAAGTTCGGGTCAATATCCTACATGTCCCTATTGCCGAGATTTCTTACGTAGTGTCGGACCCTTTTTCGGATCGCGATTGGAGAATGTTACGAAGGTTTGTGCTTCTTTCTCGGATCCCTTCGGTGTTCGTTCGGTGGGTGGGGCTTAAGTTCTCTGCAGTCCAGCTGGAAAATCAAATTATGTCATTTAGAACGGGAGAGTGGGAGTTTGTACTGGCAACATTTTTTTAAAGTTGCAATCTTCTTTTCGGTGGACTGTTTTGAGGAAAATTTGTGGTGGATACACCGTAGGTTTTGGTCGTGGGTCGGTTTCTGATTACAAATAAAAATTTATTTGAGTAAATCTGATCATCATGAGTAATGACACTGGTGGATGATGGACCGCATAACATTTTCAGCTTAGCATGTTGTTATTGATTGTTAAAAGTTTCTACGAAGATTACTTACCAAAGTCTCGTCATCCGGAACCCTCGATAATAAGTCTAGGACTTCATTATTTGGTATCGTGTGCGGCCGAAGAATCTTTCTTGTGAACTTATTTATACCTGGAACGAAAGAATTGGTTTAGATTTTTTTTTTTTTTTTTGATGACTTGCGCAGACAGGCTCATTAGCCAGCATGAATTTTGCACATAAATGCGTTGAAGCAATTTTTTTATAACATTTTTTATTTCACTTTTTATTTTTTTAGTATTTTGTGCTTAACGAACTGTGACCAAATAAACGTTATTCTTTCTTTCTTTCTTTCTTTCTTTCAATACAAGTCGTTTGATACTGTTACTTTTACATAGATACTTAATTATCATCTAAAATGATACAAAATAATTGGATACATTGCTTTTCAGCATTTCATTTATGCACCTAATAACAAAAAGTTTATACTCTTTAAATTGTATACAGAGTTTACATTTTTATATGCATAGGATTTTGCTCAATAATTAAGATTTAATTTGTTGCTAACCGTAAATAGACCATGAGTGTAGCCGATAAGTGGTAAGTTGTACGCTCTGTAGTCTATGGGTAGTATGGATAGTCTACTAAAGTCAAAAGTCCTAAGACCAGCCTTAAAAAAACTGTTACACCGGTTAGCTTCGTACGTCCGATTCAAACTTAATGGCGGCTCGGAACACGAGGCGAGTCGTTACGCAGTAACAAATTCACGTGGCAGCGGGGGAGGGGTGCGGTACTGCGCAGCGAGTAGCGCACTTCAGAGCCGCAATCAAGTTTAACACGTACTTTAAGTAGATGTTAAATAGCTAGTTCAAATAACATATTTCAACTTACCCCACGCCATAAGCAGGTACCTCAAAGGTATGACGTATAACACCATCATGGCTCCAAATAACATTATAATTGCTAAATAACTTAGATATGGCACTGTGAAGTTTGTCAGGCTGAAAATAAACAAATTAATGATTAGTGAAATTCTTTAATAAAACATTTTTTTTACCTTTTAGACAAAAATTGCCTATGTTAGGACACTTCGCTCTTCCGAAGCTTAAAGTTACGTGGTATACCAACAATTTTGAATCTTATTATAAATATTATAAAAAGAAAAAGAAATGCCAAAAGAAAAGAAATACCAATCTCATCGTGTTGTTAAATGTAAGTCCACAAAATCCTTAAATACGATATATCTTTACCAGAATTTTATAACACTGTTTTTTTATGTTTTCAATGGATTCAAAAAAATTGCAAGCGCGGTCTCTGTCAGATCATACAGCCTTAAGATTTTTCATAAACAACGAAGGTTAAAGGTAGGTACGCACGTACAGTCATAAAATGGATCATTTATCTTACCAATCGTAACTTTTTATGTACTTACTTTTTATTAGATTAAGATAATTACGTAGTAAAATTTTTGTAGACCAGATAAAGCAAAATATCGACTAATAACTTCTGCTCACGACTCGCAGGAAAGTTTCTCGTTTTAACATAAAATATATCATACGGCACTCAGGGATAATGTAGCTTCCCATTAGTGAAATAATTTTCTGCATCGGATCAGTGGTTCCGAAGATTACCCCATATACTTATACAAACTAACAAATTTTAACCTTTTTATAATAATTAAGTCATATAGAAAACTATAGAAGATACGAGTATTATAATAGCATGTACCATAACAATGGTTTGTTACTAAATAATTGCCCTGTTTAATTATGGGCATACGGTATTTGAAATAGTTTACCTTTATCCATAAGATAATGTTTATTCCTAAGGCAGCCCGCAAAATTAATTATTTCATTTCGTTTTGTGAAATTTGCTGGTCAGTGTCAGGTTGTTTGTTGATTAATGTATGATTCGCGACCGTAACGAATATGTAATTACAGAATTATACCTAATCATTAGATTCAGTAATACAACTTCTCCAAATTACAAACTATGAGTATGTACTTTAGTTTGATACACTTACTACCACCTTTAATTGTGCTATTAACTTAAATGTATTATTATATGATGATTAAACACTTAAAATATTCTTTGAATGTAAAACTTACAAACTTACCATCTAAATTTGTTTCTTTGTAATACCTATATTAGATATATTTTTTTCGAACTCACTAGCCATGACTACGAGTACATAAGCCATTAAAGGCTTCTGTGGTTTTTAGTATATAATATTTTAAACTCTGCGATCTATATTTGGAACATTAATAAAAGAATAAACTCCTTATGTTAGTATAATCTTCAAAACTTAGAGAGTTGTATTATTTGGCTTATTCCACAAATCCCCCCTGAAAATCCCCCTTAGGAGGAAAAGTGGAATATATAAAAAACAGTCTAGAATTCACCCCTGATAATCCGGCTTATTCCACTAATCCCCCCATAGAATCCCCCTCAGTGGAGAAAACTGAACCCTAATGTAAAAAAAATCACTTTCAGGGGGGTCTTGGAATGTTTTTTTTTTTTTAGTTTAATTTTCCCCCCTAAGCGGGATTATCAGGGGTGAATTCTAGACTATTTTTTATAGATTCCACTTTTCCTCCTAAGGGGGATTTTCAGAGGAGATTTGTGGAATAAACCTATTATTTTAATGATTATAATTCTGTAAGTAAATATTTGATACGGCCTGACCTGATACTTATACTGATCCGCAAATTGCAAAAAAACGTAAGAAAATAGGCGCCCACCCGCCCCCTGACGCTTCCGCCTTAACTTTACCAAAGGCATTTAGTGTGGATCTTCTGAAATTCAGGCAAATGTTGGTATTATGGTACTTACTTTTTAACCGACTCTCCTAAAGTGGCAACATAACCGATCGCATTCTGTACAGTTTGTGTAACTTCTTGTATCGCCTGCAATCTCTCCTTTAAAGATTTCTTCTCCTCCTGTAATTGCAAATATATTATCAGGAACAGTGCTAGAAGCTGTATAGTGCAGCAAGCTTATCTACATCTGGTGCAGCTAAGCATCTGCCCGGTGACTTTAATTGGAACTAGCGAAATCACTATACAAATTGACGATTGCAGCTTTCGAAGTTAAATAAAACGGAACTTGTATAACATCAGTTTTCTGTCCGTCTACCACAGATAATACTCTGTCTTTCGAGATCTATGCAACGTAGGAACTTGAATTTGGCATAATGTTTAGGTATGTGTGGTATGGGGTGTTACAATCCAGGGGGTCAATTCATTAAATTTCTACTAGAATTGAGCAGATGGGCAACCTGGGGCCCAAGTCTGCTATTTTTATAAATTCGTCACTCAAACACGATCCCATTTGTCATTTTGCTAAAAGTTCGTAATCTGCTAAATTCATAATGATCGATCATTGGTCGGTCAGAAGTTGGAAGTTTAGTAGAAAGTTTCATTTGTCATTATGTACGAGATTACAAATTCTTTCAATGGAGTGTCAGTGGCTGACCATTGGAAAGTCATAATGACGCCATTATATTAGTAGGTTACCAAACTTGTCAAAATCAACAATTATGAAATCAATGATAGACCATTCTGACACTATTGTAATAGCAGACTTGAGGCCCTGTACACTCATCGAACAGACAGTCAATCGCAATCTGAATGATTTTGAAGCATATTTCTAATCCATTGCTTGATATGTTGGGATTTGTCCGCTTAACAACGTAAATAACGCAATGAATGTTGTTGAATCATCAAAATGAAAGCCATATTTCTACTGACAGTGTTACGCTATTACCCCATAGGGTTTGAATTCAAGATTTTTTAAATATCCATAGATTCCATAGTTTCACAAACATAAGGAGGATGCGTTAGGTCTCCCTTGAATCATATTTACAGTAGCATACAATCTGATACTATCTTGCAACTTGCAAAAAACGTAAGAAATTATGATTTTCGCGGGCTACCTTCACGCTTTCGTCTTAAACAGTTCCAAAGCTATTCTTAGAATCAATATTGTCATCTTTAAACGCTTTTATCCATACAAAGCAGGCATTTTTTTGTAGCTATGCATTTAAACTATTTAAAATGACGTAATTACTAACATAATTATCTACCTTATCAGCTTCATCTTCGTCATCTTCTTCAGCTAACAGGTCTTCATCGTCAACAGGTACTAACAACGGATTGCCTCCTGTAAAAAGAAGGAAATTTGGATTGTATTTGATAATAGCCACTGTCCGCAGCTTCGCCCGCGTGGCTTTTTCAGTCCAGCCGCTTCGCAGATTAGCCGGAACAAACACACAGAAAGACAATAAATATATGTTTTTTTTTAATAAGTAAGTACCGTATATACTTTCATATGCATTTAGTAAAAAGCTGTTATCTTGACATTGATGTAGTGATAGACTAGTGGTGTGACCGTCGGACCACCAAGTCATAGGCCTCGAGTTCGAACCCAAGGCAAACACCTCTGACTTTTCGGATTCATTATCATCATCAGCTTCCTGCCCTTGTCCCATGTTACTTGGGGTCAGCACAACGTTTTCTTTTTCTATTCTCCCCTGTTAACCGTCACTCTATCATTCACTCCCTTCTATTTCATACATATTATTCTTCACACAATACATCCATCTTTTTTTTGGCCTTCCTCTCCCTCTACATCCATCCACATTTATATTCATCATTCTTCTCGTCACATGCGTTTCCTCCCTCCTCATCACATGCCCATACCATGCCAAACGACGTCCTTTCAACTTTTCTTTCACCGAAGCCATTGTCAAACTTCCCCTTATATACTCATTTGTGACTTTATCCATTCTCGTCACTCCACACATCCATCTCAACATTCTCATCTCCGCTACATGCAATCTTTTTCATCCGTCCTCTTCACGGCCCAGCATTTTTTTCCCTCTTTATTTGTATATAGGGGCTTTTGCGCATAGCGTATATCAGCCCCATCTTCCACAAGACGTGAACCATGAATTTGAATTTTTAAATAAAAAATTTCGGCCCAGCATTCCGATCCATACAATACGACAGGCCTTATCACAGACTTGTAGATTTTCCCTTTTTAACTTAAGGGGCATCTGTTGGTCGCAAGTTGTTCCTGATTTGATTTCTGACTTTTCGGATTCATGTGCGTATTATATATTTATCACGAAAAACGGTGAAGGAAAACATCGTGAGGAAAGCCTGAGAGATATTTCTCGACAGCATGTGAAGCCAGTCATAGGCCCAGAGGCGGCATAAAAACTCTGACACCAGGGTAGTCACTAACCACACGAAAAATAAAGAAGAACCTTGACATTACACACAGACACATCCATTTTCCATTTTCCATCCATTAGACGAAAGTCTTTGACTAGTGCGTGTTGCCAGTGATGACCTATGGCACTGAAACGTGGTCGCTCACAATGGGCCTTATTAGAAGGCTAAAAGTCACCCAAAGAGCAATGAAGAGGGCTATGCTTGGAGTTTCCCTACGTGATCGAATCAGAAATGAAGAGATCCGCAGGAGAACCAAGGTAACCGACATAGTTCGAAGAATTGCCAAACTTAAGTGGCAATGGGCAGGACACATTGCTCGCAGAACAGATGGCCGTTGGGGCTGAAAGGTTCTGGAGTGGCGACCGCGTACCGGAAGACGTAGCGTAGGAAGGCCTCCCACAAGGTGGACTGATGACCTTGTGAAAGCCGCAGGAATCCGCTGGATACGGGAATCACGGAACCGGTCGAGGGGGCGCTACTTGGGGAGGCCTATGACCAGCGTCTTATGGCTGAAATGATGATGATGACATCCATTTTATTTATTTGTATAGATGTCAATGTTTGATTATGTAACGAATCCTTATAGAATGCCGTATGCTCTGATTTTACAATTTTTACACGACCGGTTTAAAACAGTGGTTTACCACGTTTGATACACAAACACTAACAATTGAAATTGTAAACTGGTTGTGACAGCAGCTGAATATATAATAATATATAAAATAACACTTTTGACTTCTTTGGTTTCCTATTCTGCACGCTGAACGCTGACTTCTTTAGAAGTACACAGTGCTTATTGTACCTTTAATATATTTATAATCTTTTCTGTCGTGCTTGTTAGTGATCCTAAGATTTCTACTGCTTTTTCTGTTTTTACCCATAAGAACCTGGAATTGGCTCTATGTTTCATAAACAATTGTTATCCATCTGTTATAGCTGTTTGTTCTCCTATAAATAAATAAATAAATAATTAACGTGGATGAAGACATTTTATTTTCTACTAGCTTTTGCCGTTAGCTGTTAGGCGTCAAAACGTTACAGACAGACAGAGTTACTTTCACATTTATAATATAAGTATGGATGTGGGTCTTTGTTTTTCTTTCTCAGTTAGTTTTAATCATGGTTTGGCAGTTTGACTAATTTACGCGGCCTACCCTGATGTCCGTTCTTTGGTATTGTTCATCGAATCGTTGCCGAATAACGAGCGAGCTTCTTAAGTTATGAGTTGAGCTGCACGATTACGGACAAATGCGTGCACTGACTGGACAGGTCCACTCAATCTGTGTGGTTCTTTCCTCAAAAGGCCATTTCGGACACCAACCTACATGGTGTTCATGTGAACAAGATTATGTCTGGACTTTAAAAGAGACTGTGACCTCTGAGTTTGTTTCGGCCTTTCTTCTCAGAGTGGTCAGACAGAAAACACCGATCTCTTCGAGTTTTTAAAAATATGGTTGACGTAAAAGTATTTGTACAAACCTACTTACAGAAATTAAATCATTCATTATTTAATGGATAATGATACGTCTAAAGTCTAAGAGAAAAAAAGCCCCACATAAAAGCACAACACAAAATAAAGACAGCACTACACATAAAACAGGCAATGACACAACATTAATGGACTTACTAAGAAATAAATATGAAAAATAAGCCTTCGGGTCACTTCTGATAGATCTCACGAAAGTTTTGAATTTAACTAAAAATGAAATAAAATAAAAATTATAAAAACCGAAAAAAAAAATTGAAGCAGAAAATCATATAATATGAACTACTACAATAACAGTCTAAGGAATCTGACAATGAGTCAAAAGTTTTGGATCTAGAAGTGAATCTGAACTCAACAATTGCTAACGACAAAAGTTATCAAATGGACGTTGGCCATAGTGTTACTGTATATCATCATTATGCACGGCTAAGCCCTTCAACCATTAATCAAAATATGTGACAAAAATTGGTTTGTGGGCTGTATCGTGAACACGGCCGTGTATATCCGTGAATACGTGTACGTAACGGTTAATATTTTCTTTGAGGTATTGTTATTTATTAAAGACTATACGAAAATTATGTGACGCAGCAAAACGACCTCAAAATGACCGCGCTTCCCCCTTCGCCGCAGGAGATGCGTCACAGTCCTCGGTCAACGTAACAAATTATTTGATCCTTTAGCTATCGAGTGGTGTAATCACATTTTGGATGTAGACGATAGATATGTAGCTGCTACACCAAACTGTATCCCTCAATTTTGTTATCTTCAGTTTTCTGAATCCAAGACGTATTCACGACAAAAAAAAAATCATATAAAGAACGTCAAACGGCAAAAATCCAAAAACCATATGTGACTTTGGAAAGCATTGAAAAAGGATTCATTATTTCTAAAATCTTGAAATATTTTAATGGTTTCTTACCAGTAAGCCTATATATAAGCCAGGCTCTACCGAAGAACATCAGAATAAGGAATGGCAGCATCCACATCTCGTAGTAGTAGCAGAAGGCGAGCCACACCAACAGGCCTAGGAATGAACGTATCCTTGATTCCCATTCGAAACAGTCTCTGGAAAGGACATTGATTTGGTGGTGATAAATGAAGACCATTTCCTTAATTTTAGTACCTATACGTATTATTATGACACGGAAATAGTTAAATTATTTAAAAAAAAACAGAAGTATCATTCCCATATCGATTATGTAAATTCCATTAGTAGCAGTAAAGCATGCCAGTGTGGTTGATATTATACAAGTAAAAAAATCTAGATTTTTTATAAAGCGGGGTTAAAATTACCGTTTGCCGCCTCACGCCTTACCAATCCTTTAACCTTTTCCATGAAGCCTTATTTTTTTTTTAAATATACATGGACATTTATTTTAATTAGGATAGGGTTTTAAATAAATCGTGAGTTATTAGAACTAGCATATAACATATAGCATATAGCATGTAGCATATTAGAACAAAAATTTTCCAAATAAAAAAATCGATGGCTTGTCATAATCTGATGTGTGATCCAATTTTTTTATTGTTAAGATTGCGAGATTCGACTTGTGCAGAAAAGCCAATTAAGATACCAATTAAGATAATCTAGAGCGAGTGGAGCGAGCTTGAAAATTTTGCCAGCAATTTATGAGCCAAATTTTATCGCTGAGTGGTGCACTTGTCTGCCAGGCTTGAATTTGCCGCCCACTGAAAATGGCGCTCAGGGCTTGGACCCCGGCTTGCCCCCCGCTAGATCCGGGCATACAAACCCTGCTTTGATGATCGAATGACTTGGGCAGCTATGTGTACTTTTATTCCTTTGGGATTTAGCACTCTTTTGAGGCCTTGTTCCAGCTGGTATTATATTATATTCTGAGGTGACCCATTCCAAATTCAGTGTTATGGTTTTTGTATGATTCAGCTTTGTTGAAAATGTCGTCGTTAGTCAAACGAATTAGATGCAGATAAATATTTAAATTCAACACGGAGTCTGATATTTGACGTCAGCAAAACACTAGAACAGAGGAGAAGAATAGTACTCCTGGCAAAAATACTTACTGCAAAATCTTCCCAACTTCAATAAACCACATGATGATTGCCTTCAGCCTCATAACGTTTCGTATGAACAGCTGTCTCTTGAACTTGGCTTCTTGATGCATGTACTTCGGTTCCTTTGGATTCACTGCTCTAATGGCTGCTTTCAGCTGTAATAATATTTATTGATTACGTTATAATTTGATTGTTATTTTTTCAACTTTAGTGGAATTTTTGTATTTCTGTTCGAGCCGTTTGGGGTTGAAACACTAGGGGCCGAATGCCCACTTAGTGTTTCGAGATATCGCCAAGCGGTTAGTCGACTCTTCACGTGACCAAAGGGGTGTCCTATTTCTTGGCCATAGAATCAGTATTGCCATAAACGTGGCAATGCTGCCAGCCTTTTGTGCACTTTTCCTGTTGACAGTGATACAGACACTTTTTTTTTTTAATGGCTTTTGATTCTTTCCCCTCCCTTTTTTATATATTTGACATATTATTATTATTATTTTAAGACTATACATCATAATTATTGTTTTAATTTTAGGGGGACTTAGCGTTAGCGAGCTTATGAGAAATGTATGGGTATTGGACCAACATGGATGATTATCGATATATCTCTTTAAGGTAATTAACGGATTAGATGCATAAGGAGTTTTGCTATGTGCACTTTTATAATTTCTAATGTGACGATATTATCGTGAATTTCCACGGCCACGTCCATAAAATGTATAGAAATACGTCACCGTGCACGTTGTAATGTTATAGTGGACAGAAATTTAAAAGCCTCTTCAATTATTTCCATACACTTTACTTGATGTCGTGATGCCGTATCGTGGACGTCCACGATAATATCGTTACGTTAGAAATGATAAAAGCGCATATTATTCGCAAACGTCATTTCAGGTTTGATTATTTCTAGTATAATAATTAAGTACCGCTGACATAATTTTAGATAAACGTATCTTACCGGATTCCATATGACCAGTATCTCTAAAAGTATCTGTGGGTAGTTTCCTTTCGCTCGTGCCCTCATCTTTTTGTCCTTGAGAGCGTACCATCGTTTCTCACTATTTCTAACACTAAGCAGCGGGATAGCCAGTTTACCCAGGAACTCCACTTTATGGTCGTGATCTTCATCGTATACAGTTAGCTCTAGTATTGATGTGATATCCTTTATCGTGCTGAAATATAAAAATTTAATGTAGAAACAAGAAGGCACTATAAAAATGAATAATCAATAATAGATACATTTTTCTTTATCTGTTTTTCTTATTCTAAAATGCGTACATTAAAAGTCGTCCCAAACTTATAATACCATCTATTAGAGGAATTAATCTTCGTGTCTGTAAACCAGCTTCGAAAGACACGCTCGCAATTTACCATTCAACAGAAGTTACGACCTCTAATGTATATGACAACAATATACTATATATGCAGCGCATTTCTCAAGTCGAGATTAACTTCTACAGAACTGTCTCAAGCAGTAGTTGATAAACTTTCCTCTGAAATACATTCAACCTCATTTGAAGCTTTACTTACAAAGTGAATATCTTCATCCAATTCGGCGTTAGCGTTTTGTATTCCGTATGTGTTTGTAGTCTTGCGTTTCCGAGTTCTAGGACGCAGAATGGGTCTGATTTGCCTCCTAAATCGGCTGCTGCAAGACCCTTAGCACCGTAAACTTTGACACAAAGCCATCCTACTCCACTTGACTGCTCGTTCATGTTATACCAAGTCTAAAAGAAAACATTGTTATATTCTCTTTAAATATCAGCAATATATTATATTATTGCCGCTTCTCATTGATTGGTTTTAATTTTTAAATAAAAAAAGTATGTTGGTGAAAATTGATCATTATAATTTTCAACTCATTTATTTTTATCACATTCTCTAAATTCACTTCGTTTGTACGAGACTCAGTACTGTACGAGATTCAGTAGTTTTAATGGCATTTCTTTTTACACTATCTGAAGGTTCCATTTCGTCTGGCATTTAATTGAAAAACATAATACTTACATATCGCCTTTCAATAATCTCGCGGTCTCTAGGATTCTCCTTATAACTGCTGAGGTCCGTAATGGTTTCCGACTGAGTCGTCCCACTGATGGTTAGTAATAAAAATATCTGTCCATTCCCATCCTCTAGGTCCTTCCAAATATTATGTGTTTTCTCTCTTTCTAATCTTGATAAATCTATTGCACACCTGTAAAATTGTATTGGTATTTGGTTATTGTGGCGAAAATGACCATGATTATTGTCATAAACGATAAAACCTGGCTACTGTTCGTTTTTAATTTCCAATCGTCTACCTACCTACATATTTGATACAGTCATTTCATGTATTAGTATGATGAATTGTTTCACAAGACTATCCTACTATTTTAGCACTACAAACATTTTACTGAACCAGGGCATTGTGCTTATCATGTTACATCCATTAGGTTCCCTCCAGAGTGCCATAACGGTTATAGCGCTAATTGCCAAGCGTGATTAAATATTAAGTACCCCAATTTAGGTTACTACTTTAGATACAGGTGATGAAGGCTTTGTTGTTATGTATTGTTGGCCCTTCTATGCCCCAGAAAACTTGTTTGGGTTTAGGTCCCGATTTTCAATGAAGTTTTCAACTTTAGCCACGTCTGGTTAGATTAAATAAACAATATCCTTGGTCACCTACACGATCGACATTTCATCGAAACCTTAATTCGTTGATCATCCTGCGCTATTGGGACACCTATCGAAGTTGATCGTCATTATAATATTACAGTTATAGTATTATTAATATTACAGGTATAGTATTATTAATATTACAGTTACAGTATTATTAATATTGTGAGGTGTGATGTTAATTAATATTATCCGAAAAGGTTACCTTGATATTTTGAGAATAGCTTGTTTTTGACGTGGTTTATTTTCGTTATGCAACTCACCTTCCTATAAAGTCATCCTTGCTTTGTTTATCCTTGTCCCACACGGTGACTTCTAGTATCTGTTCCTGGTCGTCGTAGAGGTGCAAGTCAAACTGCTCCAGCCACGACGGGTGTAAAGATTTCCATACTACCTTACTCTTAAATTTTTCGTTACCTAACCTGTGGTATAAAAATCACAAATTAATTTAGGTGACAGACAGACTTCTTAATACCGTCGTTGCGACTTTACTTTTTTACTCTTATGTGTAAAATTCAAATTTATGAGAAAATCGATATTTTAAGCACCAACATTGTATTAGGAAGCACATTGTAGATCTTGAAATTGGTAAAGAAATGACGATTAAATCGTCGATATACACATGAGAGTGTTTGCATTCGATAGAGCTTCAAAATGTGAAAAAGGCTGGCGTAAAAAAGTGATTTTGCCAAAAGTGACACATAAGAGGTCTTAAAGTCGCAACGACGATATATACAATTGAGCACATAAACCTTTTCTAGGTACAGTTATTCATGAACTTAGAAGGCCTAAGGATCTAACTTGTTAATATGGGATAACTAGCTATTGCCCGCGGCTCCGCCTGCGTAGATGTCGGTTATCGCGTAAAAACTTAGCCTATGTCCTTCTCCATATCCCAGGCTATATCTCTGCCAAATTTCATTACGATCTGTTCAGCGGTTTAGGCGTGCAACGTAACATACAGACAGACAGACAGACAGAGTTACTTTCTCATTTATAATATTAGTATGGATGGATGCCATAATCATAATCACTACTCTTTGCAAATGGATTGTTGATCACATTGCTTTGATTAGCAGACATGAATATGCTGCAGTCCAATCGCAAATGAAAATGAATAGGTAAGTCCAGATATATATTTATATTGCCGAGAGCTACACGATAAGTATTAACACCATCTAATTTCGATCAAGACACGATTTTCGATTTCGATTAAAAACGGCTTAAAATTATATAGTGCTTCAAAGTAATTTGGAAACATTAATTATCGCGAGAGTGAAATTTCAAATTTATTCTTACTGGAAATCAGTTTGGTGTCTGCGAAATTTGCAACTTGAACTCGCAGCGAAAACAAACGGTGTCTATCCAAAGTTTCTTGGTAATCATTTTGTTACATTGGAATGTACTAGGTACTTAGTTACTTCGAATTAATTTCTAAAATAGCTGTTTTGTTAGGATAATAGCCTCTAACACCTCAAAAAACAGAATATCTATACTCCATTTATTATAACATTAGACAAATAACTGTTCTCACCCTTTCGTTATTTCGATGTAAGCGTTTAATAAACTCCGTTATTTCACGATTAATACAAAGCACTGTAATCTATTTACCATTTACATTAAAAAAATAACTCTAAAGTGCAGTAATTTCAACAATATTCCACAATTACTGTCGTTCTTTAGCCGTTATTTGTCTAATGCTATAGTAAATGGAGTATACTACTTTTAAAAATTGGCAATGGAAGAGAAATAGAACGGAATATTTAATAAGAAATATGTCTGAAGTCTGATGCTGCCACAATCCTTGCTCAAAATAGATACAAGTAGAGACATAATGTAATACATTCAGAATTATAGATGCATTACCTTTCAGACGAGGGTTATAAGAAATGCATAGGTGTAGAATAGCGACGTATATACATAGAGATGTAGAAGACAAGACCCACAAGAATGATGTAAAATTTATTCCTACTCAAGAGTAAACATGTTGTCGTAGCCCGTACTCGTATCTCACGTACGAGTATATCGATAAAGTTAGTGCTAAAAGCTCTTCCCTAAAAGGATTAAAACTCGATATGCGCTGCATCCTACAGGCAGCCTCAACCAGGGCTTTAAATACCGGCAAATTTTCATAAGTTACCTTGTATTGACAGAGTTAAAGTTATTATTAAATTAACGGTAATCGATTTAACGTTATTTATGCGACTATTAATTTTATCGTTATTTTAAACGGATGAGATGTAAATAGTGGGGCGTGCGGTGCAGCGGGAACCCGCCCTCGCGCCTCTCTGATGCCGTGCCGATCAACCCATAGAACGGCAACGTAGCTAAATTAACGTTAGTTATCGTATTTTTGTTAATGTTAATTAACATTATATTACTGGTAATGTTATCAAGTAACGTTAAATTTTTATGACGTTAGTAGGTATAAAATTGAAATTTAACGTTACGTAACGGTTATTATTTTATTATTTGGTAACGTTAACAAGTCCTGGCCTCAACAAGATCCCCCAGATGTACTTATATTTAATTGTACATCAAGAAACAGACAATTTTGAATCTAACTTTACCACAGCCATACAATTCGGTATTTATCTTTAGTACTCACCTAAACTTACAATAAGGATCACTGGACCTGGTATCCAGGTCCATCGCAGGAAGATTCTTAGCCTCCACCAGCACGATGGTGACGACTGAACTCCATATCTGTGCCTTCAACCGTTTGTTCACATCACTCAGCCTTGTGTTCTTCAGTAAATACTGCAAAGAAAACGTTTAAGTTACTTTTTGCCTTAGTAGCTATGGAGAAGGGCTATCGGGGGGCTAGCTGTATTTCTGACAACCAATGTTACCAAGGGGTATCGTATTACCTAGGGAGCGTTCAAGTATTACGTAACGCAATTTTTGGAGATTTTTGTCCCCCCTCTTCCCCATGTAACGTGCCGTAACGGTGTTCTGTTCCTTCCCCCCTAGTAAAACGTTACGTAACCACTAAGTGACCATTTTTACCTAAAAGTCACAAATATGTGGCGTCAAGTACCGAAAAGTCGCTAAAATACCTTTGTTTAATAGCACCACCCCATTTCCTCCTGTGGGTGTAGTAAAAGTCAACTAAGGGATTTACTAGAGAATGGGCAACAGCGTTCCCTATGCAATTATTTAACACCATACTGCGAACGCCAACCCGCCTGCCAAGCGTGGCGATTATGGCAAACCCGCCCAATTGGGGGAGGCCTATGTCCAGCAGTGGACGTTTTTCGGCTGAATTGATAATAATGATGATGATGAATATACTATGTGTGAATATTTCCACTTGAAATATTGAGAAAAAAGCGTTTTAAAAAATGCGTGAGAGAATCTCTCTAAGCGATCGTTCTGGAGGGTTAAAATAAACAATGCTACGTAACGCGTAGTTCTAACCCCCCCTCCCGCCCCTGTAACGTATCGTAACTTTTTACAAGACCCCTCCCCCCAAATTAATTACGTATTACTTGAACGCTCCCCTAGTAACTGGGATGTGGAGGTCAGGAGGTCAGATAGGCAGTCACTTCATGTAAAATACTGGTAGGTAATCAGTTGCATCTGGTTAGACTGGAAACCGACCCCAACTACGTTGAAAAGGAAAGGCAGATGATGAGCTGGAGAAAGGCTATTATCAACTTTTGACACTGCCAATAATGTGGATTGGATACTCTGGATAGTAATACTCATACAAGTCTTTAGGAATCTCGAATTTCTCCAGGAATCCAGTAGAATAGGGATGATTACTGGGTAAAAAAAAAAGAAAAACGGTTTAGTCCGTCAATCAGATAATAAAAAAATCTAAGACACGTATTTTTTGCTTTATCATATTAATAAAAAATGACTTAGATAAAACACATTAAACTTGGGAAGTGGGGGCTCGTTACGTCACAGCTACGTATAAAATCTACTGAGAAGTGACGTCATGCCACATTTGAACTCAATGTATCGCCGTAATGTTTTGATTACGTAAAAACAGAAAAAATACGTGTTCAATATTTTTTAATAATCAACATGACGGACAAAACAATTTTTTTTAGTTACCATCCCTCTTCTTCTGATTGTATTATACAGGAACTAGGTCTGTATGAGCGTTTGTATTATCCTAGTTTGGGAGTCTTTAAATCTAGACTTTTCAAAGGTATCCTTTATAAAAGTGATCGCCGTGCGAATTCGCATTCGTTGCGCACATTATATCACTTTTTGTTCGGAAAACGCCCTCTGACGGCGCGATCACGCGTTCAGGTTCATCGATCAAAAAGTGATATATGCATATGACTAGCGAGTATTCATTCGACAATCGCTTTTATATACGACGCGGGGTTAATGTGACGATTTCTTTTCATTTGGTATCGTAGTGAAACTGCAAATTAATAAGTCTTCTATTGAGTACATTATTATAAGTACTCGTAGTTGCCTCTCTGTATTTCCTCCTCCTTCCTATTTTCAACACCTTGACTCATTACACAAAGTGGGAGAATAGGAGTTAGACAAAACACCCACATTGCTTTTAGTAAATCACTTAAGATTGTGTACTGTATGTTTGGACTGAAAGACATGCTTACATCTCCGTCAGAGCACACCATAAATATTATATCAATCAATTGTATCTACAGACGCACATGTAAACTCTTAAACGACTGTTACTGTTAGTATACACATATAGTAATTTTCAGGGTTACGTACCTCAAAAGGAAAATCGAAATCCCTATAGGATCACTCGTGTGTCTGTTTGTCAGTCTGTCTGCCCATCTGTCACAGCCGATTTGCTCCGAATCTGCTGGACTTTTTGTTGAAATTTGGTACACTTATGAATTTCTGTGACCCAAACACGAACGTGTAGCGTAAATAAATTTATTTTGAATATTGGACGAATTTTTTGATGCCCTTTGATTCTTTTTCTTCCCTTTTTTATATACTTATACGTATTTCAGAACGTAATTTGAAAACTATTTAGTGTTATTAAATAAATAAATAAATAAATAAATATAGTCAAAATTAATTTTGTATACATGGGGTTCACTCTTGGGGGAAAAGCAACTAAATTTAAAAAAAAGTTTTGCAATCTGTATAGCGTGTGAGTTAACAAATGAAAGGACTTGATATGAGGATTTCAAATATATTTATAAAATGTATATTTTTATAATTTTAGTGTCATGATGGCCCGTTGGTTAAGGCCTCGCCTCTCATGCGTTGTTTGTCTCATGGTTGTGGGTTCACATCTGGGCAAGTACCAATGTGACTTTTTCAATTCATATGTACTTTCTGAGTTTATCTTGGACATTACTGACATCGGTGAAGGAAAAACATCGTGAGGAAACCTGGACTTATAGTTAATATAAGTCTGAAATCGCCAACCCGTCTTGAGCAAGCGTGGTGATCAATGCTCGTGCCTTCTCTGTATGAGAAGAGGCCTTTGCCCAGCAGTGGGACAGTTATAGGCTGGTATTATTATTATTATTATTATTTTTATGTTTTTGACATATCTCGGGACCATGTGGTCCCGGGCCTTTGGAAGGCGTACGAGGGGCCGAAGCCAACTCGCAGAGGCCCGTTACACGTTAAAGAAATGAGGCACCAACCGACGATTATCCCTGTACGCACTATGCAAGTGCACCCAAGGACAACCTCCGGTTGGTGTAGGACTATAGCAGGATATGGAAACAAAGATATTGGACTATGGGTTTGGGTGGTTAAAATGGACTGGTTACCTAAAACTATGGAAGGACTATGGCCCCTGCCTGATCAATGTTTTTTTACACACGGATAAAATGGCAGAGGGTGACTTGCACACTCAATAATGGGCCCCCGAAAACGCTCGCTAGCACAAAGTGACGTAGCGACAAGGAGGCAACATGTCCTGAGGTGCTCGAGGAGTGGAGAGATATTCCAAGGCTCTCAGAACAATCCCAGAGCCCGGAAGATGGTCAAGATCCCTACAAGCACTTACTGGAATACTTCCTTCCTCCGAGCACGTTTGCTCTTGCGAATCTCCACTCAAGCCGGCCAATAAAGGCAAGAATGAGGTGGGAGCTCAGTTCCTCGTCAGTGTTCACACCAGCCGGCCAATAAAGGCAAGCCAGAGATGAGGAACATGACTTCTCCCGGGAGATAGGGTCCGTGGGGTCGCAACTGCCCAACAGCTTGCCACATGCTGCCCTGCGGGTTTCTGTATCTCTCTTGGTCTGGCTCCTCACCCTAGACATGTTCCAGTAAAGTAAACTTTGACGGCACAGATCTAGAGTTCAGAGCACGCAAGCCCCACCACGACGTCAACGTTATAATTATTATTATTATAAAATAATTTGTTTTAAAGTTATTAAAAAAAATACATTAATTGAAAAAAAAAATCAGAGAATAGTTCTATACTTATATCTTAGAGGGAAACTTAAAAGAAGTCTATGGTCTTAAAAAAAACATGGTAAATCACTCAATATTGTGCGTACAAACTTACATTTGCAGTTGGAATGTATGGGTGAACATATTTTCAAACTACAATGTTAAGTTTGTTCTTGGGATAAATTCATACCAAATTCGGATTCTTCATTGTACGTGGTCCGACACGCACTTGGCTGGTTTTTTGTTATTTCTGAACCAAGTCAAGCCCAGACTAGGGAGCAGAAACACCGAATGTGGCATATTCTTGCTGAAAAAACGCGCGTCTTATGCCACGATCAGAGTTTTGTGCGCGAGTTTCCACTCATAGTCCTTTAGCCTTAGACCGACCAAAATTAGTCTTATTTAGTGATACTGGAGAAAAAATTGCGGTATAAATGGTGGCAGTTTCAGTAATTTAGTTCGAGAGTCCTAAATTGCGTTCATTATTCAGCAGAGAAGAATTAGGAAATGAACGCAAATAGAATAAAATTGTTATAAATACAAAACTGTGCAATCTGCTAGTTGAGCCGCTAAACTTTCTGCAACCGCACAAAGTTGTGAGACTAGCCCACAGCTTCTGAAAGCCTTTTCAATGTAAAAAAAAGAATGAAAGAAAATACGTTTATTTGCAGTAAACATGACGCAAAGACGGACTTCACAAGGTCATAGGTCCACCTCGTGGGAGGCCTTCCAAAACAAGGTCTTCCGATACGCGGTTGCCTCTCCAGAAATTTTCGGCCCCATCGACCATCTGTTCTGCGAGAAATGTCTCCAATGCCACTTAAGTTTGACAATTCTTCGGGCTATGTTGGTTACCTTGGTTCTCCTGCGGATCTCTTCATTTCTTTTTCGATCACGTATGGAAACTCCAAGCATAGCCCTCTCCATTGCCCTTTGTTTGACTTTTAGCCTTCTAATAAGGCACATTGTGAGCGACCACGTTTTAGTGCCATAGGTCATCATTGGCAACACGTACTGCTCAAAGACTTTCGTTTGAGACACTGCCGTATGTTAGTGTTAAAACTCCATCCACAACAAAGCTTTTCTATAAAAAATTAATAATTAAATTCACGGTAGTCAGTAAATTATTCTCGATTGTTAAAGATACGATCTTACACAATGCACAATATACCACAGTGGACATTATTGTCAACGCATGGCAGGGTGATTGATGAATGCAGTTATGTTGATGCAGTTGGACTAAATAATTGTTCCGTGTCGGTGGCATAGAATATACCACGCCCACGTAGAAGGCTAATTCGCCTTCTACGTGGGCATGGTATATTCGAGTAGAATGATGATGAACTATCATTATTTCGCTGTTTTGAGATAACGGTAATTTATGGAAATGTAAGAAATATGATAGAATACTTAATTGCTGCTGCAGTGGAGTTTCTTGTCCATTCTTCTCAACGAAGACCTAGTTTTGGAACGGACAATTAGTTTTCTCAGTAACGTTACTTTGACAAGCATAATTGAAATAAATGCCTAAGTCTTGTCTTTCTGTGCTTTTCTTTATAAAATCCTTTCCCTACACACCATATTCTTAGGGTCTTTCATACATAGAAAACTACTAGACACACAAAGCTTGCTAATAAGGTGGCTATCAATACCCTTAAATGTAGTTTACATCCAGGTTCTGAAGTTTGGAGGTCTTTGTTACAGTATTTTTATCTCATGATGCGACGCGCGCTTTACTTGTGCTTACCAAGTGTACAAGCACGCTGTGAATGTGTGTATAAGCGCAAGAGCTCTCGATACCGTCAGAGACAATGGAAAAGTCGGACGTGTGTGTTATGGGCTGACGCTACTCGTCTTCACACACACATTCACAAGGTGTTTGTACACTTGGTGACCACGAGTAAAGCGCGCGTCGTTTCATGAGATACAATACTATACACAGTAAAATAATGTTCACGATTGGATGATCTTTTGGGATTATTGCTTGTAGGTAAGCAATAATCCCAAAAGATCATCTAAATATCTTCATACTCAAACTTTATGTTCCCAATGCTGGCAGACAAGGCTCCTCAGTGAGAGGGTCATTGCTGTCAATATTTTGTTCGTTTAACAATCTAAAACACATAGATGGCAAAGTAACTAGCTACCATAACTGAATACGATTTAGTCCAAAAAGACTATAATTATGTAGCAGGTACGTACGATCGGCTGAGCATCGTTGAAAAGGGCTGAAAATCCTGGAACTTCATGTGTCAGCTATTCTTGTGTTCCAGAGCATTTTGCTGTCAAATTTTAATTAAAATACTATATTTTTATACTGTTATCTTATAAAACTCATTCCGTAAAGTATTGTAACCTTTTCTGCATTGTGTTTTTAAATAATACGATACTTTGACACGACCTTTGACTTTCGTTTTAACCCTGAGATTTATGTAGCATCGATTAGTTATTAATAGTCCTTAGAAGTCAAGACAAACGTCCTTATTTTTGCCAAATATTCACCATCACCTATACTCCATTTATTATATAACATTAGACAAATAACTGTTCTCACCCTTTCGTTATTTCGATGTAAACGTTTAGTAAACTAGTGTAGTAAATCTATTTACCATTAACATTAAAAAAATAACTCTAAAGTGCAGTAATTTCAACAATATTACACAATACCTGTCGTTATTTGTCTAATGCTATAATACTCGTAGTAAATGGAGTACGTATAAGTTAGTATCAATTTATTATCTACTAGCTTTTGCCCGCGACTCCGCCCGCGTGGATGTCGGTAATCGCGTAAAAAAGTAGCCTATGTCCTTCTCCATATCCCAGGCTATATCTCTGTCAAATTTCATGTCGATCGGTTCAGCAGTTTAGGCGTGAAAACGTAACATACAGACAGACAGACAGAGTTACTTTCACATTTATAATATTAGTATGGATGTGGTTATTATTGTGACCATAAATCGTATTACGAGCCATATTTTAGAGACGATATTTTATAATAAATCGATATTAATGCTAATGATGGCGCCGCTGTAGACTCATCAATCAAGCGTTGTGAAAGCAGTTAATGATCTATAAAATAAAGCGCGATATATATTTTGTTAATTACTTTGTCAATACCCAAGCTATGTACCTACTTTGTAATTCTGTTTGTTTATTAAATTATGTAAATTAAAGTCAGTTTGTAGACTACATAAGCACTCTGGACAATCAGTCCTTTGCATAATCAGCGTATAATGTTCCCACTGCTAGGACTCAGGTCTCCTCTTTACGAGAGGGAGTGGGCTGTATCTACCACACGGACCCAGTGTGGGTTGGTGAATGTCACATGTCCCCGAGTTTTTGGTTCTAGGACATGCCGGTTTCCTCACAATGTTTTTCTTCACCGTTTTGAGAGCAGTGATGATGTCTGTTATTATAAGTTCTTCCTTTCAAAGAACAAGTCAAAGCTAACAATCTCCTGTGCCTTGTCCTGAACATTTTCTAGGAGCAACCTTCTCGATTCGCAAAGAAAAACTCAAATTGCAATTCCGTCGCAACGATTATTCGAATCGTGCGATCGTGCACAGTGCTATTAGTGCGGCTTGTCGGTTACGTTTCTCGATAGATTTCAATCTTCGGAGTGACATTTTCATTTCAGTTCTTTGCTTTTGCAAAAAATGTACATATAATGTAAATGTAGTCTTAGGGGAAAATTAAGCCATATTTGTAATAGTGGTTTTAGCCGGTGATTTATTATACAGAATGGATTTTTGAGACGGCGGCGCAATAACGGATAAGGTAACCTACCCTATACTCCATTTATTATAACATTAGACAAATAACTGTTCTCACCCTTTAGTTATTTCGATGTAAATGTTTAATAAACTCCGTTATTTCACGATAAATACAAAGCACTGTAATCTATTTACCATTTACATTAAAAAAATAACTCTAAAGTGCAGTAATTTCAACAATATTACACAATAACTGTCGTTATTTAGCCGTTATTTGTCTAATGCTATAGTAAATGGAGTATAGGTTACTTTATCCGTTCTCGTTACAGAAAAACGGTTTCAGGAGACAGCCCTTATTTTTTTTTTAATTATTACCCCATTCAAAAATTTTGAAAAAAAAAAAAAAAATTGCAAGAAAATGGGCCATTTTCATTAAAACTTTTTTTGATGCCAATCAAACCTGTTTCTTATAAGTATCAAAAAACTATTGGACCAACTGAGGTTTGAGTACTAGAAAAGTCGGAAATCGTAAAAAATCTTTTCCCATACATTTCGTAGGAAATGAGAATCAAACTTATTTGGTTTCAGGCAAAGTATCGCAAGTCCAAAAAAAATTGCTCTACCTACTCTGATCACTGATTAGAACTTAACGCCTGCATCGAAACAAGTTAAAGTAATGACAACAAAGGAAAAGTCGGGAGGTGTCGTGGGACTCCCGGTTGTAACGAAGTTCCTTTCTCTGTATATTTTGTACTAGCTTTTGCCCGCGGCTACGTCTGCATGGATGTCGGTTATCGCGTAAAAAAGTAGCCTATGTCCTTCTCCATATCCCTATCTATAGGGATATATATATATCATATAGCTATATCTCTGCCAGATTTCATGACGATCGGTTCAGCGGTTTAGGCGTGAAAACGTAACATACAGACAGACAGACAGACAGACAGACAGACCGACAGGCACAATGAAATAAATTAACGATGTCACAAAGAAATGATGTTATTATAACATCATTGTTACGGAGCAACTGGATGAAAAAAAAATGCAGGACGGGCAATAAATAGTTTTTTTTTTTTGTTATAAATTTAACATTTGAAGTACTTATTATTAATTATTATGAAAATATAATCTATGAGGTGTATTTACTCAAACACGAAATATTTTAAGAGATACACCTATAGGAGGTAAAGAAGCCCTGGTAACGATTTTTTTGAAATCTGATTATACTATTTAAATAATTTAAAATTACTTGATATGATGATTGATCAAAAGGCACCGCGCTCGCGCTGCCACCGTCGCCGCGTCCGAGCGGGTCATTCATACAATAAGAAGTAACTGTAGGTTTTTTTGCGAAATGTCTCAAGCAATTTTAAAATTATAATAATTATGTAAAATTAAAAGCACTTAGATAATTAAAAAATAATTGGTTGTCTGTAAAGTTGGTTTACGGACGATAGTTTAACGTGACAACGTCATAACAAAACATTGATCATTGATCGTAACGGGACAATGAGCGTAACGGGACAATGGGCGTAACGGGACAATGAGTCATCCTTTTTCGTGCATGCAGCCGGCGTTCATCGATTTATTAGACGTTGTCGTCACGTCAAAAAGTTCGCTGCTATGGTTTTTTTACCAACTATAGATGTTTCTCTTAAAATATTTCGTGTATGAATAGATTCACCTTATAAACATTCACTTTTAGTAATATAAGCTTGTAAACACACAAACACACATACTATAACAAAAGTCTTGTGACGTTCAAAATGTTACACTTTTTTCGGTTTTGCCCTCATTCGTGCCCCTACTTTGCACACTATATTATGCGACAAGGAACTTCATTTTATCAATATTATAAATGTATTGGTATACAGTACATAAATAAACTCAAGCAATCCCATGGGCAGAAACTATAGAACGCCACCTACTACGCTCCTTACATACCCTTTTTGCTTCGTTTACAACGCCGGTTACGAGTGCTACGTACAGAAAAACAAATTACAGTATTACTCACGAAAATACGGGTATAATTCAATACCATTGTCACTCACAAAAAGTTACGATCGTTGGTCGTTAAAATACGACCGGTTACTAAGGGACTGAAAATTATACTACGATTATAACCAAGGGAATAATGTAATTATTGGAGTTGGTCGTTATTTTTATTCCTTTTTATGACAAAATATTAATAATGAGTTTTATTTTTTTCCGGTTGTTATGACGCGTTTTCCTTGATAATTAGTGCTGACAGGAAATATCATTATAGGTACCTGTTTTATACAGGGCGTCCCACGAATTTGCCACATGGAGGGAAACTACCTTAAATACTGTAGATAGAAAAATTTACTGAATGAGACTTAATTTTTATTTAAAAATCAATACGAACTGCATTCAAAGAATTTTAAATAATCGCCTGTCTGAATCGGGAATCGAACTCACTAAATGTGGAAAAATAAATGTGTGTCATTTTACTTTACCAATCGAAAGGCTCAATCATACCTATACATTATTTCTTCTAAATAAAATCAAAAATAAAAGAAAGACAGCATCTAAAATAAAAGAAAGACCATGTTTTTTTTTATTAATAAAAAAAATGCCATTCGCACTATACTATAAAATCCATACTTATTAATTAATATTATAAATTTGAAAGTAACTCTGTCTGTCTGTTACGTTTTTATAAACATAATTAAATAAATACTAAAACTATAGAACGCCACCAATATACTAAACATAATTAAATAAATAATAAATACTATACATAATTAAATAAATACTAAACATAATTAAATAAATACTAAACATAATTAAATAAATAATAAATCTTCACTTCTTCGGTTTTTTCAACATGGCAAATATCCCGTTTGTGTTAATAATAATTCAAGTAATATAAGTAATCTATACTAATCTATATTAATATTATAAAGCTGAAGAGTTTGTTTGTTTGTTTTTTTGAACGGGCTAATCTCAGGAACTACTTGTTGGAATTGAAAAAATATTTTTGTGTATGATAGTTCATTTATCAAGGAAAGTTATAGGCTATATAACATCACGCTACGACCAATAGGAGCGGAGCACAAATGAAAAATGTTGCAAAAACGGGAAAAATTGTTCCTTTTTGAGAGCTTCCGTTGCGTGCGCTGCGTAAATGGTTTAAGTTACGCAAAGATCATGTATGATGAAATTATTGCTCTTTAAAAGTTAAAAAAAAATATCCGCGAAAGCATATGTCTATCTTTTAAGATTGACTCACTATAACCTTTTTTATGGTAGTCATTTTTTTTCGAAATTAATGCATTATTTGCGGAGGAGTTTTATCAACATAATAAAAACCTTATCCAAATAAATATGTTATTAATCACAAGTATTTAAATGTAAACAAAATTGTCCTTGACATCACATGATTTCAATCAACATCTTAGGTGATATCTCCTTAGATGTTGATTGAAATCAAGTGATGTCAAGGACAATTTTAAAATAACTCCGCAACAAAATAAGTGTATGCTATTTACCATCGTCCATCACGCTAAAGAGCCGAGCAAAACGACAAAAAGTCGGAAAAAACGCTAAGCGAAAACGAAGTAATTGCGCGGACGGGCGATGCGATGCGACGCGACGGGGTGGGTTGTGGGCCGAAATTTTACGCGGACGAAGTTGCGGGCAGAAGCTGGTAGTGCCCATTGTGACACCCTATGTAACAGTTCTACATTTATATCTGTAATTTTTATGGTGTACATAATAAAGAGTATTCTATCTATCTATCTATCTAATAAGAGCGTTCGAACCTACGACCTACAACTAGTAAGTCGCGGTGTTTACCACTGGGCCACCACTAATCTATCAGCACAGGGAAAATGTTAATTCACCAATATATAATAAAGTTATTCGTACATGTTTTAGTACCTAGATTATTTAATTATCCATAGTAATTCCCGTTGTGGTCACATTTACATCAAAACTATTATTATAATTAATTTGCGTTTTGTTTTAGATTGTTAAGTGCATTATTTAAATGTTGTTCGTCATTAATACGTTATTGCTAGCGTCATCATCATTATATTTTTCTATATTGCTATGTTATTTACAGAACAAAAATTGTAGTACATTTGAAATCTATACCCAAAGTCTCAAATTCAGATAATTTATGTAAACAAAGGGGATAACATAACAAAAAAATATCGCCGTACTGGTAATTCAAATAAAATGGCAAAAAAAGAGGTTTCAGTTTCTTTTAAGATTTTAAGTTAATGATAATTAAAAAATAAACATACCATAATTAATTTTATAAATTTTCGGTTTTAAACAAATTTATAAAAAAAAAGGAGATTTTCTGGTATAAAATATTTTATGACACTGGTAACAATGCAGGAGATCCAAACATTTTCAAATTTTTTACATTTTCAACAACACTAATTAGTACAACTCTCATTCATAAATTCATATTGTAAGTAGCATATCTTACCACATTTTGGATGAAAACGGCTGTAAACTGTTTCGAGTGGAAATCGATTTTGGGAAGCCTACGTCTAGAGGACTTAAAAGGGCTGATTATGATGATCATTATGCCGTGTCTCCGACATACCTCACAAAACATTGTTTGGCAACGGTGCTTTGTTTGCATAGTTCTTATAAGTAATTCACTTTAACTTGAAGTGAATATGAATACAGGGTGGATTTTTGAGACGGGGCAGTAAGAACAGGTATCTACTTTATCCATTATAGCTATTGGAAAACAGTTTTAGGAGACTATCCTTAACTTTTGGAGACATTTTGATCTGCATACAGTCTCATTTCCTACGATATGTATGGGAAAAGATTTTTCGATTTCAGATTTTTCTAGTAGGTACTTGAGTATCTCAGTTGGTCCAATAGAGTTTTTGACGTGACAACTTCTAATAAATCGATGAACCGGCGGCTGCATGCACGAAAATGTCCCGTTAAACTCATTGTCCCGTTACGCTCATTGTACGCTTGCGCCGCATCAATGTTTTGTTATGACGTTGTCACGTTAAACTATTGTGATATTTTTTTTTTTTTTTTGTAAAAAAAAAACATATACAAAACCAAAAAAAAATGTGATACAAAAATGCATACTGTAAGAACTATCTTTTCACCTGTGACAAACAATAAATAAATGAAAATGAATGTGAATATGTACATTTCTTTCAAAATCTGTGAATGCAAATCTCAATGTCTCAAAAAGTTAAAGATACTTTCCTAAGACTGTTTTTATGTAGCGACAACGGTTAAGGTATCTGTTCTAACTGCCCCATCTCAAAAATCCATCCTGTATACCGTACTTTAACAAAAAAACAATAATTTGTCTATCTGTCCGATGTTTGTTCCGGCTAATCTCTGAAACTGCAGAACCGATTTTGACGGGACTTTCACTGGCAGATAGCTAATATTACAAGGACTAACTTTTATATTAGAAAAAGCCACGCAGGCGAAACAATAAAATCGACAATACTGTCAATAAAACAATGGATTCTAAAATGGAAACTAAAATTCTATCCAACATAACATAACATCACGCCTGTATCTCCCGAAAAGGTAGGCAGAGGTGCTGCACACCTACATTTTGCCATTTATGTTTAAGTCCTATGTATAGGTAGCATGTTAAGTTCATACAATATTATTATCATCTTTAAACACCACGTTGTCTCCACAAGCATCTAAGTAAAGACAGAGATAAAAATTGTTGAGAAAATCGACACCAACTTCCACAACTGTCATTCTATGGACAGTTGCATAAAATGGCTGTAGTATTTGATAAGCAATTATTTTCCCTAGCCGAACATACTGTTATCACCAATCACCACGTTAGTAAGTACATAATGTTAGCAAAGCAATCCACATGCTGCCATGACGACACTCCCAAACATGACCTTATCCATGGAGCATTTACTGTCGGACTCAGAGACGCTACTTATAAATCAAATCAATCAATCATTAATTTTAATTGACCATGATGAATAATCATATGCAAAAAAATCTCTATCTGTCATTACGTTTGATTTGTTCGATATCTAATGATGATAACACAAAAAAAAAAAAAAAGATTTTATAAACTCACAATTTTAAGTAAATACACTACCAGTGCCAGTTGACCCCGCAATCAGCTCTAGTATGGCCGTTTTGCGTGGATATGACCATATCTTCCCATAACTTGTTCTTATTTGTGTTCATTCTTTGGGTCACGTTTACCGCAAATAAACATATTTTCTTATTATTTTTTTCTTTCAAATTATTCGTTTAGATTTTTTTTTTTTTTTTTGTTTTATTATCGTTAAATTCATCACATCTGTGAGTTTCGCCAGTGAATTTAATTCCAGTTTGTATATTTGTCAATTGAAGTTAATAACTGATATTTTTTTAAGTGACGTCTCTGGGTATGACAGTTAAACCAACAAACGAGTAATAAAAGCAAACAAAACACGCATGCTGTTAACACCATCGCTAATATATTTGAATACCCTATGGATTCTATCGCCTTGGCTTCGGAGCTTCGGAAATCGATTGCTGAATTTCTCGATCAAATCCAAAGCCAGGAAAGGTGTAGGCTGGTCCAAGGTAGTGGTTCCAGGTGGAAGACTGCCAGCTCTTGGGCGAAGTTCTGAAGCTCTGTGGTCATAATTCAAAGGAATTTTTGAGCTTATAATTGTGTCAAGTTGAAGTTGATCCTGCTGCATTAAAATTCTGGATGGAAATGAACGGATAAAATTGGAATTTTAACAGACCTGCTTTCAGAACAAAGACTAATGGAAATTAAATAAAACAGTGAACAGGAAAAATTACTTAAATTCTTTTCTAGAAAGTTAGAGTGATTCAAACAAATTAAGGTCAATACAAAACAAAGTGAGGTACTTATAAAGGACGAAGTATCAAAGGAGCCAAAATAAAATCTGATGAAAAAGTTACCTTTCTCTCTCATCACTGGACGAAAGACACGAGAAGCAAGATTCACTGGAGCTATCATCATTCATATCATCATCGTACGCGAGGTTGCACGCCGAGCGACTTTTATACAGCACAGTTCCTTGTTCAATACTAATGAAATGCTTGCAGATATCCTTCGGGTCTTGCTCCGATGACGGCTCATCAATAACAAATGAAGGTATGCTTGATATTTCTCCACCATCACTAGAGCTTTTATCAGCACTTTCGATGGAATTATCTTCTACAGAACTTCTCTTTTCTTCCGATAAATGCGATATGAACTTCGATACCTTTGACTTTTCTATTTTGTTCTGTACTGTATCCTGAAACTCGTCCATGCGGTCTTGAAGCTTCCCTTGTAACGTTATAAACCGATTTTTCAACCGATCCATTTTATTGTCCGTCATTTTTATTAAGTAATTATTTCACCACAATTCTTTTAAATTCATTACGAGTTTCCTGCTTCACAGTAACGAAACAACTGTTAACGATGTACGAAATTCTATTAAGGAAAGCTAAAATTAAAGTTTTAATCAAAATGTTGAGTGAGTGTTAACATAATTTAAGTTCCAATTTGAAGTTTTTGAGAACTGTTTCATTCGCGGTAAAGTTTAAGAAAATTCAAGACCAGAAACATCAAGTTTCTTTGAATTCCCGTAAAATACTAAAGAACTAACATTTTGTAAGGCGGAAAATAATACACAACTTAAGAAGTATGTATTTTTGGATGTAAACAACAGATGTGGGCTAAAGCCGTCGCTGTATGTTACGAGAAACATTACTGGACTGGCGCCGAATAATAAACATTTTTACTCGCATGGTAAAAAACATAATCGTGTAATGGCAGGCCAAAATCAATAACGAAAGGTCACGACAACAATCACAGTGGATATATTTATGAATCTAAATTGTCTAATGTAAATATTCTTGGAAGAGTATTTTATTGATCGAATACACTTGTTCTACTTCTAATGTTTTTAAATTTATTTTTTATCATCGCGATGGATTTTTTTTCCGGAATGTTTACTTTTGTAATACCTATTTCTTTTTCCTATTTTTTGGCCAAAGAATCAGCATTGGCATACAACGTGGCAATGCTGCCAGCCTTTTGGGCACCTTTCTTATTGACAGCGATGCGGACGTCATTTATCTAGGCAGCCCCGAGAATCCATACTTTATTTATATACGCTGGTAAAGATTATAAAACGGCTTCAAGATAACAAAAAAATCCAAATAAAATCAAGCCACCAGACGAACTGGAAATAATTGATCACGCTTCGAATGAGACCCAAATAAAAAACTGCAACACAAGTAAAGTTCTTAGTAAAACCGGTTTTGATATCTAGAAATATAACTAACAAATAACGAATGGTAGTAGGTAACGAATTAACTATGTTATTAGCCAACAATGTGCCATGAGCAGGCGTTACAGCCCAGTAAACAGCAACTATGACTCATAGCACTAATAGACGCAAGATTGCCGGTCGTTCACTGTGTCAGAGTATAGAATGTGTAACAAAAGCGAGACTCGAATGTAATGGAGAGGGATGAAGCTCATGCTCATTTGCTCATTTTTCATTGATGTTACTCGCCAAGGATAAAGACGAAAGTAGGAAAAACAAGAAGACAAGTTACGCCCACACAGATACGTATAAAAATATATTTAAAAAAAATCGCAGTCATACTGCCGACAGAAGTGAAAACATAAAACTTTGGAATAGCTGTACTTTTATACATATAGCTCATGGAAAGCGTTCGGTGACGATGACGCGAGTTCCATGATTTTTGTTCACCCAAAAAGTACACATACATACACAGTATACATATAGCTCATGGAAAGCGTTCGGTGTCGATCGCGAACCCATAAGTTTTTCCCCTACCAAAAATTGCTCAACGCGCCTAAAGAAGTTTTCACTTCCAAAATATAAAAATATTATATAATATTTTTATTAATTATTATATTTACTTAATAAATAAATTAAATTCACTGACAGACAACGCCCAACCAGTAAGTAAATTCATCACCTTTTTGTAATTTTTGCCGATGGGAAATCGGGCTGGCACACTGGTTCTTGCATTCTATACTCTATTTGAAATAAGGTTAGACATATACCTACCTTTTTTACAGTTCGTTCAACCGATTTTGACATCTATTACGTTGGTGGCATGACAAATGGGAGCTGCAGTAAACAGTTGGTATTGTAACCACTTTTTTGCTTTTAACGCTATTGTTATGCATACTTAACAGAAGACAAAATCGTTTGAACGAACTGTATGAAAGGTTTATTTAAATCTTATTTCAAATGGAGTTTATATGCCTTAACCTAGACAGGATTATGCACTTGATCATTGTCAAAACTGACAGCCCTATTTTAATTTGAGCGAGAATGGGACGTAACCGGATGGAAAGCGTTTGATGATTTTTTCGGTGGGATCGCTAGCACGTAAATAAGATTCGCGTCTATACGGAAATCTTATTCTGTGGTAATTATGTAGTTACTATCCTTGACGAATGATATTATTGTGAGTTACTAGAGTATGTATGTCGAACATGATATTATAATACGCTCAGACAGATTGGCGCTTGATGATAAATTAGCACTTGAAAAAATTTGACGTGTATTCCCAGCCTTATTCGTGGTTATATTGACAAAATATATAACCACGGATAAGGTTGGGAATACACGTCAGATTTTTCAAAATAATGGCCCCAACGCCTTTCGATAGTCGAATCCGATAGTCTGATCCGACTATCGGAAGGCGTTGAAGCCATTATTTTGCTTGAGCATTCAACACACGGCCGATCTGACTATCGGATCGGACGTGTGTTGAATGTTCAAGGCTAGGGAGCCGGATCAGACTATCGGATCCGACTATCTGATAAAAAATTCTGACGTGTATTCCCATACATAAACGATTCTCATTTGTTTCAAAGCCTATTATTTCTACAATTTACTTCTCTGTACGTATTTAATTATTTTTTTGTTTTTTTTTTGTTTGTGAATTTCAGGATGAAATTTCTGGCGATTCGATTAATTTACATTCCAATGAAAATATGATTGGCTCCATTCAAAACTGATGTTGCTTCTGAATCAATTGATTCAAGTTTCAACCCAACGTTTTGATTAAATCCTGCTTTAGAGCTTCTGCAATATTCACGATTCGGCTTCGTTTCCAATCTTAATTAAACTTTGTGATCGATTTTCATTTAGTTCTCACTTTAATGAAAATCTTAAAGTATCGTATTTTGGGTAAGGTTCATTTATTTATTTCAATTTACTAACGTTCACTACAGAAATGACAGGAAATAATAGAAAATACTGGACTAAAATAATGTAACAAACAATTAACGTTACATAGCATTTCCCTTGTTCGTCGTTTACCTATTATTCTTTAGTTAAACTATAATCCATAGATAGAAAAAAAAAAAAAACACCAGAATAACGACGGTTATTTAGTAATATTGTTGAAATTACAACACTTAAAAGAGTCATTTTCTTATTGTAAATAGATTAACATCGCTTTGTATTTCTCGTGAAACAACGGAGATTGTTATACATTTATATCGAAATAACGAAAGGGTGACAACCGTTATTTTTCTAATGTTATAATAAATGGAGTCTAAGATCGTGAAATTAAGAATAGAATCGTCTTTATTCGTTCCCAAAATAGTTGTATTATAACATTATTACAAAAATGCTTTCAATACCGGTTTGTATATTGTTACAACGAAAAATATGTTCTGTATTCTATTGAAGTCTATTTCTTCCCGTTCGCCCTTGATAGTAAGTGTTAGCTTACACTAGCCATCTTGTGTAAGCAATAGTTGGTTCTGCAAGAAATTGTGTATAGCAAATACTTTACTGGAATTGTAGCAAATTCGTTTACTTGGAACATGTTTTATGTTAAGGAAATCTATCCCATACTAGCTAATGCGCTGTAATGTTTTCTTAATTATTCTATTATTAGGAACCTTCTCCGGCGTGCACACAACATCTTACCAAAGTTTCATCACACTCGGTCGAGCACTTTTCGAGTTCTTGCGAGAATAACGCACGGCAATTGATTTTTATATACCTACTTATATAGATTTCACGTCAACGAATTCTAAAAATCTTTTATTTAGGAGAAGATGGTTTGATTTAAGGCCCATATTTCACGACGCTACTCAAAAGTAACTCAAATCACCAATGAGTAGCCAGAATGTCACACCGTGTATTTCAATGGCGGTCTTAACGACGGGCCTCCCCGCCCGTTGAAGACCCTGAGTATCCCCTGGCTCCCGTCACGCCAGACGAAGTGCAGGAACTCATCAAGGGTCTGAGCCCTCGTAAAGCCCCTGGCTCAGATGGAATCACCAATAGGGTACTACAATTGTTCCCCGCCCACCTCATAATGCTACTGGCCACCATCTTCAATGGAGCTATGAGCAATAATATCTTCCCACAAGCGTGGAAAGAGGCCATAGTTATCGGCATCCCCAAACCCGGTAAACCCAAGGCGGAGCCCGCGAGCTACCGACCCATCAGTCTGCTCAAAGTCCTAGGCAAACTCTACGAGAGGCTTATTTATAAGCGACTCAGAGAGTACGCCGAGACCAAGGGCCTCATCCCCGATGAGCAGTTCGGTTTTAGAACCCAACATGCCTCGACCCATCAGGTCCACCGTATCGTAGAAGACATCAGCGCTGGTTTCCAGCGCGGTCTTAAGACAGGAGTGATCTTCTTTGACATAGCGAAGGCATTCGACAAAGTCTGGCACAACGGCTTATTATACAAGCTGTACCAACTCGGTGTGCCGGAACGTCTCGTGCTCATCTTACGAGACTTTTTGTCGAATCGCACTTTTCGCTATCGCATAGACGGTACTCTCTCCGCCCCCCACCCATTACGCGCAGGCGTCCCTCAGGGCTCTGTGATTTCTCCCCTCGCGTTCACGCTATTCACCAGCGATATCCCGAAGCAAAGACAGGCTCAGTTGGCTCTGTTCGCAGACGATACGGCCATCTATTGCAGAGGGACCAGTCACGATAGGATCTCTAGCACTCTCCAGACCGCAGCCAACAAGCTTGGTGAGTGGTTTAGAAAGTGGCGCATAGAGGTTAATCCCGACAAAAGTCAAGCGGTACTCTATACGAAACCGCGCCAGCGCCCCCCTAGTATCCGACCGATCACCATGTTCGGCAAGCCTATCCCTTGGGAGAAGCGAGCTTAATATCTGGGTGTGATTCTCGACCACCATCTCTCCTTTTCTGAGCACCTAAAGAAGGTACGCGCTCGCGCAGCCTTCGCTCTCTATAGGCTCCACTCCATCCTAAATGCAAAAAGCAAATTGTCACTCAAGTGCAAATTGCGCATTTACACCGCGTGCATCCGCCCCATCATGACCTATGCGAGTCCAGTCTTTGCACACGCAAAACCCTATCTCATCCATAAGATGCAAACCCTACAGAACCGGGTCTTACGTAAAATCACGGGAGCCCCCTGGTTCGTTCGTAACACTAATCTCCACGTAGAACTCAAAATCCCCACGATAGCTCAATTCATGAAGCGCGCTTCAAAGCGCTTCTTCGATTCAGCAGCCACTCATCGCAACGCTCTAGTTGTGAAGGCCGCTAGTTATGTCCCCTCTAGAATTAGTTCGACCCGCCGTCCAAGGCATGCACTGACCGACCCAGACGACCCCACTACTCTCCTCCAGGAGAGTCGTAGGGAAACTAGTACAGTTCGCAAGATAAGAGCACACAATACACGATCGTCATTCCGACCTCGCCGCCGAGGCCCCGCGCGAAATCCCCGACTAACGAATAGTCCTCCCCGACCCTTGACTGTAAGTGAAGCGCCAGCACGCGTTTTAGCTGAGCAGCAAGTAATCCAAACTCCCCAGGATAATAATCAAAACACTGATTTTATCCAGCCACCGTCGGTCCCTTGCCACCCTCCCTCCGACTCAGCTGCCCTAAGCCGAGGTTCGTACCCCACAGGGGGTGCCCTTAGCGAGCAGCAGTCATTTAGTTTGTAGTTTTTTACGCCCTGGCTGGAGGCATTAAGTTTCGATAGGAGCTTAAGGCAACCACAGGATAGCCCGGTTAAAGAGTCGGAACCTTAGTGGTTACACACTGAGATGCCCTAGATAAAAAAAAAAAAAAAAAAAGACGGGCCTTAAGGGCAACTTTACTGTTCGTATTACAAAACGCGTTTAAGAAAACGAAGTTCTGCAAAACCGGGTTATTTCGATATTGATCTAGATTTACGTCTAACCGATTTCACCAGCTACATTTTGATCGCGTTCACGAAAACCAAATTTCCATGGCATAGAATGTAAATGTTGTTACATGAACGCAATGCGTTAAGCATTTGCAACAGCGACCTACTGCGCTTAAACGGCGAGCGGGAACCGAGTAGTCAAACTGTTGTCAAAACCATAGAGTGTTTATAGTTTCTCTTTGGTCAAAACTATCCACTTCTCTTTGGTTGCATCAATTTCATATTTCATTTCGCGGTAATAATAAATTGTTGTGTGGATTTCTCTGTATTTTTTCGTAAGTAGTATTCGTTGGTGTTTTTAATAATTTTAAGTTCATTAGAAGTTAAGAACTCGAATTCGAAAAAAAATCTGCTACGAAATATTCCCAATCATACCACAAGTACATTATATTCTGCCATCAAAATATAGCCTCTGGAGAATATAATATATCAGTGATCAAAACATAATTCACGGCAATCCTATCAATAATTGGGAAGCTTATATCAATAAAATCCGTATTACCCATATAAACCAGCGATTCCTCGAGGGAATAACACCTTTTTAGTACTAATTGATTAAATCCATAGTAATTTACGACTACTATATTCAGCCGTCCGTAGGGAGAGGCCCATGTGTCTGCAATTAAATGGAGCTAGTACAGTAAGAGAAGGTCAGACGTAATCGCTTGTAAGTTTTGATTTAGACTGGAAGGCTAAACCAACAGTCATGGGAAAATCAATGAACATACAGAACAGATTAGGGTGATGAGTACTATAGGTATGCCAAACAAAAGTAATAATATGTTGATTTAGCAGTGAGGTGCGAGGTCAAGGCTTTGTCGAGACTTCTCTGTGCATTCATGGTATTGTACCTACTACATGGCATTTGCTGCATGATCAGCACAGATGAATTACATATTCCATTAGTGCAGTCAAAGACTAAGTTACGAAATACCTGTAATATTCTAGTAAGAACGATTATCGCAATTGATTTCTTGCGAAATTAAAATCGTGAACAATCAAAATATGAATCTGACATACGAAAGATGTAATGAAGTATCGGTGTAATAAGTATAGCCTCTATCCATTCTTCCATACTAATATTATAAATGTGAAAGTAACTCTGTCTGTCTGTCTGTCTGTCTATCTGTCTGTCTGTCTGTATGTTACGTTTTCACGCCTAAACCGCTGAACCGACCGTTATTAAATTTGGCAGAGATATAGCCTGGGATATGGAGAAGGACGTAGGCTACTTTTTTACGCGATAACCGACATCTACGCGGGCGGAGCCGCGGGCAAAAGCTAGTATGTTTATAGTTTGCTCTGAGGGCCCCATATTGCATTGTTTAGTCAGAGGCGTCGACGGCGGCGGCGGCGGGATAAGCAACGGTATGGTTTAAAAGAAGATGTAGTGACAAAAAATTAAAATAGTATGCTTATATGGTTTGGTCATGTTGAGAAGATGAATGAAAGGCGACTAATAAAAGGTATTTACAAGGCAGATGTCAGTGGAAACTCCGGAAGGCGACGCCCTAGGAGAACATATAGTGACCTAATTGGTGATGTTCTTCAGAAAAGTCAGGTGCGTAGCACTTGCAACCGGCGTGCATGTATGACCAGATGTATGAATATAAACGAAGCAAAAGGTGTATCTAAAGAGCGTAGCAGGCATTTCCCCGAGAGGCTGGATTTATTCTCTCTTTACAAAGCTGACTTAAAGTTAAAAAAAAAGTCTCAGCTATATTCGATCTTTGTGGGCGACTGGTGCCTGATATAGGTTTTTGGTAAAAGGTCACCAGGCGGGTTTCACGGCTAAAATTAAGGCTCCTTCAAACAGGCGCGACACGCGACGTGACACAAAGAGACCGCTCGTCGTGCGGCATGCGGTGTCCTTGTGTCGCGTCGCGTGTCGCGCCTGTTTTTAGGAGGTTTTAGCTTTTACAGAGATACCGTGGAAGAGTCGAAGTTAAACAATATGCATAACTAAAATAAAACTAAGTGAGATTTAAACTATATGTTTAACACAAATGAAATAAGAAGTAATAACAATTTAAAAAAACAACAGACTCCAAAAAAAAATACACAAAAAAATTCAAAATAACCTTAATTTTGGAAGTCGGTGTCTTTGGTTCCGTATTTTCGTTTTTGCCACCGACTTCCAAAATTAAAGTTATTTTTAATTTTTTTGTGTTTTTTTTTTGTGAATTCGGTAAAAAAATACCTACCTATACTTCTGCAGAAGTTATTGAGTCATGTTGTGAGACGATGTGTGAGTGAGTGTTTATCTTGTGTGAAGTATTAGACTAGTAGGAGACGTATGTGAGTAATTCAGATAAGTAGTGTGTGAGTGAAGGTGACTTTTGTGGAGTGAGTGCAGCGAGAGTTTCGCCAGTTATATTTAAGTCCCATGTAATAAGAGGCGAGCCGATTGCCATCAACAGGACATATATCCAGACTCGGGGTTGATACTGAGAAATTCCTGACAGAAACCCCCAATACCACTTTGCTCGACCTGAGAATCTAACCCAGGACCTCCTGCTCCGCAGAAGCGCTGGCAACCAGTAACCAAGAGGTCATCAAAGCATAAACTGTATTTTTATTGTGGCACAACCATAATAACTGCAGTTAAGTGCATGCATATTGTTCATTGTTTGCCTGTATACTTAACTATCCCACCACGTGTACTCGGATGTTTGATATAGTACAGATAAACCGCTATTAGCCGCTATTTGCTAATCTGGTCGGCCTTCAGGTTAATGCTATGTTATATCCATAAAAAGATATGGCACTGTTTTCTGTTCAGAATTCCAGACACTTGAGTTTAGAGAGGCGATCCGACGCACATTGGGCAGTACGTTCTGCCACTTTTATAAATTTCTGCCTAATATGTATTTTCAACACGTCATGACCTACTGATGTGTTCTGTAAAAATGTCATCGCTAAACTTAGCTGAAGTGAGATTGTAGTGAGCGGCCATTCAACTTGATGCTGATTGATTGGGTTTCCCCGGTGAGATTTTTACCGAATAGATCGTATGTTCTTAGTTTGTACTGAAGTATGAGATCAAGAATTTAGTACCTTTTAAACAGTGAGAGAGCACGACAGGGCATCCACTCATTGATTTCTGGGTTTTCTCTTTAGAAGTGTGTGTTTCGTTGTGCAAAGTAAATGCCGCGCTTCTAACTCATTTTAGCAGGAGAAACACCGTGACATTTTATTCGGTAGGAGTCCGACACAACTCTCTAATCTTCCAAATCCCAGTTTCCAAGAGAATATTCGCAAGAAAAAAAGTCAGTTGAACCCCGTAATATAAAGAGGGTTTTGTGTTGCAGTTAAATTTTATCCCAGCCGCGCAGATCTATTGATTCGCTCGCGGGGTCAGCCCGTGCAAGGCTAAACGTCCTTTAAAGTAACATTGGAATCCCTCTGGACCACAAAAGCACGTTAAACCTGCAGTCTTGTTTGTTATTTTTTAGTTAATAAGTTTAGTTTAAGTTTACCTTAATTTTTTTTATGTTATTGTTTATTACTAAAGATTTAAAATGTATTACTAAGCAGGATTTTTATAATTATATGGGCTTTACTACCTTTATTAAATATATATTTAGAGTCTAGACAAAATCAAACTGGTTGCTAATTTAACTGTATAATTTATAATTTTTATGATATTAATTTTATTTTTTGTTTAATATAAATTTAACTCACACACTGACTTATTATATGTTTAATTTTTTTTGGAAAATCATATACAATGTTTGTAAATATGTGAGCACCATGTACCTATCGCATTTATTAATTTTTCGGTCATTACTTCACTTTTCATTCTTTTTACCAATTCTGGTAAGTAATTTTTATTTTTATTCTAGGTACATCGTCTTCACCTGTAATTTTTAATTAATGTATACAAACTATTGTTAAAATTTTAAAAGAGTAAGTATGAAGTTTCTTGCCCATTCTTCTCCAACATAACTATATTTTGGAAGGCGCAACTAGAATCAATTAACTATTCATGTAATTTTTGACGTTTAAAAGTGCATCTAAAAAGAGGAAAATAAACTTTAAGTCAAATCAAATCCATCAATTTACTTGTTTTTTTTTTTTTTTTTCGATTAAAGCCTTTCTTATTTTTCGTATTTTTCTCAGAAAACCCTTTAATTTGATACCCATATTATAGAAGTGCGTAAAAAATAACTTGTCCGCCATCTTGGGCGTTGCGCCATATTGGATTTAGAGTGAAGTCATTTTATTTTTTGTATTATTCTCAGAAAACCCTTTCATTCGATACCCATTTCATGGGAGTGCACAAAAAATAACTAGTTCAATATCTATACGAAATGTAAACGAAATTAATCATGCATTGTCACGAGAACCAAACGTTTGTGCCAAATTTCAGCCCGATAGCTTCAGTGGAAGTGGGTGAAATATTGATTGCAAAAACAACTGAAGTTAATTATGAGCTTTTAATTTTAATAATAATATATTTAATTTTAATAACAATAATAAAACTTTTTTTGAAGAAGTTTTAAATCTTTTGAAGTGATAACGTCTTATCGATGAACGCCGGCTGCACGCACGAAAAAGCATGACTCATTGTCACATTCCGCCTGAGCCGAGTGTGCAAGCGAGAGCGCGGAACAAGCGATAGAGAGGCACGATCGGCCTAAGCGTTCGGCTTGTGTTACGTTATTACGTAAAATTATCGTCCGTAAACCGACTTTACAGACAACCAATTTTTTATTTTATCATCATCCGCCTTCCATATAGCAATTTATACGAGCTTAAGGGTCCGTGCACGAAAAAACTCTCTTTTGGCAATTTCTTATCTAATTGTGAGAAAACTTGAAATAATCGAAACATTTTTGTCGTTTTCATGGTGCTAAACCATTCGTGTCAGTCACAGCAGCTTTTAATAGTTTCATCATTTTTGTGCTCCCCAAAATATAGTTTATTTCGCCATTGATTTACTTAATGAAGATATTGTATAATCATTAAATAAAATTTTGATTATATTTCAAGGATAGCTGAAGACTAATTTGTGATTTTTAAATTTCTTGATATGATTTGCTAAATAATAGGAAAAATATATATTACTGACGGGGTTTAAAACAAAATAAGGTTTCTTCAATATTATTTTTCTTCTATATTTTGTATGGAAGTTGAAAAAAGTGGTTCCGCCACATGCAAGTAGACCATATAATGATGTCGATGATATTTTTTAATGTTCAAAATCAAAAGTAGTTACTTGTAGAATGATGATCAAATGTCAGTCTCGCGTCATTTTTCGGAAAATTTGTTGCAAATATTAGTGATTCACCGTGAATACTTAATTTATTTGAAAAATCCCTTTCAGCGACATGCAAAACAAAGAACACGACTTTGCAAATCTCAAATAATTTTGTTTAAATTATGTTTCCCTTTCTCACAAACAATGAACAAAATTGATCAAAATCAGTCGATTTCGTGCACGGCCTCTTAAATAAAAGCTATATTGCAGGAAGAGGGTAATAGTGCTTTTGATCTGAATCTAACATTTTATTGTAAAGGTGCAGTGAAGCCGCACCGGGATCGTTGGGAAACAATTTCTTGAAAGTTATTTCATTGCAAAGTCATTACAGGATTGTGCGCGTAAACTAGAGTACAATGAAATGAAGGCAGGCATTCTAAATAAGATGAAAAGTTCCACTACAGTATATACAGGGTTATTTTTAAAACGGTAACAACCTCTGCGTAATTACAGTCCTGCGTATTAAATTTAAAACCTTTAAATTTAATACTCGTAAATGATGTACCCCGATAGCTAATTAAGGGCCTATACTACCTCAAATGGCTTAGCATGATCCTCCTTTATGTCGAAAATACTGCAGCATTAATTTTGAAATAAATATATGGTAAAGTTGAGGATTAATGTTAAGTACTATGTTAGCCGAAAACACGATTCCATAAAATTTTCTCGATAGAAAAAAAATCCAAAGTTACCTCCAAACCAAACAATAAACCGCTGGTATTCAAAAAATACTTTAAATTTGATAATGAAACTTTGCATATCAACTGAACTAACTATAAAGCAGGGCCTCAAGTCTGCTATTACAATAGTGTCAGAATGGTCTCGCCATTGTGAGTATTTGACAGTGTTTGTATGGCAAATCTGTCAAAAACTCACAATGAAGAGACCATTCTGACACTATTGTAATAGCAGACTTGAGGCCCTGGTCTTATGTTATTAACTTTTTTAAATGACCAATATTTTCACCGTAAAACGAAATTACCTAAACTATCGGCGCCTTGGAGCCTTTTCCCTGCTGCCCTGTCTCGCTTGCTCGCGTGACCGGTAGCAATAGTGTGCGAGCGAGATACAGGGTGAGGTGGGGCTGAGGTAGTATAGACTCTTAATCGCATTGGTGCACCGAACGTACCGAAATGGCCATAGAAATTAAAACCGCGATAGATATATTTGACTTTGTATTTGAAGAAGATTTTGTTTAGATTGACTAAGTAACTTGTTTGCATCTGAGCCTATCAAGCACAATGATCACAGCTACTCCTTTTATTTGATTGAGATTTGAAACGGGATCTTGATTGCAGTTATCACAAAACCTATTTACAGCAATCAAGTCAAAACATAGTTACTCCAACAACCAAAATTATTAGATTCAAGTTTCAATGATCTTTATTGAAGTAATCAAAATGCTTGATTGACACAACTAACTTACTTTGTTACAGTTAATTTTTTTTTAACTTGTCTCTTTTTTAACTCTTCTACAATGATGTCATGGGGTAATCGAGAAACTTGTTTGAGCGTTCAATCATTTGAACTAGTATTGCTGCAATCATGTGATGAAAAACTTAACTAAGATTTGATTAATCTAAACAAGATATCGTCAATCAAGCTAAAAAGTCACTTGGTTGGAGTGCATTTTTTTCAGTGAACCATCTCGACTTTACGCATTGACCGCGTTCAGCACTCCGATTGGTGAAAGGCCAATCGGAGTGCCGTACGTGGTCAATTTGAAAAACGAGATGGTTAAAAGAAACTCACATAGGGCCTCTGACTACCCTTAACGATTGTCAAAAAATTACAAATTACTGCTAGGACCGTCGCCTGGGACTTAAAATACACTTCTGTAAACCCCTTTTGGTAGTACAGGCGTGATGTTTTTAGACATACTGTGACCTTGATAGTCTTTATTCAGCTTCTTTACGAACTTGTAAAGCCTACGTAGCGCCACTTATGAGCCTGTTTTGAGAGCTTTGTCAGCAACTCTTGAAGTGTCAATTTAGGATGAGGGTTTTGAACTAAAAGAACAGAGATATTCCCTACTTTACTATCGATATTATTTTGACACGAGAATAGAATAGAAAAGAATGAGTATTACTTTGTTTGGTTGCTCAAAATCACACCGAAATTGGCCGAACGGATTTAGATGTGGCAAACATGACTTATTAATAGGCCATGGTCGAAGTCAAAATCAAATCTCTGATGTCAAGAGGTTAGGTAGAAAACTAACTTTTTGACATAACTATCGAATTGAATAGGACTATCAAAAAAAGTCATTTATTCAAATTAGGCTGAGAATCAGCACTTTTCAAACGTCAAAATTACATAAGACAGTTCCCCAAAACGCCCACCCTTCACCACTTCCCAGTGATTTAGCCGGGAAGAAAAAGTGGCGCAAGAAACTCCTCAGTCCGGGTCCTAAATGCGTATAATCCGAGTTTGCGCTTCCCATGAGGTGCATAACTTTCAGGAGACAAGTAATGAGCAGTAGCGAAATTTTCGCTCTTATTTTAGTTTTTTGCTTGTAGCTCGAAAACGGTACGTCCGACGGAAAATGTCATTCAATATTAAAGAAGGTTAAATTCTGCGTCAAATGAGCATCTAAAACTTCAAATTCAGTTCAGTGGTACTGCCGAAAAAGTTTGAAACCGGGAAAATTTATGCGGATTACACGCATTTAGGACGAAATGAAGGTATTAAAACGATTTCCAGCTTACTGGAAATTAATTCTTCGAAAATATGTAATTTGATTGGCTTAAAGCGTAACTATGCTTACACAATATGTATTTCAATTTTTTTTCCCAAGTCGTTAGCCCATATGAGCCATAAACACAGAGTAAATATTCCGAGAGCAACAACATCTGTAAACGATGGAGATTCGGAACAAAGATATAATAAAACGATTGAATATAATACGAAATACAGCAGCTGTGGGAAAACTAAAGTATTTTCTGAAAATTACTAGAACTTTCATACAAACTTTCATCCCCAATTTAATCCCTTTAGGGGATAACTTATAAAAATATTTCCTTAGTGCTCACCTTCGATATACATGTTTTTTTTACGAATCTGATATGAGTTTCATAGCGAAAGTTGGTCAGTATGTCGGATAGATTCACCCCCTTGACGGATGCAGGTACCTAAATCTCCAACCTGTATTATGATTGTGTAAAATTTCATGCTGCAAGGCCCAGTGGTTTAAGCTGTACATTGTCTATCATTGAATGAATGAATTATGATTTTTATTAAGTAGAGAAAAAGTTGAGAAAAAACATAGATGAGTGCCAAAAGGAATGAAACAACTATACTCCATTTGAAAAAGATAAGACATTTAAAAAAATCTTTTTTACCGGCCGTTCTACCGATTTTCACTCCTATTCCTTACGCATACGGATGGCATTAAAAGCAAAAAAGTAGTTCTAATACCAACTGTTTACTGCAGCTATCATTTGTCATGCCACGAACGCAATAGAAGTCAAAATCGGTTGAACGGACCGTAAAAAAGGTTTATTTAAATATCTAATCTTATTTCCAATGGAGAGTAATTTCGTCAGTATGTTAGAAACTAATGTACTTTACGGTAAGCCTCTAAGGTCCATCTTTAACCCAACAAATCATAAACTTGTTAACCAGTTGTGTGATTGGTTGCCTCGTGTACGAACCACCACTGAAATACTAGCTGTGACTGGTTCTGGTGCATTCTGGCTACTCATTCGTGATTTGATTTAATAACTGCACCTACACTGAAAAACTTTTTAAGTTGATTTAACCTTTTTTTAACCTATATTTTGGGTTAATATAGCACCTACCGATATGATTTGTTAAATCAATAAAAAAATTGTCAAAACAAACGTCATGGAACAGATTTTTTAACACAATTTAATGTCAACTCAACCAAAAGGAAATCAACAATAAAAAAAACAACTATTCTGTTTTTCAGTGTACCTACTTGCGTATCAAACTATAAATCGAAATCTGAATGATTTTGAGCATTCTAGGTACATCATCATCATAATTTCAGCCGAAAGACGTCCACTGCTGGACATAGGCCTCCCCCAAAAGGGGGGGATTCGCCATAATCGCCACGCTTGGCAGGCGGGTTGGCGATCGCAGTATGGTGTTAAAAATGCATAGAGAACGCTGCTGTCAATTCTCTAGGAAGTCCTTTAGTCGCCTTTTACGACACCCACGGGAGGAAATGGAGTGGTGCTATTCTTTACGTCCGGCAATACACGGAACACTAGGTTTTCTAGGTACGGTAGCTAGCATATCAAGTTACCATAAACTGTAAAATTTTCTCGTTCGTTTTTTAACTTAAGAGAGCTATCGCCGGTCCACTAGTGTCACTCCTTTAAAAAACATATTATCTCGTGACTGAACAGGAATTATGAAAAACGGCTCAATCAGCTGCCTCGGTAAGTGTCTAGAATTTTCTAACACCTTTTATAAAGTTTCATATTGAGACACGAAGCAACAAAAAAACGAAAACAACAAAACGTAGAAAAACGGACACATTCCTCTAGATTGTATATTGTTGCCAGAACCCTTCATTGTGAGTGGTCCGATACGCTTTTGGCCGGTTTTTTTACTATCCATCTTGTGCCAGAAATAGTACCTACCGTAAGATATAATAGTGTGTAACCGGGAACCGGGTGTGTGTCAGGGAAATTAAATCTATATCAAATTGACACCCTACGTCAATTTGTCGTGTTATAACTGTGGCGGCATCTAGACAAAATCAAACTGGTTGCTAATTTAACTGTCATAATTTTTATGATATTAATTTTATTTTCTGTGATTAATATTTTAACTCACACACTGACTTATTATATGTTGTTTTTATTTTTTATTTTTTTGGGAAATCATATACAATGTTTGTAAATATGTGAGCACCATGTACCTATCGCATTTATAATTTTTTCTGTTATTACTTCACTTTTCATTCTTTTTACCAATTGTGGTAAGTAATTTTGATGAATTTTTTTATATTTTTTATTTTTTTATTCTAGGTACATAGTCTTCACCTATAAATATTAATTAATGTATACAAACTATTGTTAACATTTTAAAAGAGTAAGTATGGAGTTTCTTGCCCATTCTTCTCCATACATAACTACGTTTTGGAAGGCGCAACTAGAATCAATTAACTATTCATGTAATTTTTGACGTTCAAAAGTGCATCTTCGTGCCTATTTGAAATAAATTATTTGACTTTGACTTTGACTTTGACTTTACAACATCACATGCGAACTACGCATGAAAGACCTGACATCACAAATCCTGCATCGCGCAATTAGAGTTTAGCGCGCAACTAGCATATATACAACATCCCGACATCAACCGTTGGGCTGTTGCCCACCAGACATGGCACCTGTCTGGTCGGAGGATCCTCCATTTACTATAGAGTATGAGTGAACTTTACACCCTGTTCCTCATACCTCTAAATACCAATTTCATACGACTGCCAAAGAATTACGGTTGTGATTTGAATATTCGGACAATTTAAGTTGGTAGACAATTGAATTAAAGTTAATTCTGACTTTACATAATTAAGATAGATAGATAGAATACTCTTTATAATGTACACCATAAAAATTACAGGAATTCAGAGGGTTCAATTCAAACATACGTTTCAGTTACCCTGATACCCCATTATTTTGTGTACCTTATGTTTTATTTTGAACCATTTTACCGTGGTGAATGAATTAACATTTTATATGATTTCCAATATTGACATTCCGATAATTAGATGCTATATTTAGCAGTTAATAATAGGTCGTCCTCAAAGCTTCCTTAAGTATTTATAAGCTGTAAACGCGACTCGCCTGCGTGGAACATTTTCAAAAGGTTTTCCCACTCCATCTAAATTCGTTCAGCGGTAGTTAAGGCCTAAACTTGGTCGTTAGCCCGTATTCGGGTATTCGAAAGACTGTACTCGAATACAGGTACCCGATATTAAACACTGATTATCGCACTGGAATACGAGCTGTCGACTACGAGTAGTTAAAATGACTTCACTTCAGTTTACTCATTGTGATGACTGGCAAAGCATAGAAGTGAAAGGAACACTGGCGTCGGGTATCCGAAACAATGAAGCTGGACTAGACTGTCCAAAGACGGGCGTACTCAACCCCGTTCATTTACACTAACATGGTCGTTTGCCCAAATTCCAAAGGCAATCGAATTCTGGAGAGCGAACAAGTGTAATTGCGCCATTAAGTCTCATTTTCATTGGTCGATAGGGCTCGAATGCGGGGTGCGAGAGATTTCTGTAAAGCATGCCATAAGGCCCGTATTTGGAGAACCGTTTTTATTAGTCGCTAGGGAACGATTGCGGTATATGGAGAACCTGCACCGCACGTTTGGCAGTTGCTTTCAAGGTTAATTTTCATTGTGTGTGAGTCTCCCCGCGAGTGTGTGTGAGGCCTATGTTCAGCAGTGGACTGCGATTTGCGACCGTTTGTCTCCCCGCACGCTTTTCACCGACCGATAAGTTTTATTGGTCGCCTCGCCCGCTACCGGGATTCCCTGCAGACGGTCTACCGACCGCCTTATTGACTTTCATTACTCATTACCAGGACTGTAACGGAGGTGGTTTTATCGAAACCGAATTCGAAATCGGAGTTTTAAAATTTAGTTTGTCGGAACCGGAATCAGAATCGGAATCGGAGGCGGCGGCAAAAGTAATAAAATAACAAACATTTTTCATCAGTTTCATTCATATCAGTTCAAAAAATAATACATCTACCGGGATAAAACTCGGATAACGATGATTTTGACATTCAAAAGTGTAGTACATAACATAACATCACGCCTGTAGGTATTACCCGAAGGGATGGGCAGAGGAGTACCTATAGTACACCCACATTTCGTCAGGTATTTTTAAGTCCCATGTAATACGGGGCGACCCTGTTGCTCAACCGGGCACAAAACCAGACTCTAGGCTGCTACTGAGAAATTCCTGATGTTTTCCATTAGGAATTTCTCTCTATAGCAGCCCAGATGTGTGTCCGAATTTACTTAAAGATTTATTCAAAATATATTATTCAAAATAAAAATTGAATTATTATTATTAAAATTAATAAGATTTTTTTTATAATATGTATAAATTATAGGTTTGAATATTTCAAGTTTATTTTAAATAGGTATAAGTTTTAGTGTTAATTTTAAATTATTAAAATAATATTTTTTATTACAAAGTAGTCATTAATATTAAATTATTTAAGAAGTTAACATTATATCCACTTTAATTCAGTATTAATCAATCGCATTATTTTCCGTGTGGTGCCGGACGTAAAGAATAGCACCATCCTATTTCTTCCCGTGGGTGTCGTAAAAGGCGACTAAAGGACTTCCTAGAGAATGGACAGCAGCGTTCTATAAGCATTTTTAACACCATACTGCGATTGTCAACCCGCCTGCCAAGCGAGCCGATTATGGCAAACCCCCTCCAATTGTGGGAGGCCTATGTCCAGCAGTGGACGTCTTTCGGCTAAAATGATGATTATTTTCCTAATAATGGTGGAATTGTATCTTTACACCTACTGCATGTTTTATAAGAAGTATTTAAGGAGGCGACTACCGGTCCACTAGCGCCACAAAAAATATTATCTCGTGACTGCGAAGCGAAGGAATTATGAAAAACGGCTCAATCAGGAACCTCGGTAAGTGTGTCTAGAATTTTCTAATACTTTTTTTATAGTTTCATATTGAGACACGAAGCAACAAAATACGATCTAGACTCTAGAGGAATGTGGCCGCTTTTCTTTAGATCGAATTTTGTTGCTTCGTGTCTCAATATCTGCCTAGCCTTTTTCTAACTATTTTGGGGTCGGCTTCCAGTCTAACCGGATGCAGCTGAATTTTTTTTTCATGGAGCGACTGCCTATCTGACAACCCAGTAACTGGGTAACACGATACCTCTTGGTAAGTCAGCTGTCAGACTTTTGGGCTTTTTCCGAGGCACGGAGGAGTCTCGGTATCTAAAGATGGTCACCCATCCACGGACCAACCCCGGCAAGCATAGCTTAACCTGACGGATTGACTGATAGCCATAGCTTCATCTGATGATCCTTCGTGTCTCAATATGAAACTTTATAAAAGTTACCTAATAGAAAATTCTAGACACATTTACCGAGATGCTGATTGAGCCGTTTTTCATAATTCCTTCTCAGTCATGAGATAATATTTTTTTAAAGGTGTGGGGCTAGTGTACCTGTAAGCGCCCGCTTAAGACATCTTCAAATACTTAATTATTTATAATGATACTGGAATATTTATTGTCGGTTCACAATAGATGCTAATAATGATTAATGGCAATGGATGTCATGTACCTACCTATAACGTAAAATATTATAGTCACTCCATTTAAGGCGCGCAAAAAACATTGTGTGCAAATATGATGTGTTGCGATCAGAATGAACAGGTGAATCGTTTGTTTTGGTTTATTTTGTCCTTTTGGTGCTAACGAAGCTTATTCTTAACACGTTGGTGGACAGTAACGCCCGTAGGCGTCTAGGTAGCTAAAAATGATACGACAGTACGCCTGTTGACGTCTGAGTTTTTACTTGCATAAAATCAGTACGCCACACGACGACCGATTTCCCATACTATCATAAAGAGCGGCATGTTGTCAGTACAACATGCCGCTCTTTATGATAGTATGGAAAATCGGTAAAGGTCTCTGCACACAGCGGGCGCGGCGCGGCGGGACGGGACGCCAACGCGACGCGGAGCAGTTGTAATGTACTAGATATTATGAACGTCGCCACACAGAGCGTCGCGTCGCGTCGCGTCGAGCCGGACGGCTCTGTGTGGCGTCGTCCGTAATATCTTGTACATTACAACTGCTCAGTGTCGCGTCGACGCCCCGCCACGCCCCGTCCCGCCGCGCCGCGCCCCGTCCCGCCGCGCCGCGCCCGCTGTGTGCAGACACCTTAAAATCGGTTTTTATGCAAGTAAAAACTCAGACGCCGACAGGCGTATTGTCGTATCATTTTTAGCTACCTAGACGCCTACGGGCGTTACTGTCCACCAACGTGGACATTTTGTTTTGTTATTTATTTGTAAAAATAGTGCCCAATGCTTGCAACTTAGTATTTGGTATTTTATTAATCAGTCAAGGCTCCAACAAACAGGCGCGACACGGGACGCGACACAAAGGCACCGCGTGTCCCGCGATTAGCGGTGCCTTTGTGTCGCATCACGTGTCGCGCCTGCGTGTAGGAGCCTTCAATCTATCCGTCAACAACATAATACGAGTATAATTAAAATTGTATGTAAACTTAGTTTGTAGTGTACCTACCTATCTCTATACCTTTAAAATGTATAATCTGTTAATTAATATTATAATAAGTGCTATATCATTATTCTATTCTATTCTTCTCTTATACAATTTTAGTCTCTGTTATAATATGGACTGTACATTGTCCGAAATAAAGACTGATTTGGTTTAATTTGATTTATTATATTTACGTATAGAGGTATGAGGAACAGCAGTGCTATTCTGTAACCCTCTCAACGTGAAAACTAAGGTGAAGTGAGCGTGGAGCGAGCTGTCAATAGTGTAAATCTCATCGCATCAGGTGAAATTACAGCTCACTTCACCTAAGTTTACATCGTTAGATTTTTACAAAATAGCACTACAGGGTGTAAAGTTCACTCATACTCTATAGAAAATGAAGGATTTTCCGACCAGACGAATGTTGTGTCTGGTAGGCAACTGCCCACATAATATTAGTATGGATGCTAGTCGCGCGGTAAACTCTGATTGCGCGATGCAGGATTTGTGTGACGTCAGGTCTTTGATGCGTAGTTCGCATGTGGCGTTGTTGATACCGCCATAAGTGAAACTTCACAGATATGATAAGTATCGATATCTGAACACGATATAACATATTTATAAAAAAATGGTTGTCTGTAAAGTTGGTTTACGGACGATAGTTTAACGTGACAACGTCATAACAAAACATTGATGTGGCGCAAGCGCACAATGAGCGTAACGGGACAGTGAGCGTAACGGGACAATGAGCGTAACGGGACAATGAGTCATCCTTGTTCGTGCATGCAGCCGGCGTTCATCGATTTATTAGACGTTGTGTCAAAAGAAAAAAATAACGCATCAAACTCCCCAGCAGGCCTGTTGCAGCACGCTTATATTATGCAAAGGTACATTGGCATTTTGATACTAGCTGTATAAGCTGTGCTCAATCTGTTGTGGACTAAGATTATACTAAACAAGCCAGAGAACATGATATCTAGGAATAATAAAATACGTTTAAATCGGATAAGTAGTTCTCGTGTTATAAGCGCACTAACGGATAGACGGGATGATGCATTATTTAAAGATGATATCACTTTGGGATAGGTTACATACTTACCTACTTCCTATTAATCGTCTCGTCTATTTCATCACGGGCTTTTGCATAGCCATAAATATCCACTTTGATAACGGTTGTTTTACATAAATCATCATAATAGTTAGATCAGTATAAATTAATAGTCATTGAAGTTTGCAGTAAATAAAGAAGAAGTTTATCTCATACCCTAAGCATAAGCGACAGGGGGCGCGATAGGATAGGGATCCAAGAAGTGCCAAAAGTATCGATGTATATCGTGTCGATATCTGAAAAAATAATATTGATGTCGATTTTCAAACACAAAAATCGAAAAAAAAAGGAGGAGACTGACAGACGCTAGCTGTCACATTTTTAAATAATAAGGAAATATGTATTGTATTCTAGACTTTTACACTTATACAATACATATATTATACATTTATTTTACACTTTATAAATCAATTAAACTAAACGATCACCATTACAATAAATATGACCATTTTATTACACAAAGTGACAGCTAGCACATGTCAGATTACTCAGTGAATTAATTATTCGACTTTAGGAACATCATTTCTGATGTAGTATCTTCAATTAATAAAACATTGATAAAAATAAGTCTTCTTTTTTACGGTTCTGAATTCTATTGGAAATATATCGTATTTGATACATTTACGATACTTGATATTTTATATCGAAATAATACATATCGCCAAAAATATCGATATATCGATCAAAAAATATCGATGTCGATACATCGATCTTTTTTCTACAGGCCTATAATTAGGTCACGGAATAGGTTGCTTCTAAACAAGAATGTACACTATTGTCGATCTAATGTAAGAAGAAATACTTTTTCTAACTAAAAGAAACACCGACACTGGGAGATTACTCAATGATGAGGATTTCCGAACTGAATGCCACAAGTTCCAACATCGACAACTCTCGGAAACCCGTACTATCAATGGCTCCACTGTACTTTATGGACCGCGCGTTAGAAGCTTCAATATATTTTGTGTATAGATGTGTTCATAAAGAACGGATATATAATGATTGTAGTAAAAAGTAAATGTTCCATCAAAAAAAAATTGCTACTTTAAAAAGTTGCTGGTCCATAAAATGCTTCCACTTCTTCTTCAACACAGAACAAAGTCGAAGACACTTAGCCAGAAATACAGCAATGGCTGAAAAAGTCGGTAGCAGACTAGCAGTCGTAAATAATAAAAACGTGGTATTATGATAAATATATACAAGTAATAACACAATCAGAATGTGTATGTTTTGTTATGAAATTAATTAGATAAGAAGACACTGTGTTTCTCTGTCCAAGATAAATAAATGTTTATACCAGTCAATATTTACTGTGAAATGCAAGATTTTAATTGTATTATTATGTATATATATTGAATTGTATTAAACAGTGAAAGGAAGAACATTAAGAAATAACAAATTTTATAAGACTGTGGAAACTAATGTGAAAACAGACAACCATTGGATGGTAAGAATCTTATGAAAACCAAGTATTATCTATTCTAGTATGCAATATTGTATGTCAAGTTAATGTTACTACATGCTCCGCCCTAACAGAGTCATGTACTCATAAGTTAAATCTAGTTATAGCTAAAGTGAACATTTTTTTTACTCAAAAAGGGACATCGGTTTTTCTATCTCAATTAGTAGGGACTCAATTTTCAGAATACCAGCTTAGGTTCTCAATGGAAAAACAGAAATAGAAACATTTATTTTTATATTCATGAAAAAATATATTACAAAAAGCAAGATAAATTTTCAGTAATTTTTATAGTTATTAGCAGAACAAATTTGTTTTAATATAGCTGGTGATCATTCGAAGTAAGAATAAATCTTGGCACGTTTTTTTTAATATATATATTTTTAATATTATATCCGACCCGTAAATTATCGCGGGGTTTCTGAAAACGGGACAATGTTGCGTCCCCATGTTTTTTTGGGGACACCGGGACGAAGAACCGAAATAAGGGATGGTCCCGTTCAAAACGGGACGTATGGTCACTTTAGCCTGTAACTATGTGTTACATTGTGCAATAAATAAGTAAACGCAGATCCAGTTTTTGGCCCATTGAAAACACATTTTTCTTGCCGTGAAAAACTATGGTTTATTCGCCGTTTGTAGGCACTTGGTATGGTCGTCAGTGTTGTATGGATCAGTATCTAACGCTTATATGCGGTACCGTAAAGAAAACGTGCCGTGTACAAAGGGTTTGAGGATATGCAAGACTGGTTTGGTGACCTAGGTGCATCCTCTCAGAAACTTGGAACCTGATCTGGAACGCCGTAACTGGCAGTTAAATTGTTTTATATTTTTCTTTACAGCTCGTCAAATATTTGTTTAAGTTTATATTTAGCTTAATCGTTGCTTTTATCGTATTTGCAGGTAATGATTTATTTCATAATGCTTATAGTTATTATTGTTTATAATAAATTCTTCATTCCGTTCTTTGTAGTTCGCAAAACATTTAAAAACTTTAGTTTTAGCTTCATCATAGTTTACAACGTTGATATTTCAGACATTGTTTAGACAATTAAATGTGTAATGAACAGCATAATGTTCATCAATTAAAACAATTCATACGTCAAACTGCTTTAGATAGCGTCCCAAAATAACCGGCTATCATTCACTCTCACGTGCACTAAACTAAACTTTTGCTATTTAAATTTAGAACAGGATAACTGGCACTGAACAAAACCACACCTTTAAGGAAAAGCAGTAACACAAAACCACATTTTTAAACCACGAACGCGATGAAAGCGAAAAATTAACAAATTCACACTCGCGAAGTTTATTTGTTTTCGCAATTCTAATTACAAATACCATTTCGCACGCGCGTACGCTACGGTGTCGGACGGCTGACTAAAAAACGAGGTTAGCACATTGTATTGCTACACCAGTCGAGGGTAATAGTAATTTATTTTATGTATCTTGATCGCTGGTGCCGACTCAAGGACGTTCGTCAATTGCTGCAGTACAGAACGTGCATGCAGTAAGTTATAGTCAAGTGTTTTCCGTCAGAAATGTTCACAGCTATTAGAGAATGCTCCGTGAAAGCGGAAAATGATGTCAACTTTATGGTGTCGTTCATTTTAAGTAGGATTTTAATGGAGCGTAACTTTGAGGAATAGTTCCTTTGAGAAATGGAAATAGAGTTGTTAGTTTACTACTTCTAACAATTCTTACTACTCGTAAGGTCTGATTAAATTGGTCTTTATTGAGGTCAAGGCTTTAGTCATACTATTTCTTACTGAGCGCAAATTCAAACGTTGAAATAGGTTCATAAGTATGGTTTACCAACTGATTATTATCATTTCCTTCTACTTCTTGTGCCCCATCATCATCATCATCATCATTTCAGCCGAAAGACGTCCACTGCTGGACATAGGCCTCCCCCAAGTACCGCCACCTCGACCGGTTCCATGCTTCCCGCATCCAGCGGATTTCTGCGGCTTTCACAAGGTCATTAAGTTCCCCATTAAGTTCTAATAGGTGAAGTGTATCCACAAGTTCCTCAAAATGCCCTCTAGCAGAAGCATGATAGATTATATTTCAACCGGCCACCGTTCGCAATTCTTGAGCAGGGTTTTTTACCATTTTATCAGCTCACAAACTTCCATTATAATCTTGGCAAACCTCATGTGCACGTACAACAATTAACGGTTACGTGGAAACATTGCTAAAGGTTCAAAGATCACCTCGGCTGGTAGATGGATTAGTAATATATTTGAGCAAAGTATACTTTGCTCAAATATATTACTTTTTTTTTTAAGGTCAATAAGAGTGATGTATCAGTACCTATAGGTACTGTAACTCGTCCATGCCCTAGTGTTATTATTTTCCTGCGAATCTTGGAATGGGGCAACAAACTTTTACCATTTAATTGATTTGATTGTAAGCGGGCACGCCCTTTATGCCAGGAGACTTTTATTTAGGTAATTAGTTTTTTTTTGCATTTTTTATTTTTTTGCTTGATTATAGTTTTTCACTATATTTGCTGGTATATTGTCGTGTGATAGCTGACATATAATTTAATTTACTGTTCTGTGTCTCGTAATGTTAATTACTTTGCATACCTACTATTGTATAGAATTAAGTTTATCTAATGAACAGACAGATGTGCTGCTGGGGAAATTGTGGCGCCACTTCTTCTTCCCTGCTAAAGCACTAGGAAGTGGTGAATTGTGGGCGTTTTGGGGACTGTGTCATGTAATTTTGACGTTCGAAAACTGCTGATTCTCAGCCTAATTTGAATAAATGACTTTTGATTTGATTTTGATTACATTCCTGAATCGATGTGCAATGTTATTCAAAGCAATTATATTTAGTTTCCTGTATACATTTATCACTTATGACGTTAATTGGTTTGTTAGTATTATTATTGAAATTGTCGTAAGTAAACCACGGTTCTAAGTAAACAGTATGTCGTGACGGACGTAAAGTGTCATCTTAAGTATCTATTATGTATGACATGTTCTGATTATCTGTGTAATGACGTGTAATAGACTTAAAAGTGCAAGTTAATGTTCTGCTAGAATTTTTGTTCTGTATTTTTCTCTGTTTGCTAGTGACATGTTGACCATGATGAGTCATCATGACATGACATCATATTGTACTCGTAATTCTCCTGAACTTGGGACTAATAGTTTCCATAATCCCGCCTATAAGACATGACATATTGTGCATATACTGTATGGAGCTATTTTGTTTTAATTTCAAATTTTTATAGATATGAACCATTCTATCGCCTTGGGATATCCTGTAATGATAGTCTGTGTTATTCTATTCTATTTTTTATTATGGCAGGCAAAGCCGATGTCGACTATTCTGCCAATGTCTAAAGTGACTTGGAAATCTTGTGTACATAGTATTAAAAAAATAAAAAAAATAATAACAAATATCTATGACGATACGGTTAAAATTAATGTAGATCTTGTATAGTCTGTGTTGTTAAATATAAGTGAATAAATATTATAGTTAGGTTATGTTGGTACATACGAACTAACATCACCCACTTCCTCATTTCAGCCGAAAGACGTTCACTGCTGGACATAAGCACACATAAGCCTCCCCCAATTGAAGGGGGGGGTTTGCGATAATCGCTACGCTTGGCAGGCGGGTTGGCGATCGCAGTATGGTGTTAAAAGTGTATAGAGAATGCTGCTGCCCGTTCTCTAAGTATTATATGTCCCTTAGTCGCCTTTTACGACACACACGGGAGGAAATGGAGTGGTACCTACTATTCTTTACGTCCGGAATCACACGGTACCATCACCCACTTAACTACCTATAATTTTTAGAAAATATTGTTTTCTGCCGCAGAGTACCGTCAAGAGACCGCAGTTAAGTACTACTTAACATTCGTGCTCGGAGTTTTTTTGAAGGATAAGATCAGAAATGAAGTTATCCGGAAAAGAACCCGAGTTACTGACGTAGCCGAGCAAGCTGAAATGGCAGTGGGCCACCGATGGGTGGTGGAGCAGACAAGTCCTAGAGTGAACACGGCGTTTCGGCAAGCGTAGTGTGGGACGCCCCCCAGCTAGATGGATCGATGATCTTAAAAAGGTGGCTGGGATAGACTGGATGCGGAAGGCCGAGGACAGGGTGTTGTGGCGCAGCCTATAAGATGCCTATGTCTAGCAGTGGACTGCTATTGGCTGAGTTGATTGAACATTCGTGGCGCCTAAATTTTGTTGAGCGCACAATTTGTGTGACGGATGGCCGTCAAAGCCACCAGTTTCCATACGTCATTCAATTTTGAGTCTTATATAGCCAGTAACCAGGGACACGCTTGGTTTGTGGAATGTGTTGACAAATGCTGCCTCTAGCAGCGGCCGTCGAGATGTTTCCGTGCTGTGTGTTTTGTGCGTTTAATGTCATAAAGGCGGTATGATCCAACAGAGACCGCGCTAAGTAGTTTTTTTGAATCCATCAAAAACAAAAAACAGTGTTATAAAATACTGAAAAAAAGATTTGTCTTGTTTATGTTTGTCTGGTGGACATGCAGTCGCTTTTAACAACACTATTAGATATCTTTGCTGAGGATAAAAAAATCCAAAAGTTACTTATTTTCGTAATGTTTAATCAATCTCTACAAAACAGAAGTTTTTTTATTTTTTTTTTATATAAATGAAAAGGTAGTAACATTGTTTAGCACAATTCGTTGAGTTTGCCTGGATAAAACGATTAAAATAATGACTATTTTTAAATATCTACAAATGCATCAGGCAACCACTAGCGATTTTGCGAGCCCTTCAGTCTACTCGAGCGCCTTAATAAAATTGCTTATGAGAAACGACTTTAATCTTGCAATATGTTTGGTGTATTCTCGATGTTCCCATCGCCCGTGTTCCCATTAATGGAAATTCACATAAAAAGGCAAAAAAAAAGGTTCCATTTTCTTATAGGTACTGATCTTAGAAATAATAATTGAAAAATTTGTAATTAAAAGAAAATTGAACTTTTTTTCGCCTTTTTATGTGAAATATAGTATAGCATAACCAATCAATCTGCCTAGCCTTTTCCCAACTATGTTGGGGTCGGCTTCCAGTCTAACCGGATGCAGCTGAATACTAGTACTTTACATGGAGCGACTGCCTATCTGACCTCCACAACCCAGTAACTGGGTAACACGATACCCCTTAGTAAGACTGGCTGTCAGACTTTTGGGCTTCTGACGACCCGTAACGGCTGTCTGTGAATGACAGCCGGGACCAACGGCTTAACGTGCTTTCCGAGGTACGGAGGAGTCTCGGTTGGTAAAGATGGTCACCCATCCACGGACCAACCCCGGCAAGCGTAGCTTAACCTGACGGATCGACCCGTGCGGCTGTTATTACTTAGCCACGAGCTCCTCAGCTCCTCAGCTAGTAAGCATAACCATTAAAGTAAAATGGAAGTAAAATAGAACTATTTTTTTTCCGCCATTTTATGTGAATTACCATTAATGGAGACACGGGCGATGGGGGCAGCGGGAATACACCGTATGTTTGCATTTATCTCTTGTACTTCTAATAACTTTCCTATGTTGCCGTCCTAATTGATTATGTCTGATCCAGACTTTCCACAGTACATATGCTATAGTTAATCCAGCTGCGCAGATCCCTAATCTGCTAATAAAACCACAAAAGCGTAGCTAATTTCGACAAACTCGATTTGGTATGTAATTTGTTGCGTTCAATTAGCGAGAGTTCAATTTAATTAACTCGTCTTGTTAATTAATATTAATTTGCGGTGTAAAGTTTGTGCTGCTTTGATGTGATCAGGTTGGGGATGTTTGGTAGTAAAATCATGTACCTAAGCCTAATTTTGGATTTGTTATCTTATAGAAACTGTTAGGTTACCCTGCAGGGTAATTACGTAACACACTTAAGGTGTGACCAAACATGAAGCGGCAATCGTGCGTGGCTGCCGCGCGCGGCTGGTCGCGGTATGATTGGACGACTGCCACGAGCTACAACAAGAATGACACTGACAGCACGCGGAACGCGGTTTAGATATCCCGATCGCGTTCAGTTTCGTTGGTAAAATTCGTCCTTAATAAACATTACTCTTTACTTTATTCGCAATTTATGCAAGTAGAGGGCTAAATGTCACATTTGTTGTCTTAAAATACACTTAAGGTGTGACCAAACATAAAGCGGCAATCGTGCGCGGCTTCCGCGCGCGGCTGGTCGCGCTATGATTGGACGACTGCCGTGAGCTACCTGCCGCGCACGGCGAACGCCGCGAACGGTGTAGTGTTGGCACGCCAGTGGTTGTGTGTGAACGGACGTATTTTATCAAATAAAATGGATAACGAAACAGCAATTCGTCTTATTGAACTATATGGCTCCCATAGTCCATTGTGGGATTCTAGGGAGCTACAACACACGCGACTGCTTTCATTTTGGTTTGAATTCGAAATAAAGAGCGCGGCGTGTCTTGGACATGCCGCGCAGCACTGCCACTCAGAACTTCTAAACTAGTCGCGCGGCAAATTTGTGTCTTGCGAATGCCGCGCGTGGTTGCAGCGCACCTTGCACACCGTGTTTGGATACACCTTTACAGTAGCATTGGGTTTCATTTTGACAGCTCAACAACATTCATTGCGTTATTTACAGATGCTGTAATAATAATAAAAACTTTATTTCGGGTGGCATAGACCCATAGAAAACTTAACCTAAACCTAAACCTAATTCACATTTACCGAGCTAAGTTTACTTGGCATGACTTGCCACACCTACACAAGCCTTGACCCACTGGTTTTGAAAGGGACAGTCAAAACGTACAGCTAATGCGTTCAGAATGCCGTTGTTGCTACCCCGTATACGGGCTAGCAGGGAAGCTGCTTTTTTGCGCATGATGGCCTGAAAACCATCTGTGCGCGCCTCAGCAAACATGCCAGACGCGCTGCACCGCCACGGTAGACCCAACAACCTTCTGAACGCATTATTGTACTGCGTGCGCAGGGCTCTGTAGGCTCGCTGCGTATATCTCACCCACAGGCCGCTTGGGTAGAAGGATTGGCAATAAGCTTTGAATAGCGTAACTTTCACTTCTCTCGTGCACCGTGCGAACCTGCGTGTGAGCATATTAGCTCTCACCGCCAGAGCCCTGCGCTCCCGCTCAACATCCTCATCGTCCCTGAGGTCACTAGTCACAATGTGACCCAGATATTGAGCTGTGTTGAGCAGATAAATTTTTCGAGCAATATCCTTCAATATCACTCAGATTGATCGATAGTGTGTTACGTAATTAGGGTACAGATTTAAGAGAAAGTTAAAGATTCTCTTTCCTCTTACTCAATACGCCTTTTCAAATAAGTTTTTGCAGCTACATGGTTTAATTCGTAGACCATTAACTTTGCACTCACTCCGAATTAAGTATTTTGACTAAATTACATAATTTTAGGTTAATAGTATTTAGTCACATTCAAGTACGTATGCTACTTAAGGCGACGATAGCCGACTTTTAATGATTTTATACTGAAGATCACGTCTAAACGAGTATTGTTAATGATTTGGAAAAAAATATAATTTGTTATATTAGAGCATTTTCTTATTTATTTATTTAACAATTTATGTACACACATAAACAGACAAGAAGAAAGGAACAGAAAATGACGTACAAAGGTCAAAAGGAAAAGGTCAGGTCTTAATAACTTAATATTTGAATATTTTCAATTATGTTTATATTACATATTGAAATTAATTTGTAAAGTTATGTCTAACGTGAATAAAAAAACTGAGAATCACGCAAAATCTATCAAGGGTATTTTTCTGGAACCTTCAGCTTTTCAAATTTAACTATTGATCTTTTAGTATACGTGTTTTATTAAAATACCTATTGTTTTATGTATAATAAATTAATAATGCGTGTTTTTTGAGACAGCGCTCCTGGATGGGCGAGTCCTATTACTGGCTGGGCGTACGACGCGTTGCGTGAGCTCAGTACAGAACACGCATTCGGACCACTTAAAGTCACTGGCATATACACATCTGGGCATCTGACTTGGCTTCACATGTTGTCGAGTATCTTTTCAAACGGTTTCCTCACGATATTTTCCTTCACCGTTTTTAACACGTTGACTGCCAGACAACAGACACAATAGATAACCGCAAGGTTGCCTGCTTATCGGTCTTCTACAGATTGTACTTCGGCGAGTGTGCCCATGAACTCCACGACCTCATTCCACCGGCTCCCTTCTACCATCGGACATCTAGACGCACTGCAAGTTACCACCCCTACCTAGTTGATATTCCACCAACTCGCACTAAGCGTTTTCAAACGTCTTTTATAATGCGCACAGCAACGGAGTGGAACTCTCTGCCTGCGTCTGTGTTTCCGAACGCATACAACCCTAATCTATTCAAAGTGAGAGTGAACAGGCTTGTTCTGGGTAAGCTCACTCCATCGTCGACTTTGTCCCTGTCACCCAGACCTAGACTAGAGTCAAGAGCAAACACAGCAAAATAAAATAAAATCTATTGTTTGCGGTCACCATGTGATCGCGGTGTCAGTCAATGTATTAAGCAAGTGACACCATTATTCATACTATCCATACTAATATTATAAATGTGAAAGTAACTCTGTCTGTCTGTCTGTCCGTCTGTCTATCTCTCTGTATGTTACGTTTTCACGCCTAAACTGCTGAACAGATCGTCAAGCTATACTTTTCCGGTATAAGCTGATCTCGCATTATACAGGACTAGCTTTTGCCCGCGGCTCCGTCCGCGTGGATGTTGGTTATCGTGTAAAAAAGTAGCCTATGTCCTTCTCCATATCCCAGGCTATAGGTATCTCTGCCAAATTTCATGACGATTGGTTCAGCGGTTTTGGCGTGGAAACGTAACATACAGACAGACAGACAGACAGAGTTACTTTCACATCCATACTAATATTATAAATGTGAAAGTAACTCTGTCTGTCTGTCTGTCCGTCTGTCTATCTGTCTGTATGTTACGTTTTCACGCCTAAACTGCTGAACAGATCGTCATGAAATTTGGCAGAGATATAGCCTGAGATATGGAGAATGACATAGGCTACTTTTTTACGCGATAACCGACATCTACGCGGGTGGAGCCGCGGGCAAAAGCTAGTATACTATATGCACATGAATCCGAAAAGTCAGAGGTGCGTGTCTTGGGTTCGAACTCGAGGCCTATGACTTAGCAGTCGGACGGTCACAGCAATAGGTACAGCTTCACTGAAAATTTAGATTAATGACACACAATCGTTACTAAGCTGGCCATTTGACAATTGATGTGAATTCAATTGTACCTTAGGTGTGTCTGTGGAGTTATTTCTATGCTGAGCAGAAAACAACGGAGGCCTGCGGCATAACCTAGTTATTACGAGTAATTTAATCAGTTGCTAATATACTGAAAGGTTATAATCAAATAAAATTACTTAGTTTTATTATCTGATATAATCAAACTAAGTAATTCTATTTGATTATAGCCCGTTCCGTGTGGTGTCGGACGTAAAGAATAGCATCACCCCATATCCTCCCGTGGGTGTCGGAAAAGGCGACTAAGGGACTAGAGAATGGGCAGCAGCGTTCTCTGTGCATTTTTAACACCATACTGCGATTGCCAACCCGCCTACCAAGCATGGCGATTTTGGAGAACTCCCCCCAATTGGGGGAGGCCTATGTCCAGCAGTGGACGTCTTTCGGCTGGAATGATGATGAACATCATGATGATGATTATATCAGCCCAATATGGTTAAGTAATCAACAAATGAAGGGTAAATCAAGTTGCGTGCTGGTTTTATTAGACTTAAACCAAAGTTTTTGATCTAAACGATGTAATAGTAGCAATTTCTAAATAAACACGATCATCATCATCATCATTTCAGCCGAAAGACGTCCACTGCTGGACATAGGCCTCCGCCAAGCCACCTCGCCCGGTTTTGTGCTTCCCGCACTAAACCGGTCGAGGTGGCGGTATCCAGCGGCACCCAGCGGATTCCTGCGGCTTTCATAAGGTCATCGGTCCACCTTGTGGGAGACCTTCCAACGCTACGTCTTCCGGTACGCGGTCGCCACTCCAGAACCTTTCGGCCCCAACGGCCATCTGTTCTGCGCGAAATGTGCCCTATGCTTGGAGTTTCCCTACGTGATTGAATCAGAACGACATAGCTCGAAGAATTGCCAAACTTAAGTGGCAATAAACACGATATTATGAAATATATCGCAAGCAGAAATCAACTAAAGCCTGCATGCTTGTATGCATTCTTGTTGAGTCTTGGTTACTCCAATAAAACAAATTCTATTTTATTCTATTCTATAAAGGGACCATCTCTTCCCCTATGCGTTTATAGAAGATATGGGAAATTTTTGTAGTAATATATAAACGCATAAGGGAAGAGATGGGAAGGCGAAGAGATAGGACTAAACCATATAAATGGAGCAAAATCAAAATCAAAACGCCCGCCCTTCATCACTTCTTAGTACTGTTAGCTGGGAAAAAGAAGTGGCACAACAAACTCCACAGCAGTATTGCTGTCTGTTCAGTTATAAAAACTTGATTGTATACGACACTGTTTAAAACCTCATACCTACAGACCTTTTGTGAGTACGAGATACTCGTACTACCTATTCCTACACTGAAAAATTGGTTGTCTGTAAAGTTGGTTTACGGACAATAGTTTAACGTGACAACGTCATAACAAAACACTGATGCGGCGCAAGCGTACAATGAGCGTAACGGGACAATGAGCGTAACGAGACAATGAGTCATCCTTATTCGTGCATGCAGCCGGCGTTCATCGATTTATTAGACGTTGTCACGTCAAAAAATATTTAGCCTAACTACTTCGGCTATTTCGGGAATAATCAAAGTTTGACAAGACTTTATAAAAGTTAACTTGATTTAATAAAAGTGATACACAACAGCCAGCACAGGTTATGGTTACATGTTGCATAAAGTTATGTGATCACTCTTTTGTGTTACATGTTGACGAAAGTTTGGTTATGTATAAGTAAACATTTTTTTCAGTGTACTTCTTATACGAGAATAGCTTAGGTATAAAATATTAGGCGCTAATCATACAGCAAAGCTCGTGTACGTTAGCACTCCAATACGTAGATAATACATTTGCTTTTATACTAACAACACGATTATGTCATAACCCGCTCATATCTCAATAATCATAGACACAATAAATGACAGCACTTTGATACGAGATACGACAGATAGCCACCCGTAGCGTGACGGCTCGCAGCCGACGAAGCGCGACGGAATAGGAGCGGGCTGGGCGTGATGCCTTGTGGCACGCCACGCGATGTATCGACAGTGCAGGTATGTACAGTCAACTAACGAGATACGTAACCATACGAGATATGACGGGATAGCTACCCATAGCGTGACCGCTTACAGGCGACAAAGCGCGATGCAATAGGAGCGGCCCGGGCGTGATGCCTTGTGGCACGCCACGCGACGCATCGACTGTGAAGGTACAAGCAACAAAAGTGATATTTAACTAGTCAGCTAACTGCAATTCCTTTTAATAGTTGGTTGTTGTGGACTAAAGTTAAATGCTATTAGTTCCTGTTTCTAGCATTTTTAATTGCATCTAACAGAGAACGAAGTTCAGAACAATTTACATAATTACAGTGATTGCTCTAATCACATACTGCCTTCAAGTATTTTTGAACTGTGAACGAAACACCGCAAAAAGTTGGGTAGAACTATATTACGGTATTTTGAACAAGGTTAATTATTACTGAATGTTATTAAAACTATAAAAAAAAACCTTCCTATCATAGTGACTAACTGCACAGGATTTTAAATAAAAAACACAAATGATAAAAATATCAAACAACCATTTATTCGTAATTTTTATGGATTAAAGAGATTTCCAGGGGGCTTAAAATTATATGCTTCTTCGGCATTAATTTCCTTAAACCAGTAATATTAAGGATCTGAAGATACCATTAACCTTTGGAAAGCATCTTCCAAGGCCACTTTTCTTGAAAATTACCTTGAATAATAATTTCTCTATTATTATCATCTTTATTCATCTTCATTTCTGCATCTTTATTTCAGCTTTCTTCTATTCTAGGAATAATATCTTGAGAAACATCTTTAACTAATTTGGATTTCTCAGTCTCTCCACATGCTCTATACTTCATTTGTGTAGCATAAGCCAGTTCTGCTGTCGTACATTTTCAGTTCTGTGCCGTTTACCTCATTCAGTTAATTCTCTTAAATTCTTACGGGGACGACCACTCGAAACTTTTCTCTTCTGAGAATGCGAGACATTCAAAGAAACATACTGGTCAAACCAATCTTTATGCGAACGGATACATCTTTCAAAATGTCTTTGTGACTTTTCAAGTTTTGCTTTATACTGATGTAATAGATTTTGAAAACACTCTTAACATCACTTGAAATATGATTCATTTTTAAAACATTTTCCACTTTTTTATAAAGGAACTGCATTTTTTCCGAATCATTTCTTGAAGTAGATTCTCTATAATGCTGAATAAGAGTTCTTCTACTTATATAAATGTTTTCAGACTTTGATTCTGGTAAAATAGAAAATAAATAAATGACTTATGAAATTCTACAACAAGTTTGATTATTCTTAAAATTGCAACTATACTCACAAGAAATACGAACGGAGATATGGAACGGATACGGCGCTGAATCGCGTATGTTCGGCTCCAGTCGTAAGTTTTTACTTCTATAGTGTGGTCACACACCGATTTTTTTTATATGTAGCATATTAGCATATTGAGTGAATACATGTTGAAGAAACGAAGTGAGAATGCAAATAATAATGTTAATTTCTAGGCTAGTTCTCTCTTTTGTCGACTGTACCACCATGGTCCCACTTAGCTATATTGTGAATGTGGAGGTATGAAGGTATTATGCCATTGATTAAAGCTTAGGAGCTCTACACATTGGGTGTGGTGCAGTGCAGCGTGGCAAGGTCGATGTGATTATGTTTTGTTTTACAGAAAAAGCCGAAAGACAATTTGTGCTTATCGAAGTTCAAAAGTGACATGATTGCAAAACAGGTTTAGTTGGTGTCAGTATACTACCGCAAACATACATATAAATGTACCTATACGCCATTTATTATAACATTAGACAAATAACTGTTCTCACCCTTTCGTTATTTCGATGTAAACGTTTAATAAACTCCGTTATTTCACGATAAATACAAAGCACTGTAATCTATTTACCATTTACATTAAAAAAATAACTCTAAAGTGCAGTAATTTCAACAATATTACACAATGGTGCCGATTCCCTTGTTCACAAACTAAACTAAATTTAAGTTCAGTGCATCTTTTTCTTTCTATTTCATTAAGAATAGGACAGAAGATAAATTTTAGTTTAGTCCTGTCAAATTAATTAGCGCCTGTCACTACTCCATAAAAATTTAGACGTGACTAAAAACTTGCCAACTAAAATTACGTCAATTTACGTCAAGCGCTGATGAATTTGACAGGACTAAACTAAAATTTATCTTCTGTCCTTTTCTTAATGAAATAGAAAGAAAAAGATGCACTGAACTTAAATTTAGTTTAGTTTGTGAACAAGGGAATCGGCACCAATAACTGTCGTTATTTAGACGTTATTTGTCTAATGCATAGTAAATGGAGTATATGTAATAGTTTTCGAGCGCGGTGTCTCGATTTTTCGTAATCATCCTTTTGATTGCAAAAACAAAAGAACAATGACAGTGCTCCACCACGGACTGCCTTTTTGGTGTAGTGTTGGGAGTTCAATTAAATAAATACTGCGCACTGTAATAAATGATGTGTTGTTTTTTTGGTATTTATCTTTTCATTGTTTTTAAACGCAATTTAAATTTATTTCGGATGACACCTTATCTACTAGAATACCTTCTACAGAGGATAAAGGGATTCCTAGGATATGCGACTCGTTTTTATAATAGAGACTTTTTTATCAAACATTAATTTTGTCAATGCTTTCATGTCAAGGTGGTCTATAATGGAGAAGTTTCCGACCCGTATTTTTATCTAGCTCCATACGTTTCGTTGGCAAAATATGAAGTCAGATAATGACGCAATATTTCACACAGACAGCCAATTACCGCCGTTAGTGCCACATTAAAGGCAATATTGTATGGGTCAATATTCAGAGTCTTACAAAGATTTAGATTACGTAAAGGCCTATTCAGATATAAGCGATCAGGAAGGCGAACCAATATTGCTACCCAGCGCTGTAGCGATATCGCTTATATCTGAATAGGCCTTTAGCCATTCAGTGAAATCTAAAATGTTCAGGTGATACAAGGACACAACCATCCCTTTTTACTGACTTCTCTTCTTTGATAAACACAAGAAGACTTACATAAACACAAGTATTCACTATATTTATCTCTGCCTCAATACATACACGACACCACATAGGTACTTTAATAGGAAACATCATAATTATGCATTTACTTAGTAAGTAGTTATCCTAATAATAATAATATACAGTGTTCGTCCTACAACTACTGATATATGTTCTTAGGCGAGGACGCTGGCACCCTAAAAACAAGTAAAACCTTACTCTGGGTGCCAGAGTTCATTGAAAACACCTTTTCCCTTAGTTGTAACCCTACAATTATAATACCAGCCTATAACTGTCCCACTGCTGGGCAAAGGCCTCTTCTCATACAGAGAAGACACGAGCATTGATCACCACGCTTGCTCAAGACGGGTTGGCGATTTGAGACTTATATTAACTATAAGTCCAGGTTTCCTCACGATGTTTTTCCTTCACCGATGTCAGTAATGTCCAAGATAAACTCAGAAAGTATATATGAATTAAAAAAGTCACATTGGTACTTGCCCAGATTTGAACCCACAACCTCATGCATGAGAGGCCTTAACCAACGGGCCATCATGACACTACCCCCCCCCCCCCCCCTACCCTACAATTGAAGGTAATAAAAAGTATTTTTTATTTTTTAGCAAACAAATGAAAGCATAAGGAGCTTTGATATTTTAGCTTAACCTAGGAAGGTAGGTACACACAGCCACAAATCAAGCTATAAATTTCCAGTATAAGCTGACCTCCCATTGTACGGAAATCCTACATAATGCGAGATCAGCCTAAACTGGTAATGTATAGCTTGATTTGTGGCCGTGCGTACTCAGTGCCGGATTAAGCAAGCGCGGGGCCCGTAGCAAATTCTACCGGGGGCCCTTGATCTGCTATGGGTTCTCAAGTATAAACGGGTAAAAAAAAAAAAAAAACAAGATAATGCCAAAATAAAGACCCTGTAAAAATGTCAGCCCTTAATATTGATATTTAGAAGTCACAAATCGAAATTTCCCATATTCCATATAGATAAAATGTGAAAAATATGTTTTTATTTTTGATTTATTTTGTTCTAATACCAAAAACTAATACCACTATGTGTTTTTCAACAAATTTGATGAAACAAATATCAGTGGTATTAGTTTTTGATATTAGAACGGAATAAATCGTATATTTCGCCAACGAAAAAATCGGTTACCTATTGTCTGACGTGGATTGTCTTAGTCGGAAAGGTTGTTACGTTTCACGTTTTGTGACATCAAGTAAATTCAATATTCCACGTCTTAATAAGTTTCGCTAAAGAAATTACGTTTAGGTGGAGGTGGCCGGTTTTGATACGCGGGTCCCCTTTATGCGCGGGGCCCCCTTTTGCGCGGGGCCTGTAGCAATTGCTACTCTTGCTACGTGGTTAATCCGGCACTGTGCGTACTAGTTTTAGTAACTACGTGGTAATTGCGTAACACACTAACAGTGGCAATGGTTTTCATTTTGACAGTTCAGTAAAGTTCATTGCGTTATTTACGTTGTTGAGCAAACGAATTTTTCGAACATAAGAAGCATTGAATTAGCAATATTCTTTAAAATCAGTCAGTTTGTGATTGATAGTGTGTACGAGGGTACTTGTAATATATATATATTTTTTTTTTTTTTTCATTTCGTACATATTCACAATGGACGGACTATTAAACTTTTACAACTTCAATAGGTCAAACCTTCGGTCTACTACTAGGATAGTAATAAAATGTTATATTGGAAGATATTTGTTCAGAATTTTTCGATAAAACTTTATGACTGGGACCGTATAAAGTGTTCCGGACAGTTCATTTTAGAAATTGTTTCATTTTGAAATAGGAAGCCTGCCTATGTCGTTTTGTAACTGGCTCTTACAAGTCTATGAATTTCACGTTGAACACGTAAGAGCGTGCAGTTAAGTAAATTTTTTAGAGCGTACCGAGGAAACGATACGTTATTACGAAATAATTGCGTTCGTTTGATCCCTTGCTGCATCGTTATTACCAAACCTTTAGTAATGCAATTAATATGTAAGATATTTAAGGATTCACTCTATAAATCGTACACTTTAGAAATACGAATTACTTATAGTTTCGTCTATAGAAAAATATCCAAAGTAATGTCGAAAAAACAAAATAAACCCTTAGTACGACGGAGTGTCATACTGAATTTCGACAGTTAATTTTTTCGAAACGGTCCCAATTTCTAAAAACAATAGTTCAACTACTCATTGCTTCGACAGAACATAATATTGAACTAGCATTAGTCCGACAGAACATACTTCAACAACACACACCTTCGAAAAACACTATATTTGACAGAAGCCTTCTTCGATATGCAATTGCTCGGTGGATCTCTTTTTCGACGGAACATACCTTCGATATAATATTGCTTTGAAATGTGGCAATAATAATTGAATTTCGCTTTATGGTTTTAGATACAAAATAAAAATATAAATAATAATCAATATTATGTTTTTAATTATAACCAGTCCACAAATAGTCCTGCTTCAGCCGAGCCAGCGCCAGAATTTTGGTGCGCCCTTAAGGCCCATCGTCCACGACTCTACTCAAACGCAACGTGTTACAAACTCACATCACCAATGAGTAGCCAGAATGTCTCGGCACTGAGAGTGTGTAACTGGTTACTTTTGAGTAGCGTCGTGAACGACTGGCCTTAGCATAACCAGCCTATAATGTCCCCATTGCTGGGACACAGACCTCCTCTTTCTGTGAGAGGGAGAGGGCCGTAATCCACCACGCGGGCCCAGTGTGGGTTAGTCGATGTCACGTCTTTGAATTTTTAGTTCTTGTACATGACCTTTTTCTCACGATGTTTACCTTCATCGTTTTGAGAGCAGTGTTGATAAAATAATTTACATAAAGTAAAGCTCCTGTCTGGGTTCAAACCCTCGACCTACTCGTAAGTCGCGACTGTTATCACTAGGCCGCCACTGCTGGACTGGCCTTACAGGGATAATATTTCCATAAACCATATTGTAATTTTGTATGCTTGTATTGCTCTCATGTAGTGTGACGAAATGTTATCATCTTTCATCATTCCAGCCGAAAGACGTCCACTGCTGGACATTGGGCTCCCCCAAGTACCGCTACTTCGACCGGTTCTGTGCTCGCTTCATCTAGCGGTTTCCTGCGGCTTTCACAAGGTTATCGGTCGACCTTGTGGGAGGCCTTCCCACGCTACGTCTTACAGAACCTTTCGGCCCCAACGGCCATCTGTTCTGCGAGCAATGTGCCCATTGCCACTTAAGTTTGGCAATTCTTCGAGCTATGTCGGTTAACTTGGTTCTCCTGCGAATCTCTTCATTTCTGATTCGATCACGTAGGGAAACTCCAAGCACAGCCCTCTCCATTGCCCTTTGGTTAACTTTTAGCCTTCTAATAAGGCCCATTTTGAGCGACCACGTTTTAGTGCCATATGTCATCACTGGCAACACGCACTGGTCAAAGACTTTCGTCTTGAGACACTGCGGTATGTGGGACCAGAAGATATTGCGTAGCTTCCCGAACGCTGCCCACCCGAGTCGGATTCGACGATTGACCTCTTTCTCGAAATTGGACCTACTCGTACCTAACTGGACGAAATGTATTATTTTTAATTTAATCAAACTTTATATTCTAATCTCATTTGGTAATTTTATTATCTATTAAATTTTTATTGTTAATATTGTAATGATTTAGACAATTAAAATTTTATTTGGATAGTTGTTCACTTAATAATAAGAATGTTGTGCATGCCTATAAGTGATGTATTTACAGAGTACCTACTGAAGACTTGTGATTACCTATTGTTACTATCCTTGTAAATATATCGTTGGTGTGCCTTCCTCAATAAATAAATAAAATAAATAAACAACACTCTTGACCAATTGATTGGCAATTGCAGTTAAGTGAGGCTTAACATATTTTGCATATTTTGCTTTTCGTTGATACTTTTTCGGCCATCATGCGCAAGAGGTGCGTTTTCATTTTTCCATCACCATTCTTAGAACGTACGATAGATAGGTGGGAATCTCCGATCTTGGGGTGTTGGATACGACTGCAAGCAGTCAAGTAGACATTTCCCAGGATCAGCGTGCCTCACGCAGCGTAGAAGAAATGTTACTAACACTAGTTTATAAGTTTACATTGTTACTAACAAATATGGAAGTGATTCTGAATTAAATTTTTATTTCACTTCTCATGCTCTAAAAGTACGTCAATATAGCCCCACGAAGCGGGACTAAAGTGACCACTTTAGTCTCTAGGGAGTGAACAGTAATTAGTTTTTTAATTTCCTTCATGTGGCATAGACAAACTCAAACAGCCAGTAAATATACTATTATCTGTGGAGTGTGGACCATTTTCATTGCGAAAATGTGGAGAGTTTTAGTTCCATGGTTTTTTCCGCAAAGAAGGTGGCGCCATGTGTTTTAAATTGTTAATCTGTGACTGGTGTAGAAGAAAAAACTGACCGCGAAAATTTCAGAATTTTTGTCGACTGTTAATTTGTTGGGTTTTAAATAAATTTATTAAGAATTTCCAGTGACAGTGAAGAGTTTGACGTCGAGCAAAGAGCAAAAGACATAATAGATAATCTTTTGCCGCCAAAATCGCGGAAGGTTTACCTAAAAACTTACGAATGTTTTATGGACTGGAGGAATAATATTTATTAAATGTTTTAGTACTAAATTGACTATTTTTCTCGCACTCAAATTGAAAAGTACAGTTTGCATCTCGAGACTAAACACCAACTTAATATACCCTCGGTTTCATTGACTCCCTCGCACGCTCGGGAGTCAAACCACCTCTGGTATGTTATGACTTCGTTTAGTCCCTCGATATAAAATATACTATTATGCACTCAACTTTCAGTAAAAACAAAAAGACAATTGAATTGGCTATTTCATCATGATATTAACCATGATGTTATTATTCCTTATCATGATATAAATATTATTGGAACGGAGTTCCTTATCGCTTGTAATACTCTGCACACTTGGCGAGTGAGAGCTCGACCTAAAAAAGTGTAAAGCCGGGTCCGCTGCGTCATGTTTTCTAACAAAACATGTTAGCAAAACAGCCAATCCGCTGCGACTTTTGAGTAAGCAATGTTTTTGTTAGAAAATCACTTTTCAATAATGAGTTCCGAGGAGGAAGACTTGTCTGTTGTTCTAGCAATAAGTAATAGATTTAGTTCCACAAAGAAGAAATAGAAATGGATTCCGAAAGAAATAGATTTAATAATCAATTGATGTAGCGTCCACTGGTCTTTCTCGAATCAATTGTATAAAAAGCAAAGCATTTTATTTATTCTACTCCATCCCTGCACTTAAAACTTATTAAAAAAAAAAAAACGAGCGTGCCTACAGTATAAGTCGCAGACGATATGTAACATCTGACATCACGTCTTGGTAATAAGCACCTTCGAAAACCATGATAACGACACCCATGATGGAAAGGACATTGACCAAATGACTAAGGAACTTAGTATCGGTATGAAACATGCGGTGACTCAAAGATTTATGGTTTAATTTAAAGAATGATTTTAGGGCTTTCAAATGTTATTTACTATTTTATCATAATTCTCAGCATTACACAGTAATTAGCTGTATAAAAATCTAAGTTTCGAATCGAATCTCTTAGTGACTTGTCACAATGTATGCTGGTAAATTCAAAATAAGAATTATTCAAAATGACGATTGAGCATTTTCAATACTCGTTAATTAATCTAGTCTTGTCAAATGAAATAAGATGCATACCAAAGTGAGGAGATATCCAACTAAGAATCGTATTCCTTTCTTCACCATTTGGAGGCACTCTTATTACACGTACGCGTAACTACCTAGTATAGATTTGCCACACGCAAAGCATACACTTCGATGGCTAAATGTAGGAGCTGATGCTGACCCAGCTTGGAGAGCATCATTTAGACAAACAAAGCAGTCAATGCAGACGATGTCATCACGTAAAATCTATTAAACCAAATAATTAAATTAGATGAATCGAATTGTGTCCTGGTAGATACCTTAACGTTAAACCAACTTCTCCAACTAAATAACAGTAATTATGCTCAACGCTATTGTTTTGTTGATCTCGTGGGTATAGTGGTCGCAAGCGCGACTGCTGAGCGTGGGGCCTTAGGTTCAAATCCCAGGTCAGACAGTGCTATTGGGCTATTCCAATAGGATTTTATTCAGTAGCAACCCGGAGTCCTGGATTCGTGCCCGCTTGATGGCAATAGGCTCACCCCCTATTACATGAGACTAAAAGTAACTGCCGAAATGTGGGAGTAGGTGTATCTAACACACCTCTGACTAACCCTTTGGAGAATAATACAATCGTGATTATGTTATTTCCCAATCATATTCCAATCGACTTTATAGTAATATTGCGATGAGAAAATACGGCGTCCGTACCTACGCAGTGGCAATATCAACGTTAATAAACATACATGTAGAAAGAATAGATAAGAAGTTATTAAACATAATTATGATCATAATAATAATTACCTATGTAGCTGCCGCCCGCTTTATTGCCGTTCAACCTAGTGCGGTGGCCCGCTACTTTTAATTATTTGACTTACCGGTGTTGGAAAAATTCAAGAAGCCAGAGTATCATAGGTACACATTTTCACTAACTTCTCAACGACTGCCACCGTAAATACCGCAGTAGAATCGAACAGTTAATACACCGACGAACTGAGTCCTCCATATTAAACAACTTACTAATGTAACGCAAATAAAATGTTATTATTACATAAATCAAAACGAATAATATTCAAAAAATTAAAATATTCTCAAAAAAAAAAAAACAAGCGGAAGAAAGAATACAAGAAATCACAGTAGCAACCCGTGCATTAAAAATTGGCGCCGAAAATGGGCGCATGTACAGTCGCTTAAAAAACGCAATCGATGTTTTTTCTACCACAAATTCGTTTCTGCCCGCGGAATCACCCGCACCCAATTTATTTTAATTGGTATATGTACTTGCTTGCGGTTATGTACCTACATATACAGGTACTAATCCAGACCAGACCTTATCTTTATGCAAAATGTCATCACGTCAGTTATTTCTTTATGTGGTTATTTAAACCCAAATGGTTTTACAACATTTAATTATTTGTTTTTATAAGCACAAAGTTAAAGCGAATCAGAATATAGGTACTTTTTTTTTTGCCGTAAATGTTGTCATAATTTCAGTCTTCACTTAAATTAATTTATGTGACTTATGACAGATATAGTTAATCAAACTAACTCCAAATTGCAAAATAATAATGGCCTAGTAAGATTTATTTACATTAAAACATAAAATATGAATGAAATCATTCAATTAATTACACAATAATAATAAACTTATAATAAAAGTAAATACCTACCGTTCGAGACTGTACTTAAAACAAAACGAATGGGACGTGCTTATAAGCTAGAAAGAGAACGCCCGCTGTTCGGTCGCCAGCATATTCTGCTCGGGATGCGCGCGCATTGAATGTTTTCAAAGAGTTTTTAATGATGAATGAAACAGGCAAAGGTCTCGAAAACATTATGCCTTTCGATTAACCAAAAGTTTTGCTTAGCTACTTTTAACACCTTATCAGATTGTTATTACAATGTAATTAATAAATAATTAGTTAGTTGTTATTAATATCTGTTGTTACTAATTATTCAACTAGGTATAAGTTCAATAATCGGATGCGTAAATTAATTATTTTGCTAAGGTTATATGGTTTACATACTCTTTGAATGCCATGCCAATGACAGGTGAAAATAATTGCGTGAAAAAAAAAAAAGTATGTAGGTATGGGTAAAATAGGAAATCGACATAAGAACTAATACGTTTATGAAGTTTTTTATGCGGAGAATTTAAGGATTCGCGGTACTAGATAAAATCATTATATTTAAAAACAAGAATTATCAACATTATAAACTTAAGTCACCGCAGAACAAATAACGATACTACATACGGTCAATCTCCTTTGAACACTTTCGCAACCGCCATCTTGAATTTCATTTTGAACTCACTATCGGTTTTAGCACCTACGAAAACCATTAAAATGACAACCATGATGAAAAATTTGAAAATTTTCGCAGCCGCCATCTTGGATTTTAATTTATAGGTGGTAAAACCAAATTTTTGTTTGAAGCGTTTAAAAAAAAGGGTTATCTCACGGCAAACAGCGACAAATCCCATCTTACGGCTATTTCTACCACCTCACGCGCTCATTGGTCAAATCAAATAGCGCGCGCTTCCCCGGCTTCCTGTTACGCACTTCCGTCCCTTTATACGAAATCACTCCCGTAGAAACCGAGAGGAAAGATGTTACACATCAAAAATGTCACGAAACGTCTTCGTCTGGAGAGCAGTATGAAAACACGAAATGAGTAACTTCATCCCCCCGGGCGAAGTAAAACTTCAAGCACGAACGCGTGTGATGTTATCTGTTCGTCGCGGTAAACATGTTTTGTTATATGTTTTTGTTTTGTGTGACCGTCACGACACTCGCTACGTAACAAGTGTCGTAACTTCATTTCGTCATCTCATTCGCCAAGTGTTCACAACTTTGTTTGAGAATGTGAATGCAAAACAATAGGTAAGAATGAAACAGAATCCTAGAAAATCTTAGTATTCTAGCGTGTTTAAGTTCTATTTAAAAGTTTTGTTTTTGTAAAGGATTAAAGTCTGAGCTTCTCGCGAAAGTCTCTTTCGATGAAAATATTTCGTCTGAAATTGAACTTAATTCGTCGGGTACTCTAAAGTTGTTACCGCAGTTTTATGATAAGCTTACGGCTTCGGAAGGAGTTTTATGTTGTACTGCTGACTAAAGCTGATTAGAAGTATTTGGAGTTCGCAGTTACCTAGAAATTTTAAAAACCCTATCGTTTCATGTACCTACTTCAGTACAATAAAATGTTGCTAAGTATGATGTACTTATTCTTCGTCTTTTTGTTTCAATCTGCTTACTTTTTTCCACCAAACGATTTCAGTAAGATAATGACGCAAACGCATTAGCCAATCAGCATGGAGTAGCATGTGTTTTAGAAAACCTCATTTTGTACAAATACAGTCGGTTCAGTATACATTCTATTTGTTGCATCAACTATGAAGAGTCACTCGTAACCCTTCAACTACATAAGTACTATATACTATATAACTGAATTAAAGGCTCCTAAAAACAGGTGCGACTAGCGATTCGACACAAAGGCACCGCTTGTCGCGTGTCGCGCCTGTTTGTAGAAGCCTTAATGCACATTACGGAAGTAATTTGTCCAGAGTTTACCTACTGAATCGAAACTCACCCTTAGTCCTGCACTGCTCATACTTTACAAATGCATCAGACGTAGACAAGAAACTAAAAAAAAATATTAACTCATCTTACCTGTTCCTTATCCTCTTGAGACTTCGGCCACAGCGTAACATTCAGCACAATCTCTCCCATATCCTGGGTGGGCTTCCCAGGGTCTCGGAGACAAAGGACCAGGTCTTGGGTCCTACCGAGCTCTAACGCGGTGAGGTCCAGGTGACAGGACCCCATGAAGTCGTCTTGAAGACCCCAGTCATAGTCGAAGACCTGCAAAGTTGACAAAGTATGTGTAATTTGGTTTTAGACGGCTGGAATGTATTTGAGGACCAACCGCTCTATTCTGTAAAAATCTCACCTCATAGTTGAAAGCGAGGTTAAGTGAGTATAAATTGAGCTGTCAACAGTGTCAATCCCTAGGATGGAACGACATCTCACTTCAAACTCACTTCACCTAAGTTATCACGGTGAAAGTTTGACAAAATAGACCACCTGTAACCTAATTGCATCATAGAATACAGAAATCGCTTTCCACTTAAAAGTTCAACAAGATTTACTAACAGAATAAATAACTCATCAATTCTAGCTATTGCTTTCTTGTGCTGGACGTATTTCAGACGTCTACTGCTGGATATAGGCCTCCTCCAAGTACTGCCACATCGACCGGTTCTGTGCTTCCCGCATCCAGCGGAATCCGCTGGACGTATTTAAAGTCAGGGAAATTAGAATTTGACTTCCAAGTTAATTTGTCCGTATATTCAAATACCGAACCGTACCGTAAAACCGTATAATAGAACCTAACTGGTAACCTAATTGGAGATTTTCTTCAGAAAGGTCAGAAGCGTAGTACTCGCTACCGGCGTGCGTATATGACCAGAAGTATGATCGTAAACGAAGCAAAATGAACATGTATGGAGCAGGTGACGTTCTATAGTTTCTGCCTAACCCCAGCCATGGAAAGAAGGCGTGAAATTAAGTATGTATGTGTACAAACGTATTTCATTGACAGTTGTATGAAATGCCTATAACAGGGAAAATTGCGATAGTGTGCCAATTTGATAAACAGTTGATATCCCTGACTGTACTAAGTAGTATGTCGCTACGATTTTGTTAAATTACATCGTAAATAAAAACACCTTTTTAAAATTCCGTGCTCTCGAGGTACAATTTAATAATCAATTAGTTAAGTAAGTCAGAATACAATTGTTGAAACATCTAAACTCCGCTGTAACTAACTACGGCTGCTATAATTAGCCTAAGACTACAGTTTGACCGATATCGCTGTTCCGCGCCTTAGGAATGCGCAGTGAGGCGGGGGGGGCGGGACGCCGTGACCGTTGACGAATGAGCGGCCTGCACTGCCCCCCCGCCTTGCCGCGCACATACTAAGGCGCGATAAAGCGGTATCGGTCAAACTATAGTAGTATAGTAAGATATTAGACAGCCTCATTATTTTAGTGCTCGCAAGCGCTACTCCTGAGCATGAGTTTCATTCCCAGGTCGGGCAGTGTTATTGGGTTTTCCCATTAGGAATTTCTCAATAGCAGCCCGGATTCTGGATTTGTGCCCGGTTGATGGCAAAAGGCTCGTCCTTAGCTAGTTTTTTTATACTGATTGTGGGACAAAAATTGTGGTCACATTACAAATCTACACACGCACACAGCCACGCTCGTATATGGGTCTAGCTTATTAGGTACTTCATACATTTTGGTTTGTTTTGACTGTACAGTGGAAGTGTGTCTGTTTATAGGTAGTGTCAATTATTTTTGGGATGAAAAATTCCCTTTATTAAAAATGACAGAAACTGATTCATAAACGATTATGAACAAACTACTTTTATAATGTGCATTAATTCGTTACATATTGTATATTCTAAGTTATTCCAAGCATATAAAATAATGTTCGACAGTGTCTCATTCTTAACATCATATTAAGACCCAGACAGCTCGCTGAACGTATTAGCATATTATTGATTTTACACAGACTGCAAACGGCATCACATCACATTTTATGCATGAAAACATTACTGTAGAGGAGGTTTTCAGTTCTTAGCTGAAAATGTCCTGAAAACAGTTTTTTTTTTCTAACCTACAGAAAATTCTATTCTCAATTTCTTTTTACGGTGTAGTCGGTTCTTACAATTTTGCCTGGAGATTTTATTTTTTTCAATTTTGCCTGGAGATTTTATAAAAACATGGATTTTACTCCACTGAAATTTAAAACCTCATAAGTATTCATGGTTGTTATATATTTTTGTGTTACTAGCAACAAGTTTCATATTGAAACTGTATGCCAGCATTTTTAAGCTGTAATTTGGCGTGAGTACCTATACATATGTATTAATCACGTTGAAATAGTGGTAAAATCTTGAAATAATAAAATTTTTAGTCTAACTCCCCTACTCGTAAAGTGGGGATGGCATTTTTTTTTTCTCGTCTTCCCCATGGTGTGGGGTATCGTTGGATAGGCCATTCAAAATTAATCCGGGTCTATGAAAGCCATTTTTCAATTTAAGAATCAATTTTCGTAATATTAAGCTTTAAGGAGGATGCGCTGTGGTAGCCTGCGAAATTCAAATTGTCTTGCAAAAAACCCAAGAAAAATTCAATTTCGCGGGCTACCACAGCGCATCCACCTTAAGACTGCGCTGAGCGCACAGTGGCGCCCTCATCGATTTTTCGGTGATTTCTTTCATTTTAGAATGAAGATGCAGAAAATAAGCACGTTAAGTTGTGCGACGTATAGTCTTGCTATACGTTATTATTACTACAAACACCGAAAAATCGCTGAGGGCGCCACTGTGCGCTCGGCGTAGTCTTAAAGTGCTAATTTTTGTTAGACTCAAGTGTCCCCCCCACCGCCAGCTAAATGGTTGTTTTTGGATAAGTGAAAAAAATTACGACAGTAGTATATAAATGACGAAGTTAAAAAAACTATCACAGCTAAGTAGGCTTTAAAGTTAACGAGTAATAGTCGACCAACTTACATTAGCAGTTGGAATGTATCGGAGAACATGTATTTCAACTATAATATTAAGTTTGTTTTTGGGATAGATTCATCCTAACTACGGAACCCTTCATTATGCTGCCGCACTGACGAAAAATGCAATAACTAGATTTTGCCGCAATCGAGAATTGTATTTTTGATTATTGAATTTGTTATGAAGTTTTAGTTATTGCATTCTTGCTTACTGAAAAACCGAGCTCCTGAAGGATCAATAAAAAGTTGCTTAGAGAGAGTTAATAGATTTCGATTCGCTGACTCCAAATATATGACTCAACGAATATATAACTCAAAATCTTCCAAAATCGAGTTATTGCATTCTTCATTAGCACGGCAGTATGTGTGGTCCGACATACACTTGGCCGGTTTTTCATGAATACGGTGCTTAAATACAGTAAATATAACTTCATGACGTAGCACGGCTCTCTAAGCGATGATATAGTAACATTATTCCGCCCTCGGGACCGTTTAAGGGTTAATATTAAATGTTATTTACTGTCGGAAGTAAATTTTGTGTTATAAAGTATTCAAGCAGGGTTGGGTTAGCTTTTTATACGTTTTTCATTGCCTATGAAGAAAGGTTCAGCTTTTATTTATTTTTTGCTGGATTTATAAGTGAAATCCGGTCTATAATAGAGTTATTATTTTATTATAATTTTATTTTAAACCTGATAGTGCAATTTTTTGTTTTATTGCTATTCAAGTTAACTTTAAGTCACATAATTGTCTATCTTCGCTGCATAAAGCTTGCATTATTTTCACCTAACTGGAAGAAGTCACTGGTATACATATATAAAGGTACTCTAACCTAGCTCTAGAGTCAGGGTTTAATTTTTTTTGTGTAACCTGTGTATATGTCAATAAATAATTTATTATTTAATAGTTTCATTGAAGTCGTTGTAATACCCTAGATTTCGCTATTTTTTATATTTAAGTCCAATTTAATGGGGAGCAAACCTTTTACCATTAACCGGGTACTTCAAGTTTCTACTGAGAAATTCCTGATAGAAAAAAAACAATATCACTTTGCCCTAACTGGGAATCCAACCTAGGACCTCGTGCTTAGCAATAGATAGATAGAAGATAAAATACTCTTTATTATGTACACCATAAAAATTACAGATATAAATGTAGAACTGTTTCTTAGGGTGTCACAATGGGCGGTCTTAACAATCACATTTGTAATTACTAAACCAACAAGACACTCAAAGCGTACTTACATTAAAACATCTCAAATATATCTCACCTTAATCTGGACAGGTTGAAAGGGATCTTCAATCGGCACAGTGAAGCACTCATCCCAAACTGGGTTAAGGTCTCGGTACACGATCCTGGATTTGTGCAACAGTCTTCCCCCAGCCTTAAACTTGACGTAGGGATCGCTCGTGCCTGACAACAAACCTGGTTTTGGACCCCACAAAACACTACAGTTAGAAGAGGAAAAAGCAAAATAAATGGAGAAAATCTAAGTAAGCTACGGATAAATAACTACTGTATTATTACTGGGGAAAGGGTCGTGGGGAGAATTTTTAATAGTTGCTCAGCTTGGTTGAGAATTTATCAGGCCGTTGGCGAAGCTTTTCCGACGGCAAGAATATTACAAGCCGTCTGCTCTGAGCTTAATTATAAATCAAATTAAGAATCTAATCCTTGAGGAAATGAGGAAGGACCCAATTTAGTTCTAGAGTTCGGTTTTCTCCGACAAGTTCCGAAGTCACACGATCCTAGCATTGATTGTTTCATCACAAAGTTTGGAGTTAGAATTTGGATTGGATTAGTCAAACTTGTTGCCAAGTTCGAAATCTATTTTGCTGACGAGTAGATCCGGTAAGATAAACAGTGTCTTATACGTTGTTTTCATTTTTGTATGAAAATCTGATAAAATAAAATCTGATGAATGATTAAAAGTCATAGGACAAAAGTTGTTGTTTATAATGTTAGTAAAACAGTCCTTCAAGGTTGTTAGTGTTTTACCAATATAACCCTGTATTATATTGTATATAGATAAATACATTTTATATTTTATTATATTATATTAAATATAATATAATAAAATATAATGTTCTTAACTTCTTATAATTTAGAGTAGGATGCTAAAGGTGATCTATGGTACGAAAGCAAAAGCATTATCTGCATTAAAACAAAAGAAAACATGCAAAATAACAATAACAGAATAATGTAGGTGTTGTGTTGTGTGTGGAAAGTTAAAGTTATGTAGCAATGTCAAATGTGCAGTATTGAAATTTAGACAAGAGACTATCAATTTGGAAGACAAATTGCAGCCTACTACGGCAATATCGGTATTACGGCAATATCGGTATTACGGCAATATCGGTATTACTTCAAGTTGCACCAATATCGCCGTATTTCAGCGATATTGGTGCAATTGTCTACAATGTCAACTTGATGCGGTGAATGGGCTGTTGTAAAGGCTCCCGCAGACAGGCGCGATGGGACGGTGGGGGACGCGATTCTGGTAGAAAAATTTCTAAGAAGTTTTCACAGAAATTGTTCTACTAGAGTTACGTCACGCTGTCGCGTTGCGCCAGTGGGAGTTGCGGGAGCCTTAACACAGTTGTCGCCCAAGTGGCTTGCTTCAATCTGCCACCTTACTCCGCTCTAACCTAACCAAAAACGATCGTCACGTAACTTTTAGCTCGGAAAACCGAAATGCGCCCGGCGGGACCACGCTTTCAGGTTCACCGAAAAAAAAGTGACATTATGAAAACGACAATTGCGTATTCTTGACTACCTTCAAATGAAACGCACGCGCGTCACTTGTATCGTTTCAACAAGTCAAGTCGCGGGAACTCTTGGCATGCTTTAAACAACTTCAATCATTTGTTTTCTCCGAAGTCGTTATCGCAAGACGCGTATCACTTGAGCGTATAGCTCGTGGCCACGGGGTAAATAGAAAACATCCCATTAAGAAAAGAAAAGTGCCAATTGTAGGCTTCGCGCGATTTCGGTAGAACAGTTTCCATGAAGTTTTGGTTGGCGACAGGTCACAGGAACAACTTAGACAGGCAACAGGACAGACCCACGGATTTCCCTTAAGTTAAAGGGGAAAATTTACATGTCCGTGATAAGGACTGTCGTATTGTATGGATCGGAATGCTGGGCCGTGAAGAAGACGGATGAAAAAAGATTGCAAGCAGCGGAGATGAGAATGTTGAGATGGATGTGTGGAGTGACGAAAATGAATAAAGTCAGAAATTTGTATATAACGAGAAGTTTGAAAGTGGCGCCGGTGACAGAAATGTTGAAGGGATGTCGTTTGGCATGGTATGGTCATGTGATGAGCAGGGAGGAAACGCATGTGCTGAAAAGAGTGATAAATATAAATGTTGATAGATGAAGAGGGAGTGGAAGGCCAAAGAAAAGATGGATGGATTGTGTGAGGAATTATATGAAGGAGGAGGGAGTGTATGATAGCGAGACGGTTGACTGGGGAGAATGAAGGAAGAAAACGTGTTGCGGCGACCACAAGTAACATGGGGGAAGGGCAGGAAGATGATGGAGTTTCCATGAAGTTTTCATAGAAATTGTTCTACTAGAGTTGCGTTGCACCTATCTGCGTAAGAGGTAATTACGCTTGTGTTAATTCTGTAGATGATTCGATCATGTATCATTTTTGTCTCCCTACATATAATAGTGATTGATTAAGCTTGTCATTCGCTGCTCTGCCAAGATTATTTTCAATTTCGATTAGCAATCGATATTTGTGTATTATTATGCATTATCTGTGTATTATTAGGTATGCATTATTTGCTGTGCATTGCCTAGCAGTGATGTTCGTGTTCTGGTGTCGGTGATAGTGTTGCGGTGATCCAACATACCATTTTTGTCCATAGCTACTAAGTTTTGGCCTCGTTTTAAATGTACCCTCAATTGGAAGAACGAGTATGTTCGCAGCTGCTGTTCTCTTAATCGTTGGCCTTCGTCTGGCTCCTGTACAAGGAAAAACACTTTATAATCTTATACAGGGTGTTTGGCAGAACGTTGAACATACGAAAATGGTGGATAGGTGGGGTCATCTGCTACTTACTCAGCCCTAATTTATTTGGCCCTGGCCCCCTGAATATAAAAAAAAAATTTGTTTGCTTTCTTTTAGTTTCACCACTTTCTTAACTTTAAAGTGTATTTTTTTATTAAAAATGGGTAAAACAGGCAATATTTTAGTTTATTTTTTTATCTTTAATATTGGCAGATTCTTATAAAATTATTGCTTTATTCAGATGTTAGCTAGAAAAAAAGTTATGACTCCTCAAACTTACAGAAAGATGTAATAAATAAAAATATTGCCTGTTTTACCCATTTTTAATACAAATTACACTTTAAAGTTAAGAAAGTGGTGAAACTAGAAGAAAGCAAAAAATTTTTTTTTTTAATATCCAGGGGGCCAGGGCCAAATAAATTAGGGCTGAGTAAGTAGCAGATGACCCCACCTATCCACCATTTTCGTATGTTCAACGTTCTGCCAAACACCCTGTATATAAAATTCTCGTGTCACAATGTTAGTGACCATACTCCTCCGAAACGGCTTGACCAATTTTTTTGAACTTTTATATGCATATTTTATTTCAGTTTAGGTAGGTAGGTAGGGTAGGGTAGGGTAGGGTAGGTAGGTAGGTAAGGTAGTGTAGGGTAGGGTAGGGTAGGTAGGTAGATAGGTAGGGTAGGGAAGGGTAGGGTAGGTAGGTAGGTAGGTAGGGTAGGGTAGGGTAGGGTAGGGTAGGGTATGGTAGGGTAGGTAGGGAGGTAGGTAAGTAGGTAGGTAGGTAGGTAGGGTAGGGTAGGGTAGGGTAGGGTAGGGTAGGGTAGAGTAGTGGAGTTTATACTATAGCTTTTGACAGAACGAAGTCTGTCGGGTTAGCTAGTAAATACATATAAATTGCATTGTCTCTGAGACTACGTTTAGGCGACTACAGCACGCAAAGCTGTGATTTTTTTCTAAGTAAATTCGATTCTTCGCCATTTTATCGATTTCATCGCATAAACGCAGTCTTAAACATGTATCTTCAACGAGTTATTACACATAAATAAAATTTAGGAACTGAACGCGGTTGTAATCGTCAAAGTAATCCTATGTTAATGTAACTTTATTACAGTAAGCGCCTGAATAAATGTTAAGAGCAAACACTCGCACATTACTCTTTCGTTTATAGCAGGCGCTATGGTAATTCTTCTTATACAATTGGATGTTTTAAGCCTGTGTTCACCAACATTTAAATCAACTGTTTAGATATTTAATCAGTTGTTTACTCAAAATTTCATAGGAAATTTGACATAAATCAACTGTTTAAATACCTAACCGGTGGTTTGACTGTTGGTGAACACAGGCCTTAGTAATCCAGATGGTTATGGTTATATCCTGTTATATGACGGTATTTATAAGATGCTTGGATTTTGTTTGCTTTGCTTTTTGGAACATTAAAAAAATAGTGGTTCACTAAGGCCTGTGTTCATCAACATTTAAATCAACTGTTTAGATATTTAATCAGTTGTTTACTCAAAATTTCTTCGGGAATTTGACATAAACCAACTGTTTAAATACCTAACCGGTGGTTTGAATGTTGGTGTACAAAGGCCTAAGTACTTTAAGTAAGAAGGCACATTTGTAGGATGGTTGGGCCATCCTACAAATGTGTCTTCATTAGATGCTAATTATTAATCACTTAGCTGAGTTTGTATACCAACTGGATTTAATAATATCTTGCAGGAAACTATGCAAACACAGCGATAAGCTTTTAATAAAAACCGTTTGCTAGCTAATTTAATTTAATTCCTTCTTCACCAAAGACTTTTAAAATTTACAGATAAAATTGAGCAGAAACTTTCTTGTTAGACTCAATATTCTTTGGTAAAATTAGCTTTCATACCCAGGGTCAAATTAAATTAGCTAGCGAAACTCCGCAGCCGTAATGGGTATCGATATCTTAAAACGAAAAAATAAAGATGAAAAAGATTTGACGATGTGATGTGAGATGAACGACCACTGGTAATGTTGTTGCTGGAAGTAAGAGTTGAGAAAATCCGTTTTATTTTCGATAACGTAACCGCACGACAAGTTTACAAAAAAATAAAAATAAATAACTGATATTTCAAATGACTACACACTACTAGTTCTACGAGTACTAGATATACTACCGGCAGTTGGAAGACCCCAAAAAAACTCATCAAGGTAATTTCTATTTACCATGTTTAGATATCTATAACCATCACGGCTGCGGAGTTTCACTAGCTAATTTAATTTGATCCTGTACAGACGGAAATTATGATTAGTTCTTGTTAAATTTCCTAACTATTCGTCTACATTTGTAGCTAAGAAAGTGTTCAGTGGTAGTTCGAAAATAAATCCGAATCTCAGTTATTATCTGGGGCATAGTTACCGCGGTATAAGCCGTATCAATGACACGGGACTCCCAAGCTACAGGGACCCTCCAGGTGCGGTCCAATTCTCAAGCTCTTGCATTCATTTAGTAAAATCACTCGGAAATTCTAACTTATCGAAATCAGAGTGTTCCATTTTTAAGCTCATTTCGGATATGCTCATTTCATTTTCTTAGTACAATCGCAATGAAAATTGCCTACACTGCTTTGGAGCTTCGCCGCAGTCGGGTAAAGAGGGCCCCCAACTAAGTTTTGATACAGGGCCCCTTTAGGACTAGCTACGTTATGATCAGTTTGTATACGATTAAAGGGTCCGGTGGTCCATAAGAAATAAAAATAGTACACTGTAGCCAACTGTTTAGACGGCTTGTCTTTAAGGCGAGGTTCTTCGAGCGTGCATTTTTGTTCTAGAGGTGGCAGCTGGGCGCGAATAAATTGTGCCGTGAATATCATTAATTTTGGATTGAAAATTATATGTTTTATGATATTAACAATGTTAAACCCGACGGACTTTACATCATCATAGACGTTTATTTTATTGTAATTTTCAACACATAATGTGGTATAATATTGAAATAAAATGATTTTAATCTACAAAATAAGGGTATGTTTGGATTGTTTTTTTTTCTATCAAGCGAACTTTATCCAATTATGTAACGAGTACCCAACGTACCTACAGAAAGGTCTCAAAAGCAACATATATTTTTTTAACGTGTTTAATCATTACCGTTTATAAATAAAATGACATTAAAATTACATTTCCTAGAGGGTAACTTGAAGAACCTCGCCTTAATATCATATGGGAGAAACAAAGTGGCTTGTCAATACCGGTACCGCAATTTGTGATGATTGTTTAAATCATTTATCAAAAATGTTGTAAGACAGCGGACTGCTCCCAACATCTCTAATTATGAAGATGTCTTCAACTTGTCTATTTGTGTTAGTATCCTTACCAATTGCAAAAGTTCAGCGGGCGGCGGTCTCGGGTAATGCGCAGGAGTGCTTGAAGTGGACGGCGCGGGATCAGTCGACACCTGACGCGTCACAGAGTCTGCAGACAAAGGAAATAAGTTCTTTAGTAAGTAAAGATTTTGTTTTTCCCGAAAAAGTTTTTTTTTCCGTCGTATAGCTGGCTATACAACAATATTAAAATGGTCGATGGTAAGGTAATATAGGAATACAGGAAATATATTTTTTTTATAAAATGTTGCCCCACACTAGGAATTTCTCTTGTATCGTGTGTGCGTTTACAAACATTTAAACTCACATACACAAACAGTCAAACCCAAAACAACTACATGTAGGTCATAAAAATATTTATTTGTTCCGTGCGGGAATCGAACCCGCGATACGCAGCGCAGCAGTCAATCGCTTTTAAACACTGCGCCAACCGTGTCGACATTTACCAATAAACAGGGGCAATTCCCGTATTTTACACGACTGCCCAAAAAAGGAGTTTAGTTCAGTATGATGTATGTGAGTTTCTTTGCTGTTTCTTTGCTCATACAGACTAGTGCGATATCGCGGGCGCGACGCGACACTAGTATCACAATTTCTTTGTCGGTGCCTGTCGCACCCGCGATATCGCGCGCGTCTGTACGAGCCTTTATTCTGACATTTTAAAAAAAAATAAGTACTAAAAATTAAAATAAACGACTGCTCTGCTAAAAAACAAACTGAGTGACCTTTCAATTTTTATAAACAGACTAGCTTTTGCCCGCGGCAGGCCTCCGTCACTCCATGTACGTGCGCGCTATAATTACCTACCGCCCAGCCTAGCGGTCTCGGGCCGTTTGCGGACCAAATTCAGTGCGGTTTTCGCAAGCGAAGCGCACGCACGTTGTTCAATTTTAATCGTTTATTAATAATTTTGAAAAAATATGATTGTTTCATATTTTTTTAGTAGTCGGATAGTACACTTTATGAAATTTTAAATGACATACATTTTGATTCTCCCTGCCCTTGTTTCCCAAAACAATATAGCTAATAAAACTTTTTATTCGATTCAGGAAAACGTAACATACAGACAAACAGACAGACAGACAGACAGAGTTACTTTCACATTTATAAATGTGAAAGTAACTCTGTCTGTCTGTCTGTAGTATGGATGGATTAACTAATACGTACAACTTGTTTTTTACACATTTTTGTTTTTTTTTTTTGGCAGGGCAGTCGTTTTATTTTTATTATTATATATTTTTTTTTAAGAATGTTTATTTATTTATTTATTTACTGTATATTACCTCTTACATTTGTTTTTACAGGTGGAAACCCAATACAACAATGTAGTCACAATTTCCACACTCGGGGACATCACACAAAAACTAATTAACAAATACCACCACCAATAAAAATTAAATATTTTTAAATTGTCCTATTTTGAATAACAGGTTTCAAATTTATACCTGCCGATTGACGCATTCATGTTCGCATTCTAATCAGTCTCAATCTGTCAAAAATAATTATAATTTACCAACATTATTGACAAGTGTTTGACATTGATTGTCGCTAAGTAATATTGCGACTAGATTTTGAATGTTTTTAGTTACGGGAATTGGGCTTCATTTATTTGGTAGCCATATCAAATCGAAGTGCCGAAAGTAACGAAGTTCTTTAACGCGGCCTGCAATAAGAGTTGACTGGTAGAAGTCGTCACGGAAGGAAAAACGTTATGCCCCCAGTCATGCGACTTTTACTCTTTCTCTGTATCTTTCTATCATATATAATAGAAGGAGACCAAGAGCGAGAGACAGAAAGAGTAATACTCGTTTTTTCGCGTCTTAGATGCTCTGTATTAAAAACGCGTCTGCGGTTGGGTAAAACATTATATGCGAGCTAAAAGATACTTCGAAAAAAGTCAGTTTTAAGGTCATCTAAGTGTCTGAACTTTTGTTTTTGTTTTTAATCATGCGTGAGATGGAACTCCATTCCTGATAGGGGTGGATTCCAAACACGTTTTTCTACTTAATTCCCGTACGATAATATTATGGATCAACATCTAAATCCTGCTACGTAGATAGAACTGGGAGGCTAGTGGTTGCCTCCCAGTCACCTCTAATAGCTTATTTTAATCTTACTTCTATGTGGGAAAGAGATGTAACCATACAGGACGTATACCTCCATCTCTTTCTCTCACTATAAGAGGCCATCTGCACTCCGATGAGAAAACAGTCGATAGTATCAACACCTAAAAATAGATGTGACCCTAACCTTTAACAGACTCACCATCTCTCTTCCGGAAGAGGCGCATTCTCCGCCACTTCCTCACAGCGGACTTAAGTTTCTTCATCAGAACACAGTTTAGAAATGCTTTGGCTATTCTTCGACGCCATATTGTGCACATCTATCGACTATTGTCTATGGATATTGGCCCCATCACTAGTAACATTTTACGTTTGTTGGATTGAGGTAAGAGCTAGCTTTGATTTTATATATTTTTAATTTATTTAAAACATTTATATACACACATACAAACACACAAAAGAATAGAACAGAAAAATACGTATAAATGTAACTCTTCCAGCATATCTATGATAAAGGGGGTATGTGAGCTCGTGGCTAAGTAATAACAGCCGCACGGGTCGATCCGTCAGGTTAAGCTACGCTTGCCGGGGTTGGTCCGTGGATGGGTGACCATCTTTATATACCGAAACTCCTCAGTGGCTCGGAAAGCACGGTAAGCCGTTGGTCCCGGCTGTCATTCGTGGATCTTTGACAGTCGTTACGGGTCGTCAGAAGCCCTAAAGTCTGACAGCCAGTCTTTCCAAGGGGTATCGTGTTACCCAGTTACTGGGTTGTGGAGGTCAGATAGGCAGTCGCTCCATGTAAAATACTGGTATTCAGCTGCATCCGGTTAGACTGGAAGCCGACCCCAACATAGTTGGGAAAAGGCTAGGAAGATTGATTGTATATATTATAAACATAGTTGACTTTAGATAGGTATAACTTGAATAAATTAAACAGAAAGTTCAGAAATGTCAGGTGTGAAGCACTCGCAACCGGCGTGCGTGTATAACCAGATAATTATATGAACGTGAATGAAGCAAAAGAAGTATGTAAGGAGCATAGCCATGGCGTTCTATAGTATCTGCCTACTCCCATGAGCAGACGGCGTGAGTTTATGTATGTATGTATGTCGGTGCGCGATGATTTAGTCGCCTTTGCGATAGAACTCTGATATCAGACACTGCCTCTTGGAAAGAAATTTTTTTACCACGTAGAAAATTGTCCAAATTACGAAAAAAGCAGTGCAGTTTGAGGCCTTGCGTTATCATGGAGCAATAATGGTGAAGATCGATTCATGAGTCGGGGCTGTTTCACTGCCAGTTGAAATCGCCATCATTGTTCGAAATTCGGCACAGTCAACATCTGCTAATATTGCTTGACCAGACCTGAGAAAGCTATAGTGAATAACACCATGAAGAGACCACCAAATAGTTACTATAAAAAAAAAATACCATGTTTAAGTCTTAAATATCTAACCTCTTTGATGTTATGCTTGAGAATGCGAGCCATAATATATATATATATATATATTTTTTTTTTTTTTTGTAAACTTAAGTTAGTTTACTACTTCGGTACCCACTAAGTACACATTGTAGAATGCAATAAATTGGATCATTACGGACCCTGTGGGCACAGCAAAATAGTAGCGATTTTATTTTGCTGTGTCGACAAGGTTCATAATGATCTCATTATGTTTTCAGTTACCGCCTAAGTACATTTTGTTTCTCTCAAAGTAATAATAAGGATGAAGCTTAAAGTAGTGTTATACAAAACTGGGTCAAATCAACCCAGAAAACTAAAAGAGAAGCTAAGCTAAAATAAGTAGGTTGTACTTTCAACAAGACTTCCTGGAAAGTTTAATTTTACTCCTTTGAGTATATTCTGAGAAGTTATTAATTCAAAAGCGCAGTTTTCTTAATTGAAAATTGTTTCTAATAGTTGTTTGGATGTTATATTTTTATCCTGATTATACAGTATGAAATTGATAATTCCTTCTCAGTCACGAGATAATATTTTTTTAAAGGAGTAGACCTTTGTACGCCCCCTTAATAGTTGTGTTTGGTAGGTACCTAGAAGTGTCAAGGAAACACTTAGCTAAGCAAAACAAGCCACGGGCAAAACGTCGTTTCTGGAAGATTACGTAGGTACAATATTATTATTTCACGAAGCAACGCGCGCTTAACTTGTGGTAACCATGTATGCAAATAGAAAGAAAAATTGTTTATTCTGCACAAACAAAACGCACTTAGTAAAAAATAAAATTATAAAATACATACATTGAAGTAGCCAAAAGCCTCATATTCAAGCGGTAAAAGTTTGACAATTTAGTCCATTGCTTGATGTCAGGACCAGGGACCAAAGACAATTTACATTGTTACACTGTGTTGCGTCATTGGCAAAAATGTCAACAAACAAACGATCTAAACAAAAACAATATGCTGATTACAGAGTGGAAAATAACTACATTTGTAACAAACAAAGAACAATAACAAGAACAATTAAGCCGTGCGTCGCATCTGTGCAAAAACGGGTCGTTGCTCAGCAAAATGCTGTGACTTCGGACGAACCTACCATCAAAGCACTGATTTTCAGCAACTACCTTTCGGAATGACGTATTGACGTACCCCTGTGTGATTAATACGCTGTGCATGTGTTTGTGAAGACGAGTAGCGTCAGCACATAACACACACACACACACCCACACACACACGTTCACACACACATTTCCAACTTCGCCATTGTCTCGGACGGTACCGAGAGCTCCTGCGTTTATACACACATTCATAGCGTGTTTTTACCACTTGGTAACCACAAGTCAAGTGCGCGTCGCTTCGTCATATAAAAATTGTATACCTTGTGAAGACTAGGAGAGGATTATTCATAGCTACTTTTCAATACGGCTTAGCACTGAATAAATAAGAAGGCTCTACGTAACAAGAGACCTAAATCTTTAGACCAAATGTGGTTTATGTAAATAGCTTCAATAATATATCATTGGTGGATACGACTATAGGTATGTAGCAATAACCACAGCGCTCTAACCATATCTTTGTGAGTTATCTGTATCCCGGATTTAGTTCTACTGACCAGTGTTGATACTGGTGTTGTAATGTTATCTGTTTTATTTTGGGCTTGGTAACTCGACAAAACTACCTCTCTGTATCTACATCAGCATTAGAACTAAATCCTATTTTGGGCTTCGTGAAGTAGTATTTACTGTATAAATTCTAAGGGTTTGATTTTGTGGCAGAGATTCAAGATCTTTAGTTTGTAATTATGGTAAAATTAATTTATTATGATAGACTGATTATCTTTGTATTTGGAGCTCGTGGCTAAGTAATAACAGCCGCACGGATCGATCCGTCAGGTTAAGCTACGCTGGCCGGGGTTGGTCCGTAGACGGGTGACTATTTTACATACCGATACTCCTCCGTGCCTCGCAAGCAATTGTTATGTTTTATTGTAATCATTAAAACGGAGCTTAGTGGCCACTATTTTCTGTTTTAATGATTACAATAAAACATAACAATTTAAAACTACTGTTTGTAGTAATAATAACGTATAGTCTTGTGAAGCACAACTTGACGAGCTTATTTTCTGCACTTTAATTCTAAAATAAAAGAAATCACCGAAATAACGATGAGGGCGCCACTGTGCGCTCGGCGTAGTCTTAAGAATATAAAGATAAATATTATTATGTGTGAGTTATCACCATCAGCGACCTTGAGCTTGTGCCAAATAAGTCAAGGTTCAGGAGATGAACTTTATGAGAGTTCCCGTTTTGTAGCAGTTGGTATTCATTGCTTTACCGTGATTTAACTTGGGTACTTATGTATACATAATAAAGTTGAAAAGTTTGTTTTTGAAGTGAAAACTTTTTAGCCGCGTTGAGCTAATTTTGGTAGGGGAAAAACTTATGGATTCGCGTCACCGAAATGCGCGACATGCTCGTGACGTGTTGCACCAGACTGTCAGTTATTCCAAAGTTTTGAGTTTTCACTTCCGTCGGTAGTCCTTGTGACGGCCTATTATTTTTTTCTTGTTTTATTGTTTGAACGTGAATCTCTGGAACTAGCAGTCGGATTTGAAAAAATATTTATAAAAAAATATTTGAACTCCACGACCTCATTCCACCGGCCCCCTTCTACCATCGGACATCTAGACGCACTGCAAGTTACCACCCCTACCTAGTTGATATTCCACCAACTCGCACTAAGCGTTTTCAGAAACGTCTTTTATAATGCGCACAGCAAAGGAGTGGAACTCTCTGCCTACGTCTGTGTTTCCGAACGCATACAACCTTAATCTATTCAAAGTGAGAGTGAACAGGCTTCTTCTGGGTAAGCTCACTCCATCGTAGACTTTGTCTCTGTCGCCTAGACCTTGACTAGAGTCAAGAGCAAACCCATAGTAAAATAAAAATAATATTTTTGCATTTGATAGTCAAATTCTTGAGGAAAGTTATAGACTATTTAACATCATGCTACAACCCTTAGGAGCAGAGAAAAATGACCGATAGTCAGAAAGAACGCTAAGCGAAAACGAAATAATAGCGCAGGCGGGCGATGCTATTTGACGGCGTGGGTCTGGGGCCGAAATTTTACGCGGACGAAGTCGTGGGCCGAAGCTAGTCTATTCGTATTTTAGTATTAAGTTATTTTTCGTGAACACGTTGTTCCTCTGAACTACGCAATCGGTTTTAATTTGCCCATTCCCCCATTCCTAAAGGTAGTTTCGTATGGAGAAGAATGGGCAAGAAACTGCATAATTACTCTTTAAAATGTTTTAAAATATTTTGTATACATTAATTATATAATAATATATGAAGACGATGCACCTAGAATAAAATTACTACATTACCATAGGCAAAAAGAATTAAAAATGAAGCAATAACAGATAAAAGATTTGATTTTAAAGTTTCAATTTATTAGCAACAACTATATCCCAAGTTTCTAATTCAGATAATTTATGTAAACAAAGTAACTTCCAGAAATCAACATCATTTCAGCCGAAAGACGTCCATTGCTGGACATACACCTCCCCCAATTGGAGAGGATTGGTAATCGCCACGCTTGGCAGGCCGGTTGGCGATCTCAGTATGGTGTTAAAAACGCATAGAGAAAGCTGCTGCCCATTCTCTAGTAAGTCCCTTAGTCGGAAAATGGGATGGTGCTATTCTTTACGTCCGGCACCACACGGCACTTCAAGAAATATCACTGTAAAAATGACAGGACAGTGGTGCAAAAATGTTTAGCATTTTTTAATTTAAAATAATTAATCATCTATAAAATTAAAGTCGCACAAGGTTCTTGAGATTGCTACGAGTATTGACTCTTTATCTAAAAGCAAGATCCAATCGTCTACTAAATAATTATTTTGTCTCTGTTAAGAAATAGAACCAAGTAATCCAATTTCAAAACTAAACCAAACTTAAGTGGCAATGGGCAGGGCACATTGCTCGCAGAATAGATGGCAGTTGGGGCCGAAAGGTTCTGGAGTGGCGACCGCGTACCGGAAGACGTAGCGTAGGAAGGCCTCCCACAAGGTGGACTGATGACCTTGTGAAAGCCGCAGGAATCCGCTGGATGCAGGAAGCACGGAACCGATCGAGGTGGCGGTGCTTGGGGGAGGCCTATGTCCAGCAGTGGACGTCTTTCGGCTGAAATGATGATGATTATCAGTTCTTTTTTTTTTTACACACAACGTGGAAGCTCTTGGCCTTCATCTCACCTGATGGTAAGTGATGATAAGGCCGAAGATGGAAGCGAGCTTCACCCGGAATCCTCAACCACAGAGGAACTGGCTATCTTACCTCTAACTGCCGAAACACAACAAATGTTGTTAACATTGTTGTTTGGCGACAGACTTAGATAAGATGGTGGTAGCTAGCCAGGCGGACTTAGAACAAGCCCTACCACCAACCAAAGTTCCAAGAAGACGTTTAAAAACTTTTTAACTGGATAATACATATTTTGTTACACGTAAAACTTCTTACAAACAGTTTTACGCATTGAATAAACTAATATATAACAATACCTCGATTTTCCTAACTAATCTGTGACTGTTTGGCCCGCAGTTTATAGACAACAGACATTACGTTATATTGATCCACTATTTCGGGGCGGTTGGCACAGTTCAAGGCCTGGTGGGACTCATAAAACTATGTGGGTCCCTAGCAAAATGCCTACAGTGTGTTTAACTTTAATGTAATTTTTGGTAAGTAATCACGAGATTTTGGATCGATTTCATACTTTAACTTAAGCATGAAAACATTAAAAAAAAATTTGGTTGTCTGTAAAGTCGGTTTACGGACGATAATTTTAAGTGATAACGTCATAAGAAAACAATGGTGCCGATTCCCTTGTTCACAAACTAAACAAAATTTAAGTTCAGTGCATCTTTTTCTTTCTATTTCATTATGAAAAGGACAGAAGATAAATTTTAGTTTAGTCCTGTCAAATTCATCAGCGCTTGACGTAAATTGACGTAATTTTAGTCGGCATGTTTCATGTCTAAACTTGTATGGAGTAGTGACAGGCGCTGATTACTTCTTAACCTCGTTCAATAGCTGCTGTCAGTGTCATTCTTGTTTTCGAATATTGACACTGTCAGTTCTTGAACTCAGTTTAATTAAGCTAATCGCGTTCAGTTTCATTATTTAAGCGTTTAGTTTTATTGGTTAAATTCACTCTAAGTTTAAAGACATTTTTTGTTTCATGACCACTAGCGAACCAACACTACACCGTGCGCGGCAGGTAGCTCGCGGCTGCCGCGCGCGGCAGTCGTCCAATCATAGCGCGGCCAGCCGCGCGCGGAAGCCGCACACGATTGCCGCTTTATGTTTGGTCACACCTTAAGTGTGTTTTAAGACAACAAATGTGACATTTACCCCTCTACTTGCATAAATTGTGAACAAAGTAACGAGTAATGTTTATTAAGGACGAATTTTACCAATGAAACTGAACGCAATCGGGATATCTAAACCGCGTTCAATTGCTGTCAGTGTCATTCTTGTCGTCGAATATTGACACTGACACCTCTTGAACGCGTTTAAGATATGTTGATCGCTTTCAGTTTCGAGAAAAAAATTGCAAATAAGAAAACATTTTCATATTTGAACTTTTTTCTCGCCCCCTATAACGCCACAAGATCTATCTACGATAGTCACAAAAAAATACTTGGACAGCAGGAAATATTTACGTAGATAATATCTATTCTTTTGGAACTTTCCCAATTGGAACCATTTATACCATCTGAATCTTTTGAATAACGTTTAGACATAGAGTTGTGTGGGTTTTGTCACAAATCTGTGGTGTTCTATTTTTCTTCCTAAATATAAATAAGGTGTATCTATTCATATGTTATGGACCAAGTGATAAATTGGGCATTATACATAATGCCCGGTCATTATGAAAAGTGCCCAATATGAGTGCAATTTGATAATAATTATTCAAATAATCAAATTGACCGGGCATTATACATATTGTTCACCACCTTTTGGGAAGAGTAATACAAACATTTAATTACTATTTTTTTATTGTTATTGTCGTTTGACAAGATTTCAAACAATCCTTTGGATTAGGTTAGGTAGAACAGTGGCCATTAACGCCAGATCCCCTCTATTGTTGGTAGATCATTTGGGTTAGGTTAAGTTAGAACGTGTATTATCAAATTGCCCAATTGTCATGTAGCAATATAATAATGACCGTGCAATGTGATAAATAATGAAGTTAATATAGTAATTAAGCACTTAGCCCGATAGAGCTAGACATTATTCGTAATGCTCGTACCTTATTAATAATGACCCCATTAATCACCTGGTACATAATAAATACACGAAATATTTTAAGAGAAACATCTATAGGTGGTAAAAACAAGCCATAGTAACGAATTTTTTTTTTATCTTTGTTTTTATTTTTACATATTTAATAATGAATGACCCGCCCGGACGCGGTGACGGTGGCGGTACGAGCGCGGTGCCTTTTGATAATTATTAATTATATCATGTAATTTTAAATTATTTAATGTTTTAAATAAAATACAAAGATTTAAAAAAAAAAAACATTTCCATGGCTTCTTTACCACCTCATATGTGTATCTCTTAAAATATTTCGTGTTTGAATAGAGACACCTTAAATAACAGTGTTGTTTTTATGTGCGCTGTTTTGTTTCGAAACTCCATTCTTTCATATTTATCGAATACTAGCTTTTGCCCGCGGCTCCATCCACGTAGATGTCGGTTATCGCGTAAAAAAGTAGCCTATGTCCTTCTCCATATCCCAGGCTAAATCTCTGCCAAATTTCATGACGATCGGTTCAGCGGTTTAGGCGTGAAAACGTAACATACAGACAGACAGACAGAGTTACTTTCACATTTATAATATAATTTATAATATAAGTATGGATAAATGAATTTTATATCAAACCTGGTTGACAAATTAATATTTTATACGTGCCTAGAAATCAGTAACGGCTATTCAGTTGGGAGCTAGCCAACACAATATAGTTTACGATACTCCAATGTATTTAGATTTATGGCCCAAAAAGACCTTGATAAACATAGCACGTTCAAAAAAAATGATACGTTATGCTTAGGTATTATTGGTCAAAGTGACAAAATACATCAGACTTGGACCAAAATCGAAAATATTAAGGCCCTGACTCATTAACTCAGTGACAAATGTAAACATACATTAAGTAGATATGTTTAATTGTTTCAAACGGTTGGTTAACGTAACATACGTACGTCAAATAATAACAATTATATACGACTAGCTTTTGCCCGCGGCTCCGCCCGCGTGGATGTCGGTTATCGCATAAAAAAGTAGCCTATGTCCTTCTCCATATCCCAGGCTATATCTCTGCCAAATTTCATGACGATCGGTTCAGCGGTTTAGGCGTGAAAACGTAACATACAGACAGACAGACAGAGTTACTTTCACATTTATAATATTAGTATGGATGTTTAACGTTCGTTAAATACTAAGCGTTGGTTCACTGCATAAAAAACCGATCGTCAAACTTCAAATGTAGAAGAATAAAATGACGTTAACCAGTGGGTTACTGTAATCGTTGTTTTTTAACGAACGTTAAGGGCATAATTTTGTGAAACAACGCTATTTTTGGTTTGACGATAGTTAGCGCCATTTATGACGTATAGGGTCAAGTGGACGTGAAATATCCCGCCCTTATTGGGTCGTCTTATTGAGTCGTATTGGGTTTGTATAAAATTCTACGATTCGATTCTCGAAGGTATAAGTCACTTTGATCCTCACTCACTAGGGATTTGATAAATCCGTTTGACGTGAAGAATTGTGTCCCAAAACAATTCTATTATGCTATATTACCCTCTTCTTGGAAACCCTAATGTAAACGGTTTCTCAAATATATCAAGCGTCGCTGTGAAATAAATAAAAGTCTGTTCTTGTTATTTCGGGAAAGAAAATAAACGTAGGCGCATAATTATGTGATTCGGATGTGTAGGACTATCTTGGTTAATATTATGACCGTAACCCTTAACCAAGTTAAGGGAACATGCCTCCCACATAGTATTTTCGATGCTCTTAACAGGTTTAAGCGATATACCGCCCACAAACTGTTGAAAAACTCTGAATTATATTACCTATGGTCACACCATGGTTGAGTGTTTTTTCTTTTTTTAATCTTGGTAAAACAACGAAATGTAAATCGTTTTTTTTTTTTTCATATTTTGTTGTTTTTGAGTTACTTCTAATGGATTTATGCATAAATTTTAACCAAATACTTTAAAAATTTCCAGATATAACCAATTTTAAAAAGTGGGGACCATATACCTCATTTTTTTTAATTGTTGCAATAGCTTTTAAAAAATAACAAAATTAAAGTGATGAACATATCCCTCACTTTTTAAAATTGTTGCTACAGCAGTTCCCTGGGACCTGGTTATGGGTTAATTAGTGAGTTTGTGTATTTGGGGAGTCAGTTAACACGGGATGGAGAGATAGATGAAGGAAAGGAAAGGAGAGTAAATGCGGGAAATAAAGTGAATGGTGCAATACATGCGATTGTGACCAACCAGTCGATGTTCAAAAAGGCTCGACTAGCTACACAGCTTGGCTCATCGCCGCAAGGTTGCCTGCTTGTCGGTCTTCTACAGATTGTACTTCGGCGAGCGTGCCCATGAACTCCACGACCTCATTCCACCGGCCCCCTTCTACGATCGCACATCTAGACACACTGCAAGTTACCACCCCTACCTAGTTGATATTCCACCAACTCGGACTAAGCGTTTTCAAACATCTTTTATAATACGCACAGCAAAGGAGTGGAACTCTCTGCCTGCGTCTGTGTTTCCGAACGCATACAACCCTAATCTATTCAAAGTGAGAGTGAACAGTCTTCTTCTGGGTAAGCTCACTCCATCGTAAACTTTGTCTCTGTCATCCAGACCTAGACTAAAGTCAAGAGCAAACTCATAGTAGAATAAAAAAAAAGAAAAAAAAAGCTGTTCACAATGGCATGCTGGTGTCTACGCTTATGAATGGAAGTGAATGTTGGGTGTGACAAAAGAAGCATGAAAGTAGAATAAATGCTGTGAAAATGCGTTCCTTGCGAAGCATGTGTGGCGTGACTATGAATGATAGGCTGAAAAATGATGTGATAAGACAACGGTGTGGTTTAAAAGAAGATGTAGTGGCAAAAATTGACAAGATTATGCTTAGATGGTTTCCTCATCATCATCATTTCAGCCGAAAGACGTCCACTGCTGGACATAGGGCTCCCCCAAGCACCGCCACCTCGACCGGTTCTGTGCTTCCCGCATCCAGCGGATTCCTGCGGCTTTCATAAGGTCATCGGTCCACCTTGTGGGAGGCCTTCCAACGCTACGTCTTCCGGTACGCGGTCGCCACTCTAGAACCTTTCGGCCCCAACGGCCATCTGTTCTGCGCGCAATGTGCCCTGCCCATTGCCACTTAAGTTTGGCAATTCTTCGAGCTATGTCGGTTACCTTGGTTCTCCTGCGGATCTCTTCATTTCTGATTCGATCACGTGATCATTAAATGGTTTAATATAATAATAATTATAATAAATTAATATAAACTTGTGGATTCTAAGGTACCGTATTACAAGTATGTGCCCGACCCAGTTCTCGAAAATGACCATGTCACGTTGTACTGGGATCGGTCTATCATTACTGACGGGACTATTGTTGCCAATAAGCCTGATATGGTGGTGATAGATCGATTAGCGCGCCGCGCAATGATAGTTGATGTTACCATTCCACATGACGAGAACGTCGTGAAAGCTGAGAAAGAGAAACAAATAAAGTATCTCGACTTAGCACACGAGGTTTTTGACATGTGGAATGTGAGCTCAGCTATCATTGTGCCGATTGTCGTGACGGCCAATGGCCTGATGGCCGAAAGCCTCGATCAACATCTCTCGAGGCTTTCGTTAGGCGGTTGGATCAAGGGCCTGATTCAGAAGGCAGTACTCCTTGATACGGCTCGCATTGTTAGGAGGTTCCTGTCTCTGCAGCCCTAACCACGGTAGCTTGGATCCCTGAAATGGTTTTTATATTTTTTTTTTAAGAAATATTTAAAAATGTATTTTATATGGATAAAAAATGAATAAACGTCATTATAATAAAATTTATTCAAAAATAAAACTTGGAAAAATACAGTATAAAGTAATACAGTATCGGTACAGTTTGGTCATGTACAGAGGATTAATGAAAGGCGACTAACATATGAGTGGAAACGCTGGAAGGGGACGCCTTAGGAAGACATATCGCACCCTTACAGGTAAAACCGATTATCTGTTAGGTTAGATTCATGTCAGATAATCGGTTTTCCCTGTAAGGGGGCGATATAGTCGTATGTATACGTCGTTGACGCGCTTTTGACGCTCGTTACATGGAACGCGCTTATAAAATACGCCTTATGCTGAGGGCCTTAGGCATTGATATACAGGGTGGAAAAAATTTAAGGGCCCTGGAGGGGAACTACCTTAAATCCTTTAGTTAGCTCATTTTACTGAAAGGAAATATTCCTTTATTTTTTTAAAGAAACAAAACTGCATTCAAAGATCTTCTAACATTCGTTTGTCTCACCCGGGAATCGAATCAACTAAAAATTAAAAAAATAAACCCTCGCTATTTTATTATACGAATCTGTAGAATTATTGTTCAGGATAAAAAAAAATCGAATAAACATTTGGTCATTGAAATAAAAAAGTGAAAACTAATATTAATTATTATTATTAACATGAGCGGGATATTTACCATGTTTATTCATTGTTCTGAGTTCCCGATATTTCGGCGCTGTTGCAAGCACCATGATCACGGATAAACTAAAGACATTGCGGGTGGGTGTTTATGAGCAGACAAAACGGTCTACCCTCTTTCTTGTTCGTTTTTTGCACTCAGTACCGCTACCACTGTCACTCGCAACTCGATTCTGTTCCCGACACACGAAACTCACTGTGTCCGCTCGCGAACTTTCCCGCTTATGTTAATAATAATGTTAGTGACCATGACAGTTTAAAAACTAATATTAATTATATTGTATCATCAGAGGATGAGTGAAATTTACACCCTGTTCCTCAAATCTCTATAATACTATGTAAAACTACATTCTTACAAATAAATACATTATAATTATAATTTTACTCCTGTCTACCCCATCGATAAATACAGTTGTGATGTTATTTTATGGAATAAATAAGAAGGATGACCTTGTAACAATCACAAAACACAGTAAATAAATAACTATGGCCAGCGGTTTTGGTATAACAACTTCCTGCCAAGTATTATCGCCGCCTGATTCGATATTGATAAGCGTGTAAAGTGACCTTTCAAAATCAGGTAAAACATGGGTACAAACGAATCGGAAATGGCTTGTCAATGATCATAACAGGAAGTGTTCACGCTCGATAAAATTATACTTTCTTTCAACTGGGCCACTTCTACGATGAATAACTTTCGTAGAACTTTCGTAGCACTTTCGTAGCACCTTCGTAGATCCGTAGCGCTCGTAGCAACAAACAATCTTGCGATTACATATCGACGGTGAAGTACCAATACCTCCTAACTAACATTTTTCTAGAATTCACTTGTTTATCATTTTGAATTTAAAGGCAGCATTTGCAGGTTTTAGTGAAATCTCTTAAGTGTATTTTTTGTTGCTAAACTATATGTGGAAATACCTCCAACTAAACCAACGTGCCTATTTTATGGCATTACCGCCATACATGCATCCTTATTCAGTTTGTGTACATTTTTGACTTTTTCAGTTAGGAGTTATTGGCACTTCACCGTCGATATACAATTTTCCTAAAAACGTGATGTTTTGCTACACCGATAAAAACTATTATTTCACTTCTCATGATCTAAAAGTACGCCAATATAGCCCTACGAAGCGGGACTAAAGTGACCACTTTAGTTTCTAGGGAGTGAAAAATAATAAATTTCCTTCGTGTGACATAGACAAACTCAAACAGCCAATAAATATACTATTATCTGTGGAGTGTGGACTATCTTCATTGCGAAAATGTTGAGAGTCTTAGTTCCATGGTTTTTCCGCAGAGAAGGTGGCGCCATGTGTTTTGAATTCTAAATCTGACTGGTTTAGACGAAAAAACTGACCGCGTAAATTTCAGAATTTTTGTCGAATGTAAAGTTCGGTATTAAATAAAATTAAGAACTAGCTTTTGCCCGCGGCTCCGCCCGCGTCGTTATCGGTTGTCGCGTAAAAAAGTAGCCTATGTCCTTCTCCATATCCCAGGCTATATCACTGCCGAATTTCATGACGATCGGTTCAGCGGTTTAGGCGTGAAAACGTAACATACAGACAGACAGAGTTACTTTCACATTTACAATATTAGTATGGATGGATGTCCAGTGACAGTGAAGAGTTGGACGTCGAGCAAAGAGAAAAAGACATAATAGATAATCTTTTACGTCCAAAATTGCGGAAGATTTACCTAAAAACTTACGAAAGTTTTATGGACTGGAGGAATAATATTTATTAAATATTTTTGTACTAAATTGACTATTTTCTCGCACTCAAAGTGAAAACTACAGTTTGTACCTCGAGACTAAATGCCAACTTAATATACCCTCGGTTTCGTTGACTCCCTCGCACGCTTGGGAGTCAAACCACCCCTGGTATATTATGGCTTCGTTTAGTCCCTCGATATAAAATATACTATTAATTAACTTAAATTTATTTTTAGGAAGCTTTCGCATCTATTACAGCACGGCTGATTGAAAAGACGATACGCTGATGTCTAGTAGACGATACGCTAACGTCGCGTGGACGTGATCGTATCGAAATAATCTTCACGTTGACACTGCGCCGGCATCGCGTTTACGCAGCGTTTGTGTACCACGATGGGCAATAAAGTAGAACAACTGGAGTATAACTGCCGCACTAACGAAAAATGCAATACCTACTTAACTCGATTTTACCGCTTCCGAGAATTGTACTTTTGATTATTGAATTTGTTATGAAGTTCTAGTTATTGCATTCTTGTTTACTGACAACCGAGTTCCTGAAGGATCAATAAAAAGTTGCTTAGAGATAGTTAATACATTTCGATTCTCTGACTCCAAATATATAACTCAACGAATATATAACCAAGTTAAAATAACTCTGTTCAAGGCTTACTGTCAGTCGTTCTACACCAGTCAACTCTGGTACAGATACACGAAGAGTGCTTATAACACTCTTCGTGTACAGTATAATAACGCCTTTAGAGCTATATTACAGCTGCCCTGGCGGTATAGTGCGACTGGCATGTTCGTTGAGAACAGAGTTACTGATTTTTACGGGCTCTTGAGGAGACTCAAGGCATCTTTCCTGACTCGATTATGTGCATGTAACAATCAAATAGTGTCTGTGTTATTTCGCTGTGTGTACCTGCTAAGACGCTAATAAGCTGAAATATGTAATTTTATACCCCTAATTTCAATTTATTTTAAATATTATTTAATTTTTTAATTTTAATTTTAATAATGTAATTTATTTATATGTTTTAACAACATACATTGTCATATGCATATGGGTTAATACCTGAAATAAACGATAATAATAATAATAACTCAAAATCGTCCAAAATCGAGTTATTGCCTTCTTCGTTAGCGCGGCAGATAAGTCCTCTATAACAATGTGACATAATTACAGCATTATGACTTACATGAGCGTTGACATTTAACGCAAGGTCGCAGATAAGATAAAAAAAAATATTATGTTAAGTGGACAAGTACTTGAAGTTATCAGTGACCCTTAGACCATGAAAGGCTGTGTCTATTTAATCATTGAAAGTGAATTTCACTTGAATACATATTACCGGACGATATTGACTGACAGAATATTTACTTTTTCTTCATCTGTCAATCAAAGACTCTATAGCTAGACAAATACGGTTAATATGAGGCCATGAGAGCTAGAGTGGCCTAAAACACTGCTCTAAACTTACCTCGGAAGCAGTTTTTCAAAATAAAATCAGTATGGTAAAAATTACTGTTAGGGTACTCTGGCTCTCAGAGGCCATGAGAGCCAGAGTGGCCTAAAAAACTGCTCTAAACTTACCTCGGAAGCAGTTTTTCAAAATTAAATCAGTATTGAAATAATGACTGTGAGGCCACTCTGGCTCTCAGAGGCCATGAGAGTTAGAGTTGCCTAAAAAACTTCTCTAAACTTACTTTGGAAGAAGTTTTTCAAAATTAAATCAGTATTGAAAAAATGACAGGCCACTCTGGCTCTCAGAGGCCATGAGAGTTAGAGTTGCCTAAAAAACTTCTCTAAACTTACTTTGGAAGAAGTTTTTCAAAATTAAATCAGTATTGAAAAAATGACAGGCCACTCTGGCTCTCAGAGGCCATGAGAGCCAGAGTGGCCTAAAAAACTTCTCTAAACTTACCTTGGAAGCAGTTTTTCAAAATTAAATCAGTATTGAACAAATGACAGTTAAACCACTCTGGAGCTCATGGCCTCATATATAAGACGCTTTTCTAAATCAAAATCAAAATATTTTATTTCACATAAACCTATATGGGCACTTATGAAACGTCAGAAGCTATGTGCACGGTTCCAATTAGTTGTTTCCTATGCAGATGAACTGGAAAGAAACTTCTCGGTTACTCTTTTAATAATAATTGGCTTTTACAATATTTTCAAACAACAGTGTTAATAGTAGGCCTTTCAACATGAACCAGGTTCTTAACAAAATAGAAAATGGTCAACAAATCTACAGTCTACTAGGCCTACAACGTTCTCCCATTCACAAAATGGAAAATAATATAAAAGAAACATTGAAAAAAAAAAAAAAAAAAAAAAAAAAAACATTTTAAATCAAATTACATGATTATTATTATTAATAATCATGTAATTTGGTTTAAAATGTTTTTTTTTTTGCAATAAAAAAATCTAAAAAGTAAGTTAAGTAAGTTTGGTAGCTAAAAAAGGACATGATACATAAGTATCATGTCCTTGGAATTGAACAAAGGGTTTTAGGCATTACCTATTTTTTTCTTTGTTTTAGAAAATTGGAAGATCGGGCAAATTAAAGAAACTCAAATTCACGATTTAGCAGGAAAAGTTCTAACAACACTTTCTTAGTTAAATAAAACAAGATTTACAGTAAGATTTTTATTTTTATTTTACTATGGGTTTGCTCTTGACTCTATTCTAGGTCTGGGAGACAGAGACAGTCGACGATGGAGTAACCTTACCCAGAAGAAGCCTGTTTACTCTCACTTTGAATAGATTAAGGTTGTATGCGTTCGGAAACACAGACGTAGGCAGAGAGTTCCACTCCTTTGCTGTGCGCATTATAAAAGACGTTTTTGAAAACGCTTAGTGCGAGTTGGTGGAATATCAACTAGGTAGGGGTGGTAACTTGCAGTGCGTCTAGATGTCCGATGGTAGAAGGGGGCCGGTGGAATGAGGTCGTGGAGTTCAAATATTTTTTTATAATATTTGAAATATTTTTTCAAATCCGACTGTTAGTTCCAGAGATTCACGTTCAAACATTAAAAAAAGAAAAAATTAATAGGCCGTCACAAGGACTACCGACGGAAGTGAAAACTCAAAACTTTGGAATAACTGATAGTCTGGCGCTACACGGCACGAGCATGTCGCGCATTTCGGTGACGCGAATCCGTAAGTTTTCCAATAGCATAGAAAAAAAAAAAACAAATAAGTACATAGAAAACATTTCAAACAATTGCCCGAGAAAAATGTCCGACATCTTCGCATGCTATCCTCATTATATCTAGAGTAGTACATGAAGAAGAAAAAAATCCCTGCTCCAAGAAATTCCCTCTCATTGGTTGGCGGTATATTCTACGTTCTTCAAAGCTCATATCGGCACGGTGCGGCGCGTCAAACCTTTCTTGGAAACACGCTTTTCCCTTGATTACACAGCACCTGTGCAACTGTGAGGCAGAAGTCTTGTTTTGTGCAATTTGTCAAGTAGAATGAGCGTTTGTGTTTTGATAAATGGGGACGGTTAGTGTGGTTCATTAACTACATGGCGTTTTAACTTTTGGAAACAAATGAAATCGTGAACAAATACCAAAATGTATGTCTGGCTGCACAGGTAGGGTTGCCATCCGACCGGGTTTCCAAATATTGATTTAAATTTGTTGAAAGTGGGTTAATCCATACTAATATTATAAATGTGAAAGTAACTCTGTTTGTCTGTCCGTCTGTCTGTCTGTCTGTATGTTACGTTTTCACGCCTAAACCGCTAAACCGATCGTCATGAAATTTGGCAGAAATATAGCCTGGAATAAGGAGAAGGACATAGGCTCCTTTTTTACGCGATAACCGACATCCACACGGGCGGAGCCGCGGGCAAAAGCTAGTAGCTAAATACTTTATCGCATACCGAATGACTTGTTTGACAGTTTGTTTGACTTGTCAAGCATATCGAATGTATCCGAATCCATCGCTTTCTATCAGGCTTAATCCCTCGTCAAGAGCAGGCCTAATCAGCAATAAAAAAATAAAAAATATAACGTATTCGGTCTGCAGTAGCGAATAGTATTACACCATCTCTTTCACACGGCGCAATGCCATACGTTTCTTCTGCTGATGCACTTCCGCATATTTGTATCTATTTTTGATAAAAATGAATTCGCCAGATGTTAATGTTAATAAATTATCAAAACTTTCTATGGCCATCCGAAAGTAATTGTAAAACTTTTTTCTTCGTTAGGTTACTTATAATTATGAGATTTAGCTTTTAACATAAATAATCGTCGTCTAATGACGGGTATGCAGATCTTTTAAAGGGGAACAATTCCGTGATACATGATTTTTGCGTAACTTTAACCGTTTGCGCAGCCTACGCAATGGAAGCTCTCAAAATAAATATTTTTTCAAGTTTTTGCAACATTTTCATTGATGCTCCGCTCCTATTGGTCGTAGCGTGATGTTATATAACACTTTGGTCCACAAACCTACCTCTTCCCTTACAAACTACTTGCATGGGCCTAAGTGCGAATGGGACCAAGTGCGAATGGGACCAAGTGCGAATGGGACCAAGTGCGAATGGGACCAACAGCGAATGGGACCAACTGCGAACGCGGTACGAAGTGCGAATAACCCATGTAGAATAAGTAAAACTATAACAACAACGTACGAGATCAACAGCAAACAAATCAAAAGTGTAGGTTACTTAAAAACAAGTTAATACAGCTGGTCAATTTGACACCAAGGTACCCTCTTATGTACTGATTATTCACAGTCGTTTCTCAACTTCTCGTAAAAAAGCATGCAGGGCAGTGTTTGGGGACTGCGGATAGAAGTAGAAACTAAGTAACTAAGGCTTCTGCCTCGAATTTTGTGGGCAGCGAGGCGGCGGCAGCGGCGGCGGAGGCGCGGGAGCGGCGCGGGCAACGCAGACCCGTTCTCGAAACCAGCGGACAGATCGCGCGGCACTATAGCGGCATAGTGTTGTGTTCGTGGTTGTGTCGTCGAGATATTTGTTTTTATTCGCGAACGAAATGTCTGAACAGCGATGACAACATCTTTTTGATTCAAATTTATCCCTATCGTCACAAAAATAAATTGCACAACACTGCAATGCAGACGCGCGGGCGGTCACCGCTTGACTTTTACGCATTAGATCCTGCCGCTCCCGCGCCGCCGCCACCGCCCTGCTGCCCGCAAGATTCGAGGCAGAGGCCTAAAGCGTTCGGTGACGATGACGCGAGTTCCATGATTTTTGTTCACCCAAAAAGTTCACATATCAGTATACATATATGTATGCTCATGAAAAGCGTTCCTATTAACACTGTTATTGGAAAAAAAAAAAAAAAAACTAATAACTGTGTAGTTTCTTGAGGGCTCCTCTCCGTGGGAAATAACCAATTGAAACCATGCAGCTTCTGATGTTTCATAAGTGTAGGTTTATGTGAAATAAATTATTTTGATTTGATTTGATTTAAAGGTAAAAGAATACTATGTGGGAGCGTTAAAATCAGAAGCAATATTACATGTTTACTATTTATTTCAAATGGGCGTGCTCACTTCGAGAAAGAGGTCAATCGTCGATTCAGACTCGGCTGGGCAGCGTTCAGGAAGCTACGCAACATCTTCTCGTCCCACATACCGTAGAGTCTCAAGACGAAAGTCTTTGACCAGTGCGTGTTGCCAGTGATGACATATGGCACTGAAACGTAGTCGCTCACAAGGGGCGTTATTAGAAGGCTAAAAGTCACCCAAAGGGCAATGGAGACGGCTATGCTTGGAGTTTCCCTACGTGATCGAATCAGACATGAAGAGATCCGCAGAAGAACTAAGGTAACGACATAGCTCGAAGAATTGCCAAACTTAAGTTGCAATGGGCAGGGCACATTGCGCGCAGAACAGATGGCCGTTGGGGCCGAAAGATTCTAGAGTGGCGACCGCGTACCGGAAGACGTAGCGTTGGAAGACCTCCCACAAGGTGGACCGATGACCTTATGAAAGCCGCAGGAATCCGCTGGATGCGGGAAGCACAAAACCGGTCGAGGTGGCGGTGCTTGGGGGAGGCCTATGTCCAGCAGTGGACGTCTTTCGGCTAAAATGATGATAATAAATGATTTGCTCACTTCTACGCGCCTAACATTCACTGTTGTTTTTTCGAAACAAAAATGGAATAATTTATTTAAAAAAATAATTCTCATTTCGATTGATTGATCGAATACAATCAGAGTTATTTTTCTACCAGCCTGAATGATGTAAGGTTCCCATTTGCAGACCTTTTCAGGACACCCATATTTCGCCAGTTATGTTTAAGGCGCAGATATATGCCAGTGACCATGAGTGGTTAGCTTGTGTGTTCTGTATGAGCTCACGCAACGCTTCGTACGTCTAGCCAGTAATAGGGCTCGCCCATCCTGGAGCGCTGTCCCAAATAAAACGCATTATTAATTTATTATACATAAAAATGTAGCTTATGAAACATGTGATCATAAATTATGTTTAAAAAGGTGAAGGTTTCAGCAAAATAAGTATTTATTTTCTCTATTATATTATATTATATACTATTTATTTTCAGTTTTTTATCCGCGGTTGACATAACTTTACAAATTAATTTCACTGTGTAATACAAACATAATCTAAAATATTCATACATTAAGTTATTAAGAAAACGCTCTATTTTAACATAAATAAGTAAGGTTCCCTTAAGCCCGATGTAAACTTCTTGTAACACTAAGTTCCTCTCACCCCCTATGGGGGCGAAACATGAGCGATGCTAACTAATATTGTAATAGCTTAAGTTAGAGCTACTCTCGAAGGAATGGCGGAACAACTTGGAACATTGCAAGTTTATCACGGGGAACAGATCCAATTATTTGTCTCTAAGTTCTTACTTCTTTCGGGGTGTTTCGTGGAATGTATGTTTCTATAACTTAATTAACTTGGCCACTTGGCTTGTTCATAGATTGTATATTTACCCTCGGTTTCATCAGTCATCAGCAGGGATCGGGAGGGAGGTAGAGTTAATTTACCTAAACTTCGGGGAAGGATGTATCATAGAGTGGATAATACTTCCTCTTAAATCCCGGAATAATTATAATAAAGTTTAAATCCCTAGATTAAAACGTCACACAAAAACTATGACACGTGAAATTCAGTACATAATTCAGTGTAGAAATATTACGTTCGTAATCAGAACAAAATCGGCTGTTTCATAGAAAAGTGCAATACTGACATATGTAGCAGGGGCGATTTTCGTAACTCAATGATTAAAATGGACTGAACGTTTTTATTAGTTTTTTTATTAGAATAGCGAATAAATGTGGTAAAAAGATTAGCGAGTCATTAAGGTTGGTCATTTAGGTTGGCGCCTGTCTGTAGGGTGCGCCAGTCGTATTTTATTTAGTAGCTACTAGCTTCTGCCCGCGACTTCGTTCGTGTGGAATTTATTGTTCCACCCGACCCTCTCCAGCGCATTGCATCGGCTCCCCGCGTGATGAAGAAAACTAAAAAATTTGGAAGAAATTCCAACTTTTTTCTCCATAAAAACCTAATTCGGACTATAACGAACATTTAAAATCAAAATAACAAAATCGGTCCAGCCGTTTTCAAGTGTTCGCTTACCAAATATACACTTGCTGACTCTACAGACGTTGTCCTGTCCAAATTTCAATAATTCATGCAAAATTCCAATAGAAAATGCACTTTCAGTTTCGCCGAATTTTCTAATTTTCCCAGCAATGTTCAATTTTTTATTTCCGTAAGAACCTGATTCGGACTGTTACGCACATTTTAAAACAATAAAAAACAAAAAAATAGGAAGTCATTCATCATCATTTCAGCCGAAAGACGTCCTCTGCTGGACATAAGCCTCCCCAATTGGAGGGGTTTGCCATAATCGCCACGCTTGGCAGGCGGATTGGCGATCACAGTACGGTGTTAAAATGCATAGAGAACGCTGCTGCCCATTCTCTAGTAAGTCCCTTAGTCGCCATATACGATACCCACAGGAAAAAATAGGGTGGTACTATTCTTTACGTTCAGCTAAAACTCGAAACTTTGGAATAGCTGACAGTTTGGCGCAACACATCACAAGCATGTCGCGCAGTTCGGTGACGCCCATAAGTTTTTCCCCTACCAAAAATCGCTCAACGCAGCTAAAGAAGTTTTCACTTCAAAATTTTGCGAAATCGGTTCAGCCGTTCTGAACTGATGAGCTTACCAACGAACAGCATTTAAAATTTTATTATATAGAAGATATAAATATAGATAGATTGAAATCCATCTATGTGCCTAATTGAAATAATAATAATAATAATTTATTTATTTCAGACAATTCTAGTTCATAGATGAACTAGAATTGTCCATGACTCATACAATTTAATTATAAACTATTCTAAACAGATAAAAATCCAAAATAAAATTGTGATTAAATAAATTTCAGTATTCAATACATAATTTTTTTTTAATTAAAATTGTCAAAAAAATTATAAAAATGTCAGAATCTGATGGGCTATTGTTTGGAAAAGAAACACTTTCGAAAGATTAGTACAGATTTTTAATTAATCACACACAGCAGCTAGCTAACATATTAGCAAGGGCAGAAAAAAAAAATACAGAAGTGTCTTTTGACAGTTGACGCAAAGTATGTTGACATTGACATTATTTACCTACAAATCGAATTCCAATTCTTTATTAGTGGCTTTTGTGGACATGATATTTATTCAGATATGTTACTGTAGTTGTAATTGCAATCATGTCATTACTATTTTATATACTTAGATTATTTTATATTTTGTGAATGTGAGAACGTTGTAGGCCTAGTAGAGTGTAGATTTGTTGGCTCTTTTCTATTTTGTTAAGTACCTGGTAATTGTTGAAAGGCCTACACTGTCCTCCCATATCTATTATCACTGTTATTTAATAATATTGTAAAGCCAATTATTTCTATAAGAGTAACCGTGGAGTTTCTTGCCGGCTCTTCTCCATAGGAAACGACTAATTGGAACCGTGCACCTAGCTTCTGACGTTTCATAAGTGCCCATGTAGGTTTATGTGAAATAAAATATATGATTTTAATTTTGGTTGACGTTTAATTTACTACTTCAACAGAATCCTATTAAAAAATAAAATAAAAAGTCAAATATAAATTGCCAAAATAAGTGCTTTGACTTTAACCACGAATGACAGCCGGGACCAACGCGAACGGCTTGACGTGCTTTCCGAGGCACGGTCGTATTTTAGTATTGTCACACTTTAGTAAAATTTTTGCCAAGCACCGCATTTAGGAATCCTTAATCTCTATCAGACAGTAAAAGGCTCTGTGTGGGTTTTGTGTGTATAAATGTAGATTGTGATGTGTTATCTTTGTGTCTTTGCCCTCGCTACAAATAGTAACAATTGGTTAAATCGAGAGTGAAGCTTTTATCAGCGTTATTGACGATCCATTGAGTTTATCTAGAGGGAATATTAGTGTTAAGTTTCTCGTGAAGGTTAAGGTTACAAAGAAAATTGGAATTGTAAGTCATTTTTTTTTTCAAAGGGAAAGTTGGGCTGCAGGCGCTAAGCAGTCACACAGTTGACTCTGAGCTAATATACACCGTGACGCTTTAGTCGTCTTACAAAGACAGCCCCCTTCATGTATCCAATGACTACTAAACAATCATGTAAATTTTTTTTTTTTTTTTTTTTTTTTTAATTAATTTTGACACATGACAGTTTAAAACACCCTGTTACGAGTGCAGTCCGAGCCTTGCGTTACAAGGGCGCTGCAGAATGGAGCGGCGACATCTTTATCAGAGTTCATTCACCCTAACGCAAAAATGTGTTTCTTACTATTGCAACTTAAACTTAATCTAAATATATTCTGCGGCGCCCTTGTATCACAAGTCTCGGACTGCACTCGTAACAGGCTGTTTTAAACTATGTCTTGCGTCATAATTAATAAAAATAAAAAAACCAAATGTTCAAAAAAATATTTTTTTTTTTTACTTGAATGATTAGTAGTCATTGGATACATGAAGTGGGCTGTCTTTGTAAGACGACTAAAATGCCACGGTGTATACGAGTGCCACCAGCGCCTCCACCAGTTAGGTAGCCTCAACAACATAACCACTCAATGGATCAAAGGACACAGCGGTTCGCTAGGCACTGATGCAGCCAATGAGCTTGCCAGAAGGGGGTCGAGCATGGCACCAGTGGGTCCTGAACCCATCGTACCACTCCCCTTCAGGTACTTACGCATTCTGGTAAGTAAACGCACCATTTAATTATAGATTTTTTTGTATATGTGTTTTATTTAAATACCATTTATTTTATGCGTAATAAATTAATAATGTGTCTTATTTGGGACAGCGCTCCTGGATGGGCGAATGCTATTACTGCCTGGACATACGACGTGTTGCGTGAGCTGAGTACAGAACACGCAAGCTAACCACTCAAGGTCACTGGCATATATCTGGGCCTTAATTGAGACACATTGTCATTTATCTAAAAATAGAAAAGTATTGCAATCGCAGCTGGTGCAGACCCCATATAACGAGGACCCAGCTTCGCAACTTTGCAGTATTCCACGTGCCATGTTTCTACCCGGCTTGAATACGAAACACGAAGCTACAGCCCGGACTAGTAATAGATTTTGAATTAAGCTTGACATTGGCGCCGATTCCCTTGTTCACAAACAAAACTAAATTTAAGTTCAGTGCATCTTTTTCTTTCTATTTAATTAAGAAAAGGACAGAAGATATATTTTAGTTTAGTCCTGTCAAATTAATCAGCGCTTGACGTAAATTGACGTAATTTTAGTCGGCTAGTTTTTAATCACGTCTAAACTTGTATGGAGTAGTGACAGGCGCAACTAAACTAAATTTAAGTTCAGTGCGAACTTAAATTTAGTTTAGTTTGTGAACAAGGGAATCGGCACCATTAATCGGCTGATCAACATCAAGTTATGTGAAAGGAAGTTTAAGATAAGATAAGATCATTTATTTATCCAAAACATGAGTATACACACACGTGGCATGCAAGATGTAACATTAATTAAATATCACAGTTATGTTTTGCCTCAACGGTGTACAAATATAAAAAAGTAAACATCAAATAATTAACAAAGTAATTAACAGTCCAAATGAGAACTTAAATTAAAATGTTCTACAGCATAGTGTATCATCATAGAAATCTATAAATATAAATAAGTTTAAGTGTGTGTTTGTAATGTCAAAATAGCAGCTTTTTACTAAAAGCATATGAAAGTACCTTTAAACAGCACTTATAACAAAAAATTGTTTAAAAATCAATTTGTCTGTCTGTTTGTTCCGGCTAATCTCCGAAACGGCTTGACAGATTTTGATGAAGGCTTAATAATTTCTAGAATTGGAAGAAAATTGGTAACTGAGCGACACAAATCTTTACAAATAATCTATAGGAATAAATAAAATTGAAAAGTCAATTTTTAAAATGCTTGTTTGTCTGTCTGTCTATCTGTTTGTTCGGAGTAATCTCCGAAACGGCTTGACCGATTTTGGAGGGGCTGTCACTGGCCGACAGCGGATTTTATAAGGAGTAATTTAGGCTACTTTTAAAGTTTAAATTTCAACTAGCTGTTGCGCGCGGGTTCGCCCGCGCGGATTTTTCAACAACAACAAGTTATAAAAAGACACTTCAATTTTATTTATTTGTATAGAAAAAGCCACGCGGGCAAAGCCGCGGGCAGTGTAGCTGCTTAGTCTTACATAAATCAACTTCATCCTATCTTGTTAAGATGTGTGCTTTTACACTCTGCACTTTTCTTTACTTTTAAACCAGCTACTAAATAAACATCCTATCTCCAATCTTCATGTTAACTTTCATCGCAAACCCATAAAAATTCGCTATCCCCTTAGGAATATGAGGGAACGGTCACTTTGTGCTGTAATAATGAATTCTGTACGCAAGGAGGAAGCTAAAAAGTCATAAAAGCATTGACATATATGTTACACTATACCCAAAGTCTCAAATTCAGATAATTTATGTAAACAAAGGGGATAACATATCAAAAAAATATCTTCGTAATGGTAATTCACATAAAATGGCGAAAAAAGAGGTGTCATTTTCTTTTGAGTACTGATTTTAAGAAATAATAATTAAAAAAGAATCATAACGTAATTATTTAAAAAAAAAATCGATTTTAAACAAAGTTATTAAAAAAAGGACATTTTCTGGTATAAAATATTTTATGATACTGGTAACAATGCAGGAGATACAAACATTTTCAATTTTTTTACATCTTCAACAACACTAATATTGCAACTCTCATTCATAGATTCATATTGTAAGTAGCATATCTAGCCACATTTTGGATGAAAACGGCTGTAAACTGTTTCGAGTGGAAATCGATTTTGGGAGGCCTACGTCTAGCAGTGGACTTAAAAGGGCTGATTATGACCATCATATGCCGTGTCGCTGACATGCTACATAGAACATTGTTTGGCAACGGTATTTTGTTTGCATAGTTTTTATAATTAATTCACTTTAATTTTAGCGATGACTATTTACAAAAAGAAATATGATAAAATGTTTTGTACCACTATCCTGTCATTTTGACAGTGACATTTCTTGACATTACTTTGTTTACATAAATTATCTGAATTAGAGACTTTGGGTATAGATTAGTAATTACCGCGCTAAGGCTTTGCCACTTGAAATATGGCCACAGCCACACTGAACTGACGTTAGCTACGCATATGCGTTAGCTGCGCATAGTGCTCTGTGTGACGCCAATCCAAGTGAATCTAAATATATTAATAATAATAACTTAATAATAACTTTTTAATAAGAATAAGAATAATAAAATAAGAATAATAATAAAGGTTTATTCACAAAAAATACAGAAACACATTTATAATGTACATTACAATTCGTAACAAGTTGCAAAATCTGTACAAAATGTATATAACCCTGTCTCTTAGACTAGGATAGCCTCCTCCCCGACCCTTGACTGTAAGTGAAGCGCCAGCACGCGTTTTAGCTGAGCAGCATGTAATCCAAACTCCCCACGATAATAATCAAAACACTGATTTTATCCAGCCACCGTCGGTCCCTTGCCACCCTCCCTCCGACTCAGCTGCCCTAAGCCGAGGTTCGTACCCCACAGGGGGTGCCCTTAGCGAGCAGCAGTCGTTTAGTTTATAGTTTTTACGCCCTGGCTGGAGGCATTAAGTTTTGTTAGGAGCTTAAGGCAGCCACAGGAAAGTCCGGTTAAAGAGTCGGAACTTTAGTGGTTACACTCTGAGAAGCCCTAGACAAAAAAAAAAAAAAAAACTAGGATAGCCTGTATTCTAAGAGACAGAGTTCAGCCAAATAATTATTTAAATTACTCAATTATTTAATTTACTCTACACAACAACATTACAGAAGCCTATTAGGCTTCTGCAACGACCTTCTGTAATGTTGTTGTATAGAGTAAATTAAAAGAAATGTCGTGTTACATACGTTCTATTTACTTTTGAGTTTATGATTGGGGAATGCAAATGCCAAATTGTGTGGATTTTTAATGTAAAAGCTCAAAAACAATCAGTACCTTATTACTTTTAAATGTTAAGTGGTTTCAAAGCTACGTCGGCGCGTTTAAATAGTGGTTACACTTTTTTGACACATTTTAATGAGGTTTGCTTCTCTAGTACTGAGGTATGCCTGAGAGCAGTGGTGGCCCAGTATAACGGCTAACTGCGACTTACGAATTGTAGGTCGTAAGTTCGAACCCCAAGCAGGCACTTTGTGTAAGTTATTTATTTCATCACTACTCTCAAAATGGTGAAGGAAAACATCGTGAGGAAACCGGCTTGTCCATGAACCAAAAATTTGAAGACATGTAACATCTACCAACCCGCATTGGGCCAATATGTGCGTGTGAAGGCATTGCCAATATGTGGCCCGCGTGGTAGATTATGACCCACTCCCTCACACAGAGAGGAGGCCAGTGTCCCAGCAGTGGGAACATTATAGGCTGATTATGCTATTAGAGATGAGTCCGATATCATGTCACATGTAAAGATCATCGATATTTTAAAATCATTTCATCACGCAATGGCAACGACAAATTCATCAATGCCTAAGGCCTATTGTCCACGTAAACCGCACGACATGCCGCTGTCGTCAATTGACGATTGCAAGACGAATGTTTGCATCTTGCGTAGAAGCAATCAAAACTGTGTCCACGGAGCGGCAACGTCGCGTCAGCCTCTCGTCATGCGTTCGTCATGCGGTGCGCGCGGCAGCATGTCACTAATCGACCGACTCGCGAGACGCACACTTGTCATTTTCACAACGTAAAGAAGTGCTTTCTCGATGCTAGTTGAAAGAAAACTGAGATGTTTTATAGCGTGATTGACGATTGCATGAAGCAGCGTGAACATAGCAAATATGCAAAATACGCCTATCGTCATTTGTAGGTTGCATGCATTCGTCAAATGACGCGTCCGTGGACAGTTAGCCTAAATCATTTCATGAATGAACGCGAACTTTCGCGATTCCGACGGGCCATCTCGGTCATTGCGAGGCTGCGATCGGCGACTCTGAAGTCACAGAGCCACAGTTTCAATAAAATACTGGGTGCTGAGCGCATAATGATAATTTCACTAAGCCGTTCCTGTTCATTTCTGCACTCATAATTGAAGTGACGTGATCTTATACATACTCAAATAAAAATCATTAATGATTTTGTCATTGTTCCCGTCATCGATATTTTTTGTAATTGTCATGCAGTCATTGATAAAGAAAAATCATCACTCCGCCCATCTCTTTATGCTATGCCTGGTGGTGAAATGTTTTATTACCTATATGCCTGGTGGGTCGGTCAGACCCGAGTTTGTACATGACTATATCTCGTAACAGTTATGACAACTAGTTATGGTAACTTAAGGTAAGTTATGTTATGGTAACTGCTAGGAGTGGGGTATATTAGGGATGGAAATAAAGAAATATTATAAACTAGCTTCTGTCCCGCGACTGCGTCACATTCCGTAGCCCACCAGCGCTATTACTTCGATTTTTTTTTTCTTCTTTCTCGGCTCCTTAGAGTCACAGCGTGATGTTAAATCCATACTAATATTATAAATGTGAAAGTAACTCTGTCTGTCTGTCTGTCTGTCTGTATGTTACGTTTTCACGCCTAAACCGCTGAACCGATCGTCATGAAATTTGGCAGGGATATAGCCTGGGATATGGAGAAGGACATAGGCTACTTTTTTACGCGATAACCGATATCCACGCGGGCGGAGCCGCGGGCAAAAGCTAGTAGCCTATAACTTTCTCCAGGAATTGGGCAATCATATACAAAAAGAATTCTCATAATCCGTTCAGTAGTTTCTGAGATTACCCCATAAATACAAACTTACAAAAAAAAACCTCTTTCTAATATTAAAATAGATAAACCACTTTTATTAATTATTTCTCTAGTTAGTCTAAGGTGACGTTTTTTAACAAATAAATATACATTATTGTCTCTAGCAACATAAAATACAATATAATAGAATATTATATATTTATTGTAATAACATAACTAATACACAAACATAATATAACTATAGGTACCTACATATTTTACATCATGGCGTTGCTATTTTGTATATATGTATATTATAGAAAAATAAAGTTACAAAGTGTTGTAGGTAGAGTAACAAAAAGATGAAAAAAATAATCTAGTAGGTAGCTTTATTACGAGTGTACTAAACGTGGAAAGACATAACTGAAGTTGTTAAATGTGATGATAAGAAGCTAATGATAATTATTATTCATCATCATCGCATTTCAGTCGAAAGACGTCCACTGCTGGACATGGGCCTCCCCCAGAATGGGGGAATTTGCCATAATCGCCACGCTTGGCAGGCGGGTTGGCGAGCGCAGTATGGTGTTAAAAATGCATAGAGAACGCTGCTGCCCATTCTCTAGTAAGTCTTAGTCGACTTTTACGACACCCACGGGAGGAAATGGGGTGGTGCTATTCTTTACGTCCGGCACCACATAATTACAATTATTATTAGTATGTTTAAATTAAAGTTGTGTATCAATTAACCACCGCTAGGCTAACAGCGGGCTCACGAACGTTTCTATGCATCATAATATCGCGATTTATATGCCTTTGATTTTTTTTTTTAACATAAAATTCATACCACATTTCTCGATTACTCTTTACAACGACCAAATAAACGTTCAGTATTAATGGGCTTGTGTAGAACATTAATATTTGTAGAACCAGCATTATTCTAATATCTATTATAAATATTGTTTCAAGAAACGTTATAGCATGGTAAGACAAGAGTAAGACGTCGCTCAGTATAAATATCAGAGTGGCTATGTAAAAGCGATGACATTTGTTGGTAGCTGTACTATTTGTGCTTGCGTTGGAGCTACGACAAAGTGAATATAAAATTATAATGTAAAGTAAGCAGTTTAACATCAAAGGTAAAACATACTCAATGATGGTTGCAAGGATTAAATATTCCATTGATTTTAAAATCGCTGCCGCAACATAAAAAATACTGGATAATATTGCTGTAATAAATGGCCCTCCCCAACCAATAAGGCTACTTATAAAAAAATATCTTCTTCGGATTTGCCTATTGAAAACTTTTACAAAGTCTATGTAAAACTTATGGCTTATAACTAACAACCAGAAGTGCCTCCCTGCTATTGAGTATGAATTTAGAAACAAAACAATAATGCTATACAATACATTGCTTTCGCCATGTTGTGCAAACAACAGGAGGAAATCGATTGAGACAGTCAGCATTAAACATACAAATAAGTTTGCTAAAATTGCGTTAAGAAACACAAAGTTCCTGTAATTACGAAACTTGTTTAATATGCACCATGATGTCACTCCGTATATCAATGTAGTCGCTGTGAGCACTAACATAATGTAGTGTGTAGCTAACTGGACAGTTACCGGTAATTTTAAAGTTTCAGCACTCTCTGTAGAACTTGATCCGATGTCAGACATGATGATTTCACTTGCACAGTTTTGATTAATTCACTTTTGTTTTAGGAAGAAGTATTTGTGAACAGCTTGACTGAAAGCACTGCGATGTCCGATGATGCGCGTTGTCCGCCGCAACATTAGCAAAAACAAATCTGTCCTCCCTTAGGTACCACTTGATTTAAACTTTCGCTGAGTACCTAACCTGATATTATTAGTAGAACACGCCTTCAAGGATCCTTCGAAGGATAACAAACTCTTTTTATGAAAATTCTTAGAATGGCCTTTCTTTTGGTGTCCCTTTTAACCCAAATAAGGTATATCTCACTACTGCCATGTAGTTAACGCTTCTAAAGGTGTTGCTTCCAAAACTGTCGATGGCAGAATAGTTTCAATTATAAGTCAGTCGGTTTATTTATATAGGAATATATTAGTTAAAAAGTAAGGAGTACCTCTATATTTTGTTTTTCTTTCCTGCACTGTATTAACAACTTGAGTTTATTTTTAGATTTTCCTGTTTGTTAAGATAGGTTTACACGAAGCCAGAGCCGGCCGTCGTCCGTTAGACTGCTAGCCAGTGCTGGCTTGGTATTGGCCCCATGTAAACAAATATTCTCCCCTGGCCTGCATAGAACGCATGTCTATTTTTTTACCGACTTCATAAAAAGGAGGAGGTTTTCAATTCGGTTGCTTTTTTTTTAATGTTTTTTTTTTACCTTAGATCTCCGTCGTTTATAAGCCGATTTGGAAAATTCTTTTTTTATTCAAAAGGAGATACTTCACTTTTATCAAAATCCAGTTATGATAGTGGGATCCATGAGTAGTAGTAATTGAGGGAACTCTTCAAATAATATAGACATACCTATATGTATTTTCATCAATAAGTTCAGCATTTGCCTTCAGAAAGTATCATTTGGTGAAGTGGAACTGATGAAGAAGACCACAGATGGCCACCGGAACTCCTAAATGATACGCATTTTACAGGTGGCGATAAGATATCTCGATTAAGATAGTTAAGCGACTATGACGAAGCAAATTTAAATAAATGGTTCTGACCAAAATGGTAGACCATCAAACTGGGGGCCAAGTCTACTAATGTACAAACGTTGCAATGGTCTCTTCATTGTGAGTTTTTGACAGATTTGCCATACAAACACTGTCAAATACTCACAATGGCGAGACCATTCTGGCACTATTGTAATAGCAGACTTGAGGCCCTGATCTGATGATGAAGCCGGAAGGTAGGTACCGGAACTCCGTAATAAAAAAAATGTATCCTAGCCGTGTTTGGACTTACTGGAATTCTCATGAAGTCGGTTAAAGATCCTTTATAGCCCGACTGCAGGGCTATAAATGATTTTTAACCGACTTAAAAAAAAGGAGGAGTTTCTCAATTCGTCTATATATATAATTATACATATATGTTCGGGTTTAACTTATTTGTTAATGAACCGATTTTTATAATTCTTTCATTTGGTAGAGGAAGCTTGCGTAGTGGTCCTATAATTATAAATATTAACTTTTGTTTTTGAGTTACTTAATTAATAATCGATAAAATGTATTACAAATTTGCTTAAAAAAAATTGGTTGTTTGCAAAGTTGGTTTACGGACGATAGTTTAACGTGACAACGTCATAACAAAACATTGATGCGGCGCAAGCGTACAATGAGCGTAACGGGACAATGAGTCATCCTTTTTCGTGCATGCAGCCGGCGTTCATCGATTTATTAGAAGTTGTTACGTCAAAATATTAATAATAATGAAATTCCTGTCTCGGCCGGATCGGGCGAGACTCAGCGGCCGAGTCGCCTACTAAGCCATTTAATCCACTCGGTGTAGGTATTTTGATTATGTTATAAAACTTCCTATCACTGTTTTTACATAGCAAGCAGTTCAAACTCAAACTCAAATAATTTATTTCAATTAAACCATTTACAGACACTTTTAAATTGTCAAGGAGTCGGTCAGTAAGAAAAAAAAAGACGTGTGGCACTCGGGGACTGCCGCGGTAAAGCTATTGCATAGCATTTTGTAGCAACTTATGCAATTATAATTATTTATTTATTTTATTTATGCAGTATTTCTTTTTCTTTGATATTAATTCAAGTTACACTTTTTGAGCGTGGTGACCGATAAGAAAGTAAAGTCAATCCATAATCGGCCCAGAACTTTGGAGAACCGTTTAAAAGTGGTTTTTATAAGCTATGAAGAACGTTAATGTTTAATGTTAATTCTAGCTAGATTTATAAATAAATTGCTCACATACCTCAACAACCTTTCAAAAACTTTTGAATTACGATGCCTGCCATCTAGTGCATAAAACCGACAACAAAACACAACTGAGACCACCAACAGAGCAACGCTTGTCTCGATTACGAATCACAAGCCACGCCAATGTCACCTCTATTTAGTTAGTTCTACCTGCGATTACTAGATGGCGTTGCGTTGCGCGGTAAATCCACCACAGAGTTTCGTAGAGTCGTACAATACATCTAATCGCACGCACACAACGCCGTGTCGAAGACTGCCGAACTGAAACGACGTTAGACGATGCACGGCCTTCAAGCCACACCTCCGTGCCCGTCGGAGTGGGGAGCGCGAGGTTTTTTCGTTACGGAATTTCTGGATTCGGTCCCCGCGCTCAAGGCCCGCGATAGAAGCTATGCAATAGCTTAAAAACAAAATAAATAAGTGCTGAACGTCGTAAAAGTGTATAACTACGTAAACAAAGTCAAATACTATTCAAATATAAGCATAATAACAACTTTAAAATAGACGAAAGTGTTGAACCTAAAGTAATTTTAAATAAAAAAAGAGTGACAAACTGTTTTGACAGCGAAAAAATTCCATGTACATGAGTCATTTCCAACCAGGTCAAGTTTAAAAATTGTTCAACTGGAATGGTATCAACTATTTGCCAAGCTTTAATTAAGTCATTGTAGCCTTGCGGTGCAACAGGGGAACTGAAAGTACTCGTAATCGGCTGGTCGTGAGTTCAAACCCCACTATCAACAATCACTTTTTGTGAAGATCATAATTTTATAAACTAATATTTATAAGAATAAAATACGCAGTACACAGAAAAAAGGAACTGCCAGAAATTATTAGATCACTAGAGGGTACTGGTGTAGTAAAATAACCGTCGGAGTGGTGAGCGTGAGGTTTTTTCGTTACGGAATTTCTGGATTCGGTCCCCGCGCTCAAGGCCCGCGATAGAAGCTATGCAATAGCTTAAAATGAAGCTATATTCCCATTCCAAAGCGTAGGTACCTATGGAGAAGAACGGCAAGAAACTCCATGGACACTCTTTGTTACAAAAGTATTAGTTATATCTATAAGTAATGTTGAATTTATAACTAAATGTGAGAAGCGTCCAGAGTAGGTACAACAAATAGAAACAAAATAAAATAATTAAAATAACCCGTGGCAGCTAAGAGATGACCAGTCCCAACTGACGGCGCCCGTTCACGAACATAACGCATGGATTAGCACCATTCAGTTCAACCATTTTGAAGGGAGCTAAATGATCCAACACACACGCCACCATCAGCGAGAAATCTAAGTAAGCATGACATACTCTCAGCCGCGAGGGCACATTCAAGTCAATGAAAGACATATTACCCGGTCAATGGTAGCTCTATAGTACATAGGACTCACACCTGTGCTATGCAATTATATAATACAATGGAGGTTGAGTTTATACAATGCAAGTGGTAAGCGAATCGGTTTGGGGGAAGGTACCACAACCAATGATGTTATAAAAGACTGGATCAGCAGTGTACGGCACAGACGCGTTACTACCTACGTACGTCGTATATGTCCGCAAGCTTCAACTTCAGTTATCAAATTGACGTTTAGTGAGCGATTGCTTAGCGATACAAGATATCAAAATGGTGAAATGTGCGGTTAAAATTTGTATGTCTCGGTCTGAAAAGATTATTAAAGCAAGTGGTGTTACATTTCACAAGTTTGCTAAATTTTCTTCAGATTATGCAAAAAAAAATATATTAAAAGACGATTTACATTTATCAAACATTTTTTTGCCATCAAGGTTACCAGTAAAACCAATTTTGATTTTGCCAGACTGTTGGGAGTTTAGTGAATGACGAATGTATGTTCCTGTAACTCTAAATTATTATTATAGCCTGTTAGGTAAATATAGAAATAGGTAATATCATTCAATTTTAAACAATACAGTACAATCTCGGTAATTCGGTACTAAATTAGACACAAGGGTGCCGGATTAGTGGATAATTCGGATTAGTGGAATATGGTAAAATAATGCCAAATATTGAGACAAGTGTGTATATTTCTAATTTCAGAAACAAGAAACTTAATGTTTCTTGAAATAATCCATTATAACCTTTCGTTTTTTGCCCACCTTCTCACTTAGAGATATCTGAGAACTATCACTTCTTGTGTAGAAACTCCATTTTCTTCTGCCCAATTGTATTAAACTATCAGCGAAAATCAATCTAAATCAATCTCGTGTTTACGGTTTTGGCGCGCACTCGCGTTATCGCCAAGGAAACTGACCTAGCAATTATTCACTGCAAACTAATACTGTGCCGGATTACTGGACGCGTCGGTGTATTGAAGTGCCGAATTACTGAGATTCTACTGTAGTTATTTGACACAATGTTATTAGTTTTGAAATATAATATTTACGTTTACGCACATTTTTGTTTCTCTTCCTTTATGTACTAAATCTTTAATCTATTGTAAGTTCCATTACACAATCTTTTATGGCAAGAAAATAAATACCTTCATTCATTCTGGGGAGATTACGTTGATCATTGGCAACTCTGGCCGTATTTCCGATAGCAATGTCTTGTCTCATTCCAACGTAATTAGTTTGACGGTAGAAGAAATGAGACAAACAGATGATTTTGACAGAATGACATAATGTATGTATCCGTTTCAAAGCTACGACTTTAAACTCGTAAGTGGTTACGTTTTTCTGAAATTAATAGTAGGACGCGGCTCCTCTAGTATTATATAACCTCATTGACCGCAACTATGAAGTGAAAAATAAGTCTGTAAAAAAAAAAAACGACAATACAGAACCAAAGACACCGACTTAATGTTATTTTACGTGTATTTTTTTGAAGTCGGTTGTTTTGTGTAAAAATATTTTTCTAGCCAGTGTCGTCCGCCCCCGCTCCACCCCCGCGTCAGCAGTTGGACTCTTGTTAAGGACCACATACGTTTATATGCCAGTGACATTGAGTAGTTAGCTTAAGTTGTCCCAAATAATACGCATTATTAATTGATTATACATAAAACAAAAGGTATAAAACACGTAAAAGATCCATAATTACATTATCTTTAAAAAGATGAAGGTTTCAGAAAAATACGCTTCATAGAGTTTGTGTGATTCTCAGTTTTTCATCCGCGTTAGACTTAACTTTACAAATTAATTTCACTATGTAATATAAACATAATCTAAAATAGCTATTATACTCTTATATTAATTTATTAAGAAAATGCTTTAAATGAACATATATTTTTTTCGAAATAATTAAGGCGAGGTTCTTCGAGCGTGCATTTTTGATCTTGAGGTGGCAACTCGGCGCGAGTACTCGTAAATTGTGCCGTGAATTTCGTTAATTTTGGGTTGAAAATTATATGTTTTACGATATTGACAATGTTAAACCCGACGGACATTACATCATCATAGACGTTTATTTTGATGATATTTAAATAAAATTATTTTAATCTACAAAATAAGGGTATTTATAGATTTTTTTCTATCGAGTGAACTTTATCCAATTATATAACGAGTACCAGAAAGGTCTCAAAAGCAACATATAATTTTTTTCACGTGTTTTATCATTACCGTTTTTAAATAAAATTATATTAAAATTACATTTCCTAGAGGTTAACTTGAAGAACCTCGCCTTAACATTACTCGTTTAGACGGGATCTTCAGTACAAACTCATTAAAAGTTGGCTATCGTCGTCTTAACGAATCGGGCCAGTCGCTGGCGTGTCTCCTAAATTGCGCATGTGTTTGGTTTTTTGGGATTTTCAACTCCTCTTGTCACAACGCAATTAAGTTCTTTGGACATTTCTCTGTCAACAGCCGGATTGGTACAGAATTATTGTTTATTGAGACAAACGTGCGTACACCACAATAAATGTAGAAATGACTGGCCTTGTGTAAACAAAAACGGCAAGGCCGCAAGTCTGTACGACTAGCGCCTGCGTACGCCTCTATTCTACTAAATATCATGTAGTTCAATTGCACGTCGTCAGGCCTCCGTCACTCCATAAACTTTCGCGCTACAATTACCTACCGCCCAGCCTAGCGGTCTCGAGCCGTTTGCGGACCAAATTCATTGCGGTTTTCGCAAGCGAAGCGCACGCACGTTGTTCAATTTTAATCGTTCCATTCGTTCGTACGCGTACCTACGATGCCGTCTGGTGCCTTATGTGCTGTGCTCACATGTAACTTTTAAAGATTTATTTTACCTATACACTGACCTCTATAATTATGTTTTATCTAGAAGTATTGCACAGTCAGCACCAATTTATAAAAAAAAATATTTTATAAACGATACAATTTAAAACTACCACCAGACCGTCAGAACATATTCATAGTTCTCAATAACATATACTCAAAAAGTTATGTTAATTTAATTTTATCGAAGAGGCAGCCCTGCGATTGCTGTGGGATCGCGCGGTGCGAAGCAATCACAACTGTTTGCTGACGATATTCTTACAACGTCACTAGTACGATGTACTCTGTGGTTTATAGCTAAGCTGATGCGATGCTGACAACGTGCCAGCGATATGCTGACGATATTCTTATCAAAATTAGTAGAATACCGTTTTGAGATCAATGGATTTGGCAAATCAATCGCGTATCTGCGACATAGCAATTTGCGGTAAAATAGCAGAATTGAGGCCCTGGATTCGTGTAAACCCGGCTTTAAATAAAAACATACGCAGGAGAACGCTATTAGTACCTACTCAATAATTCCATGTGCGCACGTCCATGCTAATAATTTGACATTGACTGCTCCTTTATTTCGTAGCAGTAAGGACGGTTTTCGTAGTTAATTCTTTATGAACGTCAGCAGCATGAAGTCATGATGCACACTTGGAACAACAGCTTGAGTACTACGTGTCTCTATCTCACTCTTTGTGGGCAGACCTCTCTCTTTAGTGTGGACTACAGTATTACTACCCCTATTTAAATAGCTTTTGCCTGCGACTTCGGTCGCGTGAAATTTCTTGTTCCCCCATTCTCCAATCCGTTCTCGAGATATCATAAAAAAGCCGTTCCATACAAAATGTGCAGGGTTGATGCATTTGAGATGTGGTGCTGGAGACGAATGTTGAGAGTACCGTGGACTGCCAAACGCATCAATGCACCGATCTTAACCCAGCTTCGAATAAAAACTCGCTTGTCGAACATAATTATGTCAACAACGCATTCTCTCCTATTTCGGCCACATAGTACGCAGAGGCGATGAAAGTTTGGAAAAACTGATTGTGGTTGGGAATACTGAAGGCAAATGATCGCGCGGTCGTTCACCAACACGGTGGACCGATCAGGTGAAGGAATCATCGTCCTCTAAATTCAACACGGTGGTAAGGGATGTGCTGGACAGAAACCGGTGGAGGCGGATCATCCGCTCCAGATGCTACTCCGAAGCTGACCACGATCCTCAGACATGAGGGACCGACCACAGAGAGAGATATAAAATGTAAGAGAAAATGAATTTTGTTCATAATTATTTTTTCGTGAATTTTTCGTATGTTTTAATAGTTGATCTGCTATTCGGGTTTGAGACATATCCAACAAATCAAAGATCATAAAAATCGTTCCAGCCGTTCTAGAGTTATAAATGGTGTAAATAACCCGTTTTTTTTTTTAGATACAATATTCAAGATGACAACATATAAAACCGGCCAAGTGCGTGTCGGGCCACTGGATTGAGTTACATAACCCTCAGGTCATCTCGACAGAACGCCACTATATTCCTAGACTGGTTAGAGAAGCTATTGAGATTACCAAATATAGGAACTTCAACCGGGATGATGGGTTTCAACTGTCAAGAGCCTGGAATCCAGTGGTTCAGCTGTGTAAAAACCGAAGAAGTGCCGAAAAAAGTTCGCGAGTGGACACAGTGAGTTTCGTGTGTCGGGAACAGAATCGAGTTGCGGGTGACAGTGGTAGCGGTACTGAGTGCAAAAAACGAACAAGAAAGAGGGTAGACCGTTTTGTCTGCTCATAAACACCCACCCGCAGTGACTTTAGTTTATCCGTGATCATGGTGCTTGCAACAGCGCCGAAATATCGGAAACTCAGAACAATGAATAAACATGGTAAATATCCCGCTTATGTTAATAATAATATTTTCTGTATTTTTTTTTTCTTTCAAAAATTTAGGCTCAGTAGTTTCGGAGATAAGGGGGGGAATGGTCAATTTTTCGTCTATTTTCACTTATAACTTAAAAAAAGATATTTAAAAATTATTAAAAAAAAATATTTGAGACCCACACTCACAGCTTGCCCTTTCATTTGATATGTCACACGATGCAGTTTTTTTTTTTAATTTTCTTATTTGCCCCCCAAAACGAACCCTAATATTCTAAACTCATTTATTTACGGTTCACGTCATTGTTTGGGTCACTCAAATTGATATGTATACCAAATTTCAATTTAATCGGTCCATTACATTCGGAGGAAATTGGCTGTGACAGACGGACAGACAGACAGACAGACAGACAGACACATGAGTGTTCCTATAAGGGTTCCGTTTTTTTCCTTTTGAGGTATAGAACCCTAAAAAGTATGCTTGGTAGTATTTACATACTAAAGGAAAAGTTCCACTAAAAGGAAGTAATAACACCACTCTACATCTGTTATTCTGTAGATATATTTTCGTCAAAAAAACCGAACTTTTCTCTAAAAAATCTCTCGTAATTCTCAGTCGAAATGACCGAGCTTTGGCACATACCTACATACATAAATATATTAGTTTGGCTGTCCCCAATACATAACAGGATACGCCGGCTAGGCCTCAAACATTTACATGATATTAGCAATCCGTGACGAAAACATCCCTGAGCTTTTTGTTTATTTAATCAACTCAAGAGATGAACATTTTAGTATTCAAATGTAGATGAAAATGGAGGATTCATTGTGTATTGTGTAAGGTTTTATTCGCTTTTTAGGGTTCCGTGCCTCAAAAAGAACAACCGGAACCCTTATAGGATCACTCGTGTGTCTGCCTGTCTGTTTATCGCAGCCGATTTGCTCTGAATCTACTGGATCGATTAAGTTGAAATATAAAACGCGCGGTAAACTCTGATTGCGCGATGCAGAATTTCTGTGACGTCAGGTCTATGATGCGTAGTTTGCATGTGGCGTTATAGATGCCGCCACAGGTACCTACACCTCTGCCCAACCTTGCAGGGAAGTAAAGTGTGATGTTATGTTACTACGTGACTGGTATAGTATAGATGGGAAGCCTAATTGCAAAAGAGAGTTTTATTTAATTTTCCGTGAAACGTGCTAATGTATCACGATGGATTAAGGCGTATTGGGATGGTCAAAGATGCTACGAGTATGACCCGTTTAAATAACATTTGGAAGAAGAAATTGGTATCAAAACCAAGATCAGAATGATACGAGCCCTAGTATTCCCTATCTTCCTGTATGGAGTAGAAACGTGGACGATTTTGGCCCGAGAAAGACGAGGGTTGATGCATTTGAGATGTGGTGCTGGAGACGAATGTTGAGAGTACCGTGGACTACCAAACCCACCAATGCATCCTTCGATCAATAATAGCACTAGATTCCCGATAAGCGCTTCAAAAACGGCCCGAAAAATAAGAGCACAAATACCTTTGTGGTGTTATTTCAAATTAGTATCGTCCAAACATAGCCAACGTTAAGACGTCAAAATGTCGCAGTGCGCGTTCAAAAATTGTGTAAATAACCACCGTAACATCAAGATTTTGGAAAGAATATCTTTTTTTCGGTAAGTTTATATCATTATGTATGTGTTTTTCATAAAATAATAACAATAAAATAGTAAATTATACATCATTTAGCAAATATTATGATTGTTTGGCCAATGTTTGCGACAACGCGCCAACTATTGTAACAAACATCGACGGTTCTGGAACAGGGAAATGCATGGAGTAGTATTGTTATTTTATTTATGTTATTTTTGTTTGTAGATTTCCTAGCGACCCATTTCGCAATGCAGAATGGGTATCTATTGTCGCGAAAGAAAGAGGGGAAGAAATATTTAAACCTTGAAAAAGTTCTAAGTAACAAATTGTTGAATTTTCAATTCAACAATTTGTTCAATTCATTTTGATAAACTGGACATAACTGAACTGATCAAGATTACAACCTGACACGGACCTGCAAATTGCATAAAACGCAAGAAAATTTGAATTTCGCGGGCTACCACATCGCATCGCCCTTATTAAAATAACTATTGTACCAATTTAATCCTACTACCTACTTTTTTAAATTGATCTAAAATATTTGCTACCTTAAAAAAAGAACCTTCGCTTAAAAAAAATAAAAAATATCCTGCAACTCTACGTCTTTCAATGATTACTGTGTTCTGAGCATTGAAATGTAATACCAAGAACTACGTCTAGTTCCAAAATAGAGTAAGCACAAAATTGTCAACAAAATGTTGTTAACCTTATTGCTTAGGTTTTAAGTTTCATTTTAGAATAAATATTTTTGTACTTATTATAAAAATGACTTTTTATTTTCAAGCGACATTTTAAATTTATTCATTTACCTTTCTCCGATGATAGAAGGACTTAAATACAAATATTTTGCAATCGTAATTAAACTTTATACTTGAGTGTTAAGGTTTATATTGAACTGAAGTTGTTAATATTATAAAACTTTTTTCTATATTTCGTAGTTACAAACGTAAATGTGTATGTGTGTGTAAATGTGGCCACTTCAATGACTTATTTTTGTTCCTGATCCTGTATCTAGTGCTATTATTGATCGAAGAATGCATCGATCTTAACCGAGCTTCGAATAAAAACTCGCTTGTCGACCATATGTCAACAACGCATTCTCTCCCATTTCGGCCACATAGTACGCAGAGGCGATGAAAGTTTGGAAAAACTGATTGTGGTTGGGAATACCGAAGGCAAATGATCGCGCGGTCGTTCACCAACGCGGTGGACCGATCAGGTGAAGGAATCATCATCCTCTAAATTCTACACGGTGGTAAGGGATGCGCTGGACAGAAACCGGTGGAAGCTGATCATCCGCTCCAGATGTAACTCCGAAGCTGAGCACGATCCTCAGACATGAGGGACCGATCACAGAGAGAGAGATCACGATAGGTATCTTGTTTTCCATTCAGGCTGAATTTTCTACAGAGACAAGACAATTTGGGAGTGTAAAAAATGTATATTGGCGAAGTATTCTATTTTAATGAAGGTATTCTTTGGAAATTAGCATTCTATAATTATTTTAATTTCATCGCCACTGCTCTCAAACCGATGAAGTAACACAACGTGAGGAAACCGCCATGTCCCATGTAGAATAATAGTTATTTATGCAACTTGCAATAAGGGGTATTAAAACACGAATGTGGGATTATCGGGATAATAGTATCACGTGAGTGTTTTAATACCTAATTATTACAGTTGCATACAAGACTTTATCTACACCCATGACATGAATCCTCTATAAAAGGTTAGGTCTCTCTAAAAATGGCGGGATACGACGCTATGGTTTAGTATAGCGAAACGCGCGTGCGTGACAATGTTCTTTTTTTGAAATTCATAAAGATACCACGAATTGAGTAGTGAGAATGGAAGGGAGGATGATGATCCCTTCCTTACTCATCAAACAGATGAGTAAAAAAGGGATCATCATCCTCGTAAAAGCAAAGGAGTTGCATTATGAAATTCAGTACAACATTATAACTCCCGTTTGGATGCTATTATGGTTATTATGACACTGGGTGTTTTAATGTTGGCAATAAGCTGACTGTTTCAGAAACTTTTATAGAGGATTTATAGCATGGGCGTAGATAAAAAAATAAATTAAGACATGTGACCTATACTGGGCCCGCGTGGTAGATTTTAGCCCACTCCTCTCGAAAAGAGAAGGCTGTGTCCCAGCAGTAGGAACATTATAGGCTGGTTATATTATGTTTTTCTTTGGCACATATAAATCTTTTATTGCAGAGGTCTCTAGCTGAATACGAATGCCATTAAAAGCACCGCTCTGTGTAATTCATAAAAATAAATAAAAAATATGAATATACAATCTAACACTATATTTATATTATGTAAAAAAAAAGATGAAAACAGCTCATTGGGCGTCAAAAAATTCGTCCGCATCGCTGACAGTGGGGAAAGTGCCCAAAAGGCTGGCAGCGTTGCCGCATTGGAAAATGGTGGATGGAATAATATAAGATCAAACGAACTTCTTGAAGTGAAGTTCGATCATTATTATATGAGTCGCTTCATTCGAAGATACAAATAACCATGTAGTGCCTTTATTCTACAAGGCTCTATTCGCACGTTTAAAGAATCGACTTTCAGTCGATTGTCATTTTTTTTTTTTAATCTGTTAACCTCACCAGCGCGGCAGCGTGGCGTGATGTTCGCGCTGTGAACTTCATTCTTGTTTAGAGATCAGTTTTATACGATGGGTTTGGGTGGGTGAGGACTTTGTATCTTCGAATGAAGCGACTCATATAATAATGATCGAACTTCACTTCAAGAAGTTCGTTTGATCTTATATTATATTTCGTCGCTTCATTCTTCAGATACAAATAACCATGTAGATGTTTAGAGATAGGTTCTCAGATTAGTAAATAAAACTTTACTTATCAGTAGAAAACTAAAATTTTAATAACAAAAAACAAACATTTGTTCTTAATTTTAAATAATTATAAATTAAGTAAGTAATCATTATTATAACAACAGAAACAAAACAATAAGTACCTACCTAAATGTATTTTGATTAATTGAGTAATTTATTACTTTAGATTTATATTATTGATGGCGCAGACAGATCGAGCATACATTCCATCATCAATTAATGGTCGGTTATAGAACCGAGCAAACGTCTGAGACGAGCTAGCCCAGCCAGCCGTCTTTCTGATGGTGTCAACACAGACTCCAGCGGAGGCCGCCGCCGAGGTGGAGGCGTGGCGCGTGCTATGCGCACTGAACACTGTGACGTCGACGCCGCTCTCCGCTAGGGTCTGCTTGATCCACCGACTGATAGTTTGTGACGATGCTTTTTTATGTGGTCTTTTAACGGTAAGCAAAAGACTATCGGTTCCTTCGGGTCGTGAAGTAGATGTTACCTCGAGGTAATCATCAAGGGTCTTTGCAGGGCATATCCTCGGGTTTTCTACGAAATACGGTAAATATAAAACAGGTTGTTCTCGATTTGCTGCAGAAGTCTTTATCATGTCAGTTATGTTTATCTTTATACCAGTGGGGGATCTATTAATATTTTGTACTCTAATAAGGGAGAAGGTTTGCACTCGGTGGGAAGTACATAGCGCTAATAAAATTGCCAATTTTTTTGTTAGTTTTGTAAGGTCAAGATTAGTATTGGGGTACCATTGGGAAACGTAGTCCAGTATTACTTTTGGGTCCCAAGTGGTGTTATATTTGGGACGAGATGGCTTTTGCCTGTAAATAAATTGGAGTAGACGTTTTATTCTCTCGTCTGCTCCAATGTTATTCCCGAGGAGTAATGAAAGGGCAGATCGATGGCTATTGATAGCGCCGAATGATGCTCCCTTGTGAAAGAGATCCACCAGAAAAGCTATGACCGATGATACCGAATCTTCAAAGGTATTAAGGTTATTTTCGAGACAAAATTGCCACCGATATTTGTAAGTGACGGAATATTGTTTCATAGTATTATCCGAGATGGAGCCTAGCATTAAGTCTAGCGCTACGTCCGGGGTATTCAGTCTCGTAAATGCTGCCCTGAGAGCTTCGCGGCCCCCAGTGTAAGTCTGCTGTGAAGCGGGTGACGAGATCTGTAATTTGAATGCAAAAGGTCCTCATTAGGATCTAAGAAAACAATATCTGACATGAGCATTCTTTTCAGCAATGGAAACCAAGGTTGGCCAGGCCAATAAGGAAAAACTAGGATGCCGGTGGCTGAGTCGTCAATAATTTTTCTCAAACATTTTAGGATTAAAGCAAACGGTGGAAAAGCGTAGAAAAAAGTTGATTGCCAACTAACTGTAAAAGCGTCAACTGTTGTAGAATCAGGATCCGGTCTCCATGATATGTACTGGCTACATTTGGTATTGGTGCGGGAAGCGAAAAGATCGATTGCTGGTTTACCTAAAGTTTGAACTATCCTTTGGAAGGCCCAATCCGATAGTTCCCATTCCGTGTCTACATTAATTTTCCGAGATTCTTCATCGGCTTCTATATTGTCATGTGTATTAATATATGACGCAAATAGATATATATTTCGCTTCTCACACCATTGCCAAATTGTTTTGGTCAGCTCATTTAAATGTGGAAACCGCACTCCTCCCATACGGTTAATATAGCTGATAGCAGTTGTATTATCCACGCGAAGCAATACGGAACAGTTAGAATGCAACCTTGCAAAGCACTTCAAACCTAGAAAAACCGCTAGCAGCTCGAGGTAATTGATGTGGAAAGATAATTCCTGGTTTTTCCAGCCACCGTTTGCTCGATTACCATTACAAACGGCTCCCCAGCTGGTTCTAGAAGCGTCAGTGTAGATTTCTAAATCGAAATGTTCATCTCTTCTCAACGCGTTGTATGTTAAGTTGATGTTCTGTGTCCACCATTCTAGGTGATTGATAAGATGATTTCTGACAGTCTTATTTTTGCTTCAAAGTCACCGTACTTTTGAAGGGCTTAATATTTCTGACGTTCGAGAGTTTTGGTGTATAACCAACCATATCTGACTGCAGGGCAGGCTGCAGTAAGTACTCCGATCAACTGTGATAATTCCCTAATGGAACACTTAGGAAGAGAAGAGAACTTAACGACCAATTGCATAATCCCTGTTCGTTTGTCATCTGGTAGGCCTAGTGACATATCGACGCTATTAAATATAAAACCTAAAAACTTACAAATTTGTCGTGGTTCAAGACAACTTTTTTTGTAATTAATGACAAAGCCTAAGCATTTGAGCAATGTTATTGTTTCTTTAACGTTGTCACGACATTCATGGAAAGTATTGCCGATGCAAAAGATGTCATCCAAATAAATTACTGACCTATAACCCCTGTATCTTAGGTGGTTAATAACCTCCTTCATTAACTTTGTGAAAACCCTAGGAGCAACAGATAAACCATAGGGCATCGCGTTGAACTCGTATGTTTGATCAAACTGGAAACGTAAGTATTTACGATGTTCTTTGCAAATAGGGACTAAAAGGTATGCTTCCTTTAGGTCAATACTTGCCATGAAACCCTCTTTAGGTAAAAGTCTAGCTGCAGTATTATGGTCCTCCATTTTAAAGTGAACAGTGGACACAAACATATTTAAAGCTTTTAAATTTAAAATAAACCTCTTGCCTCCATTAGGTTTAGGAATTAAAAATATTTTGGAAACGAAATCATTTTCTGATCTGTGACATGGGGATATAGCTCCTAACTCTAATAGCTTTTTGATAGCTTCCAACATATGCGGTTGGTCGCTCGGGGATACAGAGGCAGGTATAGCTGATACTCGTACTTGTTTCACTTCTTTTTTAAATGGAATGGAATATCCTTCAGATATCCACTTAAGAATTAGTGGATTACTAGTAATCTTAAGCCAACAATTATAAAAATGCTGGATTCTCCCAGCGTGTACCTCTATTGTTGAGCTGCCGCACGCTGTTTGCTCTGGGCAGATGACTTCTGTTGAGCTGCGCCTGCCTGGGGCTTGCGCGGTGCTGAGGCAGTCCTCCTTGGCCCTCCCCTCCCCCCTCTGTTCGACGAGAAGCGAGGAGGGCCTCCCCAGTTTCCCTGGGAGCGTGGCCGGTTCGATGTTGGCTGGTATGAAGTAGAAGGCGTTTTGGGAATCGGTGCGGCCTTCTTAATTTGTAAGCCATGTTTTTCAATCACTTTCGTGGCCTTTATCTTTTCAGAAAGTTTGCTTCCAAAAAGCAATTTATCATGCTCACTATCATGCATGATATTTAAAAAAGATCTATCCAGGCCCGGAGTGACGAACCTCTTTCTCGCCTCCGTTTCTTCAAAGTGCAGATCGCACAGCAAGCGACAGCTGTCACTTAAAAATTTAATGGCGTGAACTTTGTCTTTGCCATCGTCGAGAAGTATGTCTAAACCTTTATTAAGAGCGGCTATTCCGTGACCTAATTGCTGCTGTACTCCTTCTACTCTTTTATCACGAACACGGGTCCCTTCATTTACTGCGGCTGAAATTTCTGCGTTTAATTTAGGCGCTTGTAATAATGGGCAATTCTCTGGAATTAGATACTCTTTGTGAAGCCTCTCTCCTTTGTCTCCTTATTCATCCCTTTACGGAGAATAGGTAGCCAAAGTCGCGATAGGTTTTCATGGATTTTAAGGCCAAACTTTGGCGTCTCCTCCGTGGACTCACCTAAGGCGGAGAGAATATCAGGATCCAATGCCGGTACTGGGGTTGGTTCCTGTTCGCCATCAGGTTTGGTCTCCTCATTGGGTGGCATGTCGTTCATGCCAGTCTGATCTATTAACCCTATGGGGTCTGGATCGGCGTCGTTACGACGTGTGTCGTCTAAAACAATAAAAAAATAAAAGTAAAAAATTGAGGGTAGACATATTTTTTTTTATTTTTTTTATTTACTTTTTTCCTTGTATTAACACGCGGTTAATCTCTCAGGAAATATTATAACGCTAAGGCGGTACTATAAATAACCGTCGTGAGGATACACGATCCACCTCCTGCATGGTATTTTATTTGTTTTAACGTAATCGTCCTTTAAACAATACGGATTACCTTTGTGCTAACACGCGGTTAACCTCTAGGTATAGTAAGTTACCTTCGTGATGACACACGGTCAACCTCCAGGCATAATAATCGAGATATTTTTCTAAAATATTTTGTCGCCAACGCACATAACACTTAATAAATAACGATTTACTAACCTGGATTTTCATCAGAGTCTTCCGATGATGAATAAATAATTCTTTTATGTTTTCTTTGTTGCTCTTCCAGTTTTTGAATTTTACGTTGATAACGTTCAATTTTATCCTGATTTCTTCTTTTCGGCATTATAATGGCGATTGTTGAGCACAAAATATTCACTAGTTGTAAGGCTCGTGCGAACGATGCCTCGCAAGAAAAAGGAATGAAGTTCACAGCGCGAACATCACGCCACGCTGCCGCGCTGGTGAGGTTAACAGATTAAAAAAAAAAAATGACAATCGACTGAAAGTCGATTCTTTAAACGTGCGAATAGAGCCTTGTAGAATAAAGGCACTACATGGTTATTTGTATCTGAAGAATGAAGCGACGAAATATAATATTATTATTTTGGTAGACAAGTTTAGTTTCTTAGCTCTTTGGCTAGTTTAAGCTACGATTAACTATGTTTGGCAAGGACACTACCAGCCACACTACCAGAGGGCCAAGTCTACTAATCTACAAACGTTGCAATGGTCTCTTCATTGTGAGTTTTTGACAGATTTGCCATACAAACACTGTCAAATACTCACAATGGCAAGACCATAGCAACGTTTGTAAATTAGTAGACTTAGGTCCCAATTGTGTCGTTTACAATTAACGACATTAGCAAGCCTATTTTGGATTAAATTGTACAGTCATTTGTTTTTTTTTTTTATACTTGCAACGGGGTAGCTCTAAGCCTTCTTCTCACCTGATGGTAAGTGATGATAAGGCCGAAGATGGAAGCGAGCTTCACCCGGAATCCTCAACCACAGAGGAACTGGCTATCTCACCTCTGCCGAAACACAACAAATGCTGTTAACATTGTTGTTTTGGCGACAGACTTAGATAAGATGGTGGTAGCTAGCCAGGCGGACTTAGAACAAGCCCTACCATCAACCAAACCGAGCAGAAAATTTTGCCCCCGCTGGGAATCGAACCCGGGACCTCTGGATCTGAGACAGGTGTTTTTACCACTAGACCACAGTGGCGGTTAAAATTGATTATCTTAAAAGTGTATATCTGATAATCCACCCTGTATACATGCAAATAATGTACACTCATCTGAACTGACCGCCGCGTGAAAAGGATTGAGTACCTTTTACTTTTGGCATCACTCTACTGAAAAACCTAATACAACCCCCAATTTGAATACTTTAGCAAACCGACCCGTAGACCAAGGAAAACGTTCGATACGCATACCTAACGAAAGTAAATCGTGGTTCTGAAGTCGAAGCTATGAAATAAAGATTTTATCGGTGGGAACGTCTGAATTATGTATGTTAAACTCTTTAACGAGGTTAAGGTAGATGCTGCATGAGTAATTTACTATATTGTCATAATTTAAAGAAGTAGAGATTAATTAGTATCAATATTAGAAGAAGATTTCACATACTAAATAATATTTATCAGATTAGGCAGTAACGTGCACTAAAATGTACCTAGTTTCATCATCATTATCATTATTTCAGCCGAAAGACGTCCACTGCTGGACATAGGCCTCCCCCAAGCACCGCCACTTCGACTGGTTCTGTGCTTCCCGCATCCAGCGGATTTCTGCAGCCTTCACAAGGTTATCGGTCCACCTTGTGGGAGGTCTTCCAACGCCTCGTCTCCCGGTACGCGGTCGCCACTCCATAACCTTTGAGCCCCATCGGCCATCTGTTCTGCGAGCAATATATGCCCTGCCCACTGCCACTTAAGTTTGGCAATTCTTTAGGCTATGTCGGTTATCTTGGTTCTCCTGCGCATCTCTTCATTTCTGATTCAACCACGTAGGGAAACTCAAGCATAGTCCTCTCCATTGCCCTTGGACTGGTTCTGCGCTTCCCGCATCCAGCGGATTTCTGCGGCCTCACAAGGTCATCGCCGTTGACCACCTTGTGGGAGGCCTTTCAACGCTACGTCTTCCATGCGGTAGCCACTCTGGAACCTTTCGACCCCATCAGCCGAAAGGCTGTGGTTTCAATGACCATAAAATATAAACAAACAAAATCTCCTTTTCTTCTCATTCGTATCATTAATGACACACTAAAGCTCTTTAAACGTATAAAAGCTACTTCAAACTTCCAGAAAAGAAATGGTTTATATCAATATTGTAACAGAAATAAACAAAGCCGGACCGGAGTTAAAATAAAATGGTTCCGAGTCAAAAGTCGATAGAATAATAAATTAACACGGAGATTTTGTATCCTCATTTATTCAGCCCATTTCTATTTCATGCTGGCTCGTGAATTATTAAGGCCCGGACTCCACGAATTCGGAGATGGGTGGAGATGTGCGAAGCGGAGAGGAGCAGAGATGCTTAACAACTAAGGTGTATCCACCGAAGCTGTGCAGAGAGAAGCGTACTGGCTAGACCGGAGCAGCAATGTGTACTGGGTAGAGTGGAGTTGAGCTGCTTACGGCGAGCGTTAGATGTTGAGACGAGCGGGGGAATTAGCTGTGCTCCTCGCCGCACGCCGTTCACATCTCCTTTCTTCTCCATGCGCGCCGTCGCCAGCTTGCGAGGCACAGCTCACATCTCTGTTTTGTACGCACTAAGCAAATATGAGACATCTTCTCTCCTCTCTCCTCAACCGTATCCACTGAAGCTAAGGGGAGACGAGATATGTTAAGAAGAAATCCTATATTATTATAGGATTATTATTATTATTATCCAATTTATTATATACTAGCTTTTGCGGCTCCGCCCGCGTGGATGTCGGTTATCGCGTAAAACAGTAGCCTATGTCCTTCTCCATATCCCAGGCTATATCTCTGCCAAATTTCATGACGATCGGTTCAGCGGTTTAGGCGTGAAAACGTAACATACAGACAGACAGACAGACAGAGAGTTACTTTCACATTTATAATATTAGTATGGATTAGTATGGACAGTATGGATTATTATTATTACTATTATTACTTATTTTACTTATTATTATACTGTTTGGTGCCATACCACATTTTTTACTACCCACATATAATTTTTTTAATTTAAGATAATATTTACATAATCTAAAAACAAAACAGTTTTAAAATAATATGTGCATATGTGTACATGTACATACATTCGGCCAAGTGCATGTCGGACCACGCACAATGAAGGGTTCCGTAGTTGGGATGAATTTATCCCAAGAACAAACTTAACATTGTAGTTGAAAAACAAACAATGTATGGGAACATGTTTTTCAACTGTAAATGTAAGTTGGTCGATTATTACCCGGTAATTTGTAAAGACTACTTAGCTTTCATAGTTTTCCTTTTAACTTCATTATTCTTACTACTACCGTGATTTTTTTCACATATCCATAAACAACCATTTAGCTGGAAGTGGGGGGGGCGGTCACTGGAGTCTTACAAAAATTAGTATTGTAAAGCTTAATATTTCGCAAACAGTCCCTCAAATTGAAAAATAGTTACGACAAACCCGCAATATTTTTGAATGACTTATCCAACGATATCCCTAATCATGGGATAGATTGGAAAAAAAATATCATCCCCACTTTACGTGTAGGGGGAAGTACCTTAAATTTTTATTTTTATATATCCATTAGGGTGTCCCTTATATGACATTTATTTTTATTTATTTTTTTATCGATACGCATAGCCTCTAATTTTTTTATAAATGCTAAAATATACTCAAATATGAAATTTCAGCTTTCTAGCATGATCGCAACACGTGCCGACTGAGCTTCAAAGTTTATTTAAAATCGTGTTTTGTCCTATTATTCCGATCTGCTATAAAACTAATTTGGATGACTAATTGTATTAAATAAAAAAGTATTAGCCAAATTCCAATTCTTATATTTTAATACGTACGTGTTTTTCAGTAACTTAGGTAACAACAACGTCAAAAAATAAAAAAGTATATAGAAAACAATAAAAAACTACCTAAAAAGAGTATTAGCAACGGTCGTCGGCCACATCCTCCCCCTTTTATAACAAAACTATTTTCTTTAGAGGTCGCCGCAACGTCCCCGCCATAGTGTTCACATCCACAACCCTCGTGACACCATCGCGGCCTGGATAAGTCGCAGTAATTCTGCCTCGTGGCCATGTTCCCCTAGGTAAATCTCCATCAGCTATGAGTACGGGATCTCCAATTTTAACTGCGGTCGAAACTCCGCGAACACGTCGTGGGGCCAAAATTGGCAAATATTCTAAAATCCACCGTCGCCAAAAGTGATCAGTTAATCGTACTGCTTTACGCCACCCACTTCTGCTGCATAGGTCAGAATCCGTGAGTTGGGCTGGTAATGGGCGACCCGATGAGGAGCCGAGCAGAAAATGTGTCGGAGTCAAGGCCTCAGGATCAGTCGGGTCCGGGGAGACGTGAGTAAGGGGCCGCGCGTTAACTAATGCCTCGGCCTCTGCCAAAAGCGTCGCGAGGACTTCATCGGTTGGGGTACGTTCCCGAAGTGTTACGCGGAGAGCTGTCTTGACGCTCTTTACCAAGCGCTCCCACGCTCCCCCCATGAACGGGGCTGATGGCGGGATGAAAACCCACTCAATTTTCATATTTGAGGTATAGTCGGTGACGGCCTGATCATAAAGTGTACGCAGCTCCCGGTTCGCGCCGACGAAGGCCGTTCCATTATCGGAGAATATTTGACTTGGCGTACCTCTTCGAGATATAAAACGGCGAAGGCACATTATGGCTGCATCAGCTGACAAGCTGTGTACCACTTCAAGGTGTAAAGCCCTGGTAGATAAACACGTAAACAACGCAACCCAACGTTTCTCTTGTTTACGGCGCACCATCACTTGTAGAGGGCCGAAGTAATCGACTCCAACGAACGTAAAGGGTCGCTTGTGGTGGGAGAGCCGAGCTTCAGGTAAATTGCCCATAGGTGGTTGCAAAGGTTTTCCGCGCAGTAACTTACATTGTTGGCAGTTGTAGACGATAGATCTAACTGTATTCCTCAGACTCAGTATCCAGTATTCTTGCCGAAGTTCATTTATCACGGTCTCCGTGTTGGCATGTGCGAATTTCTTGTGGAAATGACTGACGAGTAGGCGCACGGCTGGGTCTTTCCCGTCTAATATGATTGGATGCTTGGTGTGTTCTTCTACGTTCTCGACAGCGTTTATACGTCCTTGTAGATAAATCAAACCGTCTTGGTTTAGAGCTGGGGACAAGCTCACGAGACGACTCTTAGGTGATATGGGGCGACCACGCTGCAGGCATTGTAGTTCTTTATCAAATTTATTCTTTTGACTTTGGCGTAGGATGTGGACGCAAGCAATTTTGAGGCTTTGCATATTTAATGGCCTTAAGGGTCTTATTTGAGAATTAACATTTGTTATGCTGAGTTGAGAAAGGACAAAGTTACGCGGAACCCCTTTAACCTTCATAATGCATATAGCAATAAACTGGTGAGCTCTAGCAGTTGCCCTTACCATCCTTAGCCAAGAAGTAAAATGAGTTGGATCAGCAACTACTGGCATGGGCAACGTGCTTACATCATTGTAATTACAAAAATCATTTCTAGGTGATGAGGTTGAGGTTGATTTTAAGCATACCGATGGTGACTCTATAGTACGTGCAGATGATTTCATTTCTACTTCCACTAATGGATCAATGATAACACTACCTACTGGATTAGATGGCCAATCACTGGAAGCACGAAGTAAAAATTCGGGACCTGAAATCCAGCGCGACTCAACATTTAACGTGCAGCAATTAGTGCGAGTAGCGTCATCGGCGACGTTAAGATCCGTGGGGACCCAACGCCATGTAGAGATATCACTATTTTCCAAAATTTCACCTACTCGGTTGGCTACGAAAGGCTTAAACTTCCGACCATCACTGCGCAACCAACCTAATACAGTCATTGAGTCGGACCAGAAGTAGCGCCGGTTTGGTTTGAAATGATGCGCTTCGCAAATAAATGTGGCGAGACGAGTGGCTATCAAGGCAGCCTGTAGTTCGAGGCGTGGTATAGAAGTAGGTTTTAATGGAGATACACGTGTCTTGCTTGCAATAAGAGAAAGACGTGCCTGGCCCAAAGCATCTACGAAACGCCAATAAGCGACTGCCGCGTACGCTTGCTCACTCGAGTCGCAAAAAACGTGTAACTCTCGTTCTGCAACGTCCATATCACACAAATTATACCACCGAGGTAATCGTAATTCTGAAATCGACTTTAGACTATCATACCACTCGTGCCACACTTTGCAGTCGTCTTCGCACAGCCCATCATCCCAATCCAAACCTTTGCGCCACAGATTTTGAAAAAGAATTCTACCTCTAACTATAATCGGTGACAAGATTCCTAAAGGATCATAAATACGCATGACTTGCGTTAAAGCTTGCCGTTTAGTTGTAGGAGCCCATGACTCGCTTGTTAACCCAGAATTAAATTTAAATTGATCGTGTATAGGTTGCCAAATGAGACCTAGAGTTCCGAGACGAGTTTCCCGAGACCGTGGACGTTATCAAGAGCAATATTTACATGGATGACTTTATCAGCAGCGTTGATAGCGTAGAGTCCGCAGCGCGTCTGGCTGCTGAAGTGGTGACCATCCATAAACGCGGCGGTTTCGAAATGCGCGGCTGGACGTCTAATGAACCAGCTGCCTTTGCCATGTTTCCAAAAGAGTTGCTGTCCGATGTGATGAACAGCAAGATTGACGGCGTAGATTTGTGTAAGGACTCTGTGGCTCGCACTCTAGGTCTCATTTGGCAACCTATACACGATCAATTTAAATTTAATTCTGGGTTAACAAGCGAGTCATGGGCTCCTACAACTAAACGGCAAGCTTTAACGCAAGTCATGCGTATTTATGATCCTTTAGGAATCTTGTCACCGATTATAGTTAGAGGTAGAATTCTTTTTCAAAATCTGTGGCGCAAAGGTTTGGATTGGGATGATGGGCTGTGCGAAGACGACTGCAAAGTGTGGCACGAGTGGTATGATAGTCTAAAGTCGATTTCAGAATTACGATTACCTCGGTGGTATAATTTGTGTGATATGGACGTTGCAGAACGAGAGTTACACGTTTTTTGCGACTCGAGTGAGCAAGCGTACGCGGCAGTCGCTTATTGGCGTTTCGTAGATGCTTTGGGCCAGGCACGTCTTTCTCTTATTGCAAGCAAGACACGTGTATCTCCATTAAAACCTACTTCTATACCACGCCTCGAACTACAGGCTGCCTTGATAGCCACTCGTCTCGCCACATTTATTTGCGAAGCGCATCATTTCAAACCAAACCGGCGCTACTTCTGGTCCGACTCAATGACTGTATTAGGTTGGTTGCGCAGTGATGGTCGGAAGTTTAAGCCTTTCGTAGCCAACCGAGTAGGTGAAATTTTGGAAAATAGTGATATCTCTACATGGCGTTGGGTCCCCACGGATCTTAACGTCGCCGATGACGCTACTCGCACTAATTGCTGCACGTTAAATGTTGAGTCGCGCTGGATTTCAGGTCCCGAATTTTTACTTCGTGCTTCCAGTGATTGGCCATCTAATCCAGTAGGTAGTGTTATCATTGATCCATTAGTGGAAGTAGAAATGAAATCATCTGCACGTACTATAGAGTCACCATCGGTATGCTTAAAATCAACCTCAACCTCATCACCTAGAAATGATTTTTGTAATTACAATGATGTAAGCACGTTGCCCATGCCAGTAGTTGCTGATCCAACTCATTTTACTTCTTGGCTAAGGATGGTAAGGGCAACTGCTAGAGCTCACCAGTTTATTGCTATATGCATTATGAAGGTTAAAGGGGTTCCGCGTAACTTTGTCCTTTCTCAACTCAGCATAACAAATGTTAATTCTCAAATAAGACCCTTAAGGCCATTAAATATGCAAAGCCTCAAAATTGCTTGCGTCCACATCCTACGCCAAAGTCAAAAGAATAAATTTGATAAAGAACTACAATGCCTGCAGCGTGGTCGCCCCATATCACCTAAGAGTCGTCTCGTGAGCTTGTCCCCAGCTCTAAACCAAGACGGTTTGATTTATCTACAAGGACGTATAAACGCTGTCGAGAACGTAGAAGAACACACCAAGCATCCAATCATATTAGACGGGAAAGACCCAGCCGTGCGCCTACTCGTCAGTCATTTCCACAAGAAATTCGCACATGCCAACACGGAGACCGTGATAAATGAACTTCGGCAAGAATACTGGATACTGAGTCTGAGGAATACAGTTAGATCTATCGTCTACAACTGCCAACAATGTAAGTTACTGCGCGGAAAACCTTTGCAACCACCTATGGGCAATTTACCTGAAGCTCGGCTCTCCCACCACAAGCGACCCTTTACGTTCGTTGGAGTCGATTACTTCGGCCCTCTACAAGTGATGGTGCGCCGTAAACAAGAGAAACGTTGGGTTGCGTTGTTTACGTGTTTATCTACCAGGGCTTTACACCTTGAAGTGGTACACAGCTTGTCAGCTGATGCAGCCATAATGTGCCTTCGCCGTTTTATATCTCGAAGAGGTACGCCAAGTCAAATATTCTCCGATAATGGAACGGCCTTCGTCGGCGCGAACCGGGAGCTGCGTACACTTTATGATCAGGCCGTCACCGACTATACCTCAAATATGAAAATTGAGTGGGTTTTCATCCCGCCATCAGCCCCGTTCATGGGGGGAGCGTGGGAGCGCTTGGTAAAGAGCGTCAAGACAGCTCTCCGCGTAACACTTCGGGAACGTACCCCAACCGATGAAGTCCTCGCGACGCTTTTGGCAGAGGCCGAGGCATTAGTTAACGCGCGGCCCCTTACTCACGTCTCCCCGGACCCGACTGATCCTGAGGCCTTGACTCCGACACATTTTCTGCTCGGCTCCTCATCGGGTCGCCCATTACCAGCCCAACTCACGGATTCTGACCTATGCAGCAGAAGTGGGTGGCGTAAAGCAGTACGATTAACTGATCACTTTTGGCGACGGTGGATTTTAGAATATTTGCCAATTTTGGCCCCACGACGTGTTCGCGGAGTTTCGACCGCAGTTAAAATTGGAGATCCCGTACTCATAGCTGATGGAGATTTACCTAGGGGAACATGGCCACGAGGCAGAATTACTGCGACTTATCCAGGCCGCGATGGTGTCACGAGGGTTGTGGATGTGAACACTATGGCGGGGACGTTGCGGCGACCTCTAAAGAAAATAGTTTTGTTATAAAAGGGGGAGGATGTGGCCGACGACCGTTGCTAATACTCTTTTTAGGTAGTTTTTTATTGTTTTCTATATACTTTTTTATTTTTTGACGTTGTTGTTACCTAAGTTACTGAAAAACACGTACGTATTAAAATATAAGAATTGGAATTTGGCTAATACTTTTTTATTTAATACAATTAGTCATCCAAAACTAATATAAATGCAACAAATTTGGTGAGTATGAGGTAAAATAAAATAAGGTAAACATTAATCTTTATTTTAAAACATAAAATTATAACAATCAGCCAGGGTAACTTCTCTTTAGTGTAGTTTTTTAACAGTCCAGATACAAATTTCTATGATCCTGGGCACAGCGCAAAAAGCATTGTTTTTGCTCTTCTTCTGCCGTGTTAAGTAAGGTTTTGAGTTAGGAATGCATTAGACTGTTTTTAGGACGAATTTATAAACTTGATGACGACAACCGAAAACCAAAAATTCTCTCTCTAACGTCTGCTCCAAAACAGCACAAGCTCCGTTAAAATAACCAGTATTTTAAGCTTTTGTATCGCAGCACATTATTTGAACTTTATTATTAAGGTTCCAGTCAAAGAGAGCAGATGAGACGGCTTTAGCTTGATGTTATCCAGAAGAACTCTCTAGTTTTGGCACTGCAAGAAGCTGTTCTCTATCGTCAAATGAAGCAATAATGCACATCCAATCCGGGTAATAGTATTCCATCCCAATGGACTGTGACTACGTCAGGTACCTTGTTTTGAAAGTCAGTTTTATTGCTTCTGCCCTTGTTATTCTCGTCTGAGTACAAATTCGCTGAATCGAGGATTTGTTAATAGCGAAATCGTCGCTGCTCAGACCAAGCGCTTCTACGAGACCGCATGCAGAAAGTAAATGGAGTCTCTATGCTTAACTGACATCGATCTAAAACTGCGACAAGTTTAGGCGTTATAATAACCTTTCTACCTCTTTTTTAACTTTTTTAGGGCAGGGAACGTCTGGCAAGCTGAGTTCAGTATTCAAAATCTGTTCTTCGTCCGAATCTTCTGGACATTCAAGATATTTGAGCTAGAAGTAGATGCAACAGCCAAAAACTCTCTTTGTCTCACATTCCTTTCCTCCTCTTCTAATCGTCTTTGCATTAGTCTTTCTTCTTTCGCCGCCAATTTTTTGTCCACACCACCTAAGTATTCCGGTCGACCTGGCTCTCTCTGTTTCCTTAAAAATACTTTGTCTTCCTCTATTTTCATTCTTTCAAAAGCATCAGCATGTGCAATATCAAATAAGTTATCAAGGTTAATTTTAAAATTATTTTGTTTATCACTCCGTAATTCCATCGACATCTTTATGCAATTAACAATAGCGCATTAATAGTTAAAAATCACGAATAAAATGACAAATTAAACACGTAGTTACAGTGCGCAGCGCATTACCCGCGCAACTTATATGGAGAAGTTTAAATCGCAAGTCGGCACGGGTTATCGTGTATAAAACGGGCTAATATTTTTTCCTAGACAATATTGGGTTATTACGAAAGTTTTAAGAAGGTATGCGTAAAAATATATTGAACTTAAAATTTAAGGGACACCCTAATATCCATGCCAAATTACACATGATTTGACCAAGATTATTGTCTGGACTTTAAAAGAGACTGTGACCTCTGAGTTTGTTTCGGTCTTTCTTCTCAGAGTAGTCAGATACGAAATGCCGACCTCATCTAGTTTTAAAATTTGATTGACGTGTAAAAGTGTTTGTAAAAACCTACTTACAGAAATAAAATCATTTATCATTTATCATTTATCATTAAAGGTTTCTAGTACTAAGAGTATCTGAGCTAAGCCGCGGACAGACAGACGGACATGGCGAAACTATAAGGGTTCCTTGTTGCCTACGGAACTCTAAAAAAGGAGATGAAACAATAATAGTGCATCCATAAATTTTATACCTACACAACTAGCTGACTTTAATGACTTTTCACAACAATTGTGAACTGAAACCTTAAAAATTTTAGTCCAAACAATTTGTTTCGGGTCCTACCCTCGGGATTAGGATTTATTTCAAGGCACGTCCATGTCTCTCACTTTGGGGTTTGAGACAAAAAAACAGCCCCAACAAAAGGAATTGCACATTTATTTTTTAGGGGTAATACTACCTTTAATTGAAATACGTTTGAAATATTCAGTGGCAATGTGGTCATGGCAACATTAGGTCACTTAGATTGCCAACATAAAAAATATTAAATGTTACTTACGATTATTAGGAAGTTATAAAAGTACAGTACCTATAAAAATAAATAACTGTGTATTTCCTACTTTTATTATTTTTAATGTTGGCAATCTGTAACTACGAAATAGGTACTTATAGGTTGCTAGGACACAGGCCTCCTCTCTTTGAAAAGGAGTGGACTACGTACGATCTAACATGCGGGCCCAGTACGGGTTGGTATATGTCACATGACTTAGATATTTTTTTTTCGTTTTAGGACATGCTGGTTTTCTCACAATGTTTTCCTTCATTTTGAGTGCAGTGGTAATGAAATCATTTAATAAATTATGAATTAATAATCCATTCTTAATACTTAATATACTTAATATCCTACTTAATACTTAATATACTTAATCTATACTAATATTATAATATAACTAATATTATATAATATAACTTATAACAAATATTATAAATGTAAAAGTAACTCTGTCTGTCTGTCTGTATGTTACGTTTTCACGCCTAAGCCGCTGAACCCATCGTCATGAAATTTGGCAGAGATATAGCCTGGGATATGGAGAAGGACATAGGCTACTTTTTTACACGATAACCAACATCCACGAAGTCGTTTTCACCAACATTGCACTAAAAAAACATCGAAAACTATACTCAAGCTGAAAGAAATAATAAAAACTAAAACGTAAACAGAACTTAATACCTAAATAATAAAGGGCGTGCTCGCCTACATATTATATCTATTTACAGCTGTATGTAACTCGAAGTTACAAAATATAAACTAGGACCATCGAAGCAAAATACATACACAGTTAATTATGAATTAATAAGTTAATAACAATAACAAAACCATGGTCAGCAAGATGACCACAAGCAGCACCCGTTCACGAGCATAACGCAAAAATCAGCAATTATCCCTCGCCTCGCCATATTTGAGGTAAGGAGGCAACCCTACCCCCGACGCTACCGCAAGCTGTGACATCTAAGATAGCATGACTTCATAAACGAGTAGCTCTCTCAGACGTTTCGTCAAAGTTGTACATTTTAGTCTTTCAGAAAATTAACGAGATGCTTAGTCACGACACTTATAACAATAAAAAAGTACCTTTGTCATAAATTATTACTAAGTAAGCCCTTAGGCAAGGTTGAACAAGAATAACAAGAAAAGTTTACCGCCTACATAATCTAGACTTCAGTCACGTTCTTCCTGTAAAGAAGTGTAAATAAAAGAAAAAACTTCTTCATTCAATATGGAAATTATACAAAGTTATCCTAATTTTCGACAAAGAAGGTCACTCGTATTGAGGTGTAAAAGAGTTTTCAAGAAAATGGTCTCTCTACTCGTTACGACATACATACATAATTTAGAAACTATAGAACGCCAGCTGCTACGCTCCTGTCATACTCCTTTTGCTTCGTTTACAAACAACATACAACTAGAATCAATTAATTATTTTGGTAGTTTTTGACGTTCAATAGTGCCTTTTAAGTGCTTTGAAATAAATGATTTGACTTTGACATCTGGTCATACACACACGCCGGTTACGAGTACTACGCACCTGACCTTTCTCGTTACTACATTGAGAAAAAAGCAACCGATTGTCATGAGTGATATTTTCGCTATCACCAACTTTGCCAAAGAAACAATACAAGATAGATTCATCGTTATAACACACCTTCACCGTCTAAGAACTGTTGCGCGTTCGGTATAGTTGTGTCGTGTACCAACATTAATTACTTTGCATACCCATTACTGTATTAGAATTAAGTTCTTCTAACTGAACAGACAGATGTGCTGCTGGGGAGTTTGTTCCACTACTTCTTCTTCCCAGCTAAAGCACTAGGAAGTGGTGACGGGCAGGGCGTTCTGGGGGACTGTCTAATGTAAACTTTAAGGTGCTATCTCAGGTTGAGTAAATGACTTTTGAGTTTAATTCGGTTTTTCTATTGCGCAATAACCAACACTACCCACAGTACGCCCACAGTAGTTAAAATATGGCTGATGATAACGAAAGAAACCTTCCCGTTCTCCGACAGATACTTATGTATATATATATATATATATATAAACACAATAATAAACATGAAACAAGAGCAAGGAACTTTAAGTAATGGTGATGTTTAAGGAGAGAGCAAGTGTTTATTAACCAGAATTTTGAAAATGGACAAAGATTGAGCACGCCTTATCGAGACGGGCAAGGCATTCCATAACCGTACTGCTTGAACTGTAAAATACTTGTCATAAAAGCTAGTGGAATGCATTGGCATCTCTAATCTCAAGTTTTCCGATGACCTCAGGTATCTTTATGTGTACTATGTTTACAGATGGAGGTTTGCGGCGGGCGGGGTGGGGTGGTAACAAACATTTCAGCGTATTTTGTAGGTCAAACTGATCGGCTAGACGCCTCGATATAACTTAATGTTTCAGGCTATATTTCAATTATTACGTCTATTAATCAAATTGTTCCACGTTGTGTTACGTAAACTTTTTGTGAGAAAGGTTTTACGAAGTACAGGCACGCGGATTACAACTAGTAAAATTACAAAAATGGTTTATCTAAAATAAATTGATTATTATAATGATTACGTCCGTGTGGTGCCGGACGTAAAAAATAGCTCTAATTCCTCCCGTGGGTGTCGTAAAAGGCGAGTCAGGGACTTACTGAGAATAGGCAGCAGCGTTCTCTTTGCATTTTTAACACCATACTGCGATCGCCAACCCGCCTATCAAGCGTGTCGATTATGGCAAACCTCCCCAATTGGGGGTGGCCTACGTCCAGCAGTGAACTTCTTTCGGCTGAAATGAATGATTACGTTTTGGTAACGTATCTTAACGTTAAATGTAAGGACGATATGACACTGAAAAAAATGCACGCCAATCAAGTGACTTTTTAGCTTGATTGACGATATATTGTATCTTGTAATCAAAATCTTAATTAAGTTGATCATCACGACATGATTGCAGCAATACTAGTTCAAATGATTGAACGCTCAAACAAGTTTCTCGATTACCCTTAACATGATATCATTATAGAAGAGTTAAAAAAGAGAAAAGTTTTTTTTTTTTTAACTGTAACAGAGTAAGTTAGTGGTGTCAATCAAGCTTTTTGATTACTTCAATAAAGATCATTGAAACTTTAATCTAATAATCTTGGTTGGAGCATCTATGTTTTGACTTGATTGCTGCAAATAGGTTTTGTGATAACTCCAATCAAGATCCCGTTTCAAATCTCAATCAAATAAAAGTAGTAGCTGTGATCATTGTGCTTGATAGGCTCAGATGCAAACAAGTTACATAGTCAATCTAAACAAAATCTTGATTGTTGCAACTACTTTTTTTTTTCCAGTGCAGTAGTATTTAAAATGCTCCCTAGTGCTGAGACGATTCTGGCTGCTGCATTTTATTTTACTACGGCAAAATAAAAGTATTGTCTTCATAGCAATGCTAAGTTTCAACTTGAAATATCCAAAGAAAAAAAAATTGCTTAATCTGCACAAATAAAACGCACACACCAAAAAAAAAATACACATGCAAAGTAGTCAAAAGCTCTTCTTCAAACAGTAAAAGTTTGAAAATTAAGTCCATTACTTGATGTCAGGACCAGAGACCAAAGAAAACTTACATTGCGTTAACTACACTGTGTCGTTGGCAAATGTCAACAAACAAACGATCAAAACAAAAACAAAATGCCGATTGCAGAGTGGAAAATAATTACTTTTGTAGCAAACAAACAACAATAACAAGAACAATTAAGAACACACTTTTAAGAATCCATCAACACATTAACAAGTAATACTAAATGAAAGCTGAAATTTTCAGGATTCGCGCTAGCACTGAAGTTAATTATACCTACTCTTTCGAAATTGGATTTCCCAAATGTATAATTACAAAGAGACGTATCACAAGGACCCGAATCATTCATATAAATCGATTCCATCTGTTCGTTATCGGGAAAAGCTTGATACCACCGTGACAGAGGTATATTCGTAGGTACAGTCAACCAGACAATGGTACTACGAGAACCGCTCTTATTGCTTATGGCTCTGTCAAAGTCCAATTGTTGCCTTGTACGTGCGGTTGACTGTTCCTACCTTTTTTTAATCGTTTTTTCGTTGGAATTAACTGCTAAATTAACTAATTTATTTCAGGTCCAATTCTGATAAAACATTAAGGGATAGTAAGATTTTACTACGTAAAGAATAGCACCACCACATTTCCTCCCGTGGGTGTCGTAAAAGGCGACTAAGGGACTTACTAGAGAATGGGCAGCAGCGTTCTCTATGCATTTTAACACCATACTGCGATCGCCAACCCGCCTGCCAAGCGTGACGATTGTGGCAAACCCCCCCAATTGGGGGAGGCCTATGTTCAGCAGTGGACGTCTTTAGGCTGAAATGATGATGATGATGATGAAGTTTTTACTTACGTGTCTTCTACGGGTATTCGTTTCGGGTTTTCCCGACAGATTTCGAACTCTTCCGGAGCTTTTAGTTATGAGCTCACCACACGGTGAGGTCGCGAGTCGAACTAACTATTTGTTTATTTGCTGATAGTTTACGTGAGTAACTACTATAAAAACATTGTGATAAGTTAATGTGACTTACGATAACCACAATATAAATTTATAGAAATATGGTTATGCTTTAAAAAACGACAAAAGCATGATGGTAGGACATTATGGCAATGGAGAGGGCTTGGAGTTTCCCTACGTGATCGAATCAGAAATAAAGAAATCCGCAGAAGAACCACGGTAACCGAAATATCCCGAAGAATAGCCAAACTTAAGTGGCAGTGGGCAGGGCACATTGCTCGTAGAACAGATGGCCGATGGGGCCGAAAAGTTCTGGAGTGGCGACCGCGTACTGGAAGACGTAATCTCCCATAAGGTGAACCGATGACCCTGGGAAAGCCTCAGGAATCCACTGGATTCAGGAAGCACAGAACCGATTGAAGTGGCGTTGCTTGGGGGAGGCCTATGTCCCGCAGTGGACGTCTTTCGGCTGAAATGATGATGATGATGTGGACATGATAACATTGGCAGAAACAACAGAGCGCAAAAGCAAGTGGCTCAACAGATTAAAAGTGATCATCGACGCCTTAAGAGATCTGTAATACCAGAGGCATTGCAGGTACGTTGATTGACATCTCAAAGATCAAGCTGAAATATCTCATGTGCCGTTATTATCTAACTAACATTTAGGGGTTTATTTATAAACGCTGCTTAAAGTTAAGTAATGATTAGCGACTGTTTAACCATACATTTTTGTCGTTTGAACGTTACTTAACTTTAAGCAACGCTTATGAATAAACCCCTTAAAGTTATTAACTTACATAGTTTTTAAGCACTATTGTACTAACAAAATGGATCATGTAGTCTGAAAAATAAATCTATAGGGCTTCGCAGGTTAACTGCACAGGCTGTTGACGATTAGATTAGAGTTTAGAGTTAAAAGAAACACTTATGTTAGGTTCATACATACAATTTTTACAGTAGTACAACACGGCTAAGGCGGCGTAGGCAAGTCTGATAGTTTCTCTTGAGCACTTGCACACACTTTTGTAAGTAAGAAGGGTACCGTCCTTGGCAGTACGTGACAGACGTGGGGCGCCTGTCAGTACAGGCTCAACAGGTGGCCGGACTGGCTTTCTTAGAGTCGCCGATAGCGAGCAGCAATTAACAAAAACCTTAGGAAAAGGGCGCGCGTGCAGTTCAGCTACGCATGCAGCGGACTGAACGCCGTTCGGAGTAGCGTTCAGATTGTAGCATCGTGCACTGTGTAGATGTCCTGCCCTCAGCCTTGACGTAGACCACTAGGTTGGGGCCCACAGAATCCTGAGAGTCAGGGAATAGCTTCTGCTAGCTAGGCAATCGGCTTTCGAAATGGATGAGTGTTCTTAGAAAATTTGTGTTGTTCCATGATTTTTGTGATGTCCTTAGAAACTTCACCATCACATCACCCCAGCCGAAAGACGTCCACTGCTGGACATAGGCCTCCCCCAATTGGAAGGGTTTGCCATAATCGCCCGCTTGGCAGGCGGGTTGGCGATCGCAGTATGGTGTTAAAAATGCATAGAGAACGCTGCTGCCTATTCTCTAGTAAGTCCCTTAGTCGCCTTTTACGACACCCACGGGAGGAAATGGTATGGTGCTATTCTTTACGTACGGCGCCACTCGGAATTTACTTAGAAACTTACTAATTGTGAAATATTTAGCCATACTCGACTATTTACAGATAAGAAATCACAATGCAAACCACCCATCAAACAGGAACACAGAATTTCGCTGTTTGATGGCAGAAATACAATGGTTCCAAGCCGGACGAGCTCCTTCACAAAAAGCTCTTCTATTACTAATACGGTTCAATAGACGTGTACCCTTTTTTTACGATGGGTTCGCTCTTGATTCTAGTCCAGGTCAGAGGTGACAGAGACAAAGTTCACGATGGAGTGAGCTTACCCAGAAGAAGCCTGTTCACTCTTTGAATAGATTAGGGTTGTATGCGTTCGGAGACACAGACGCAGGCAGAGTTCCACTAATACAAATACGACGTTTTTTGACGTTTATACCTAGCATAACTTTATTCAGTATTTATTTGTATTAGGGTTATAGTTATACGCAAGTGAACAACGAATGGAACAATTTAAAAAATATTCTTTGCACGACCCACACGCGAAATCCAATTGATTTGCGATTCCTAGTATGTACAAGCAGTCAGTGGACTGCATTGAGCAAATTGTCAGACGTTCAAACCACGCATGCTCTGGGGGTCACTAATGATCCAAATGTTCGAATTACAGGAGCGAGCGCTTTAAACCACTGGAATTATATAATATTAAACATTTTATTTCTCTTCCACAAAAGTTCCTTAATTTACGTGCAACATAATGAAGGTTATAACATAACATCTGATAAATCCTTTGTGGGAGACTAGTATCTGCACTGGGAAAACCTGTCACACATTTTTTTATTTAATTTTTCAGTGTAATTATGGTGTGATAACATATCTAAATGTGAAAAACCGGCCAAGTGTGTTTCGGACCACGCACAAAGAAGGTTTCCGTAGTTGGGATGAATTTATTCCTTATCCCTTTATCCCCAGAACAGACTTAACATTGTAGTTGAAAAACATTCTCCCATACATTCCAACGGCAGATATTTTTATAATATTTTTTAAGCTCAGTAGTTTCGGAAATAAAAAAAGCGGCCAAGTGCGAGTCGGACTCGCCCATGAAGAGTTCTGTAGCAGCAAGCGCGATTTCTGACGTATTAAAAAAAACTACTTACTAGATCTCGTTCAAAACAATTTTCGGTGGAAGTTTACATGGTAATGTACATCATATATATATATATATATACATTACCATTGTACATTACCATGTAAAATATATATATATATATATATATTTATATGTGATATATATATATTTTTTTTTTGTTTTATCATACTCTTATTTTAGAAGTTACGAGTGGGGACACACACACACACATTTTACCACTTTGGAAGTGTCTCTCGCGCAAACTATTCAGTTTAGAAAAAAAAAATATTAGAAACTTAAATATCATTTTTGAAGACCTTTCCATTGATACCACACACGTATGGGTTTGATGAAAATATATGTATGGGGAACCCCCAAAATTTATTGTTTTTTTTTTAATATATTTTTTCAAAATTCATCAAAACACATCCGTGTTGAATGAAAGATGACTGATTTTATCTGAAATGGCACCACAATATAATGATTATTTAAATTTTGATTTGACTTGTGTATTTTTTATTTTGACCGTTCTATTTTAAAGTAACTCAATTAAAATGTATTCTGTATATTTAATGTTGCGTTTAGTACCACATATATTTATTTGCACACCTAATTAGGTTATAATACAATGTACCTTTTATACCTGTGACATATTTTTTTACATGTATTATGCAAATAAGTTATTTGATTTGATTTTTTTTTTTTTTTTTACACACAACGGGGAAGCTCTTGGCCTTCATCTCACCTGATGGTAAGTGATGATAAGGCCGAAGATGGAAGCGAGCTTCACCCGGAATCCTCAACCACAGAGGAACTGGCTATCTTACCTCTTACCCTTATAGATTTGTTTGGGTCACAGGAATTGAGATGTGTACTAAATTTCAACTCTATCGGTTCTTTAGATTCGGAGCAAATAGGCTGAGATAGACTGACAGACAGACAGACACACGAGTGATCCTACAAGGGTTCCGTTTGTTCAATCGGACATACGAAACCCTAAAGACATTATTGAATTTCAAAAGCAGTCTTGCTATATAAAACAAACTTAATTTAGCTACAATAAAGTTGCTACATCTAAATGCAATAACATGTCGTTACGACCTGACGCAGTGGAATGGTTGCAAGTGAGCTGGCGTGCAATGTGGAAAAAGTATTTTCTAGCTGTAGGCAGGTACAGTCGGTCAAAAGACTTCGATGTGCGGGCAATATACTTTAATTTATATAGTATAATATTGCGTGTCCCGTGTGTTCCGTGTGGTGCCAGACATAAAGAATAGCACCACCTCATTTCCTCCAGTGGGTGTCGTAAAAGGCGACTAAGGGACTTACTAGAGAATGGGCAGCAGCGTTTTCTATGCATTTTAACACCATACTGCGATCGCCAACCCGCCTGCCAAGCGTGGCGATTATGGCAAACCCTCCCCAATTGGGGGAAGCCTATGTCCAGCAGTGGACTTCTTCCGGCTGAAATGATGATGAATATTGCGTGTAAAAAACATTAGCAGAAGATATGCCTTATCAATAGGAATATATTAATAGGGGAATTTAATAAAAAAATAAAAAAAAACAGAATAATAACATGCCAACGAGGAATTGAGCGCAGCATTCTAAATATAAAGAAAAGTCAAAATATAAGACACACAAAAATTCGAAAAATAACGAAATCCAGGGATGGCCATGGGAGGGCTAGTACAAGCCTTAGCATTTAAGTGGAAATAGGCCGGGCATGTCACGCGTCTAACAGACCAGAGGTTGACGAAAAAGATTACGGCATGGCTGGGCCCCCAATGAACACGTAAAAAGGGGAAACCATGCGCTAGATGGGAAGATGACATTAAAAAGTTAACTGGAATAATCTGGACTAAAACAGCCCAGTGTGGAGAAGACTGGATATCCTTGGAGGAGGCCTTCATCTGTAGAAGGATTCTTGCAGAATAATTATATGTCTACGGAATAGGTGGGTACTTAGAAACTAAATAATATAACACACTAACACAGCTTAGATTATAATTACTAACATTGATTTAATTATTTTTTTACCTTTATTTTATTTTGTAAATTAGTTGGCAAGAAATACAAGGCTTTTTATTTATTTGCAAATAAAAAAATGCAATATAAACAATTTTAGTATTTTATTATTTAACTAATCAAAATTATGGAGCTCTTGGGAATCAATGTATGGAGAGAAATTATTTGGAGAACGATAGATTTGGAGCTCCTGGGAATAAGCCGTCCAACTGACAGGTGTCAGGAACGCATTATCTCGATGGCTGGAATATAGATTAACCGACGACCTTAAAAAGGCGGCCGGGAAAAGATTAGATGTGGAGTTCGAGAATTAGGTGTTGTGTCGCTACTTGAGAGTTAGGTCTCTGTCTAACACTTGGCTGTTATATAGGCCGAGTCTGACGTTCGCAATACGGGTAAAGGCTCGTACAGACTCGCGCGATATCGCAGGAGCGACAGGCACCGACAAAGGAATTGTGCTACTAGTGTCGCGTCGCGCCCGCGATATCGCACTAGTCTGTACGAGCTTTAAAACTGTTTTTAGGTGCCTGCATACTTGTCTATTTAGTTGACTGTACGTAACTCGAGCGGTAGTTTTGGGTTCCCGAGTTAACTGAAGCGAATCTAATTGTCTGCATCCGTGCTTTTGTATTTCATTTTGGAATTTTCTTTACTATTCCTGTTTATGAAATTTTCTCCTTAATTCGGAGGGAGACATGAGATACACATATTACAAAATTGCTTTTTTTGTCTGTCTGTGTGACCGCCTTGTTCTTCTGAACCACGCAACGAATTTTTATGCGGTTTGCACTATCATTTAGAGAATTTATTACGGAAGGTTTACCTATATATGTATAATAAACTAGCTGACCCGACAGACTTCGTTCTGTCAAAAGCTATTTGATTGTAGCAGTTTGTCTACGCGCAAAGGAAACTCCACTACTCTACCCTACCCTACCTACCTACCTGCCTACCTACCCTACCCTACCTACCCTATCTACCCTACCTACCCTACCTACCTACCCTACCCTACTTATCTACCTACCCTACCCTACCCTACCTACCTATCCTACCCTACCTACCCTACCCTACCCTACCCTACCTACCCTACCTACCTACCTACCCTACCCTACCTACCCTACGTACCCTACGTACCCTACCTACCCTACCTACCCTACCTACCCTACCTACCCTACCTACCCTACCTACCCTACCTACCCTACCTAAAACCTTCATTTTTTTTTAAATTAAAACCTATTCTCTGACAAAGACGCTGGCAGAGTGTTCCACACTTTGGCTGTGCGCATAATAAATGTGGAGGAGAAGCGCTGAGTACGACTGGACGGGATATCTGCTGAGCGCGGATGGTACCCTGCAGTACGCTCGACTTTATGGCGGTCATGTAACGACTTTTATGCAATGTTTCTCTGAATATGATTTCTTTTAGACCATTTAAGTGTTAAGTTTGTACGAAATCCGCGTACAAATCGCGGGCAAAAGCTAAAACTATCGGATTTAGAAAAGCCAACAGCATGTGGCGTTTTATAGAACTGCGTAAATCCACAAGAATCTTCGTGAAAACTCGGAGCTACACTGATTCGGGACCTAACGAAAGGAACCTAACAAATTTGTAAAAGCACAGACCAAGTCTTGTGTTTTCGGGAAATTACCAGAATTGTTTTGTTAGAAAGAAGAAAAAAAAATGTTTATTTGAGGTAAACAAGACGCAAAAAAAGAACACAAACACAAAAAATATGCGTCACATGCACGAAAAACCGCCATAGCTCAGCATAACGCTGCGACCCTATGCGAGACATAGCCCCAGCGCTGGTTTTTCAGCGACAGCTGGCGTTGACGTGATGACGCCGATCGGTGCATCGTACAAGAGATAAAAATAAAATAAATTCACAATACATAATACTAAATGTTTTTATAAAAATAATATTTTTAAAACCACTCTAAAAAAAAAACTAATAAATCAATTAATTTTTAAATCTTTTGTTTTTCCTTGCTTATTTATTTATGTTTTTGTGTCATAATCAGAGATCGGATATTCGGATGCATATTCACCTAAAGTTGAGATGTTGGCTAATATGGAATGCGCTATTGTATCGGTAATATATTTTTTCCTATTATTTAAATAGGAAAAAATATATTACCGACTGGGTTGAAGAAAAAAAAAAGAAGGTTTTTTCAATATTATTTTCTGCTATATTTTGTATGGAAGTTGAAAAAAGTGGTTCAGCCACATGCGAGTAGACCATAATAATGATGTTGATCATATTATAGAAAGATGATCAAACGTCAGTCTCGTGTCATTTTTCGGAAAACTCATTGTGAATATTAGTGATTTTCCGTAAATACTTAATTTATTTGAATAATCCCTTTCGTCCACATGCAAAACAAAGAACACAACTTTTCAAATCACAAATAATTTTGCTTACATTGTTTTTCCCTTTCTCACAAACAATGAACAAAATTTATCAAAATCAGTCGATTTCGTGCACGGCCCCTTAAAATGCTAAAGATTAAGTTCAGAATCGAACGAGAAAATCTGACAGTTTGTGGTAACTTGAGGTGCTGGCTACCGTATCTACGTGCGAATAATTTCGCTACTACATATTTTCATAGAAAAATATTTCATTAGTGGACAGTAATCTTTCGGTCGATCTCTTAGTATCCTCGCTAGCTGCTCTTACAGAATACAGACAATGTTCTATTGTATACTTTTAATTAAACTCCGGAGGGTTGGCATACTTGGCACTATTGAATGACCAATAGAATAGAGCCACAACAAAGGGACACACTGTACCCGTCCGTAAATATGGCACACAGGGTTCTAGAAAAAAAAAAAAAAATGGTTCCGTAGTTGTGATAAATATTTACGTATGCACGATAAATATATACGATTTTATCAACCGAAAAAATAAGTTTGTATTTCATAGTATTTCTCGAAAAAACTATACTTAAAACAGAAAATATCCCATACCTCAAAAACTATTGACTAATAAAAGAATTACTTTGAAACATCATCTTTTTAATTATAGGATACAACGATACACGCTTACGTGCATATTTTTTTTTCATCCTTTAGTTACATGTACGGGGAGTTACCCCTAATTATTTTTTTCGGAATTTCACTACACCATTGTTTAGCGGTGCATACACCTTCTTTCTAATGTTCATCGATATAGTGCAAATAATCTCCGATTTAATGGATATGTCACATCCGGACAAACCGACAGATTGAGTGACAGCCGGACATGACGAAATGATAAAGGTTCTGTTTTTACCATTTGTAGAGCGCTGTCTCTGTCACTCATACCAGAGAGACAGTTCAGGAATGAAATAAATAAAGAAAAATTGTTTATTCCGCACCAATAAAACGCACACTACAAATATTAAAATACACACATGCACCGGAGCCAAAACGATCATATTATTCAAGCAATAAAAGATTTATAATTTAGCCCGTTGCTTGATGCCAGGAGTAGAGGGACCAAAGACAATTTACATTGCGTAATTACATTGTTTTGGGACACTGGCAAATGACAACAACGAAACAATTTAAAAAAAAATACGATTGCAGCAACAACAATAACTAGAACAATTAAGCCGTGCGTCGCATCTATCCAAGAATAGGTCGTTGCTCAGCAAAATACTGCGACTTCAAACTAACGTATCGTCAACAGCGCTGATTTTCAGCAATTGATTTTCAGTCTCTTTTTAAAGCTTATTGGGAACAAAAAACAAATACTTACATTTAAGTAAAACGAAGCTGCAATAGTTAAAATGTAGCGCAGCTACCAATGCCCAACTCCTAGTGAGAGGGTAGATTGTTCCAAGACTAATACAAAACAAAGGTGTTTTAAACAAATATTAAAGAAAAGAAAATAATTGAATATAGGTACATTGAGATAAATGCCGTGTGGGTGTGAGTATGTAGTGTTGAGTAAGAGAGGATGGGGGTGTGTTTTATGTAGTGTGTGTGTGTGTGTATTTCGAGATAATATATTTCCACAAGTGTTTCTGTTGTCATAAGTACATCAAAACAGCTTGGAAACGGATGAAAAAAATAATACTTAGTTCATTTATATTTTTAGTCAATAGTTTTAATGTCACATAATATTAAGATCATTAGAATGATAAGGAAAAACTGTGCAAGGTATTAAAGCTATTTCATTTTAATTATTTATCATAAGTAAGACATTTTTAGTAAAATATCGAGTTTTATCTAGCATTTATTTCTGGTAACAGAATAGATGTAGATATTTTTATTTATACTATTATATATTTTTGAGCTCATGTAGATAAAATAGTGCTGCTACGGTTGATCGAGGCTTTACATCACAAACTCGATCAGAACGGCGTCTACTGCCAGTTCTAACTAGTTCATAATTCTGCTGGGTATTCTTACATGTGCAAAATTAACCCCCGGATACAGTACTCATATACTTGATTGAATATAAATAGAGTGTGAATACATTGAAATGCAAGTAGTCAAGGTGTGTTCGTAATTGGATTTTTTTATTGAATAAAGACGTCAATAGTACAACACTTCCTACCTTATTAAGTTATTACTGTTAAGTAAAATAAACACGTTACATAGGGTATGATTGTGAGCAACTTGTTTTACGACACGGCCAATATTCTTACAAATCACTATAGAAGTATGAGGAACAGGGTGTAAAGTTCACTCATACTCTATAGTAAAGGGAGGATCCTCCGACCAGACGAGTGTTGTTAAGCTCCTAAAAACTTAAAGTGAAGGCTTTAAGTTTTTAGGAGCTTAACAACACTCGTCAGGGCGTAAAATTATAAATAAACGACTGCGCGCACCCCCTGTGGGGTACGAATCTCGGCTTAGGGCAGAGTCGGAGGGAGGATGGCAAGGGACCGACGTGACGGAGGCTGGATAAAATCAGGGTTATGATTATTATCAGGGAAATTTAAAGCTACAGGCTCAGCTATGGCGCGGGCAGGCGCTTCGCTTACGAGCAAGGGTCGGGGAGGACTATTTAGTCGGGGATTTCGCGATGGGCCTCGGCGGCGAGGTCGGAATGACGGTCGTGTATTGTGTTTGCAAGCTACTGTACTTGTTTCCCTACTGCTCTCCTTGAGGAGAGTCGTAGGGTCGTCTGGGTCGGAGCCTGAACGGTTGATGTCGGGATATATATATGCTAGTCGCGCGGTAAACTCTGATAGCGCGATGCAGGATTTGTGACGTCAGGTCTTTGATGCGTAGTTTGCATGTGGCGTTGCAGATGCCGTCACACCACCAACCAACAGTTTCACAAAAGTGGCTTTATTTACAAAGTCAAAGTCAAATCATTTATTTCAAATAGGCACGTAAAAGACACTTTAGAACGTCAAAAATTACAATTATAGTTAATTGATTCTAGTTGCCCCTTCCAAAAGGTTGTTATGTATGGAGTAGAATGGGCAAGAAACTCCAAACTTACTCTTTTAAAATGTTAACAATAGTTTGTATACATTAATTAATAATTACAGGTGAAGATGTACCTAGAATAAAAATTACTATACCACAATAGGTAAAAATAATGAAAAGTGAAGTGTGACAGACAAATGAATAAATGCGATAGATGTACATACATGGTGCTCACATATTTACAAACATTGTATATGATTCTTCAGAACAAGGCTACGGAGTATTTAAGGATCGTAGCCTCGTTCTGAATTTTCTGCCTACCCCATGGGGAGAAGGCGTGAGTATGTGTGTACCTATTTAGGTAAATTATTGAAAAAGCGTAGTCACTTAAGGCTCCTACAAATAGGCGCGACACACGACGCGACACAAAGAGACCGCTCGTCGCGTGGCACGCGGTGTCTTTGTATCGCGTCGCGCGTCGCGTGTGTTTGTAGGAGCTTTTATAATAAGCTCGTAAAAAACAAGAGCAACACTCTTAAAATTTTGCTTTTTCGCACATGGTAAAAGTACTCTCGAACTTCGCAGGTTTAAAAAAGTTTCTAAGCATTTTTAACATGAAGTTGTTCATTTAAGATGCGAGTAAAACCGTTGGTAACAGCTAAGTAATTTTTTTTTTATGTAGAAACTATAAACCTTTTAGTATAATCAGCATATAATGTTCCCTGTTCATGTTTGTTGAGTACCGGAAGACGTAGCGTTGGAAGGGGGACCGATGACCTTATGAAAGCCGCAGGAATCCGCTGGATGCGGGAAGCACAAAACCGGTCGAGGTGGCGGTGCTTGGGGGAGGCCTATGTCCAGCAGTGGACGTCTTTCGGCTGAAATGATGATGATGATGATGAATGTTCCCAGTGCTGGGACACAGGCCCCTGTTATCTACCTCGCGGGACCTAGAACCAAAAAAATTCACGACATCAAGATGTCGTGAATTTTTGCTTCTAGGACATGTCAGTTTTCTCACGATATTTTCCTTCACCGTTTTGAGGTCAGTGGTGATGAAATTATTTACACAAAGTAAAGCGCCTGCCTGGGTTCGAACCCACGACCAATAAATCGTAAGACGGCGCCGTTATACCACTTGGCCACCACTGCTCTCCTGTTTCTATAGAATTTCTTTTTTTTTTGCCATCTATCAAAACAACGACCAAATTGATTTTAATATTGTTAAATTCGGAAAATAAGGACAAATAACCATAACCATAATAAATTATTATCTTGCGTTGTTAAGAAAATGTAAACAAAAATATTCAAGCGTGTGTACTGTGTAGCATACCAATACTTCGGCAAGTCCTAAAAATAATCTCTGTCTGCCATCAGCTGATAAAAACGAATACTCGTTTGAAATGGCGCCTTAAATAAGTAGCTCTCAATGTTATGATCACGTTTGAACTATAAAATAATAAACTTTTGATAGGTTTCAGATAAACATTTAAGCCAAAGTATACACCGTGGCATTTTAGTCGTCTTACAAAGACAGCCCACTTCATGTATCCAATGACTACTAATCATTCATGTAAAAAAAAAATTTTTTTTTTGAACATTTTTTTTTTTTTTTTTTTTAATTAATTATGACGCATGACATAGTTCAAAACACCCTGTTACGAGTGCAGTCGGAGCCTTGTGATACAAGGGCGCCGCAGAATGGATTTAGATTAAGTTTAAGTTGCAATAGTAAGAAACACATTTTGAAAAAGGGGTCATTGCACTCATCATTATGAGCAACCTTTAGTATGGAACAAAACATGACGTCATGAAAAAAATTTTGTTGTTCCATACATTTATGTACGCATAAGGCCGCTTCCTATTTAAGGGGGCGTACAACGGTCCACTAGCGCTACTCCTTTAAAAAAATATTATCTCGTGACTGAGAAGGAATTATGAAAAATGGCTCAATCAACTATCTCGGTAAGTGTGTCTAGAATTTTCTATCTCTCATCTCTCTGTCGTGTGCCAAATTTCAGCCCTATGGCTTCTGTGGAAGTGCGTGAAATATTGATTGCAAAATTCCAGGACATACAACTGAAGTTAAATAAAAGCTTTTATTATTATTATTACTAGCTGTTGCCCGCGGCTCCGCCCGCGTGGATATCGGTTATCGCGTAAAAAAGTAGCCTATGTCCTTCTCTATATCCCAGGCTATATCTCTGCCAAATTTCATGAGGATCGGTTCAGCGGTTTAGGCGTGAAAACGTAACATACAGACAGACAGAGTTACTTTCACATTTATAATATTAGTATGGATTGCCCGCGGCTCCGCCCGCGTGGATGTCGGTTATCGCGTAAAAAAGTAGCCTATGTCCTTCTCTATATCCCAGGCTATATCTCTGCCAAATTTCATGACGATCGGCTCAGCGGTTTAGGCGTGAAAACGTAACATACAGACAGACAGAGTTACTTTCACATTTATAATATTAGTATGGATTCAAACAAATAGACCGAACTCGTGGGGTAACACAGGGGTCAAAGGTCAAAATTCTTCCCAAATAAAGATAGTTCAATCATAGATAAAAGCCAGGGCTTGTTAACGTTACCAAATAACAAAATAATAACCGTTACGTAACGTTAAATTTCAATATTATACCTACTAACTTTAAAAAAATTTAGCGTTACTTGATAACATTACCAGTAATATAAAGTTAATTAACATTAACAAAAAAACGATAACTAACGTTAACTTAGCTACTTTGCCGTTCTGTGGGCAAGAATCAGGCAGATTCAGGCAACGTTTTGATCGGCACGGAATCAGAGACGCGCGATGGCGGGCTTCCGCCGCGCCACACGCCTGAGGCCCCACTACTTACATCTCACCCGTTTAAAATAACGATAAAATTAATAGTCGCATAAATAACGTTAAATCGATTACCGTTATTTTAATAATAACGTTAACTCTGTCAATACAAGGTAACGTTATGAAAATTTACCGGTATTTAAAGCCCTGGATAAAACCAAAGAAATAAAAGTTACAAACTTCATTTCATTAAAAAACACTTCATAAAGTCACTTCTTTTCATTAAACAATCACTCCTTTTCATAAAAAAATCACCGTGATATTTTCAAACCAGAGATTTTCATTCATTTTTATTGCTTGAGATAAGATTGCTGTTTTATTATTCAGAGGGCTATTGTTATCTCTAAGTCATTTAGAAAACTATGCGAGTTGTAAAACTAGAATAGTTACCTACTGTTATCATTTTCATATTTATTTTCAATTATTTCGTTCAATTTCATTTTAATTTATTTTCAATTTTATTTTAATTTGTTATTCAATTATTTATTTCACTAAAATTTATTTTCAATTATGTATTTGGATTTTATGTGACCGAATACATTAATTGATCGCGTCATGGCTTAACATGTTTTTAAGATAATTTTAATAACAAAATATGGACAAAAAAAATTATTTTATATTTTTTATTCTACTATGAGTTTGCTCTTGACTTTAGTCTAGGTCTGGATGACAGAGACAAAGTCTACGATGGAGTGAGCTTACCCAGAACAAGCCTGTTCACTCTCACTTTGAATAGATTAGGGTTGTATGCGTTCGGAAACACAGACGCAGGCAGAGAGTTCCACTCCTTTGCTGCGCGCATTATAAAAGACGCTTGAAAACGCTTAGTGCGAGTTGGTGGAATATCAACTAGGTAGGGGTGGTAACTTGCAGTGCGTCTAGATGTCCGATGGTAGAAGGGGGCCGGTGGAATGAGGTCGTGGAGTTCATGGGCACACTCTCCGAAGTACAATCTGTAGAAGACCGACAAGCAGGCAACCTTGCGGCGATGAGCCAAGCTGTGAAGCTTGGCATCCACCAGTTTTACGTCACCAATGAGCCTCTTAGCTCTGCGTTCCACCGAGTCAAGCGCAGCAAGTTGGTACTTTGCTGAGCCATCCCAAAGGTGGCTGCAATACTCCATACAGGAACGGACTTGTGCTTTGTAAAGGGTTAAAAGCTGTCCAGGCGTAAAGTATCGCTTCACCCTATTTAGGACGCCCAGTTTCTTGGCCGCAGTATGAGCTTCGCACTCGATGGTGGAGCCGAAGTTGAGACCAGATGTCAACTATACAATTTTATTTTATTTTTATAATGTACAGTGGCCAGCACATCAAGCTACAAGAAACTGTCTTTCTCCAAACGATTTTAAACTTTAAAATGTTAACAATTAAGTTCAAAATCGAACGAGAAAATTTGACAGTTTGTGGTAATTTGATGTGCTGGCCACCGTACCATAACATCACAACCAGTATTCCCTTGAAGGGTGTCGCTGTGGTTCATTGTATAGTGCACTACCGTTAATTCATTCATTTTAGAGCCACAAGCACAGCTCACCGATTTTGTCACATTGTATATTATTACTTTTTTCTATTTTGTTAAGTAAATGGTAATTGTTGAAAGGCCTACACTGTCCTCCCATACCTATTAACACTGTTATTTGATAATATTGTAAAGCCAATTATTTTTAAAAGAGTAACCGTGGAGTTTCTTGCCGGTTCTTCTCCATAGGAAACGACTAACTGGAACCGTGCACCTAGCTTCTGACGTTTCGACACCCGCTAAGTATACATATGTATCTGCCAGATACACGAAACGGTTTTTATTGCATTTTTGGCATCTATATACCTATATTTACCACATACAAGTTTTTTTAATTTTTTTATTAACCCAGCATACATTTTTCTCGCTCTCCTATAAAATTTGCATTTGTCAGTTACTTAGTTGTACTTAGGACGTGTCGGTTTCATAAGTGCCCATTTGCCCATGTAGGTTTATGTGAAATAAAATATTTTGATTTTGATGAAAAAACTTTATTATTATTTCCTCATGCAGTCATGTTTACCAATTTCCCTTGTAATAATCGATAATACATACGCATACATACATAAACTCACGCCTTCATCAAATGGGGATAGGCAGAAACTATAGAATGCCACCTGCTACGCTCCTCACATACTTCTTTTGCTTAGTTCATACATCGGGTCATACGCCAGTTGCGAGTACTACGCAGCTGACCTTTCTGAAAAACATCACCAATTAGGTCACTATAAGTTCTCTTAAGGCGTTCCTACTCACATCTGCCTTGTACTTTCTATCGCCTTTCATACGTCGATAATAATGCCATGAAACCCAAATCAAGAACGACAGACTGTTACTGAAAAGCAAATGAAAAACCTATTAACATTGCCCGACGTGAGGATCAAATCTAAGACCAAGTTCAGAAGTCCTTACGACCACTAGACCATCGTGACATTCATAATAATATTTTGAGAGAATAAATATGTAGAGAAAATCTCAGCGCTTTTCACCGAGAAAAGCATCTCGAATAATGTTTAAATTATTTCGACTCGTTTGTGAAATATCAGGTGTATCACCTCAACTAAAATATAACCAGACTCGAAAGATTGGCTCGTTCTTCGGCCAAAGAATTAGCATTGCCATTCAACATGGCAATGCTGCCAGTCCTCTGGGCACGTTTCTGGACGACAGGGATGCGGAAGAAGTACTTCGACGCCTAAGTGATTTTTTTTATTTTTATAAATGGCCTCTCTCAGTCAACCAAGGAGGTTGTCTACTGCTTAACCGGACTTTTCTGTGGGTGCCTCAATAAATTGGGCCTCCAGCCAGGGCATAAAACTTTAAAACTAAGCGACTACGCTAAGGGCATCCCCCTGCGGGGGTACGAACCTCGGCTTAGAGCGTCGCTTGGGGAGGACAGCAAGGGACGGACTGGATCGGATTATACGTCCAAGTGTCTTTGTGTTTTTGTATGTATTTGTATACTAGCTTTTGCCCGCCCCCCTAAATCGTTGTTTTCTATATGGATAAAAGCTGAACAGAGCTGAATAAGTGTGGTTAGATCCTATCGCGTAAAAAAGTAGCCTATGTCCCTCTCCATATCCCAGGCTCCATATCCATATCTCTGCCAAAGTTCATGACGGTCGGTTCAGCGGTTTAGGCGTGAAAACGTAACAAACAGACAGAGTTACTTTCAGATTTATAATACTAGCTTTAGCCCGCGGCTTCGCTTGCACTTAAATAATAAAAATAATAAACTATTAACACACTATTAAAGTGGTGGTCATGCAAAGGTTGGCCATTGCCATCCAACGTGGCAATGCAGCAAGCGTTATGGGCACTTTTGCGCCGGGAACAGTTAGGGGCGGGTTATTTGACTAAGTGTTTGACTGGAACTTTTGTTTTAATGTAAATAATGTATGACCTAATTTAATTTTTATTTTTATATTTTTCATTTGATATTTTAAAATGTATGACCTAAATTAGAATGGAATTAAATGCTATTAAGTTTCTATAATAATATAATTCAATCATGATTCGAAAGACACGTGGCGCCATCTATTATCTTAAGATTGTTTGTTTTCCTCGGGAACACAACAATAACGTTCTTCTTTTTTTTTTGGAACGAAAAGTACCCTATGTCCGTTTCTGTACACCTGACGACGTATATGCAAAATTTCGGGATGATCGGTTCAGTTGTTTAGGAGTACATCATCATCATTTCAGCCGAAAGACGTCCTCTGCTGAACATATGCCTACCCCAAATGGGGGGGTAAGCCATAATCGCCACGCTTGGTTGGCGGGTTGGCGATCGCAGTATGGTGTTAAAAATGCAAAGAGAACGCTGCTGCCCATTCTCTAGTAAGTCCCTTAGTCGCCTTTACGACACCCACGGATGGAAATGAGGTGGTGCTATTCTTTACATCCGGCACCACATGGACGGTTTAGAAGTTAAGCCTACCAAATGCGCGAGGCAACTACTCGCGACTTCGCGAGCCTACTTAGGCTCGATCCTACATGGTCGTATTTAAGGCGATATGCCTTAAATATGACCGTCTTATTTACATAGGTACTATTATATTATCATCACTAACATTATTTGAACCATAAGACGTCCACTGCTGGACATGCAATGTTATTTCATTGCATGTCAAAAAGTACAACATGATTATCGCCAAATTACCATTGAATATACAGCTTAGCTTACATGCAATGGCAAACATTACTAAGGCACTATTTAGTGGCAAGCTGCCAGGTCAAAGCACTTATTTAATGGGTAGTATTTAAACGCAAATAAATAAATAAACTTTTTGTATCCAAAAATAATCCGAATTCCAATCAAAATAACTGATTGCACAGCTAAATACTCAACTCAAAATATAACTAAATAAGCAACAATTTATATTCGTGGCGCACCGCTATTTATCTTAAAGTTTTTTAATGATCTACAAAAGTGATATCGAAAGACCTAAACATCGAAGCGGGTCTAAATTTGTTTCCAAGCAATAATAATGAGTAGTCGACGGGCCCCCGTTTGGCGGGGACCCTATTTCTGAGTGGTAAAAAAAATAACCACGTAGGAAATGGCGGGGTTTTAGACCTAGCCATACCCTTCGAACCTAACCTGTCCGAGTCAGGGTGCCCCAAATCCCGATTAGTTTATATGTAGTGAAATAATTTAATTGAACTAAAAAAGTATATAAATGATGGAAATAAATCGATAGATGATATTTTTTTTTTTAATGTGCAATTAATAATATCCCTTATTTAATTGTCTTTAATATCCCTTAAGTGATTGGGAGAAAAGTGGTTTTACGATACATCTCTGTCTAACCCCTCGAGGAATACAGGCGTGGCGTGTTATGTTTAATGTAAGATGACGAGATTCTTAAATAAGCATCTTATCAAGTATTACCTCACTCTGGCCTACTTATTGACCCTTATAATGAACGACCAACGAGCGTGAAAAAAATTACATAAGGCATTCATAAGTGACTGCAAGTGATATCTCGATAAGTAATCATTATCATCATTTAAGCTGAAAGACGTCCACTGTTGGACATATGCCTCTTTCAAGCGAGAAAGTAATCTCACTCTCTCTCTTCCTCCTGGTTATTATCCCAATCAATTGGGGTCATCCCTACTAGTACTTCTGCGCCACACCGCACGGTTGTGGATTGTCTCTCTTGTTATGCTGCTCGCTATCGATTGATTGATTAATCTGCCTAGCCTTTTCCCAACCTATGTTGGGGTCGGCTTCCAGTCTAACCGAATGCAGCTGAATACCAGTATTTTACATGGAGCGACTGCCTATCTGACCTCCACAACCCAGTAACTGGATAAGTCGATAGCCCTTGGTAAGACTGGCTGTCAGAATTTTGGGCTTCTGACGACCCGTAACGACGTATGTTGTTCGCTATCATATAATAATTATTTATTTAAGCACATAAAGGTTTTGTAGTACATGGGACTTACAAAGCAGGCAGCATTATTAATTACATGGTGTAGGTACAATTAATTGTTGAGTGAATCGCTGCTCTCCTAGCTAGATCACTGAGTAATCTGTATTTAGGAGGATATCATTATTTATTGTTCGTAGCCAAGCGAGAGAGTAATCAATAATCATTATATTCTTACAAAAACAAGATAATGCTGCTGACTGTTTCCTTCTTTATTAGTTCACGATGCCCACAGGAGTATAGAGAGATATATAGCTTTACGCTTATCATTTTTCAGGGACCAAATCGTCAAAGATTCGCAAGGAAAATGCACATTCAACAGTAACAAGCTTATTTTAACCACAGTTTCATCCTACACTCTCAGAGTTTTATGTATATTTTGGAAATTATGAAATGATTTCAATCAGCTTAAAATATAACTAAAAGAGTAATCAGATTATATGTTATCCGTCAGAAAATCTTTGCTGCTCTACCTCAAAACAACTAACTGTATTCGTTGTTCAGTAACACACAGAATCCGTTACACTGTAAAACCACTGAAATCACAATTACACAATCTCATCCTGTTATGAATGGCCATTGATAAGCCACAGATCCATTCAATAATTCACGTTCCACTTTTCATACACAAAAAAACTTTAAAAAAACATTTTCTTCATCACCAATTTTAAACTCACTTCGAAAAAATTTAAAGTTAATTGAGAACACTAACTGACAACGGCGACAAAATGCGAAATAAAAATATAAAAGCGCGGTAAAAATTCGGCGGGAAAATTCGATTCGTAAATGGAAGCAACACGTCTGCCTCGCTCAGGGGGCGGGCGTAAACTGACAATGTTGCCTGATTTCAGAAGGTTCTACTACAATTCATGGTGCCAGTACTGAATGCCTGATTTACTGGAACCTGGAAAACGCTGGTGATTTTAAAAGAAGATTAAATGAGTTGCGTTTCACATAATCGGAGTGTTTTCAAACTCGATCCTTGAACACATTCCTATTACAAGCTAGATTCATTTGAGGGTCTACCGAATTACTAATGTTATGATGAAAAATAAACATTGCCAGTAATCATATAAATTAAGATTCTGCAGTGAACTTCAATTAATTCGATTGTGACGTTCCTTCACTATCCCAATTAAAAAATAAAATTAAAAAATTAAAAAGCCTTTTATTTCCAGTAAATTTACGTTTCATAAAATCTATGTATGTGTTAGTTTTGTTTAGTTTATTCTATGTTATTATATTTATCTCTTACTTAATATATTTTTATGTGTATCCTATGTATTATAATCATAGTATTTATAATCATAATTTTTATTTAATCTACCGGAACCCCATAATGGGTGAAGGCCTCCGCCAGTGATGCGCATTTGACTCTGTCTTCAGCTACTTGTCTCCAGTTTGGACCAGCTATTGCTTTAATATCGTCTTCCCATCTTGTAATAGGTCTACCTCTTGTCCTTTTGCCTAGTGGGCCGTTCTAGAATGTTACTTTTTTGGTCCATCTATGATCTGTTAGCCAACACTATCCCAATATAATGTTGTAATTACTGGACAATTTTCCTATTTTGCTAGCTGAAATAACTAATAATAATATTTACAAATAGTTACCGAACTCAATAAAAATCAATCATTTCAAAAAAGAAACGTCTACAGTCAGCTATTTTGTTTTTTCGTCCTTCGCACGATAACAATTGCGTTGTTCGGACCCATTTTTCTTTCATAAACAACATTAAATGGCAGTTTCAAATCAAAGGAGATTTGATTTTTCGGTCTCTCTATACATTTTATAAAATTGAAGTCGCTTTTCGTTGTTCTTCTAAACTACGCAATGGATTTTTACACGGTTTATAACAATATTAAAGAATGTATATCGGAAGGTTCATTCATGTGTATAAAATATAATATTAAACTTACTAATTATACCAAAGAAACCTCCATGTTTTCTCAAATCATAAAAACCGTACAAAGCAGAGCTGAGGCGGGTCGCCAGTTCAATAATAATTAAAAGGGAACTAATGAAGACATGGTTGTGTTTATTACATAAAATAGAACATACAACAACATAACAACAAAGAAACAAAACAACAACAACAAACATACAACACACACACTACAACAACAACACACAACATAAAACAAACAAAAATACAACACAACAACATAGAACAGAACATAGAACATAGAATAGATCTCTAGACTTCGCTCCAGACACATACATACCCTTATATAAATTTGCATTCCTAATGGGCAAAGTTGAGTCACAAAACTGTGTAGAATGCAACTTAATTGAAAATGTTATCATATCATCATCAAGTGTTTAAAATTGGCAAACACTGGAAACTGTCGAGTTAACGCAACTGTCTAATCGGCAAAACTGACTAATCAGTGAAACTAACTAATCAACGAAAGTGGCGAATTAAACAAACTGACGACTGAGGGAAACTGACCAGTGATACGCGGACTCGTCACCAGTGCCACTTTCAGATACGACATACACCGCAGTATCTTCACCATATTAGAAATATTCTTCAGAATATGATTGTGACTTTTTAGGGTTCCGTACCAAAATGGTAAAAAGGAACCCTTATGGTGTAACTCAGTCTGTCTGTCACAGCTGAATATCTCAAGAACGACTGATACCATCAACTTGAAATTTAGAATAGTTTTAGATGACGTTTGCCCAACTATTTTGCAAATAAGAAAGAAACAAAAAAGTTTATATTTTTTTACAACAGGGACTGAAAGGTGGTCTTAAAAATTCTAAATGCCGCTTCTAGGGCATGTGGGGTATCATATGAAAGAGCGCTGTTTGCACATGCTCAAACATTTTTTCTTTTTTCTTTAGGCCGCATAGTTTTCGACTTTTGATGAAATTTAAAAAAAAAATACCGTTCCCCTCCCTTATCTCCGAAGTTTGCATAGAGAAAAATCTGAAATTATTCTATGTGATAGAAGCTTATGTAAAGATTACAGGAAAAGTAAAACCATGTCTCTAAATAGCACACTTTTTCAGAAATCAACAAAAATTACATTAGTTCCTTTATCTGTCAATAGATGGCGCTGACCTAAAACTGCAATATTCTACACCGCAGTGTTAAAATTAACTGACGAATAAAGGCCTCGCCGATGTAAATTTTAAAAAAAATCACGATTCACAACCAAAATATCCTCCTTCCTACCTACTCGCAGGTTGCTTTGGGTGAAGCACAGTTGTAGTTTTTTCTGGGCACATAACTATAATATTTATGTCCTACTTATACGAATGAAGCTTATGAAGCTATATATGATGGTACGGAACCCTCGGTGCGCGAGTCCGACTCGCCCTTGACCGGTTTTTTTTGTAGACATGATATTTATTCAGATTTAACTGTTGTTGTGGCAACTATGTCATTTGGTGTAAATAGATTTTATTTTTATTTTTTATCTTTATATAGATTGTATCCTATTTTGTATATGTGAGAACGTTATAGGCCTAGTAGACTGTAGATTTGCTAAGCATTTTCTATTTTGTACCTGTAATGGTTGAATCACCTTCCTCTCATACCTATTTTTAAAAGAGTAACCACGGAGTTTTTGCCGGTTCTTCTCCATAGGAAACGACCAATATTGGAACCGTGTACCTAGCTTCTGACGATTCATAAGTGCCCGTGTAGTTTAAGTGAAATAAAATATTTCGATTATGATTGGAGACCTGCATAAAAATTGTTCCCCCTTTTATTCTTTGCTACATTTTTCCACAAAACAGTAGAGTTTTCTCAAAGACACGTGTGCTACCTCATCTGGTTTGTACTCATTTGTTGACAAACAAATAAACAAGTAACTATGATAGTTAGGTTGTTTGCTCTCCCGCACAAAGGAAAACTTAGTAAATATGTACCTACTACAGGCATTTGCATACTTCTATAAAGAGTTTGCACAATTTGCAAGACCGTAACAATACATATTTGTTAAGGTCGCGAATCATACTTTAGTCAACATACACCCAGACAATGAGCTGCAAATTGCAAAAAATGTGAGAATATTTGAATTTCGCGGGCTGCCTTAGCGCTTTCCCCATAAGGGCCTATACTACCTCAAATGGCTTAGCATGATCCTCCGTTATGTCGAAAATACTGCAGCATTAATTTTGAAATAAATATATGGTAAAGTTGAGGATTAATGTTAAGTGCTATGTTAGCCGAAAACACGATTCCATAAAAAAAATCTATAGAAAAAAAATCCAAAGCTACCTCCAAACCGAACAATAAACCGCTGGTATTCAAAAAATACTTCAAATTAGATAATGAAACTTTGCATATTAACTGAACTAACTACGAGTATAAAGCAGATCTTGTGTTATTTACTTTTTTTAAATGACCATTATTTTTACCGTAAAACGAAATTACCTAAACTATATGGCCTTGGAGCCTTTTCCCTGCCGCCCTGTCTCGCTTGCTCGCGTGACCGGTAGCAATAGTGTGCGAGCGAGATACAGAGTGAGGTGGCGCTGAGGTTGTATAGACTCTTAAGAGCCAACTGGTCGCGGGCTCAAACTCACTGGTGGGTGTGGCCAAAAAGCACGCTGTCTCACCTAGTATCGTGTCCGTAATGTGTTGAGTGAAATGCACGATAATTCATAGTAAACCGCGCGCGTAAAAAAATACGAAAAGTCCTTTGGAAGGTTGAGTTTTATGAAAAAACTACTGGATAAATCATTTACAAATAAAGTTAATTAAAATCTTCGATAATTGAGCTTCGTCGGAGCGGACTTTGTTTTGGATTTTACACTTCTTTTATTACTTATTTACGCCCCAAGTTGCGTTACAATTAGCAGGAAGAAACGAAGGCTTTTTATTTTAATATTGGCTGCTTCCGTACAGACAAAACGATGTCATGTTTAACTTTGGATGTACAATGTCAAACAGTGGAGTAATACCCCCCCGAAATTTGTATGGAAAAAGTATCGACTAGTTTCATCTTAAGCCTAAAAACTCTTAGGCATGTAACCGTCTAGAAATTACAAAGTAAGTATTAGGAATCTACATCGCAAGTCAGAGTTCAATAGCAAACGTGCTAAAAATACCTTTAAGGTAAAGAAAGATCCAAGATGTACTATTTCCTTTAAACCTTCAAGCAGAAGTGGATGGAATTTTCAATATAGATGCGCTAGAATTCTTTCTAGCATTCGAAGGTGAGAAATATTACGAAACTCATTTTGTGTAGGTGATGCAACCATAATAAAATATCAACATACATTTTTATCTTGGGAGATTTATGATTGAAGGTTTTCAAATATTAACGATAAGACGCAGATATATGCCAGTGACCTTGAGTGGTTAGATTGCATGTTCTGTACTGAGCTCACGCAACGCGTTGTACGTCCAGCCAGTAATAGGACTCGCCCATCCAGGAGCGCTGTCCCAAATAAGACGCATTATAAATTTTCTAGTTTTGCCCGCGGCTCCGCCCGCGTGGATGTCGGTTATCGCAAAAAAGTAGCCTATGTCCTTCATGACGATCTGTTCAGCGGTTTAGGCGTGAAAACGAAACATACAGACAGACAGAGTTACTTTCACATTTATAATATTAGTATAGTATGGATGGATTATACATAAAACAAAAGGTATTTTAATAAAACACTTATACAAAAAGATCAATAATTAAATTATCATTAAAAAGGTGCAGGTTTCAAAAAAATACGCTTGATAGATTTTGCGTGATTCTCAGTTTTTTATCCGCGTTAGACATAACTTTACAAATTAATTTCACTATGTAATATAAACATAATATAAAATATTCATAGGTTATTAAGAAAATGCTCTAATTTAACATATATTTTTTCCAAATCATTAAAACTACTCGTTTAGACGTGATTTTCAGTATAAAATCATTAAGTAAGTAAGTAAGTAAGTAAGTAAGTAAGTAAGTAAGTATTTATTTGCATTAACCTCTCGTATGTCGTAATTAGAGACACAATTAAAAACCCATTGTGTCTCGCCTAATTCTCATCAAAAAAAGTTTGTGATCACTAGCATAAGGTGATATAATTGTTTAAATTGAACTTTATCATGAAAAATTATTTGTTGTGTGTTTTCTTTAAATAGAAATACCCTGTTTGAAATAAAAAAATAAAACTATTTTTATATTTTATTTAAAAATTATGAGTAAAATCATAATCTAATTGTAACAGAAATTTGATAGAAAGAAAAAGACTGATTAAACAAACTTAAACAACAATTTATTAATAAAAGGTTTATATTCAATATAATAGAACTCCTCCCCTGGCTCGAACACATGCGGTGATCCTCCTGGGCATGCTGAGAATAAAGCTATCCAGCATTTCTTGGGGTAACCTGTCACATTCTTGAATAGCGACTTCCCTGAGCTCTGGCACTGTCTGGGGACGTGGCTGATGGTTCCAAACAGCTCGCTTAAGAGCATCCCACGCGTGCTCTATTGGGTTTAAGTCAGGCAAGCCGAATCATATTATAATCTACCGTACCTAACAAAAAAGATTTCGAGTTTTCAAAGTGATCGCAAACTTTTTTTGATGTGTGTATGAAGGGTTTTAGTCTGTTATCGTCGCCTTAAGATAATATAGGACTTAAAATCAAAATAAAAGTCATTTATTCAAATTAGGCTGAGAGTCAGCACTTTTCGAAAGTCAAAAAGGTACCTCAGGTACCTCACTTATGGGCAGTTAGGTGTATAAATTTCCATGGGATTATGCGTGTCTTTGTCGTCATACAGCCTCGTTAGGCCGCTTGTAGACGTCCGTAGTTTTCACTGGACATTGGACCGGTAGGATCAGGAAGAGGATTTTATTTCCGTGGAGTTAATTTTAGGTGGCCAATAGACATTTTTTATTTGCATATTCCTCATCATTTAGGTGATCGACCGGCAAGAAAAAGTGCCCGTGGTCCACCCAGGTGAACTAAGTAGGTGGATCACGGCCGAATCCCGGGCTTAACGTGCTTTCCGAGGCACAAAGGGGTCTTGGTATGTAAAGATGGCCACCTATCCACGGATTAACCGCGGCGAACGTAGCTTAACCTGATCAATCGACCCGTATGGCTGTTACTGCTTAGCCACAAGCAGCTCTTCTACTTTTTCTTAGCTACAAGCTCATAATCTACTTATTCTTTCTATTAAAACATAATAAACCCATCAAGGAAAAGCAAGAAAAACCTGTTCAGGTGGAGGTTCATAGACGACTCCGCCTTGGAGTATAAATGGACGTAGCTTAGCAGAAAGGACTTTTAGAAGTATGAGGAACAGGGTGTACAGTTCACTCATACTCCATGGAAAAGGGAGGATCCTCCGACCAGACGGGTATCGTGTCTGGTGGGCAACTGCCCAACGGTTGATGTCGGGATGTTGTATATATGCTAGTCGCGCGTTAAACTGTGATAGCGCGATGCAGGATTTGTGACGTCAGGTCTTTTATGCGTAGTTCGCATGTGGCGTTGTTGATACAGCTACAGACTCAACCCACATTGTGGTCAGGGATGAGTTGTATATACCAAAGAGGTCCTAACGGTTGGTTCTTTCAATCAACAAAAAAAATCCGTGACTCTACAAAGAGAAGGTTGATTTTTTAATGTTAGGAACCAACCCATATGTAGCTGGGTACCTTCCATTAACCGTTAGGACCTCTTTGGCATATACAACTCATCCCTGATCACAATGTGGGTTGAGTCCTTTCTGCTTAACTACGTCCAAATGTGGTGCTGTTCCACAAACGATGGGAGACTTAATATCGTGTCCTGCGTACCTATCCTGTCGTCTGTACGTTACAGGAACTTATTGACGCTAGTGATGGCGCAAAACACGTACCCGGATTCTGGGCCGAGTCCATTTAGATTGACATCGACACGCTAAAGAAGAACTCATCATTTGTTCTTGTACCTATTGTGTTTTTGATTATTGATGTTGTATTGTAGTTGATTAGTGTATTATTAAAGATTTTGACATAATTAATGGTAAATTTGACATTATTATTATTGATTTTGACATTAGATAATATTTATTATTTTGACATTATTAGTAATTATTATAACATCCAAATGTATGTACTAACACTAGTGTTTAAAGTGTATATGTAACTAGCTTTTGCCCGCGGCTTCGCTCGCGTTAATTTCGATTAAAAATCCTCTTAACATACTACTTACTAAAGTTTCTATTATTATCATTCAATCATGATTCGAAAGACACGTGGCGCCATCTATTATTATAAGAACGTTATTGTTGTTTTCCTCGGGAATAGTATTTTTTTCGGGATGATAGGTATCTTATTTCCGTGTCTGTACACCTGACAATTTATATGCACAATTTCAGGATGATCGGTTCAGTGGTTCAGGCGTGAAAAGGTAACAAACAAACCAACAAACTTACTTTCACATTTATAATATTAGTTAGGGATTACTAACAAATTGGATGATATGATCTGTAAAAATAAATTATTTATTATTATTATTACAATCTACCAATACCTACTCACTACAACATTGTCAGTTTCATCAACTCAGCTGTATACATAAGTACCTTACATGTTGTAAACTTGGTTTCACCAAAACTGAAATTAAAAAGACCCTACGCCCAGATTCATCTCTAAAATAAAACAGATCTATAAAAGCCGTAATTCCAGCTACATTTAGGTCCACAGTGACAATAACGAACAGCCGAGTGCCTTCATTACTCGCTGACAGGGGACCGTTATAAAGTTTATTATAGACACAGACATGCCCTGCGCTCCCAGCACATAAAGAAAGGTTGGAGTTGTACAAGAAATACAGTAGGTACGTTTGTATTGTCTCATTATTTTTTTGTACTTTATTGTTAAGTGTTTTAGGTACTACCTATCCAGCATCGTAAAAACCATAGCGCTACAAGATTATTTTAACGCGTGGCCAAAATTTGAATTTCAAGTTCAAATTCAAGTTATTTATTACATAACAAAAACACATTTGTGTCGAAATATTTGCACAGTAGGTACAAAAAAGAAGCAACACGGACAATTTTAAATACAAGTCACCTTGTCCCTCACCTAAAAATACTATCTAACTTTACAAATAATAATATTCTTACTGACACAGAATTAAGTCCCTAGCTTGCTAAATAAATTAGCGCTGCCATCTTGCTTTTTGAATATTTCTAGTGATATTTCACAAAACAATTGCACAAAATAGATCATTTTGAATTTTCGCGAATTTTTTAGACGGTGGTATTTATAACAGCGCCATCTGTCATCAACTAGCTGAACTATTCTGTAAACTTAGTTGATAATAGATGGCGCTGTTTTCAATATTTATAAAGTTAACAAAATGTAGAATCATTGTCTAAATTGTGATATATATCATAAAATGTTGTTATATTCATACTCAAAAAATAGAAATGATAACATTCGTATCACGTTAAATATGGATTTACGTGATTTTACGTGCCGGATAACTTTAAACAATTATGTTAAAAATGCCTTTGAACCCTTTTCAACCCTCTGATTCGAGGGTTAAGGCCACAAAAGGTCAGACTTGAATTTAGAGGTCGTGAATTCAAAAATAAAAATACAAAAAGATTCTCTCCGGCGGGGAATCGAACCCCGGTCTCCCGCGTGACAGGCGGGGATACTTACCACTATACTACCGAAGATATGTTTAGCCTTATCAAAATTGTGAGATGTTTTATCCAACAGTCATTCGCAATAATCTTTCTTGTGACGTCAGTCAATTTAACGTCACAAGAAAAATCCAGTGCCCATTGCCAAAGATTTTTACTAAAGTCAGTGAGCCATCTTACAAGCTTATCATTGTTATTTTAATAGAATTAGGTGTAGACAAATCTTACGAAAATTATTTTACCTACTTAGAAAAGTAGGAAGTATACAGGGTGGATTTTTGAGACAGGGCAGTAAGGGTAGGTACTGTTACAGGGAAAGTCCACTTAAAAAAAAAAAAAACTATTTTTAACCCTTGAAAAGACTTTAATAGAAATTAGTCGATTTAACAATAATATGATTTTAATGTGTCCGCTACGAAGTTCAAAGTATGACTGTCCGAAACTAATACGAAACGTTACATGACGCCTATGAGGTGTCAGCGTTTATATTTTATATGCTTAGGGCTGTATTACAATTTATAACAGTACTATATCCGTTGTAGTTGCAGAAAAAACGGATTCAGGAGACTGTCCTTATTTTTTTGAGAAATTTTGATCTCTATTCACAGATTTTGATAAAATAAATGAATTCAGTTAGCTAGAAACGGGCCACTTTGACAAAAACTTTTTTTGATGCCAATCGATCCTTTTTCTTATAAAGATCAAAAAACTCTATCGGACCGAGGTTTGAGTACTTATTAGAAAAGTCAGAAATCGCAAACAACTTTTCCCATACATTTCGTAGGAAATGAGACTCTCAACTTACGGTCTACTTTTTTGTGATGGATATATAGACTGGTCACTACAAAAGCCAAAAATCGCAAAAAGCTTTTTCCATATCAGTCTAAACGTTCTAAACTATTGAAGGTTTTTTTTTTTTTTTTTCAGAATTTACTGTAATCACAAGCAACAAACTATCTAAATTCTGTTCTCATAGTAAATACAATGATAACGCGTTTTCGTACGAAATCCAAAGTTTTTGTTTTTTCTATTAATTTTTGGCCTGTTTTTATTATATATAAAAAAGTAAATTGGGAGTCTCATTTCCTACGAAATGTACGGGAAAAGTTTTTTGCGATTTCTGACTTTTCTAGTAGGTAACTCAAATCTCAGTTGGTCTAATAGAGGTTTTTAATCCCATTTTCTCGCTCACGGACATAATTTTTTTTTTTTTTTTTCAAAATCTGTGATTGTGAATCAAAATTTATCAAAAATATAAGGACCGTCTCCATAGACCGTTTTGCTGTAGCTACAATTGGTTAATGTACCTGCCCTTACTGCCCCATCCTGTATATGTAAAGTAAGAAATAAGAGGTTCAAATCTAAATGAATAATTCTGTTGATTACAAGAGTGTAGTACACACGGCTACACATCAAGCTATACATTTCCAGTATAAGCTGATCTCACATTGTATGGGATTTCCGTATAATAATAAAAAATAAAATAAAATAAAATTCATTTATTTCAGGTCCTTGACCCATATTAATTCATAAACAATACACAATTTTGTCAATTTTATAAACAATACCTAAATTGTTGTAAATTTTAAGATGCAAAAATATTATCATGTAACAAATAAATTACAGATCAATTCAATTAATGTCAAAAGTACAAGAGCAAAATAAAAATTAATTAAATAGGACAATGAATTAAATTAAGTTAATGAAGTTATGTCAGAAGCTAATATTATAATAATTATCCATGAGGCTCATTCAATCACAGAACATTACACAGTTATATAAAAATTCAAAATTAAATATAAAAAAAGACAAATCAAGCACCAGCAATATGCCTTTTTTTTTTTTTTTTTTTACGCTGAGAAATGCATTACGCATGCCCGCTCGTCGGGGGACGAGACGGGGTATGTGGGACTCCCTGCCAAAATGGCAGAATACCCACTAAAACTCAGCGGAGTTCCCTCATCGCCTTGATGGGAGGGTCATGGGAAACCGGCACAGCCTTTACGTCCACAACCCTCCCGGCGCATGCCCGCCTAACTGGCGGGCCCCGCATGCCCCTCAGCCTGGGGGCGATATGGGAATGACCGGGAACACCTGGCCATTCCCGTCCGACACTGGTAGAGGCCTGTGCAATACAGGCAAGGGTGCCCCCGCACCCGTTGCCTGCTGGCCTCCACCTGGGACCTCGCGCCAGACGATCTCGCGTCCAGGCGCCCCTGGTCCCCCCCGCAACGGGTCAGGTTAGTGGCCCCGCCGCCTACCACTTTTCGGCCGCAGAGGATAGGGAGAGCGGCCAACGCAATACCGACACTCCTCTTCCTCTGCGGCCCCACCGCGTCCGCCATTCAACGGTGGCGACCCCGTCAAGGCCGCGGAAGGTAGGGAGAACGGCTCACCGCAATACCGGCACTCCTCTCCCGCCGCGGCCTCCCACACTCAGCCGCGATGCCGCCCATTCGACATCGCGGCCCGCCTCAGTTGCGATGTCGCCAAAGCGGCACCGCAACCTACGGCCGCTACGTCGTCGGCTTAGCCGCAAAAGCCCTGACGAGCGGCCCCCTCCTCGGGTTCCTCTTAGCTTCACCGTGGCCCTCCAAGCCACGGCTACTGAGCCCCCCCGCCTCGACAATGCGGGAACCCACCGGGGGGGACCAGCAATATGCCTGCTACAACAATGCCCAACGTAGGGGCAATCCCGTCGCTGAGCAATCATCGCCAGGACAGTGTTGGAGCTAGCCCGCACCCTGCGCATCAAGGACGCGCACCACTTGCGCATGGTGGCGTGGAAACAGTCGGTGCGCGCTTCCGCAAACATGCCCGAGGCGCTGCAGAAGCGAGACAGCCCCAACACCGCCCTGAAGGCGTTGTTATATTGTACACGAAGGGCACTGTAAGCAGCTTGTGAGTAAGATGCCCATAGGCTGCACGTGTATAGGGAAGTGCAGAAAGCTTTAAAAAGTGTGATTTTTACCTGATTTGAACAACGTGCAAACCAATAAAGAGATGTTAGTTTATTCTGGAAATGTATATCTTGATGTTTAGCCGTGTGTACTACTGTGCTGTATTTTCACATTTCAAGAAATTCATTCGCTTTTTTTTTTTTTTTCAAATAAATTGTTCAACAAATGCGCTGAAAACTTAAAGTCCAAATCGAACGCTTTCTGCGAAGTAGATAAGACCTGTGCAAACACTTGCAATGTTTGCACTTCTGGCACAGAGGGATTTTCAATGAGAATGCGAACACCTTTTTATTTCGTTTGAGGAAAGTATTAAAGTATATTGTGCACTGAAAAATACGGCTTATTCCACAAATCCCCCGAAATTCCCCCTTAGGAGGAAAAGTGGAATCTATAAAAAAACAGTCTAGTTAACCCCTGATAATGCCGCGTGCCGCTTTGGGGGCAAAACTAAAAATGAAGAAAAAAAAGTGGTGAAAGTGATTCTTTTTACATTAAGGTTCAGTTTTCCCCACTGAGGGGATTCTCTCAGGGGGGATTAGTGGAATAAGCCAAAAATACGTCCGCATTTATTAAAATTTCAATATTTTCTAGGAATGTGTAAGAATTCATATTAATATGTGCATTACTGTTTTTACAATAACCAAAGTAGGTATTTATGGTGACTCCCATTTAAACATTTTAAAATTAAACTTCGGGTGTAGAAAATTGTTTTTATAGATTACAAAAATTTCTGCAACATATATTATAACGAATTTAAAAGGAAAACTATCACAGAAAAGTCGGCTTTATAAGATAACGAGTGATAATCAAACAACAACTTAAATACGTACGTAAAAAGAGGAATGAATATGGAGCCTGTATGAAGACTTGAGCCAACAACACATAAGCACCAAAGACATCAATCATAGCAGATGTGTGATCGATGGTAAGGAAATTGTAGCTGATATAAAATGTCTATACCGTTTAAGAGTTCAAAAGAGGTATTCCAAAACATTTTGGAGTACAGTCACGAGCACCAATATGTATACACTTGGCAAAATTCAAAAGCAATTTTCATGGTGAATAACAATAATAATATAATAATAATAAAAAAATTATTGCAGGCCACGCAGGCCCTTAGATAAATACCTTAACCTAAATATACATATTTTAATATAATAAAATTAGATTATTGTACACGAAGTGATGACTGTGTCGGCGTCGTGTTGCGCTGCGTGGTGTCACGTAACCTTCCACGAAAACGTCGAAACGCCACACCTTTCGGCCAAAACTCTTCTTTCATGAAGGTTTCTAGGTACTGAGTTGGAAACCGCACCACAAACGACTTGAAGTTTATGTTATGGCGTGACTCCAACTTTTCTACCCTCAAGGTCCACTTGGTCTTGACTCTGATGTATTCCACGATGTCTTCACTATAACTATTGCAACTTCGAGATACGACCTATTATATTATAATATAAGCTTATTCGTTTATATAATAGGTTTTATCTTAAACTTTCAATCGTTATTCACGAGAAAATTGCTTTTGAATTTTGCTAAGTGTATACATATTGGTGCTCGTGACTGTACACACCTATTTATTTATTTAAACTTCTCGCACACAATAAGGTACAAAGGCGGACTTAATGCTTTGGGCATTCTCAACCAGTCAACCAAGGGTGGTTAAGAGATAAGCAGATAATTGCCAATGACCTTGAGTGGTTAGCTTACGTGTTCTGTACTGAGCTCAAGCAACACGCGTCGTACGTCCAGCTAGTAATAGGACTCGCCCATCCAGGAGCGCTGTCCCAAATAAGACGCATTATTAATTTATTATACATAAAACAAAGGGTATTTTAATAAAACACGTATACAAAAAAATCAATAATTAAATTATCTTTAAAAAGGTGAAGGTTTCAGAAAAATACGCTTGATAGATTTTGCGTGATTCTCAGTTTTTTATCCGCGTTAGACATAACTTTACAAATTAATTTCACTATCCATACTAATCCATACTAATATTGTAAATGTGAAAGTAACTCTGTCTGTCTGTCTGTCTGTATGTTACGTTTTCACGCCTAAACCGCAGAACCGATCGTCATGAAATTTGGCAGAGGTATAGCCTGGGATATGGAGAAGGACATAGGCTACTTTTTTACGCGATTACCGACATCCGCGCGGGCGGAGCCGCAGGCAAAAGCTAGTGTAATATAAACAAGCCATATAAACAAAATCTAAAATAGTCATAATTCCTTTCTGATGCTATATACCTTTAATCTAAAGATTATGAAGACCCACATTATGAACATGGTACACGTCCCCTCGAAACGTCAGACATAAATTCTATGTCACATTAGACAGAATTCGTATCTGCTGTAATTTACATTCCTATCCTAAGTTTAATTATGGTCTATTTGAGAACTTCGCTATGTACGTAATACGGGACGATGTTCAGAATTATGTATTGTACAATTGCATAGCACATGTGTGAGTACTATGTACATACACACGGCTACAAATCAAGCTATACTTTTCCGGTATAAGCTGATCTCGCTTTATACAGGACTAGCTTTTGCCCGCGGCTCCGTCCGCGTGGATGTTGGTTATCGTGTAAAAAAGTAGCCTATGTCCTTCTCCATATCCCAGGCTATATCTCTGCCAAATTTCATGACGATTGGTTCAGCGGTTTTGGCGTGAAAACGTAACATACAGACAGACAGAGTTACTTTCACATCCATACTATAATATTATAAATGCGAAAGTAACTCTGTCTGTCTATCTGTCTGTCTGTCTGTCTGTCTGTCTGTATGTTATGTTATGTTTTTTACGCGATAACCGACATCCACGCGGGCGGAGCCGCGGGCAAAAGCTAGTTTATAATATAAGTATATTAGTATGGATAAGTTTTTAACCAGTGCGTAAATTTTTTTTGGTGGTTTTGTATCAGTAATAGAACACATTTCCAATATTTGTTCAAGACTTTTTTTTTGGTACTACTTGAAATCAGTAAAATATGAGTACAATCTATTCGTAATAATATCAATGGGCGAGTGCACCGCTGATAGGTACCTACTACTGCGTTCCGCTTCACTGACTGCGCCGAAGCACAGTGGAAAGAGTGTATGTGAGAGGTTGGACTTAGGCATTTTCGAGATAAAAAAGTCTAATTTTGAAAAAATTATAATGCCATCGTATTTAGTTATCAAATGCCTTCAAAACTTGCATTGACAAATTCCATTCTATCTCCCGTATTTCAGGAGTTAATTGAGAAAATATGAAATTTTATTAAGAAAATGACTGTATCGAGCTCTCTGCCGCCTGAGTTCGGCCTCGTTTTAAGTTGTAGCCTTTACTATCGTATTACGCATAGCAAAAGGTACATTTTATCCGAAGACGCATGGTGCGCCAAACGTGCACCTTCTGACATATAGGGTGATGTATTTTTTACTGATTCGAGCTCTCTGCCTCCTGAATCGATCCTATTTCTTACTAGCTTAATAAACATACCGAGAGCTGCATTTAGTGCTAAGACACATGGTGCGCCAAACGTGCACCTTCTGAGATATAGGGTGATGTATGGAGGAGTCAACCTCCCCCATACATCACCCTATATTTCAGAAGGTGCACGTTTGGCGTTGACGTTTAACATATTAATATAATTATGTCACTTTTTGTTTGGCGCTTTCCAGTTTCCCGATCGCTTTTAAATAGCACGCTGGTTTAGTCTCAAACAAATTAGCATGTAACTTAACTAAGACTTACATAGCAGCTTAAGAAATCTGTTCTATTCAGTAAAGCAAGCTTCGGATTGCAAGTAGGCTACAATCTCATTTAATAAGAATAAGAATAAGAATAAGAAGTTTTTATTTGTATAGGATGTAGGTATTACAATAAGATGTTAACAAAAGTTCAAGAGTCCTGGTACATCCTGCCTTTCGGCATACAAACATTTATGGGTAGACACCGGTACATACATATGACATAGCAGGTTATCAGCGTGATCAGCGTAGGAAAAAAAAAAAAAAAAAAACGAAAATATGTTCCTATATACTATCACAAATCATCATTCAAAAAATCGGATATAGAATAGTAACATTTTTGTAACAATAAGTCAGTTAGTCGCTTTTTGAATATTCTAAATGGTTGTTCTTTTATAACTTCAGGTAACTTATTGTATATCTTTGGCGCCATACACATAACGCTTTTTTTTAACAGTGTGGTGTTATAGCTACCTGTGTGCAATAAATTTTGATACTGAGATCTCATACAATTTGTCCTCTTTCGTATCTCACATAACGATGGAAACAGATGCGGGTTGCTTTTTACAAAAATGGCTATTTCTAGAATGTACAGACATGGGAAGGTTAGTAATTTATGTAATTTGAAAATAGGAACACAGCTGTCCGTAACATGTAAGTTAAAAATTGACCTAACACATCGTTTTTGGGCTTTGAAAATGTTTTCTCTTTCACTACTATTACCCCAGAATATGATGCCAACCCTCAACGTTGAAATAACGAGGCCATGGTAAGCAACAAGGACTGTATTGGTATTGACTTTTTTAGATAGGTTGTATAACATATAGGCGAAAGTACTTAACTTTTTACAAATATATTCAGCTTGAGATTTCCATGTTAATTGATTGTCAATTAATATTCCCAAAAATTTAGCTACCTTAGCATTTTCAATCTTATGACCATTATAATTGACGTCTATTCAAACGTCAGTTCACTGCCTCGATAAGTGTTGTTGTAACAATGTTTCGAGGTAACTCAATTTCAACATTAAATTATTATGATTTGAGGTTAAGTTTTAGTTTTTGACATTAAGCCAATGTCACACGGTTCAACTAAATTCTTTTTTTTTTTTTTTCGTTTAGTTAGTGAATAACCTGGTGTCAGTTCTTATGCCGTTGATTCTGTAGTTTTTATGGCTCTGACTTGGCTTCACATGCCGTCGAGAAATATATTTCAGGCATGCCGGTTAAAAAAAAAAAAAAAACGTTGCCCCACACTAGGAATTTCTCCTGTATTGTGAGTGCGTTTACAAACATTTAAAGTCACATACACAAACAGTCAGACCCGGAACAACTACTTGTAGGGCTTCAGGGTGAAATCTCCTATAAAAGTCGCGGCGTCGTCGCCCGTTTACAGCATCTTGCCCTAATGCCACAAGCCAATGCCATCAAGATGTATACTAAAAATGGAAATTCACTGATAGACGCTTTACTCACTGCAGCTTAAAAAAATAGTCTGGTAAGGCTGATGCCAGATGTTACCGACAGCGTGTTAAAGGAGAAACCAGCCTTACATTATTCAAATTGGTCGCTTCATCCAAATTAAAAGGATTAAGTGAACCGTGTATTGTAGCCTTTACAAACCGAATAGGATACTGTAGTACAAATTATAGAATTAACTGATCACAAACTTTTGGGTTTGGATTTCGGAACTAAATTAACAAAATCCTTCCTTTTAGTTCGGAAATTCGTGGAAACGTTTCTGTATTAAAACTGATAGGTACCTAATTGTATTTTTGTTTTCCTGTAAAGAAATGTTTTAAAATTAATTCTTTGTGTTTTGGTGACGAAGTTTTCTGAATGATTTGATGAGTATTAGAAGTCGTTGGCTGTTATTCGTAGATCTTTGACAGTCGTCAGAAGCCCAAAAGTCTGACAACCTATCTTACCAATGATTATCGTATTACAATTCGCGTCACGTATAAATACCGCTGGCCAACCGCACATCTGTAATGTTGTATAGCTCGAGCCACGTAAAGGCGGATACAGACATTGCAAGGCATGCGCCGCGCATGCCTCACAACGCACGCATCGACATAAATGATGCGTTAATTCTGTTATTAACTATCGTGCCTCACCACGAATACGAACGTCCACACATTGTGAAGCATGCGATAAGCGCCGTGCGCTGCGCAAGCCTCGCAATGTCTGTAAACCACCTTCCAAAGCCACCTTAAAAAGCGCGCTGGCCAACCGGAAAACCATACGTTGTATTAGTTTGCGTCACGTAAAAATGGAAGTGACAATGGGCCGGCCATATTAGCCGTAGAACCAATGACGGTTGCGGTAGACGTGTTCTCGAGTGGAGACCGCGAATCGGCAAACGTAAGGTAGGACGTCCTCAGGCTAGGTGGAGCGACGATCTTCGTAGAGTGGCTGGTAGCAACTGGATGTAGCGCCTGGACGCGGGGTCGTCTGGCGCGGGGTCCCAGGTGGATGCCAGCAGGCAACGGGTGCGGGGGCACCCTTGCCTGTATTGCACAGGTCTGCACCAGTGTCGGACGGGAATGGCCAGGTGTTCCCGGCCATTCCCGTATCCCCTCCAGCTGGGGGGGCATGCGGGGCCCGCCAGCCAGGCGAGCATGCGCCGGGAGGGTTGTGGATGTAAAGGCTGAGCCGGTTTCCCATGACCCTCCCATCAAGGCCATGAGGGAACTCCGCTGAGTTTTAGTGGGTATACTGCCATTTTGGCAGGGAGTCCCACATACCCCGTCTCGTCCCCCGACGAGCGTAATGCACTTCTCAACGTCAAAAAAAATAAAAAAAATAAGGGTTGCTTGGTAGCAGCTGGATGAGAGTTGCCGAGAATCGAGCAGAATGGCGTGCAATTGGAGAGGCCTATGTCCAGCAGTGGACTGCTATAGGCTGATGATGATGACGTAAAAAATGTTATGGTATGGTTGTGCGGTTGCACTGAAAAAAATGTTTACTTATACATAACCAAACTTTCGTCAACATGTAACACAAAAAAGTGACCACATAACTTTATGCAACATGTAACCAAAACCAAAAGGCTGTTTTGTAATAGACAAATCATTTTTACGTCGCACCTGGCCATAATGTGAGTTTTACCGTACGCTACGCGTACAGTAAAACCCGCATTGTGGCCAGGTGAAGACGTAAAATTGTATACTCACCACGGGCAGTAAAAAAGAAAGCCCTCTATCGTATATTTACAACCCTCGGCTGCGGCTCGGGTCACAAACACCTGCGATTTCGGGCTTTCTTTCGTTTACAGCCCTTGTACAATGTACTATTAATAAATCAAGTCAACTTTTATAAAGTCTTGTCAAACTTTGGTTATTCCTGAAATAGCCGAAGTCGTTACGCTAAATATTTCTTTCAGTGTGGCCAGCGCTCTGATTACGTGACATGATCTATACAAATTTACCGTTGTTCGCTGGCCAGCCGTCTTTTTACTTGAAGCGAACTATACCCAGTAATTGGGTTGTCGAGGTCAGATAGACAGGCGCTCCATGTAAAATACATTCAATGATATTCAGCTGCATCTGATTAGACTGGAAGCTGACCCCAACATATTTGGGAAAAGGCTAAGTAGATTTGAAGGCGCAAATTATATTTATTGGACAAGCATTTCCCTTAAAATATTTGGTAAATTTTCAGCTTATCAGTCCATTAAGAGCTTTTTGATAACAATCTGAATCAATTAAATTAATCAATTAAATTTAATTAAAATTGAATTATTGACACCTTGGCCGGTGCAATTTGGCCGAAAAGTCTGTAGGTAATATTTAGGTAGGAAAGACGCAATATTTTTTTAATGTATTTTTTTCCAACTTTAATCATAAATCATAATATTATTATCTATAATATTGTCATCATCATCATTTCAGCCGAAAGACGTCCACTGCTGGACATAAGCCTCCCCCAATTGGGGGGGGGGGTTCCATAATTGCCACGCTTTGCAGGCGGATTGGCGATCGCAGTATGGTATTAAAAATGCATAGAGAACGCTGCTGCCCATTCTCTGGTAATTCCCATAGTCGTCTTTTACGACACCCACGGGAGGAAATGGGGTGGTGCTATTCTTTACGTCCGGCACCACACGGCCAATAATATTGTACTATACCTTAAATTTATTTTTGATGCAAAGGTTTTAATGTGTAATGTTTTAATGGATTTGAATCCTTATGAATGTTTCTATAATTTGTAATGCTTAATATGGAAATAACTTCCTGAATTAAGTGATTATTATTATTATTATTATAAATATAATCAATGCATGTTTATTTACCTGTAATCTTGTCCATTGCTTTCAGCAATTTCATCATAGTCACTTCACAAAAAATCCTTTTCACAAAACCAAAAAAATATACAGTCGGAGTCTATTTTAACTTGATCTCACTGCTTACTCGCGTTACCAATTAGGTAGGCTAAAGCACCGATCCCATCAATTATTACATTCTGTATGCCATGTAGGGAGACACACTGAACTAAGTATAGACGTGTGGCATCGCGGCAAACTTTGACTGTATTTAATTGAAGCTGTGTTGCTCGCCCACATATATTCTAATCTCTACCGACAAATTTAGATTGTGTGATTCTACTTTGTTTCGCTATTATGACATGCAGTGGATTGTGACATTTAGGTATCTACCTAACTTATTTTTCCAATAATTCGTTTTTTTTTTTGTATCATGAACTAGTGACCTGCCCCTGCTTCGCACAGTTTTTGCAACTTGACAAAAAAAATTAATTTCTTTATTATATTTAAGTTTAATATTAATGCACTATACATACATATAAACCTTCCGGAATAAAATCTCTAAATGATAGTAAAAACCATATAAAAATCCGATGCGTAGTTTAGAAGTTTGCGCGGTGGTCCCGTTAAATTTTAATAACTTTTATAGGGCAGTTTATGAGTTAGCTTCAAAATAATAAATACTTATAATATAACTAAAAAGTAAAATAAAAAACAGTGTAATATTTTTTTCGATTTCCGGTGATCATCTGTGGTCTTCTTCATCAGTTCCACTTAACCAAATGATACTTTCTGAATACAAATGCTTGTTGATGAAAATACAAAAATCGTTGTATATAAAATTTTAGGAGTTCCCTCAATTCCTCATGGATCCCACCATCAGAACTGTATTCTGGTTCCTATACGACGGAGTTCAGAGGTAAAAACATAAAAAAAGTACATCCGAATTGAGAACCTCCTCTTTTTTGTGAAGTCTCTGTTAGTAGTGTAAGTTTATGTTCAATAACCGTAGTACCGTTGATAAAGAAAGCAGTTTCATCTTCTCACATAATTATATAGTGAAGTATGTTGACAACAGTTGAATAGTTTTAACGCTAATACGCTATTATTATCAATCATTTTATTTAAGAATAAATTAACATTCCATACATTGTTTGTAAATAATACTTATACTTATGTAAGTAAAATTATGAATTCGACATCAACATTTCAGCCGCACGACCTCCACTGCTAGACATAGGCCTCCCCCAAGCACCGCTACTTCAACCGGTTCTGTGCTTCTCGCATCCAGCGGATTCCTGCGGCCTTCACAGGTCTTCCGGTTCGCGGTCGCCACTCCAAAACCTTTCGGCCTCATTGGCCATCTGTTCTGCGATCGATGTGCCCTGCCCACTGCCACTTTATCTTGGTTTTCCTGCGGATCTCTTCATTTCTGATTCGATAACTAAAATCACAATAATTATTAATTATTATTTCAAATATTGCGCTATTTCATATTATATAGGGATCCAGACCCGTGGACGGTATTCCAGTGCCTCAAAACCGGGCAATCAACCCTTCCCAATATGGCATGATATGCTATAGGAGCACTTAATTTTTTTATTAAAAATATTTGAAGTTACGTAAATTTTAATAATAATCAAGCCAAAGTAGGTTGTCTAGAGGTTAAAAGAGGAACCCGTTTTGTGATTTATTTAAGCAGAGTTTTTTGCAACTATTGTTTTTTAAGGTTAAATGGAGGTGGTAAAACAGGATTCACCGTTGTGTCAGTCCTTTTTATTTTTTATTTTATAATGGGTTTGCTCTTGACTTTAGTCAAGGTCAGAGGTGACAGAGACAAAGTCAACGATGGAGTGAGCTTACTCAGAAGAAGCCTGTTCACTCTCACTTTGAATAGATTAGGGTTGTATGCGTTCAGAAACACAGACGCAGGCAGAGAGTTCCACTCCTTTGATGTGCGCATTATAAAAGAAGTTTGAAAACGCTTAGTTCGAGTTGGTGGAATATCAACTAGGTAGGGGCGGTAACTTGCAGTGCGTCTAGATGTCCGATGGTAGAAGGGGGCCGGTGGCATGAGGTCATGGAGTTCATGGGCACACTTGCCGAAGTACAATCTGTAGAAGACCGACAAGCAGGCAACCTTGCGGCCATGAGCCAAGCTAGAAGCTTGGCATCCACTAGTTTTACGTCGCCAATAAGCCTCTTAGTTTTGCGTTCCACCGAGTCAAGCGCAGCAAGTTGGTACTTAGCTGAGCCATCCCAAAAGTGGCTGCAATACTCCATGCAGGATCGGACTTGTGCTTTGTAAAGGATTAAAAGCTGTCCAGGCGTAAAGTATCGCTTCACCCTATTTAGGACGCCCAGTTTCTTGGCCGCAGTTTGAGCTTTGCACTCGATGGTGGAGTCGAAGGTGAGACCAGATGTCAACTCCATGCCTAGGAGCTCGAGCCGATCAGTTACAGGAACAGATGCAGCCCGAAAAGTAGGAGTTTGGTCATAACGACTCCTTTTAGCGGTAAAGAGACACGCCTGTGTTTTGGTGGCATTAAAAGAGACCAGATTGTCATCTAAAATAAAACTACTAACAAAATAAACTAAAATATGGCGTCGTAAAATTGCTCCGCATCGCTGTCGACTGGTAGTTTAGCCTCTAGCCAAGGTAAAAGCGTAGTAAAAAGCATAGTTGTTGGAGCAGGACCAGCATTGAGCCAAGCATTTTTATCGGCGATGTAATCCCGCAACTTATAATATGCTTGCCTGCAAAACAAGTAGGTACCTATCGTTCATAAGTAAGGGTTAATAAGATTATCTGATAACTGGGTTGTAGATTTGGATTGTAGAAGGCGGCAGCTCCATGTAAAATATCTACTGGTACACAACTGTATCCGATTAGACTGAAAGCCGGCCATAACATAGTTGGGTTAAAACTAGGCAGTAAGGGTAACAAAAGTATAGGAAAAAAACGAAACAGATAACAGATACATGATATCACAAAAATATTGTGATATCATCGCTGTAAAGACGGTAACTTTACCGTAATGATTCCGGGCGGAGGAGGCAATTGAACAAATTAGCTCTCAGTGAGTGTAGCAAGGTCTCGCTTAGAGATTTCGACTGTAAGTAAAGTGTGGTTCATTAATTACCTACTCTCCTTTATTAATGAGAACCAAAGTTCTTGATAATTAATCACAATCTAGCCTAATAGACTAATAAACAATTTAAATTTAACTTATTATTTTACGTGATAGATTACATTATAACTAAAAATAGTGTCAATTTGCACTTTTAAAGAATTCCGTAGCACTTTCTTAAAGTCTGATCAAGTATAGCACAGTTGTATTGGTACTATTATTCATTCACTATTTACACACTACACTAACTCAGATGGTTTAGTTCTCTTTAGCCTATGCACTATGTCCGTGTTGTCGGTGAAGTCTGTGTTCGTGGGCTTCAGCAGGTGATGGTGGTGACGGGTTCCATTTTAAGGTCACGGTGGAGGTCATCATTTCTAATGTCCCATGATGCACTTACAACATCGCTGAGTACTTTATTTTGGAACTGTTGGATTATTTTAACGTTGCTTCGTTTAGTACAGCCCCAAAGTTGGATGCCGTACGTCCAAATTGGCTTATGCATTTGCTTGTATAATATAATTTTATTATGTACTAGCTTTTGTCCGCGGGGATGTCGGTTATCGCGTAAAAAAGTAGCCTATGTCCTTCTCCATATCCCAGGCTATATCTCTGCCAAATTTTATGACGATCGTTTCAGCGGTTTAGGCGTGAAAACGTGACATACAGACAGAGAGACAAACAGATAGACAGACAGAGTTACTTTCACATTTATAATATTAGTATGGATGTCGAATTTCTGTCTCTTCTTTTTGTCGTGAGATTCAACGCAGTTTGGCGTCAAGATTACCCACTAACATTTTCTTCTGTAAGTAACTTTGGGCAAAGAATATTAGACAACTCGTGAAATTAACTGGTCCTAATAGCGGGCTTTTTGTTTAAAGTCATCATTAGTCATTTAGGTATTCATTTGTTTATCATAAGTACAATAATAATGGCATATAGAAAGACACCAATAAACGCATTTTTCTTTTTTATAAAAGAGTGCCAAATGTTATGCGTACAAATGTGTGTACCTATTTAATTTAATTACCCATTAAATGAAATAAGCCATAGCCATGAAAGGGTCATGAAAAACAAATAATAATAATGATGATGATGATATCATAATATCTTGTCCTTTTCTGGTCCTATTTAGGTGTTCATCAGACACGTCAATAATATTTGAGGTATATAAGTTGTATTCATACCTTCAATTGAGGATCTTGGACCTGTAAAGTATTTCATAATCTGGGTCTATTTATGAAGAATTGTAAAAGTTCGGATAGCTACTAGCTAGCTATACCCAAAGTCTCAAATTCAGATAATTTATGTAAACAAAGGGAACATATCAAATAAATATCTTCGTAATTCACATAAAATGGCGAAAAAAAAGGATCCCTTTTCTTTTAAGTACTGATTTAAGAAATAATAGTTAAAAAATAATCATACCGTAATGATTTTTATAAATTTTCGGTTTTAAACAAAGTTATAAAAAAGGAGATTTTCTGATATAAAATATTTTATGATACTGGTAACAATGCAGGAGATCGAAACATTTACAAATTTTTTACATCTTCAACAACACAAATATTACAACTCTCATTCATCGATTCATATTGTAGTAGCATATCTATCCACATGTTGGATGAAAACGGATGTAACTGTTTTGAGTGGAAATCGATTTTGGGAGGCCTACGTCTAGCATTGGACTTAAAAGGGCTGATTATGACGGATCATATGCCGTGTCATTGTTTGCCAACGGTATTTTGTTTGCATATTTCTTATAATTAATTCACTTTAATTTTATAGATGATTATTTACAAAAAAAAATATGATTAAATGTTTTTCACCACTGTCCTGTCATTTTGACAGTGACATTTCTTGACATTACTTTGTTTATATAAATTATCTGAATTTGAGACTTTGGGTATAATTAGGTTGAAGATGGAGTAGTCTTATTATTTGGAAAGTTGAGTTGTTGTTGTAGATACGTAAAGGAAAAAACATAAGAAAGAAAAAGGTCTTAGGAAAAGTACCTAAGACTTAGGTATTCAGTTGTAGACTTTACGAGCTGGTAAAAAACTAATCAGTTGGACTAAAAGAGATTTTCTTTGTTATTCATCAGCTCTGAAGAACAAAAACTCTGGTTTATATTTTGTGGTTTTATTTTTAACAATAAAATCTCTACGTTGTCTACTGTAACTTCCCTTTTTATGACCGGCAAATAAATAAACAAAAAGATAACAAAACTTGGCCAATCTCCTGGACTCAGTTTTGTTATAATCGACTTGCGAAAGGAAGAGGTTGTACTTGTGTGTCAGTACCGAATCGTGGATGGCCCATCTTTTCTTTCATAGATTTACTCTATGAATTATACAATCTGTGAATTTTGAGGTAATCCTCTACTCTGTGGCTGGGTATCCATGAACAAAGTAATAAAATGTCTATACTGGTTTTCGATAAACCAGGATATGACAATACTGTTACGCGTCAGGAGAAGCTACATTCACAAAATAAAGAATAATCACCACAATAGAAATCTTCGTTTATCTCACAATCGTCTTCTTCAATGTCCCACTCACCGAACAGACTTCATTCACTTTTCCTTCTTCATACAGTCTATCTCTTTGTGGAATACGCTCCCCCAGGAAATCAGGATGGCAACCAACCGATTATCTTTTAAAGTAAAAGTTCGCGAGCACATTCGCAAGTAGCTGGCAGTGTCATCACAACGGTAATATTTTCCCATTGTTTGTCTTATTTGTTTTTATAGTAACATATTTATGTATATTTATTAGTGCTTATATTTATATATAATAAGATTTATATATGAAATTTATAGTTTTTAATAGGTTTGTGTATATCTATAAATTTAAATTAATATTTATTCCTCAATTCTTGCTATTGCACCTACTACTGTTAGTCTCTGCATCACCCAAAGGTTGACTGGTAGAAAATGTCTTTATATTGCATTAAGTCCGCTTCTGTACATTTTGTACGCTTGTGGACATGATATTTATTCAAATATGTTACTGTAGTTGTAATTGCAATCATGTCATTAATATTTTATATACTTAGATTATTTTCTATTTTGTGAATGTTAGAACGTTGTAGGCCTAGTAGAGTGTAGATTTGTTGGCACTTTTCTATTTTGTTAAGTACCTGGTAATTGTTAAAAGGCCTACACTGTCCTCCCATACCTATTATCACTGTTATTTGATAATATTGTAAAGGCAATTATTTTTAAAAGAGTAACCGTGGAGTTTCTTGCCGGCTCTTCTCCATAGGAAACGACTAATTGGAACCGTGCACCTAGCTTCTGACGTTTCATAAGTGCCCATGTAGGTTTATGTGAAATAAAATATTTTGATTTTGATTTTTGGTTTGTGTGTGTTAAATAAAATTAGTATTAAATAAATAAATAATATAGGTAGGTACAGTATAAACGTTTTACAAAACCGAATTGGATATTCAAATAGGCCATCATCGATCAGAAGATAGCAATCTAAACGAAGGCCGCTTCGTGTATTTAAATGCAAAACCCATGTCATTACATTTCGCGTCATGAGGCGAACATTTGAAAGTGGGGCTGATCGATCTATTATCAGAAACAATTTGCAGCGTAAAAATAGGCTCTTTAGAAAAAAATATAAACATCCCAGAAAGAAAGAAAGAAAAAGTATTTATTGTGACATGCACAGGAAGATCATTATAATAATAATAATAATACCAGCCTATAACTGTCCCACTGCTGGGCAAAGGCCTCTTCTCATACAGAGAAGGCACGAGCATTGATCACCACGCTTGCTCAAGACGGGTTGGCGATTTCAGACTTATATTAACTATGTTTCTCGTGTGTTTTTGTGTGTAACTCACGATGTTTTTCCTTCACCGATGTCAGTAATGTCCAAGATAAACTCAGAAAGTACATATGAATTGAAAAAGTCACATTGGTACTTGCCCAGATTTGAACCCACAACCTCATGCATGAGAGGCGAGGCCTTAACCAACGGGCCATCATGACACGTGACCAGATCATTATCTAAACACAATTATAAAAGTATAAAAAATAAAAACAGTACTGTACGGCCAAAAGGCTCCTTCCTATCTCAGTATGATGCTGAGACCATTAAAAATAAGTGCCGCAACGCTGGTATTCTGATAGGGCTGGGCTGGGTTCGTTTTCTCTTCTACCTATCGTTATTTCTCCTGACGTTATTCTGTTTTTAAGAATGTATGTATGAGTACGGTTGTACGTTGTTTCATTGCTAATGGTTTTATAGAATTTCATTTCACATAATTTTTTTCTCATAATTTCTTTTCATAGACGACGTTTCATAACTCGCATGCGAGCTAGTTCCAACAGCATCTTGAGCGTATTGACGGACCGGTGGGATTCTCCGATGCTTGAGCGCTGGATGCGGCTGCACGTAGTGAAGTAGCATACATGCGTTCTGGTGTCGGATTGTCCTAAAATCTATTTTAATATTAGTTTTGTTTACTAACATTAGATCTTAAGTATTTTCGTGTTACTAACAATTTATATGGAGTAATCTGAAATAAATGATTATTATTATTATTATTATTATAGAATAAAATCAATACGCAGAATACTTACTTTGAAGATTTTTAAATCATTGATTTTTGTTTCGGTTTAAATATATTTATTTCTCAAAATAAAAGAACGATACGTACAGTTCACTTAACATATTGAGAAAAGTAGGATAAAAATAAAAGGAAATTGCGATTATTAATAAAAAATTAAGAGTTCAAGGTGAGAGTCGGTATTGTTAGGCGATTAACACACGGCACCGCGCGCCGCCGCGGTAGGCGGTGAAGCGGATCTCATGTCGCATTGGCCTGTAATAAATCCGTAGATGCCTAACACACGTACACCGCACGACCGCGCGGTCGAGCGGTGCTCTCACTGCCACCGCCCCTCCGCGCTGCCGTCCGCGCGGTGGGACGGCGCCTCACACACGGGGCGCCGCTTAACCGCGCGGATCATCGTGTGTGCAGGACGTGTTGCAATTTAAAAATGGATGTCTGTGTTCAAACTGGTCAAAACCGTGTTAAATCCATCCGCGCGGACAGGCGCGTAAACCGCCTTACCGCGCGGGGCACCGCTACAAAATCCGCTTTACCGCCACCGCCCTCCGCGGCGGTGCGCGGTGCCGTGTGATAATCGCCTTAGTGTTGTTTTCTAACGTGATCATCTAGGGCTTTTTTTTTATTTATATATGGTGTCACTATTGGTGACATCATCAGGTAGTCTATTATACAGTTTTGCTCCCTCGTACGGTATTTATATTTTTTCTTCCATAGTTAGTTCTGGGTGGTCTTAATTCTAGTTTGTCTCGTCGTCTTGCGTTGTATATGTAAGTTTTCTTTTTTAAGTTTAATTGTGAATGTGTATCTTTTGTTTCACATTAAGTTTAATGTTAGAATAGTCATATCATATAATAAAAAATCAAATATTCTTTATCCTTATATTGTTTATTTAATATAAAACTTATTACCAAGAATAACACTTTCATTTTTTCATTTCATTGAGTCATCCTAGTTTTGTAGGGCTCCCGAATGTTTTTACAAACTTTTTAGCTATTGAACTTCGTAAAAAGGAATATTGTATAATTTATTTATTTATTTATTTAAACTTCATGTACAATAGTGGTACATAGGCGGACTTAATGCCAGTGCCACAAGGCATTCTCTACCAGTCAACCTTTGGGTTAAATATAAAAACAGTGGTAGGGTACAAAAATAATGACTAAAATACTAACTTCTTGATTAAGAGAATTTATATAGTTTTATTGATACTAATACACATATACAAATAAAATAAACTAATAGATATTTTAACAAATACCCCCTTATAATAATTACTATGACTAGACTATCATTTCAGAGTTATTTAGTCTGACTTAAGTAGTGGTTACGAACTTTTCTTTTAAAATTAAATTTGTTTTCAGCTTTTTTAAGCTGAAAACAAATTTTTTTTAAGAGATAGCGTAAGAATTTGACATAAAACCGGTACGGTGTGAAGGAATTTGGAGAAGTAGATTCTTGGAAGCTTGTAGGTTACGACTATGAGAACTGCCCAACACTTTGAAATAATTCTTTAGATAATCGGGAGCACATGGATCGTTCATAATCGTGAAGAGCAAGCAGAGAGATCTGAGGGACCTCCTGAGTCCCGTTCACGCTAGGTTTGCAGATACAAAGTTTGAAACTCACTTAAAAAAAATCTGAATATAGACCCATGCAATCGCAGAGACATGCAACACGGTAAACTTAGTTGTAGTTGCAGAGTTTCTCGATAAATAAATAAAATAACATGTGTTTCATTCGCGAAACTAGAGTAATTGCAATCAAGGCAACTGTAGCCCCGGGGCGAATATCCAGGTTTTACTAAATATAAATAGCCCGTAATAAATTCAGTCACAAACTTTCAGTTAAGACACTTTTGGTTTTAAGGTGTATTTTTTTAATGCTATAAACCCATTTTTGGTGTATTCCCGCCATCCCCATCGCCTGTGTCTGATCCTTAAGTACCGATTTTAGAAATAATCATAAAAAAATCAGTACTTACTTATCCATACTAATATTATAAATGTGGAAGTAACTCTGTCTGTCTGTCTGTCTGTCTGTCTATCTGTCTGTCTGTCTGTCTGTCTGTATGTTACGTTTTCACGCCTAAACCCCTGAACCGATCGTCATGAAATTTGGCAGAGATATAGCCTGGGATATGAAGAAGGACATAGGCTACTTTATTACGCGATAACCGACATCTACGCGGGCGGAGCCGCGGGCAAAAGCTAGTAATTAATAAATTACTTAAAAGAAAATGGAACTTTTTTTGCCATTTTCTGTGAATTACCATTAATGGGGTCACGGGCGATAGGCACAGCGGAAATATACCGCATTTTTCTTTCTTTCTTTCTTTTAACAAAATAAACTTCGGAAGCGTAACGCAGTGACGTCATAGCTCCTTTAATGACAATCTTAATGATGATCGTGAACGTCACAAAGACAAGTTTATGACACCAATAAAGTAACTCAATTAGGCCCAACAGTTAACTAAGTTACATACATAAACGGTTCAGATAGAGGATTTTGTTTGAATGGGACAAAAGTAATATAAACTATATGTAAGGGTCCCGCATATTTACTTCTAATCTAAGTGCGAGTATGTACGCGATGGGAATTTCATGTGAGGCCCTAGTAAGTTAATCAAACAAATCTAACTAAACTGCTAAAAGTTATGTCAATGCATAAAGGTAAGGTGGTAAATCGCAAATGGTACTATAGATTGCCCTGAACTGTTAGGCAGCTTAGGATTAGTTACACACTGCAAAATGTTTCGCAATCCTAGCTTGTTGCATGTCCCTCATACCAAGTCCGCGTACAGGCAGAATTCGTATATTATTCGTGCGAGCAGAAGTTTTAATAAAGTAACTGGTGAACATGATTTGGAAATTTTCAATACCAGTGTTTCTCGGCTTAAGCAGTTGTTGGTCAAAATCTTTTTCGGGAAAGTAATTGTTTGCGTCTGAATGATTTTTAGTTTGTGTTAATCGATTGTGTTATTTTGTTTCCTATTTTATGTTATATGTATTTTGTACGGACATTATTTGTTGTCTTTTTTGTTTCAAGTGTTAATCAGTGGAAACTTGTGAATGGCCATTAAATGCATATTGTTTAAGAACACTGTTTATGTTAGCTGTAAGTTTCCCGAATAGGATAAAATAAAATAAAATAAATAAGGTATTTTAAGTTTAATCTCGTGATGTCAGTAGGTCTAACCTACCTAGCTCTTCTGTTCGAGGTGACCATTATTACTTAATCATCTACCTACGTTAGGTAACAAGCGGTCATTTATTTAGGAATTATGTACCTATAAAAAATCCTGAAGGTCTTAAAATTGTGTTTCTATTAATTATAATGTCAGCTGTCCCTACCTAATGCAATATTTTTTTTAATTTACCTAGTGAAATGTTGTTTTTATAGAAAAAATAGCTGCAATGGGCATGCTGCAACGCATGCCCATTGCAGCAATTTTTTCTATAAACCCCACTTACCTAAAGTAAAAAAGTGTTAGGTCTAACTTTTTTTTTTGGCCAAAATCCTTCCCGGGCGTCCTCAGAATATCCTATCAAAGTTTCATTACAATCTGATCAATGATTTAGGAACGCATAGATAACAATCATACAAACATTAATTTTTATGTACTTAAATATCTTTTCAATAAACAGTTTCATCAGTTTAGCACGTAGAGAGCCAACTAGGGGTAAATTGAGGAAAATTGTAGTTGCTTCTTCTACTATCGCAATGCATAGTACTGAGAACAACGACTAGATGGCGCTGCTTGATACAGAAATATTCGTGTCGTTGTTTTCCGATGTTGAAAACAGATGGAGCTGTGTAGCTAAATCGGGAATGTCTACTGTTTTATTACCTAAATAGTTATAGACGAGTTTAAAATCGTTTTGTGTAAGTAGTAGGTAGTCATTGCCTACTACAAACACACTACTATGATTTTAGTTTGATTTGCCTAAGTACTCAAGCACAGCCGCCAGCACATCAAGTACCCACAAACTATAAAATTTTCTCATTCGATTTTGATCTTAAGTACGAGTATCAACAATTTAAGGTTTAAAATCGTTTGGAGAAATTTCACAGTTTCGTATAACCTAATGTGCTGGGTGTGCCTTATATTTTGTTTCGGCTACATTAATTAGAGTTTTTGCGGGTAGTTGAAGGATTGGTATCGGAAATAAGTAAATAACATGATAGTTACTGTTTATTTTCATACATAGATAGGCTTTAAAAAATAATGCTTGTAACCTGGATACCTAGAAATCAATGTACAAAATTCATGAAATTCGATGGCACTGAAATGAAATGGTGGCAAAGAAATTTCTTCGAACAATTAATAAACTAGTGGTAAAATGGCTTTCCGTAGTATTTAACGGAATTAAAGAAAATTAAGTACATAGATACTTAGGTAGTTCTTGTATTCCAAACATTATTATCTATATTTAATATTATAAAGAGGAAAGATTTTTTTTTTGTTTGTTTGTACCGAATAAGCTCCGGAACTACTGGACCGATTTTAACCATTTTTCACCAATAGAAAGTTAAATTATCAGGAAGTATCATAGGCTATAATTCATTTCCATAAAAAATTGAGAACTTTAAGAAAATTGCAATAATGTAACCCAAAATAGAAAAATGTTGCCTATAAAATTCATTATATTGCGTGAGCTGAGAAAACTATTGATGATACAAATAATAATGATGTACTACATGATTAAAATACTCATTATTGCCTACTAACTATTGGGAGCCGAGCAAAAAGAAAAAAGTCAGAAAGAACGCTAATAAATAGTGCTGGCAGGCGATGCGATGTGACGGGGTGGGTCGGGAGAACAATAAATTTCACGCGGACGAAGTCGCGGGTAGAAGCTAGTTAAATTATAAACTCGGTTTTACCTAATAACGCTTCATGAAACAATCGAATGGGCTATTTTGGGTACCTACCTAACTCATTTGTCAAAACCCCACAATGTTTTTAATAAGCACTTACGATTTGAATCTATGAGTATGGGAACTGTCCAGCTGGGTTAATATTAAGTACTATATATATCGCACCCCCAGTGCGACAAAGGCGTAAGAAGAATATACTAACTTTACAGGAGAGCAAAAATACTGTTTGGTCTGTTATATCTATTTAGCATTTGATCTTATGATCTTTTGTTATATACCATTAAAAAGTAAAAAAATCAAGCTTTTTTTCAACAATATTTCAGATACCTCAAATTGTCGTGTATGAAGAATAATTAATATTTTAAGTTTTACACACGTTTATGGACCTTTTTGTGTAAAACTTAAGGTCTCTGCACACAGCGGGCGCGGCGGATGACGCCACACAGAGCCGTCCGGCTCGACGCGACGTGACGCGACGCTCTGTGTGACGTCGTCCGTAATATCTAGTACATTACAACTGCTCAGCGTCGCGTCGGCGTCCCGTCCCGCCGCGCCGCGCCCGCTGTGTGCAGAGACCTTTATGTGACGCGACAGATGTCGATTTTGTTATAATGGCTTAATTTTTCGTCAGATCTTAACGGACAAATTGAGCATTGAGTATCTTTATCTGCGCTATATAAAACTGCAATAAAAAAGTGACGTATTCTTACTTACGCCTTTATCGCACTGGGGATGCGATATGCGGTCACGAATCTGCCCACTGTAAGGACTATAGCTGCTAGCAGCGTTCGGCCGCTATAGCAAGGCTTATTCATGCTCATCAACCAATAGCATCGCAGCATCAGATTTTTGCTGAGCCACTTGTTTTAGTAAATGAAAAAAAAAAAAAAATAACAGACAAAAATTATTTATTTATTTATTTCTCTATCTTACATTTATCATTACAGGTTCAGACTCTTAGATTCTTCTGAGAAATTCTAACCTAACCTAACGCTTTCTTTCTTTCCCAATTTCTCTATTTTTCTTTTGTTTGTCTTTTTTCGTGCAATCTCACTTTCTCTCTTTTTCTTTCTCTCAAAGGATCGAATCTAAGACCACGCTCAGCTGAGCAGTCATGCTTGCGACCAGTAGACAAACGAGGCAGTCATTATTATTTATTGCAATCTTCTTGTAAATAAACGATGACCACGAAAGGATATTCGCAAATAGTCTCTATACCTATCCCCATGGATGTCGTAAAAGGAACTCAGGATTGTGATAAACGGAGAAGAATTTATTTTCGCTAACTCTATAAAATACAGAACATCGTGACGACAAATCGTCGTATCCTACGAATAGAGGCGTAACTGCTAATAGCTACTTATCAGTAGACACTTTATTGTGTTTATTTAAATTAAATATGATTAATTTAAATAAACACAAAAATCAGCTGCCTCGGTAAATGTGTCCTGAATTTTCTAATACCTTTTATAAATTTTCATATTGAGACACGAAGCAACAAAATACGATCTAGAGGAATGTGGCCATTTTTCTTTAGATCGAATTTTGTTGCTTCGTGTCTCAATATGAAACTTTATAAAAGGTATTACAAAATTCTAGACACACTTACCGAGGCAGCTGATTGAGCCGTTTTTCATAATTCCTTCTCAGTCACGAGATAATAATATTATCTCGTGACTGAGAAGGAATAAATGAAAAACTGTTTTTAAAGGAGTGGCGCTAGTGGACTGGTGACAACGCACTTAAGTATAATTAATGAGATTAATTTTTATGACCACATAATATTTACTCTATGAAACTTGAACGTTACTTTTTATGAACATTGCTGATTCTGGGACATGCTAAAATAAAGCAAACCTGCCTTTAGCACAATAGTAATCCCGAGGGTTGAGTGAGAACACCGTAATGTCTTATTATTCAGTTTCCGTCCAAACCAACCGAATGTACGGTGGCCACCACATCAAGTTACCTCAAACTGTAAAATTTTCTCGCTCGATTTTGAACTTAATCGTCAACATTTTAAAGTTTTAAATCGTTTGGAGAAATTTTATAGTTTTGTGTAGCTTGATGTGCTGGCCAATGTACTGCTTCCCATGAAAATGAATTAGCTAGTACAAATGTAAGCATAATTAGACGAGGACACTTCATGAGAAATCGATTGAAATACTTGGTTACTCACTAATATCTGGGAAACGATTTTGTATTTCAAGGTAATTTCAATCAATAAACAAATATGCCATGGTAAAGGGTTTTGAATACTTAATTGATGGGAACGCGAACGTATCAATGTTTCTCGTTTAATAAGGGTATGATAACGGCAGACCACGTAGGAGATGGCGGTACGAGCTGGATAGGTTCCGAGAAAACTGGAAGGAGGACGTGTGGGCTCGCGAAAGATGAAGGAGCGTATGGAGAAATTTTCCCAGGAGAGGGAAAGTGCAGACCAGTAAAAAAAACCGAACAAGTGAGTGTCGGACCACGCAAAAAAATAAAATAAAATAAGAGTTCCGTAGTTTCTATGAATTTATTCCAAGAACAAACTTAACATTGTAGTTGAAAAACATATTCTTCCTTAAGGAATGTATGGGAGAACATGTTTCTCAACTGTAGGTAAGGTGACCGACTATTACTCGGTAATTTGTAAAGCCTACTTAGCTGTGATAGTTTTTCTTTATATGTATATATACTACTGCTGGGAATTCATTCAAATATCCAAATACAACCATTTAGCTGGTAGAGGGGACGAGGGACACTTGACTCTAACAAAAAGCGACCAAGTGCGAGTCGGACTCGCCTACCACCTAGGGGGACACACATTTTACCACTTTGGAAGTGTCTCTCGCGCAAACTATTCAGTTTAGAAAAAAATGATATTAGAAACCTCAATATAATTTTTGAAGGCCTATATATCCATAGATACCCCACACGTATGGGATTGATGCAAAAAAAAATTGAGTTTCAATTCTAATTATGAGGAACCCACAAAATTTATTGTTTTTTTTTTTTCTATTTTTGTGTGCAAATCTTAATGCGGTTCACAGAATACATCTACTTATCAAGTTTCAACAGTATAGTTTTTATAGTTTCGGAAAAAAGTGGCTGTGACATACGAACGGACAGATAGACAGACATGAGGAATCCATAAGGGTTCCGTTTTTTGCCATTTGGCTACGGAACCCTAAAAACACCATCACGCGGGCCCCGTGCGGATTAGTAGACGTCACATGTCTTCGAATTTTTGGTTCTGGGACATGCCGGTTCCCTCACGATGTTTTCCTTTACCGTTTTGAGAGCAGTGGTGATTAAATCATTTACACAATATAAAACGCCTATCTTAGTTCAAACCTCCGACCTACAACTCGTAAGTCGCGGCATTTACCACTGGGCTATCATTTCTCTCAAAGTCACCTATGCGGAGTTTACATACAGCCGGTTTAGATTGCGTTTGAGGCAGACATGTTCTTAATTTGAAACCACAAATCAGCAAGCGTCGTAGGACGTCCTCAAGTCTCACGAAGCGACCATTACACATGACGAGAACCTCGTGAAAGCTGAGACAGAGTAAAGTGTCTCGACTTAGCACACGAGGTTGTCGACATGTGGAATGTGAGCTCAGCTATCATTGTGCCGATTGTCGTGGCGGCCAATGGCCTGATGGCCGAAAGCCTCGATCAACATCTCTCGAGACTTTCGTTAGGCGGTTGGATCAAGGGCCTGATTCAGAAGGCAGTACTCCTTGATACGGCTCGCATTGTGAGGAGGTTCCTGTCTCTGCAGGCCTAACCACCGATAGCTTGGACCCTGCTCCCGACACCTGCGGACCACTATTTAAGCAAGATGGCCAAGTGGCAGGCTATATTCGATAGAAGTCCGTACGCAAAATACGCACTTGGACATGGAGTTCCGGACACCAGCATAATTACATAGCAGTGGATCGTTAAGAGTTTTCATCCGGCGCGGGCTGGCAACATCGCATTTCTAGAGGTGTTTCGTGATTATTGTATTAAATTTTATCAAAGTAGGTACAATTTATAGGATCACTCGTGTGGCTGTCTGTCTGTCGGTCTGTCTGTCTGTCCGTTTGTCACAGCCAATTTGCTCCGAACGTAATGGACCGATTAAGTTGAAATTTGGTATACATATCAATTAGAGTGACCCAAACACGGACGTGAACCGTAAATAAATGAATTTAGAATATTGGGGTCAGTTTTGGGGGGCAAAAAAGAAAATTTAAAAAAATAAAAAAACTGTACCGTGTAACATATCAATGATGAAAGGGCTTACTGTGAGGGTCTCAAATATATATTTTTTATAATTTTAAAATAAATAGTTTTAAAATTATAAGTGAAAATAGACGAAAATTGACCATTCCCCCCCCCCCTTATCTCCGAAACTACTGAAACTAAAATTTTGAGAAAAATACAGAAAATATTTCTATACTTATAGATTACAGGAACATATATAAGAAGTCTATGGTCTTAAAATAACATGGTAAATATCTCGATATTGTGCGTACAAACTTACATTTGCAGTTGGAATGTATGGGAGATTATGTTTACCAACTACAATGTTAAGTTTGTTCTTAGGATAAATTCTTTCCAAGTACGGAACCCTTCATTGTGCGTGGTCCGACACGCACTTGGCCGGTTTTTTTTTGAGCCAAGCACTATGTCTACATCTTACATCATTATCTCTCTAAACTTTTCATTCTTTTTACCTATTGTGGTATAATAATTTTTATCCTAGGTCTGCAACTATAATTATTAATACAAAGTATCGTTAACGTTTTAAAAGAGTAAGTATGGAGTTTCTTGCCCATTCTTTTCCATACATAACTTACCTTTGGAAGGGACAACCAGAATCAATCAACAATTTTTTGTAATTTTTGACGTTCAAAAGTGCCTTTTACGTGCCTATTTGAAATAAATGATTTGACTTTGACTTTGACCTTAAATTTAGACATACACGTATGGGAAGCAAATAGCGTAAAGTAAATAAATAGTGTTATATTGAAATAAATAAATAAATAAAAACATAAATAGTAAAAACATCGAAACTTGAAACATGGAGGTATGTATAGGTACCCTCTTTTCTAAAAAAACATTAATTTGTTCTCACTATTAAACAAAGAACTCTTTGAGGCTCGCGCAGACTGACGCGATATCGCGGGCGCGACAGGCAGCGCGACCATTGTCGTGCCCGTGATATTGCGCCAGTATGTGGGAGCCTTTAAAAGAATTGATTTGAAAAAGCAAAACACGTCACTTTCCATCGGACGGCTGAAAGTCGGTAAACACAATTTGTTGATCACACGAACGGATTCATACATTATTAATGAACTACTGATACCAGCTTATTAATAAACCAAACATCGGTCCCACGTCCCTACCATTTATGGTGGAATACTAAATAATTGACAAGTCTAATCAAATATTTTTAAAGCGTCTTCAAAGGAATAATACATTGTGAATTTAGCTATGATGATTATTTGATTTAGTTGTTCATCTATATAAGGGGTATCTATTCATACACGAGTTATTTTAAAAGAAACATCTATAAGTGGTAAAAAACCATAGCAGCGAAAAAAAAATTTTTGTCTAAGTGTTTTATATTTTTACATAATTATTATAAATTTAAAATTGCTTGAGCCTTTTTAAAAAAAACCTTAGTTAAGGCTAGTACAGACTAATGCGATATCGCGGGCGCGACGCGACACTAGTAGCACAATTTCTTTGTCGCTGCCTATCGCGCCCGCGATATCGCGCGAGTCTGTACAAGCCTTTATTCTATGAATGACCCGCCCGGACGCGGTGACGCCGCGACGGTGGCGGCAAGAGCGCGGTGAAGTTTAATAATTAATCATCATATTAATCAATTTGGTTTTTTTTTTTTTTAATAATAAACTCAGATTAAAAAAAAAAAACCATGGCTTCTTTACCACCTATAGGTGTATCTCTCAAAATATTTCGTGTACCAACACGAAATATTTATGGGTGTATCTATACCCATAAATATTTCGTGTTTCAAATTAATCAGCGTGTGTCACTACTCCATACAAGTTTAGACGTGATTAAAAACTTGCCGACTAAAATTACTTCAATTTACGTCAAGCGCTGATTAATTTGACAGGACTAAACAAAAATTTATCTTCTGTCCTTTTTTTAATGAAATAGAAAGAAAAAGATGCACTGAACTTAAATTTAGTTTAGTTTGTGAACAAGGGAATCGGCACCAATAGCTGGTTGGATGGCTTATAGACGACGAAACGTTGGTGGCTTGGCTTCATAGCCTGACTCATCAGCGTAATGTTGCTAACCAGTAGGTAAAAAAAAATATATGTTTGTCTGTAAAGTCGGTTTACGGGCGATAATTTTACGTGATAACTTCATAAGAAAACATTGCTTCACAAGCTGAACGCTTAGGCCGATCGTGCCTCTCTATCGCTTGTTCCGCGCTCTCGCTTGCACACTCGGTTAAGGCGGAACGTGACAAAGAGTCATGTTTTCGTGCGTGCAGCCGGCGTTCATCGATATATAAGACGTAATCACGTCAAAAATTGTGGCCTATGTTTGTATAGACTTTATAAAATAGATGCGATTTACGGCAAAAACCTTTTCTGTTTTATCTTTAGTCCCAATCAAAACGTTATAATATTACGTTCTATAGGTAAGTTAATCTGTAACAATAAACCTTCATGTTCATTCTAGCATGAACACCTCGAAGGCGTTATAAATGGAAATTGGACAGATAAGCCAGAAATATAAATTAACACGTTGTGGAGTCACGACATTGTTGGTTGAATAAACTCATTCGATCCTGCTATTTCTATTTTGGTGAATACTGGTGTCGATTTTAATGGACGTATTCGAGTATTTCATTTCAGCTAAGTTGAAAAAGTGTTCATATTTATTTTTCTAGAGAGAATACCAATCATATACACCGTGGCATTTTAGTCGTCTTACAAAGACAGGCCACTTGACGTATCCAATAACTACTACTACATTCGCGTAAAAAAAAATTTTTTTCTTGAACATTTGTATATTTTATTTTTATTTTAATTATGACGCATGACATAGTTTAAAACACGGGCAAAGCATAAACATGGGCGCCGCGGAATGGAGCGGCAACATGTTTATCAGAGTTCATTCACCCTAACGCAAAAATGTGTTTCATACTATTGCAACTTAAACTTAATCTAAATCCATTCTGCGGCGCCCTTGTATCACAAGGCTCGGACTGCACTCGTAACAGGGTGTTTTAAACTATGTCATGAGTCAAAAAAAATAAAAAAAATAAATAAAAAACTAATGTTCAATAAATATTTTATTTTATTATATGAAAGATTAGTAGTCATTGAAAAAGAAGAAAAAGACAGCCCACTTCATGTATGAAGTGGGCTGTCTTTTTAAGACGACTAAAATGCCACGGTGTATATTTTTAGTTCATCAATTTCCTGCCCTTGTCAGCTACTTTGGGCATTTATATATTACTTGGGGTCGCCGCTAGACATTTTCTTTTTCCATTCTCATTTAAATTTATACTCGTCACTGTTTTAGTTACTAATCGTATTTAAGTAGGGGTCGATTTAGCGTGTTAACTACAGCCGAAACAAATACAAATCAACTTATGGCGACAATAGCCGACTTTTAATGATTTTATATTAAAGATTTAGAAAAAATAATGTTATTTATTTAAACTTCATGTACAATAGTGGTACATAGGCGGACTTAATGCCACAAGGCATTCTCTACCAGTCAACCTTTGGGTTAAATATAAAAACATAGTGATAGGGTACAAAAATAATGGTGCCGTTTCCCTTGTTCACAAACTAAACTAAATTTACATTCAGTGCATCTTTTTCTTTCTACTTCATTAAGAAAAGGACAGAAGATAAATTTTAGTTTAGTCCTGTCAAATTAATCAGCGCCTGTCACTGCCTCATACAAGTTTAGACGTGATTAAAAACTTGCCGACTAAAATTACGTCAATTTACGTCAAGTGCTGATTAATTTGACAGGACTAAACTAAAATGTATCTTCTGTCCTTTTGTTAATGAAATAGAAAGAAAAAGATGCACTGAACTTAAATTTAGTTTAGTTTGTGAACAAGGGTATCGGCACCATTGTCTATAATGTTTAACTAAAATTATAAAAAAAAAAATCTCTTACATTTTAATTTTAATTTTTAACTTTATTATTATTTATTTTTTTATTTTCTTTAAATTTAATTTTCTGAAATTGTTAATTGTTGTAAAATTGTTTTTCTTAATAATTTAATTTATGAATATTTTAGATTATGTATAATATTATATAGTGAAATTAATTTGTAAAGTTGCGAAAAAAATAATACTGAGAATCACGCTAAACCTATCAAGCGTATTTTTCTGAAACCTTTAAAAAAATAAAAAATATTGACCTTTTATTATACGTGTTTTATAACACGATTTTGTTATGAATAATAAATATTTGGGACAGCGCTCCTGGGCCTTAAGTCTGCTATTACAATAGTGTCAGAATGGTCTCGCCATTGTGAGTATTTGACAGAATTGTATGGCAAATCTGTCAAAAACTCACAATGAAGAGACCATTCTGACACTATTGTAATAGCAGACTTCAGGCCCTGGATGGGCGAGTCCTATAACTGGCTGGACATAATTATGACGCGTTGCGTGAGCTCAGTACAGAACATGCAAGCTAACCACTCAAGGTCACTTGCATATATTTGCGTCTTAACTCGAAAGTGTTATAAAAATAGGTGCGATTTTCTACGATCGTTCTCTACCTATCAAATGAACGTAAAGCTAATCTGTTAAGTTTTGCCGCATGATCTCTGCAGTGAGAGCCTTACTAGGTATCACTTTGTTACCGTATTCTCAGAGATTATGAATTCTGCCTAACAACATATCGCTCCTTAAATACAAAAGCACCACAAGTCAAAATAAGCAAATTATACAGGAGCGGCATTTGCAAAAATAATTTGGATTATTTTATGATTTTTGTATAAACTATGTGTATTACGTAGACTTTTTTTGTATCAAAAGATGCGTCATTAAAAAGCCTATTTTTCAATAAAGCAATCTTAACCATATTACTTTTGCGCGAAACTCAGTTACAGAAACGGTACAAAACAAAACTAACGTGTGTGCGTGTATGGGTGTTTTTGATCATAAAACGACGGCTGTTTTAGCGAAACATTAAAGTTCCATCGTTTAAGATGCATTTTATACAAAAAAATCATTTTTGATATTTTTTGAAATGTGTGACTTTTGTATTTAAGGAACGACATGTAGCATAACGTAATTATCTCACTTGTAATCCCCGAAAAGGTAGGCAGATAGTTGGGCTTGCCATAACTTTTAAGGACCAATACGGGACGATTAAAAAAAAAAAAACAAATAAGTCGAAGTAAAAGTTTTATTCGAACAAAAATGTAATAAAAAAAAAACAAATAATTAAAATTATTATTAAAATTAAAATTATTGTTTATTTTATTATATATATTTTTTTTTTCAATTTGTACTTATAACAATTTTTAACTTAAATTAACACGTAAATTTTTTGGCCCAGTCATATTTTGAGCTTGATTTTACTTTTGTAATGATCTCGTTTTCCATATTTCATTTTAAAATTATAATGACAAATCATATGGATTCAATAGTCTCTACCGACAACCTGTTTCGTTCGTTCGTCCATGCAACATGCGTGCATGCATGCATGTTGCATGTTTACTTTTTTACGGATTTGAATTCCAGCGGTTTTAGTCGGTAGCGACAATGGCATTCCATTTGCAAAAAATATCGTATTTGATACATTTTCAATACTTAATATTTTATATCGATATATCGAAAAAATAAATATCGCCAAAAATATCGATATATATCGATGCATCGATATTTTTACTACAAGCCTATTCCAGTGCTAGAGGGGCAAACTAGACGTGCGTAAACGAAATTCTTGCGTTGCGACGTCGTGCATCGTTCCAACGCAGGAGTGGCATACAATGCGCTGATCCGTTGCGACGACGCAACGCAACGCACTAATGAGGTCTCCGCCTAAACGTGCTTTCCGACGCACTGAGGGGTCTCGGTATGTAATGAAAGGTCACCCATCCACAGACCGACCTCGGCAAGCGTTGCTTAACTTCACAAACAACTTAACGCTTACAAAATCTTCTCTTCAATCACTTCAAACATCCTTTATAGGCATGCAAATGTAAAGTAAATTCAATTCACTAATTCTCTTCCCGTTAATTGAAAAGCACCGGGTCTTTAAACAATTAGACTTGGTTTTCCAATTACTGCTCTCTTTCCTCTTACAATTTGAATGGAAAACAACACTGTGTTTTGTTGTGTCCCTGTGTTTTTAAATTGAAATGGGTTCCTGTGTTGGTTGACAATTTCGCTTTAGCAATTTAACTTTGTTGACGAGAATGACTGACTTGATTTGATTGTTTTTTTTTTTTTTGTTACAGTCAGAGACAAAAGTCAATTAACTTTTCATTCATTCATTCATATCTTCATTTGCATTCCATAATGTTTAAAGGTATTACAATGGCTTAATGCTAAGGTACAATTACGGACTCTGTACCTAAGGCACAGCAAAAAGTATAAAATTAAAAAAACAAAAATTAAATTACACATTTTTTATTGTTAATTTGTGTCCTAATTTTATTTTTGTTTTAATTAATATACTAAAATTACGTCAATTTACGACAAGCGCTGATTAATTTGACAGGATTAAACTAAAATTTATCTTCTGTCCTTTTCTTAATGAAATGGAAAGAAAAAGATGCACTGAACTTAAATTTAGTTTAGTTTGTGAACAAGGGAATCAGCACCATTGACGACACGGTTGGCGTAATGGTTAAGCGATTGACTGCTGCGCTGGGTGTCGTGGGTTCGATTCCCGCACGGAACAAATATTTATATGACCTACAAGTAGTTGTTCCGTGTCTGGCAGTTTGTGTATGTGAGTGTTAGTGGTTGTTTTTTAGTCAAAAGGAAGTTATTAAGTTAAGGATAATATTTTTGTGTTCACCAAAAATCTTAAGGTACATCTATGTATGCATTTCTAAAATTTTATTCTTCCCCGAAAAATACTGATCGTGCACCAAATATTAAAGGTTAGGTTAGGTTAGGTTATATTTTGGTGCACATTCAGTATAATTTGGTGGAACACAGGCAAAATTAGGTTAGGTTAGGTGAAATGGGAATAAATTGAAGTACTTTTAAATACCATCCTACTTAATAACTTACGCATGGCATGAACGTCAGTAGCTGGCGAATGTGTCGAGTCGAGTATGGTAACTACGTAAAATGTGTAGGTAGGTACAGTCCGGGATATTAATTGTTTATCAAATTGATAAACTCCATCAATTTTCTGTGTTATAGCCACATCATATAAATGTCAACGAATGATAAGATGTGATTTGACACTTTGGACAGAGAATTAACGTTGATAATCAATTTAATAAACAATTACCTAATATGCCTGACTTTATCTATGCGTAACATTGACATATATATTACTGCGTAAGGACTGGGCGGACCGCATGTTATAATGACGCCTCGAACGTGGTCCCAAAATGGTCTTCCCTATAACGAAGTGAACTAGAACGCGTTCGGCTGTCTTCGGGAGCGGTCATAAAATTTTACAAGCAAAAATGCCAAGTTGTGTCGTGAAGGGTTGCGTGAACTACGACAAAAAGCACAATAAAACATTTGATAACATTTCATATCACCGATAAGTTAAAAATATGTAATTATATCAACTTCTAACATTATTTAAAACAATTTTCTTTCTAATTTGTCTCAACGTTTGGCAAAGACGACGCGAAGCCGCGGAAAAGTGCGACATAACTTTGCAGCGGCGCGCGTTTTTATCCGATGAAATGAAAAGATTTATATATTTATATTTATTATTATTACTATATGATTTAATTATGTATAAAATTATTTTTTTGTTTATTAAAAGCAAATTAAAATGTGTTTTTATGTACTTACTGCTAAAAAATCTGTAAGTACAGTGAAATACGTATTTATTTTGCAGATTTCCTTCTGATTCCGTGCGAAATAAAGTTTGGAGTCGTGTCATAAGTTAAAAAAAATAAGTTTAAAAATATTGTTTTATTCGAAGGCCAATTATGACACAAAAAAACTGCAAAAAATATAAATTTCGAAAAATAGAAGGTTTTTTTATTTCTTTGTACCTCGAAAAATATCCGCTCTTACAAGTTTACGTCTAGGAGCAGACCACGCCGATTGACATCGTAGTTCTAATAGATGGCGTTAGTGTTTTTGTATGGCGACCGTGTCCGGCAAACGTGCGGACGACCATATCTTTACTATTTATATCAATGATGCGTAACTTGACAACAGCGAAGCTTGAACCAAGTTTCTCGCTTATCAGTAATGAAGGAAATTGGCCGGAGCGAGTTACGAACAATCACGAAGAATTTTCAACAAAAAGTTGTCTTTTTACCCGACTTTTTTAATAAACTTTTTATGACTTACCTCTAAAAACACTTTCAGAGTGTTATGATTGCGATGGTAAAAATCGGGCAATTTTTATGTAGGAATAACCTGCTATCCAAACTGTTCTTCAGTGTTCTGCTCGGTGCAATTTGTTATTGGTATTTGAGCTTCAAGTTTGATGTTAGGCTCAATATTCATGATCTCATAACATAACATCAAGCCTGTAATCCTCGAACGGTTAGTCAGAGGTGTACATATATGTCGGATCCGGTCATTAGAACGCAGGGCTTTAAATACCGGTAAATTTTCATAACGTTACCTTGTATCGACAGAGTTAACGTTATTATTAAAATAACGGTATCCGATTTAACGTTATTTATGCGACTATATATTTATCGTTATTTTAAACGGGTGAGATGTAAGTAGTGGGGCCTGAGGCGTGTGGCTTGAATCTGCCTGATTATTAGCCACACAGAACGGCAACGTAGCTAAATTAACGTTAGTTATCGTATTTTTGTTAATGTTAATTAACGTTATATTACTGGTAATGTTATCAAGTAACGTTAAATTTTTGTAACGTTAGTAGGTATAACATTGAAATTTAACGTTACGTAACGGTTATTATATTGTTATTTGGTAACGTTAACAAGCCTTGTTAGAACGGACATGAAACAAATCGCAAGCGCACCACTGGCGATATCATAATTATGATCTACCATTATCATTTAGTGCGCTTCTGCCGAGTCGTGATGTTTTAGGCCCCTCGCCCACGGCGACTTTTTGTAGCGATGCTGTCGCGCGTCCGCATCGGTACAGTCGCGAAGCGGTCGCTAGCTGTGTGCCCTCGCCCACGGGCCCAGATTCAGTCGCGATGCAAACCCGATGCTGTCGCGCTTCTGTCGCGATGCAAACGCGATTCAGTAACGGTACAAAAATGCCACAGTTGCACTGATGCTCGGTTCTCCACTCACGCGCCACCCTCCCTCCGTTCTCTCCCCGATGTTGTCCGACACGGTCACGCGTTTGCATCGATACAGTCGCGATGCTGTAGCGCGTTAGTAGCGCGTTGGCATCGCTTCTGTAGCGCGTTGCAATTGCGACTAACACGCGTTAGTAGCGATGCTGTTGCGCGTTTACGAAGCGCGCGACAGCATCGCTACAAAAAGTCGCCGTGAGCGAGGGGCCTTAATCCCACGGCAACGGCACGGCCTTATTTAGAATTTTTAATTATTTTTTTACATACTTCCTTGATATAATTTTTTCATTATTTGACATTATTTACCTACAAATCGAATTCCATTTCTTTATGAGTGGCTTTTGTGGACATGATATTTGTTCAGATATGTTACTGTAGTTGTATTGCAATCATGTTATTAATCTTTTATATACTTAGATTATTTTCTATTTTGTGAATGAGAGAACGTTGTAGGCCTAGTAGGGTGTAGATTTGTTGGCACTTTTCTATTTTGTTAAGTACCTGGTAATTGTTGAAAGGCCTACACTGTCCTCCCATACCTATTATCACTGTTATTTGATAATATTGTAAAGCCAATTATTTTTAAAAGAGTAACCTCTTCTCCACAGGAAACGACTAATTGGAACCGTGCACCTAGCTTCTGACGTTTCATAAGTGCCCATGTAGGTTTACCTATATGAAATAAAATATTTAGATTTAGATTTAGATTTTGACGGCGAGAAGGACATTCAGTGTCTGATCGCATCGGAGTAAAGACGTCGCGAAACTGTACTTGATTCGTTGTGATCAGTTAAAAAAAAAAACCCTTACCTTATTCGAAAGCTGTCTGGAATAATGTGTTTCTTATGTTTATACGGGAGTTGATAGCTGCGACACAGTTCTTAACTTTTGTAGCTATCATCGTTTCTATTGTAATTATGTGAAATTGTTGTTGTTTCAAAGTAAAAAAAAAAAAAAAAAAATTATTTTGTTAGAAGGAATAACTTACGCTACTTTTATTTTAGAAAAAACCACGCGGACGAAGCTGCGGGCAGCACCTAGTATATATCATAATAAAAGACTTCTACAAAATTGACGTAACCTTACCTTTCGTTCCATTTTCAGCCGAGGCCTCAGACTCAACCCTCGGGCATTTTTAATCCCCAACGAAGCCAATTTAATAGAAATATTTATCTAAAGACGAAGAGTAAAGAGAAACTTTTCATTTTGCATGGAATTAAAATACTTTTAAATCTCTATATTTTTCTTTAATCCTCTTGAGGTCTTAAACTATGTATTTCACCTTTTTTCTTTTGTAATTTTTTTGATATCTTTTCTTTTATCTTATCTTTGTCATTCGTGGATCTTTGACAGTCGTTACGGGTTGTCAGAAGCCCGAAAGACTGACAACCAGTCTTACCTAGGGCTATCTTACCTAGTAACTGGGTTGTGGAATTCAGATAGGCAGTCGCTCCATGTGTATTACTGGTATTTAGCTGTATCTGATTAGACTGGAAGCCGAACGCAGCATGGTTGGAAAAAGGCGAAGTCTTCTTCTGCCAAAACCATGTCAGATAAAAACGGGCTTTAGTACAGATAAGGATATAGTACATTGTTGCAAAGGCCGGGAAATAGGCTTTTGCAGGTCGAGTATGAGTTTGAAGGTCGAGCCGTAGGCGAGGACTTCACTAATACGAGACAGGCAATTGCCATTTCCACCGAGGCATATACATAGTGCTTTTCTCAAAAGAATGCAGGGAATTAAGACATTCTTTCATGTATTTTTCTTTTGACTTCGCTGGAAGCAGGTTTTCCATTGCCAATTTGGCTTCTGATCTTAAATCTGGTGGAGAACAATCAACCTCCATTTCACTCTCTGAACCGTTGGAATTCATTTTAATTATTAAATTTATATTTATTATGTATGTAAATAACAAATCAAGACGAATATTCAGCTTTGCCGCCCATTTTCTATTTGTAATCTGTGCCGAAAGGCAAACGCATTTATGGCTATACAGCCACGTGATCGCAATTTGTGCTAAGCAAAGAGACTTACTTTGGTATACCAAGAATGATAAGAGATCCAATCAAAGAGTATTTATTAACCCCAGAACGCCGTTTCATACAACATTGCTGGAGCGTTGTAATGTTCCAAATTAAAAAACTCTCCTGCAATGGATTTGATTTTCTTTGTCCGTAAATTTGATACTTCGCGTGTTCTTTTTTCGAAAATAATGTAAATATTTCCATGTATTTTTGGGTAAATGATTTAATTCCCTAAGGATCTGTTAGAGTCAGCATTGTCTCACTTTCCATACAAACCAAGCACGTCACCGTTTACTCGCACTACGGCACAAATGATGTATAGCAACTGATGGTTTTGAAGGCAGTCCGTGACGGAAGTTCGTTCAACGCAATTTTGATGCCACGAGTTTTATTAGCAGGTACTGCTGTCTCTAAACGCTGCCGATGCAGCAATTCTGGGCTCTGTGGCTATATCTCAATCATATTAGTTAAAATAAACCGTATCAGGGATTTTCAAAAGACGATTTGATTTTTATAATATAAACTTATTTCGCCTCAAATTCCAAGAAAGCGAAAAAAAAGGTTGCTGTGAGCGTTCGACCCTTTACCTCATCGCATGATAACCCTTTGTATCAAACATTGTATTTTTAGTCGAGAAATCTTCATTATAGACCCCAACGACATCCATTGCGAATGCTCCTGCCCAAACCATATCCCATATGTTTGGCTGTCCAAAGTGTCCATACACCTGCACTTCTTAGGACCTAAAAACACCACAGATGCCGCGATTGGCGTGGCCATAAACTTCTTTAACAAACTAATATATGTATGTACATTTAGCATTGACTGGAAAAGAAGAAGAGGATCTGGGAGGAGGAGGAGGAAGGAGGAAACATACATAGCATAGGTAACAGTTTGTAAAGCCTTAATAACTAAACTCACCCCTCTTAATCCTATGTCGGGGGGAGTTGGCAGGAGTGCTGTGTTCTGAGCTCTGGTCTCCAGCGTACTCTGTGCCACTGCTGTCCGGCCCCGGTGCTAGCGTGAAGATAGTGCCCGCAGGACATCGCTCTCGGCTGCGACTGCGTTGCCAACGGCTCTGGAAAAGGAAGGTATATGGAGGTCCATAAGCTGTTGAATCATAATATCTCGGAAGCTCAGCTTTCGAAGGTTGAGTCAAAATCAAAATCATATGGCTCATATGGGCTCCTCATGAGGCGAAATATAGTGTCATGTTGAAACGTGTCCAAAATAAGTTCACAAGACACTTGTATTCGAAGCTGTATGGGGTATATCCTTTTTACCCATTGATGTACCCTACATTATTTGTACTGGTTATGGTAGGATACAACGCGTAAAAGGTGCGACGGGACTTTGCACTCGCAGCATATGTAGTGAAGCTACTGCATGGCGGGGTGCATAACCCGGGAGTGCTGCGGCACCTGGAATTTTGCATGCCAGACCGGTACGTGTCGAGGCGGCGCCGCCGGCCCCCGCTTGCTGTACCTGCAGCCAGAACCAACCAACTGGCGAGAACTCCTCTCACTAGAACCATGCGTGTGGTGAACGAGGTTCACGAGAGGGTTGATGTATTGTGGTGCGATTTGAGTGAATTCGCAAAGGTTACATTATATAATATGTTATTTAGATGTAGGTTGAGATTTATGATATATTATGTAATTTCGTGTAATTCCGTGTGGTGCCAGACGTAAAGAATAGCCCCACACTATTTCCTCCCGTGGGTGTCGTAAAAGGCGACTAAGGGACTTATTAGAGAATGGGCAGCAGTGTTCTCTATACATTTTTAATACCATACTGCGATCGCCAACCCGCCTGCCAAGCGTGGCGATTATGGCAAATCCCTCCAATTGGGGGAGGCTTATGTTCAGCAGTGGACGTATTTCGGCTGAAATGATGAATGATGATGTAATTTTATAGGATGTAGAATAAGGATTTAGCATGTAAGGCCACTCTATCGCATTAGATCGCAGATCTGTAATGGTAGTTTTAGGTAAGATTTGGGTAAATAAATCAAAAGTCATTTATTCAAACTAGGCTGAGAATCAGCACTTTTCAAACGTCAAAGTTACGTCTAAGACCGTCCCCCAAAACACCCTTCACCACTACCTAGTGCTTTAGCTGGGTGGGCACGCCACAATTGTGGCGATAAGTCCCCTCTTTGAGGAGTGGCTAGAGAGGCGCCACGACGTCCTCACCTTTCGCCTGACACAGGTGCTCACTGGACACGGGTGTTTCGGGAGGTTCCTGTTTCGGATTAGGCGGGAGGAAACGCCCGGGTGTTACCACTGTGTGGATCGCCCGGAGGACACGGTGGAGCATACGGTGGAGGTCTGCCCGGCTTGGGCAGAGCACCGCCGTGTCCTCACGGAGGCGATTGGCGGCGGCGATCTCTCGCGTCCGGCCCTGGTCCAGGCCATGATCCGGAGCGAGAGTGCATGGGAAGCAGTCACCTCCTTCTGCGAAGTAGTAATGCTCGCGAAGGAGGAGGCGGAACGCGTGAGGGAGCGGCAGTCTGTGCGCCCTCACGCCCCTAGTCGCCGCAGAAGACGCCCTGGGCGGCGGGAATCGGTAGCCGGTTCCCGGCCACCGTAGGCGCGGGCTTGCGGACGGCGAGCTATGGGCAGTTCGCCGTCCGGTAAGGACCAGGCCCGGGTCGATGGCGCGTTGTGTTCCACGCGCGCCTCAAAGAGATGTCAGCACGCACTCACGGGGTCCGCTAGGACCAGTGCCTGCCAGGGTTGCGGGTTTGTCCGAAAGGGATACCGTGGCCCTGGCACACAGGCAACTGAAGGAACACGGGTGGGTTTTAGTCAGTAAAAGTCTGACACGCCCTCCCGCTCCACCCAGAGCTGGAGAAGTTATTTGATAATTTCCCACCCAAAAAAAAAAAAAAAAAAGTGCTTTAGCTGGGAAGAAGAAGTGTCGCAACAAACTCCCCAGCAGCGCAGCTGTCTGTTCAGTTAGCGTAAGCCTGAGTAAAAAGGCGTGCGGCGGGGCGTTTTGCGTCGTGTGCAATCGGCGAAAGATTGTTCGCCGCGCCGCTCGCCGCCACTCAGGACACTTGCGAGGGATTGTATGTGTTTAACATGAACGCCGTACGCGCCGCCCCGCCGGACGCTCGAGTCGAGCGTGCACTCAGTTCGTAGCCTTAGAAAACTTGATTCTATACAATAGTATGCAAATAGTAAGTAAAGTTTCTTCTGCATGGGAGTACAAGACGTGGTACAAGTTATTGGGATTGTACAGTGCACATCAGTGGTAACAGTTTGATATTGACAGCGCTTGTATGTCTTAGCATTAAGGACGTTTTTCTTAGTGCAAGTGTTACCACTGATTTTCGATTGACTGTACATGTTTCTGAAACTGTTTTGTTCATTTTCTGATACATTTTGGAACTATGAATTTAAATGGTGCTATGAACGATTCCATGGGGGACACATACGTGCGTCTGTCTGTCTGTCCGCGGTTTAGCTCAAAAACTATTGGTCCTGAAAAGTTGTAATTTGGCATGAGTATACACGTTAATGACGCCGAAAAAGTGATAAAATAGAACTTTGAAAAAAACAATTATTTAGGGTACCTCCCCTACATGTAAAGTTGGGATGATATTTTTATTTTCGTCCTTCCCATGGTGTAGGATATCGTTGGATAGGTCTTTCAAAAATATTACTGGTATGTTAAGACCGTTTTTCGATTAAGGGATGCGTTTCTGAAATACTAGGCTTTAAAATGCTAATGTTTGTTAGAGTCAAGTGATGTTAGTAATCTACTCCTCGTAGGCGAGTTACGACAACACCTGCGATTGGACAAAGCTCATTTGACCACGACCGCTCTGTCAAGAGCGAAGCGAAGAATAAGAAGAAAAATCTACTCCTGCGAGGTTGTTGGTGTTTTACAAATAACCCTGTATAAATAAATAAACTAACTTACTTACTTTTGTTGAGTAAACGTACCTACCCTAATTGCGAGTACTACGCACTTGACCCTTTTAAAGGCCATAACCGCTATACATCACTATTAAAGCCCATTTCACAAATTGACGTCAAGTTTAATATCAAACAGTTGGCGAAACTATTAATCAAAGTCTATCGGGCATAAAGCATAGGCCCGGAGGCCTCATCAATTGATTCGCGCCAATTGCTGATTGGTTGCGCGTGTTGGCGGGCGCAGTCAGCTGTGAAATGTGACGTAGTCGATACGAAAACCGACCGGATGTGGATCGGACGGGACAATGTTTTGTGTTGGGCAGTGTTCGAAAAATAGCACATTAAACATAATTTAAACTAAGGTTGAGGGTAAATTTAATTTAAGGCTAAAAAGACAGGTGGACAAATGTCCTACCTAAAGGAAGTTGTACAAAATTAACTTTGGCCGTAGCGTATCCTGATCTGTAGGCCTAGCCACGTTACAAACGTTTCGTATCGAAACTCTTTCTACAATCGTTGACGCCTCAAAGTCACAGTTGTGTACTTAGGTCTGCGGTCATTTATTCCGATCATTTATATGGGATGTAGCGATCAACGTTGTAGAAAGGATCAGATTTCCTTCTAACATTTTGAACGATCAGGGGCCTAAGTCTACTAATTTACAAACGTTGCAATGGTCTCGCGATTGTGAGTATTTGACAGTGTTTGTATGGCAAATCTGTCAAAAACTCACAATGAAGAGACCATTGCAACATTTGTACATTAGTAGACTTAGGCCCCTGATAAGTTGTAAACTTGTCTACGAATTTTCTATTCGTTTGTTCTGACCACGTGACTTAACGTTGAGATGATGTCATTCCTATACATTTGATTAGTTTTCTATTAGCGTTATCGGTTGTAGATTGTCAACTTGGCTAAGCCTACTGGTGTTCAAAGCTTGAAATGGAAGAGTTCAAAGTCAACAAAAAAAAAAAATTTGACTGGTAGTTCCAGAGAAAAAAAAAAACTAAGTCAGTTCAGCTTTATTATTAGTACTAGCTTTTGCCCGCGGCTCCGCCTGCGTGGATGTCGGGTATCGCGTAAAAAAGTAGCCTATGTCCTTTTCCATATCCCAGGATATCTCTACCAAATTTCATGATGATCAGTTCAGCGGTTTAGGCGTGAAAACGTAACATACAGACAGACAGACAGAGTTACTTTCACATTTATAATATTAGTATGGATTAGTATGGATATTATAAATATAGATGCGAAAGTGTGTTTGTTGGTTTCTTGTTTTGACCTCCTCACACGTAGCAACAGAGTAACGGATTAACAAGATGTATTTCATTTTATGGGCACAAAATATTTTAGTACCGTAGTAGCATTTTCCGTTAGCATTTAGTTGGGCCAACTTCAGAAGTATGTGGCCCAACCAAACGCCAACAAAAATGCTACTAGGGTATTTTGTGCGTGCGTGGGATTTTTCAGTCACTGAGGCTTTTTATACGGGAAAATCCCACGCACGCACAAAATAGTAAAATATTTTGTGAAATTTAGTGGTATAACAAAATACTCCTTCAACTATATGAAAATATTTACAAAATTTGAACGCATCTATGTCAGTGACACAGATGCGTTCTTTGTAAATATTTTGATCTGATTGCTGTAATGGCCTTTGTACACGGCACGGTTTCTTTACGGTACGGCGTATAAATCACGCCGTAGAAAAAACGTATCTAGAAAGAAGTAAGAAACTCAGACCAAATAAAAAACCAAGACAGAGCGCTGCGAAGTATGCAGTGAAGCATGCAAAAACTACACCTCCGCGCTGTGCGTAGGTACACGCTCACACACACACATTTAAAATCAAACTACGCCTCACTAAGTGCACACATGTTTACGAAACCGGCATCACGTCACTGTTGACAGCGCTCTGTCTTGGTTTTTCATTTGGTCTGAGGAAAAAAAGAAAAATTGTTTATCCTACATAAGCAAAATTACAACAAGCTTCCACATGCAACACTTTATGTGCCTACACACGGCGTATAAACTGCGCTGTAGTAAAAAAATGTGTGTCAAAAAGCTTTCTCGTACAACACTGACGGTCATGTCTACACACAGCGAATAAACCATAGTTTTTCACAGCAAGAAAAACGTGTACAAAGGGCCTAACAAATAAAAACCTATAGGGCCTGTGCACACCACGTTTTTTAAATGCGCCGTTGACGCGCGTTTGTAGCGATACAGACGCGATACGCACGCGAGTCAAGCGCAGCCTATAGACCTTTGCACACCTGTATAAATACAAACATGCGTTTGAATCGATACAGACGCGCGTGTGTAGTGATACAGACGCGATGTAAACGTGCGTGTGTAGCGATACAGACGCGATTCCAACGGATTTCCACAATATTGGCCGGTTTTGAATTTCAGTTATGAATTTTAAACTGTCATGGTCACTAATATTATTATTAACATAAACGGGATATTTACCATGTTTATTCATTGTTCTACCGGTTGTTGTTGTTGTATCGGGAACTCAGAACAATGAATAAACATGGTAAATATCCCGTTTATGTATGTTAATAATAATTTCAGTTATGAAGTTTTCTGCGTCGAAAGGCTCCATTTTTTGTGTTCCAAAGACGTGCGGTGCACCAAATTACTCGAGTGCAATCTAGCATAGATTCACACCTCCCTCTTTGCGGGGGAAACCCCGCCCGTAGGGAAGGCGCGCGCGCTAGCCACGCACCGGCATCGTGCGTTTGAATCGATACAAACGCGATGCTAACGCGCGTATGTATCGATACAAACGACAACAAACTGCTCTGTAAGATAAAAGCGGGCCGTCGACGCACGTTTCTAAAACGCGCGTCAAAGGCGCGTTTAAAAAAGGTGGTGTTTACAGGCCCTTAATCGCGACCCTCATGGCTTTATAAATAATTATAATAAAACTTTATTTCAGACCATAATTTTGTCCATCGGCTCGTCGTTTTTTTTCGTCTCTCGAATTATTTCAAAAACGCTTACTCACTCGGATCGATCGCTCGCAGAGGCCCCAGAAGTTAGCAAACAAACATGCGCGTCATGACGCTAAGTTGGGCATCAGAAATTATGGTGGAGGACCAATCATTATGGATTTAAGTGTTACCCTGAGAACCTCTTGAGAATTGTGTGGATTCAAGCCGCTTTACTGCCATTTTTTGACGTGACGACGTCTAATAAATCGATGAACGCCGGCTGCATGCACGAAAAAAGATGACTCATTGTCTCGTTACGCTCATTGTCCCGTTACGCTTATTGTACGCTTGCGCCGCATCAATGTTTTGTTATGACTTTGTCACGTTAAACTGTCGTCCGTAAACCAATTTTACAGACAACCAATTCTTTTTTGCCAGGGACGGTTGGTTACTATAAGTTGGAGGTTGGTTAAACATGTATTTAAGGTTTTTGTGGTATGCTGAATAATCCGCAAATTCCGTTCCAAACACTAGACTGCGGCAAGGGCCCAAAGAGAGACTGTTAAAGTCTCGGAGGCCCGTACAAACTTGTTAAAGTTTGCATCGGGGCGGGCAATGAAGTTACTCAACAGCGTCTCTCTGCGATTGGATATCTTTACTTGTTCTTTGGCGGAATTCCAGAGGGTGAAACTTAACTAATTGTCCACTGTATAAACCGTGCCGTTACTCAGTCATTACTTGGGACTTGTTAATTAATGTCCACGTTAATCGATAGGTACAAATTTGGAACGTGTCAGTCAAAATAGGACAGATTAAAAACGTTGAAGTTTTGTTGGTGGTGTTTAATTGGTTTTTGGGTGACGTCTCTGACTGTGGAAATTGTGACTACATTGTTTTATTGGGTTCCCACCTGTAAAAACAAAACGTAAGTGGCACTAGTAAATAAATAAATAAAATTAAAAGTATAAGCAGTGTATACTTAGCCTTATATGCGCGGTCAATAGTACGGATACTTTAGTTTAACTTTAGAATACTAGGTGGCGTAACTATCGTCGACGTTGTATTTACTCTGTGCCAGATAGGACGCGGGAAAAGCGCGGGAACCACTGTCACTTTTCGAATTCATAGTCTTCATCAGGATGAACTTCCTACAATGCTGTATGTTTTCCCTCTCGGCACATAAATAACAAAAACAAACAAAGTTGGATAAGCAAGCAAGATAACAAAACTGCGACTAACAAGACTAAATACCTTAAATATGCTAATCTCCTTAAAAAATGCATTTTTAATTCCAAGAAAAATGCAAATATCAAATACATAGCTAAAAACGATAACAAATGCAAAGCTACGTGGAATGTTATAAAAGACGAGTTAAATAATGCAAACTCCAGACATAATATAAACAGTATCAAATATAACAACACACTTATTACCGATCCAGTAGAAATAGTGTTTGCCTTTAATAACCATTATATCGATTCAACAAACAAACCAATGCCGGCGAACATCACAGGTAACTCTATACCCAAAGTCTCTAATTCAGATAATTTATGTAAACAAAGTAATGTCAAGAAATGTCACGGTCAAAATGGCAGGACATTGGTAGAAAACATTTTATCATCAAATGTTTTTGTAAATAATCATCTATAAAATTAAAGTGAATTAATTATAAGAACTATGCAAACAAAATACCGTTGCCAAACAATGTTTCGTGTAGTGTGTCGGAGACATGGAATATCGTCATAATCAGCCCTTATAAGTCCAGTGCCAGACGTAGGCCTCCCAAAATCGATTTCCACTTGAAACAGTTTACAGTCGTTTTCATCCAACATGTGGTTAGATATGCTACTTACAATATATGAATCAATTTATGAGAGTTGTACTATTAGTGTTGTTGAAGATGTAAAAAATTTGAAAATGTTTGGATCTCCTGCATTGTTACGTACCAGTATCATAAAATATTATGTACCAGAAAATCTCCTTTTATTAATAACTTTGTTTAAAACCGAAAATTTATAAAAATAATTACGGTATGATTATTTTTTATTTATTATTTCTTAAAATCAGTACTTAAAAGAAAATGGAACCTTTTTGTTTTGCCATTTTATGTGAATTACCATTACGAAGATATTTTTTTGTTGTCATCCCCTTTGTTTACATAAATTATCTGAATTTGAGACTTAAGGTATAGCAATAATGTAAGTGTTGACTCTATGTTCCTCAGACCGACGATGTCGATAACTAAAGTCAAGACTTCAGTTTCTTATAAATTCTGAACACATTATTTTGATCTCTTTGTGGCATAATTTGGGATCTTATCTTTCTACAGTTAGTCTAATCTTTTTCATGATAATCATTATTGTACAAAGTTATGGCAATAGGCTCGAACCTATAAGGAACTTAAACACAACTTTTTTATTTATTTTATTTATCAAATATACAAAAGAACACAGGATTACATATTAAATAGCAACCAAAAACCACTAAGGTTTAAACTTGTGCTATCATGAGTCTATCTCAATATACAATAAAGCATTTTATATGTTTGAGTGGCCAAATGTGGGCGTACTCAGCTCTGCCTACCCGTTCCGATATATAGGTGTGATGTTATGATGTTGGGGCTTGTGGCTTAATAATGACAGTCGCATGGGTCGATCGATCAGGTTAAGCTACGCCTTTCGCGGTTGGTCCGTGGATGGGTGATCATCTTTACATACCAAGACCCCTCCATGCTCTTTGACAGTTGTTACGGGTCGTCAGAAGCCCGAAATTCTGACAACCAGTCTTATCAAGGGGTATCGTATTACCCAGTAACTGGGTTATGGAGATCAGATAGGTAGTCACTCCATGTAAAATACTGGTATTTAGCTCCATCTGGTCAGACTGGAAGCCGACCCGAACATAGTTGAGATAAGGCTAGTAAGATAATGTTTTATGTAGCTCATTGCTCATAGATTTATATGAACTTATCATATAAATCTGAATGTAAATTATTTGACCACTGATCTCGTAATTAAATTCAACCACAAAGTTCGCACAAGTTGTGGTGAGTTAATAACGAACTTTAATTGACTAGTTTGCACTATCAAATTCATCATAAAATATTGTGTGAAACCAGTGTTGAATCTCGACAGTTAACAAGTGCATAATTGATGGGACTAATTTCAAAACCAAATAAAACAATTTTTCTGGAAATCGATTGATTTTTAGGCCCTGTGCACACCACGTTTTTTAAACGACGCGCGCCGTTGACGCGCGTTTGTAGCGATACAGACGCTGTACGCACGCGAGTCAAACGCAGCCTGTAGACCTTTGCACACCTGTATAAATACAAACACGCGTGTGTAGCGATACAGACGCGATGTAAACGTGCGTGTGTAGCGATACACACGCACGCTGATCCTATTCATCTATATGATGATTTTTTTTATATATACTGTAAACAATTTCATTCCACGTTTATTCCCAAAACTATCTCAGTTAATAGTAACGCATCTTTCAGTGATTGGGCTACCATTGGTATTCATAAAAGTAGAACGCGGCTTTATGAACTGTACAATGAAAGGACTTGTGTAAATACCGCTGAATTTAATTTATATGTTAGAAATTATTCAAAATTATTTAAAAAAGTTTGTTGTATGGCCAAGTCTCGTTATTTGAGTTCGAAGATTAAAAACAGTAGTAATGTTATTAAAACGACTTGGAATATTATTAATAGTGAAACGGGAAGGTCTAGCAACCGAAATACTGACTACAGCCTATCAATTAATGACAAAATAATAAAATCAGACTCACAAGTCGCCGCGGCCTTTGAAAATTTCTTTTCGGATATTCCCGTTTTAACTACTAAATCCCTAAACTCTTCACCTTCTGTTGCTGAGTCTTTGCTTAAGGAAAATGTTAATGTTTGCGATTCAGAATTTAATTTTGAACATATTACCTGTAGAGATATAATTAAAACCTTTCACACTTTAAACGTCAAAAAGACTGCGGATCTGTGGGGTAATTCTGTAGAAGTTGCTAAGTCTATTATTGACATTGTAGCACCTACTTTAGCTCTTATATTTAATAATTGTATCGACTGTGGGGAGTTTCCCGATCTTATGAAAAATAGTAAAATAATACCATTGTTTAAATCAGGTAGTACATCAGACCCCACAAATTATAGACCTATTTCAGTACTACCTACCTTTAGTAAATTTTTTGAGAAATTAATGTTAGACCAATTGCAAAGATTTTTTAATAAAAATAAATTATTACACAGTAAACAGTTCGGTTTTACAAGGGGTCGTTCAACTACTGATGCTGGTGTTGAACTTTTAGGACATATTTATAATGCATGGGAAGATAAATGTGATGCCTTGGGCATCTTTTGTGATTTGTCCAAGGCATTCGATTGTGTTCTTCATGAAACGTTAATGAGGAAACTCCGCCACTACGGGATCCGGAACACCGCTCTGGATCTTCTTGCTTCATACTTGAGTAATAGGTTTCAGAGCGTTGACGTTAATGGGAAAAGATCTCCCGGATCTTTAGTAACAATGGGAGTCCCACAGGGCTCAATTCTTGGTCCTTTCTTGTTTCTGATTTATATTAACGACTTGCCTTACCTCATAAAGGATAATCATGAAATAGTGTTGTTTGCGGATGACACTTCACTTTTGTTTAAACTTAAACGTCAGGAGCTGGTTACTGACGATGTAAATAGCGCGATCTCAAAAGTAGTTCATTGGTTCAATGTTAATAATTTACTACTTAATGAAAAAAAAACCAAGTGTATTAAGTTTACGCTGCCTCACGTGAGGCAGGTGAAAAATAATGTGTTGATAAAGGGCGAAGAATTGAATCCTGAAGATAGCACTGTATTCTTGGGCTTAACTTTGGATGCTAAGCTTCAGTGGGGCCCACATATAGATAAATTGTCTAAGAAGCTGAGCTCCGCAGCATACGCTGTTAGAAAAATTCGTAATTTAACTGACCTAGAGACAGCCCGTTTAGTGTACTTTAGTTATTTTCATAGTGTAATGTCTTACGGTATTCTGTTGTGGGGAAATGCCGCCGACATTCAGTCTATCTTTGTTTTGCAGAAAAGAGCTGTTCGATCAATTTATAAATTAAGTTCGAGACACTCTCTCAGAGAGAAATTTAAGGAAATTAATGTTATGACTGTGCCTTCTCAGTATATTTTTGAAAATCTTTTATATGCCCATAAAAACATAAAATTGTTTAAACAATACAGTGATATCCATAATATAAATACTAGGAACAAACACATGTATGTTGTACCTAAAACTCGGCTCAAGAAAATAGGTGGTTCGTTCAGATGTCAATGTATACGCTTTTATAATAAACTTCCAAGCCACGTTCAAGATCTAAGCATTAATAAATTCAAATCATTCATTAAACGTAAGTTGTGCCAGAAAGCCTTTTATACCATTAAAGATTATATTGAGGACAAAAAGGCTTGGGATTGAGCTGCTCCAAATTTTACATATTGAAACTTTTTTAATTGTGATTGCTTTATACACATTGACATGAATATTTACTTGTGAAGTATAATATTATTATTTTAATTATTGTGAATGTGAAGACTATGTGGGTCTTTATTTTTATTTTTTTCTTCTCAGTATTTTTTTTTTTTCTCTGATCATGGTATGGCAGTTTGAGTAATTTATGCGGCCTGCCCAAATGTCCTTTCTTTGGTATTGTTCGTCGAATCGTTGAGCTCCTTATGTTCTGAGTTGAGCTGCACGATTACTGACGAATGCGTGCACTGAATGGATAGGTCCACTCAATCTGTGTGGTTCTTTCTTCAAAAGACCATTTCAGACACCAATCTACATGGTCTTCACATGATTTGACCAAGATTATGTCTGGACTTTAAAAGAGACTGTGATCTCTGAGTTTGTTTCGGTCTTTCTTCTCAGAGTAGTCAGATACGAAACGCCGACCTCATCTAGTTTTAAAATATGATTGACGTGTAAAAGTGTTTGTAAAAACCTACTTACAGAAATAAAATCATTTATCATTTATCATTTAACAGACGCAATGCAAGCGGAATTCTACAATATTGGCCGGTTTTTAATTTCAGTTATGAAGTATCGATACAAACGACAACAAACTGCTCTGTAGGATAAAAGCGCGCCGTCGACGCACGTTTCTAAAACGCGCGTCAACGGCGCGTTTAAAAAACGTGGTGTGCACAGGCCCTTAAACTCAATGAAATGTAATCACACTCCTTGCTGCACAGCACAATTACACACGTCGCCATTGGTCGGCCATACTATAACATAACTCCAGCTTTTTCATTCATATCTCTCAGACCGTAGGCAGATAGTCAAAATCGACGGTTGCCATAGCAACGAGCTTCCTATTTCATATGGAGTGCCTCAGGGGAGTGTTTTGGGTCCTACATTATTCCTTGTGTTCATAAACGACTTGTGCAACTTGAACCTGAGCTCTGGTAACATTGTCTCTTTTGCCGACGATACTGCAATTACCTTTTATGATGAATCCTGGACTAAACTGCTAGCAACTGCTCAAACTGGATTTGATTTAATATAAATGGCTTATCTCTCACTTACTCACTCTAAACACCAATAAAACTAAACTCATAACATTCTCTCTAAACTCCACAACGCAACCCTTAACACCCATTACTCTACAAGCTCACATCTGCCAAGCCAATTCGGCCTCGTGCAACTGTCCTAAAATTTCTTCTACTGACACAATTAAATACCTTGGTATAATCCTAGATAAACACCTTAACTTCAAAGCACATATCACCCACCTTACTGCTCGAGTTCGTAGACTCATATATATTTTTAAGACGCTCAGACACATTGCCAATACTTATGTAATACGCACCGTGTATCTCGCCATGTGTCAGTCAGTTGTCTCGTACTGTATTAATAGTTGGGGTGGAGCTGCTAAAACTACACTCAAACCTCTGGAAGTAGCTCAGAGAGCCATTCTAATGGTTGCAACTTTCCGGCCAATGCTCTACCCAACCTTTGATCTATATAAAAAATGCCAAGTCCTCACGGTCCGGCAAACATTCATTCTTTTTATAACAACACACAAAAACTCCCTTTACACAAACTCAATCCTCACTTAGGCGAAAGAACGATATTTGTAAAGTACCCTTCACATGCTTTGCTTTTATTAAACGTTTCTTTTACTACCTTAGCCCATTTTTATATAACAGAATAAACAAAACTGTCCCTGTACATAAATCCTCTTACGAAATGTGTAAAAAACAGGTAACATGCTTGCTAACCAGTTTAAACTACGACGACACTGAATATCTGCTTACTTCACAATCGTATTGAGTTCTCTAACTCTCCGTATCTAAACTCAACCTCTTTCCCTTCCTTTTACACACACACACATACACCACATCTATATCACAAGACTCATATGCAACACACTACACCTCATCACAAAACACACACACACATACTAACACTTCACACACTATAAGTTAACATACGTTTGTACCTTATAGTCCTTAGCAGTCTCTTTTATAATTTTGTACTCCTTTGGGAACCTGGGCTGGCGAACCTTAATACAGGTTACCATGTAACCTAGCTAGGACGCCAGATTCAATTATGTTGTTACACTCTTTTTTCGATTTTTTCCTAAATTTTTAAATCATATTTATTTGTAACAGACTGTATGTACACACTTTTTGAAATAAATACATTATTATTATTACTATTCGTAAGGTCATTTGGTGCAAAAGCAAGCGCTATGATTGGTTGATTCCGTTGTAGAAGAATTTGAATTGATTGGTTGATTCCATGACAGAGGAATTTGAATTTTACCCATGACATTAGTGGATTTTGTTACCAAGTCTAAGGTTGGAGGGTCAATTTAGTACCTACTGCTATAGAGATATTTGCTTGGAAATGAGCTTGTCACTTAATACATAATTGAGAATTGCCCTTTGGACAACTGATAGAAGTCCGACGACTGACGAAACACGAAGTTTACCGAGGGACGTTAAGAAAATAGTTGTACTGTACTATAATGACATTTTGTATAATTTTTTCTTTTTTAATTGACATTTATTTCTATTGCTATTTACCTATATTATTAATACTTAATTTGGATTATGAAATGTGTGATTATAATTATTTGTAACTCATGGTATTTTTATTGTGATTACATTTTTTATAATTTTAATTACAAACATTTGTACGCCCTCTGGCATAACATAGCGCTCTCTTTATTATCTTTATATACCATTAATATTGTACATATGTTAAAAAAAAAACTCATGGCAATCGCCATATTTTATATTTATTTATTTAACAATTTATGTACACACATATAAACAGACAAGAAGAAAGGAACAGAAAAATACGTACAAAGGTGATGCTTATTTCTTATGAAATCTCTTCCAGCATACCTGCGATAGGAAAGTAGATATAGAGATGCAGACAACGTGTGTAAGTGTAGAAGAGAAAAAAATAAAATAAAAAATATACATAAAATCAAAATAGCTATACACTAATATAAATACTTATAAACATACAATAAGAGAATATACTTACATACATACTTCTAAAATAAATATCACTCAAATATATACTTAGAACTACAATGTAGTGGAATATAATAAATACATAATAATATGCAACTATGACGAAGTAGAAAGATAGTGATCCTTTACTCTTCTTTTAAAGGCTGCAACAGTTTGGCTGTCCCTAATGTCAGGTGGCAGTGAATTCCACAACCGAGCCGCGTTATAATTATGATTGTATAATTTCTTTGATATTTCAATGCCAACTAACAAGATACTTTATTTAAACAAAAAAGATTGGAAAATGTTGTCAAAAAAACTTTTCTTGTAAATTCAGTATCAAATAATCTATTCATATTCTAAGACCATTAACACCAAATTACATTTATTTCTGTTGAAAATGAATAATGATCAAATTCGGTTATCAACTTTTGTATCAAATGAAAAATGAGTTCGTTTACACCAAAACCTCATTCTAACCAAGGATTATTGTGGTGAATCTGAGCCGAAATAGGATCGTAAATTATTAACTTTATAACGGCACACGGCACCGAGTTTCGTACGTAAGGCACTTGTCCCACCGTCGACGAGAAAGCGATTTTCTCGCTCTAGAAACGTACAAAAGATTGTAGGTTCCGTGTAAGTAAAAGAGATACATACATATATTCTCACTTCTCATGCTCTAAAAGTATACGTCAATATAGCCCTACGAAGCGGGACTAAAGTGACCACTTTAGTCTCTGGGGAGTGAAAAGTAATTAGTTTTTTAATTTCCTTCAAAAATCAAAATCAAAATCAAAATATTTTATTTCACATAAACCTACATGGGCACTTCTGAAACGTCAGAAGCTAGGTGCACGGTTCGAGTTAGTCGTTTCCTATGGAGAAGAGCCGGCAAGAAACTCCACGGTTACTCTTTTAAAAATAATTGGCTTTACAATATTATTAAATAACAGTGATAATAGGTATGGGAGGACAGTGTAGGCCTTTCAACAATTACCAGGTACTTAACAAAATAGAAAAGTGCCAACAAATCTACACTCTACTAGGCCTACAACGTTCTCACATTCACAAAATATAAAATAATCTAAGTATATAAAATATTAATGACATGATTGCAATTACAACTACAGTAACATATCTGAATAAATATCATGTCCACAAAAGCCACTAATAAAGAATTGGAATTCGATTTGTAAGTAAATAATGTCAAATAATGAAAAGATTATGTCAAGGAAGTATGTAAAATAAAAAAAATAAAAAATAAATCTAAATAAACATCGTTACTTGGGAGCAGTTAATAGACATTGACATAGTTATGTTGTTTATGAGGTACCAGGGAAGCCACATGTGCAGAAGGAATTATTGCCAAACTTCCTTGTCTTCAACGTAGTCTTTTATCTTATAATATGCTTTTTTGATAAGGACACGTTTGATGTGGGTTTTGAACTTTCCGTCGCTAAGTTCTGTAACCGACTTTGGCAACTTGTTATAAAAGCAGATACTGTTTATAAGAAATGACTTGCTAGTTTTAGTTAATCTGAATTTAGGTATCACAATTTCAGCATTTTTCATTTCAACACTTCATGTGACATAGACAAACTCAAACAGCCAGTAAATATCTGTGGAGTGTAAAACGTGTTTACGTATAAAAGTCTGTCATGTAGTCGTGACCAAAGGCGTCGCCAACCGATGGCCTAGACGGCAATTTGATATAAGGACGATGGACTCATACATAACATAACTATGTCAATGTCTATTAATTGCTCCCAAATAACGATGTTTATTTAGAATTTTTAATTATTTTTTTACATACTTCCTTGACATAATCTTTTCATTATTTGACATTATTTACCTACAAATCGAATTCCAATTCTTTATTAGTGGCTTTTGTGGACATGATATTTATTCAGATATGTTACTGTAGTTGTAATTGCAATCATGTCATTAATATTTTATATACTTAGATTATTTTATATTTTGTGAATGTGAGAACGTTGTAGGCCTAGTAGAGTGTAGATTTGTTAGCACTTTTCTATTTTGTTAAGTACCTGGTAATTGTTGAAAGGCCTACACTGTCCTCCCATACCTATTATCACAGTTATTTAATAATATTGTAAAGCCAATTATTTTTAAAAGAGTAACTGTGGAGTTTCTTGCCGGCTCTTCTCCATAGGAAACGACTAATTGGAACCGTGCACCTAGCTTCTGACGTTTCATAAGTGCCCATGTAGGTTTATGTGAAATAAAATATTTTATTTTGATTTTGATGGGAAAAGTATGAATTGAAGGTACAGTCAAGAGCACATGAAGCTGTAGCACGAGTCTCACCTCTACGGCGATCGTAATAAGAACGGTACAAAGTCCAATGTGTAAAGCACCACGAGCTCTTTAACTGTCCAATAAATAAAACTTGTACACCAAGTTATTACATTTATTAGAAAAATTGGATAAAGTTACAATGTTTCAATAATAAAGAGCGCGTAGAGCAAGACCCTTTTTTTTTTGAGTTAATTTAAACATAATCTTCCATAGTTTGAATCCTCCAATTGATTATGAAAATTTTGTAAGTTTTCTTAAATAAGTTTTCTGTGTACACTAATCATGGCCAGACCATTGAGGCGATTTTCCCACATGATGCTTCTTAGTTAGGATTTTGGTTGCTTTGCATTTGGTTAAAAAAAATTATAATCTCTAGGAGCGGGCCGCTGCCCCTCCCTGGCCCCCCTTGGCGACGCCCTTGGTCGTGACCGTGGCGTGCTGGGCACATTTTGATTTAAAATCAAAATCAAAATATTTTATTTCACATAAACCTATATGGGCACTTATGAAACGTCAGAAGCTAGGTGCACGGTTCCAATTAGTCGTTTCCTATGGAGAAGAGCCGGCAAGAAATTCCACGGTTACTCTTTTAAAAATAATTGGCTTTACAATATTATTAAATAACAGTGATAATAGGTATAGGAGGACAGTGTAGGCCTTTCAACAATTACCAGGTACTTAACAAAATAGAAAAGTGCCAACAAATCTACACTCTACTAGGCCTACAACGTTCTCACATTCACAAAATATAAAATAATCTAAGTATATAAAATATTAACGACATGATTGCAATTACAACTACAGTAACATATCTGAATAAATATCATGTCCACAAAAGCCACTAATAAAGAATTGGAATTCGATTTGTAGGTAAATAATGTCAAATAATGAAAAGATTATGTCAAGGAAGTATGTAAAAAAAAATTAAAAATTCTAAATAAACATTGTTATTTTGGAGCAGTTAATAGACATTGACATAGCTATGTTGTTTATAAGGTACCAGGGAAGCCACATGTGCAGAAGGAATTATTGCCAAACTTCCTTGTCTTCAACGTAGTCTTTTATCTTATAATATGCTTATTTGTCATCTATACATGACTGTGGCGGTCAAAAGGTTAATTAACACGGGATTATCGTGTGTACGTTTACTGAGCGAGAAAATCGTTGATAGCTAGTCGCTTCCTCGTCGGCGGTGGATCAGGTGCCTAATATGTTGCTTCTCGGATTCAGGGAGCCTAGCAGGAACGCGCTGAGTAAATAAAGGTAACGTAAATTGAAAATGCGTTTCATGTATCATCATTATCATTTCAGCCGAAAGACGTCCACTGCTGAACATAGGCCTCCCCAGTTGGGGGGGTTTGCCATAATCGCCACGATTGGCTGGCGGGTTGGCGATCGCAGTATGGTGTAAAAATGCATTGAGAACGCTGCTGCCCATTCTCTAGTAAGTCCCTCAGTCGCCTTTTACGACACCCAAGGGAGGAAATAGTTACCCAAGGTAGTTCTATTCTTTACGTCCGGCACCATACGTTACTGGTTCTTGATATTGAGTTGGTTTTAAGAGTTTATTTATATCTTTGGATGATACTTATTGTGCTTGTCGCAAAAAAAAAAATGCGAAATGCTACTCGTATAAGTTATCTTTGTATTTTTATTATCTTCATTCCTCTTGAATACGTTTCGAGATGTATGGCTTACGGTAAGACAGCATGAGTCTGTACTTGAACTAGCTTAGATACATTTTATATTTTGTTTCAGCTGAGAATATAAATCCAACAAGAAACTTTGTAAGATTTAATGTTTTAAAAATGAATTGCTTTTCTTTTACTTCAAAATGCCACGGTACGATTGATCGCTCACTTGAAGTCAAGTGGACAACTGAAATCGGATATGCTTGCGGACATATACGACGTAGTAATGCGTCGGCGCCGTACACTGCTGACCTAGTCCTATATAACATCATTGCTTCTCTGTGTGAGCTGCGTAATGTTTCTATCCGACTATAGTATATTTGACATGTATACACGCTTTGTATATTGGCGCGCCTTGGGGATAAGACCGACAAGTATGGCGTGACGGCAGACGGCATGACTCATATGCCGTCATGCCCCCTCTTCACTGTATATCACATCAACCGGGAGTCCAGTGACGGTATAATTTTTTTATGCTTGTTTTAAGGAAAATTCAAGATTTTCTTGTTAGATTTCTCTTGTGTGTTTAAACCCGATCTGACCTCATCTATCTAGGTCATATAAACATCTGATATAAGCAGGGATCGAACCCCTAGCTTGGTTCAGCCCATATTTGACGTAGGTAAATTGGATGACGGGATTTCCAATTGCTGATATTTATTTTATTTATGCATTCCTATTTTCTAGCTTATCTTCGAGTTATTGTGAAAGATAATATCTTGAGAAAATCTGTATTTAAAATGATGCAGATTTTTTAATTTTACACATATTAAGTTTATGTAAGTGGAAACTTGTAATTGGCCATCTTCTACATAATTTTACTGCATATACATGAACTGAAATATACTAGCTGTAAGTTTTCTAAAACAAAAAAAAAAAAAAATAACTGCGGGCTAACGTGGCCATTAATTATTGCTCATTGTTTGTCCAGTAGAATTATTGCTCGGTGTTTGTTCAAGGACAAAGTGTTGGCACGCCGGTGCCAACCCTTTATCCTTGAACTGGCCTAGCTTAGTACTGGATTTCAATAGGATAAGAGACCAGGTTATACTGATTTTATTATTACCGTGCGGCTAACTGTTCCTGGAAATAAATTAACAAAGAAAAATATTTTATTTGGGACTCGCACATGAAAAACAACAATAAAAAAATAATAATAATATTAAAAAAATACGAAAACAATAAACAAGAACATAAAAACTGAAATAATAGTGAAAACAAAAAAAAAATATCTGTAGGACGCCAAAAAAGGCTCCTATCTCAGCATGATGCTGCGATATTTGAAAGAAAACAAATACTGCAGTGCTGATATTCTGATAGGGCACGACTTCGTACTAGATGAGGCCTTTGTCCTACACTCGGACACTCAGATGGATTCCTAGGTACTGAACTGGAATAAAATGAAATGAAATCGTTTATTCTGTAAATAGGATAATTGTGTGGTTCTTTCCTCAAAAGACCATTTCAGACACGGATCTACATGGTCTTCACATGATCTGACCAAGATTATGTCTGGATTTTAAAAGAGACATTGACCCCTGAGTTTGTTTCGCCATTTCTTCTCAGGGGTAGTCAGATAGGAAATGTCGACTTCATCTAGCTTATTTTTATTTTTTTATATGACTTGTAGGCCTATGTCCAGCAGTGGACGTCTTACGGCTAAAATGATGATAATGATGATGATGATATTACTTGTAAAAGTGATTCCGATATCCTATTTACAGAATAAAAGATTTCATTTAATTTCATTTCATTTCATATCGGAATCACTTTTACACGTCATATATTTTTTTTTTACAAAATAAGCTAGATGGAGTCGACATTTCCTATCTGACTACCCTTGAGAAAAAATGGCGAAACAAACTCATGGGTCAAAGGTACTTACCAAGCTCAATGGTTACTTAGATACTATCTTATTTCAGCTTATTTTTATCTTGCTTTCATTTGGCAAAGAATCTCAACAAACGGAGATAACGAGAAGAATACAGCTTGGGTTTCTTTCAGCAAATTGTACGACATTCTGAAGTCAGACAAAATGCCACAATGTTTGAAGTCCCGCCTCTATAACTAGTGTGTTCTGCCTATCATGAAAGGCAGAACACACTGCTTTAAGAGAGACGTGAAGTCTCACGCAGGAGGCTGTGTACAGGGTGAGAGCTGCACAGAATTATGGAGCGTTCCATGCTTGGTATAAGGCTTATATGTAGACTGAGTGGCAAACGTCGAGATTGCAGACGCACGAAGGTTTTCGATATCGAACATCGAGATAAATGGAACTCATTTTTTTTATCCATACTAATATTATAAATGTGAAAGTAACTCTGTCTGTCTGTATGTTACGTTTTCACGCCTAAACCGCTGTACCGATCGTCATGAAATTTGGCAGAGATATAGTCTGGGATATGGAGACGGACATAGGCTACTTTTTTTTACGCCATAACCGAATCTTTCAAAATCTTCCAAATCTTTTTTGGTTTGAAAGGCTTTTTTCACATAGTGATAATTATCACCCCCGTAACAGAAAACAATCAACAATTAAAAACTAGACAATGGGTAATAAACAGTTATTATTATAATTAAGACCTATTTAATAGTGTTGTCCCTATTCGGTTTGGTAGATAACCAAGAACAGTTGAAACAACATCCCCGCCTCTTTCGACAAAGGGGATGCTAAGATGCTGTTACATGCCTCCACTTCAAATCCCACACTAAGCGAATATTGTCTATGGTGTATGATCCGGTCACATTCCATGAGTACGTGGTAAATATCCTCAATCACCCCACAAACTTCGCAGTTTGGTGAGGTACTTTTACCTATTAAATATTTAAACTTATTCGATGGGATTTGGCCCGAACGCATCCTCAACAGAGCCACTATAAATTTCCTATCTACCTCCCTTCCTTCAAAATATGGGCAACGAAGTGGTTCAAAATGGATGGTTTTATACCCGACTCCCTTCAACTTTGATCTTTGGCGCAGTGATGATAGATGAAGTAAGGCAGTAACCGAGTGGCATCCAAGAACTGGAAGACGAAGTATCGGTCATCCAACGACGAAATGGGTGGATTGGTACATGAAAAGAGAGGCCTATGTTCAGCAGTGGGGCTGTGGATGATGATGATCTTATTTCAGAACAAAGTCATCAGCTTAGCAAATGTACCTACTTCATAATTATTATTTATTTCTATATTCACTGACTTTTCCTGCTATTTTCTTCAAATAGTTTCTTTTTCTGTATCGTTTTATCTGTCTAAAACCTCTCCCGCAAAGGCTAATAACTCCCTTGATGTCACGAGCCAGTTGCATCTCATTAACTTGGCTTAGTGCCCTAAGCGCTCTCTCGACACCTATCTTCTATTAATAGCTTTGAACAAGCTCCAAGAGTGGCTGTGTTTAATGTAACAATGTTGTGTTTACATGAGACTGTTGCAGGTGTCCGTATGGATTGAGGAGCCACATAAAATTTGCTGTACTATATTACAAATTATTTATAGTTATTCATTTTATTTGTATATATATATATATATATTTTTTATTCTACTATGAGTTTGCTCTTGACTTTAGTCTAGGTCTGGATGACAGAGACAAAGTCTACGATGGAGTGAGCTTACCCAGAAGAAGCCTGTTCACTCTCACTTTGAATAGATTAGGGTTGTATGCGTTCGGAAACACAGACGCAGGCAGAGAGTTCCACTCCTTTGCTGCACGCATTATAAAAGACGTTTGAAAACGCTTAGTGCGAGTTGGTGGAATATCAACTAGGTAGGGGTGGTAACTTGCAGTGCTTCTAGATGTCCGATGGTAGAAGGGGGTACTACTAAATTAGAACAAAGTTTACAACTGAATTATACTAAAAATATGTGTTAATTGGTTGATTACTTTCCAAGAAACAGTGTGGTGAAATTTATGTATTTTTGAAATCCTCCTGGATGCCATCCCCTGCCGTTCGCCGGCGGAGCGCACGCCGCCCTCATCGATTTTTCGGTGATTTCTTTTATTTTAGAATGAAAATACAGAAAATAAGCACGTTAAGTTGTGCTTCACAAGACTATACGTTATTATTTTCTGCATTTTTATTCTAAAATAAAAGAAATCACCGAAAAATCGATGAGGGCGCCACTGTGCGCTCGGCGCAGTCTTAACTTAAATTGCTTACCTTTAAATTAGTGAAGAAATGCTGCGTCCTATGTACTACGGAGAGCGGTGTGTGGTGATGAGCGGAGCGGGCGCGGGGCGGGGAGGAAGCGGCGGTGGGCGCGCATGATAACTCTGACGCTGACTTCGACAGCCGCCCGCTTAGTGCCTCCGAACGTTCTGGAAATAACATTCATATTAAGAAGAGAATAGTTCGGGAGACATGATAATAAGGGGAGGTCACTAAGATTTTTTTTTTAGTTTTTCCTAGATTCCTAGTTAGTAGTAGACATGCATTTTTAAGCGATAACCGGGCGGAGCCGCGGGCAAAAGCTAGTTTTCTATGAAACGATGTTTCCAAAAATTATCGTCTCGTTCCGTCCAGGTTAAAACACGTTACGTATGCAGCAATCTTTAACTGTATCGAGTACAACCGTTTATTCCGAGGTAGGTATACCTGTACGTTTTAAGCTGAATGCAGTCAAGAATGCAGCTGTTTCGACTTTGTTCTAAATCGAAACGGTTCATTTTAGAACCACTTTGTTGAGACGACAGGCCATTTCGTCTCAAACATTGTGTAATAATAAAAAAATTAAAAAAATACTGATTGGGGCTGCTCTTGGCTCCGATCTCGCCTGATGGAAAGTGACAGATGAGTTCTATGATGGAACGAGCGTGCCAAAAAGATGCCTGTTCACTCATGCTTTGAAGGCAGACGGGTTATATGTGGAAGGAACACAGACGCTGGCAGAGAGTTCCACTCTTTGGCTATGCGGATAATAAATGTGGAGGAGAAGCTGAATACGACTGAACGGGATATCAATCAAGTGCGGATGGTACCCTGCAGTACGTCTGGTAACCCGGTAATAAAAGGGCGATTGTGGGATCAGCTCGTGGAGCTCCTGTGCAAACTTTCCGAAGTACAGTCTGGAGAAGACCGACAGGCTAGCAATATTACGCCGATGAGCCCGGCTGTGAAGCCTAGACACTAAAGTTTCGTCGCCTATAAGCCTTTTTGCTCTGCAAAAATATAATACTAAAGTTTCATAGAACATTAACTGATAACAACTCAATTTGTCGGACAAAAACACGTTACAGCATGCATTTCTATTATAGCTTTGTTAGTACCTACACACAAAGAACCAATGTCATTGATGAATCAGTTTAATAGTAGTTGTTGGTATATTGGCGTGTGCAAGCTGATCTATGGCAGATAACTTAATTTAATGTTCCGTCTCGTAATGTTAATTACTTTGGATACCTGCTATTGTATAGAATCAAGTTTTTCTAACTGAACAGACAGCTTTGCTACTGCGAAGTTTGTTGCGCCATTTCTTCTTCCCAACTAAAGCAATAGGAAGTTGTGGGCGTTTTGAGGGACTATCTCATGTAATTTTGACGTTCGAAAAGTACGGATTCTCAGCCTAATTTGAATAAATGACTTTTAATTTTGATTAGTATTTTGATACCTCTAAATTTAAAATTATCGCAATCAATCAACCTGAACCTGGAAATTACTATCATCTCGTTTTTCTTTTATTTTAAAAGTCATTATCATCATTTCAGCTAAAAGACGTCCACTGCTGGACAAATGCACAAATCCTGCATCGCGCATCAGAGTTTATCGCGCGACTGGTATATATACAACACCCCGACATCAACCGTCGGGCAGTAACCCACCAACTAACACAACACCCATCTGGTCGGAGGATCCTCTCTTTTTTCCTCGGGATTCGCTTCAGTTTGAGCAGAGCTTAACTTTTCTTTTTAAAAGACTCCTCATACTTTCCCACCTCATAAATAATTTAAACTGAATAAACTCGCCATTTTAAATATAATTTCTCGTCAAAACGCTAACAATTATGCTGCGACCGCTATTTTCCACTCGACCGCTTGGCTTCTCAACGGAGAGATTACTTCGTAAGTCAACATTAAGCTGTTGCGAGCCGATTTGCATATAGACTGGTGTCGTAAATTAGCTTATGGGATTTTTTTAAATGTTATAGGACAGGTACTCGTAATATGATTGGAGGGTTGTCTAATCTTTGGAGTATCAATAATGTTAATCGAATGTTCCTTCAAACTAATTTGATCAGGAAGATGTTGTCATGTGCACAGGCACAAAGCTTACGAGGGCACTCAAAGGTCCACTCGCCACTTCTTTAAGAAAATATTATCTCGTGACTGAGAAGGAATTGTAAAAGACGGCGGATTTGTGACGTCAGGTCTTTGATGAGTAGTTCGCATGTGGCGTTGTTGATACCGCCACATTACACCCCTCCGGATACCGGAGGTCGATAGTGGGCTGAGTCAGTGCATATGATGCTTGCCAGGGCCAGTTGTGATTCCAGTGAGTCGGAACCGGGCGCCGCATAGTTCACGGTGAGTCGGAACTGTCTGCGGTGATTCCCCAGTGAGTCGGGGTGGCGCTGCGTTTGTTGATCCAGTGAGTCAGACGTCGTATAGCGCCGGGTTGAGGCTGACTGCTGGCGTCGACAAGGAGAGCGTTGAAGGGCTCTGCTTGTGGACCAGCCGAAAGTGCAGTGTGCTGTGCCAAGGTTGCTGATGAGGCTGAGGGTGATGACCAGGTATGCGCGTTCGCTGCATGCTGGTGGTCAGAATATCCGTTGAAGCCGTGGGTGCTGGCTAGCTGTGTGACTCGCCGCTCGAAAGCTTGAGGAAGTGATGGATGACGTCACGCTGAAGTAGTTGCACGAAGGCTGCGCTAATGTCCATGTTCGGGGTCACCAATTTAGAGGTATGAGGAACAGGGTGTAAAGTTCACTCATACTCTATAGTAAAGGGAGGATCCTCCGACCAGACGGGTATTGTGTCTGGTGGGCAACTGCCCAACGGTTGATGTCGGGATGTTGTATATATGGTAATCGCGCGGTAAACTCTGATAGCGCGATGCAGGATTTGTGACGTCAGGTCTTTGATGCCTAGTTCGCATGTGGCGTTGTTGATACCGCCACATGTCCAAGTACAACGATTGAGCTGATAGAGCGAGGGGGGGGGCACTTAGCTCTTATAAAAATTAGCACTTCAAAGCTTAATATTACGCAAACGGATCCCTGAATCGATTTTACTTCGGAGAGTGTGCCCATGAACTCCACGACCTCATTCCACCGGCCCCCTTCTACCATCGGACATCTAGACGCACTGCAAGATACCACCTCTACCTAGTTGATATTCCACCAACTCGCACTAAGCGTTTTCAAACGTCTTTTATAATGCGCGCAGCAAAGGAGTGGAACTCTCTGCCTGCGTCTGTGTTTCCGAACGCATACAACCCTAATCTATTCAAAGTGAGAGTGAACAGGCTTCTTCTGGGTAAGCTCACTCCATCGTAGACTTTGTCTCTGTCATCCAGACCTAGACTAAAGTCAAGAGCAAACTCATAGTAGAATAAAAATAAAAAAATGGTTTACATAAACCCACAATAATTTTGAACGGCTTATTCATCGATACCCCAGACTATGGATTGACGAGAAAAAAAATACCATCGCCACTTTACGTGTAGGGGAGGTAACCTGAAAAAAGATTTTATTTTACCACTTTCACTGAAATAAATAATTAGCCGAAATAATTAAGTTACTTCAAAAATAATTCAACTTTGGTTAATAGGAAATAAACTTTGCTTAAACATAACTTTGATAACACCTAGTTCGCAAGTCACAATTTTTGTGTAAACAGTAACCAAAACTTTTATTACAGTTATGCAAACATTTCTTTCAGTGTTGTCGGCGTGATTAATATGTATACTCATGCCAAATTACAGCTTTCTAGTACTAAGGGTCCCTGAGCTAAGCCGCGGACAGAGAGACAGACAGACAGCCGGACATGGTGAAACTATAAGGGTTCCTTGTTGATTACGTAACCCTAAAAACACACAGCAAAAACATCACACAGCACGAAAACAAAAATCTTCTATAAATGGGATAAACATACACATTATACGACTCACCAATACTTGTTTTTCCCAAATGTATTTACTGAAGAAGTCTAGACTTTACTTAAACGAATAATATTCATTTCAACACCGTCAAACAGGAAAATTTACGAATTTCCCTTTATGTATTATGCTGTGGGATAGAGATTGGATTCCTTTGATAGCAAAGCTCAGCCCTGAAACAGCTCACTCAATTTCTTAGTGGGTTTCGCGTAATATCATTAGCTTTTATCATTTATTTAGTGGGTAAATTATAGGAGAAAGCAGTTAATTATGAATTTAAGCGGTTTTTTTGTTGGAGTGTAACTACTTTTGCTTGTGTGGAACGAAAATTGTATTATAATGATTTCGTGGTTTTAATAAGAAACCACAAAGAAACCTAATTTAGTTCAGTTCTTGTAAAACCAATATAGTCTTATATCGTAAAAAAAAAAATTGTTTGAAAATTATTTATCAATATAATTTTTGACAAAAATTATTATATAAAATGTATGCATGACGCAAGTAACTATTAACACTATAGGTCACCATTCATCATCATTTCAGCTGAAAGACATCCACTGCTGGACATAGGCCTCCCCCAAGCACCGCCACTTCGACAAGTTCTGTGCTTCCCGCATCCAGCGGATTCCTGTGGCTTTCATAAGATCATCGGTCCACCTTGTGGGAGGCCTTCCAACGCTACGTCTTCCGGTACGCGGTCGCCACTCCAGAACCTTTCGGCCCCAACGGCCATCCGTTCTGCGCGCAATGTGCCCTGCCCATTGCCACTTATGTTTGGCAATTCTTCGAGCTATGTCGGTTACCTTGGTTCTCCTGCGGATCTCTTCTTTTCTGATTCGATCATGTAGGGAAACTCCAAGCATAGCCCTCTCTATTGCCCCTTGGGTGACTTTTAGCTTTCTAATAAGGCCCACTGTGAGCGACCACGTTTCAGTGCCATATGTCATCACTGGCAACACGCACTGGGGCATAAGTCTACTAATTTACAAACGTTGCAATGGTCTCGCCATTGTGAGTATTTGACAGTGTTTGTATGGCAAATCTGTCAAAAACTCACAATGGAGAGACCATTGCAACGTTTGTACATTAGTAGACTTGGCCCCCAGGTCAAAGACTTTCCCACATACCGCAGTGTCTCAAGACATATTACATAATAAGCAATAATTAAGGTTACTTTTAATAATTAAGATACATAAATGTCAAAATGTATATTAGTTTTTAAACTGTCATGGTCACTAATATTATTATTAAAATAAAATAAAATATATTATTATTGAAATATCGGGAACTCAAAACAATTAATAAACATGGTAAATGTCCCCTTTGTATCATTATGTATATTCTTCCAAACCCTTATTTTGATTTCAAAGCAACCATCAACCATGACTTGATAAGCAAAAAATAAATAAAAAGGGAAACGACTAAATATAGAAACCAGTAAATCAAACGAAGCGTTTGATTGATAACGCTTTGATGTGTACATTCCGAGGGTACCTGCATCAAGCCATCAAATATTAATATTAATAATAATAATAATAAAGCTGAAAGCCTCGATCAACATCTTTCGAGGCTTTCGTTAGACGGTTGGATCAAGGGCCTGATTCAGAAGGCAGTACTCCTTGATACGGCTCGTATTGTGAGGAGGTTCCTGTCTCTGCAGCCCTAACCACCGGTAGCTTGGACCCTGCTCCCGACACCGGCGGACCACTATATTTTATATTTTTAAATGTTTTTTATATCTATTTTTAAGAAATATTTAAAAATGTATTTTATATGAAAAAAATTGAATAAACGTCATAATAATAATAAAGGAGCTTCACGGACGCTTTTTTCGGGCCCTACATGGACCCGATGTAGATTTCCTAGCGTCCGTAGCCTGGCTGCGTTTCGGTGACCTCTTTGGGGAAACCGAAGGTTTTGTCTGTGCAATTATGGACGAAGTTATCATGACGAACAATTACCGGAGATTTATTGTGAAGGATGGCACGGTTGACATTTGTCGGGCATGCCACCGTCCGGGAGAATCAATCCGACACATTATCTCCGGTTGTTCTCGTCTAGCTAACGAAGAGTATTTGCATAGACACAACCTTGTAGCCAGGATTATCCATCAGCAACTTGCTCTGAAATACAGCCTAGTGGAATTGGAGGTGCCGTATTATAGGTATGTGCCCGACCCAGTTCTCGAAAATGGCAATATCACATTGTACTGGGATCGATCCATCATCACTGACAGGACTATTGTTGCCAATAAGCCTGATATAGTGGTGATGGATCGAATAGAGCGGCGCGCAATGATTATTGACATAACAGTCCCACATGACGAGAACCTCGTGAAAGCCGAGAAAGATAAACAAATCAAGTATCTTGACTTGGCTCGCGAGGTTGTCGACATGTGGGATGTGGACTCAGCGATCATTGTGCCGATAGTCGTATCAGCCAATGGCTTAATTGCCAAGAGCCTCAACCAACACCTAAAGAGGCTCTCGTTGGGCGGCTGGATCAAGGGCTTGATTCAGAAAGCGGTACTTCTGGACACGGCTCGCATTGTTAGGAGGTTCCTCTCTCTGGAGCCCTGACCGCCGGTAGCTTGGACCCTGTTCCCGATACCGGTGGGCTACTATTTTTTATATTTTTAAATGTTTTTATATTTTTTATATTCTAATATTTAAAAATATAATTTATATGTATTTATTTGAATAAAGGAAATAATAATAATAGTTTATTTTTTTCTCTTCACAAAGGCTCACATAGTTATAAACATAGAGACAAGAATTATAGCGTTTTGACAAAAATGCATAAAATATGATCCTTTGTGAGAGACTGGCGTCCATACTAGGATACCCTGTGTGACGGATCACCAGGCTCTCACCCCGAATTAAATTGAATTAACATTAAAATGGTTAATTTTAAACTCTAGACAAATTATTTATTGATGAAGGGAATAAACAGACATATTTAAATTAATAACCCAAAAAAAAAAAAAAGTTATAACGAAAAAAAATATAAATTGGTTCAATTTTAAACTCTAGACAAATTATTTATTGATGAAGGGAATAAACAGACATATTTAAATTAATAACCCAAAAAAAAAAAAAGTTATAACGAAAAAAAATATAAATTGGTGTAGTGTAATGCTTGTGTAGTGTGCAGGTGAAGTGTGAGGAAAGGTAGAATGACGGTGTGAGTGTGAGTGAGTAGGGCGTTTGTTACAGTAATGAATCCGAAATCACATATTATTACGAGGGAACAATGAGTAGCTGCTCTGTATCATCATAGCCCAATTTTTGTAACCAGGTTGAGAGGGTTTTTTTGCAACGCTGTTTTGGTAGGGCATAAATTGACAAAATCCCATTAATTTTGTTATACAAGTAGTTACCAAGAAAACCAAAATGTCGACGGGAGAAAGCAGTATGGAACCGAGTTGTGAGACATACTGCGTGTTTACGTCGCTTACCTTCAAATAGAGTAGGATTATAGGTAAGAAGAGAGTGTTTGCGCAAAATCGTATTTAAAATTAAAAGTTGACGAACAGTTAATACTCCCGTTCGCTCATAAAGTTCTCTGGTGGGAAACAAGAAAGGCAAGAAATTGCCAACCTTTAGAACGGCCCTTTGTGCACGTTCGATCCGGAGCATTGATGTTTTCGTGGTACCACCCCATACCGTTATGCAGTACGAGATTAGCGATTGGCATAACGCAAAATAGACTGATCTCAATAAGCCAGGGTCCGCAATATGACGAAGATTTTTAAAAACAAATATTAGTTTACGGATTCTAGTGGAAAGAGCATCTATATGCGGTTGGAAACTTAGTGTGTTATCTAGCAAGACGCCCAAATATTTTATTGAATCAGTTTTATGAAGGTGGGGACATAAGCAATGAGCACCATGAGACAAAATGCAAGAAGATGAATGTGCGGTAATTTTGAAATTATCGAGTGAACAGGTAGGTTTTTTTATGTAGAAGGAAATATACTTTGTCTTATCAACATTGAGAGCGAGTCCATTATTAGCCAGCCATGACAACACCAAGTTCAACCCTATCTGTGCACAACTGTAAACTTCGGGCCAGGTGTCGGCGTCAAACAAAAGCGCTGTGTCATCAGCGAACGTTATGATCTTTCCGCTGGGCATCTTGAGTTCACAGAGGTCGTTAATGAAGGTCAAAAATAAAGGGGGACCGAGGATACTGCCCTGTGGGACGCCGTGTACTACGGGAAGATCGCTACTAGTCCACTCGTCTACTCTAACTCTCTGGCATCGGTTGGTGAGGTAGTCGGAAAAAAGTTTTAGTTGCGCGTCCCTTACACCTATGCTCTCCAACTTCCTCACCAACAGCGGGACGGAGACCGTGTCAAAAGCCTTGGCAAGGTCCATAAATATTACTATGACCTTCCTGTTTTCATCGAGTTTTTCAGAAACGAACTTAGTTAAACCATGAATGGCGTCGCTGGTTGACAAACCAGATCGGAAACCGTACTGAGAAGATGATAGCAGCAAGTTGTCCTCCAGGTAGTCAACCAGGCGCCTCTTCATGATCCTTTCCAATATCTTAGACAAGGCTGGCAGAATGGAAATTGGTCTATAGTTGTTGACACAGGCTCCGTCACCACTTTTGAAGATGGGGCGAATCTCTGCAATTTTCCAGGCGTTTGGGAATTTGCCGGAGACAATGGCAAGGTTGCAGATAAAAACGATTAGAGAAATGAGGATCTGTCTATATCTCTTTATAATGCCGGCAGAGATGTTGTCATATCCAACAGCGCAATCAGACTTTAAACTATGAATTATGTTTTCAATCTCTTCCAGGTCCGTGGGGAAAAAAACCATCGAGTGGGGATGAATGTTGAGCGGTGGTGAAGGGATATCGTTACCAGAACAACAGCGATCAGCGATATTTTTCCCGATGTTAACAAAGAATTCATTTATTCTATTAGTTGAAGATATAGGATCCTGGGTATTAATTAGCTGTCTGACCTCGTTTTTAGATTTTTGTGTGTGGGTAATGTCTTTTATTGTGTTCCATAATAGTTTGTTATTAATTTTAGCCGCAGTCTGAAGTTCTAATTTATCATATTCCCTTTTTATCTTTTTTAAAAGTTCGTTGCAGAAATTTCTGTATCTTCTATAGATTATCATTATGGTCTGGTTGTTAGGATTCTTTTTTGCTTTTTGGTACAGTTTGTCACGATTCCTCATACACCGCAATAAACCGGTCGTTATCCAAGGTTTAGTAATTTTCTTACGGTTCGACGTTTTTATAATTTGTGTGTTAGATTTTATAATACAGTTCATTAAGTTAACAAGGTACTGAACAGCAAGATCAACATCAGTCATTAAATACAAGTCATTAAAGTTGAGATTCATAATTTCATCGTCCATTTTTTCATAATTGATGCGTTTGATTATTTTAAAGGTTTTATTTAGAGGTTTACTTAAATCCAAGATAATAATATATATTATAATTAATAATATTAATAATTAATAATATATTAATTAATAATATCAAATATTTAGCCATCAAATATTTTGACAGGATTAATGGGTTTTACCTAATATATTTGAATTTTATGATTTTTATGTTGACGCAGTGTTTTTATGTACCTATAATAGGTATTAAAACTCCTCATTATGCAACAGTTTCATAAACTACTCTAATAATCTTTCGAATTTACGTTAAGTTTACTCTGTGCGTTCGTGTTAGAGCCTAGCTAGGGCCTCTGATAGCTGAGTATCGTCGGATGCACCGTTTGCTACGCTACGCGCCGTGCTACGTCGTAGCTGTGAGCTACGGCGTAGCACTGAGGTACGTATGCTCGTTATCTTATCTCCACGCTTTCAGAAGCTTTCGAAAGCATTCTTTCAATGAACAATTTAAACACATTATACCCAAAGTCTCTAATTCAGATAATTTATGTAAACAAAGTAATGTCAAGAAATGTCACTGTGTCAAAATGAGACGACAGTGGTGCAAAACATTTAATCATTAATTTTTTTTGTAAATATTCATCGATAAAATTAAAGTGATTATAAGAACTATGCAAAGAAAATACCGTTGCCAAACAATGGTGTTTGTAGTGTGTTGGAGACACGGTATATGGCAGTCATAATCAGCCCTTTTAAGCCCAGTGCTAGACGTAGGCGTCCCAAAATCGATTTCCAATCGAAACAGTTTACAGCCGTTTTCATCCAAAATGTGACTAGATATGCTACTTACAATATGAATCTATTTATGAGAGTTGTAAATTAGTGTTGTTGAAGAAGTAAAAAAATTTAAAATGTTTGGATCTCCTGCATTGTTACAAGTATCATAAAATATTTTATACCAGAAAATCTCCTGTTATAAATAACTTTGTTTAACACCGAAAATTTATAAAAATAATTACGGTATGATTATTTTTTAATTATTATTTCTTAACATCAGTACTTAAATGAAAACAGAACATCTTTTTTCGCAATTTTATGTGAATTACCATTACGAAGATATTTTTTTGTTATGTTATCCCCTTTGTTTACATAAATTATCTGAATTTGAGACTTTGGGTATAGGTATACAGTTTTCAAATTCATCAAGATGATTCTCCGGCAGGACAATAATTTAAGTCATTTACATTAATTAAAATGCAGGTTACCTAAAGACATTCGGTATCATTGCACAGAAAACAAGTCAATACATACACACATCAAAAAAAGTTTGCGATCACTTTGAAAAGTCGAAATCTTTTTTATTATGGTAGATTATAGTATGATTTCTTCTTCTTTTTAGATTATTTATTTAAAAATATAGATTTAGAACATAAAACAATAAAACAGTTCAATTGTCAGCCACGTCCTCAGACAGTGCCAGAGCTCAGGGAAGCCGCTATTCAAGAATGGGACAGGTTCCCCCAAGAAATGCTGGATAACTTGATTCTCAGTATGCCCAGGAGGATCACCGCATGTGTTCGAGCCAGAAGAGGAGTTATATTATATTGAATATAAACTTTTTATTAATAAATTGTTGTTAAGTTTGGTAAAACAGTCTTTTTCTATTAAATTTCTGTTACAATTACATTATGATTAATTACAAAAAAAAAAAAAAAAAATCATACAGGGTATTTCTATTTAAAGAAAACACGCAACAAAGAATTTTTCTTGTTAAACTTCAATTTAAAAAATTATATCAGTTTATGCTAGTGATCATAAACTCTTTTTGATATGTGTACAAACGCGTGAACACGGTGAAAACATTCACTCCTTGTCTTTAACCTTCTTAATGCAGAACTGTACAAAAAGGAGCGGAGTGCGACCTTTTGAGTGAAAACAAGTGGTTTTTCAGTCATGACCTCGGAGAAGAACAAGCAGCTGCAGTGTGTGAGTTATGTCACAGTGTATTTATAAACAGTAATGTGAGTGCTTTTTTCTTTGATTCAAATGACCATTATGGAGATTTATTATTATGACCAACTCTAAGTATATAATCAATGGGGGTTATCGTTTTTGTGCTGAGAGTCCTGTCAGTACTTTTTGTCATATGTTTTGGATATGTTTAAGTACCCATTACTTCATTATAATGTTTATTTTATTACATTTTAAAACATCAAATGAATATTTACATTATAATGAAATTTGACGGCATGGTTGGCGCAATGGTTAAGCGATTGACTGCTGCGCTGCGTGTCGGGTTCGATTCCCGCACGGAACAAATATTTTGTATGATCTACAAGTAGTTGTTCCGGGTCTGGCTGTTTGTGTATGTGAGTTTAAATATTTGTCAACGCACCCACAATACAGGAGAAATTCCTATTGTGGGGCAACATTTTTTTTCAAAGAAAGAAAGTTTATATGTGTACATAAATTGTTAAATAAATAAAGAAAAAGAAAGAAAGAATGTTCCTAAAATTGGCAAGCATGAAGCAGTCAATTATCATTCTTCCTCCAAGTGCTACCAACTTAGGTTCTAAATTGTTACTTAAAATCTTAAGCCATATTTAATTAGGAATTGCACAATCTTTACAATTATGCATAATTAGTAAAAGTTCACGATAGAAAATCCCACAAACAGTGAACGTTCAGTTTCACATTTGACATTTCTAGAGACCTCACTCTACACTAGCGCCTCTAGCAGCGAATTCAAGCACGATAGTCCTCATTATGGGGAATAGTTATAGTGTAGATTAAGTAGGTATGAGGATGGCCATGTACCGTGTGCTGCCTGACGTAAAGAATAGCACCACCTCATTTCCTCCCGTGGGTGTCGTAAAAGTCGACTAAGGGACTAAGGGGCAGCAGCGTTTATCATTCATTTTTTACACCATACTGCGATCGCCAACCCGCCTGCCAAGCGTGGGAATTATGGCAAACCCCCCCAATTAAGAGAGGCTCATGTCCAGCAGTGGACGTCTCTCGGCTGAAATGATGATGAATGACGATGAAGTAGGTATGAGGATGGCCATGTTCAAAGGTCCGAAGCAGGTCTGACCTACAAAGAAATCTGTTAAGAGAAAGTGTTGTGTAAGATTACCTTACGAATAAAAAAGTACATTTTTATTTATTAGGACCAGCTTCTGCTTGCGGCTTCAAACGCGTGGCTTTGTCCAAAGTAAAAGCCTAAGTTACTCCTTATGACATCAGCTAACTGCCAATGAAAGTCCCGTCGAAATTAGCCCAGATGTTTCGAAGATTGGCCGGAACAAACAGACAGATAGACATTTATTTATTTTTTTGTTTCTTGTTGTTATGTACTTTAAATGCATTTAGTAAAAAGCTATCATTTATTTGTATTGTATACACATGAAAGACTTAACAGATTAAAACAATCTATAACAAAAAACTATAACGTTGTCATCGCTTATATATAAAAAAATATATATCTCTCTAATTTTTTGATTAAAAAAAAAACAGTGTTGTTGCCTAGGTGTCATCACAACATACCTAATTTTCTGTTTTAATATGTACCTACACCAATCGGATGTCTGTCCGCAGTTTCCTCACTGTTCTCGTTGTACTGTGACAACGTTTAATCACCACAGAGAGTAAAGTCTCTTAATAGTCCAAAGTGGCTATATATGTGAGACATTTGCTTCGCAGTTTGTGCTGCTTAATTCTTGGTTTTTACGAGAGACTAAATGAGAGGGAATTAAATTCATAATTTGTTACCTGAATGTAATCCTTTTGACAAGTAAAAATCTATGTATGTTTTGTTTTATTGCACCTTTTTATAGGACAGTAGTTGAAACAAAAAAAAAACAGTTTTTTTTTACAAAGTTCCGTATAAGATTTTTTACAAACAAATTTTGCAAATATTATACACAACACATATGCTAAGACATTAAGTCCGTCTTTAATAATAATAATAATAAATATAATATGTAAACATTTAAAAATAATAATAATAATAATAATAATCCCCACCGCCGTATCTCTACGTTGGCGTCGTGGTGGGGCTTGCGCGCTCCGAACTCTGGGTCTGTGCCGGTAGAGTTTACTTTACCGGAACATGTCTAGGGTGAGGAGCCAGACCAAGAGAGATACAGAAACCCGCAGGGCAGCATGTGGCGAGCTGTTGGGCAGTTGCGACCCCACGGACCCTATCTCCCGGGAGAAGTCATGTTCCTCATCTCTGGCTTGCCTTTATTGGCCGGCTGGTGTGAACACTGACGAGGAACTGAGCTCCCACCTCATTCTTGCCTTTATTGGCCGGCTTGAGTGGAGATTCGCAAGAGCAAACGTGCTCGGAGGAAGGAAGTATTCCAGTAAGTGCTTGTAGGGATCTTGACCATCTTCCGGGCTCTGGGATTGTTCTGAGAGCCTTGGAATACCTCTCCACTCCTCGAGCACCTCAGGACATGTTGCTCCATTGTCGCTACGTCACTATGTGCTAGCGACCGTTTTCGGGGGCCCATTATTGAGTGTGCAAGTCACCCCCTGCCATTTTATCCGTGTATAATAAAACATTGATCAGGCAGGGGCCATAGTCCTTCCATAGTTTTAGGTAACCAGTCCATTTTAACCACCCAAACCCATAGTCCAATATCTTTGTTTTCCATATCCTGCAATAGTCCTACACCAACCGGGGGTTGTCCTTGGGTGCACTTGCATAGTGCGTACAGGGATAATCGTCGGTTGGTGCCTCATTTATTTAAAAAGCGTCTAACGGGCCTCTGCGAGTTGGCTTCGGCCCCTCGTACGCCTTCCAAAGGTCCGGGACCCCAGGGTCCCGAGATATGTAGACATAAATAAAATAATAATAATAATAATTTATTTTATTCAAAAATATTTATTCAGACATTTAAATAATAAGGTGATACACTAATAAAACACTTTATTCTATCGTCAGAAATTGAACATCTGTGTCCGAACTAGATATAGAATATCTGTATTTCAGACATCAGCGCTCTTCCCCTGTTGTATGCGACACTTATAAAATAACTTTGTTTGACCTCTATAACACATTGGATCAAAGAGATTTAATAAAATAATATTAAAACTAAAGGAAATGACAAATGTAGGACAACGATCTTAAATTAGTTGTATAAGGATGGCCTCCGGTGAGTAGAGTGTAAATGAGTGGATGTGTGTAGGAGGGTGAGTATTATTTATAGGCTACTTAACTATAGACAACAGGCTTTGTACCCTTTTTGTTGCGCACTAATTAGATACTGTGTTTTGTTTATGTTGTATAATTTTTGAAAACTATACTCCATTTATAATAGCATTAGACAGAAGTTAAAAAAGGTTATTTTTGATGCACACTTTATAACAAAAGTACAAGAAACTTGTTATAGTTACGATTGACGCCAAATCGATTAAAATGAATTTATATATCAGCTATCACACTTAATTGTAATCATTTAAAAAAACAACCATATGAAATTAAGTAGCTTTCATTTAGATATATTATTTCATTCCAATTTAAAATTACAGTGCCTATGCTAAAAACCTAAAAGAAGCAGGAGTCAACAATACTGCAACGCTTTTTGTTTCACTATAATCCTACCAAATCTAAAATGTTACTTAATCCCTTCATAAGCTGTGACAGCGGGGGATTTCTAATTTTACTGGTTTATGTCGTCTGTGAAATTGACTCGACAATGTGCTAAGATTGTCATGTATGTCATTTACTTGTGAATACTTTGTTTGTTATTGTTTAATTTTCGTGATTTTGTTGTTATTTATTAAAATAATAAATAATATTTAGTTATTTCTTTATTATTGTATTGTTATCAGTGTTGTCATTGGGTTGTTTGTACAAAACGTTACTTTTTTTTTGAGCTATGAGTGATCCCGGTGCGGGACCGAGCGGCTTACAACATATAAGTACTGAGTCTGACCAAAGCCAACGGCGAAAAAAACGTGGTCCAAAAGTTGACTCCGACGAAATAATAAGGTCTCCCAAAAAAAAGAGAACGCTGCGTGCTGTAGAAAAACAACCTGTGATAAATATTTTTAAGCAATTGGAGTCCTGGCCTGCAGATACTCCTCATTATAGGACTGAGATGATAAACAAAAGCGCAGAAGTTGCCGGTAAGGATGATTCATAAAATTATTACTTTAAAAACATTTGAAACTAACATGCATTGTGATAAAATGTATTATATTTTAGAAACTCCGCACATGATTTTATTATTTACAGGCGTATCTCGGGTTACTCTGTCCAATATTCTCAAAGAGTACAACATAAAAAGTCGCCTGCAATCTCCCCCTCCCCAACAAAAGCACATGAAACGTGATGATTTTGATGACATCACATTTAGTGGAATATGCAGGAAAATTCATTCCTTCTTCTTTAATAATGAGTTGCCCACCTTGGACAAGATGCTAGAAGCAGTTAACAGTGACGAGTCTCTGCCAGATTTAAAAAAAAGCAGTCTGTATAAAATAATTAAATAAACATTAAAGTTCACATAAATCAAACGGAGCAGAAAAAGTGCACTCATAGAAGTCATAGACAAGCAGGAGATCGTCCTTTGGAGACTAAAATATCTTCATGAAATAAAAAGGCTAAGGAATAAAGGAAGGAAAATATATTATTATTTAGATGACACTTGGCTAAATGAAGGTACAGTGCTTCTAAATTTCTTAACAGCTATTTATGCACTAAGCAGTGTATGACCTCTTGCATTCAATAACATTATAATTAATTATACAGTTAAACATAATTTCATAAAATTGGTTCGTGAAATGAATGGTATTTATATTAATAACCTTTTATCATACAAACAGGTCACACGAAAAGCCTAATATGGCATGACACTAATAATAAGTCTTCAAAAGAAGCACATTGGGAAGGTCTATCTGCTGGTTTAAAAAATCCAACTTATAATCGGTCATACTGGTATGTATTTTATGGACTGTCCTCGACATAAAAAAATGAACACCCCATTGTTATTGACTATTAATTAAGTAATACATATTATATTGTATTATGAATTAACGCATGCAAAGCGAAGTTATAGTATTTATCTATGAACTATTTCCAGCAGTGAAATTATATAGGGGGTACGGAATAATTGACTTGTATTAATTTTATTTCACAGGGTTTGTGAAGGGTTTTTAATGGATGCTGCATTAATATTTGATGCAAAGAAAGGTGATGAAGATGACCACTCCGAAATGGACGCCTTCAACTTTAATAATAATAATAATTTATTTATTTACACTTCAAGACACAATCATCTGTGTAGCCCTGACTCTTGTACTAGGATTTCCTGTTTCATAAGAGCCAGACCTCTCAATTTACAGGGAATATGTTATAGAAGCGCGATAGACAAAAGTGAAAATGGTTCAAGTTAATTTTGTCAAAAATTGAGAGTGGCGCTGTAATTGTTATGGACAATGCGCTATACCACTCAAGGACATTGGAGAAGCTGCCAACCACAGCTACACGAAAGGCAGATATACAGGAATGGTTTAAAAGCAAAAATATTCCTTTTGAGGAAAAAGATCTTAGGGCAACTCTATTAGAAAAAGCAAAAATACAAAGACATTTATACCAAAAGTTTGTTGTAGATGAGATGGCTAGAGAGAAGGGTATTTCAGTATTGCGCCTCCCACCCTGCCACTGCGAGTTCAACCCTATAGAATTAATATGGGCTCAAATGATGGGGTATGTGGCTCAACATAACAAAACGTTCAAATTAGACAAGAAGAAACAATTACTCCCACAAGATCTGGATAGTATTACGCTAGAACGATGGCAGTCTTGCGTTGCTCATGCAATTAAAGAAGAGGAAAAGTTAAAGCATAATGGATGATGTGGTAGAAAGATTTATTATTAGGTAACGTCGGTGAAACTTCTTCATCTTTATTCTCTGATGATAGTGACTAAATTATATGATGAAGACGAAGAAGTTACACCAACTATTGTGTGTTGAAAGTTGTTGTTTTAAATAAAATATTGTAAAAAAAAAAGACTTTTATTTCCTTTAATCTTAATTAAATTTAAATCATCACGACGTAATCGTTTGTTTCATTCATTCGTTTCGTTGTAAGTAATGTGTGATGAAGATGTTATTACGACCTATTTAGTTTAATTGTTTAAACTTTTAACTTTGAATAAAATGTTTCGCACTCCTGCTTCTACGAGCCTCTTTTTTCTAATGCTATAGTAAATGGAGTATAATTAGGTTATATACTATTATTTCTTACCACAATTTACAGAGAATTAGTACAGTCTTTTATAATTATTTTTGTGGAAGACTGGTGCCTAAACTCAGTTTTTATTTTCAAAAACTGTATGTCAGGTCACCAGGCCCTCTAAAACAAAGATTTACATTAAATTTTTATTGTTGTACTGGAGACATACTACCCTACCGTATGCCACCAAATCTTTAGTATGATGTTTGATATAAGTGCTTCTAAACATATCGGAAACGAATTCCCGATCTTTAGATACGATCAAATATAAATCCGATTATGTAAATCGCGAATAACGATCCAATCGTAAGATGTCGATAAAAGTAACCGAGGCTCTAAGGTAATATTAAAAATGCAAATGGAAGAGAGTTATCCTCCTCTCTCTTGAATAACAATATCAAAGATACCTATCGAGAGTTGTCTCGATTCTGTATCTTATCCTCATGGGCTGAAAGTTAAACCACAGAGCACAGAGACACCTAAGCGGCCGATGATGGAGGCGGAATCGTCGATACTTTCGTCATGCTCGTGAACGGGCGCCTTCAGTTGGGACTGGTCAACTCTTAGCCACGGCTTATTATTTTTTTTATTTTTTTTATTGTTTGTTTTTCCAGGAATTAAATTATGAAGCTACGGAAAAACTTCTAGCTTCCATGGTATAGAAAATTGTACCTATATTTTTATTTTATTTACTTTGCATTCAGTGCTTCCTATCATATTTCCTTACATTCACACACACACATACTAACCCTAGAGTAATAGTGTTACCCGTCAATTCTTTTTTTTTAAATTCTGGTTTTATATAACTTACCGCATTTGTGTACGAGTGCATAATCAAAAATTAATGTAACTACTTCCTAAGGGGTGGAGTCCTGGTGTCCTGAAATACAGGCTTTACGCCTAGCTTAGGCACCAGTCTCCCACAATATTATTTAAACTATTATGTATTATCCTTGATCATATTTTGAAAATGTATTACATATATATTGTGGTGAGAAATAAATCCCATAAATAAAAAACCCACAAATAATCCCTTATCTTATCTTATCTTTTACTCTGGAGTCTTTTAACGTGTACGTTTTTATTTTTTATTGTTACATCCTTCTCACATTACGTTATAAATTCAACATTAAAGATGTAACTAATAATTATTTTTGTAACAATTTAATTTAAAAGAGTGTCCATGGAGTTTCTTGCCCGTTCTTCTCCATAGGCACCTACTACGCTTTGGAATGGGCATGTATCTTCATTTTTCTTTTGTCTTAATGACCGACTCCTTGACAATTCAAAAGTGCCTGTAAGGGCGGGTTGTTTCACGTCCACTTGACGCACGCGTATACGTCATAAATGGCGCTAACTATCGTCAAACCGTTGTTTCACAAAACTATGCCCTTGACGTTCGTTAAAAAATAACGATTACAGTAACAGGTGTCATGCCCACTGGTTAATGTCATTTTATTCTTCTACATTTGAAGTTTGACGATCGGTTTTTTATGCAGTGAAACAACGCTTTATATTTAACGAACTTTAAACATCATTATGTAATCCTTATTATTTGACGTACGTATGTTACGTTAACAAACTGTTTGAAACAACCGGCCTTAAATGGTTTAATTGAAATAAATGATTTGAGTTTGAGTGACAAACGTGACACCCTTTACTTGCACTACGACATAAATGACGTAAAGAAACTAACAGCTTTGAAAAGAATAGAATAGATGAAACTTTATTTATTTATTGTACACCAGATTACACATTACAAAAGAAAAAAAAAACATATACACTATAAAATATACAATGGGCGGCCTTATCGCATACTGCGATCTCTTCCAGGCAACCTTGGCATGGACAGTGAGTGGACTTTATTTCCAAATTTACAATTTACGCAAAGGCTAGGAAGGATACAGGGTGTAAAGTTCAATCATCCTCTATAGAAAAGGGAGGTTCCTCCAACCACACGGGGGTCGTGTCTGGTGGACAAATGCCCGACGGTTGATGTCGGGATGTTGTATTATGCTAGTCACGCGGTAAACTTTGATTGCGTGATGCAAGATTTGCGTGACTTCAGGTCTTTGATGCGTAGTTCACATGTGGCGTTGTAGATACCGCCACAGTACTATGACAATAATGTTTTTTTTTTTTAATAGGGATGTCACCTGGGTAAAAAAAAAGAAAAACTGTTTAGTCCGTCAATCAAATAATAAAAAATTATTAGACGCGTATTTTTTGCTTTATCATATTAATAAAAAATGACTTAGATAAAACACATTAAATTTGGGGAGTGGGGGCTCGTTATGTCACAGCTCAGTATAAAATCTAATGAGAAGTGACGTCATGCCACATTTTAACTCAAAGTATCGCCGTAATGTTTTGATTACGTAAAAAAAGAAAAAATATGTGTCCAATATTTTTTTATAATCTACATAACGGACAAAAAAAATTTTTTAGTCATCATCACTTTTGTATAAATCACAGAATCTTTAGCTTGGTGCCGGAGGTATTTCCTCCGGCACCAAGCTAAGGATTAAACTTGTGTTATGGGTGCCAGTACTCTCTCTATTACTATTTTTTACAAATTTATAGAAACTAGCACGGAGTTGCATTGGGTTAGTAGCTATCGTTAGAGTACAAAAACAAAATAAACTTAATAAAATAAAGATTTAAAAAAAAGTACTCGAACCTAGGCAGGCACTTTACTTTGTGCATTTAACTTCATCACCACTGCTCTCAAAACGGTGAAGGAAAACATCGTGAGAAAACCGGCCTGTCCTAAAACTAAAAATTCGTAGACATGTGACATCCACCAACCCGCACTGGGCCCGCGTGGTGGATTATGGCCCATTCTCTCTCACAAAGAGCAGGCCTGTAGACCTAGCAGTGGGAATATTATAGGTTTACTATGATGATGAATATACATATGAATGGCCAAGATGGTAGAAGTTGTGCGCTCAAAGAATTTTCTACAAATTTTATAAGTACTGCCGTCTCTAGACGCCGCCGGCACAGAGCGATTCCGTGCTCTGTGGCTTAAACCAAACCTTTTTACTCAAGTCGTACTCAAGGTAAGGATTTGTGTTTGCCTCTTCATACAATCGGCTTGATACTACTCGTTTTTAGAGTTCTGTAGTCAACAAGGAACCCTTATTGTTTCGACATGTCCGTCTGTCTGTCTGTCTGTCCGCGGTTCAGCTCAAAAACTATTGGTACTAGAAATGTGTTATTTAGCATGAGTATACACGTTAATGACGCCGAAAAAGTGGTACAATTAAAAAAAAAAAAAACAATTACTTAGGGTACGCACTACATGTAAAGTGGGGATGATATTTTTTTTTTTTCGTCTTTCCCATAGTGTGGGATATCGTTGGATAGTTTTTTCAAAAATATTAGGGGTTTGCGGAGATCGTTTTTTGATTAAGTAAACCGTTCGTGAATTAGCTTTAAAGTACCAATTTTCGTTAGAGTCAAGTGTCTCCCCCCTCTACCAACTAAACGGTTATAGTTAGTTGTCACGGCAGTAGTACCTATATATAATGAAGTTTAAAGGAAAACTATCAGACTTAAGTGGGCTTTACAAGTTTAAGAGTAATAGTCGACCAACTTAAATTTGCAGTTGAAAAACATGTTCTCCCATACAATCTGAATAGGAGAGCATGTTTCTCAACTACAGTATTAAGTTTGTTATTGGGATAAATTCATCCCAACTACGGAACCCTTCATTGTGCGTGGTCCGACACGCACTTGGCCGGTTTTTGTGTGCTATGTTGATCACAGTGCTCGAGGCGGTTTTTTTTTTTTTTTTTTTAATTATTATTTACATAAGGAAGCCGAGAGTGTAATGATCAATGCACACGCGTTTTATATGACGTTTTTCAACACACTTGCGAGGAAAAAAACAGACTTGTATTGTTATTAACTTTATGGAAAATGGCGCTGGTTTTGTTTTACGCGCGCCGCGCTAGCCATGCGCGCGCAGGTGTTTCTTGCTGGTTCTTCTCTATAGGATACGACCAATTAGAACCGTGCACCTAGCTTCCGACGTTTCATAAGTGCCCATGTAAGCTTATGTGAAATAAAAAAATAAATAGATTTTTTTGATTTTGGGAAACGTGTTATGTTTTATCCCAACTATGATGATGTTTTTCTACAGAGCGATTTACATCAGACTTTTGTAACTCCGAACTCAAGACTATGCAAATCTACATACATTTAAACGTAATCCAAGTGTCCTGTATAATTGAAGATTTACAAAGGCTTTTAAAGCGACATTGAGCCGCCATCTTTAACCTCTCACATTGTTAGAAGAACACGTACTGAATATAGTAGGCATTTACTTTTCCTTATCTCCGGTACGGTTATTCGGCCGAGAATAGGGAATCCCGAAAGGTTTAGTCATTTTATTATAAAATAATATAGAAAGAAATGAAAGAAAAAACTTTTTAACAAAAAAACAATCGACTTTAAAAAAAAAACCACTTAAAAGTGAAAAATAACTTTAATTTCTGAAGTCGGTGTCCTTGGTTCTGTATTTTCGTTTTTTGCCACCGACTTCCGAAATTAAAGTTCTTTTTCACTTTTTTGTGTTTTTTTTAATCTGTTTTTTTTTTTTTTTTTTATAAAGTTTTTTATTTTTCACTTTTTAGTTATGATACCTATCCCACAACAATTCGATTACCACTACTTGCTGCACCGCGCAAACAGTGACACAAGATACCGAAGCTAACTCAAAAACTACCCAAGCAAAGTTAATAAAAATCGATTAATAATAATTGCGGCACGGTTGGCGCAGTGGTTAAGCGATTGACTACTGCGCTGCGTGTCGCGGGTTCGATTCCCGCACGGAACAATTATTTGTATGATCTACAAATAGTTGTTCCGGGTCTGGCTGTTTGTGTATTTGAGTTTAAATGTTTGTAAACGCACCCACGATACAGGAGAAATTCCTAGTGTGGGGCAACGTTTTTAAAAAAAAAAAAAAAAAAAAAAAAAAAAATATAGCCCAAGTGCATCTCACGACAATTCCAATAAGCCCAAACACGGCTAGGATACATTGTTTTATTACGGAGTTCCGATGCATACCTTCCGGCTCCATCTTCAGATCAGTTCGATGGTACCATTTTCATCAGAATTATTTATTTAAATTTGCTTCATAGTCGCTTAACTATCTTAATCGAAATATTTTATCGCCACCCGTGACATACTTATCATTGAGGAGTTCCGGTGGCCATTTGTGGTCTTCTTCATCAGTTCCACTTCATCAAATGATACTATCTGAATGTAAATGCTTGAGTTGTGCTCATAGGTTGTGTTAGTGTTTTACCAATTATGACCCTGTACAGGTGCATCATGCTGAGTGGAAGCCTTCTTGTCACAGTCATGACGTGCAGCTGCCGGCTATTTCGGTTTTGTGCTCGTGATTATAATGTAGATCTACTCGTACTTTGTTCAATTTTTCTGTTAACTTACCTACTGCAGTTAATTATCTATTTTTAGACACGTTTCTGTGACAAATAAATCTATTTTTATTTATTTCTTTTCTTTTTTACACAGAACTAGCTGACCCGACAGACTTCGTTCTGTCAAAAGCTATTTGACTGTGGCAGTTTGTCTACGCGCAAATGGAATATAGTATAAACTCCATTTAAAGCGACTCGATTAAACGTCAAACTCCCTAAAACGTCGAAATTACTTGACTTTGAATGATTTAACTTACTTTAGTCACCCAAATCCATAATCGTTATATCTCAAAGGGCTTAGACAGCGTTTTCGTTGAAAGCTCCCAGACGGTTTATTTTTTTCCGACACCTCCAACAAATATCGTTAATATATACAAAAATGTATACAAAACTTAATAAATTATATACTACAACTTTCCTCGAGAACCACGATATCCATTGGTGAAAACAGCATGAAAATCGGTGCAGTAGTTTTTCAGTTTATCGCGAACAGACAGACAGACAGACGCGGCGGAGGACTTCGTTTTATAATATGTAGTGATTTAGGGTCTAAATATAGTGAAAATAATGTACTACTATCCAACAAGCCGGTATCGCGCTTACTAGCAGTTTAGACCGAGATTTCACTCGCTTTGAATGTTTTAGAAACGAATTGTGGCTCGGGGAGGCTTAGGATTTACGGCCGGCTCTATTTACTACGGCTTATCTGTATTTACGTTAATGCTAGAATGAGGATAATAATACCAGTTCCCACTTCATTCCTAGTTAACCTATTTTATTCATGAACGATGGGTTTATGTGAATGTGACACATTTAACCATTTTGCAGATTAACTTTAGAACATACATCTTTTATGGGGTACTGTGTTAAATGTTACAATAAAATACCTTCTGATATATTACAATTAAATGAAAGAAAATTTAAAACTTATATTAAAAGCACACTTTGTAAACAAGCATATTACAAAGTAAAGGATTATATCCAAGATAAGAATGTTTGGAAACATGCTGGTCCTGCTCCATAGGACAATCTAGAGTCGAGACAAAATCAAACTGGTTGCTAATTTAATTGTATTTTTTTTTTTAATGATATTAATTTTATTTTCTGTGATTACTTTAACTCACACATTGACTTATTACAATTTATTGTTACAATTTTAGGAAAATCATCTACTTTTATAATGTTTGTAAATATGTGAGCACCATGTATCTAACAAATAATCAATTTGTCTGTCATTACTTCACTTTTCATTATTTTTACCTATTGTGGTATAGTCATTTTATTCTAGGTTCGTCTTCATATATAATTATTATATTAATGTATACAAAATATTGTAAATATTTAAAAAGAGTAAGTATAGAGTTTCTTACCCATTCTTCTCCATACGTAACGAATTTTTGGAAGCAGCAACTAGAATCAAAGTTTTTCGTGTAATTTTTAACGTTCAATAGTACCTTTTATGTGCCTATTTGAAATAAATGATTTGACTTGACATTGAGATATTGATGCGATTCAAATCATCGATTTTTAATCAAGACACGCTAGTGGATTTGTACTATTCTAGAGTCGATATAATTTTTTAAATCTATTGTTCGTTGTAGTCAATTTTCGAGTTACTGATTAGGAAAGGGCAAAAGACAATTTTTTTTTTTTTCGGACCCATAAATATAGTCCACTTGGTTAGTATACACACAATTTAGAAACTAGTGTTAGTACTTACATCTACCAGAAAAACAACAAACTACTAATTACTACGCCACAGTGGCATGTAGGCGTATCCGATGACCCAGTATGGGGCTGTCCCACCTATCAGCTATGGTTTTCAGGATGTTGTTGGGGCTGGCGCGTACCCTGCGCATAATGGAAGCGCAACGCTTGCGCATGATGGCGTGAAAGCCATCTATTCTCGCTTCTGCGAACATGCCGGAAGCACTGCAGTAGCGCGGCAGCCGCATTATTGTATTGTACGCGCAGGGCACTATATGCCCTCTGCGTGTAGTTGACCCACAGACTACATGTATAAAACGACTAATAGTACGCTATAAAAAAGTAACCAAATATAAGTTTGAAAATAAATTATCAAACCCAAGTAACAGTTTGTCATGAGACGACTTGAGTAACAGAAAACTGAATCGATATACTCAAGTGGCAACATCTGGCATCTCTACTCTAAGCCAGCTTTGTATGCATGCATTCAAAGAGCATTCACAAGTGACGATACTTAAGTACGCCCAGTGTAGCCTCGCTGGCGACGTAACTGGCTTTTTTTTATAGTACAGCTGAAACTGACCGAGAAGAGAAAATTGTTAGAAAGCATTTTAGCAAAATACTTAAATCAAAATCTTTGCTTATTGATAAATAGTTATTCCAGTGTTTGCTATCTAGGAAAAGACCACGGGTCTTCTTGTGTAGTTCGAGAAAGATGATAAATGCAAGCAGTTCGCCACCCCTTGCACCTTGCTATGGAGTAGCACCCCCTTTTTTTTTGGGTGGGAAATTATCAGATATCTTCTCCCGCTGTGGGCGGAGCGGGAGGGCGTGTCAGGCTATTACTGACTAAAACCCAGCCGTGCTCCTTCAAACGCGCCGTCGACCCGGGCCTGGTCCTTATCGGATGGCGAGCTGCCCATAGCTCGCCGTCCGCAAGCCCGCGCCTACGGTGGCCGGGAATCGGCTATCCGATTCCCGCCGCCCAGGGCGTCTTCTGCGGCGACTAGGGGCGTGAAGGCGCACAGACTGCCACTCCCTCACGCGTTCCGCCTCCTCCTTCGCGAGCATTACTGCTTCGCAGTAGGAGGTGACTGCCTCCCATGCACTCTCGCTCCGGACCATGGCCTGGACCAGGGCCGGACGCGATAGATCGCCGCCGTCAATCGCTTCCGTGAGGACACGGCGGTGCTCTGCCCAAACCGGGCAGACCTCCACCGTATGCTCCACCGTGTCCTCCGGGTGATCCACACAGTAGTAACATCCGGGCGTTTCCTCCCGCCTTATCCTGAATAGGAACCTCCCGAAACAACCGTGTCCGGTGAGGACCTGTGTCAGGCGGAAGGTGAGGATGCCGTGGTACCTCTCTAGCCACTCCTCAAAGAGGGGACTTATCGCCACAAATGTGGCGTGCCCAACCAGGGCCCCCCACCCCCTGCGCTACGAACTTGGCGTAGAGGTTCATTCATTTATTGCATTCCATAGTGTTTATAAGATTTTACATATTCAAAGGCTTATAGCTGAGTTCATTATGAACCCTCTCTAATCTAATACTGTGCCCTTACAGGCACATACTTTAAAAAATTAACATACTTTAAAAAATTTACAATAAAATTATTCTTTATTTAAAATTCACAGTTCAGCTCAAAGATTTTTCTTCGGATAGGTTTTAGTATAGTAGCTGGGCCAAAACATGAGATGTCATGGGCGTAAGATGAGTAGGAAAGGGAGTGTACGCATGACACAGAGATCAAGCTTAACAAAACCAAACTTTTTCTAACTCTCTATGTGCCACATTTACGGTTGTAGTACACTTCTGCGGTTTATTCCACTAATCCCCCCTGAGAGAAACCCCCTCAGTGGAAAAAAATGAACCCTAATGTAAAAAAAAACACTTTTAGGGGATCTTGGAATAAGCAAATTTTTTTTTTTTTTTTCAATTCTTGTTTTCCCTCCTTAGCGAGATTATCAGGGGTAAATTCTAGACTGTTTTCAGATTCCACTTTTCCTTCTAAGGGAGATTTTCTGGGGGGATTTGTGGAATAAGCCCACTTCTACGGAGTCGAGCGCACAGCACAGCACAGTCTATCCTGTTAAACATTATAAATCCTACTAAATCATATCATAATTATCATCATACTTCATACCATATCATACTTTATACTTACTTATACTTAATATAATACTATAAATTTATAATAATTACCTACGAAATAATAGACACGAAGCAACAAAATATGATCTAGAGGAATGTGGCCGCTTTTATTTAGATCGAATTTTTTTTGCATATTGTTTCAATAAGAAACGTTATAAAAGATATTAGAAAATTCTAGACACACTTCCCGAAGTTACTGATTGAGCCGTTTTTCATAATTCCTTCTCAGTCACGAGATAATTTTTTTGTAAAGGAGTGGCGCTAGTGGACCGTTGTACGCCCTCTTAAACAATATGCTTTTTACAACTTTTTCAATCATCATCATCATCATCAGCCTATAGCAGTCCACTGCTGGACATAGGCCTCGCCAATTGCACGCCATTCAACTCGATTCTCGGCAACTCTCATCCAGCTACCAGCCACCCTGCGAAGATCGTCGCTCCACCTAGCCTGAGGGCGTCCTACCTTACGTTTGCCGATTCGCGGTCTCCACTGAAGAACACGTCTACCCCAACGGTCATCGGTTCTACAGCTAATATGGCCGGCCCATTGCCACTTCAGCTTGCTTATTCTGTGAGCTATTGACAACTTTGGTTCTCTGCCGGATCACCTCGTTCCGGATTCGATCCCTCAGTGAAACTCCAAGCATAGCCCGTTCCATAGCTTGCTGAACGACCTTAAATTTATGGACCAGCCGTACCGTGAGTGTCCACGTTTCGGCTCCGTAAGTCATAACAGGCAGGACGCACTGATTGAAGACCTTGGTCTTTAGGCTCCGTGGAACCAATCAATGAATCAATCAACAACTTTACAATCAATGAATTGCAACTATTTTAAATAGCACAGTGTGAACACGCCGTGTAAAGTACAAACTATTTCCACAGAGGCGTCCCTACATGCACAGATAAACTATAAGTACCTACTTATGTATGTAAGAACTTAGTTAATAGGTACGAGCTCACGAGTAAGTAGATACTAATGTTATGCACTGTTTTAGAATGAATGATGTATTTCCTTGTATCCAATTAAGTTGAATTGGCACATTTATAACACGGTTTTTAACACGGTTGGGTTTTCGTGTTTAGTTGAGTTCCTATGGCCACCATATCGGTGCAGCCCAGCTCCATTGTACCATATTTTTGCATTGTCACCAAAATTAAATACGTATACCAAATTTCAGCTTAATTAAATGCAGAGAGCATACAAAATGGATTACTCCAAGCGGAAACATACAATACTTTATTTAGGACAAGTATGAAAATATGTATTTTTCGACTTACCTATATAAGACGTTCGAACTCCAATTCACCAAATGTCCTAATGAATACGCATATTGCCGATGGAAAGCTAAGCTTGCCCGTGGAAGTTTTAAGAACTACTATGGGGTCATTGTCTCCTTTTTTATTTTAAACACTGAAATCTAGAACGAATCTTGTCGATTAAAAATTTCCGTTGGAGCTAAGTTTTAGTAACTTTGGATAGTATTTTATTTTCGATCGTAGTCTAGAGTTTATGGATTAAAAAAAAAGAAAGACATTATCAAAAAAGTCGTTTAGTTTTAATTTTTTTACACATAAAAAAAAATTACAGTAAGCAAGAAAATGGGCCGTTTTCACAAAAACTTTTTGTTAAAACAGAAAAATATTGGACCAACTGAGGTTTGAGTACTAGAAACGTCAGAAATCGCAAAAAAACTTTTCCCCTACATTTCGAAGTAAATAAGACTTCAACTTACTTTTTATGATATACCTTGAATTTATGGACCAGCCGTACCGTAGAGAATATTATTACATTAATTAGATCTACATAATCTGCGATTTGATTCTACTTTATTTATTTTCGCACGCGCGGTGATGCCTGCGGATTAATTTTTATGTTATCTAATAATATTTATTCATTTGGTTGTGTAGTTGGATTATATTCTTTTTTTTTTATAAACGTTATCATTATAAAAATTATTTTATTTAGTTTCCTATTTATGTATAATTCATTAAACCTGACTAGGATTCCGTACGTCTTTTTCGGGTGACCACTGAAAATCAGCGCTGTGCTGTGCTGTGGGTCCCACATACTCGTAGCATATTTAAGGTTTTGTGCTCGTGATTATAATGTGGATCTATTTTATTCCATTTTTCTGTTCATCTACGTACTCGAGTTAATTATCTTTTTGCATATGCACGTGTTGCTGGGACAAATAAAACAATTTGTCTTTATTGCTTTTCTTTCTTCTGATGAGAAATGGGTACAGTCGCATAAAATATAGGTAGCTTGCTAGCAACAAACCAGAGGTCGAAAAATAAGTCATTAGACTTTTCAAAAGACACGGGGCCTAGTTTTTCCTGAAAAATTCGAATGTGTTTTTACTCCATTGACTGCGTATTTTTAAGGCTCTCAGCGAAATCTCATAATGGAACTTTTACGAGCCAAACCAGAACATACGCGTCAAAGTGAAAAATGCTCGTCCAAAGAGATATTTCACGTATTTCAATAGAAAAGCCTGTAATACTTGCTTGCTTATTCTGGCTATAACTCATTCCGATTTTGCTTTACTATCGAGCGTCAAATAGAAAAGAAACGGATCCTGTTTTTTTACGAGCACGTCCAAATAGAAAGCGTAAGGTAGACAACACAAAGGTAGGCAAACAAAGAGTTATGACTAGAAGAAGTCTGCGTATGTTGTGGTAATTTGCTTGTGTGTTTCGTTTGATGTTTGTCAAAGGATCGATGGCCGGTGGAGCAGACGAGTCCTGGAGTGGAGACCGCGTATCGGCAAGCGTAGTTTGGGACGCCCCTCAGCTAGATGGACCGATGACCTCAAAAAGGTGGCTTGGACAGACTGGATGTGGAAGGCGGAGGACAGGGTGTCGTGGCTCAGCATGGGAGAGGTCTATGTTCAGCAGTGGACTGCGATAGGCTCAATTGATTGATTGATTGATGGGTCGTCAGAAGCCCGAAAGTCATGACAACCAGTCTTACCAAGGGGTATCGTATTACCCAGTTACTGGGTTGTGGAGGTCAGGTAGGCAGTCGCTAAACTTATAGTCGCTCTATGTCAAATACTTGGGTGTATTCGCGCTATCCCCACCGCCCGTGTCCCCATTAATGGGTATGCATATTATATGATTGACAAATGCTTGCACTGACTGGACAGGTCCACTCAAAATTGTGTGGTTCTTTCCTCAAAAGACCATTTCAGACACGGATCTACATGGTCCTCACATGATCTGACCAAGATGACCCCTGAGTTTGTTTCGCCATTTCTTCTCAGGGGTAGTCAGATAGGAAATGTCGACTTCATCTAGCTTATTTTAATTTTTTTATATGACGTGTAAAAGTGATTCCGATATCCTATTTACAGAATAAACGATTTCATTTCATTTCATATTTCACATAAAAAGGCGAAATAAAAAGTTTCATTTTCTTTTAAGTATTGATTTTTTAATCATTGTTTCTAAAATCAGTACTTAAAAGAAAATGGAACTTTTCTTTCGCCATTTTATGTGAATTACCATTAATTGGGACACGCATTGAAAAAAATGCACTCCCCTCAAGTGACTTTTGCTTGATTGACGATAACTTGTTTAGATTAATCGAAATCTTGTTAAGTTGATCATCACGATATGACTGCAGCAATACTAGTTCAAATGATTGAACGCTTAAACAAATTCCTCGATTACCTTTAACATGACATCATTGTAGAAGAGTTAAAAAAGAGACAAGTTAAAAAAATGTTGACTGTAACAAAGTAAGTTAGTTGTGTGAATCAGGCATTTTGATTACTTGAATTAAGATCAATGAAACTTTAATCTAATAATCTTGGTTGGAACATTATTTGTGTTCATTGCAGTAAAACAGCCCTCCTACGTAAAAGATTTTATCGAATGGGTCCAGTTATTTTCAATAAAACTCCACGACAGATAAGGAATCTTAATAATAATGTGCTTAAAAGGAAATTAAAACAATTTTTTATTCATAAATGTTACTACTCCACTTAGCTACTCCACTACTGAGTTTTATGGAGGACACCACTGACTTTTAGATTTTTTTTATTTATACAATATAAAATTTAGATTATTATTATTATTTTGACATTGTTAATTGTATGTTAGTACGTAAGGAATTGTGTGTTAATATGTAAGTAATTGAAAATGTGTGTCTGTTATTACGACACAACTAACTTTGTGATTATTTGTATGCTCTCGAGTAAAATGTAGCGAACTAACCATTTTAATCTACCACCTTATTGTATTGAAACCTACATTTACGAATAAATTTGATTTGATTGGATTTGATTTGGAGCAACTATGTTTTGACTTGATTGCTGCAAATAGGTTTTGTGATAACTCCAATCAAGATCCCGTTTCAAATATCAATCGAATAAAAGTAGTAGGTGTGATCACTGTGCTTGGTAGGTTCAGATGCAAATGAGAAAAATAAACAAGTTACCAGTCAATCTAAACAAAATCTTGATTGTGGGAAAATCTTTTTTTTTTTTTCAGTGCGGGCTGTGGGGCTGCGGGAATACACCAATACTTGTAGTCAGCTGCATGCGGTTAACCAGAAAACGGTAGGCAGATAATTATAGTTTACTTCTCTGTTTAACTTTGAATCCCACGAAGATTAAGACCCCTACAATACACAATAGGTAATTAGGTACTTGAAAGAAAGGGATACCGTTAGCCCTGGCACACAGGCAACTGAAGGAACAGGTAGGTTTTAGCCAGTAAAAGTCTGACACGCCCTCCCGCTCCGCCCAGAGCGGGAGAAGTAATTTGATAATTTCCCACACAAAAAAAAAAAAAACGGGACAGTCTTTGGGGATTACCGATAGAAGTGAAAACTAAGTAACTTGAAAGCCTTCGGTGACGATGACGCGACTTCCATGATTTTTGTTCACCCAAAAAGTACACATATATACACAGTATACATATAGCTCATGGAAAGCGTCCGGTGACGATGACGCGAGTTCCATGATTTTTGTTCACCCAAAAAGTACACATACATACACAGTATACACATAGCTCATGGAAAGCGTTCGGTGACGATGACGCGAGTTCCATGATTTTTGTTCACCCAAAAAGTACACATATATACACAGTATACATATAGCTCATGGAAAGCGTTCGGTGACTATGACGCGAGTTCCATGATTTTTGTTCACCCAAAAAGTACACATACATACACAGTATACACATAGCTCATGGAAAACGTTCGGTGACGATGACGCGAGTTCCATGATTTTTGTTCACCCAAAAAGTACACATATATACACAGTATACATATAGCTCATGGAAAGCGTTCGGTGACGATGACGCGAGTTCCATGATTTTTGTTCACCCAAAAAGTATACATACATACACAGTATACATATAGCTCATGGAAAGCGTTCGGTGACGATGACGCGAGTTCCATGATTTTTGTTCACCCAAAAAGTATACATACATACACAGTATACATATAGCTCATGGAAAGCGTTCGGTGACGACGACGCGAGTTCCATGATTTTTGTTCACCCAAAAAGTATACATACATACACAGTATACATATAGCTCATGGAAAGCATTCGGTGACGATCGCGAATCTATAGGTTTTTTCCCTACCAAAAAGTGCTCAACGCGCCTAAAGAATATTTCACTTAAAAAAAATGGTACTTGAAAGTGTACTCGTAAAAGAGTGTCCACAAATAACGATAACGACTTTCTACGGTGCCCGGTGCCGTACCGTAGACATGTGTCCACGCCCTTAATGTACCTATATACGGTAACTACTTATAAAAACATTTTATTTTTCTCTGTCTTTTTGTTCCGACTAATTTCCATTTTGTGTTTGCCGCATAAATATAAAACAAAATGCTATAGGATAGTTGTATTTTATATTCAAAACACGTTAGAGCTTACTCTTGCCTCTCTCATTCGATCCACTCTAATGCATGTTATTAGCGACCAAAGAGGTTATTCAAGTGGATGAGTCGAAGCACTTTGTGAACCTACATATATCTTAGTAACGTTCCTATCTAAACATCTAATCTATATCTATACTATACCCAAAGTCTCTAATTCAGATCATTTATGTAAACAAAGTAATGTCAAGAAATGTCACTGTCAAAATGACAGAACAGTGGTGCAAAACATTTTATCATATTCCTTTTTTGTAAATAGTCATCGCTAAAATTAAAGTGAATTAATTATAAGAACTATGCAAACAAAATACCATTGCCAAACAATGTATTGTGTAGTATGTCGGAGACACGGCATATGATCGTCATAATCAGCCCTTTTAAGTCCAGTGTTAGATATAGGCCTCCCAAAATCCATTTCCACTCGGAACAGTTTACAGCCGTTTTCATCCAAAATGTGGCTAGATATGCTACTTATAATATGAATCTGTGAATGAGAGTTGTAATATTAGTGTTGTTGAAGATGTAAAACATTTGAAAATGTTTGGATCTCCTGCATTGTTACCAGTATCATAAAATATTTTATACCATAAAATCTCCTTTTTTAATAACTTTGTTTAAAACCGGAAATTTATAAAAATAATTACAGTATGATTATTTGTTAATTATTATTTCTTAAAATCAGTACTTAAAAGAAAACGAAACCTCTTTTTTCGCCATTTTATGTGAATTACCATTACGAAGATATTTTTTTGTTATGTTATCCCCTTTGTTTACATAAATTATCTGAATTTGAGACTTTGGGTATATATAATATTATAATGAAAGAGAGCGAATTTTGTGAGTTTATGTATATGTGGAAGGTATTTTCCGGAACTACAGTTCCTATTTGAAAAATTCTTTCACCATGTCAAAGGCACATTATAGCAGATGTTCATAGGCTTATATATTATGTAAATATATACAAAAGGAAGTACTTAATAATACAAATGAAATACCCTAGCCTAGTACTTTTTGTTAGGTTACTGCCAGAACTTGTGCACAACGTGTCGTGAACAGAATACCGTCTTCATATGTAAATTGCATCTTCTTCTTTTTGTTTCAACGGTACATTTACACGGTTTGGGCCCAGTAGGTGGCAACCTTTATTGCGGTGTCAGAGGCGTTGTTCAGATCGTCAAGGGTGCAGGCGAACGGACAATTGGGACACTCCAACAGATGGGACATAGTCTGTTCAGGAGCTCCGCACTCGCATTGAATGTTAGATGAATCGACTATGCCCCACTTCGCCAGGTTATGTTTGCAGCTGCCTACTTGAGTACTCAGTCGATTGAGAGCTTTCCAAATAGGCCACTGCAGTCCGCAACCGGGAGGCACGTGATCCTGCGGCTTTAAGAAGTCTTGAGGTGGTGGATATTTCTCTTCCCACAGTTTACTTCGCTCCCTGGATGGCCTGCCTTTGATCGCCTGCGTGGACCATAAAAAGTTCCTGCGACTTTTTAGTCTACCCGGAGTAGGCGTGTAGTCGTAGAGGGGATGTCGGGAATCGGATTCTTGGTTCTTTTTATCCAGCGCGCATGCGACATTCCTTCGTACGGCAGGTGGCGCTATACCTGCTAACGCGTAGCGGGTAGCGGGTCAAGCAGCCCGATATTAACCGACACGTCTCATTTAGAGCAATGTCTACCTGCTTGGCGTAAGCGAATCGATGCCACACTGTACATGAAAATTCTTAGTATTTATAATACAGAGGTAAAATTTATTGTTTTTAAGTAAGAGGTCTTCCCTCTGGAAGTATTGATCGGATTTCAAGCAATCGTTCACTGATAGAAAACTACACTAATGCCGTGTGCCATATGATATGCTTTATGGTATAGTTTGACCGATACCGCTGTACTGCTACTTAGTTAGGGAAAGTGTGAAAAGTAATTTTAATCCTAGACAATGTTTTAATTACCCTAAAAATTAACGCTTTTTCATACGTATTAATGTAATTCGCATTTTCACTATATGGCAATATCACCCATGTCTCGTGAAGTGTGGAGTTCATAAGAAAAATGCTTCCTTTGCGTCTTATTTGTTTTTTGTAAACCTTGATATTAATATAGACTATAAGGAATCGTAAACGCTGTTTTTGGCAAATAAATATTATTATTATATCCTTTATTCAAATAAATACATACAAATTATATTTTTGAATATTAGAATACAAAAAATATAAAAACATTTAAAAATATAAAAAATAGTAGCCCACCGGTATCGGGAACAGGGTCCAAGCTACCGGCGGTCAGGGCTCCAGAGAGAGGAACCTCCTAATAATGCGAGCCGCGTCCAGAAGTACCGCTTTCTGAATCAAGCCCTTGACCCAGCTGCCCAACGAGAGCCTCTTTAGGTGTTGGTCGAGGCTCTTGGCAATTAAGCCATTGGCTGATATGACTATCGGCACAATGATCGCTGAGTCCACATCCCACATGTCGACAACCTCGCGAGCCAAGTCCAGATACTTGATTTGTTTATCTTTCTCGGCTTTCACTAGGTTCTCGTCATGTGGGACTGTTATGTCAATAATCATTGCGCGCCGCTCTATTCAATCCACCACCACTATATCAGGCTTATTGGCAACAATAGCCCTGTCAGTGATGATGGATCGATCCCAGTACAATGTGATATTGCCATTTTCGAGAACTGGGTCGGGCACATACCTATAATACGGCACTTCCGAATCCACTAGGACAGCCTAGTGGAATCGGAAGTGCCGTATTATAGGTATGTGCCCGACCCAGTTCTCAGCCAGGATTATGCATCAGCAACTTACTCTGAAATACAGATTTCAGAGCAAGTTGCTGATGCATAATCCTGGCTACAAGGTTGTATATATGCAAGTACTCTTCGTTAGCTACTCGTAGACGAGAATAACCAGAGATAATGTGTCGGATTGATTCTCCCGGACGGTGGCAATCACTCATCTATCAACTTTTTTTATTATTATTTTATTTACATATGTCTACATATCTCGGGACCCTGGGATCCCGGACCTTTGGAAGGCGTACGAGGGGCCGAAGCCAACTCGCAGAGGCCCGTTAGATGCTTTTTAATTAAATGAGGCACCAACCGACGATTATCCCTGTACGTACTATGCAAGTGCACCCAAGGACAACCCCCGGTTGGTTAGGACTATTGCAGGATATGGAAAACAAAGATATTGGACTATGGGTTTGGGTGGTTAAAATGGACTGGTTACCAAAAACTATGGAAGGACTATGGCCCCTGCCTGATCAATGTTTTATTATACACGGATAAAATGGCAGGGGGTGACTTGCACACTCAATAATGGGCCCCCGAAAACGGTCGCTAGCACATAGTGACGTAGCGACAAGGGAGCAACATATCTTGAGGTGCTCGAGGAGTGGAGAGGTATTCCACGGCTTTCAGAACAATCCCAGAGCCCGGAAGATGGTCAAGACCCTTACAAGCACTTACTGGAATACTTTCTTCCTGCGAGTAGTTTGCTCTTGCGAATCTCCACTCAAGCCGGCCAATAAAGGCAAAAATGAGGTGGGAGCTCAGTTCCTCGTCAGTGTTCACTCCAGCCAGCCAATAAAGGCAAGCCAGAGATGAAGAACATGACTTCTCCCGGGATATAGGGTCCGTGGGGTCGCAACTGCCCAACAACTCGCCACATGCTGCCCTGCGGGTTTCTGTATCTCTATTGGTCGGGCTCCTCACCCTAGACATGTTTCAGGAAAGTAAACTCTACCGGCACAGACCTAGAGTTCGGAGCGCGCAAGCCCCACCACGACGTCAACGTAGTGATACAACGGTGGGGTTATTATTATTATTATTAATCTCGCCTTTGGAATGCACAGCGAGGCGGGGGGCAGGACGCCGTGAGTGTTGACGAATGAGTGGCGGGACGACAAAAATTCAAAGACATGTGACATCTATCAATCCGCAGTAGGCTAGCGTGATGGATTTCGGTCCACTCCCTCTCACCAACAGTTAGGAGGCCTGCGTCCCAGCAGTAGAAACATTATATGCTGATTTTATACTTATTTGTTCAGCTCTCGCATAGTTAACGCGTACTTGGTATATTAATACTTTAAGTGACGGTAACAATTTAATCTTAATAAAGCATCGGTGTTTCATTTTAAAATAGAGTTTATTCATCACGCAACATTACGTGTGCTTGTTACAGACACGACACTGAATTACAGAGTGCGTTTACCTTTTCACACAACTGCTAAGGGTTGTGTTTTCGACTGTGGCGGCATCTATAACGCCACATGCAAACTACGCATCAAGAGCTGACGTCACACAAATCCTGCATCGCGCAATCAAAGTTTACCGCGCGACTAGCATACAGGATAAGTTTTTAACCAGTGCGTAATATTTTTTTTTTTTGGTGGTTCAGTATCAGTAATAGAACACATTTCCATTATTTGTTTAATACTTTTTTTTTTGGTCCTACTTGAAATCAGCAAAATATGGATACAATCTGTTCGTAATAATATCAATGGGCGAGCGCACAGCTGATAGGTACCTACTACTGCGTTCCGCTTCTCTGACCGCGCCGCCGGCGCGTTGCGCGACGAGTATCCAATATACCAGTTTCAAAGTAAACATCTTTCGTTAACGATAACTTCATTTTTTTGTACTAAGACATATATATACCTTAAATTCCACATTTAATAGCCCCTTAACACGTATGGCCAGGCAATATAATGAAAGGTCCAACTTGACAGATTACCCTATTGATATTTTCTCCATGAGTTTCGCTTCATACAGACGCTCCCTTTAGAAGTAGTGCGAAGAGCGCACTTCTTTGTAGCTCAAATTGGTTTGTTTTTGTAGTGTTCTAGATTCTAGATTTAGGTCTAATATACAGGTTGAAATTGAAAACATGCGACAAACCGAAATGGGAGATTGTACTTATCATTATGAACAACTTTTACTATGTGACCAAAGCTGCCATCGCGAAAAAAATATCAGCTGTTCCCTACATTTTGACGAGTTATGCGAACATAAATGTAGGGTACAGCTGATAATTTTTTCGTGATTACAGCTTTGGTCCCTTAATAAAATATGTTCATAATGATGAGTACAATCTCCCATTTCGGTTTGTCGCATGTTTTAAATTTCAACCTGTACACACCTTTTATTGTTCTTTTTTGTCTCTAATATTCATATACTAATGTCATGCATACCTGTTATTTGCATGGTTACTAAAACGCCAATTTAAGATGTTATTTTTATTTCATTTGTAAGTGACTGTACTGTTGGTGTGCTTATTTTAAATAAATAAATAAATAAATATCAAATTAAGAAATAGAATATTAAAACACGTTTAAGTTTAATTTGTCAAAATTTGCGGACTGATTAAAAACTTTTCCTATAAACAATATACCGACATCAACCGTCGGGCAGTTACCCACCAGACACAACACCCGTCTGGTCGGAGGATCCTTCCTTTTCAATAGAGGATGAGTGAATTTTACACTCTGTGCCTCATACCTCTATATGACCATGTATTTCCACTGCATTTTGTTTTTTTTGACTTGCACAAGTCTGTGCTTGTTTTGCGTTTACAAGGTGTCTTAATATTTTGAGACCTAAGGATGATCTTGTAAAGATGTATGGATTGAATTGAAGGTATGATATGAATGAAATAGGAGTGAATGATAAGGTATCAGCTGACAGTTGGAGAATGAAGTAGTAAAACATTTTGCACTGACACCAAGTGGCATGGACAGACAGAAGAATGTATGAAAGAAAAAAAAAGAAAAAGTATTTATTGGGACTCAAACAGGAAGATCACATTTTAAAATAAACACACTTAAAGTAACACTAATAAAATTAAAAAACAAAAGTACAATAAAAACAAAATCCTGTATGGAGCCAAAAGGCTCCTATCTCAGCATGATGCTGCGACATTTAAAAATAAGTGTCGCAACGCTGGAAAAAGGAAAAAAAGGAAAAAAGGATGAAAGGTATCCTTTTAAATGTTTAAAGTTGACTCAATTCTTAAATCTAGCATTCATTCGAGAAGTTCTATTTTTGATTGGGCCTGCTCTTGACCTTGATTTTGCGATGGATGATGGAACGAGCGTACCAAGAAGATGCCTGTTCACTCTTGCTTTGAAGGCAGACGGATTATATGTGGAAGGGAATACAGACGCTGGCAGAGAGTTCCAAACTTCGGCTGTGCGCATAATAAATGTGGAGGAGAAGCGCTGAGTACGAATGGACGGGATATCAACCAAGTGCGAATGATATCCTGCAGTACGTCTGGTAGTGCGGTAATAAAAGGGCGCTGGTGGGATCAGGTCGTAGAGCTCCTTCCTACACACATTCCCCGAAGTACAGTCTGTCGAAGTTTTCCCGATATGCAAGCAAAATTACGCCGATGAGTCAGGCTGTAAAGCCTGGTAACCACCATCGCTTCGTCGCATACGAGTATAAGCCATTTTGCTCCGCGTGGCTACTCCATGGCTCCTCTTTGAACAATAAATATTTTTTCTCAAACATGCATGGAAATATTGTCATTATTTTTGAAAAAAGAACACGCGAAGTATCGAATTTACGGACAAAGAAGATCAAATCCATTGCAGGAGCGTTTTTTTAATTTGGAACATTACAACGCTCCAGCAATGTTGTATAAAATGGCTTGCTGGGGTTAATAAACTCAAACTCAAACTCAAACTCAAAGCATTTATTTCAAATAAACCAATTACAGGCACTTTTGAATTGTCAAGGGGTCGGTCAGTCAGAAAGATGAAGCTAGTTGCCCATTCCAAAGCGTAGTAGGTTCCTATGGAGAAGAACGGACAAGAAACTCCATGGACACTCTTTTAAAACAAAATATTGTTACAAAATATGGGTTACATCATTCATGTTGAAGTTATACATGTGAGAACAATGTAGAAAGACGTGCACGTTAGAAGCGTCCGTAATAGAAACAATTCAAAAATTAAAATAAGCCGTGGCAGCTAAGAGATGACCAGTCCCAACTGACGGCGCCCGTTCACGAACATGACGCATGGATCAGCACCATTTAGCTCAACCATTTTGAAGGGAACTTAATGATCCAACACACACGCCACCACCAGCGAGACATTTGAGTGAGCATGACATACTCTCAGCCGCCAGGGCACATTCAAGTCAATAAAAGACATATTACCCGGTAAATGGTAGCTCTATAGTACATAGTACTCACACCTGTGCTATGCAATTATATAATTCAAGGACATTGAGTTTATACAATGCAAAAATAGTTTACAATCTTCAGCAGCTCCAACATGATTGTCAAATGTTAATTAACTAGCTGAGGTTGTGGAGCAGGACCAGCATTCAGCCAAGCATTTTTATCAGCGATGTAATCCCCCAACTTATAATATGCCTGCCTGCATAGTGTGCGTTTTATACAAGATTTAAATTTAGTCTCATTCAGTTGAAGTATGTGGGGAGGAATTTTATTGTAACATTTTAAACAGTACCCCATGAAAGATGAGTCTACTTTAGCCAGTCTGAAACCTGGTTGAGCTAATAGGTCCCTATTTCTAGTACTATAATTATGTCTTTCACCTCTTTTTCTAAAAAGATGTAAATTTTTCCTTACGTACATGATGTTTTCGTAGATATATTGACAAGGTACCGTCATGATGTTAATATCCTTAAACAGTTCCCTTAGAGAATCGCGCCTGCGGAGATTATATATGGCTCTGATGGCTCTTTTCTGCAGAATAAAAATAGACTCGATGTCTGCAGCCCGTCCCCAAAGTAAAATACCGTAAGACATTATACTATGGAAGTAACTGAAATAGACTAGCCTCGCGGTATCTACATCAGTAAATTGACGGATTTTTCTGACAGCATATGCTGCTGAACTTAGCCGTCCTGCAAGAGATGTTAAATGAGGACCCCATTGTAGTCTTGAATCCAGCGTGATCCCCAGGAAAACAGTTTTATCGACGAATTCTAGTTTCTCTTGATTCAATACTATCTCACAATCACTACTTTTGACATTTGGTAAAGAAAATTTTATGCACTTCGTTTTTTTCCCATTTAATACTAAATTATTAGCAGTAAACCAATTTTGGACCTGCAATAGAGCGTTATTTACGTCGTCAAAATTTGTAGCACGTCTATCTACCTTAAAAATTAAGGAAGTATCGTCAGCAAATAACACCATTTGTGGTTGATTTTTTAATAAATGGAGTAGATCATTTATATACACTAAAAAAAGGAAAGGACCCAATATCGAGCCTTGTGGAACACCCATTTTTACTTTTAAACCGAGTGAATTGATACCATTTATTTGAACTTGCTGTTGTCTATCATTTAAATAAGATTTTACTAAACTAAGTGCAAGTTTTCCTAGTCCGTAATGCTCAAGTTTCAAAAGTAAGGTTTCGTGATCGACGCAATCAAATGCCTTGGAGAGGTCACAAAAGATTCCTATGGCGTCTTGGGCCTCTTCCCACGCGTTAAAAATGTGTCTTAATAATGTTACACCGGCGTCGGTCGTGCAACGTCCTTTGGTGAAACCATACTGTTGTTCGTGAAGGATTTTATTCGTGTTAAAATGATTGAGCATTTGATTAAGCATTACCTTTTCAAACACCTTACTGAAAACCGGCAACACGGATACGGGTCTATAATTATTGGTGTCTTTACTGTCCCCGGATTTGAAAAGAGGTATTACCTTACTGTATTTCATTAAATCCGGGAAGACTCCTTGATCTACACACAAGTTAAATATTAAGGCTAAGTAAGGGGCTATAGTCTCAATTATAGAGGTACAGACTTTAACAGATATTCCCCAAAGATCTTCGGTTAATTTGATCTTGATTTGCTTAAAAGCTTTTATTACTATTATGGGGTTAATATGCTTAAAGTTAAATTCAATCGGGCAGGCTGAAACGTTCGCCTTTACTAAATCAAAAGAGAGCGAGGGTGAGGAATTTAAGGTTTCAGTCGTTTTGAGTGGGATACTGGTAAAGAAATTTACAAATTCTTGCGCAACTACTTTGTTATCGCAAATAAGACCACACGACGTCTCCAGTGTATAATCAGAATTATGCTTTTTGTTCCTATTTGTTTCATTATTGATAATTTTCCAAACCGTCTTTATTTTATCGTCTGCTGATTTAACCTTGTTACTGATGAATAAGGCTTTAGCTGCCTTACAAGTGTTCTTAAAAATTCTAGAGTAAGTAGCAACATACTTATTAAAAGTTTCTGTGTTAATATAAGGCTTAAGGCCATACAACTCGAAAAGTCTTTCCCTACTTTTCCTGAGTCCTTTAGTTGCCCAGTCACTAAATAAAAACCTAGGGCTGATAGTTTTAGTGTTCTTTTTAAAATAATTATTGAACTCGGTTTGGACTACTGAAAAGAATTCTTTATACAAAATATTAACATTGTTCATTGTAAGGTCCTGATCATTTAACTTATAAATTAAAGTGCTATTAAATTTATTTAAATTAACTGTTGTTAATGGTCTGAACATACTAAATAAATACTCTTTGATTGGATCTCTTATTATTCTTGGCATACCAAAGTACGTCTCTTTGCTTAGCACAAATTGCGTTCACGTGGCTGTATAGCCCTAAATGCGTTTGCCTTTCGGCACAGATGACAAATAGAAAATTGGCGGCAAAGCTGAAAATTCGTCTTGATTTGTTATTTACATATTAATAAATATAAATTTAATTAAAATGAATTCCCACGTTTCAGAGAGTGAAATGGAGATTGATTGTACTCCACCAGATTTAAGATCAGAAGCCAAATTGGTTATGGAAAACCTGCTTCCAGCGAAGTCAAAAGAAAAATACATGAAAGTATGTCTTAAGTCCCTGCATTTTTTTGAGAAAAGCACTTTATATGCCTCGGCGGAATACCAATACTCGACCTGCAATTGCTTATTTCCCGGTCTTTGCAATAATGTACTATTCTACATAGTCTCTCTGTCATATCACACTACCGTTTCCGACAGTTTATCACACAGTCGTGTGACAACAAACATAACACTGACGTTAAACTCACCGCTATCCGAACGCCATACCTCCCAGATTAAACGGCAAAACTAGCCGGCTCATAGCCGGATGGCGGCCGGACGGTGACCGGATACGCCGGTGACTAGATTAAGATAACAGAGACTGCGCGAGTCATAGTAAGCCGGTTTTGTTGTTTGACTTATGTTGTTGAAGTGATAGCCGTTTGTGTTTTGAGTTTTGTATTGTTTTGACTCAAGAGCGCATACATCGGTCCAATAGTGCCACTCCTTTTAAAAAAAACAGGCCAAGTGCGTGTCGGACTACGCACAATGAAGGGTTCCGTACTTGGAAATAATTTATCCTAAGAACAAACTTAACATTGTAGTTGGTAAACATAATCTCCCATATATTCCAACTGCAATTGTAAGTTTGTACGCACAATTTCGAGCGATTTACCATGTAATTTTAAGACCATAGACTTCTTATAGATTTTCCTGTAATCTATAAGTATAGAACTATTTTCTGTATTTTTTTCCAAAATTTTAGGTTCAGTAGTTTCGGAGATAAGGGGAATGGTCAATTTTCGCCTATTTTCACTTATAACTTTGAAACAATTTATTTAAAAATTATTAAAAAAAAATTGAGACCCTCACAGTAAGCTCTTCTATTTGAAATGTCACACGGTACAGTTTGCAAAACTTTTTTTTTTTAATTTTCTTGTTTGCCCCCCACAACTGACCCTAATATTCTAAATTCATTTATTTACGGTACATATCCGTGTTTGGGTCACTCAAATTGATATGTATACCAAATTTCAACTTAATCGGTCCATTACATTCGGAGCAAATTGGCTGTGATAAACAGACAGACAGACACACGAGTGATCCTATAAGGGTTCCGTTTTTTCCTTTGAGGTACGGAACCCTAATATATTATCTCGTGACTGAGAAGGTATTATGAAAAACGGCTCAACAGCGACCTCGGTGTGTCTAGAATGTTCTAATACCTTTTACAAAGTTTCATATTGAGGCACGAAGCAACAAAAATTCGATCTTAAGAAAAGCGGCCACATTCCTGTAGATCGTATTTTATTGCTTCGTGTCTAAATATGAAACTTTTCATAGACCGTTGTACACCCTCTTAGGCTGAGGCTACATTAGGCCGCGACGCGATCTGCGACACGTGAGCGATTAAAACATATAAATGAATGCTTACATATATGGCTACACCGTACATCAAATATTAATAGCGATTTTTGATTTCATTATGCGATGCGAACAACATTACTGGGCCTCAAGTCTGCGATTACAATAGTGTCAGAATGGTCTCTTCATTGTGAGTTTTTGACAGATTTGCCATACAAACACTGTCAAATACTCACAATGGCGAGACCATTCTGACACTATTGTAATAGCAGACTTGAGGCCCTGTAATCACGGCATCGGCTACATCAATATATCAGCGAAATTTAAGCGAATTTTTTAGAAAATTTCTCATTTGCACGACTAGTTCAATAGTGCTACTAAATATGTGTGTACACTATCCTTTTTATAGTGTAGCCGCATGAATCGATTTTGCTAATTCGTGTGTAGCATGTGTACTGTAGCCATGTCATCGACGAATATCCGGATTTTCGCTTATAATGTAGCCATACCATGTTTATCTCGTTTCGCTCTTCCAGTCGCATCGCAAATCGCTGCCTACTGTAGCCTCAGCCTTAAAGATAACACAAAACATAGGGAAAATGCAAAAGATTGTTTCTGACAACTTACTGAAATTATCAGGTGTTGAGTCTGATAGGGTATACCGACACCCATTACATTATGGATCTCACTGAAGTGTAACATACACAATCTATAGTAAGTTGTGGTTCTGTAAATAAACCCCGTCCCGTGTTCGTGCAACCGTGAATAAAACATGAAAGCTTTACATGACTTGACACAGTATAGAAATAACAGAAGTATTACTTTAAAAATAAAGAAAGAAAATGTCGGTTTACTTTTTTTTTTGTGAAAAAGTTTTTATTTTTCACTTTTTACTTATTGTACCTATATTAAAAAAAAAAAAACAAACAATAAAAACAAATAACAAACAAACACACAAAAACAACTGTTCTCACCCTTTCGTTATTTCAAAATTCAAAATATCTTTATTGTGGGCATATGTTTGTTACAGGTCTTAACAAAAAATTTCAGTTCCAATATGTCCTGCCTAATTGGCATACAATAATTATGTGTTGGCATTAAGTTTAAAATTATTTTACATATCAAATTTAGTTATTATAAATATCAAAATACAGTAAAATTATTATTAGGTATATACAGTGAAATTAATACATGGTCAACAAATCAATCAATAATTCAAGAAATCTTGGATCGTGTAGTATGCTTTATCAATTAAAAAGTTACGTAATTTTTTTTTATTTCGATCTAAATGTTTAATAAACTCCGTTATTTCACGATAAATACAAAGCACTGTAATCTATTTACCATTTACATTAAAAAAATTACTCTAAAGTGCAGTAATTTTAACAATATTACACAATAACTGTCGTTATTTAGCCGTTATTTGTCTAATGCTTATAGTAAATGGAGTATACCCCACACCAATTCATCTTCCACTACTTGCTATTAAACAACAGTGACAGGAAGTATTATAAAATCATCAAGATAGACAAAGTGGATTTAATACGTACTATCGAAGTTAACTCAAAAACTGCCTATTCAAAGTTTATAATATTTATATCGAACCAACGCGCAAACTTCTTCTATCAAAGGAAAGAAGAATTTTCAAAATAGGTACACAATTGACGGAGAAATCTGTGAAATTACTATAAAAATTGAAGATTTCCGTCGATTTATATGGGATCCCCATATCAGATTCTGACTTGGTGACAATGGAACCATTTCGAAAGCATACCCTTTCAACCAAAAAATAATTTTCAAAATCAGTCCACAATTGACGGAGAAATCGGTGAAAATACTTTAAATAAAAATATACAGTCAAACATAGAAACGTAATCCTTTTTTGAAGTCGGTTAAAAATAAGTTTATTGCGGTAAACATGACACAAAGAAAGAACACAAACAGAAAAAAGAACAAGTTGGGAGATATGCGTCACATCCACTCAAAACGGCCATCGCTCAGCTTTATGCTATGACCCTATGCGAGACAGAGCCCTATGACACTGGTTCCCAGTGGTTCGCAGTGACAGTCGGCGTTGACGTAATGACTTCGACCGCGGTGCAGCATACACCGCATACTTGAGTCAGCTGCCTCATTAGTCCAGTGGTCGCAACTCCTGCGCATCAGGTCTTGGGTTCAATTCCCAGGTCAGGTAAATGTTATTGGGTTTTTCCACCAGGAATTTCTCAGTAGCAGCAGTCTGGAATTGAGCCAGGGTGATGGTAATAAGCTCGCCCCCTATTCCATGGGACTTAAATATAACTGGAGAAATTTGGGTTGTGACGGTAACGTCTCTGCGATGGACAAACGCACTTAGGTGTGCCTTGGCCCTTCGATTTTTACCAAAAGAAAAAAAGAGCCATACAAAGTTTCGTTTTCCAACCTAACGAAACAATTTTTGACGTGAATAATACGTCTTTTAACTTCCATAGTGGGAGGCAATTCAGAAAAATTATGATACCAAAATCGGGGGATACAGTTTGGTGTTGCAACTGCATAATATCTATCATCTTCATACAAAATTTAATTACACCACTCGATAGTTAAAGGATAAAGAATTCCTTACGTTGAGTGGGAACTATGACGCATCGCGCGCGGCGAAGGGCGTAGCAAAGCCATTTTGAGGTCATTTTGCTGCGTCACATAATTTCAGTGTAGTATAAAATATATAATTATAATACGCTCAAAGAAAATATTATCCGTTGCGTACAATTCACGTAAAACTCGGCCGTATTCACGACACATCCACGACCCAATTTTTAGGGTTCCATAGTCAAAAAGAAATCCTTATAGTTTCGCCACGTCCGTCTGTCTGTCTCTCTGTCTGTCTGTCCGCAACTTAGCTCAGAGACCCTTAGTACTAGAAAACTGTAATTTGGCGTGGGTATACATATTAATCACGCCGACAAAGTGGTAAAGTAAAATCTTAAAAAACATTTTTTTACGGTACCTAAATAAAATATTATCCCCACTTTACGTGTAGGAGACACGTAAAGTGGGGATAATATTTTATTTCTCGTCTATCCTATGGTGTGGAGTATCGTTGGATGGGCCGTTCAAAAATATTGCAGGTTTGTTTTAAACCATTTTTCGGTTCAGGGATCCCTTTGCGTAATATTAAGCTTTGAAGTGCTAATTGATTTTGATTTTAATTTTTGTTAGAGTCAAGTGTCGTCGTCCCCCTGCCAGCTACATGGTTTTACTTAGACTTGGAAAAAATTCAAAGCAGTAGTATATAATTATAACGAAGTTAAAAGGAAAACTATCACAGCTAAGTGTGCTTCACAAGTTACCGAGTAATATTATTATTAACATAAGCGGGATATTTACCATGTTTATTAAACAAACAAACAAACAATAAACATGGAATAAACATGGCAAATATCCCGCTTATGTTAATAATAATATTAGTGACCATGACAGTTTAAAAACTTATATACCGAGTAATAGTCGACCAACTTTCATTTACAGTTGAAAAACATGTTCTCCATTACATTCCGTATGGAAGAACATGTTTTTAAACTACAATGTTAAGTTTGTTCTTGGGATAAATTCATGCCAAATAAGGAACCCTTCATTGTGCGTGGTCCGACACGCACTTGGCCGGTTTTTTAAATTAAAACTGATTGCTGATCTTCCTTGACTTTAACGTTAACTTGACGTAACCAAAGGAGTGGAACTCTGCCTGCATGTGTTTCCGAACGCATAACCCTAATCTATTCAAAGAGAGAGTGAACAGGCTTCTTCTGGGTAAGCTCACTCCATCGTAGACTTTGTCTCTGTCACCCAGACCTAGACCAAAGTCAAGAGCAAACCCATAGTAAAATAAAAAAAAATAAAAATAAAAATATTAACGTCAACCAAAATATGTCGTCATTTAATCTCCTTTAATAATAACAGCTTTAAGTCTTCTTAAGTTCAAATAACTTAGCACTTGTAAGTAAACGTTTTAAACTCTCATGCTCTGAGAAGTTTGTGGCTCAAATTAATCAAGTTCTGAGTTTATATTGATTCTTCTTTGAAGTTGAAGTAATTTGAGGAATATTGGTTGCTGAGTTAGTCATGAAGTCTAATTGAATTATGATAACTTTGACAGACGACTTTTAAAGTCAGATAACGAAGTAAAGAGTCAGTCATATTATAATGAAGTGAAAACCGAAACTTGCCTATTATTGAGCATTCCATATCCCGCGGAAGTGTAGTATAAAAATTTTAAAGATCAAATTAAAAACTAAAAATCAACTACGACAAAAAAGCTAACTTTAAACAAATAAACAATACATAGTAAGAAAATAACATCAGTTAGGTTTTCATATAACTACCTCTATGCCCACACACACGGAGTCACATAATTACCTATGCCCCGCGGAACAATCTGGAAGCTTCTAATGATACCTCGTTTGTCAAAATACGACGAATAGTTTTTATTTTTTATTTTTTTTATTAGGTTCCCCAACAATTTAATACACTGAAACAAATACATAATACATTTTAAAGTATTATAACAGTGCATCAGTTACTTAAAGGTAAACACCACATGCATAAACTATGAATCATAAAAAATTTGCTAACTTACCGCTAGCTTACTAAGCGCTAATATTAAAAAAAATCTTAGTGAAATTCTGATTGAAACATTGGTAAAGACAAAATTGAATAATCTTTGACATTATAACATTGATAAGAATTGGATAAAAAATATTTAAAAAATTGTTAATAATTGTTTTTTTTTAATTGATAAATTAAAAATTCATAACTTTCAGTAAATTTATAAAAAAATATTAACATCGGCAAGGTACACACAGATGAAAATTAATATAAAAAAATAGGATTAAAAATGATCAACAAAAAATTTAAAATTAAATTGATAACATTGGTAAAAAATAAAAGTCAGATATAACGCTAAGCGAAAACGAAATAATAGCGCGGGCAGACGATGCGATGCGACGGAATGGGTCGGGGGCCGAAATTTTACGTGGACGAAGTCACGGGCAGAAGCTAGTCTATAATAAAGTTGAAGAGTTTGTTTGTTTTTTGTTTGAACGCGCTTATTTCTGGAACTACCAGTTGGATATGAAAGATTTTTTTTGCATTTGATAGCCCAATCCTTGAGGAAGGTTATTATTGGATTGAGGCGAGGTTCTTCGAGCGTGCATTTTTGTTCTAGAGATGGCAGCTGGGCGCGAGTAATTTGTGCCGTGAATTTCGTTAATTTTGGGTTTGAAAATTATATGTTTTACGATTTTAACTATATTAAACCCGACGGACATTACATCATCATAGACGTTTATTTTGATGTGATTTTCAATACATAATGTGGTATAATATTGAAATAAAATGATTTTAATCTACAAAATAAGGGTATGTTTAGATTTTTTTTCTATCGAGCGAACTTTATCTAATTACGTAACGAATACCCGACGTACCTAGGTCTCAAAAGCAACATATAATTTTTTCACGTGTTTAATCACTACTGTTTCTAAATAAAATGACACTAAAATTACATTTCCTAGAGGTTAACTTGAAGAATCTCGCCTTAACATCACGCTACGACTCTTAGGAACCGAGCTAAAAGTCAAAAATTAAGAAAGAACACTAAGCGAAAACGAAGAAATAGCGCGGCTGGGCGATAATTTCAAGCGGCCGAAGTCACTGGCAGAACCTAGTCTTTCATACATTTCCAAATTGTACTTCTGTCCTACTCTTTCATCATCACCCATCTCATTTCACCCCAGTCTTGCCTCACGCCCTTATTATACGAAATGAAAAGATTTTCGCGAGCAAGCGTAAGTATCGGCACATGTGCTCAGTGTCAACAGAGCTCGAATCCCCTTGAAAGGCTCCCGTTGATTTCGTAATGAACGCTTTAAAATAACACGTAGGATGTAGGCGATTCTCAACTCTGATGATCTTTGATGTAATAATGACAGGTTTTATGTTTAGCGTGAGTTTATAATGCTGTGGTGTTTATTAGTCTCTTATTTAATATTCCTTATAGACGTTAACGTTTTTAATGATATTAAAACTTTACTTTAATAAATGGATTACCTACAGAATCTATTCCTACATATTATAATCTTTGCTTATATAGTTAGTATGTATGTATCTATTTATATATTATTAGCTTTTGCCCGCGGCTTCGCCCGCGTGGATTACGAAAAATATCCAACGGTAACGTACTACCGGGATTAAAAAATAGCCTATAGGTTAATTTCATCCCCCTTTTCACCCCCTTAAGAGTTGAAGTTCTAACAACATAGTTGCGTTAGCTTCCAACCATAAGCCTAGATAGTAAATTGAGTGATTTTTCTTCGAAAATTAAGGACTTTTCAACTTCACCCCCTTTTTAACCCTTCGAGGGTGGAATTATCAAAAACGCTGAGACATTTATAAATTAATTGTCAATCGTCAGCCTAAACACAAAATTTGAAGATCTTAACTTCAAAACTGACGGACTTTCATATAAACTTCCATCCCCTATTTTACCCCTTTAGGGGTGGAATTCCTAAAAATCGTTTCTTAGTGGATACTTACTCTTCACAAAGAATACACCCTCCAAGTTTCATATCTCTAGGAGCAGCGGTTTGGGCTGTGTGTTGATATATCAGCCAGTCAGTCAGTCAGTTTACTATTTTATATATATAGATAGATATAGCATATATCTGTTTATCTATTATAGTATATTGTACTTTTATAGTTTTTATTTGCACCAATGACAACCCTATTTTATGTCCAGAAATTCACTGTCCATGCCAAGGTTGCCTGGAAGCGATCGCAGAATGCGATAAGGCCGCCCATTGTATATTTAGTAGTCTATAAGTTTTTCTTTACTTTTGTAATGTGTAATCTGATGTACCGTCAGATATATTATGAGTGTCAGTGTTTGTCTGCGTTACTTGACGTTGTGAGTGTTCAGATATTTTTGGTTATTTGTGTGTATAGAAATTATTGACAAGCATCTGCTCAGATATTAATGAAGTAATGAATGTTCAGATATTAATGGTAACTTGTAGTGTATGGAACTTATTGACATTTTAATTTGTTCAGAAGTATTTGGTCACCTTGTCTGCTACAATATATCTGACGGCGACTGTACAATAAAGTATATGTAAACAAATAAAATAATCTATGCATATTTTAAATTAAAGTCGCTTTTCGTGTCTGCCTGTGTGACCGCGTAGTTCTTCTAACTGCGCAACAGATTTTAATGCGTTTTTCACCATCACTTAGATAATTTATTCCGGAAGGTTTATGTTTATAATAATACGTTAATATAAAACTTATATAATATAAAAATTTAAATTAAATTAAATTAAATTAATTTAATTCAGACAAATTTTTGTCCATATTTTGTTAGTATTACATCCATTATCTTAAAACTATGTTAGTCATGACGCGATCAATTAATGCACTATATACATATACTATACCTTCAGTACGTGACTTAGTCCGCGCCCTAGTAGCATTTTCCGTTGGCATTTAGTTGGGCCACCTTCAGAGGTATGTGGCCCAACCAAGAGCCAACAAAAATGCTACTAGGGCGTGAAATTGCTTCCCTCCAGATCCACCCCGTCACATCGCATTGCCTGCCCACAATATATCATCGTTTTCGCTTAGCGTTGTTTCTGATTTTATTTATTTTTGCTCGGCTCCTAGGGTCTTAGCGTGATGGTTGAAAGCCTTCCTAAAGAATTGGGCTATCAAATACAAAAAGAATTGTTTAAATCCGACTGGTCGTTTCAGAGATTAGCGCGTTCAAACCAACAAAGAAACAAACTCTTCAGCTTAATTTGCTTCCCGAGGGGTCTTGGTATGTAAAGATGGTCACCCATCCACGGACCAACCGCGGCAAGTGTAGCTTAACCTGATCGATCGAGCCATTCGGCTGTTACTACTTACCCACAAGCCCTTCCAAGAACAGAACAATGCAGTAACAAAACAACTTCATTATTACTATGATAACAATCATAAAATTATTTAATCAGGTAACAACGACTCATTGTGTTAGTAAACTTACGAACTATGTTAGTTTTTTATTCTAATAAATTTTTTATTTGTTTCATCCCATGGGAGATGGCACTGCAGTGATTGATATACATGCAATCGAGCCTGCTAGCGATCATTTTCAGGATATTGTTGGAGCTGGCCCGCACTCTGCGCACTATGACTTAACTAAATACCTCACTACATGCGTGTCTGTTTAATTAGGCACAATGTTCGTTGACCTCATTGAACCCACGGAGGTTATACATGAAACATTTCCTAATTAGTTTCCTGCTCCGAGGTTACAACGGTCTAAATCCGGTCAACACTTCCGAGGTGCGCCCTGCTAATAGATTTGTGTTGTAAACTATTAAAATTGTTGGAATGTAATTCATAGTGCTACATTCTTGATATAACCAATTTTAGGATTCCGTAACAAAATAGTAGTGGTGGGTCGTTGTCGAATTTTTGACGGACGAAACGCAACCGTTTTCCCGGTTGCAAAAAACGGTTGTCGTTGCAACTGGTTTGAAGACGGACGACGGACGACGAAACTTATCCAACATGAAATAGAATTGCGTTTTCGTCGAGTGAAATAGTTGCAGTTTCTTACAACTATCAACGCGTTTGATCGTCGCATCACGAACGACAGCATTGACAACTAGTAGGTAAGGTAAGGTACTGTATTTCATTGACATAAAGTTCACTTTCTATTGTAAGGACTGTTTTGTAAACGAACGCGGAACGACGACACGACGGACGAGATAGTTGACTCATTGCGTTCTCGACTGTATTTTCATAGACGTAAAATAAAAAATCGCACTAAATAATTCGAAGACTGGTTTTGCAACGAAGACTGTTTGAACCCAGGACGTAAAACGGTTTCATCGTCGCAGAACACAAAATGGTCTTTGAAAACGGTTCGTCGTCGCAACGCCCACTCCTACAAAATAGTAAAAAAGCGGCCAAGTGCATGTCGGATCACGCACAATGAAGGGTTCCGTAGTTGGGATGAATTTATCCCAAGAACAAACTTATCTTTGTAGTTGAAAAACATGTTCTTCCATACGGAATGTATGGGAGAACATGTTTTTCAACTGTAAATGTAAATTGATCGACTATTACTTGGTAACTTGTAAAGTTTACTTAGCTGTGATAGATTGCCTTTTAACTTCGTTATGTACACTACTGCTGTGATTTTTTTCCAGAGCTAGAGCTGTGCCAGAGTTTCTCTAAGAGATTTTTAAGCTATTGCATAGCTTCTATCGCGGGCCTTGAGCGCGGGGACCGAATCCAGAAATTCCGTAACGAAAAAACCTCACGCTATCGCTGTCTCGCTTTAACATCTATTCGAATCTATCGCACTACGCTACTCAGCCGCCATAGCTACCGGCCGCCATACTCTTGTCTTGTTTGTTGTCAAGAACTTTGTCAACAAAGCGCTGTTTTTGTTTTTATTCTGTGTTTTGTGGATATTTATCGTAAATTAGAGTTATTGTTGTATTTATGTATGTACGTGTGACGTAATTTAAGTTGCAATGCATTACAAAACGTGTGAAATATGTGTTATAAGATCCGGCCGGTCAGATGGTCAAATGCGAATCTTCATAGCCAAATTTCCTTTGAATGAAGATAGGTAAGCATATATTTTCAATTGTTATGTTAAAAAACATTGATAAGCTCTTACAGAAAATAAATTACTTGATTTAAAGCCCAAAATTTACAAAATTACAAAGTAACCTATCAATATGCTAGTGCTTGACGCATGTTACTTTTTTATCGACTGTCGATATTTTTATTATTATAATATTCCTATTTCATTTAATTTTCTCTGTTATTCTATTAATACTGCAAAACCAAAATAACAAAGATATAAGTTTAAATACACTACTATTATAATCATAATAATGTAATAAAATGTTCCAGCTAGATGTAAAAAATGGGTTAAAGTTACGGGAAAGAAGACTTGGTGTATGTACCCATTGAAAAGCTACATCAATTGGAACATATTTGTGGCAGTCATTTTCTACCAAAGGATTTCAATAAAAAGAAGACACAACTAAGAAAAAATGCTACTCCGTCTGTAGAACTTACTGCAGAACCAATGGCAGATGAGCTGTTCGTTGGATTTCCACTACACATCTTCAAAAGTGAGCAAACAGGTAAGACTTTATTTTCCAGTCGTAATTCACCCTAACTCACCCTTTCCGATTACTTTAGTAACTCATGTTCAATTATATTTTGCAGAGTTATCTTCTACTTCGACTACTGCGATTCTTGGACTGGTACATCTAGTAAGTTTTTTTTTTTTTGGGTACTGTACGTCCGAATGAAAAAACGGAACCCTTATGTACCTTCATCTACTGGACCGATTAAGTTGCATTTTGGTATACATGCAAAATGTATCATGTGACATATGAAATGAAAGGACTTGACAAGAGAACTTTTTTTAAAATTATTTAAAAAAAAATCCTCTTACAAGTCCTTTCATTTCATTTTACATTTTTAATGAAAATTATTAAAGAAAATAGATGAAAATTTACCATTTCCCCCCTTATCTCCGAAACTGCTGATCCTAACATTAAAAAAAAAGAAAATAGATGAAAATTTACCATTTCCCCCCTTATCTCCGAAACTGCTGATCCTAACATTAAAAAAAATACAGTGTACAGTTCTATACTTAAAGATTACAGCAAAACCTTTAAGAAGTCTATGGTCTTAAAATAACATGGTAAATTACTCAATATTGTGTGTACTTACATTATTATTATGCAGTTGGAAAGTATGGGGAAACATGTTTTTCAACTACAATGTTAATTCGGTTCTTGGGATTAATTCATCCCAACTACGATACCCTTCATTGTTTTTGGAATTAAAAGTGAATGACTACATTTTGTTTTTATTGCAGTACCTTCAACATCAACTGCTGAACCATTGCCAGTAGAATGTTCAAAAGACAGGAAAATATGTTCTATTGCGGGAAAGGTTTATGTTTATTTTAAACTTATTAAATTCACTTTACTATTTGATTAACTGTATTGAATGTATCAATTGTAAATATTACAGATACTTTTTTGTCTATTACAGACCCTTTTTCAAATGAAAATGTGATAAAAAGAGTGAGACTAAGCCCAAGTAACTATTCAAGATTAGAATTAAATTTGAATTCACTTGTTCAAAACAAGTTGTTGTTGTTATCAATAGAAAGGAAAAGGTGTTCTAATTATTATAAAAAAACTTAAGTCCAAGTTTTGTTTTATTTTATTATCATCACAGCAAATCTCATCTTATAGTCAAGTTTACCTCGGATTAGATCTAGACTATACAATGGGATTTGTCTCTGAACCCCGCTTACGCCAACGTGGAATCACAGCCGTAGCTGGTTTCTTTTTATAAGAAAGTTATCACGTAACCTTAGTTCAAATCGAAAGTTACCGTTGGCCTAAGTGACCTTTGCCTTAAATTTATTAAGAATGAAACCGTAAAAATGTCAGGATCCTAAAACCCGAAATTTTTTACAGCAACATATCGATAAAAATTACGAGTGAGTAGTAGTACATCCCTATCTTGTTATTATGTTGGCAGCTTTATGTCATGTCTGCAGTCCGTGTCATTTCTGTTATGTTGGTATTCATTATTAGCTCACGTTTCATACAAGCGACGTTTTTCATTTTTATCTATGGGACTCCCGTTTCTTAATATTATATACTCTTTGTTTATTTAATAAAAGAAAAATTTGTTTTCTTATCGGTCACCACGCTCAAAAAGTCTAACTTGAATTAATATCAAAGAAAAAAAAATACTGCATAAATAAAATAAATAAATAATTATAATTGCATAAGTTGATACAAAATGCTATGCAATAGCTTTACCGCGGCAGTCCCCGAGTGCCACACGTCTTTTTTTTTTTAAAAGATATTGGTACTCTCACGGTGGCATCACAATTCATCTTCGCAAACATCTTATATATTAGGCAAAATATACACATATACAAAACACAATGATATTCACAATGTTAATATTAGAAATAAGGACAAACTACATGCTCCCTTTCACCAGCTTCATAAGGTTCATAACTCATTTACTGGGCTTGGTATAACCTTTTATAACAAGCTTTGTTCAAAGGCATACTATTCCATCATCATCATCATTTCAGCCGAAAGACGTCCACTGCTGGACATAGGCCTCCTCCAATTGGGAGGGATTTGCCATAATCGCTACGCTTGGCAGGTGGGTTGGCGATCGCAGTATGGTGTTAAAAATGCATAGAGAACGCTGCTGCCCGTTCCCTAGTAAATCCCTTAGTCACCTTTTACGACACCCACGGGAGGAAATAGTTCCATCAACGACTACTTAAATGATAAGAATAGTTGGTCGCTGTGATAAACTCAAGACAGTGTTTATGTACTTTCTCCAGAATTAGCTTACCTACTGACAGGTTATATGAGTTCATATAATTATTTATTTATTTGACTGTCAAGTGTATAAGTCAATTTATTTTAGTTTCTTATTGACATGATCTACTCATTACATTGTTTTTTTTTAATGAGTTGTTTTGAAATATGTGGTTAGCTAACGAACTCGACAATTGATTATATTATTTTTCTGAGCAACCGGCAGCAAGTTCGTCATTCTCCCTTACATGTCACTGCTTGCGGTAGCGTCGGGGGTCGGGTTGCCTCCTTCCCTAAAATATGGCGAGGGAACAATGGCTGATCTTTGCGTTATGCTCGTGAACAGGTGCTGCTTGTGGTGACTGGTCGTCTTGCTGACCAAGGTTTCGTTATTGTTATTAGTAATGAACTGTTTATTTATTTTACTTCGATGGTCCTAGTTTATCATTTTGTGTTACATAATCCAGCATTGCTTATGTAAGCGGGCACGCCTTTTATGCCAGAAGACTTATTTAGGTAGTTAGTTTTGGTTGCTATTTTAGTTTTTTGCTTGAGTGTAGTTTTCACTGTATTTGCTGGTATATTGGCGTGTACTAGCTGACATATGGCAAATAATTTAATCTACTGTTCTGTGTCTCGAAATGTTAATTACTTTGCATACCACTATTGTATAGAATCAAGTTTATCTAATTGAACAGATAGATGTGCTGCTGGGGAGTTTGTTGCGCCACTTCTTCTACCCAGCTAAAGCACTAGGAAGTGATGAAGGGCGGGTATTTTGGGGGACTGTCTTATGTAATTTTGACGTTCGAAAAGTTATTATTCTCAGCCTATATCGAATAAATGACTTTTGATTTGGATTTTGTGCACCTAGCACGCCGTACTGTAAAAAAACCGTGAGATGTAAAATGTCCCTTATGGTGCGACTTCTACTGTCTGTCATATTGCTTGTTTCAGGAACTACTAATGCTAATGAATTGGGATTTAAATTAAATTATTAGGCGCCTGTTACACGTAAAGTATTTACTGTGTTCCGCCAATAAATACCAATGTATCGTGGTATTTATTGAACGTGTAACTAGCGTACTGATGAATGTCAATATTTAATCATGGATTTCTAGATTTCTTGATTCCGTATTGACGATCCTTCGGAATGTGATAAATATTGAACGTCTAATCTCGCGTCAGTAGTGTACTGTTGATAAGTAATGCATAAGTTAATGCTAATTTTTCTCTTGGGGTAATAGCTTTTCTTATCACTGTATCTTGCTTTGTTAAAAATGGTGTTACCATTGTTAGAAGTTCTTCAAAGCAAATATTGGGCATTCGAAAATAATTCTCTTAATCATCCATTTCACCATGCAGTTTCATTTCGGCCATTATATTCAAATGGGTGTACCCAGTTTTTTGACCACCGTGTTCTTTTAACTTTTTTTTTAAACCAATTGCAAATATATAGCCACACAAGCTTTAATTTTTAACTGTATGTCCATTTTAACGTATATTCAGCAAGTAATCGGACTAAATACTGACGTAATAAATATTGAACGTGTCTGGTGTATTAATCCATCAATAAATACAGACGTCTGTCAATAAATACTGAACTGACTGACTGTATAATAGATATCTGAGGTCATCAGGAAAATTTGAGAATAGAGATGCCAATGCATTGCACTAGTTTTTATGACAAGTCTTTTAAAGTTCAAGCAGTACGGTTATGGAATACCTTGCCCGTCTCGATAAGGCGTGCTCAATCTTTGTCCACTTTTAAAATTAATAACCGTACTGCTTGAACTGTAAAAGACTTGTCATAAAAACTAGTGCAATGCATTGGCATCTCTATTGTCAAATTATATATTTATATGGATAAGTATCTATATGCTTTGTGTATGTGTATTTATTGTATATTTGTAAGTGGTACACCACTGACTACCTGCAGTATTGTCTCTCCTTCTACTTTTTGATCCATCCAAAGGTTGTCTGTAAAAGATCGCTTTTAGCGATAAGACCGCCCATTGTGACATCCTATGTAACAGTTCTACATTTATATCTGTAATTTTTTATATCTGTTTTTTTAATTATGGTGTACATAACAAAGAGTATTCTATCTATCTATCTATCTATCTGACGAATCGCAGTAAATACTTTACGTGTAACAGGCGCTTTAAGCATTATATAAATAATCCTTAATAATTTACTTTTAAAAATAGAAAAATATTTTTACTATCAAGGCAACGGTGCGCGAGTCTGACTTGTTTTTTGCCGGCTTTTTATTTCACTGGATAGGTATAAAAAAACCTCAGTAAAGAGCTTTACAGCCTAAACAAGAACGCTTATACCGTTTCCCTTGTTAAATATAGGCTATATATCTGTTCGTGAAGGGTCGTTAAAGGCCTTTGTTCTAATTACCAGCGCAGCCACAAATCCTAATTTCATTAAAGGCTTAATGGCGCAATGCAGTCATATTGGCAGTTATTTTTTCCCTTACTTGCGACTTTGAAATCGGTTAAAAGCAAAGTTTACATATGGGACGAGAGCTTAAACCACGAAAAACAATAAAGAATGCTTGTTCTTATTTTTCTTAAAAGTAAATTCAAACATGAAAAGAATGAGCATTCCGTGAAAGCCTTTGCTATCTTACTTCGGAATTACCCCTAAAAACTTTGATACTCAACATTCCGCTCAAAATTAAAGTTACAATTAAATCTGGTGGTGAACTCATTCCTAACACAAATACATTTAGCTTAGTGGGAATTTCAATTAGATCCCGTTCTAATTCCTATGTTAATCCTTAGAGAAAAACACACTGGAAATAATTGCATGCTTTGTTTTATTCTCTCAATTGTTCAGCAAGAAGTTGTTAAATTCAAACAGACCATACGTCAATATGTCAATGTTGTATGCGCCAGGGAAGGTTTTAGGTAGGGTAGGTAGGTAGGGTAAGGTCGGTAGGGTAAGGTAGGTAGGGTAAGTTAGGTAGGGTAAGTTAGGTAGGGTAAGTTAGGTAGGGTAAGATAGGTAGGGTAAGGTAGGTAAGTAGATACTGATAGGAAGGGTATGGTAGGTAGAAAGGTAGGCATAGGGCAGGATTTATTTTTATTTATTTTATTTAGAATGGTACGGTAAGGTAGGTAAGTAGGGTAAGTAGGGTAAGTAGGGTAGAGGGTAGATAGGTAGTACTACCCGTGCGAAGCCGGGCCGAATAAACTAGTACATATTATATAAATAAAAGAATACGATAAAGTGAAGGCGACGATTATCTTGGTACTTACATTACAATCGATAGTTTAAGACTATCTTGGCCTTGATATTCCCAGTTGGTACTTTGCCAACTTAGAAGTTCTCTCCAGACAAATCTGTTTTAAGTAATCCTTTGTGCAGCATTAAAAGAGACTCCGAGAGCCCATCTGGCACCCCTTAGATAATCAGTATCACAACCAACTTTGCTGACAGATTAATCTTATTGCCACTGCGAGAACAAACACCACTGGAAGGCAAAATAGTGTCTATCAAAACATTCCAGGGGCTAAATTTTTTGCAAGAAATTGAGAAAAGCTTTTGAGTGATCACTACAAATACGAGCTTCATCAAATCAGCATCGTTCTTCTTTAATTACGTATATTAAGAAGCAGATATATACCAGTGACTGACTGGTTAGCTTGTGTGTTCTGTACTGAGCTCACGCAATCCAGTAAAGGTGTGACCAAACATAAAGCGGCAATCGTGCGCGGCTGCCGCGCGCGGCAGCCGCGAGTTACCTGCCGCGCATGGCGAACGCCGCGAACGGTGTAGTGTTGGTTCGCCAGTGGTTGTGGGACGTATTTTATCAAGTAAAATGGACAGCAAACAGCAATTCGTCTTATTGAAATATATTCTAAATTATAAATATATTACATATATTCGATTTTACCGCCCCGCTGCCGCTGTGAGGAAACATGCCGACTCGAACCAGTGTGTAGCACCCCTAAGGCACAAATACAACATAGTATGACTTAAACAAATTGTTAGTACGTGATATATCATTGTAGGCTGGTGATGAAAAACGTGGTGGCACGTAGATCAGTGGAAGGCCACATTTTTGCGCATACACATAATATATCATAATGTTACGTCTGTATTCCTAAGGGAATTAGGCAGAGGTTAAAAGTTCCATGTAAATTGAGCAGTGGTAACAGTCCTGACGAGTTGTAGCTCATAGGTGCGAACCTAGGCTTTAATTTTTTTGTGTAATTTTATTTAGTCACAGATTGATCTCAAAATGGTGAAAGAAAATCATTGTGAGGAAACCAACAACGCCAGGAACAAAAAAAAAAAATACTATATTGTGACACCTACTAATCCGCAATGGGTTGGCCCACTCCCTCTTACAGAACTCTCACTCCCTCTTCTAGACAAAATCAAACTGGTTGCTAATTTAATTGTATAATTTATATTTTTTATGACATTCATTTTATTAAATTAAAATGACAAAAAAATAAAAATAAAATAAATGAAATTGAATGGAATTTAATAACCTATGTCAGTACATAGGTTATTAAATGTTAAAATTTTAGAGAAATCATCTACTTTTAGAATATTTGTAAATATGTGAGCACCATGTATCTAACGAATAATTAATTTGTCTGTCATTGCTTCACTTTTCATTCTTTTTACCTATTGTGGTATAGTAATTTTAATCTAGGTAAGTGCATTGTCTTCACATATAATTAATAATTAATGTATACAAACATTGTTAACATTTTAAAAGAGTAAGTATGGAGTTTCTTGCCCATTCTTCTCCATACGTAACTACCTTTTGGAAGGGGGGGCAACTAGAATCAATTGAGTTTTTTGTAAATTTTGACGTTCAAAAGTGCATTTTATGTGCCTATTTAAAATAAATGATTTGACTTTGACTGTGAGAAAGGAGGCCTGTGTCCTGGCAGTGGGCCAGGACACAGGCCTCGATGATTTCTCTAAAATTTTAACATTTAATAACCTATGTACTGACATAGGTTATTAAATTCCATTCAATTTCATTTATTTTATTTTTATTTTTTTGTCATTTTAATTTAATAAAATGAATGTCATAAAAAATATAAATTATACAATTAAATTAGCAACCAGTTTGATTTTGTCTAGAAGAGGGAGTGAGAGTTCTGTAAGAGGGAGTGGGCCAACCCATTGCGGATTAGTAGGTGTCACAATATAGTATTTTTTTTTTTTGTTCCTGGCGTTGTTGGTTTCCTCACAATGATTTTCTTTCACCATTTTGAGATCAATCTGTGACTAAATAAAATTACACAAAAAAATTAAAGCCTAGGTTCGCACCTATGAGCTACAACTCGTCAGGACTGTTACCACTGCTCAATTTACATGGAACTTTTAACCTCTGCCTAATTCCCTTAGGAATACAGACGTAACATTATGATATATTATGTGTATGCGCAAAAATGTGGCCTTCCACTGATCTACGTGCCACCACGTTTTTCATCACCAGCCTACAATGATATATCACGTACTAACAATTTGTTTAAGTCATACTATGTTGTATTTGTGCCTTAGGGGTGCTACACACTGGTTCGAGTCGGCATGTTTCCTCACAGCGGCAGCGGGGCGGTAAAATCGAATATATGTAATATATTTATAATTTAGAATATATTTCAATAAGACGAATTGCTGTTTGCTGTCCATTTTACTTGATAAAATACGTCCCACAACCACTGGCGAACCAACACTACACCGTTCGCGGCGTTCGCCATGCGCGGCAGGTAACTCGCGGCTGCCGCGCGCGGCAGCCGCGCACGATTGCCGCTTTATGTTTGGTCACACCTTTACTGGATTGCGTGAGCTCAGTACAGAACACACAAGCTAACCAGTCAGTCACTGGTATATATCTGCTTCTTAATATACGTAATTAAAGAAGAACGATGCTGATTTGATGAAGCTCGTATTTGTAGTGATCACTCAAAAGCTTTTCTCAATTTCTTGCAAAAAATTTAGCCCCTGGAATGTTTTGATAGACACTATTTTGCCTTCCAGTGGTGTTTGTTCTCGCAGTGGCAATAAGATTAATCTGTCAGCAAAGTTGGTTGTGATACTGATTATCTAAGGGGTGCCAGATGGGCTCTCGGAGTCTCTTTTAATGCTGCACAAAGGATTACTTAAAACAGATTTGTCTGGAGAGAACTTCTAAGTTGGCAAAGTACCAACTGGGAATATCAAGGCCAAGATAGTCTTAAACTATCGATTGTAATGTAAGTACCAAGATAATCGTCGCCTTCACTTTATCGTATTCTTTTATTTATATAATATGTACTAGTTTATTCGGCCCGGCTTCGCACGGGTAGTACTACCTATCTACCCTCTACCCTACTTACCCTACTTACCCTACTTACCTACCTTACCGTACCATTCTAAATAAAATAAATAAAAATAAATCCTGCCCTATGCCTACCTTTCTACCTACCATACCCTTCCTATCAGTATCTACTTACCTACCTTACCCTACCTATCTTACCCTACCTAACTTACCCTACCTAACTTACCCTACCTAACTTACCCTACCTACCTTACCCTACCGACCTTACCCTACCTACCTACCCTACCTAAAACCTTCCCTGGCGCATACAACATTGACATATTGACGTATGGTCTGTTTGAATTTAACAACTTCTTGCTGAACAATTGAGAGAATAAAACAAAGCATGCAATTATTTCCAGTGTGTTTTTCTCTAAGGATTAACATAGGAATTAGAACGGGATCTAATTGAAATTCCCACTAAGCTAAATGTATTTGTGTTAGGAATGAGTTCACCACCAGATTTAATTGTAACTTTAATTTTGAGCGGAATGTTGAGTATCAAAGTTTTTAGGGGTAATTCCGAAGTAAGATAGCAAAGGCTTTCACGGAATGCTCATTCTTTTCATGTTTGAATTTACTTTTAAGAAAAATAAGAACAAGCATTCTTTATTGTTTTTCGTGGTTTAAGCTCTCGTCCCATATGTAAACTTTGCTTTTAACCGATTTCAAAGTCGCAAGTAAGGGAAAAAATAACTGCCAATATGACTGCATTGCGCCATTAAGCCTTTAATGAAATTAGGATTTGTGGCTGCGCTGGTAATTAGAACAAAGGCCTTTAACGACCCTTCACGAACAGATATATAGCCTATATTTAACAAGGGAAACGGTATAAGCGTTCTTGTTTAGGCTGTAAAGCTCTTTACTGAGGTTTTTTTATACCTATCCAGTGAAATAAAAAGCCGGCAAAAAACAAGTCAGACTCGCGCACCGTTGCCTTGATAGTAAAAATATTTTTCTATTTTTAAAAGTAAATTATTAAGGATTATTTATATAATGCTTAAAGCGCCTGTTACACGTAAAGTATTTACTGCGATTCGTCAGATAGATAGATAGATAGATAGAATACTCTTTGTTATGTACACCATAATTAAAAAAACAGATATAAAAAATTACAGATATAAATGTAGAACTGTTACATAGGATGTCACAATGGGCGGTCTTATCGCTAAAAGCGATCTTTTACAGACAACCTTTGGATGGATCAAAAAGTAGAAGGAGAGACAATACTGCAGGTAGTCAGTGGTGTACCACTTACAAATATACAATAAATACACATACACAAAGCATATAGATACTTATCCATATAAATATATAATTTGACAATAGAGATGCCAATGCATTGCACTAGTTTTTATGACAAGTCTTTTACAGTTCAAGCAGTACGGTTATTAATTTTAAAAGTGGACAAAGATTGAGCACGCCTTATCGAGACGGGCAAGGTATTCCATAACCGTACTGCTTGAACTTTAAAAGACTTGTCATAAAAACTAGTGCAATGCATTGGCATCTCTATTCTCAAATTTTCCTGATGACCTCAGATATCTATTATACAGTCAGTCAGTTCAGTATTTATTGACAGACGTCTGTATTTATTGATGGATTAATACACCAGACACGTTCAATATTTATTACGTCAGTATTTAGTCCGATTACTTGCTGAATATACGTTAAAATGGACATACAGTTAAAAATTAAAGCTTGTGTGGCTATATATTTGCAATTGGTTTAAAAAAAAAGTTAAAAGAACACGGTGGTCAAAAAACTGGGTACACCCATTTGAATATAATGGCCGAAATGAAACTGCATGGTGAAATGGATGATTAAGAGAATTATTTTCGAATGCCCAATATTTGCTTTGAAGAACTTCTAACAATGGTAACACCATTTTTAACAAAGCAAGATACAGTGATAAGAAAAGCTATTACCCCAAGAGAAAAATTAGCATTAACTTATGCATTACTTATCAACAGTACACTACTGACGCGAGATTAGACGTTCAATATTTATCACATTCCGAAGGATCGTCAATACGGAATCAAGAAATCTAGAAATCCATGATTAAATATTGACATTCATCAGTACGCTAGTTACACGTTCAATAAATACCACGATACATTGGTATTTATTGGCGGAACACAGTAAATACTTTACGTGTAACAGGCGCCTAATAATTTAATTTAAATCCCAATTCATTAGCATTAGTAGTTCCTGAAACAAGCAATATGACAGACAGTAGAAGTCGCACCATAAGGGACATTTTACATCTCACGGTTTTTTTACAGTACGGCGTGCTAGGTGCACAAAATCCAAATCAAAAGTCATTTATTCGATATAGGCTGAGAATAATAACTTTTCGAACGTCAAAATTACATAAGACAGTCCCCCAAAATACCCGCCCTTCATCACTTCCTAGTGCTTTAGCTGGGTAGAAGAAGTGGCGCAACAAACTCCCCAGCAGCACATCTATCTGTTCAATTAGATAAACTTGATTCTATACAATAGTGGTATGCAAAGTAATTAACATTTCGAGACACAGAACAGTAGATTAAATTATTTGCCATATGTCAGCTAGTACACGCCAATATACCAGCAAATACAGTGAAAACTACACTCAAGCAAAAAACTAAAATAGCAACCAAAACTAACTACCTAAATAAGTCACACACTACATAGGTTATTAAATGTTAAAATTTTAGAGAAATCATCTACTTTTAGAATATTTGTAAATATGTGAGCACCATGTATCTAACGAATAATTAATTTGTCTGTCATTGCTTCACTTTTCATTCTTTTTACCTATTGTGGTATAGTAATTTTAATCTAGGTAAGTGCATTGTCTTCACATATAATTAATAATTAATGTATACAAACATTGTTAACATTTTAAAAGAGTAAGTATGGAGTTTCTTGCCCATTCTTCTCCATACGTAACTACCTTTTGGAAGGGGGGGCAACTAGAATCAATTGAGTTTTTTGTAAATTTTGACGTTCAAAAGTGCATTTTATGTGCCTATTTAAAATAAATGATTTGACTTTGACTGTGAGAAAGGAGGCCTGTGTCCTGGCCCACTGCCAGGATTCAAGGCCTCCTTTCTGTGAACATTATAGGCTGATTATGCTACGTCATATGTCATAAAGTCTCGACTATTTTCCCCGAAAGGATAGGCAGAGGTCAATATATATATTTCCAGACTTGGAGCAATTCAGTCTCTGGGCTGCTACTTGGAATTCGTAATTTCAAAAATCCGAAATTATGTAACAGGAATGACGTTTGTAGTGCCAAAGTACAATTGGCGCGGCATATAATGTGCTTCACTATATATCCACAACAACGCAACTGCAACAGAATAATTCACACGTAGAAATTACTTACATTAACGTAGATTTAGAACAAAAGAACATAAAACCAGAACAAGAGCTGGGATGCTGTATTGCTGGATGGCTGGATTTCCAATTGTTAAAAAATGAGGAACTTCCAACAAACTTATATCCCCTATTTAAGGATTCTGAAAAATGTATCTACTAAATGGCTTTAAATTTAGGGAATGAATTTTCAAAAAATAATACTCCCTTAGTGCTCACCTATGTACATTACAAATGGTACTCTTGTGTTTGCACACATTTCATGCTTCTAGAGTCAGTGGTTTAGGCTCATCGTACCTGTCAGTAAATATGAGATTTTTAGGGTTCCGTACCTCAAAAGGAAAAAATGGAACCCTTATAGGATCACTCGTGTGTCTGTCTGTCTGTCTGTCTGTCCGTCTGTCACAGTCAATTTGTTCCGAATGTAATGGACCGATTAAATTGAAATTCGGTATACATATCAATTTGAGTGACCCAAACACGGAAGTGAACTGTAAATATATGAATTTAGAATATTGGGGTCAGTTTTGGGGGGCAAATAAGAAAATTAAAAAAAAAGTTTTGCTAACTGTACCGTGTGATATATCAAATGAAAGGGCTTACTGTGAGGGTCTCAAATATATTTTATAATTTTAAAATAAATTGTTTCAAAGTTATAAGTGAAAATAGACGGAAATTGACCATTCCCCCCTTATCTCCGAAACTACTGAGCCTAAAATTTGAAAAAAATCAGAAAATAGTTCTATACTTATAGATTACAGGAAAATATATAAGAAGTCTATGGTCTTAAAATAACATGGTAAATCTCACGATATTGTGCGTACAAACTTACATTTGCAGTTGGAATGTATCGGAGACTATGTTTAACAACTACAATGTTAAGTTTGTTCTTAGGATAAATTCTTCCGAAGTACGGATCCCTTCATTGTGCGTGGTTCGACACGCACTGGGCCGGTTTTTATTAAGTATAAGAATTCCTGGCATTTTAGTATGTTCCTGTTTACACACTAAAATAATTTGTTATAGTGGGGATAGAATGTGCAGTCGCTCGTTTGGTCTAAACCAACCTTTAGGGATTCCCAACCACATCACGGCAACAACCACCCAACCACTATTTTCTGTTCCAAACGTGACAAATTTAAGTAAACCCTTACGTATAGTGACACGTGCTGAAACTGCAAAGTAGCACGTAACATAGCCAATAGAATTTTTCACATGTAGGCCACTTTCATCATCTCGAGTGTTCAGAGACATGCGCGCGCGTCACTTGTATCCGTCCACCGCTCTTAAAGTCGCATGGCGATGACTTGTGGCATGATCTAAACAATTTCTTTCATTTGTTTTCTCCGAAGTCGCTATTGCAAGATGCGTCTCGCTTGAACGTGTAGCTCATGGTCGTGGGATTAGGAACAGCTCACTATTATAAATTCCCGCCCACATTACGCCAACCACCACCCAACCACATTTTTCTGTACCTAAAGTGGTACATCTAAGCAAACCCTTACGTACAGTGACACGAATACAGCTAAAACTGCTAAGTGGCACGGCACACAGCATGTTCCTCTTGTAGTGACCACAAACTAACTGCAATAGTAAATATTGCACACGTACGAATAGCTTATTATAAGGAATTCCCGCCCACATTAACCCAACCACCACCCAACCACTTTTTTATGTGCCTAAAGTGGTACATCTAAGCAAACCCTTACGTATAGGGACACGTATACTGCTGAAACTGCAAATGGCACGGCACATAGCATGTTCCTTTTGTAGTGACCATAAAACAACTGCAATAGAATTTTGAACGGGTTATGCGCACTTCGTCACATTAGCACTTCGTCCCATTCGCACTGGGTCCTATCCGCGGTAGGTCACATTCGCAGTTAGTCCCATTCGCGTATCGTCAAATTGAACACGTACGAACAGCTTACTGTAAGGAATTCCCGCCCACATTACGCCAACCACCACCAAACCACTTTCTTCTGTTCCTAAAGAAAGAAAGAAAGAAAGAAAGAATAACGTTTATTTGGTCACAGTTCGTGAAGCACAAAATACAAAAAAAATAAAAAGTGAAATAAAAAATGTTATAAAAAAAAAAAAATTGCTGTGTGCCTCACGGCTGGGCCAAAAAGGTTCATTTCAGCATTAATGCCAGACAGATGCTGTCTGACGCTGGTTTTCTAATGAACCTGGGGGCCTATTACGAACTTTAAAAAAACCAGGCAAGTTCCAGGCAATTCATTTCACTGGCTGGTTAAATTTCGTATTACGACATTCCTAATTCTAACCGACTTCACGCTGGGTAGTTTGGTTATGGCTGGCTTGTAATTCTCTGCCGTAACGTTCAGAAACACAATTAAATATTTATCGGTAAGTTACGGTTTTATTTTATCACATATTTTGTGATAAAAATAAGCAATTTATATTAATCTAGTTACTTTAGTATAAAAATAGGTGAAAATACGAACGCACTGTATATTATGCTACCTATATAATTCATTCATATTATAATTTTCTGAGTTTGTAAATTATAACGCGAGATTAAGTTTCCGAACGAACTCCACTTGAAGGTCAGCGGGGAATTCGACCACATGGAAGAGTATTGTTTCATTGTTTCACAAACTACTATGAACACTATCTTATTGTTTGTTTAATACTTCCATTCGTAAGAATTTTCGGGGTATAAACAAAAATATGGCGTAAGCTCGTTATTGAGTATTTTCCTATTCAGTTTTTGAGTATTTTCTTATTCAGTGTAAGAAAGTTCTTAGATATGATATTTTGTATGACAGTCCCTGACATGTCTCAACTCCTCACTTGTTTAAGTTGATATCGTTCAATGAATGGCACATCATCCATGTCGAACGCATTAAGGCTCTTACGTACAGGCGCGACACGCGACGCGACACAAAGGAACCACGTGTCGCGCGACGAGCGGTGCCTTTGTGTCGCGTCGCGTGTCGCGCCTGTTTTGTAGGAGCCTTTAATTTGATCACGAAGTCGTCTCCTTTTGTTCATTGATTCGTTATTTTGATCAGAAAAGTCACTTTCCAGGAACACACAACAGTTCATATTCGTCGCACATAATATTTTCTTTTGTTATTTATTTATTACTCGAGTAACTTCGGCAAATAAACCCAAAACAATTCAATAAAAGCTCCTCTGAAGTAGCGTAAACTGAATGGATTGTGAGGTTACTTTTTGACAAGTTGTTATAAGAAAAGAAATGTCAAACGAACGTTCGTAATACGTTATTGCCAGGCAATATTCGGGCAGAAGTCGGCCAGGGTGTCACGTGACCGCTGACTGGCTTGTTTAACGAGTTCATAATACGAAATTGCAAGGCAGTTCTGTTTACGCTGTAAACTGCCTGGAAATAAGAGTTCATAATAGGGCCCCTGTAGGGACAAGTGACGGGGAGTACAAACAGTTTCAACATACCTAATACATAATTTTATACTTATAAATAAATAAATAGGTACATAACTAAACAAGTAATCAAATCTAATAACAAAATAAATAAAATAAATAAATAGTGAAAGCAATAAAGTCTGTGTCTGTGTAGTCTGTGTTGTTTACTAACATGTAGTTGTAAGAACATTGTTACTAACCCTTTATGAGTCTTGGCTCGAAATAAAGTTATTATTATTATTATTATTAAATATGGCAAAGATATAGTCTGGGAGAAAAGGATAAAGTGGTACATCTAAGCAAACTTACGTATAGTGACACGTATATTGCTAAAACTGCTAAGTGGCACGGCACATAGCGTGCTTCCGCTAATTAAGTTAACCGTGCATTCACGCGGGCTATGCGGAAGGCACTAGTGAATAGCGTATTGTGTGGCAGGATATGAAGGGTGGAGGACATTACTTGGCAGTTGAACCAACGTAAGTGGTGCTTATAGAGGTAAAACGACAGGTGTGTCAATATAAAAATTCTATTACTTCGGTATTGCGAACGTGGAAGAAGTCATAGTCAATGATGTAACTGTTAGATTGTCGTTTTATGTTAAAGTATAAATAAATAAAGGATAAAAAACCAAGTTACATATCTCCTAGAGATTTATTTAAAGTGAAAACATCTTTAGGAGCGTTGAGCGATTTTTGGTAGGGGAAAAAACTTATGGGTTCGCGATCGTCACCGAACGCTTTCCATGTGCTATATGTATACTGTGTATGTATGTGTACTTTTTGGGTGAACAGAAATCATAGAACTCGCGTCATCGTCACCGAACGCTTTCCATGAGCTATATGTATAAAAGAACAATTAATTCAAAGTTTTGTATCTTCACTTCTGTCGGCAGTCCTTATGAATGCCAATTTTTTTTTTGGAGTTAATGTTGTTTATAAGTTAATAGCATACAAATTTTGAATTACCTCGTCCTTCCTGTTGTGCAGTCGGGTAAAAAGAAGTTGGAACCATGAACTATCTATCTGTGGCGACATCTACAACGCCACAACCAACGTCGTGTTGCAAACTACGCATCAAAGCGCTGGCCTCAGATAAATTCTGCATCGCGCAAGCAGAGTTTACCGCGCGACTGACATATACACAACATTCCGACATCAACCGGCAGTATCGCGCAAGCTGAGTTTAGCGCGCGACTGACATATACACAACACTCCGACATCAACCGCCGGGCAGTAGCGCACCAGACACAACCCCCGTCTGGTCGGAGGATACTCCCTTTTCTAGTGAGGATGAGTGAACTTTACGCCCTGTTCCTCTCATGCCTCTATACAGAATAAGTTTTTAACAGTGCGCAAATTTTTTTGGTGATTCAGTATCAGTAATAGAACACATTTCTATTTTTGTTCAATACTAATTTATTTTGTGGTCCACTTGAAATCAGCAAAATATGGATACAATCTATTCGTAATCATATCAATCGGCAAGCGCACAGCTTTTAGGTACCTACTACTGCGTTACGCTTCACTGACCGTGCCGCCACCGGCGCGTTGCGCGACGAGTATCCATTATACCAGTTTCAAAATAAACATCTTTCGTTAACGATAACTTCATTTTTTTTGTACTAAGACATATCAAAAAAAAGACGTGTGGCACTCGGGGACTGCCGCGGTAAAGCTATTGCATAGCATTTTGTATCAACTTATGCAATTATAATTATTTATTTATTATATTTATGCAGTATTTCTTTTCTTTGATATACTTTCTATATACTTTCTTTGATATACGGAATTTCTGGATTCGGTCCCCGCGCTCAAAGCCCGCGATAGAAGCTATGCAATAGCTTAAAAACAAAATAAATAAGTGCTGAACGTCGTAAAAGTGTATAACTACGTAAACAAAGTCAAATACTATTCAAATATAAGCATAATAACAACTTTAAAATAGACGAAAGTGTTGAACCTAAAGTAATTTTAAATAAAAAAAGAGTGACAAACTGTTTTGACAGCGAAAAAATTCCATGTACATGAGTCATTTCCAACCGTCTAGTCCAGTTTAAAAATTGTTCAACTGGAATGGTATCAACTATTTGGCAAGCTTTAATTAAGTCATTGTAGCCTTGCGGTGCAACAGGGGAACTGAATGTACTCATAGTCGACTGGTCGTCAGTTCAAACCCCACTATCAACAATCACTTTTTGTGAAGATCATAATTTTATAAACTAACTAGCTGACCCGACAGACTTCGTTCTGTCAAAAGCTATTTGACTGTGGCAGTTTGTCTACGCGCAAAGGAAATATAGTATAAACTCCACTACTCTACCTACCTATGTACCTACCCACCTACCCTACCCTACCCTACCTACCTAACCTACCAACCTACCCTACCCTACCCTACCTACCTAACCTACCCTACCCTACCCTACCTTACCCTATCCTATCCTATCCTACCCTACCCTACCTACCTATCTACCCTACCCTACCCTGCCTACCTACCCTACCTCTACCCTACCCTACCCTACCCTACCCTACCCACCTACCTACCCTACCCTACCCTACCCTACCAACCCTACCTACCCTACCTACCTACCTACCCTACCCTACCTAACTAAAACCTTCAATTTTTTTTTTTTTTTTTATAAAATCTATTCTCAGACCTACCAAATGATGACTGACACGTTATGTCAAACGCCATAAAGTTACATTAGAAGATAGAGTTACCTACTTAATATTACATTATAAATGTTAACATGGTCGTTTTATTATTTTTTTATATATATTTTTTTAACTTTCTTAATTTTTTCTTACATAAGAACCTTCTCCTGACAATAACAAACACAACAAAAAAATAATTAGCGAAATCGGTCCAGCCGTTCACGCGTGATGCCGTGACCAAGGGAAATAGGGATTCATTTTTATATATATAGATATTTATAAGAATAAAATACGCAGTACACAGAAAAAGGAACTGCCAGAAATTATTAGATCCACTAGAGGGTACTGGTGTAGTAAAATAACCGTCGGAGTGGGGAGCGTGAGGTTTTTTCGTTACGGAATTTCTGGATTCGGTCCCCGCGCTCAAGGCCCGCGATAGAAGCTATGCAATAGCTTAATAAAAAATAGGTTTATAATAAAACACGTTTAAGTTTAATTTGTCAAAATTTGTGCACTGATTAATTTTTTTTCCTGTATAGGATTTTCGTACAATGAGAAGTCCGCTTATTCTGGAAATGTATAGCTTGATTTGTAGCCGTGAATCTAAATATTTACCAATTGAAAAACCGTTTCAGTTGCGTGTTTAACTCCACTTCCTTAGTTGCAATGCAAGTTATCACGAATACAATGTCGGTCATTGAACTGTGTTCGGTTGAACGAATCTTAGTGCTATGCAAAACACGTTACTGCTTTAGTCTAGTGGTTGTGAATGACTAGCGAGTGCGAGATATCTTGACAATGCTTGAGGAACCTGGCGTCATTCTTTCAGAAAGATGAGTTTATTTTGTGTCCTAAAGAACTTTTGGTCCACTAACTAGAGTGGGGTAGGAGCGTAACACACATATATTGACAATGGTGCCGATTCCCTTGTTCACAAAATAAACTTAATTTAAGTTCAGTGCATCTTTTTCTTTCTATTTCATTCAGAAAAGGACAGAAGATAAATTTTAGTTTAGTCCTGTCAAATTAATCAGCGCTTGTCACTACTCCATACAAGTTTAGACGTGATTAAAAACTTGCCGACTAAAATTACGTCAAAATACGTCAAGCGCTGATTAATTTGACAAGACTAAACTAAAATTTATCTTCTGTCCTTCTCTTAATGAAATAGAAAGAAAAAGATGCACTGAACTTAAATTTAGTTTAGTTTGTGAACAAGGGAATCGGCACCATTATTGATCTCAATGGGTTTCATTTCACGTTCATTGCGTTACTCAATTTACGTTGTTAAACAGACGATTTTTCAACCCTATGAAGCAATCGATTAGCAATATCCTTTAAAACTGTTGAATTGTGATTTAAAGTATGTTACACATGTATGGTATGGTGCTCGTATAGGTTCTCGATTACATTGAACTATTCTTTGTGAGTTCTGAGTTAAAACTGTTTCCATCATAACATAAAAGTGAATGAAAGACGACTAACAAGAGGTATTTACAAGGCAGATGTGAGTGGAAGCGCAGGAAGGGGACGCCCTAGGAGAACATATAGTAACCTAATTGGTGATGTTCTTCAGAAAGGTCAGGTGCGTAGCACTCGCAACGTGTGTGCGTGTATGACCAGATGTATGAATGTAAACGAAGCAAAAGTAGTATGTAAGGAGCGTAGCAGGTGATGCTCTATAGTTTCTGCCTACCCCCATGGGAAGAAGGCGTGAGTTTATGTGTATATCACTACATATATTATAGTCCTCCGCCGCGTCTGTCTGTCTGTCTGTTCGCAATAAACTAAAAAACTACTGCACTGATTTTCATGCTGTTTTTACCAATGGATAGCTTGATTCTCAAGGAAGGTTTTAGTATATAATTTGTTTAGTTTTTGTATACGTTTTTGTATACAGTAACGCCACGTCTGTCTGTCTGTCTGAACGCGATAAACTCAAAAACTACCGATCAGATTTTCATACGGTTTTCACCAATGGACGGGGTGATTCATGAGAAAGGTTTAAGTGTATAATTCATTGAGTTGAGGTTTTGTGTAAATTGGCTGAAATATGACGATGAATGTTGAAGATGTTGATATTAGCTAGTTTAAAATCTCAGGATTACCTGAGCTCTAATGATTCTAATTATAGAATCATGAGATTAGATAACAACTGTTTCCATTAGACAACAAAAACAGAATGTGCCATTTACGTATTCTCAACGGCACATACGTTTCACGATAGCACATATTGCGTTCCATTGCTCCGTAACTGTAACTACGGGCAATATTGCCCTGTTCTAACCGAGCCACGATCGTAACAATATACCACGAGGGAATGTTGTACAGTCAGCTGCAGAGAAATCTCTTGTTTAATACATAAATATTGATTTATTTGGTAAAAACACGTACAACATTACAGACTCAGGTCCAAGTTATTGCACAGTTAAATTTACATAAAAACAGACCTATCTATATGCTGTCGGGGACTTTTTCTTAGAACTTTTAAAGAGGAACAATTCGAATATTTTTTTCCTTTTTTGAAACATTTTTCATTTATGATCCGCTCCTATCGATTGTAGCGTGATGTTATATAGCCTATAACCTTCCTCGATAAATGGACTATCCAACACAAAAATATTTTTTCAATTCCAACCAGTGTAGTTCCTGAGATTAGCGCGTTCAAACAAACAAACAAACTCTTCAGCTTTATAATATTAGCATAGATTAATAATGTGGATGTACAGACGCCAGCAGGTCAAGCTACCCGAAACTGTCAAATTTTCGCAATCAACCTTGAACCTTATGTTGTAGTGATAAAGTTGAAAATCTATTAAAGAAATTTGACAGATTGTAGTAGCTTGATGTGCTGGCGTCTGTACTATAGGTACATCTCTGCTTAACCCTTCGAGGATTACAAGCGAGATTTAATGTCAAATAAAACCATAAGTACTTATAGTTTTTCGCACTCCAGCCATCAAATGTGTGGAGTCCACCCATCCGAAAGTAAACCACTACCATTACTATATACCACATACCTATAAAACTTTTCTCGATGCCAATGAAGTGGGCCGTAAATTACAACTGCGGGCTACGTGTAGTGGGCAGGTAATATATCCGAAAGTTCTTTTCAACTATTTCAAATAGCTGCGAACTAACCGGACAAGTCCGGCCTAGCCTGTGATGTACGCTTTTATGTTGTTTAACGCTCCAACGCAACTACCGAGAGTCTGTACTAGGGTTGTAATGGAACCCCGTCTCCGCCTTTCGCAAGAACAAAATACCTCTGCAAGTTTTGGATGATGGAGATATAACTCGGAAGTTTCAAGTTTTTGCCTCATGTCACCGCCAGCGCCAGTTTCAGTGCCAAACCAATGCCAAACCAATGCTAAAGCCGCAATACTGTTTTCTGTAAAATATAGTTTGCTCCCTCTAAATTATTTATCTTTTATTCCTAATTTTTCCACCTCCACCTCCACTAAGATCCCTAGTCTGTACCACGATCTCATCTAACGGTCCTTCCCCGTAGTCAAAGTATTTTGTCCAACTGATTTGACCACAAGGAAATTTGACCGTGGATCTTTCCCCGTGGTCAAATCAAAATACTCAAATGGTCCTCCCTGTATATAAAGATTGACTACTATAGTGTACAGTTATGATTAAAATTAATACCGTAATATAATTTACGTCACACCTGGCCATAATGTGAGTTTTATCGTACGCTACGCGCACAGTAAAACTCGCATTATACCAGATGAAGACGTAAACTTGTGTACTCACCACGGGCAGTAAAAAAGAAAGCCCTCTATCGCATATTTACAACCCTCGGCTGCGGCTCGGGTCACAAATACCTGCGATTTCGGGCTTTCTTTCTTTTACAGCCCTTGGTAAGTAATGTACTATTATTCGAAGTTATATAATAATGTTCCAAATTATTAAATCACAGTTACCAGAATGGTCCCCTAAGACGGTTCATTTGGACTTTGTAACTGCAGCTGCAAATACATTAATTCCAGAAACCAAGTTAGTTTTTATCACCGGTTTCTATCTGTTTAGTATTGCCATACTAATTTATAATATTCACATCTATCTATCCCTTTCTCACTACCTCTCGCTCTCTCTCTGATACAGCCATTCGACATACACGCGCTCTGTACAATATTATTTAAAACTGTGGAATTAAGCACCCAATAACATAGTGAAGTGTGTAAAAACAAATTAATATTAAACAGTTTTAAATAATATTGTACAGAGCGCGTGCATATTTGTTTCTTTAAAACAACCTGCTGACGTCAACAATACTCATCACTATCATTTCGCAAATTCTCAATGGAAAAAGGCCAAAGTTAGTGGAAAAACAACTGAGGCACCGTTGCGCTTCTATCACCACACCTCACGTATAAAAACACTCTGCAAGACTTCTGAATATCTGTTCTGACTGTTCTGTCTGACGGCTCGGTTGGCGCAGTGGTTAAGCGATTGACTGCTGCGCCGCGTGCCGCGGGTTTGATTCCCGCACGGAACAAATATTTGTATGACCTACAAGTAGTTGTACCGGGTCTGGCTGTTTGTGTATGTGAGTTTAAATGTTTGCAAACGCACCCACAATACAGGTGTAATTCCTAGTATGGGGCAAGGTTTAAAAAAAAAAGTATACGAGGCTTTTGGCTACTTTGCATATGTATTTTTTTTTAATGTGTGTTTTCTTTGTGCAGAATAAACAAAATTTCTTTTTTTCTTTCCATCAATGGGGCACGAATCCAGACTCCGGGCTGTTACTGAGAAATTTCTAATGTAAACGTTTAAAGTTATTTGGTATTTTGTTATAAATAAGTCCACACAATGATACTCGTAACAGTTCTTTTTATACAGAGAAGTCCTTGGTGTTTGTTAATGTGTAAGTTCTTAGGTAATGTTATGTTACAACCCTAGTAGCATTTTTGTTGGCGTTTGGTTGGGCCACATACCTCTGAAGTTGGCCCAACTAAATGCCAACGGAAAATGATACTAGGGAGCAGGTTAGTTTATAATGCGGCTGACTATCCAGTGTGTGAACCTTTGGTAACGTCACTCATAGACCACTCTTTTATCTACTGCATATGCAATTTATAATTATTTCTATTTCTTCCCTTGGGTGTCGTAAAAGGTGACTGAGGAACTTAGAGAATGGGCAGTAGCGTTTTCAACGCATTTTTAACACCATACTACGATCGCCAACCCGCCTGCCAAGCGTGGCGATTACGGCACAACCCTACAATTAGGGGAGGCCTATGTCGGGCAGTGGACGTTTTTCGGCTGGAATGAATGATTACGTTTTGGTAACGAATCTCAACGTTAAATGTTAGGATGATACCAGTAGTCTTTAAAGTGCTCCCTAGTGCTGAGACGATTCTGGCTGCTGTATTTTATTTTACTACGGCAAAATAAAAGCATTGTCTTGATAGCAATGCAATTAAATATTAAAAAAAAATATATATACATAAATATTTAATTAATAATAAAAATAATAAAATCTTATCAGCCAATGGCTTAATTGCCAAGAGCCTCGACCAACATCTAAGGAGGCTCTCGTTGGGCGGCTGGATCAAGGGCTTGATTCAGAGAGCGGTACTTCTGGACACGGCTCGCATTGTTAGGAGGTTCCTCTCTCTGGAGTCCTGACCGCCGGTAGCTTGGACCCTGTTCCCGATACCGGTGGGCTACTATTTTTTATATTTTTAAATGTTTTTATTTTTGTATGATTTTATAGAAATATATAAAAATGTAAATTATATGTATAAAAATGAAATAAAGAAAATAATAATAATATTTCATAAAATTATTTAAAAAAATTGAACTTGATATGCCCAAGAGGAAATTGTCCAAAACTTAGAAAGAAAAATAAAGAAAGAAAATTTGTTTATTTTGCACACAAAAAATACGTGCAAAGTATTAAAAAGTCTTCTTATTCAAGCAGTAAAAGATTGACAATTATTTATTTATTTCATTTTTAGGATAACTTACAGCCAATCAGATACAGAAAGAAATAGTTTAAGCAAAATATGGCCAATTACACGTATGAATAACAATACAAGAATAAATAGAATAGTCGTAATAAATAGCCAATTACATGTAGTTTATAAATAATATGAAACAGAAAATTTAAAATAGACTAAAGGTATATAACACATAAAAGAAAAAAGACTATTTAAGCTCGAAGAAGTCATTCGACAAAATTTTCTTCAATTTACGAGTAGCAACACTAGCATTGAAAATGTCCAGGGACTAAAGACTTTACTTTGCGTAGTTAATGACACTGTGTTGCGTCGCTGGCAAATGTCAACAAACAAACGATTTCGGCTGAAATCATGATAATAATGATATGCAATTTAAAACCAAATAAGTTTCGACTTCAAACTAACCAACGTATAAGAATTAAGAGCACAAACATGGGTTTAACGTAGATAATTACGATGTCACTGTGCGAACGTGTTTCTGTAACTTCATATAATATAAATCAGTTTTATTCGTGCTAATTGTCTGCCTAACCCTTAGGTATAAACAGAGTTGAATTGTCAACAATTTCAAACAAATACAACCCCAGACTTTACAAATTAAATCAAATCGTCGTTTGCATCGTTTGAGCCACAAACTGTCGAGGGACAGAAATATCCTGAATGTCAAAGGTCTAATGACATTAGTTAGGTTATTGTTAGCTAACTGAATTGCAGTCGTAGTTCAGTTGAATGTGAGAACGTTGTAGGCCTAGTAGAGTGTAGATTTGTTGACACTTTTCTATTTTGTTAAGTACCTGGTAATTGTTGAAAGACCTACACTGTCCTCCCATACCTATTATCACTGTTATTTAATAATATTGTAAAGCCAATTATTTTTAAAAGAGTAACCGTGGAGTTTCTTGCCGGCTCTTCTCCATAGGAAACGACTAATTGGAACCGTGCACCTAGCTTCTGACGTTTCATAAGTGTCCATGTAGGTTTATGTGAAATAAAATATTATGATTTTGTTTTTTTTTTTAATATTAATATTTAGAGTGTTTTTACAGAACAAGTCAAACTTTAATTTGACCAGAATTTATCATTTATATCTGCTAGACGTGTGCAGTTTCAAAAATAATAATTAGTATTATTATGTGCCAAGAAATTTGTAAATAGAACGTATTTAACGAATATTAGAAGATAATGGTACTAAAAAGTTATCAAATCAAATCAAAATATTGATTTTCCAGAATATTTTACAATAGATATTACAGTAATTTTGGTTCCAGCATATCCTGCCATGATATGGCGTGCAAATACATTTCATGTTAGTGATAAAGTCATTATTTTTATTATTATTATTACATATAAATTATTATAACATATTAATTGTTATTCTTATTGACTGATTATTGTATTACAAATGTGTTATATTATTAGGTATAGGTTCCATCGATTTATCCTCTAAATATTCCTTGATAGTGTAATACTTTTTTGTATAATAAGAGTTTAAACAGTATTTTTTTGAACAATGTCAATGGTAAATTTTGTAGGGAATTTGGTAAATGGTTATATATTATTATAGACATGCAGTAGGTTTTTCTCTTAAATAATTTGTTATTGAAGGTAACGAAAAAGTTTTCATCAGATTAAAAAAACTCCATCCAGAAAATTTAAGAGGGTAATTAGCACAGCTGATTTATTATAAATCGTTGATCTTGGGGTAATTGCGTAACATATAAAATGACAATTGATCGCAATGTCTTTCATTTTGAAAGTTCAGCTACATTCATTGCGTTGTTTACGAAACAACAGATTTCTCAAAGCAATGGAACAATAGATTAAGAATTTCCTTCAAAACCCGCGAGTTGTGATGGTGACACAATAAGAGCGATTACAGGGAGTCTTCCTTTCGGTGTCATTGAATAAGTAGCGGCATCTACAACGACACATTTAAACTACACATCACACCTGACGTTACTCAAATCCTACATCACGCAAGCAGAATTATCCTCGCGATTAGCATATTTTACAGAAGTCGACAACAACCGTATGGCTTTAACTCACTAGATACAACACCCGTCTGGTCGGAGGATCCTCCCTTTTTTATGGAGGATGAGGAACTTTACGCCCTGTTCCTCATGCCTCTATTAACATTAGGCACTTAAAACTAAATCTTTTGGTGAACGATAAACGAATGAACGAAGAACGAGGGGATACTCTTCACCGTGAACGTTCATCTATACGTACAGTAAGCGGTCATAAGTGCAGTAGCACGCTAAGGATTGTATTAGTGTTCGAACTGAGTGCACGCTGGACTTGAGCGTCCGGCGGGGCGGCGCGGCGGTGTTCATGTTAAACACATACAATCCCTCGCGAGTGTCCTGAATGACGGCGAGCGGTGCGGCAAACAATATTTCGCCGCTTGCACGCCACGCAAAAAACCCCGCCGCAAGCCTTTTCACTCAGGCCGTATACTTACTGTGAGCACGCGGTATAGGCCGTACCTACATCTGTGTGTCTATGTGATGTATCAACACAGAACCACGCACACCTCAAAATTCACAAACTGGCGTCGCGAACGAAACAAAAACATAGGCCGCCTTCCGAATTGGCTATAATCGCTCACAGCGCTCACATCGTCTCACATGCGTTCCGATTTAGATATTACGATTATGACAGCCGAGGGCTGTCAACAAATCGTAACGCTCGTGAACGCGCTCACGGTGCTTACTCAATGTCAAAACGATATTAGAGTATTTCTCTGTGTATACACCAAAACTTCTTCTTAGGTTAGGTAGCAACTGTAGCCAGAAGAACAATTTTGAAAATGCCACGTTATGCTATGATGCGACTCAAAACAAAACAGCACAACTGTCATTTTTGACAGCGCTCACGGCGATGTTAGTAAAAAGCGTTATCGTAAGATGGTGAATGTCATGACGTCATCTATGACGATTCACGGGACATCGTTATCGCGCTCACGCTAATTCGGAACGGGCTTTAGCACGCGAATATCGATATTATCGCAACTCGGAACGCAGGGATAGTGTCGCTTTTTCACACACGCAGAGTACGTAATTACGTATGACCTTTGTCGGTTCATAATATTTTTAAAATTCACGTTTACAAATTAAGGCTCCAACTCACTGGAGCGATAACGCGGGCGCGACAATGGTCGCGCTGCCTGTCGCGCCCGCAATATCGCGTCAGTCTGTGCGAGCCTTTAAGTTCCGATATCTGGTAGCATATCGTATGGATTATGGAACTCATTGGTCTGACTTCCATTTTCGAGATGAGATTTTTTTATTTTTATTTAAACCATAATCTTCATCTGTTCTTTTATCAATAAATTAATAAACGAGAATATCAATGAAATAATTATTTTTATTATAATATTGTTAGTGAAATAAGGGGTTAAGAATAAAAATGTTTAATAAGTAATTACTAAATATATAAATACATATCAGGGCCTTTCTATGTGAAGATGGAGCAGGAATACTTTTTGACAACCAGCTGTTCTCATGAAACAGAAATACTAACTTGTTTATTTTTATATATGTGTGTGCAATGTATGTTACTCTGTGTTGTTATATTATCATTCGTTCAGTGTTTAAAATATTAATTTACTTTACTAAATAAATAAACTTCTAGTTAACCTCTAAGTTAACTTCTAGTTGACTTCTAGCGAATAACCTTTTATACTCGTAATTATATTCTAGACTTGCGTGAACCTTAAGTTTGTCCCCGTATTTAACTAATAGAATAATGTTTATTCCTAGACTGTTTCATAACAGTCTCTAGGGGTAGCCATCACGAAAGCTTATGCATAAATGATTAAACAATGTGTGGGTAAATGCTGCCTTTTTTACACCTGACCCAAAAAATCAACCCCGTGAATCAACATAAAATGATAGTACAATCCACTTTTAATGGCTCACAAAATAAGCTTATGGTATAAAACATGTATTCGTCACGTTGTGTGTACTAGTTTCACGTATACAAAACTTGTAGAAAACTACACACAGTATCACAACTTGTATATTGAATGTAAAGTGGGGTAAAAAGAACAAATAAATACTGACGTGCCCAGCGATATAAAATAATTGTAAAAACTCACAGACACATAAACAACGCAATCATGTCATTATTATTTTATATACTTAGATTATTTTATATTTTGTGAATGTGAGAACGTTGTAGGCCTAGTAGAGTGTAGATTTGTTGGCGGTTTTCTATTTTGTTAAGTACCTGGTAATTGTTGAAAGGCCTACACTGTCCTCCCATACCTATTATCACTGTTATTTAATAATATTGTAAAGCCAATTATTTTTTAAAGAGTAACCGTGGAGTTTCTTGCCGGCTCTTCTCCATAGGAAACGACTAATTGGAACCGTGCACCTAGCTTCTGACGTTTCATAAGTGCCCATGTAGGTTTATGTGAAATAAAATATTTTGATTTTGAACGTAACCTACGATCCCTACGATACCTACTGAAGTTTATTTAGTCCAAGAAAATTAGGGGTTCATCTTGGAATGAGAGATAGTCAGCTATAAACTTGTATAAACCTTTATTTTGGCACCCTAAAACTTGTCTCAAAACCTACTTATCGTAGGGTGTCCGCAACTACGGATATTCCAAGGTCAAAGGTCAAAAAAACAATTTTATACACATTTATTGCAAATATCTCGTTTGCGATGGGTTTTATGCTATTTTTATTTATTATAAATATTGTAGAGGATTAAATTCTGTACAACTTTCGTTTAGTTTTTTTTAATATCTTGAACCATTTTCGAGATAGAGGGCAGAGCGCGCGCAGTGTTTGAGTATCATTCGAGGTCAACCTGTACTCCCGATTAATCTGAACAGACTGATTTATAATGTAAACAGATAAATTGATTATGATGATAACATGCCGTAACGATTAAATGAGCTAGTTAAACTGATAATTTGGTAATAAGAGAAGTTTGTGAGTCTTTCTTAGTTAAGCTAAGTCAGAATGACCGAACCGTAGTTTTCTGTGTGGGAAATCTCTGATATTGCAGATTTACACACGAGGACGTGTGTCATGCAGGATGGCCGTGTCGGATCGTTCATGAGTATGCACTTAAAATGAGACACAAGCGCCTTTGTTTAGCGTTGTTAAACTTTAGGATTGAGTATGGTGTTCGATACGGACCATGGAGCAGCAGTGATCGTTTAGACATAGTCGGGACACATACTGGCCTAAGAACTGCTCAGTGTTTCCTTTTAAGTTCACAGTATTAATTAGTACGTAGTAGTGTTAGTAATTGACTCTGTAACAATAAACTGTGTAGAAGTTAAAAGAGCTATTTCTCTCGTTTACCCGTATCCCGATTCTACGCCCACGACTGTAAATACTGACACTATGTATGTCACTAAGTATGTTATGATTACAATTCAAATAGCATAAATCCCATTGGAAACGAGATATTTAAAAAAAAATAAAAAATAAAAAATAGATTTTTTTACTTTTGACCTTGGAATATCTGTAGTCGTGACACCCTACGATAAGTATGTTTTGAGACAAGTTTTAGGATGCCAAAATAAAGGTTTATACAAGTTTATAGCTGACTATCTCTCATTCCGAGATTCTTGCCCTTATTTGACTAATATTCCTGGACTAATATTTGGAAAGATTTATTGTATTTAAACGGATAAATAGTTGTTTAGGGATGATACCGGTCGTTGATACCACTATTGGGACTATGGTTACTCTGTTCATTTTCCAGACCCTGGTAATTTCTTCGTGAAGTTCTGTGTATTTTCAGATTTTTTTCAGTGATAGGTTTCTGTATGTTATTGGAGTTTGTGTCATGATGGCCTGTTGGTTAAGGCCTCGCCTCTCATGCATGAGGTTGTGGGTTCAAATCGGGGCAAGTACCAATGTGACTTTTTCAATTCATATGTACTTTCTGAATTTATCTTGGACATTACTGACATCGGTGAAGGAAAAACATCGTGAGGAAACCCGGACTTATAGTTAATATAAGTCTGAAATCGCCAACCCGTCTTGAGCAAGCGTGGTGATCAATGCTCGTGCCTTCTCTGTATGGGAAGAGGCCTTTGCCCAGCAGTGAGACAGTTATAGGCTGGTATTATTAATATTATTATTGGAGTTTGGGTGTTTTTTTTTTTTGGTTTATTATAGATAGATAGATAGATAGAATACTCTTTATTATGTACACCATAAAAATTACAGATATAAATGTAGAACTGTTACATAGGGTGTCACAATGGGCGGTCTTATCGCTAAAAGCGATCTTTTACAGACAACCTTTGGATGGATCAAAAAGTAGAAGGAGAGACAATACTGCAGGTATTTAGTGGTGTACCACTTACATATATACAATAAATACATATACACAAAGCATATAGATACTTATCCATATAAATATATATATATATATATATATGTATATATATATATATATATATATATATACACACTTTATGTGTGTATATATATATATATATACACACACAATAATAAACATGATACAAGAGCAAGGAACTTTAAGTAATGATGATGTTTACGGAGAGAGGATTATATATATATATATTATTATATTATTATAAATATAGACTTCTTAAATAGAGCACCTGCCATCTTATCTCTTCACTACCCTTGGTTGACTGGAAGAGAATGCCTATGGCATTAAGTCCGCCTTTGTACCTTATTGTGTGTGAGAAGTTTAAATAAATAAATACACAAACAAACGTTACCAGTGGGCCACTGCTCTCAAAATATTAATAAAAATAACCGTAAACCTGGTAACCCTGAGTTTACATTAAGAAGATTACTCGCAACATAATTCATGCTAAAATTCGTGAGTAATTACTTTATTTTTTACGTTAAATAATTAATAATCCACGCCGTTGGGTTCCGCGAACATTTTAATAAGGATAATCTGGCTTAGTGTTTTTAAAACCTCGTATTTCTTGTAGGTACGTGTATTTTTAGGTAAGTAGATGGGGTGTGGAAGATTAGTATTTTTATGGTTGAACCTCTTTTTGGTATATTTCATTTGATCGGCCTATATCTTTTTTTTTTCTTTCTTGTCAGCAAAAGTAAGCAAAACCCTCCTATGTTTACGTATGGTATGTTTGAATTTAACAACTCCTTGCTGAACTACTGAACGTATAAAAAAATTTATTGGTTCAGCCGTTCTCGAATTTTTTGAGACTAACAAACGTCAAAGTTCTTTAATTTGAGGGGAGAGTTTATCGTATCGACGAGATGAACATTAAATGTTTGACAGTTACGAAACCCATGAACATTTTGAAAGGGAAAATGTTTTTTTCTTTTATTTTAGTTTTTTCTTCAATTTTTCAAAACCATGAAAATCGGTTCAGCCGTTCTCGAGTTATAAGTGTTCGAACAAACCCGACTTTGTTTTATATATTTAGATTTATATTTTTTTTTTTTTTTTTTTTTTTTTTTTTTTGTAATGGCATCTCGGAGGTATAACCACTGGGGGTTCCTGCTCCTTAACCGGACTTTCCTGTGGTGCCGCAAGCTCCTAACGAAGTTTACGCCTCCAGCCAGGGGGTTTATACTAAAATCTACTTATGCTAGACGACTGCTCGCTAAGGGCACCCCAGGTGGGGCTCGAACCTCGGCTTAGGGCAGTGTCGGAGGGAGGGTGGCAAGGGACCGTCGGTGGCTGGATAATATCAGGGTTCTGATTATTAATCGGGGGAGTTTGGATTACAGGCTCAGCTAAACCACATGCTGGCACATCGTTAAGCGTCGTCAAGGGACGGGGAGGGCTTATTAATCGGGGTCGTCGATTTCGCGCGGGACCTCTAAAGCGAGGTCGGAATTGTGATCGTGTTCGTGTTGTGTGTACTCTTCGAGCTGTACTAGTTTCCCTACGGCTCTCCTGAATGAGAGTGGTGGGGTCGTCTGGGTCGGTCAGTGCGTGCCTTGGACGGCGGATCGCGCTAATGCGGGAGGGGGTATAATTGGCGGCCTGCACAACGAGAGTGTTGCGGTGGGTGGCGGCAGAGTCGAAGAATCGCTTGGAAGAGCGTTTCAGAAATTGGGCTATTGTAGGCATTCTAAGCTCTACATGGAGGTTTGTGTTCCGAACGAACCAGGGGGCTCCCGTGCATTTACGGAGGAAACGATTTTGAATGGCTTGCATCTTATGGATGACATGTGATTTTGCTTGGGCAAAGACCGGACTCGCATAGGTCATGATGGGGCGGATGCACGCGGTGTACAATCGCAATTTGCACTTGAGTGACAATTTGCTATTTTCGTGGACAAGGGAGTGAAGCCTAGAGAGAGCGAAGGCGGCGCGCGAACGCACCTTACTTACATGCTCAGAAAAGGAGAGGCGTTGATCGAGAGTGACACCTAGATATTTGGCTCGCTTCTCCCAAGGGATAGGCTTGCCGAACATGGTGACAGGTTTGGGCTTTGGGGGGAGTTTTCTCGGTTTTATGAAGAGAACCGCTTGGCTTTTGTCAGGATTGACTTCGATCCGCCACTTTCTAAACCACGCACCGAGCTTGTCGGCTGCAGTCTGGAGAGTGTTGGTGATGACATTATGACTCTTCCCTCTGTAGTAAACGGCCGTATCGTCTGCGAACAGAGCCAACTGAGCCTTTTTAAACTTCGGGATGTCGCTGGTGTAAAGCGTAAAAGCCAGGGGGGATATCACAGAGCCCTGAGGGACTCCTGCGCGTATGGGATGGGAGGAGGAGAGGGCTCCCTCTATGCGATAGCGAAAGGTGCGATTCGACAAAAAGTCTCGTAAGATGAGCACGAGACGCTCGGGCACACCGAGTTGGTACAGCTTGTAAATCAAGCCGTTGTGCCAGACTTTGTCGAACGCTTTCGCTATATCAAAGAAGATAGCTCCTGTCATAAGGCCGCGTTGAAAGCCGGCGCTTATGTCCTCGACAATACGGTAGACCTGATGGGTCGACGAATGTTTGGTACGGAATCCAAACTGTTCGTGGGGAATAAGGCCCTTAGTCTCGGCGTAGTCTCTGAGACGCTTATAAATAAGCCTCTCGTAGAGTTTGCCCATGACTGTGAGCAGGCTAATGGGGCGGTAGCTCGCGGGCTCCTTCTTGGGTTTACCGGGTTTGGCAATACCGATTACTGTGGCCTCTTTCCACACTTGCGGGAAGACATTATTGTTCATGGCTCCATTGAAGATGGTGGCCAAGAGCATTATCAGGTGGGCGGGGAACAATTGGACCACCCTATTGGTGATACCATCAGAGCCAGGGGCTTTACGAGGTTTCAGACCCTTTATGAGCTCGTGCACTTCCGCCGGTGTGACGGGAGCCAGAGGATACTCAGGGTCTTCGACGGGCGGGAGGGAGGCTCTACGTTCGACTTCAGCGTCGACCTCATCGAGGTGCGCCTGGTCTACTGGTTGAGAGCTGGGCGAGCACTGGGCCTCTAGACTGTCGGCTAAGCATTCGGCTTTGTCGATGTCTTCGAAAGCGAGAGACGCGTCTGGGCGGATCAGTGGGGGCATTGAGGCTGAGCCACCTCCTCGGGGATTGAGTTTCCTTTGGAGTTGCCAGAATGCTAGATGGTTCGGCTCTAGGCTGTTCAGTAGCTTATCCCAGTCGGCGTCACGAAATTCCTTCACGCGTTTACTTACAGCACGCTGCAAGTAGCGCATGTGGATTTTGTTAGCCGTGCAGGGAAAGCTACTGTACGCACGGACGGCTGCGTTCTTCTCCGTCATCAGTGCACGTACATCGTCCGGCAGTTTCCCGCGACGGTTATCCGTCGCCGGAACCTCCCTTGAACATGTGTTCAGGACAGATTGTACGTGCTCTGTGAGAGAGTCGATCGCGGTCGTCGTGTCTGCGATAGAGTCGAACTGGTCGGGGATCGAATCCAATTGGGGGGACGTGTTAGCTTTCAAGCTTTCGCCTACTCGCTTCCAGTCCGTTATCCTTTTGGTACGCGGGGGGATATCGGGGTCGTGGAGACCTATGCGAGGGGCCAATTCTACGAGAACAGGTCGGTGGTCAGAGTGAAGCTCGTGGTGCACCTCTATAGAGACCAACCGTAGGTTGATGTTCTTTAGAAGTGCCACATCGAGCACGTCAGAGGCATGGTCAGGATTATGCGGATAGTGGGTGTGATTCATCGGGGCGATGATATCAAAATTTAGGAGGGGGCAGAGGTCAAAGAGGGCTTTGCCCCTATGGGAGGTGAGTCTACTATTCCAGGCTGGGTGCTTGGCATTGAGATCACCCGCCATGATGACGGAATCACTCATGCTCAAGAGGGTGCTAAGGTCGTCGGTCAGTAGTCGATCTTGGATAGGATCAATTGAAGTGGTAGGGGGCAGATAAGCTGATATTATCGTTATAGATGGGTGGCCCGTCATACCGATTCGGCAGATCGAGACTTCTAGTAGGGACTTTAGGACAGGAGGGTCTATGGGCGTGCAATAGAGCTCTGATTTATAATAGATAAGAGTACCTCCCAGGTGGCACCGCGACCTATCGTTGCGAATTATACGATAATTCGCAATTGACGGGTTACGGTGCCTGGGTTTTAAAAAGGTCTCTTGAATTAGGAAAACGTCTACCTTATGATCGCCGAGGAATTCGGTGATCTCTGAGTTTTGGCCGTCCAAGCCATTGGCGTTAAAATAACCTAACATTAGGGATCGGGGTTTGTTTCTAGCGGGGGACCTAGTATCCATTAAGTGGTCTAGGGGTGTTGTTCGCGAATCTAGACAATACTTGCGTGATCTCGGGATACGCATTGTATATTGCCTGAATTTGGTATAAGTCACCGGCGTTTGTCGCGGCGACTATCTCATCGGCCATCCTCCTCGCGCGGGGGGTGAGGAAGACCATGTAGGTGGAAGAGATCACCTGGAAGGGATCTACTTTGTTGACACCGGCCACGGGAGTGGGGGTGTGGTTAGGAGGGGGGCGCGCGTACGGAGCGGCGGCGACGGGCGCGGGCGCGGGCGCGGGCGCGGGCGCGGCGGCGAGGGGCGCGGGTGCGGTGGGGGGCGCGATGGTCGCGGGTCTCGATTGCGAGTTCTCGAATCGGGTTCGCGGGTCCATTAATCGGGGTATACTGGCCTGAGGGGCCTGGGGAGCGACTGCCTGAGGGGCGTGTCTAGTCCGGAGATTAGGGAACGCCTGCTGATGGTGCAGGTAATTCCAGGGACTGGGTCTCTGGGGACTCAGTCTTACTGGTTCCAAGTAGGACGGGCATTCGCGGAATTGACGCGCGTCGGTACGCTTCGCTAAGCGAGGGGGCGCGGATTTTGGGGCTTTAGCGCAGCCACGGTAGTTCGCGGGGTGGCCTGCCTCGCCACATAGCACGCAGCTAGGTGGCTCAGTGCAAAGTGCGCGGTCTTTTGGACGTTCGCATTCCGCAGTGCTATGCGAACCCAGGCACTTTACGCACCTGGGTGTCGCATAGCAGTGCTTCTGCGTATGCCCGTAAAGTTGGCAACGGTGGCACTGGGCAATCACGTTTGACTTGCGGGGTCTCTCGATCTCGAGACCCGAGAGGCTACAGATCGATTTGATCTGGAATATCGGGTTATGACCCTCGGAGGGTGGGCAGATCACGAGGATCATATCAAAGGCCTCACCGCGTCGCGCGCGGTGCATACGGTGGACCTCGTTAACTGGGACGTTTTGCGACCTAAGATCGGCTAAGATTTCGGAACAAGGGATCTCCCGGGGGATCCTGCGGATTACCACGCGTGTTTCCTTTTCCTCGGGGAGGCAATACGTGTGGAAAGACACGTTTTTAGATCGAAGCATTTTAGTTAGGCTCCTGTAGTCCGTGGACGTGGGAACCGTCACCTTGATGCCGGTCTGAGTTGACTTGGCGTGCGAGTAATTAACCCGGAGCTCGACACACCATTTTGATATATCAGTCCATTTGGACTTGTCCTGGATAAATACCGGCGGTGGGGGGGGGATTTTCTTAACGGACGCGGGCGCGGCGGAGGGCGCGGCGGTGGGCGCGGCGGTGGGGACCTGCGACGCGAGGGGCGCGGACGCGGTGGACGGGGCGGGGGTGGGGACCTGCGACGCGGAGGGCGCGGACGCGGTAGACGGGGTGGGGGTGGGGACCTGCGACGCGAAGGGCGCGGACGCGGTAGACGGAGTGGGGGACGCAGGAGGGCTGAGGGCCTCTGCTCTCCCTTTCTTGGCGGCCTTTCTCTGGGCTTTCGTCTTCTTCCTCTTGCCCCCCCGTCCCGAGACTAGGCTGAAGCCTTCGTCCGAGGTGGAGGGGGAAGAGGCAGAGGACGCTGCCGACCGTGTCGTGACGGTACGGTCCGATTCTGAGTCGGAACCAGCGGGACGCGGGGTGTCGGCTCTTCCACCACTGACTGCCTCTTCTGTTTCCATGTCGGAAACAGATGAGCCAGCCTGCGATAGAGGCGAGCGAGAACGCGAACGCGAACGCGATGGAGAAGGAGAAGGAGAGCGGGGGCTATCCGTCGAGTGGGTGCGAACGGACGCCGAGAGGGTGGCAGCCGCGAGGGCTCCGTATTCCTGTCCATATTTGGACTGGAATACGGGGTCCTTTAATACTACTCCGATCAAGAAGTCAATCAACACCGTCCCGATGACGGGGTTTTTCTTATATTCGGGGGGGGGGGCCATGATGGCGGCGGGGAAGTTATCCCTACGACTATATCCCTAACTCCCCGGGTGGGTTTGCCCGGGGATGAGTGAAGCCTCCCTGCCGGGTCAGGCAGGGAGATGTGTGCTAATGGTGAGCCCTAAGCTTGTAACCCGTCGCCAGTCTTATTGTGCGAACGGGGCCCTACAAATCCGGTGCGAAGGGTGTAGACACACCCTAAAGACACCGGGTGAGTAGCTGTGAAGGGAAAACTGTCACCAGAGCCGACTAGGAGATCCCCCAAGGCCGGTTAACTCTGGGACCCGTCCAATTGACTGCCTTGCCCTGATGGGGTTCGGCGGGTGTGATTGGGTCAACACCCCCTTGGATTCGTTAGCACCGTTAGGTTTCAACCAAGGACCACGAAACTGTGGTTTTTCCCTGACGGGGTAAAAACGCGCGCAACGTTTTAGATGACAAGGTTTAAAGAAACCAATACCAACCTGTCTTGAAAAAGACAATAGTTGATATTATTGTTAGTAGTCGGACTACTAGTGCAATCGTTACGACTGGGCGTAACGATTACCGGATGGCGGCGGCGGCGGACACTTGACACGGCACGGGCGCAGCGAGCCGGAGCTGCAGCACACGACCGTTCCGAACGGTGTCGCGACGCGGAATGACCGAACAAGCGCACCGGGGCGGGCGCAGGGAGCGGGAGCAGCGTAACGACCGTCCAGGGCGGAGGTCGAACGGTGAGTGAAGATTTATATGAAATTTACAATCTATTTATATGAATAGACATAATGGGACCGAACAATCATCACTGACAATACTATTGTTGCCAATAAGCCAGACGTAGTGGTAGATAGATCGATTAGAGCGTCGCACAATGATTATTGATATAGCGGTCCCGAATGACGAAAACCTCGTAAAAGCTGAAAAATATAATAAGCAGATTAAATATATATTTAAATATATATATACCTGACTCGCGAAGTTGTCGAAATATGGGATGTGGTTACAAGTAATTGTGCCAATAGTCGTGACGGCCAAAAAAATGGTAAAAAATGGTAATAATAGCTATAAATATCTTCTAAATTGTTTTCTATTATTGCACCTACTGTATATTGTCTCTGCATCACCCTTAGATAGACTGGTAGAAAATGCCCAAGACATTAAATGCGCTTTTGTACAGTTTTTACTTGTGCATAAAGTTTTAATAAATAAATAAATAAATAATAAATAGCCAAGAGCCTCGACCACCACCTGAGGAGGCTCTCGTTAGGCAACAGGATCAAGAGCTTGATCCAGAAAGCGGTATTTCTGGTACGGGGCGTATCGTAAGGAAGTTCCTCTCGCAAGAGCCCTGACCACCGGTAGCTTGGACCCTGTTCCCGATACCAGTGGGTAATGTTTTTATAAAAGAAAATATAAATTATGTACTTACTGGGTTGCGGCGAGTGTTTCTTGGTGGACATGACGTCATTCAGCTCATGTCAGCTGTCACAGCGCACACACGCAATCATTGAGTATGTGTGAACGCGCCACAGCCGACGCTTGCGACACCAGCTGCTCAGCTTTTGTGGCAACGCGTGTTCAACGACGTACACTGATCGCTGTGGACAACAAATAAATTGGTTTTAAATCTGTCTATGTAAAACACAGATCAAGATAAGTGGAAAAAACCAGGTGAAACTCTTGCCCTTGCCTTGCTTGCCAGTATTTGTTGAATACTGTGTATAAGTGTCAAAAGACCATTTCAGACACGGATCTACATGGTCCTCACATGATCTGTCCAAGATTATGTCTGGACTTTAAAAGAGACTTTGACCCCTGAGTTTGTTTCGCCATTTCTTCTCAGGGGTAGTCAGATAGGAAATGTCGACTTTACCTATTAGCTTGTTTTTATTTTTTTATATGACGTGTAAAAGTGATTCCGATATCCTATTTACAGAATAAACGATTTCATTTCATTTCATTTCAGTGCGTGTTTTTTTTTTTTGTAATATGCCTCTTGATGGTGCTGAATATTTTTTTTTTTTGCATCCGAATTTTATTTGTTAGTTTGTTGTTTCATCTTCTTTCACCTTCATGTGGATTGGGTGCTATTATAAAAAAAATCAACCGTATCTTTTTAGTGTCACGGATCTTTTTGCTGAGTCAAAGAACCAACCGTTTGGATCTCCTTGGTATATACAAACCATCCCTGACCACAATGTGGGTTAAGTTCTTTCTGCTAAACTACGTTCAATTATCTTAAATGAAATACCTTAATCAAAAATTCCCGAAGTGGGAACATCCACCTGACCAAGTTTAATTTCAACGTTCTCATATATTTTATCAACAGAATGTAATACAGGAGATATCCCAAATTCGAGCTCGTTACTCGCTGTAGGGATCCGATTATCTGTGTGTTCGACCAGGCGATTCCCGAATAATTTCGAGATAATAATCGGAACGTCGGATAGGTTATTGTGGCAGTTATGGCCTGGGGATCCCGAAGTAAAAACTTTATTGAAGTTTAGGGCACTAAATAAAATCTCTGTTTTATGTTTTTAAAAGTTATGTCGCTTAGATTATTTTTGTGTTTTATTTATGGATAATTTAAAAGTTATATTATATTCTTTGGATTACGATAAGAGGAATTTATATCTTGTGACTAGAAATTATAACGGTTCATGAGGATCAGGTGGCAAAAAAAGTGTTGCGCTAAATTGGCATAGAATAGTTGGATAGGTATGAAATATATTAATCGAAATCAAAATATTTTATTTCACATAAACGTACATGCAGGGCAAAATACATGCTTTGCTTTAATTGAAATACCGTGTATTTGAAATATAAAATACAGTATTTTAACTCTTTTTATTTAAAATACAAAATACATTCAGAGCCGTTTAATATCGGAAATTATCGTAAGTAATGTAAGAACGACTTTAACTCGCACACTTGAAAGTATCAGATATGGTTAAAGAAAATATCTCAATAAGAAATTATAAGGATTTCACTTACTTGAGAACATTTTGAACTTAAAATATAGTATTAACTTTGACATACAATGTTTTTCTTCATAAATAATCACCAATTTAATACGCAACATTTCATTTCACACGCAAACAGCATATATTGCTTATAAATGTAATTATTGAATATGTTACAAGTACATACTTGGTACAGAGCCCTGTTTTAATAGATAAGTCAGATTATATTTTATTTCCATTAATAAGATCGCTAAATGTTTATGTTAATTTGTATTTTGAAGGCATACGTATTTGAATTACTAACTACAAAATACCTCAGCGTCAGGTATTTTAAATACCAATGACAAAATATTTTTTTTAGAAGTGATTGAAATACAAATAAAAACAAAATAAAAACCGTATTTCAATTATAAGTAACTCAAATACTGCCCAACATGGGCACATCGAGGCTGATTATCATATCATATCAGCACCTGTTTATCGTAAAAGCCTTCAACTCCGAGTAAAACGGTATACTAATCAAGGATCAAAACAAATACTCGGATAATGAATCAAATATTTATGCTCCTTCTAAATGGCACCTTCCTACAATTTCGTGAGGCGCTAAGGGAAAATCTTTCCAGTTTAATAAATCGGAGAGATTAACATCTCTCCTTTATTATCTACCAACTTAATTGCGGATTTGTCAAACAAAAGTAATGAGTTCCTTTCGTAACTGACGTAGGTAATTGCTTCTTTGTTCCAGGAAATTGTAGCCAATCAGAATATTACTTTGTCCATCTGGAAAATATAAGGAAAAACCAGTCCAGTTTCATTTTCATTTAACCCTTGTATTGAGTTGAGTTTGTTCGATGATGACATTGAACGGGAGCGGAGGGCGTTGTCGGTTAGAGCGAATATGCTGGCTCGCAGGTTTGGACGCTGCTCATTACCTGTTAAAATCACGCTCTTTCGAGCCTACTGTACTGCTTTTTACACGTGCAGCCTGTGGGCTAGATATACGCAAAGATCGTACAGCGCTCTCCACGTGCAATATAATAATGCGTTTAGGATACTGGTGGGGCTGCCCCGTTTCTGTAGTGCGTCAGGGATGTTCGTGTAATGTTAATGCGTGAAAGGTGCGCTTCCCTGGTGCACAGGGTGTGGGGCAGCTCCAACAATGTCTTAAGCATGGTTGCGAGTCGCCTGGACTATGAATACGTGGGTCACTGTTGTGCCGTCTCTCATGGGATGTCACAGCAGTGACCAAACGTATATATACTTTGTTTTTGTTTAGTATCTGTGCTTACTAACATAGTCGTAAGTTTCACTAACATTCTTGTTGAGTCTTGGTTACTTTAATAAAGCAAAATTCTATTTTATTCTATTCTATTGGCTTTAACAATATGTGACGCTGGAGTAGCACCACATGTAAAAACGTACCACAAAAGGAAAAAAACAGGCCAAGTGCGAGTCGGAATCGCGCACAAAGGGTTCCGTACCATTATCTATAAAAACGAGCAAAAAATCACGTTTGTTATATGGGAGCCCCCTTAAATATTTATTTTATTCTGTTTTTTAGTATTCGTTGTTATAGCGGCAACAGAAATACATCATCTGTGAAAATTTCAACGGTGTAACTATCACAGTTCATGAGATACAGCCTGGTGACAGATGGACGGACGGACAGCGGAGTCTTAGTAATAGTGTCCCGTTTTACCATTTGGGTATGCAACCCTAAAAACGGAACCCGGATCACTCGTGTGTCTGTCTATCTATCTGTCCGTCTGTCATAGCAAGTTTACTCCGAATCTACTAAGCCGATTAAGTTGCAATTTGATCCATATATAAATTTTTGTGACCCAAACACGGACGTGTAACGTAAATAAATGAATTTTGAATTCCATATAAAAAAAATCATTTATTAACGTTTTTAAATATATATTTTTTTTTTGTAAACTGTATCATGAGCTTATTGTAAGAAATTCAGTTATACTTTTTCTATTAAAAAAAAAAAATACAGTTTTAAAGTTATATAAAAAAAATATAAAAATTGACAATTCAAAGGGGAAACGGTCAATTTTCATCAATTTTCTTATCTTTGAAACTACTGAGCATAAAATTTTGAGGAAAAAAAATTTTTGAGGTAATAATATTACTGCTGAATACTCAAACGCAATTCAATTTTAAGTCGCCGTTAAGTCTAATGCTGTCTCTGTCACTTTAAACTGTTTTGTAGCGACAGAAACACTTATAAGAACGTCTTAAAGTTAAGTAACGTTTGAGTATTTGGGCATTAGTTTGATTACTTTTGGCAAACTCAAACTCAAAGTTTTTTTTTATTTTTTTCTTTCTTTCTTTTAAACAGAAGAAAGAACGAGTAAGAAACGCCAAGGACTTTTAAATCAAGATATTAGAAATCCTGTGTATATTATTCTTGTTGCTTCTTTATGTGAGAACAATGTGAATTAAGAAGAACGCAACAATCCGCAACATTTTGTTGCCTAGTAAATTAAGCTGCTGTAAAAATTGGTTGAAATTATTTCAACACTCATTTTTCAGTTATACAGTCGGCATTTTTGCTTTTTGGTACAAAAATATTAACGTACTCGTACGTAGCGGAAGCAATCTGTGCGTAATAATTTCTGATTGGACCGGAATGTTGTACATTTATTGGTAGTTTTAAATGGAATTTATATACGGTATGTTTCAATTTATTACATTCGGCTTTCGAATTAATGAAAACCAGAATTTTATTGTATAGTAACAATACAGTTATTTTCCCTTTCTTATTATTTTGTTTTATATTGGTCACCCTTGTATTAAAAGGCTCGGACTGCACTCGTAACAGGGTGTTTTAAACTATGTCATGCGTAATAATTAGTATAAAAAAAAAAACAAATACTTAAAAAAATAAAAAATAATATGAATTATTATTAATCATTGGATACATTAAGAGGACTGTCTTTGTAAGACGACTAAAATGCCACGGTGTATAGATAGACGGATAAGTGCAAAACATCTGCAAAACCAGAGGCAATGCAGGCACTTTTGGTAAACTTGAAATATGTCATATACCTGTAATTACTCCTGCAGCTTCCGAACCGGTAAGCTGAAACGCTACTTGGAGGCAGAAATACATGAAAAAGGGTCTTGACAGCTGTCTGTCAGATACAGATAGACAACAAAGTGATCTTATAAGGGTTCCTTTTGAGGTGCGGAACCCTAATCAACAAACACTTATCGCTGTAAATAATTTCCCACAGAGTCCAGGGAAAACACAAGGAAAATACGGTCGTGTCTATGTGTCGTTCCTTCGTGTTCATAATTAATCAAGATAAGACACATTCATCTCCTCTCTGTCACTATTCATCACTAGAATAATGAACAAGACTGACTAACTGACACTGAAGCGTTGAAAAAGAGTCACATCCAAACTGGGGACCAAGTCTGCTATTTTTATAAATTCATCACTTCAACACGATCCCATTGTCATTTTGCTAATAATTCGTAATCTGCCAAATTCATAATGGTCGATCATTGGTCGGTCAATGTTCTCGTAATAGAATTGTATTACAATGGCATTTTGAAAATTTATTTATGCCAGATTTCATTTATATAAATTTTTACATATTATTTATTAGTGTTACGAGTATAAGCAATCTGAAGTAGTAGGAAGTTGGAAGTTTAGTAGGAAGTTTCATTTGTCATTATGTACGAGATTACCAATTCTTTCAATGGAGTATCAGTGGCTGACCATTGGAAAGTCATAATGACACGATTATACAGTGTGAGTCTTTATAATGTGCACATATCGAAATGAGGGAATCTATGCTTAATTTTATCTACGGCAAAAAAAAATCTAAATATTTTATTTTTTATGAAATTAAAAAAAAAATTGTTCCCAGTGTAAACCAAACGGTGTAACTTTTAAACTTAATGATCTATCACGATGAAACAAACTCCATAATGATTGGAAGTAATTAGGCGTCCTCATAAAATAAAAATTGAGGAAAAACTAAAAATCTGTATTTTTTTTTTCTTTTTTTTTCATAATTTTTTACAATAATTGTAAAATTTCTCAATATTTCTTATTCAGAAATGTTGAAATAAAAATTTTGAAATAAAAATTCTATAAAAAATAAAAAAATAAATTTAGTTTTTTTTTTTTTGTATTTTTTCCGTAGATAAAATTATGCATAGATTCCCTCATTTCGATATGTGCACATTACAAAGACACACTGTATTAGTAGATTGCCAAACTTGTCAAAATCAACAATTATGAAATCAATGATAGACCATTCTGACATTATTGCAATAGCAGACTTGAGGCCCTGTTATTGGCATGCAAGGGGGCCTGGAAGCGGCCCTCTCTGCTTCGTTGTCATCTTTGGATTCTGAAGTTGGCAAAAGGCGTAGTTTATTGATTGCCCTTCGTATAATGCCCCTTGAAGTAGTGGCGTCAGCTACCCTTTTTGGGTGAGAAATTATCAAATAACTTCTCCCGCTCTGAGCGGAGCGGAAGGACGTATCGGAATTTTAGTGACTAAAACCCACCCGTGTTCCTTCAGTTGCCTGTGTGCCAGGGCCACGGTATCCCTTTCGGACAAACCCGCAACCCTGGCTGGAAATTGATCGCCTACCAAATGCAATTGAAGAAATTGACAATAATACTACAATACAAATTGATGGTAATTGATGAATTGCAATTGATCGTTTCGGGGACCCCTTAGTCATCACGCCAGCTCAATTTGTTTTGGCAAATTACCATTATTATTTTGTTATCTACTTAACAATCTTACATTTACACACACACAGACAACGCATAGCCTAAATCGCTGGGTCTGGAAGCCACAACAATTTGCATAATAAGGAACTTTATTATAACGAGCCATTTATAATCTACATCGCCGCGAATCTCTTAGAGAACTATTTAAAACGATTAATATTATGACGGTACCTTGCCAATTCATTTATGAAAATATTATGTATGTAAGAAAAAATCTACACCTTTTTAATAAAATCAGTGATAGGCATAATTTTATTACTAGAAATAAAGATAAAATAGATCAACCATTTTTCAAATTATCTAAAGTACGTACATCTTTTATGGGGTACTGTGTTAAATGGTACAATAAAATACCTTCTGATATATTACAATTAAATGAAAGAAAATTTAAAACTCATATAAAAAGCACACTTTGTAAACAAGCATATTACAAATTAGAGGATTATATCCAAGATAAGAATGCTTGGAAACATGCTGGTCCTGCTCCATAGGACAATTTAGAGTCTAGACAAAATCAAACTGGTTGCTAATTTAACTGTATAATTTATAATTTTTATGATATTAATTTTTATTTTCTGTGATTAATATAAATTTAACTCACACACTTATTATGTTTATTATTTTTTTTTTTTTTATTTGGAAAATCATATACTATGTTTGTAAATATGTGAGCACCATGTACCTATCGCATTTATTAATTTTTCTGTCATTACTTCACTTTTCATTCTTTTTACCAATTGTGGTAAGTAATTTTTGTTTTTATTCTAGGTACATCGTTTTCACCTATAATTATTAATTAATGTATACAAACTATTGTTAACATTTTAAAAGAGTAAGTATGGAGTTTCTTGCCCATTCTTCTCCATACATAACTACCTTTTGGAAGGCGCAACTAGAATCATTTAACTATTCATGTAATTTTTGACGTTCAAAAGTGCATCTTCGTGCCTATTTGAAATAAATGATTTGACTTTCTTTTTAACGAAGATGAGTACTGGGAGATTTTTGAAAATTCATCCTGTGAAAGGGAAGAAAACTTTGTATGGTCTATTATTAAATAACCCTTTCGCCATCTACCTCTGCACTCATCTTAAAACATAACCAACAAATCGTTTACCCACTCCCTAGGCAAAAGAGTCTCGGAAAAAATGTGCCCAAAACAAAAGAATCACGCAGGAAGCCGTCATGCCCAGCGACGGTTTACCTCGAGCCTCGTACAAATCATAATAGATAATGTCACCTTTTCCCTCTCGACTGCTTATCTGTTAGAATCCTGCTAGCTGCATGTAAAGGTATTCTTTTAAAGCTTTGAGATGTTTTTACTGGATGTTTTTGTAAAGGGGTTATCATCTGTCAGCTGCCTTATTCCTAATTTAAAGAGCTGACACTTTAATAATTAGATGCGGCTCCTGGCCAGGAAAGAGTCTGAAATGTTCGCTTATCTTCTGACTACCTCCCGTAATTGAAGGTTAGCCAGCACTCCAATTGCGTGACACATTTTGAAGTAAATTCTAGATTTTAAGCTATTGCATAGCTTCTATCGCGGGCCTTGAGCGCGGGGACCGAATCCAGAAATTCCGTAACGAAAAAAAAATAATAATAATATCAAAGAAAAAGAAATACTGCATAAATAAAATAAATAAATAATTATAATAGCATAAGTTGATACAAAATGCTATGCAATAGCTTTTTTTATGTAAAAACATCTTAAGGCGCGTTGAGCACTTTTTGGGTGAACAAAAATCATGGAACTCGCGTCATCGTCACCGAACGCTTTCCATGAGCTATATGTATACTGTGTATATATGTGTACTTTTGGGTGAACAAAAATCATGGAACTCGTGTCATCGTCACCGAACGCTTTCCATGAGCTATATGTATACTGTGTATATATGTGTACTTTTTGGGTGAACAAAAATCATGGAACTCGTGTCATAGTCACCGAACGCTTTTAATCAAGTTACTTAGTTTTCACTTCTATCGGCAGAGCCCAAAGACTGCCCCGTTTTTTTTTTTCCTGTAATTTTACGATCAGTTTGAATATCAAAGTCAGAAAAATTGGAGATATCTTTACAAATCCTTTAAATTTCCGTCCAACAAAACTGTACTATCTACACATAGAGTAAGTAGTACAGTTACTATTCGTTGAATAAAAAACCCGGTTAAAAATAGAATCTTTGCAAAGCGTCAGTGGGGCACGGTGGCACTGACCCGGTGACGGTAGCGCTGTCGGTGAACAAAAATTACAGAACTTGTAAATATTTATTGTGATTTAGTTAGTTCCTATTCAGGCCAGATAATTTGCTGCACTTTATATCTGACCTTTGCCTCGACACGAAGTCTTTATATCAATGGCGAGACTTTCAAAAAAACTAGGTAGCTTGTGAGTTTTAAGTGTTTTGTAGACGTAGGTGTGTCTAAGCAGGTAGAATCAGTCGATTACCGGTTTATTCTGCAAAATCTTACCATGAACCCTTAGGCCCTCGCCCACGGCGACTTTTTGTAGCGAAGCTGTCGCTACTAACGCGCGTTAGTCGGATTTGCAACGCACTACAGAAGCGATGCCAACGCGCTACAGTATCGCGACTGTATCGATGGAAACGCGCGACCGTGTCGGATGACATCGGGGAGAGAACGGAGGGAGGGTAGCGCGTGAGTGGAGAACCGAGCATCAGTGCAACTGTAACATTTTTGTGCCGTTACTGAATCGCGTTTGCATCGCGACAGAAGCGCGACGGTATCGCGTTTGCATCGCGACTGAGAATCGCGGTGTGGGCGAGGGCTAACAGCTAGCGGCCGCATCGCGGCTGTATCGATGCGAACGCGCGACAGCATCGCTACTGCATCGCTACAAAAAGTCACCGTGGGCGAGGGGCCTTAGGTGGAGTGAGCTGTCATTCCACCAGCCAAATCCAGTCAAATCCAAATAAAGCAACTGTAAGACCGCTTTCACATTTAGGTGAGTTTAGTAGCGCGACAGTCGTGGGACAAACGCGCGACTGTCACCCAGTCAGAACTTCTTATTATAAACAGAAGCGAAGCGGCCGCGCGCGGCAGCCTCGTGCGCTCTGTCGGCGATGAGCCAGTGTTAAAAGCGCATGTGCTTATAGACTGCACAATGAGCGAGTTTGATACCGAACGATTAATTATTAAAGTTTGAATGCGTCCTGTTTTGTGCGACTCCAGAAGCGACGATTACAATAACAAGACCTTAGAAAAACTGGCAAGAATTATGTGCATTGTTGATGTCGATTTCGAAACAAAGGTTTAATGCAGTACTATCTGCTTCGTTTTTTACGCGACATCGATGGCACCGAAGAAGTACTATCAAAAGCAGGAGCAACAATGTTTCCCCGTCGGAATCTATTTTTGAAATGAAGTCTGCCATACTGCGCACTGATCTAAACTGCGGCACGGCAAACGCGCGAATCGCGCGACTGTTCTTATAAAGGTGTGACCAAACATAAAGCGGCAATCGTGCGCCCGCGGCTGGCCGCACTATGATTGGACAACTGCAGCGCGCGGCAGCCGCGAGCTACCTGCCGCGCACGGCGAACGCCGGGAACGGAGAAGTATTCTGGGCCCCACGCTATTCCTGATTTATATTAACGACTTGTGCAATCTTAATATTAAAGACGGCAAAATTATATCATATGCCGACGACACTGCATTAATATTTACCGCTAAAACCAGTAGCGAACTGTTCCAAGTCGCTCAATTAGGTTTTAATAATGTGACTAACTGGCTTCAAAGCAATTTACTTACACTAAATGCTGACAAGACAAAATATATTCACTTCTCCATGCGCAAGCCTCAACTTAACATTGCTAACCCTCAGTTATATGCCCATCAATGTGGTATCCGTTCAGTCAACATGTGTAATTGCCCTTTTATCCTCGAAACGAGCAACATAAAATACCTCGGAGTAATAATGGACGACACACTGTCTTTCAGAAAACATATTGATAGTTTAGTTAAAAGAGTACGCAAATTAATATATGTTTTTAAAAAATTGCGAACATTTGCAGATTCAAAACTAATAACACAAGTTTATTTAGCCCTATGTCAATCTATAATTCAATACTGCATTACTTCATGGGGTGGCGCAGCAAAAACCAATTTACTTCCTCTTGAAAGAGCTCAGAGAGCAATTTTAAAGGTAGCAAACTTCCATCCCTTTTTCTTTCCCACTGATCTGCTTTATAAATCCTGCAACGTGCTGACTGTTCGCCAACTTTTCATTATGCACTTAGTATTAAAACAGTACACCATGCTTACCTACACTGCTGACATTACTAACAAGAGACGGAATGATATAGTATGCGCATCAAATTTTACCTCAAAACATGTCTTTGTGGAAAGATTTTTTACATTCTTAGGCCCATTTCTGTACAATAGATTAAATAGAAAACTAAGTATCTATAAATTGAATTATTTTAGCTGTAAAAAAATTATACTTAAATATTTACTAACCATCGCCTATGCACAGACAGAAGAGCTACTTGTTGTCTGCAAATAGAAACGCTTACATGCAATTTTACTGTTACTAACCTAAATTAGATTTAGTTTTCACTTTATACTCATTGTTAATTTATTACATTAAGTATTTATGCACTTCCTAGCCTGAAGCACAGGTTCAACCTAGTTCAGGCAAATAAGCAATTGTGTTCTATTTTAATTGTTAAGGAACTTATTGTAAATGTGCCCTTTTTATAAATAAACGATTATTATTATTATTATTTTCATATGTTTACATATCTCGGGACCCTGGGGTCCCGGACCTTTGGAAGGCGTATGAGGGGCCGAAGCCAACTCACAGAGGCCCGTTTGACGCTTTTTAATTAAATGAGGCACCAACCGACGATTATCCCTGTACGCACTATGCAAGTGCACCCAAGGACAACCCCCGGTTGGTGTAGAACTATTGCAGGATATGGAAACAAAGATATTGGACTATGGGTTTGGGTGGTTAAAATGGACTGGTTACCTAAAACTATGGAAGGACTATGGCCCCTGCCTGATCAATGTTTTATTATACACGGATAAAATGGTAGGGGGTGACTTGCACACTCAATAATGGGCCCCCGAAAACGGTCGCTAGCACATAGTGACGTAGCGACAAGGGGGCAACATGTCCTGAGGTGCTCGAGGAGTGGAGAGGTATTCCACGGCTCTCAGAACAATCCCAGAGCCCGGAAGATGGTCAAGATCCCTACAAGCACTTACTGGAATACTTCCTTCCTCCGAGCACGTTTGCTCTTGCGAATCTCCACTCAAGCCGGCCAATAAAGGCAAGAATGAGGTGGGAGCTCAGTTCCTCGTCAGTGTTCACTCCAGCCGGCCAATAAAGGCAAGCTAGAGATGAGGAACATGACTTCTCCCGGGAGATAGGGTCCGTGGGGTCGCAACTGCCCAACAGCTCGCCACATGCTGCCCTGCGGGTTTCTGTATCTCTCTTGGTCTGGCTCCTCACCCTAGACATGTTCCGGTAAAGTAAACTCTACCGGCACAGACCCAGAGTTCGGAGCGCGCAAGCCCCACCACGACGTCAACGTAGAGATACGACGGTGGGGTTATTATTATTATTATTATAGTGTTGGTTCGCCAGTGGTTGTGTGTGGACGGACGTATTTTATAAGTAAAATGGATAACGAAACAGCAATTCGTATTATTGAAATATATGGCTCCCATAGTCCATTATGGAATACTAGGGAGCTACAACACATGCGGCCGCTTTCATTGTGGTTTGAATACGAAATAAAGAGCGCGGCGTGTCTCGGACATGCCGCGCAGCACTGCCGCGCAGTAGGTCTAAACTAGTCGCGCGGTAAATTTGTGTCCTGCGAATGCCGCGCGTAGCTGCCTTGCCTGCACCTTGTACGCCGTGTTTGGACACACCTTAATGTGAAGGCATCTGCTTCTGCCGCGTTACTGTCGCGCTGTTAACGTTCTAATGTGAAAGACTTGACTGTAGAAACATGTTTCCTTTCTTTTACGATCTATTCTGTAAAAATCTCACCATGTAAACTTATGCGAAGTGAACTTGAAGTAAGTTGTCAAAAGTGTCAATCCCTAGCATGGTGGAAACACAGCTCACTTTGCCAACATTTTCACGGTGAGATTTTTACATTCGTTGAATAAAGAAACCGGTTAAAAATAGAATCTTTGGAAAGCGTCAGTGGAGCGCGACGGTTCGTTAATAGTGTCAATAGAAGAATAGCAACTGGTGGGAATTTGTATGTATTTGTATATCTGACCCTTGCCGCAACACGACGTCTTTATATCAATGGCGAGCCTTGCAAAAGAGCTTGGTAACTTGGAACTTGTGCGTTTTAAGTATTTCGTAGACGTATAAAGAATAGCATCACCCCATTTCATCCTGCGGGTGTCATAAAAGGCGACTAAAGGACTTACTAGAGAATGGGCAGCAGCGTTCTCTATGCATTTTTAACACCATACTGCGATCGCCAACCCGACTGCCAAGCGTGGCGATTATGGCCCCCAAATGACAAGCACAAAGGTCGAAGTGGCGGTGCTTGGGGGAGGCCTATGTCAAGCAGTGGACGTCGGCTGAAATGATGATGATGATGAAACGTATATCGTATACGTATATCAAAGTAGGTAGAATCTGCGGGCAACCGGTCTATTCTCTATAAATCTCACCGTGAACACTTAGGTGGAGTGAGCAGTCATTTCACCAGCTAAATCTAGTCAAATCCAAATACGGTAACTGTAACGTTGCAGCTTGACGGTAGAAATATATATGTTCTCTTTCGTTTTAAGTTGTCAAAAGTGTGAATCCCTAGCATGATACTCGTAGAAACATAGCTGACTTCGCCAAAGTTCTCACGGTGAGATTTTTACGGAATACATCGGTAGTGATTGACAGCCCACTTAAAACTCAATTCACCTAAGTTATCACAGAGAGATTTTAACCAAGCCGCAGTCGCGCAGTGTTCCGCCCATTAGTCTCAACAGCGTAGCAATAAAGATTGTAGATAGTTTTAGGTACCTTAGCCACATTGTCACGAGCGACCAAAGAGATGACGTAGATATAGAGATCCCAGGGCAGGGCGTTGTCTGTGAGGAGAAATATGCTTGCCCGCACTGCCGCACTAACGAAAAATGCAATAACTCGATTTTGCCGCTGAAAACGTAACATACAGACAGACAGACAGACGCAGTTACTTTCACATTTATAATATTAATATGGATATAATATAATACGAGTACTAACAAAATTTTGGACACAATTATGATCTGAAATAAAGTTTGATTTAATTTAATATTAATTTAACAGAATACATCGTAAAAGAAAGACAACATAAATTTTTCTACCGCGAAGCTGACATTTACTGTATTTGGATTTCAAGGTTGCTGTTAAAATCACAAAAACAGTTTTAGGTTTCTTTAAGTTTGGTTTTTGTGCTAAACTTTTGGGTGAGCAGCGTCTCAATGCATTTGAAAGTACCTTCGCTTTACTAAATTCACAGTTGAAAAAATAATTCCTAAAACTGTGATCAATATAATTGTGATAATATCGTTATCAGTGAAATAAGTTTGTACCTATATTTCAGCCTCATGCCTAAACCTATTTTCATGCTACGTCTAAGTTCGGCCTTATAAATAAAACATTCCTATGTTTTTGTAACTAACTCATTAATATATTTATAGAAGAAGTTTTGATTAAACCTAGTCTTTTCTTAGCTCTACCTGCGGTATCTTTGTTCATTATATTACTTACTGAGTTACGTTCTAACTAAAGTCATAAGTCATAAGTCATTTATTCATTTGTTTAACATAGGTATGTACAATAATAATGGTATAAAAGATATTAAAGAGTGCGCTATGCTATGCCAGAGAGCGTACAAATGATTGTAATCAATAATCACAATAAGAACACAGATTAACACAAATATAATCACACAATTCATAATACGGATTCATTAATAAAAATTATAGCAATAGAAATCAAAAAGAGAAAAAATAATATAAAAATGTCAATAAAGTAGGTACATATCAACACAGACTGAAAACAAATAAAAATAAAAATAATAAGACTATATCAATATACAATGCTAATGTCAATATGCAATACTAATTTCAATAAACAATGCTAGTCAATATACAATACTAAAGTCAATATACAAAAAATTATATAATTATGTATTTTATTAGCATGTCAACATTCTGTCATTACATTTTTGTCTGTTATGAATTCCGAAATACTGTAATATGCTTTGTTCACTAGTAAGGATTTTAGCCGTTTCTTAAATAAGCTCACGTTTAATTCTTTGATTAACCGTGGTATGTGGTTAGATATGACTGGTGCCATGCAAAATACACTTTTGTACATTAATGCTGTAAGGGACCTTCTTACGCACAAGCTGTTTTTATCCCGTCGACTTCGGTTATTAATATCCAACATTTTTTAAACAAATTAGGATTGGTCTTAACAAATACAGCAACTTCAAAAATATATAATTCTAAATTAATAAATATGTTCGAACAAGTAAGTATTTTATAACGAAAAATAGAAGCAATTTTCTGATATTTCGCATGAACACAAAATTAAATGAAAAATGCTATTGCAGTGGAAAATAAATAGCGATAGTTTCAGAGACTACTTAATAGATACCTACTCAAAATATTTATTGCATTCCACAGTGTGAACTTAGGTGGTAGGTTTTACAAAGACATACATTCATTATTTACAATTAATCATTGAAAAATTGTTCAGATTCAAAGTCAAAGTCAAAGTCAAATAATTTATTTCAAATAGGCACGAAGATGCACTTTTGAACGTCAAAAATTACATGAATAGTTAATTGATTCTAGTTGCGCCTTCCAAAATGTAGTTATGTATGGAGAAGAATGGGCAAGAAACTCCATACTTACTCTTTTAAAATGTTAACAATAGTTTGTATACATTAATTAATATTTATAGGTGAAGACCATGTACCTAGAATAAAAAAATAAAAAATATAAAAAAAATTCATCAAAATTACTTACCACAATTGGTAAAAAGAATGAAAAGTGAAGTAATAACAGAAAAATTAATAAATGCGATAGGTACATGGTGCTCACATATTTACAAACATTGTATATGATTTCCCAAAAAAATAAAAAATAAAAACAACATATAATAAGTCAGTGTGTGAGTTAAAATATTAATCACAGAAAATAAAATTAATATCATAAAAATTATAAATTATACAGTTAAATTAGCAACCAGTTTGATTTTGTCTAGACTCTAAATTGTCCTATGGAGCAGGACCAGCATGTTTCCAAGTATTCTTATCTTGGATATAATCCTCTAATTTGTAATATGCTTGTTTACAAAGTGTACTTTTAATATGAGTTTTAAATTTTCTTTCATTTAATTGTAATATATCAGAAGGTATTTTATTGTAACATTTAACACAGTACCCCATAAAAGATGTATGTACCTGTTGATTGACTAAGTAACTTGTTTTCATCTGAGCCTATCAAGCACAATGATCACAGCTACTACTTTATTTTGATTGAGATTTGAAACGGGATCTTGATTGGAGTTATCACAAAACCTATTTGCAGCAATCATGTCAAAACATAGTTGCTCCAACCAAGATTATTAAAGTTTCAATAATCTTTATTGAAGTAATCAAAAGCTTAATTGACACAACTAACTTACTTTGTTACAGTTAACATTTTTTTAACTTGTCTCTTTTTTAACTCTTCTACAATGATGTCATGTTAAAGGTAAACGAAAAACTTGTTTGAGCGTTCAATCATTTGAACTAGTATTGCTGCAATCATGTCGTGATGATCAACTTAACTAAGATTTTGATTAATCTAAACAAGATATCGTCAATCAAGCTAAAAAGTCACTTGATTGGAGTGCATTTTTTCAGTGTTATAGTTTCTGTTGCTTTTTCCCATATAAACGTGCAAGATCTACGGCCTATCCAAGAAAATGTACTAGGCTCGCATCAAAATGAAGAAGTGCTTTAATAAAATACGTTATAAAAGCTGAATTGACGGCTTACTCCTCCGAAATGAACGTTTACGTTTCAACGAGTGTCGAGACAAAACACCATTGTCTGAATCACACAATGGAATTGAAACTTTATACGAAAACTACCTTTATTTTCAAAACGTGAACGGTGAATTTAACGTACATTTGTAGGTGTTAATTAGGTTCATGAATGATTGAATTTCGGATTTGTAATTAAATAAATCGAAGATTAAAAGTAACGAGGATTAGTGAGAACTGTCGATATATAGAAACTATAGACGGGCAAGTTTAATGTCAAGCAAAGTAAAGTTTTAAGTAACGCAAAATGGACAATATATAAAAGCGACTAACACATCGCAATGTTTGAAGACTAAGGTCTTCAACCAGTGCGTCCTGCCCGTTATGACATACGGTGCCGAAACGTAGACACTGACAGTCGGGCTGGTCCACAAATTTAAAGACGCTCAGCGCGCTATGGAGCGGGCTATGCTCAGAGTTTCTTTGAAGGATAAAATCAGGAATGAAATTATCCGGAAGAGAACCGGAGTTACCGACTTAGCTTGCAGAGTAAGCAAGCTGAAGTGGCAGTGGGCTGGCCATGTTTGTCGAAGGACCGATGGCCGGTGGAGTAGTCGAGTCCTGGAGTGGAGACCGCGTATCGGCAATCGCAGTGTGGGACGCCCTCCAGCTAGATGAACCGACGACCTCAAAAAGGTGGTTGGGACAGACTCGATGCGGAAGGCGGAGGACAGAGTGTTGTGGCACAACATGGGAGAGGCCTATGTTCAGCAGTGGACTGCGATAGGCTGAATTGATTGATTGATTGAACATCACAACCATCTCCGCCCATCTCGCCGCCGGACGACCGACATCTCGTCTTCCAGTCCTTGGACGCCACTCGGTCACTGCCTTACTCCACCTGTCATCACTGCGCCTTGCCAGGTGTCCTGCTCAACTCCATTTCATTTCCATAATACGCTTTCCGATATCAAAGACCTTTGTACGTCTTCGGATCTCGACGTTTGGAACTCGGTCTATTAGCCTATAGAGATATGAGGAACAGCATGTAAATTTCACTCATACTCTTAAAAAAATATATATATATATATTTATATATATATATATATATATAAAAAATGATAAATTAGGTACTAAAGCTAAAGCGTAAAACGTTTTGTTGAGGATGATATTCTTATAGCATGTATAATTCCTTTGTTTTTTTAATTTTTGTTTTTATATTCTTGTTTTATATTCTACCACATTTTAAATTAAATTATATTAATTTTGTTGTGTGTTTTGTTGTGTTAATAATTGTTTGCTGCACCGGACGACGTCATTACGTCAACGCCGGCTGTCGCTGAAAACCAGCGCTGGGGCTCTGTCTTGCATAGGGTCGCAGCATAATGCTGAGCGATAGCCGTTTTGCGTGGATGTGACGCATTTTCCCCAATAATATTCTTATTTCTTTTGTGTTTGTTGTTTTTTTTTGCGTCATTTTTACCGCAAATAAACGTATTTTCTTTCTTTCTTTCTTTTCTTTAAAGGGAGGATCCTCCGACCAGACGGGTGTCGTGTCTGGTGGGCAACTGCCCGACAGTTGATGTTGGGATGTTGTATATATGCTAGTCGCGCGGTAAACTCTGATTGCACGATGTAGGATTTGTGACGTCAGGTCTATGATGCGTAGTTCGCGTGTGGCGTTGGAGATGCCGCCACAAGCCTGATGCCAAGCATGGAACGCTCCATGACTTTTTGTGCAACTTTCAGCCTGTACACAGCCTCCTGCGTGAGCATCCATGTCTCTGCACCGTACGTCATGGTTGGTAGAACACACTGGTTATAGAGGTGGAACGACATTAATGCCATCGCGGGCAAAACCTGGATGAGGCTGGCACAGGAGCGTGGGGATTGGCACAAGAAAAGAGAAGTCTATGCAACAGTGGGTGAGGTCGGGCTGTGAATGATGATGATAAATACCACGTGCAAAAGCCTTTGAGCACCTATGCATTGAGCACCAAAACTATTCCCATTTGAGAACACCTTTGGTGCTCAATGCGTAGATGCTCAAATGGGATTACTCTCTCTAAACACACATTCAACATATTATACATACCGCCTGAGGGCCAAGTCTACTAATGTACAAACGGTACAATGGTCTCTTCATTGTGAGTTTTTGACAGATTTGCCATACAAACACTGTCAAATACTCACAATGGCGAGACCATTGCAACGTTTGTAAATTAGTAGACTTAGGCCCCTGTTCTTTTATTGACCGTCCACCTGTAAGCCTTTGTTGAATTTAATTAAAAGTAAAGTTGTCGGCCGGTGCGAATGGAGGTAAAACAATTAAACATCCGTTGCTGCTATACTATGCGTATGTCTCTTGTCAGCGAATGATGCTGTAGCTCGGATACGGAGCATGGAATATGAAGGAATGGAGTGCCAACAAAAAATCTCTTTGTATTATAATGTTACTGTAGCGCACTGGAAATGTTTGCGTAAGCCCGCACCGACGATCATAAAAACTGCATCGTTACTGAGGAGAGTGAGGGGCAGTCGGAACAGCATCCTGAAAACTGTAGCCGAGAGCTTCGGCTCTCCGATTGTACAGCAGTTTGTGCTGAGGTTGATTTTTACTAATACTAGGCAATTAGTTATGTTTTGTATGTTACTAAAACTATATGGATATTTGTGTCCGAAATAAAGCGATTCTATTCTAGTCTATTCTATAATCATCTTTATTAGGAAAAAGCTAACTAACGAAATGTGGGAGTATATTAGAAGTGCACCTGTGCCTAACTCTTTGGGAAATACAGGCGTGATGTTATTTTATGTGTTTATTACGTGACGCGCGAAAGATATGCAAGGAATGGTATGGATATAATCATTGGATGGTAGTCTTTGTAAAACCGGAACCAAATAATCATAAAAAAGGGCGACGTCATAAAATCCGGCTCTAAATTGCACTGGAACGGAAAGTGAGCCGCTTCTACATAAATCCTGGTCCTTACAATAAGGCGTCGTAAATTGATGATTAAATATCAACACAAAAGGTTCCAAAGGTCAAAACAGTGGCAAGCTAATAATATGATACATTGCTTAAGTTGCATGAGAAGTTTCCCCGCACTTGAGAGCTCCATTTTTCTTACTCCATGGTCCAAAGGGTTTGGGCTGCCAGTGAACGGTGATAATTTATTGGTGAATGGGGATTTTAGGAATTGTTTACCATAATTTAACCAAAGGATTATCTAATGGTCGCTTGGCGAGGTTATTTTTGGAATGAAAGCTGGACTGTTGTTGAGAGAAAAGTGTTCAGTTAATGGCTGTAGGGCTTATCCCCTTTTACAACCTTATATCTGCTGTTATATGTCCCATGTACACCTATACTGCACACATCTCTGCCTCAAACCGTTTGGGCAACACAGGGGTCATATTAAATCATGTAACATCATATAGCGGTATGAGGAAAGGATGGGTGTGAACTTCAGTCATACTCAATAGAAAAGAGAGTATCATCCGACCAGACGGGTGTTGTGTCTGGCAGGATACTGCCCGACGGTTGATGACGGGATATTGTATACATACTAGTCGCACGGTAAACTCTGCTTGCGCGATGCAGGATTATCAGTGAGATGCGTAGTTCGCATGAGGCTGACATGCGTAGTTCGCATGTAGATGTCGCCACAATCCCATTGAACGATTCTGGGGACTATTTTGCCTGTAAACTATTTTCAAGGGCGAAGGTTCCTCTAAACTTAATTCAGAAAACATTTTTGGTTAAAAAACTAATTATGGTCTGGATTTTATTTACAGAATATACAACATGTATCGCAACTAACTATTTACACTAAGTACTAAATTAAAAGGCTAACAAACTAAAGATAAATAAAAACAAAAAAAAAATCGAAAGGACACTTCATAGGCGTCGAAGTACTCGTCCGCATCGCTGTCATCCGGAAATGTGCCAAAAAGACTGGCAGCATTGCCACGTTGAATGGCAAAGCTGATTCTATGGCCAAAGAACGAGCTAGCCCTCTGGTCACGTAAAGTGTTGACCAGTCAGCGAGAAAGGACATCGTCGGAAATGGCCCCAGGACCAACAAACATCTGACCTACATAATAATAATAAATATATTTTATTAGACTAATTGCGAATAACTGTATGAAACGGACATTCTGCGTTCCATAATGAACAATTAAAAGAGCGACTATTGATATCACATAAAATATACCGCCATCTTTGACATTTAGATTAGACATGACAATTATTGATGTCCAATCTTTCAATAAAATGACTAACATACAGGAGGTAATATGACTTCCTACCTAAGTATAAATAAATAAAATAAAAAAAAACATTAGGATAAAGTCGTTTGCATTGAAGTTAAATAAATAAGTACTTATTTACCTACCTACCTATTTTAATACAAAAACTAGAACATTTACCACATACCTAATAGGTACTTAGGTAAGTACTTAAATGGTTTTCTGATTCTCTTAGCTTAATTAACCACATACAGGCAATAGAAATAACAGTGACATGCATTTATTAGCATGTATTTCGAAGTATTGAAAGGATTGTTTCTTACTAAATATAACCTCAACATCTTTGTTATCTTTTGAAATAAATTCTTTCTGCAAGTTGTCCGTCATTAAACTTTGTCTTCATGGGCATATATTTGTAATATAGAACACGCAAAGTAATTTTCCTTTGCTGTTGGTTCTGGGGCGAACGATGTATGGATGCAGAACAATCTCCTTTCCTTAAAAAGGAGACGTGCACTCGGGCCCCATGACCCGAGCGTTTCGACCCCAAACGGCTCAAAACTGTAGTTACCCATAAGGTTACAGTATTTGCGCCGCTTGAGGGTCTCAGCAGGTGCGGTAGCAGCGCCAGCACAGCCAGCCGTGCTTGAAACATGAGATGGCGCAAGGGTGTCGACACAGGATACATATACTTTGACAATTATGGGTTTGTTAAAAAGCCTTTCATTATAAACACAACTAAATCTTTTACGAGTATTACATGCTACACAATTTTCCTCACCTACTTTTACAATATAAGAACATACACCTCTTTTCATAGCTCATTATTTTTCTACCCAAACACCTCGGGGAGGATAAAAAAGTCAACAAAAACTGTCGTTGATAGATGATACAATGTTCACAGCTTTGTCGAGTTTTTATACCAAAATATTACCTACATACATGTAAAACATTGTCTGGTACTTAAATTGTAGATAATTGATGAGCCAGCAGAGGAATATTTTGTATACAGTACCTGAGTGTTAATATGACAAATTAAGTTTTTTAAAAACACTGTCAGAAGGGCAAACTTCTCATAATTCAAATGTGCTAATTCAATAAATGTTCTAATTTGTGTAAGCGCATGTAAGCAAGCGTTTCATTCGAATACGATTATTAAAAATATTGTTCACATTCGGATGCGACGCTTAGAAAATTTGTCAAAATGCGGTCTGTGAATCTTATTCTCTTATTGTTTCTCTCTCTGTCTTTATGTGTGTCTCTCTCTCTCTGAATTACGGTTGTATGATTTGCATACATGTTGCATGTTGCTCTGAAAAACTGAAGTTTCATTAAAACTCGAAATGATGTTCAGTGATCGACTAATATTACAAACGTGAAAGTTTGTAAGGATGGTTTGTTACTCAATCACGAAAAAAGGGCATACCGGATCTGGATGAAATTTGGCACATAGATAGCTAATAACCTGGTTTAACACAGGATACTTTTTATCCCGATATTCCCCCGGAATCGAGACATGCGGGTAAAACCGCGGGGCGCAGCTAGTAGGTACATTATACGTCAAAAGTATTATCACAACTTGAGAACACAAATTATTTATAGATCTCTTAATTAATACGAAATATGAAACTCCAAAAATTAAATATTTCAAAGCTCTTGAGCTCATTCGCATAATTAACTTCGTTAGAACATTTGCAAGTCTCTCTGTTGCTGTAATTAACATTAAGAATACGACATGATGCCTTATTATATTATTTTTGCTCCGAGTTCTAAGATAAAGATGGCGCCTGTATATTTTAGGTTAGAAGACGTACCATCTTGTAACATAAACTGAATGTTAATTTCCTATTCTCTTTTATGATTTATTCCGAGAATGGAACTGAAAAAATACTAATTTAATTATGAAATAATATCATACTGGATTTTTCCGCTGCTTCTGACGCATTTTGCGAAAATTATATATTTTATGTCCGGAAATCTACTTGCACGTAATATACACCAGGCCTGTGTTCGGGCAACGTGTTATTAGTTTGCCATCTGGAATTTGTCTGCTTGGTTGATGGCAATAGGCTCGCCCCATATTACATGGGCTTAAACATACTTAACTGGCGAAATGTGGGTGTGCTATAAGTACACCACTACCTAAAAGTCATGGCACATTATACCGGCACCGCATCGGCATCGCTTTAACCCAGAAATTAACTTGTCATTCAAATTAGAGCATTAAATCGTGTGTCGTATAATATATTTCATAATGTCAATATGAAAAAGACAATGGCGGGCAGTCAGCGCGCTTGCCGCTACCATACAACTCGACTTGTGGCCTTCGCGCTGCAAGCGAGCAGACCGCGTGCTTACTACGCGGCGACTCCGAATCGCAATGTAAACCGAGAAATTATGAAAACGTGCAAGTCCTAGGCGTGTTGAATCATAAATCATCATCATCATCATCATCATCATTTCAGCCGAAAAACGTCCACTGCTGTACATAGGCTTCCCCCAAGCACCGCCACCTCGAACGGTTCTGTGCTTCCCGCATCCAGCAGATTCCTGCGGCTTTCATAAGGTCATCGGTCCACCTTGTGGGAGGCCTTCCAACGCTACGTCTTCCGGTACGCGGTCACTCCAGAACCTTCGGCCCCAACGAAAAAAACAACAATAACAACAACACGAAAAAAAATATATATATTTATATAAATAACATATAAAAATTGTTCGCGATGATAGCAAACTTGTGCGGCCAGCGCGCGACTGCGAGCTTGCATCTCGCGGCCGGCGCACGGACTGCGAGCTTGCACTTCACGGACGACGCGTAGTTAGCGCGTTGGTGGCCTACGTAGCCTAAATTCGAGGCAACGCCGTGCTGCAACTGTGCAGTTGCGGTGCCAGTAAAATGTGCCCTGACCTTAACCCTACTTGCCTACTTCTCAGCCAATATACATCAACATTGGTTCACTGGTTTAGAAGTGAAGCTATCTAAACAAATGCAAAAACTCAGATTTTAAATGAATTTTGAAGTATTTGGATTGCGAGTCACAACCACAGGAAACTAAAATATCTACACTATGCTTCAAATCATTCACGACTTTGCCTTATAACTAGTTATGGAGAAACATCAATGCCCTCAGTTTGTCGGTAAAGTAAACACAAAATACCACTGAATTTCGCTGGAGCGTTCAGTGGACGGCACAGGCCGTCAAAGTTAGCCAATATTGGTTCAAAGTTTGTTTTTGTTAGCTCTGTGCTATCGATGCTATCAATCAAAATGGATGTAGTATGAGGCATGTTAAGAGTTTAGGGAGGCGCTTCTTTCTGTCTGTGAATGAATAAAAAACTGTGCCAAATGATTAGTAAATTTATTTCTCCTTTCTCTTTTTGACGCTTAATTGTAATGTCACAAAAATAACCTATTATATGATGCTTTCTTTTTTCTAAGGCAAGTTTTTACGTTTACTACGCGTTTTGCTACTTAACAGAGAGAGAGAGTGAGTGTTATAGAGTAATGCCAGTTGTTACAAAACATCTACATATTCCAGAGTTACGCAACGGCTACGTATTCCAGAGCTACGCAACGGCTTTCATATTCCAGGGCTACGTCAGTTGCGGTACAAAACTGCTACGTATTCCAGAGCTACGCAACAGCTACGTATTCCAGAGCTACGTCAGTTGCGTTACAAAACTGCTATGTATTTTATAGCTACGACACATGCTACACAACAGCTATATATTCCAGAACTATGCAACAGCTCCGTATTCTAGAGCTACGCAACAGCTACGTATTTCAGAGCTACGTCAGTTGCGTTACAAAACTGCTACGTATTCCAGAACTACATATAATACATACTAAACAACAGCTACGTATTCCAGAGCTACGCAACTGCTACGTATTCCAGAGCAGCGCAACGGCTACGTAATCCAGAGCTACGCAACGGCTGAGTATTCCGGTGCAACGTCAGTTGGTACAAAACAGCTACGTATAGCTTACGCAGAGTTATGTGTTCAAATGCTATGTCATTTGCTTCGCAACTGCTACGTAAACCAGAGCGACGACACATGCTACACAACTGCTACGTATACCAGAGTTACGACACACGCTACGCAACAGCTGCCTACTGTGGTGCTACGCCACATGTCATGCAAGATAGTGCTACAACGAATGCTACGCAACGACTGCGAATAGTGATATCATAGGGCCCTCTGGCCGATCAAGATATGAACAAAAATATTTTTTCTTGCCGTAGTACAAATATTGGAAATGTCAGCAAAGTCGGAAGCAAGGGAGAGGGGTTGCTCAGCAAAATTGGCAGCTGATCTGACCGCCTACGTTGCACCGGACGTAGGCACTCAAATTGTGGAGACTCTATTGACATCAATTGAATAGAAATTGTACCTTCAATATACCGACAACTGAGCGATTGAATGGGCCGTAAAATACCAACAATACGCTATTGATTGCTCCCTTTATCAAGCAATTGCGGCGATTGCTCTTGATTATCTACGAGCAACATTACGTTAATGGCATCGGTTGTAATAAAGAGTTATTTCTAGTAATAATCCAACTAAGGATAGGTTGTAAATGAATTCGATTTTTGTGTTAAAGAGAAATTACAGACTATCTTATTACCGCTGCCTTAATAAAAATATTTTTATTAAGGCAGCCACTGTTACATAAAAGATTTTATCCCTCTAGAGGTAATGGAACAAAGCCTTCATGCAAGGTGGTTACGTATCAAAATACAAGAAAACAATAAACTGTTTGAAATAACATATATTTAAAAAGAATACTCCTTCTTAAAACAATATACGGTAGCCTTTAAGGGTCTACCGCATTAATAATTAATTACTTATTTCAAACACATAAACTAAGTTAACCTTTATAATAAGTATGTGACAAACTGTCACTTATTAATGCCTTTATTAAAAGTAAGTATTTATATCTCAAACCTAAATTAAAACTTTTAAAATAAATACTTTGGCCAAAGTATGAAGCAAAAACACGATGTAGCAAAGAGGAAAACATAATTTATTACAAAAGTTTTCTACAAATCTTATACTAAACACCACAACAACGTACAAGAATTTCTTTTAACAATATGACATCAACACTTTTATAATAGTTTATTCGTTTCTGCATCCGAGAATAAAGGCACAGCTCCACTGCTGCGTGGGATGTGCACGGAGAGGATACGAATAGCTGCGGCTGAAAGGTCGATAGCTGCGCGGATTAATTAGTTTGTCACCCACGCATCCGGTCGTTTCACAGTTATTTGACCTCTGACAGCAACCTTACAGCAACGAGAATAAAACTCACTGTCATGCAAAATAAGAGCTAAATAACTTTGCAAGTATAGTAGGAGTAGTAATTATTATTCTTCTGAGCAACCGGCAGCAAGTTCGTCATTCTCCCTTAGATGTCACTGCTTGCGGTAGCGTCGGGGGTTGGGTTGCCTCCTTCCCTGAAATATGGCAAGGGGGGTAGTGGCTGATCTTTGCGTTATGCTCGTGAACGGGTGCTGCTTGTGGTGCCTGGTCGTCTTACTGTCCATGGTTTCATTATAGTTATTAGTAATTAACTGTTTATTTATATTACTTCAATGGTCCTAGTTTATCATTTTGTGTTATACTCGTATAATCCAGCATTGCATATGTAAGTGGGATGAGGAGGAGTCGCCGAAGGAGACGCCCTGGGCGGCGAGAATCGGTAGCCGATTCCCGGCCACCGTAGGCGCGGACTTGCGGACGGCGAGCTATGAGCAGCTCGCCATCCGGTAAGGACCAGGCCCGGGTCGACAGTGCGTTGTGTTCCACGTGCGCCTCAATGAGATGTCAGCACGCACTGACGGGGTCCGCTAGGACCGGTGCCTGCCAGGGTTGCGGATTTGTTGGAAAGGGATACCGTGGCCCTGGCACACAGGCAACTGAAGGAATACGGGTGGGTTTTAGTCAGTAAACGTCATTATCCGCCCAGAGCCCAGAGCGGGAGAAGTTATTTGAAAATTGCCGACCCAAAAAAAAAAGGTACGTAGTGTGGGTCGTGTCAGTTGGATAATCCCGCCTACATTTTCATACGACAAGAAGCTAAGTAGATGTGCTTACAACATATGGGCAGCAATGGAGCTAAACCTTAAAACAGCATAGGACCCGTGGAAGCTAAAAATGGTACAAGAATTTTTATTATCTGCGTCTTCTGGGAGCAAGAAAGAACAAATGCTGTCATTTAGAACGAGTACTTAGCATATTGCATTTGTTTTTCTTATCGCATGAGCTTTTTCTGAAGGGAATTGTATGAGAGTGGTTACAAACTGTCCCTAGATTTGTCTGTTACTTAATTTTTGTTGCATTTCATAATATGTCATATGTTTTTACAAAAGATGACCAGCAGTGTGACCTGTAACTTTAGTTTTTGTTTCTCTAAGCTAATCCTTTTTTGCCTGAAAAGGTTTCCTAAACAAAATTATGCTTAAGCTAGGAGTAGGTTCACGTCAATCATGTCCACGGGTAGGAATCAAACTCCGAACCTCACTGGTCAGTAGTTCAGTGTGCACTTGAAACGAAATATTGGTAAATGTCGCTTTCAGACCGAGGAAATTAAAAACGTTTTCTACAAGCAAATCACGGGGCTTGCCTGCGGTTAATGGAAATCAAACCTACAAGGAAGCTAACTCAAAGGAAAAAAACACGACATTTTCTACCCAGCACAATCTTCTGACCCGATTCTCTATAACGAGTCTAACTCTAGGTTTGTTTGTTTGTTTTTTTTATTTTTTTTTATTAAGGCTTTGACTGCCAGACAACAGATACAATAGAAAAACTATTGTTAGCGGTCACCGGTGACCGTGGTGGCAGTCAATGTGTTAATCTAAAAATCATTTTACAAAAATTTGTTGAGGTTTAAACACAAACCATCGTGAGTTTAACAGCGGTATGGCCAGACACGGCAACTCGGTGCCACTAAATATTAATTATAAGTAGGTAGGTAGGTTGGTACGGTGGCCAGCACATCAGGCCACACGAAACCGTCAAACCTCTCCAAACGATTTCAAACCTTAAAATGGTGGTGGTTAAGTTCAAAATTGAATAAGAAAACTCGACCGTCTGCGGTAACCTGATGCGTTGGAGACCTTACAATTTATATTTTAATTTTTGTGATAGACACTATCTAGATCGCACTGCAATCTAGAAAGTATCTTTTTAATACCTTTGACCAGTTCTTCGTATTTATTACATTGTGGATTTCCGTAGGTAAATCATTCATAAACGATGGTAGCATGCATTCCCACGTCCGCGCACCATAAACATTATTAGATTTAGGTTCGATAAATATGGGCCCAAACTTTTTAGTTAGCAAGTTTTATTAAAGGGCATTAAAGTTGAACGGAACTTTTCAAAAATGGCTTCCAGTTTCAGCCAATCAACGTCTATCATAAAAGCTGTCCAACCAATCACGGTCTTTCAAAACTGTCGTCCCACAAATGACAGTCCAGATTGATGGTTTTATCTCTGAGATTGAATCGAAGAATTAAAAGAAAGATATTAAATAGTAGCCGTTACACAGAGCATGGAGACGCCTCGGCGGTTGCTGCTTGACGCGGCATTGTCTACACTTTGCATAGGAACTAAGCGTGTCACCTTTTACTCGCACTACGACACAAATGACGTATAGAAACTGACAGCTTTGAAGCGCGATCCGTGACAGAAGACTCAACGCACACACTGACTTATGACGTACATTATTATTTTTGGAAATTCTTCTACTTTTACAATTTTTGTAAATATGTGAGCGCCATGTAGATCTATAACATTATGGGGTTTATTTATAAACGCTGCTTAAAGTTAAGTAATGATTAGCGACTGTTTAACCATACATTTTTGACGTTTGAACGTCACTTAACTTTAAGCAACGTTTATGAAAAAACCCCCAAATCTTTATCATTAATTTTATAATAATTTATTTATTTACACTTCAATACACAAACATCTGTGTAGCCCTAACTCTTGTACAGTCAGCTGAAGAGAAATCTCACCCCCTTGCAATGAATAAATACATTGCTAGGGGGTGAGATTTCTCTGCAGCTGACCGTACTAGGATTTCCTGAATGATTAAATTATATGTCACTAGCTGACCCGACAGACTTCGTTCTGTCAAAAGCTATTTGACTGTGGCAGTTTGTCTACGCGCAAAGGAAATATGGTATAAACTACACTACTCTACCGTACCCTACCTACCTACCTACCTACCCTACCCTACCCTATCTACCCTACCCTCTACCCTACCCTCTACCCTACCCTCTACCCTATCTACCCTACCCTCTACCCTACCCTCTACCCTACCCTCTACCCTACCCTCTACCCTACCCTACCTACCTACCCTACCCTACTCTACTCTACCCTACCCTACTTATCTACCTACCTACCTACCTAACCTACCCTACCCTACCCTACCCTACCCACCCTACCCTACCCTACCCTACCTTATCTACCTACCCTACCCTACCCTACCTACCTACCCTACCCTACCTAACTACCTACATAAAACCTTTAAAAAAAAAATAGATAACTTAGTCTCAGACCTACCAAATGATGACTGACACGTTATGTCAAACGCCATAAAGTTACATTGACGAACGTCAAATGTTTGACGGGAAAGTAGGTAGAACAGTTTATAATTATGGGAAAATGAAATTGTTGTTTTTACTATCTTCCACGCAATTTTTCCATATTTTCTCACCGTGTAAACCTTCCCTGGACTACGACAAACATTTCAAAACCAAAATCAGCTAAATCGGCCCAGCCAGCCCCTCCGAGTTTTAGCGAGACTAACGGACAGCAATTGATTTTATATAGATTACTTCACTTTTCATAATTTTTACCCTATATTAATTTTATTTTAGGTCCATCGTCTTCACAATAATTACGTATTTAATGTAAAATGGAGTTTCGTGCTTATTCTTCTCCATACGTAACTACCTTTTGGAAGGAGCAACTAGAATCAATTCAATTATTTTGTAAATTTTGACTTTCAAAAGTGCCTTTTATGTGCCTATTTGAAATAAAAAGGTGGGAGGACGACAATGAAAATAACTGTGAAAATATATGAAAAAAATAATAAAAAATAAATAAATATATGTGAAAATATCTGGACAATTTTGGGCAAGAACAGCTAGACAACGCGACGTTTGGAAACATTTGGAGGAGACTTTTACCGCCTCAGGCGGTCCTTACACAGGGGAAACATAAAAAGTGAAGATACTAACACAAAATACTAAAAAAATAAAGATAAACTGGCATTAAGTCCGCCTTTGTACAGTATTTTTTTACTTGTGCATAAAGTTTTAATAAATAAATAAATAAATGTGCCCAAAAAGCTGGCAACATTGCCACGTTATATGGCAATGCTGACGCAAGAAATAGGCCAGCCCTCTGATCAAGAGAAGAGTCGACCAAACGCTTGGCGAAGTCTCAAAAAACTAAGTGGGCACTCGGACCCCATGACCTAAGTGTTTCAACCCCAAACGGCTCGAACATATAAGTCCCAATAGGATTGGATTATTTGCGCCGTTTGAGGTTTTCCGCACCTACAGCAGCCGCCCCAGCACAGCCCGCCGTGCTAGGAAGATGGGATGGCGCAAGCGTGTCGACACATTCATGTTGCATCCCACACCAAAGGCCGGTACCTAACTTCACTTACCCCAAATCAAATCAAAAATATTTATTTGCTAGCATATGGTACATAAGGTGTTACAGTAAATTTGTTTCAACATATCGCACCTTTAGAATTATAGAGACCTAATTTCTTCAGAAGCTGAAAAACATCACCAAATTAGGTCACTATAATAATATTATAGTGACCTATATTTGTAATTTTAAGATTTCAACCTTTCTAAAGAACATCACCAATGAGGTCCCTATAATATTGTGAATTAATTGATGATGTCATTAACTGATGATGTGATTGATGATTTCAAATAAGGTCTCTATAATTCTAAAGGTGCGATATCCTGCCATAACATGGCGTGCAAATGTATTGACAATCAGCGATGTCAATTATTCAAAGTTACAAATTACAGATTCTATTGATTTGTCTTCTAAATAGTCCTTAATGGTTTAATATCTTTTAAAGCATAGTTTAAATTTTTTTTTTAAACATTGTCAGCGGTAAGTCTTGAAAACTATTTGGTAAATGATTGTAAATAATAATCGACATGCAGTATACATTTTTTTTTTTATAATTTTAGTTTTACTCGTGGCAGCCGAAGTCTATCCAAGGCATTATGGTCATTCCAATCGGTCTCTTCCCATCGTCGTGTGCCAAGCCATTGGGCCCTAAAACAGCTGGCACCCTGGCGGTGATAAGAGCACGACGGATGATGTCATTGATTCTGGCGTGCCGTGAAGAATGGAGTAAATTCAAAGTTGATTCAAAAGTTGTCTGTAAATGATCGCTCATCGTGATAAGACCACCCATTGTAACGCCCATCTAAAGTCAGAGTTTATTGTTAAGCAAATTGAATACCAACTTAAATAGTCCGCATATTCAAATCATAACTGTCATTATTAACAGTCCGGTAGGTATATGAAATAGCTATAACATGGCATATTATTTATTTATTTATTAAAACTTTATGCACAAGTAAAAAAATACTGTACAAAGGCGGACTTAATGCCAGAGGCATTTTCTACCAGTCAACCTTAGGGTGATGCAGAGACAAAACATGGCAGGTGCAACATAAGGGATAGATAACTCGAAAACGGAAAAATTAATATATACTAACACATGTACATACATACATAAATATAAGCAAAATAAACAGTGTCAGGTGAAATAACGATTGGTAGGGGAGAAAACGAATCAGCGCTGGGATGATTCAGCCAACTTCTTACGAATATGTTCGCGTGCCTTCAATTTAAATGATAACCGACTGGTTGCCATCCTGATATGCAGAGGGAGCGCATTCCAAAGAAAGACCGCTTGGACAAAGAAAGAAGAGTGAATGAAACCAGAGCGGTGAGATGGACATCGTAGAAGACGTTTGGTGGAACGAAGATTTTTACTATGGGCAGAGCATAAATATTGAACATGAGAAGTCAGGTAAGAAGGAGAAGTGGGTTTGTCCAGTATGGAAAACAACATAGACCTCTGTCTATTTTGTTTTCCATACTGGACAAACCCACTTCTCTCCCTCAACTCTCTGCGCTGACGAATGGGCAACCATTTTAAAACCAATCGGTGCGCGGACACATGATCAATTAATTAATTATTAATTTGCTTATCAAATAATTTCCCTGACAGTATAGTGGTGTACTATATAGTAATAGAGAATTTGTCTTATGTTAATCAGATACAATATTTCTTATCAGGAAGTCTTTGAAATATTTTGTTTCAAGTGCTAAACATCGAGCATTACGAAATTAGTTTTCTATTTTGTACGATACATCATCGTTTTCTTAGATTTGATACGTTTTTACAACGGCTGAATCGATTGCCAGCCACTCATAGAGTTCTCCTAAAGTTTTTGCAGTGCAATCAATTAAAAACTTTGCACGCGGGATACAGCTCTCGACAACTCGTTCAATGTATAATTAAACATCAAGACTAAAGTCAAACCAACGAAGGTAGAATAACAAAGACTAATGTAAAAATTTCAATAGAAGATACCTATTTAAAAAAACTTCCTGGGGTTTTTCTCGTCAAAACCACAAGTCTGACAAATTCCGTTAACTCTATACAACGCCTCCAGTTACCGCATAATTTTTGCCGCGGCAACGTTCGCTTCGCTCGCTTAGCTCGCGCGTGGTTGGTCACAGTTCTAACCTAATTCAACCCATTTGGTCGGGGTGCCACTAGCGGCGTTAAATGAAACTGCTTTGCGATAGTGGTCAGCTAGGAACATAGATAAAAATAGGTTGCTTTCTTCGATCCGCCCGACTTTTGATTAAGTGCATCGTGATATAACCGGCCATATCATGAAATAGCCAGGCAGATAACAATATGGCCATTTCTAAGATCGTCCCACGACATACACAACGACCCCAGTTACCGCATAATTTAATATATTTGGATTTTTCTCTTAATTTGTTTTATATCTTCGTGGTCATACCTACGCAGTTTAGGACACTGTGAAACAGGCTCTAAATGCATAGTAAATGCTTAGTTTTTGTTATTTTTTGTTGGCATTTAGTTGGGCCACTTACAGAGGTAAGTGGCCCAACTAAATGCCAACAAAAATGCTACTATCAAATAAATTATGAAGTGGAATATCAACAAAAAGAAAAGCGACTCCGAAAAGCGGTTTCACTATTAAACAAAAGCCATTATATAAACCCGTGGGCGTCATCAAAGAAAATTTAGAGATTACGTGAAGAGAATGAGCAACAATTTTTTCCTGTTTGCTTGTAACAAACCAACACGCTTTACTTTTTTTTGTTTGACCGCTCATAGTAACATATTTCATAATGTCATATAATATATTTCATAATGTCAATATGAAAAAGCCAACAGCGGGCAGTCCGCGTGCTTGCCGCTACCATACAACTCGACTCGCGGACCGAATGCTTACTGCGCGCCGACTTCAAGTCGCAATGTAAACAGGTCAATATAAACCGATTATGAAAACGTGCAAGTCCTAGGCGTATGCAATCATAAATGCCTTAAAACAATTATGTTCGCGCTCAATTGTGTTGTGTTTGAGCTTGCACCTCGCGTCCAGCACGTGAACTGCGAACTTGCACCTCGCGGACGACGTGTAGTTAGCGCGCTGGCGGCTAACCGTAGCCTAAATTCGCGGTAACGCCGTTCTGCAGCTGTGCAGTTGCGGTGCCGGTATAATGTGCCATGGCCTTTACTTTCCTCGATAAATGCTTTACTGTCCAGGCCGCTCGTTTATGGAATGCATTGCTAGTTCAGATAAAACGCGCGCAGTCGTTACTTGTGTTTAAAAGACCCGTAAAGGAACATTACCTGTCGTTGTGATCTTGTTCTCATAACTGTATTATTATATAGTCTATTATCTATAGTTTTTATTTATTTCCGTTGCTTATATAATTAGTATGTATGTATTTTATGTATGTGTGTATTTTATTTAGGATATGTATATATCTGTGTATCTATTTTTAGTACATTGTAAATTATTATTTGGACCAACAACAGCCCCATTTTTGTCTAGCCAAATCACTGTCCATTCCAAGGTTGCCTGGAAGAGATTGCGATCGAGAAAGCGATAATGCCGCCCATTGTATATTTTGTTAGTGTTTGATACATTATTTTTTACTTATGTTTATTTGTGGTGCACAATAAAGAAATAAAAAATACGAAAAAACACACTAAATACAAATACATAAAAAAATGCATTCAAATTAAATCGCGTATTCCCGTTCGTCCCACTGACAAACTCAATGAGACGACAAGGAATAAATGTAATATTATTTTTTAGTTCCCGTCCGTCCCACCAGTGGGACGACGGCAGTGGGATGAACGGGAATACACGAATAAAATAAATACTAATTATTATTTATGCTTAGAGAGAGAGAAAAATTCCTACCCTTTAATAGCATATACCTATATTCTGTCGAAACACGTCAGCCATTCCAAACGTTTCTCTCAAACAACTTGTTTACGTAAGCAGATACCTCGAGACACAAGTGGTATATTGCGAATTCCCGTATTTGTCGAGCTCAGCGAGCGAGGCCTTCGTTTAGAAATACGCCTCCAGTTTCGGAATCTTCATAAATTCGTTTTATGAAAGCGAAATATTTGCACTTCGGTTATTTTTGTACCTATTTCTTCCATTTATTCAGTAACAACCCAACATAAATTGGAATTAGGGAAGGAGCGTGATTATTCTTTTATTTATTCTGAGATCTACTTAGTAAAAATATTCTGCGTCTATCTCACTTGAAAAATATTCTTGTAATATCTTGAGCTCAAAAAATCAATATTTTCTTTCTTTGTGAGTAAGTTACTTACAAAGTGTAGTGGTATTATAATTTATAATAACAACCAAAACGGTTTAAGAATACGACTTTTATTTATTTATTTATATAATACTTCAAGCACAAAAATTTACAGAGGTGCACTTAATGCCATACGCATCTTCTACCAGTCAACCTTTGGGTGATGCAGAGACAAACAGTGGTAGGTGCAATTACGAAAAATCTAGAAATAACTATAAAGATACCTACAAACTATAAATGTCATATATATATACCAAATTTCCAATTTCTATATAAATACAAGCACAAATAAACATACTTATATACACGGATATCTAAAACAAATAAGACAAACAATGGGAAAACATTAACGTTGTGATGATACTGCCAGCTTCACTTTAAATGATAATCGGTAGGTTGCCATCCTGATTTCCAGAGGGAACGCATTCCACAGAGAGATATACTGAACGAAGAAGGAAGACTGAATGAAGTCTGTGCGATGAGTGGAACATCGAAGAAGGCGATGATTGATGATCGTAGATTTTTATTGTGGTTGACTCAAATGTACTGAAAGAGGGGGGCTAGATAACTAGGGGAAGTGGGAGAGTCAAGAAATGAAAACAAGGTAGTCAGCGCCCTTTGCTCTCTGCGCTGGCGTATAGGCAACCCCTTTAGAAGCGACCGATGCGCAGAAAAATTGGTTGTCTGTAAAGTTGGTTTACGGACGATAGTTTAACGTGACAACGTCATAACAAAACATTGATCATTGAGCGTAACGGGACAATGAGCGTAAGGGGACAATGAGCGTAAGGGGACAATGAGCGTAACAGGACAATGAGCGTAACGGGACAATGAGTCATCCTTTTTCGTGCATGCACCCGGCGTTCATCGATTTATTAGACGTTATCACGTCAAAAAGAAAGAAAGGCGAGAAAGGCGAGAAAGGATGAGAATATATTCTGTTCTCTGATGCACCTCGCCTAAGGCTTCCATCCCGAACAGCCTAGCTTCACAAAATCTAAACCTTTATTGTGAAACTGTCCACTTTCATGACAACTTTTATGACTTATGTTCTCGTTCCCAGACATTTGGAAGCTTTCCGAATCTTTTCAAAGTGATTTCGTTCCCCGAAGGATAGCTAAAGTTTCATACTTTCGGATAATAAGAAATCAAGGGAAGGACTTAAAACTTTTGAGATAACTATTTTCTGTTCGGAATTTCTTCTTTATAGGCTTCAGCTGGGTTTAGTAACAAAACTACATTTTATGTATAAGAATAATATACCTACTATCGTATCATAACTCTTGTGTGTCTGCCGAAGGGGCAGGCAGAGATGTATTGTATACTTAAAGTGACCATTTAGTTTTTTTTACTCAAAACGGAAAATCGGTTTTCTTTCTCAATTAGTATGGACGATTCATAAACGAAACTCAATTTTCAGAATACCAGCCTAGGTTCTCAATGGAAAAAAAATTAGTTATCTCTAAAGTTGGTTTACGGACGATAGTTTAACGTGACAACGTCATAACAAAACATAGAACAAACGAGCGTAACGGGACAATGAGCGTAACGGGACAATGAGCGTACCGGGACAATGAGCGTAACGGGACAATGAGCGTAACGGAACAATTAGCATAACGGGACAATGAGCGTAACGGGACAATGAGCACAACGGGACAATGCGCGTAACGGGACAATGCGCGTAACGGGACAATGAGTCATCCTTTTTCGTGCATGCAGCCGGCGTTCATCAATTTATTAGACGTTGTCACGTCAAAAAGAAACATTTATTTTTATTTTTATAATTCATCAAAAAATATATTACAAAAAGCAAGAAAAATGTTTAGTCATTATAGTTGTCAGCAGAACAAATTAATACAGCTGGTGATCATTTTAAGTAAGAATAAATCTTGGCACGTTTTTAAATTTTTTTTTTTTTTTTTGACGTGACAACGTCTAATAAATCGATGAACGCCGGCTGCATGCACGAAAAAGGATGACTCATTGTCCCGTTACGCCATAGTATTTATATTACACCAATCTACCTATTCAATGGGCGTCATACTAGAGCACAGCTGTTTCATTTCGTCGATCATTCGCGCGGAAATATGAATACCGCGTTGAAATTTTATGACGTTGCTGAATTTAAATGGATAGGGAAACTGTTTTCAATTTGATTTATTGTTGAGAGCTCCTCAACAAAAGGCTTTCAATAATACATTGCGGGTTGTTGTCGGTCTGTGATTAATACTTGATGGGATTTTTCATACCAAAATAGCTTCCCGCCAATGCTTCACACAATTGTTACGACTTGGCAAAACATCGCGATTTCTTTTTTATAATTATGTAAATTCAAGAACCAATTCTCTAACTGACGGGAAAAGCCGTATCAAAACCGTTACGTAGTTAAAAGTTCAGAAGAAGAACGTGACAACGTTCTTCTTCTAAACTTTCCACAGCTGAAAATACCCTACTTGGATAAAATTGTAAGGCAATAATATTGTTTGGCATAACGTTTTCGCATAACTTTTATTCGCATAATAATACGTTGTCATAAGGTTGGGTCTTATATCATTTATAGTTATTTGGTATATTTTCATTTCCATAACGTTCACAAGATGTACCTAATAAACGTGAGATATACAAAAAAAATTAAAAAAATGTTTATTTCTTGACCATAGTTGTTTACATTTTGTTGGTGAATGGCGTATACCAACCGTTGATATAATTAATTATTTATTTAGGATCTCCAACAAAAGATGTACACAATACATGACACATAAATAAAGGGCAACATCAGGTACCAAGCAGGTGTACTCCTTCACTTATTTGTTGTGTGTTAACAACTAAGCTAAAGAAATTACAATATTAATAAATAATAGGTAATATATTGAAAAATTATTACAATTTTAAAGGACATAAATAAAGTTAATATAACATTGAAAGATACTTAAATTAAATCAAATCTATTATACACTTCTTATATTTAGACAGAGACTCGCAGATGCCTAGATTCGTAGTTTTAGCAAACGTGTTGTATTGTTTCTTTACATATAACATTTATATCGTCTAAAACTTATTTCGTCTATCGTTTAAAATATATATTATATCATATATTACTTACCCGTGTCATAATAATACTTCGGCATAATGTAATGGTTAGCATAACTGTCTTTTGATCTAATTTATTTTGGCATAATTTGGAGTTGCATAAATAATTATGCGTAAGCTGAGATGCGTAAATAATGTTATGCGTAAATATAGTTTGGATAAACAAAACTACGCCATGTTATATTGTGTTAACATTTTATGCAAATGGATAGGGAACCGGACTTGGTATGTAAAGATGGTCACCCATCCACGGACCAACCGCGACAAGCGTAGCTTAACCTAATCGATCGACCCATGCGGGTAATCCATACTAATATTATAAAAGTGAAAGTAACTCTGTCTGTCCGTCTGTCTGTCAGTCTGTCTGTCTGTATGTAACGTTTTCACGCCTAAACCGCTGAACCGATCATCATGAAATTTGGCAGAGATATAGCCTGGGATATTGAGAAGGACATAGGCTACCTTTTTACGCGATAACCGTCATCTACGCGGGCGGAGCTGCGTGCAAAAGCTAGTAATTTATAAATACGAATGCCGCACCTCTGTAGAACACAATTTAAATTGCTTGTTAGTTTAATTTGCAGTCATTTTCAAAGAACATTTGTAACTACTAACATCGAATAACGAAATGGACATCAAGCAATTACTGTTTTGCGCAAATTGCGTCTATTATTACCATAAGGTGCTATTATACTACAAACTAATATAGAACATGTTTTGGTCCCAACATGGCCACTTTGCTAATATATACTATTGACGACACGGTTGGCGCAGTGGTTAAGCGATTGACTGCTGCGCTGCGTGTCGCAGGTTCGATTCCCGCACGGAACAAATATTTGTATGACCTACAAGTAGTTTTTCCGGGTCTGGCTGTTTGTGTATGTGAGTTTTAAATGTTTGTAAACGCACCCACGATACAGGACAAATTCCTAGTGTGGGGCAAGGTTTAAAAAAAAAAAAAAAAAAAAATACTGTCACATTTATTGCTATCGTGCTATACATTTATTTAATTTTTATATTTTTCATATTCATATTCTCTATTGTGGATCATAGATAGGTAAAATACATACAATGCTCTTATTAGTAAAATTAGGATCAGCTATGTCCCGCCGCTTAGGCATACAATAACAATCACATAAATCAAATTAAAAAGTATTTAAATAATTCAAATCAAAATACACCAATTTCAATAAATGTCAGAAGTAACTATATATTATAGTATTATTATTAACCACAGATTAGTATTACAGATTATTATAATATTATTATTAACCACACATACTAATTAATTGAAACAAAAAAAAGATACCACTAGATATTCAAATAGTATCCTTAAAGTTACTGTACGCATCATGGCTGAGTTAAACTATATTGTGCAAGTGATTTGCCAGTTAGAAAATCTTTTATAGAGTAGTAGCATTTATTTATTTATTTACTAGCTTTTGCCCGCGGCTCCGCCCGCGTGGATGTCGGTTATCGCGTAAAAAAGTAGCCTATGTCCTTCTCCATATCCCAGGCAATATCTGTGTCAAATTTCATGACGATCGGTTCAGCGGTTTAGGCGTGAAAACGTAATATACAGACAGACAGACAGACAGACAGACAGAGTTACTTTCATATTTATAATATTAGTATGGATTTATTAAAACTTTATGCACAAGTAAAAAAACTGTACAAAGGCGGACTTAATGCCTTGGGCATTTTCTCCCAGTCTACCTCAGGGTGATGCAGAGACAATACACAGTAGGTGCAATAATAGAAAACAATTTAGAAGATATTTATAACTAAGATACAAAAGTAAATTATATACATACATACAACAAAAAAATAAAAAGTTATGAGAGTTAAAAGAAAACCTACAACAACTTAATTCGGAGACGAATCTGCCAACTTCTTGTGTATGTGTTCTCGAGTTTTCACTTTAAATATGAACTGATTGGTTACCGTCTTGATATTCTGAGGGAGCGCATTCCAAAGGACAAAGAAAGAAGACTTTATAAACCAGAGCGATGAGAAGGACAACGAAGAAGACGATTATTCTCGGACCGAAGATTCTTGCTGTGTGCAGCGCATAAATATTGACAAAGAGAAGTCAGATAAGAAGGAGAAGTGGGTTTGTGAAGGAGAGAAAACAGGGTTGTCAAAGCCCTCAACGCTCTGCGCTGCCGGATAGGACCGCTACTGCTGCTAGCTAGGACTGCTGTTTGATACAACCCGTTTTCTTGCAAACAGTAGCCGGGGAGTTTGTGACACCACTTATTCTTCTTAGCTAAAACACGTGTTGAAGGAAAAGAAAAGGTTCGGAAAAGTGATTATTCTCAGCTTCATTTGAATAAATTATTTTTGATTGGATTTTGATTTACTTTGCTTTTTAGGATGCCGTAGTCAACTAGGAATCCTTATAGTTTCGCTCTGTCCGTCTGTCTGTCTGTCTTTCCGCGGCTTAGCTCAGAGATTCACAAACAAAACACACAGAAGAAGCACAGGTTCAACCTATTTCAGGCAAATAAGCAACTTTATTATATTTTAATTGTTAAGAAACTTATTGTAAATGTGCCCTTTTTTATAAATAAACGATTATTATTATTATTATTATTCTCAGTACTAGAAAACTGTAATTTAACATGGATATGCATATCAGTCACAAAGTGATAAAATAAATCATGAAATATATTTTTTTTTTGGGTCTCCCCTACACATAAAGTGGGGATGATATTTTTTTTTTCTCGTCTGTCCCATGGTTTGGGGTACCGTTGGATAGGCCTTATAAAAATATTGCGGGTTTGTCAAAACCATTTTTCCATTCAGGGATCCGTTTGCGTAATATTAAGCTCAAAAGTGCTCAAGTGTCTCTCCCTGCCAGCTAATAGGTTTGTTTTTGGATATCGACGGTGAAGTGCCAATACCTCCTAACTTGAATTTTTCTAGAATTCACTTTTTTATCATTTTGAACTTAAAGAGGTTAATCGCATGTTTTAGTGAAATCTCCTAAGTGTATTTTATGTTGTTAAACTATATGTGGAAGTACCTCCAACTAAACCAACGTGCCTATTTTATGGCATTCAGTTTGTGTACATTTTTGACTTTGTCAGTTAGGTGTTATTGGCACTTCCCCGTCAATATGTGAAAAACTTCACGGCAATAGTATATACCTATATAACGTTAAAAGGAGAACTATCACAGCTATGTAAGGTTTACAAGATAAGGAGTAATAGTCAGCCAACTTACATTTGCAGTTGGAATGTATGGGAGAACATGTATTTCAACTACAATGTTAAGTTTGTTCTTGGGATAAATTCGTCCCAACTACGGAAACCTTCATTGTGCGTGGTCCAACACGCACTTGACCGGTTTTTTAAATCTTTTAATAATCTACGATTGCCAATTTTTCTGCCAACCATGTTTATTTTAACTTCTAATCCTTAAATACAGTATTTTATCATCATCATTTCAGCCGAAAGACGTCCACTGCTGGACATAGGCCTCCCCCAATTGGGGGGTTTGCCATTATCGCCACACTTGGCAGGCGGGTTGGCGATCGCAGTATGGTGTTAAAAATGCATAGAGAACGCTGCTGACCGAATGGTCAGCAGCGTTCTCTATGCATTTTTAACACCTTTTTAATACCTTTTTTTAGGGATTTACTAGAGAATTCTAGTAAATCCTTTAGTCGCCTTTTACGACACCCACGGAATGGGGTTGTGCTATTCTTTACGTACGGCACCACACGGACCCGTGTTTTATAGAAGGCACAATATTATCAATAAACATTCACAGGCTTATACTCAGATAATTAAAGAGTCCAAACGTTCTTAATAATTATAATTAATCCTTGATCCGTGTTATCATTAAGAAGGATAACGTTAATTCCACTCACAGCGTTAAGCCTTCTAAGAGAAATGTCTGCAATATCAAGCGACTTATCTTGTAGGTAATCTTCTTAAATTTAATTATGTTTAAACACTACAATCCTTTAAGTAAACTCGAAGTTCTTTAGCCATTATAATATTATAACTTTTTGCTGAACAAAGTTTTAAAAAGTTGTTAGTTTGGAATTGGATTGTGAAACTGATCGGGGGACGTAATTCATCAAACTCGTATAAAAACCACTGGACTCTAATTTAAATTCAAACAAAGGTCCTATTAGTTCTGAACTTGTGACGATGCTACTGATTAGTTTCAAAGCTGTATGCCCTGAATATGTTAATTAAAATTAATATTTTCAGAGCCTATTAATTTGGGTATTTCGCAATAAAATTATGTATATATAGACATCAAAAAAAGTTTGCGATCACTTTGATCAATCTAAATCTTTTATGTTACGGTAGATTATATTATGATTTCTTCTTCTTTTTAGATTATCTATTTATTTAAAAATATAGCCTGACTTAAACCCAAAAGATCACGCGTGGGATGCTCTAAAGCGAGCTGTTTGGAACCGTCAGCCACGTCCCCAGACAGTGCCAGAGCTCAGGGAAGCCGCTATTCAAGAATGGAACAGGCTACCCCAAGAAATGCTGGATAACTTGATTCTCAGCGTGCCCAGAAGGATCACCGCATGTGTTCGAGCCAGGGGAGGAGTTTTAGTATATTGAATATAAACCTTTTATTAATAAATTGTTAAGTTTGGTTAAACAGTATTTTTCTTTCTATCAAATTTCTGTTACAATTACATTATGACTCAATTTTTTTCAAATAAAAAATTGTCTTATTTCAAACAGGGTATTTCTATTTAAAGAAAACACACAACAATGAATTTTTCTTGATAAAGTTCAATTTAAAAAATTATATCAGCTTATGCAAGTGATCACAATTATTTTTGATGTGTGTATGTAGGTACTTACTTTTTTAGACAAACCAAAATTCATAATGAAAACGATTGTACTTTATAAATAAACTAACTGCTCTCCGCGGTTTCACCCACGTAAGTTTCGATTCCGTGGTTTATAGACAAAATTTTGTTACTTTGGGTTACATTATTGCAATTTTCTTAAGAGGGTACACAGGTCCACTAGCGCTACTCTTCAAAAAAAATATTATCTCGTGACTGAGAAGGAATTATGAAAAACGGCTCAATCAGCAACCTCGGTAAGGGTGTCTAGAATTTTATAAATACCTTTTATAAAGTTTCATATTGAGACACGAAGCAACAAAATTCGATCGAAAGAAAAACCGCCACATTCTTCTAGATCGTATTTTTGTTGCAGTATAACTATATTAATAAATAAATAATGTTTCATACGTAATAGTAAAAATACAGGTGTTTGGTGGTGTGCGTTAATTCCAGGACATAAGTTCAGAAGGCTGGCTCCATACAACGAGCGAAAACGCACTCACACATAGACACGCTTCACGTACAGCGAGTGCAAGCGCACTCACGATTGGCATTTGTATGAGATTACAGTACGTACGCGTCTATGTGTGCGAGCGCCTGTTTATGCTCGTTGTATCGAGTCGTCCTTCTGTATCAATCTATTTTGTGTTCGTAATCTGAGCTAATAGTTGTCCCATGGGATTGGATCGGAGCTGTGAATCGTCTTGTCACCCCGCAAGTAGGCCGATCTGGAGCGGCTAAGCCAAAAGTTTACGTCTTTTGTAGTTCCTTGTCATGATTCAAAGGAGTTTTCTTAGTATTGCTAACATGCGATTTAAGGGTGGGTTCTAAAGTATTTACCAATTTCCCATGCATAATCAGCAACATAATGTAATAATTATACTAATGCAGACATAGACTCATAGCACACCTAATGTAAGTGTGGTGTTTCGAACGGTGTCTTATAAACCAGTTTGTGCCAAGTGCCTGAACACCTGAACTTTAGACGATCCCCGCTTTTTCAATACCGGCAAAAAGTACCCAGCTACTGCGGACCGGTACTAAAAACAAGTATATACTGAACCCAAACAATATCAATTGTACAGACGACGGGAAAAGAACGGAAGACAGAAAGTACTCAAAAGTTGTCTTAATTTAGAGATTTACGTTCTGGCACTATCTTGTAGGTGTAAAACCACCCATGTTCCCAATATATGTAACTCTTCTTTTTTTTTCTTCTTTTTTTTAAGGGCTTTATCGCTGAGTGATAACGTCACCCTGTAACATCAGCACAATCAACTAAACCTAAAAACAGATAACACTTACTTTAAAACAAATAATGCCAGTTTGTGCAGTATCCTAGCTTGTTCTGATAAAGGACATGCCAGAATAGCATTACACTCTCCAATATCGTACATATTTATAGGGCCAAGCAAATTAAATCTCAAAGCCCCATTCCGCACACACTCCATCAAAACATGTTGCACATTTTCTACTACTCCACATTTTTCACAGTTGGGTGATGTTACCTTTTTGATCAGAAAACTGAACTTCTTTGATGGAATGTGGCCGGAACGAAGTCTTAGCGCCATAACTAAATCCCTTCTGCTAAGCATATTTTGATCAGTCCAATTATACATTGCCAACCACCAAATTCCCTTTTCTCTTGACCTTTGGTTAAAGTATTCACTCCACATTTCTGTACTCTGCTGCTTTATTACTCTTATATAATCTGTATATAAAGGGGGAACATTTACAGAAATTCCATCTGACACGGCTTGGTTGGCCAAAAGATCTACTCTTTCGTTATACTGAATCTGTACGTGTGACGGGATCCACTGTAAAACTACCGTAATTGACGTTGATCTAATTTGAATATAGACTCCAAAAATTTGAGACACGTGTAGGCTATCGGTACTCCTCGCACGGACGAAGTGCACCGAGCCAAGTGTTGCAGCGCACTCTTCGAGTCTGTAAGAATGACAAACTTATCATGACTAATTGAGTTAATATAAGAAAGAGCCTCTGCTATTGCAATTAACTCGACATGCATAATGGAGATATCAGAATCTATAGCAAGTTTGACATTTGTATTAAATTGTGGATTCCAAACCGCCGCGCCACTACCAGCACTACTCTTAGAACCATCTGTGTAAATCTTATGGAAATCAACATACTCGTCTACTATAAAATTTGTGCAGATTTGTCTCAGACGGTTGCAGTCATAATGTCGTTTAGGCTTAGTTATAGATGGAATATTATATTTAATAGTCTTTTGAACATTGATGTTGCTGACCCATGTCCCCAAATATTATCAAAATGCACTTGAGATTCCACTGACTTTTGGTGAAAGTAAATCTAGAATTAATTGTCTCAAATCGACGATTTGCAGTGAGTTAATGGTTGAATGCTCAGATTCCTACATTTTTAAACGTACTCTTTTTAAATGAACTGGCTTTGAGCTTACAGATAAAACACAAGTAACGATTCAATTTATTTACGATTAAATATTTTAAACCAATTCGTTCATTTAATAAATAAATTGCCAATTCCCAGTCCCGGACAGGAAGCAACGTTCAATGCTACTTTATTTTGTACAACACAATATTGTCACCCAAGTTTCTGAAAGCCTACTTAATTACGAATTACGAAGATAAATAACTGTCGCCAGGATATTTGATGACACTTTGTTGTTACATATATTGATTTGAATAAATATTGTTTTTCTATTAATCCTAACTACTCGTATACCCAAAGTCTCTAATTCAGATAATTTATGTATACAAAGTTATGTCAAGAAATGTCACTGTCAAAATGACACGACGGTGGTGCAAAACCTTTTATCATATTTTTTTTTTTTGTAAATAATTATCTATGAAATTAAATTGAATTAATTATAAGAACTATGCAAACAAAATACCGTTTGTTTCTTTAATCTTTTGTTTGCGTGAAACACTTTATTCTTATTTTCTTTTTTCGCGTAATCGAGTAAGCATAAAATGTTGTTATTTTAAAACGGACCTTAAAAATAACCCTTAATTGTCTCTCTCTATACATAGATAAAGTTTTTATAACCAGCGACAGGTGAATTATTTTCAGCATTTTATCGTAACATATTTACTTCAAGGTTTAGTCGGACATTTAAAACGAACAGAAAATGTCACACAAATGAATCCAGTCTACCCACATGAAGTGATTGCTACCCGCTAAATGACATGGGTTCCATCCGATTGTGTATGGAGTACAAAAAGTGTCACATAATGTAGCCAGTTGAAAAGTCATGGTTTTGATTAAGTATAAAATTCTACACAATATAACTCGAATAAGTACAAGCTTCACACCGCAGTGACGAGGGAATGAGGACTATCGCGGTTGAATTCGCCACTAAAGGCGCTAGTGTAGAGTGAGGTCTCTAGAAATTTCAAATGTGAAACTAAACGTTCACTGTTTCCGGGATTTTTATCGCAAATTGTTACTAATTATTCATAATTGTAAAGATTGTGCCATTCCGGATTAATTATGGCTTAAGATTTTAAGTAACTACTTAGAATCTAATTTCGTAGCACTTGGGGGAAGAATAATATTTTTGTCTGCTAATACTTGCCAATTTTAGGAAAATTATAATCTAAATATTCATTTGATGTTTTAAAATGTAATAAATGTTAAAAGTATTCTAATAATGTTGTAATTTCTTATTTTAAAATTGTGTACACCCTGCCGTATAATACTGTGTGTCATTGCCTAATATTATTGTGTGTGTGGCAACACTGGTGTCACTTCCTTCTTGCCGTCTCTGCCATGAGGTACGAACTGTGTTTGTTTAATACTCTGCTTTATAAATAAATATCTAATATAAAAACAGTGTGTTTTCATGTAAAAATCTCAACAATAAAATAAACATTTTATGAAGTAATGAGTACTTAAACATATCCAAAACATATAAAATAAAAGTACTGGCAGGACCTTACTCAACAGTGGCGCCACCTGGTGAGCACAAAAACGGTAGCCCCCATTGACTGGAAATAAATAACGTCACTCGTGACATTTCGATCTTTTATTACTCTTTTTACTGCTGAAAATGTGAAACGAAACTGAAAAAACTGAAACGTGTAACTTTTCATACATGCAAGTTTTCAACTCACGGCTGAAAATTAAGTAATATGTAGCTGTATAAAACCACGCCGTACAGGCTACACGACACAAATTTTCATTAAATCTCCTCATAATGAAAATTCATGGTATCCATGTGTGACTGTACCTAAATTACCCCAGGCTGATAAAATTTTCGTTTTTCCTAATTATGTTAATATTAGTGTAAAGATCAGCTTCCCTTCACGGGAAAGGAACGTGCCCCTCTCTCCGCACGTTCCTATAGGGTTCGTCCCCAGACTTGGACATCTCTTGGTATTCACCAAAGCTCCTAATTTAACTAGCCTAAACTAGGACTCTCTCCTCTCGTGGTACAGAACCGACTGTCCCTGACTTAAAACTTCAAACTTCGTAATTCCCTAAAAACATGACGCGAGCGCGGGCCTTTCACTCGTTCCCATGCTTTCGGATATTTATTGCCGCTTCTGTAAAAGATCTCAATTGTTTCAAGAGTAAATTTGAGCCTGCTGCCTCAGCCCAACAGACGCTAACCAGATGTGGCCATTGTTCCAATGGTTCTTAGAATTTTCGGAAGTCATATTGTTTTACAATTTTAAGGAATAGGATATTTTGTTCGTTTCTTTAGAATTTGTTGAGTTATTGCATTCGACCTATCAGCTTTCTTCCAAGTAGTTTGTGTTCACATTAAATAGAGAATTTATGTGGTCCTAAGAGGTCCGGACCATTTGCCGGTTTTTAAAATTAATATAATATTTTGTTATTATATTGGAGAACGTGACAGACAGTCACATATGTGTAGCGTTCAGAAAAATAATCATAATAAAAGGAAATGTATGCAGCTCTATGATCTGTTCCAAAAGTATCTAATGAAATTGTAATCAAATGGATCAGAATACGTACTCAGAGGATTACAGTTTGAAGTGCCACTTAGAAATTGAGTGCTATATTTTGATTATTAGAATACTTAAACCCGAAATTCTAATTTTAAATCACCTTAAAGATATTTTTCGTTTGTTGATTGAGGTTAATTTTGTAATCTTAATTTTAGTTGATGATTTTTCAATTACAATTTAAGAGGGCGTACAACGATCCACTAACGCCACTCCTTTAAAAAAATATCTTGTGACTGAGAAGGAATTATGAAAAACGGCTCAATAAGGAACCTCGGTAAGTGTGTCTAAAATTTTCTAATACCTTTTATAAAGTTTCATATTGAGACACAAAGCATCAAAATTCGATCTAACGAAAAGCGGCCGCATTCCTCTAGATCTGTGTTTTTTAACCTGTGGGTCGCGACCCCCTAGTCCCCTAGTCGCCGGTACTTTAAAATTTAAATTTTAAAGTGACGGCGAGCCCCTTATTGGACCTCATAAATATAAAATCATAGTAGTTCAAAATGTTATAATTGTTAAAAAAAATATTGGCTTAGGTTAACACAAATCAACAAATACCTAGTAGTCACATGAAGTATTAATGTGAAGTTGAACATACGCACCCATTCACATTATTGTGATGGTTGCGCCTGTTTCTCGTTAATCAATATTTTTTTACACATACGATTAACTCGTTCTCTAAATTTCGTCGATTTCTCTGTTTGCCTTTTAATTGAACCATCGATGAAAACGTTATCTCGCACAAGTAGGAGGTTCCAAATGGAATTAAACACTTCGAAACTTATGTGGTTAATTTTGTGACAGACTTGAATTCCAAGTTAGAAACCGCGAAGGGTAGGGGGTCGTGAAATATTTTTCCAGACTAAGGGGGCCACACTATGAAAAAGGTTGAAAAACACTGCTCTAGATCGTATTTTGTTGCTTCGTGTCTCAATAAGTCTGGATTTATAAAGTCATCCCCTAACACAGTGTTTTTATCTCACGAAACAACGCGCGTTTTACTTGTGGTAACCAAGTGTACGAACACGATGTGAATGTGTGTGTAAGCGTAGGAGCTCTCGGTACCCGTCCAAGACACGGGTAAAGTCGGAAATTAGTGTGTGTTATGTGCTGACGATACTCATCTTCACGCACAAATTCACAGCATGGTCACACTTGGTTACCAAAAGTGTAGCGCGCGTCGTTTCATGAGATAAAAATATTTTACACGAGTAAGACATTACTCGCGTTATACTATACACCTCTATCTCTTTGTAAATTACAATTTAAGCGTAGTATAATGTTACGTTATGTTTCCAGGACCTTTGTAGTTGTATGTAAACTTGGCTTCTGTGTAGGTAACGTTATAAGCTTCTGTGAACTTGTTCTAGTTCTAGACTTTAACACTATACTAATGAGGTACATTGAGCCCTACTACAGCAACTTTAGTCTTCAAGTACATAGTGTACTGTATGTATTTGAGAAATTGGTCTCATTAAACCTTACCCAGCTTGTACCCAATGTTTAGAATTTAGTTTAGGGTTTCATGTCCTGATTTTGTACAGTCAAGGAAATTAATTGTTAAGCAAATTGACACCCTAAGTCAACTTTCCGCGTTCTACTAACTTTCTGCTTTTTTGACACCTGTCAGTTGTACAAGATTTGGAACTAATAAAGTTTAAATTCGTAAAACACATATTCGTTTGTATGAAACTGACATGTGTCGGAAAAGCGTTCTCTTGGTGGACGGAATATATATAGAATAGAATAGAATCGCTTTATTTTGGACACAAATATCCGTATAGTGTTAGTAACATACAAAAAATAACATATTGTCTAGTGCTAGTAAAAATCAACCTCCGCACAAACTGCTGTACAATCGGAGAGCCGAAGCTCTCAGCTACAGTTTTCAGGATGCTGTTTTGACTGCCCCTCACTCTCCTCAGTAGCGACGCACTTTTTTTATTTGCGTATAATTCCATAGAAGCCGTCGGTGCGGGCTCAAACATTTCCGACGCGCTACAGTAACGAGGCAGCCTCAATAACATTCTGAAAGCATTGTTATATTGGACGCGCAGGACATCCAGCGATCTCTTAGTACAATTGACCCATAAATTGCCCGCGTACAAACTTTGGCAATAAGCCTTGAAAAGTGTTACTTTTATTTGGTTTGTACACCGCGCAAATCTAGGCGACAACATATTGCTCCGGACCGCTAGAGCCCTGCGCCCCTCTCAATGTCTACATCGTCCCTGAGATCAGCGGCAAGACAACACCTAGGTATTTAAAAATTTACATCCTATTAATTGGTGACCCGTTCAAAAGAAACTCGGGTCCTTCTCCACGGCTTATTCACCGTGGCATTTTAGTCGTCTTACAAAGACAGCCCACTTCATATATCCAATGACTACTAATCATTCATGTAATTTTTTTAGTTTTTTAATTATGACGCATGACATAGATTAAAACACCCTGTTACGAGTGCAGTCCGAGCCTTGTGATACAAGGGCGCCGCAGAGTGGATTTAGATTAAGTTTAACTTGCAATAGTAAGAAACACATTTTTGCGTTAGGGTGAATGAACTCTGATAAAGATGTCGCCGCTCAATTGTTCAAAAAAAAATTTTTTTTTTTTACATGAATGATTAGTTGTCATTGGATACATGAAGTGGGCTGTCTTTGTAAGACGACTAAAATGCCACGGTGTATAAGATGTATCTATTCATACACGATATATTTTGAGAGGACCATCTATAGGTGGTAAAAATGCCATAGCAGCAAAAAAAAAATTATATAAGTGTTTTATATTTTTACATAATTATTATAATTTTAAAATTGCTCGAGACATTTTGCAAAGGAGTTGCATTTTCCAAAATTTTACTTATTCTATGAATGACCCGCCCGGACGCGGCGACGGTGGCGGCACGAGCGAGGTGAATTTATTAATTAATCATTATATCAAGTAACTACATTTTATTTTATTTTTTTAAATAATATTCTCAGATTAAAAAAAAATACTTTTTCATGGCTTCTTTACCACCTACAGGTGAATCTCTTAGAATATTTCGTGTTTGAATAGATATACCCTATATATGGCAAGCAAAGTCGATGTCGTCAATGTCAAAAATGAGTTGGAAAAGTTAAAAAAAAAAATGGCCGCGTTAAAGCCATTTCATTAAACGAACGTCAAAGAATGACATTTCTGATTTGGATAAATGAACAATTTAAGTTGGCAGTAATTTTGCTAAACAATAAATTTCGCTAACTTTACCGACCTATAAAAAGAGTAGGTATTGCTATCTTGTACATACATACATACTGTAGCATAATAATAATTAGTCGATTTCTTAAAGTAATTAATTATCTGTGGCAGCATTTGGTCTATCTATAGCAAAAAGCTGCCAATTCTCTTAAGTGTTCGGGAATGTTCTTTAGGAGACTATTAAAGTCCTCGGAACATGGAAATCATTCCTTTCCACATCTAACCTGCCTACCTTATACAACGAACCCCTTGAGATAGGGTCTATTGTGTTCTATGTCCCGGCAGCCACGCCTTGTCTTATGTAATTATTACGGGGCTGTCGGCAATTTATATTCACGGTAATCTAAAGCTTATTTTACCGAGAACAATCTGCTTGTATAATTCTAACCTATGCACCTCTATTGTCATTTTCTGTTCACCACTATTGCAAAGCTGTCATCCAGCTACTTAAACTGCATTGCATGTGTGTGATCAGGACCCCTATGGTTCAAGGCTACGCCTACTGCCTGTGCATCTAATTTATCTTTGTAAACCACTGCGATGTGTGAGCTTCCATTGCCTTCCACTTTCCATGCTTGCCTTGGGCTACAGCAGCACGCATCGCAGAGACTTATGGGAGTCTTCCTGGAGCTTACGGGCACCCCCTTGCGCTGATTCCAGGGTTCTCTACGTATCTTCTTCTACCTGACGCTGCCGGCTGTTCTACGGCTAGACGCCGCTACAGCGTCAGCCGGGAACAGCACGTGCCCTTCAACACCTGGGCCTTGTGGGCCACTACTGGCTCCCACGTGGCCACTACAGCCACTGCCACCGCTCCACCTGCACTTAGGGCGGTGAGCGCCTTGCCACGTGGGCACTACAGCCACTACCTACTGCTCCACTACCTGCACCAAGGGCGGTGAGTACCGTTTGCTCCCTGCCTACACTGCTTCTGCGGTGCCAGCCGGATGGTCCAGCCAGGACAGTAATTCTCCCTCTCTAATCTCTGCCAGTGAAAGAACTCTAAGATAAGAACTTACACCCTGAACCTGTGAACGTGATAATAAGTGGTATCTGTCTTTTTTATTTACTACCACGATATCCACTACATCACAATACATAAACTCAGTTCTTCTTCCCCTTCTTCTTGCCATGTGGTCCAAGTTATTAAGAAAATGCTCTAATTTAACATATATTTTTTCCAAATCATTAACACAAATCGTAAGGACGTGATCTTGAGTATAAAATCATTAAAAGTTGATTATCGTCGCCTTAAGTAAAATTATAACTAACCCTATTGACTTTGTCTGAAATGAAAATATTCTACTCTAAATATAAATAAATGTTCTTTGTCATCTAAAAGAAAAAGATGGCAAACACAGACTTTTACATTACCTAGCTACTCCTTGTATTTTCGTGTCCATCTTTGGTACGTAGGAGTTATCAAATTTGTAATTGGCTACGTACCATGTAAACTTTATTTTCTAGTAAGAAAACATTCGGTATTTTCTTTTCTCTCTAAAGAAATACAATTTCTTACTAACTATTTAACATTATATACATAGTAAGGGCGTTTGTCCACCGCAGCCGTCACCGGGACGTGACCGAGAAACGAGATTATTCGCCCCAAACATGACGTCCCGGTGATGGCGATCGTGTGTCCACCGCGACCGAACTCGGCATGATAGATAAAACAAAAACCGGGTGAACTACGTGGAGCGACGCCAGTGTTTAGACAATATCAAACGTGTTTTGTATTGCCCGCCCCGCCCCGTCACAATTATGGTCTGAGTTACTCCAACCCAGACTCGAAACCCAGGCAGCCATAACGGCACTCGAGTGATAGACGTGTGACGGAAACGCGGCCATAGTAAATGTATGTATCGCTACTTTGGCACCGACACCTCGTTCTTGGTGACGGCGGTGGTAGACAAACGCCCTAAGCATTTAACATTTTCGGTACATCAACAATAAATTCAGCTTCTAGTAAAGCAAATATTAATCTAGAAGAGAAATATTTTGAGCTGTTGACACAAATGCCCCGAGGTCTAAATCAATACTACGAGTATATGTATTGCTTTTACTATGTTTTGCTTTTATCTTTTATGTAATTGTATTATTATTTATTTAAGGCTTACCAGGCTAGTAGAATATTGAATGGATAAATTATAATTATACTAGCTTCTGCCCGCGGCTCCGCCCGCGTGGCTTTTTCTAAAATAAAAGTAGCATAGCAGGATACACAATTCCACCGTACATTATTTTGTTATATCTCAAAGGGTTTAGACAGCGTTTTCGTTGAAAGCTCCCAGACGGCTTATTTTTTTTCCGACACCTCTAACAAATATAGTTAATAAATACAAATATGTAAACAAAAACTTAACAAATTATATACTAAAACCTTCCTCGAGAAGCACGCTATCCATTGGTGAAAACAGCATGAAAATCGGTGCAGTAGTTTTTGAGTTTAGCGCGAACAGACAGACAGACAAACGCAGCGGAGGACTTTGTTTTATAATATGTAGTGATTATACTAGCTTCTGCCCGCGACTTCGTCCGCGTTATTTATTTATTAAAACACTTTAAATCAATCATTACAGGTTCTAATGCGATACTTAAGCCTACATATAAATCTCGATGCTTTCTTATTATTAAATAACTAGCTTCTGCCCGCGACTTCGTCCGCGTTAAATTTCTTGTTCCCCGACCCACCCCGTCGCAGCAGATTGATAATGTGAAAACGAAGTAAAAGCACTGCCCGTGCTTTTACTTCGTTTTCACATTATCTTTCATTTAAAAAAAAATTGTGTCCTAGTTAATAGGAATGTAATTCTTCCTCAAGAATTGGTCTGTAAAATGCAAAAAGATTTTTTCAATTCCAACTCGCAGTTCCAGAGATTAGCGCGTTCAAAAAACAAATAACCGGCCAAGTGCGAGTCGGACTCGCGCACGAAGGGTTCCGTACCATCCGTACAAATCCTTACTAATATTATAAATGTGAAAGTAACTCTGTCTGTCTGTCTGTCTGTTTATCTGTCTGTCTGTCTGTCTGTCTGTCTGTATATTACGTTTTCATGCCTAAGCCGCTGAACCGATCGTCATGAAATTTGGCAGAGATATAGCCTGGGATATGGAGAAGGACATAGGCTACTTTTTTACGCGAGAACCGACATCCACGCGGGTGGAGCAAAAAAACGGCAAAAGAATCATGTCCGTTGTATGGGAGCCGCCCTTAAATATATTTTTTCTGTTTTTTAGTATTTGTTGTTATAGCGGCAACAGAAATACATCATCTGTGATAATTTCAACTGTCTAACTATCACGGTCCATGAGATACAACCTGGTGACAGATGGACAGACAGACAGACAGACAGACGGACAGCGGAGTTTTAGTAATAGGATTCCATTTTATCCTTTGGGTACGGAACCCTAAAAACTAAGTCTTCAGCTTTAGAATAGACTACCTCGCAGAGTTGATCATTATTTTGCTGCGGAGTTATTATAAAACAGTTATATCTCCTAAGATATTCATTGAAATTAAATGATGTAAGGGCAACTTTGTTCAAAATTAAATACTTGTGATGAATAACGTATTTATTTGGATAAGGAATAATACCATGTTTATGAAAACTCCTATGCAAATAATGCATTAATTTCGGACAAATTTGATTACCATAAAAAAGGTTATAGTGAGTCAATCTTAACAGATAGACATATGATGTCGCGGACTTTTTTTTTAGAACATTTAAAGAGGAACAATTCCATCATACATAATATTTGCGTAACGTAATCCGTTTACGCAGCGCACGCAACGGAAGCTCTCAAAAAGGAAAAAAAAATGCAACATTTTTCATTTATGCTCCGCTCCTTTTGGTTATAGCGTGATGTTATATAGCCTATAAGTTTCCTCGATAAATGGACTATCCAACACAAAAAGAATTTTTCAATTCCACCTAGTAGTTCCTGAGATTAGCGCGTTCAAACAAACAAACAAACTCTTCAGCTTTATATACTAAGTATAGATATAGATATATATAGATATAGAATAGATTATTATTATTACCTATATCATTAGAGCTTATTTAAAAGTAATGTTTAAATAATGTATCATATTATATTTAGTGAGAAGGCAGTCTTGACTTATTATCTTACTATTGTTATCACATCGTTTTTTATATGGGTACTATCCGGCTTATTCCACAAATCCCCCCTGAAAATCCCCCTTAGGAGGAAAAGTGGAATCTGAAAATAGTCTAGAATTCACCCCTGATTATCCCGCTAAGGGGGGAAAACAAACTTATAATAAAAAATAACTTATTCCAAGTGATTTTTTTACATTAGGGTTCAGTTTTTTCCACTGAGGATGCTCTCAGTGGGGATTAGTGAAATAAGCCGTACTATCGCAGTCACATAAACAAACCACATCATGACCACATCTGTTTATCGCCCTTTATGCGAACATAATTTTTTTTTTTTTTTTTCCTATATTTATGTGATTAGTGATTTAAAAAAGTTTGCTGGAATTTGTACTATAGTGATAGTACAAATTCCAGCAAACTTTTTTAAATCATCTACATATTTTTCTTCCTATATTAACCGTCAATTTATCGGACAAGCCAAAGCAAATAACTTGGCCAATTTTCAGGCAGCGGCGTCTTCATTCAACCGATATTCAGGAATTGACTGAATATAGTCGAAGAGAATTTTCTCAATTGGATGTAATGATACAAGTGCTAGGTTTGTAGGAAGTACTTTCGTACGATGACATAATTTATTAAAATGGTTGTTGATTTCGTTGGTAGCGAAGCGACTTCTAAAAAATATTTATAAAATATATCAATCTGCCTAGCCTTTTCCCAACTATGTTGGGGTCGGCTTCCAGTCTAACCGGATGCAGCTGAATACCAGTATTTTACATGGAGCGACTGCCTATCTGACCTCCACAACCCAGTAACTGGGTAACACGATACCCCTTGGTAAGACTGGTTGTCAGACTTTTTGGGCTTCTGACGACCCTTAACGACTGTCAAAGATCCACGAATGACAGCCGGGACCAACGGCTTAACGTGCTTTCCGAGGCACGGAGGAGTCTCGGTATGTAAAGATGGTCACTCATCCACTGACCAACCCCGGCAAGCGTAGCTTAACCTGACGGATCGACCCGTGCGGCTGTTATTACTTAGCCACGAGCTCCTCAAAAAAATAATAATATATAAAAATAAAACTGAAATTCTTGGATTACATGACTATTTAGATGCATATTTATTGAAAATTAATGTTTAACTCCCGATAAAAATAAATATTTAGGGTGTAAAAGGAGGGATGGTGTGAGTTACTTAAAAAAAAATACATTAATTTTAATACAGCTTTTTTTTTGTAAATTAAGTAGATACCCTGATGATATCCTGATTATAATAGGCGTAAATATTACCTCGGCTACTTAAGTATAATATTCATCCGATTCTATAGTAAAAAAAAAACACTAGAAAGGAAGAAAGAAAAAACGTTTATTTGCGGTAAACATGACGCAAAAAAAGAACACAACACAAATAAAAAATAAGTTTGGGGGACTATACTTGTCGTTTCCGGAGTCGCGGGATTTTTACGATCGATACAAAAATGCATTCCATATTAGTCAACATCTCAACTTTGGGTGAATATGCATCCGAATATCCGATCTCTATTTATCACACAAAATGATAATTAAAGAGTTAAATAAAGCACCAGAGAAAACAAGAACGACTCCAACTTCAGTATTGGTTTACTTTGACAGTTGAGATGTGGACCATTAATCATGAGATTCACACTTCGCTTGTTTTATTGCATCGACCCCGGTTCGAATATAGGTACTCGTAATAATGTAGATACGGTCTTCGAAACTTCGAAATCTAGTAGGGATATGTAGGTATATTGAATGATAACTATGTAATACTTCAACTGAATGAGACTAAATTTAAATCTTGTATAAAACGCACACTATGCAGGCAGGCATATTATAAGTTGAGGGATTACATCGCTGATAAAAATGCTTGGCTGAACGCTTGTCCTGCTCCACAACCTCAGCTTGTTGATTAACATTAATTGACAATCATGTTGGAGCTGCTGAAGAGTGTAAGACTATCTTTGCATTGTATAAACTCAATCTCCTTTGTATTATATAAATGCATAGCACAGGTACTATAGAGGTCCTATATACTATAGAGCTACCATTGACCGGGTACTATGTCTTTCATTGACTTGAATGTGCCCTGGCGGTTGAAAGTATGTCATGCTCACTTAAAGGTCTCGCTGATGGTGGCGTGTGTGTTGGATCATTTAGCTCCCTTCAAAGTGGTTGAGCTGAATGGTGCTAATCCATGCGTCATGTTCGTGAACGGGCGCCGTCAGTTGGGACTGGTCATCTCTTAGCTGCCACGGGTTATTTTATTTTATTTTATTTCTATTTGTTGTACCTACGCTTGACGCTTTTAACGTGTAAGTTTTTAAGCTATTGCATAGCTTCTATCGCGGGCCTTGAGCGCGGGGACCGAATCCAGAAATTCCGTAACGAAAAAACCTCACGCTCCCCACTCCGACGGTTTTACTACACCAGTACCCTCTAGTGATCTAATAATTTCTGGCAGTTCTTTTTTCTGTGTACTGCGTATTTTATTTTATTCTTATAAATATTAGTTTATAAAATTATGATCTTCACAAAAAGTGATTGTTGATAGTGGGGTTTGAACTCACGACCAGTCGATTACGAGTACATTCAGTTCCCCTGTTGCACCGCAAGGCTACAATGACTTAATTAAAGCTTGCCAAATAGTTGATACCATTCCAGTTGAACAATTTTTAAACTTGACTAGACGGTTGGAAATGACTCATGTACATGGAATTTTTTCGCTGTCAAAACAGTTTGTCACTCTTTTTTTATTTAAAATTACTTTAGGTTCAACATTTTCGTCTATTTTAAAGTTGTTATTATGCTTATATTTGAATAGTATTTGACTTTGTTTACGTAGTTATACACTTTTACGACGTTCAGCACTTATTTATTTTGTTTTTAAGCTATTGCATAGCTTCTATCGCGGGCCTTGAGCGCGGGGACCGAATCCAGAAATTCCGTAACGAAAAAAAAAAAAAAAAAATATCAAAGAAAAAGAAATACTGCATAAATAAAATAAATAAACAATTATAATTGCATAAGTTGATACAAAATGCTATGCAATAGCTTTACCGCGGCAGTCCCCGAGTGCCACACGTCTTTTTTATTATTTTTATTTTTACATCGTTCTCACTTTTAGTTATAAATTCAACTTTATAGATGTGACGAATACTTTTGTAACAATTTAATTTAAAAGCGTGTCCATGGAGTTTCTTGCCCGTTCTTCTCCATAGGTACCTACGCTTTGGAATGGGAATGTAGCTTAATTTTTCTTACTGACCGACTCCTTGACAATTCAAAAGTGCCTGTAAATGGTTTAATTGAAATAAATGATTTGAGTTTGAGTTTGAGTAATATTGGTGACAAATGTATGCCGTAAACTAGTATGATCTGGAGTTAAACCCAAGACTTCAATGTCATCACCAGGCAGTGGGCTCATAGTGAGTGAGACTTGTATTACCCAGGAGGGAACTTGGTTGTGGAGGGCAGATAGGCTATCGCTCCATGTAAATTACTGTTATTCAGCCAGTTAGACTGGAAGCTGACCCCAAAATAGTTGTGAACAGGCTACGTTGATTGATTGGTGACAAATCGTAGAGCGTAGATGTCTTTGATACATGATTGATTGGTCAGACGTACCAGTAAAATTAGTCATACCTTGATTTTAAATGTGCCTTGTATGTATCTCAGAGTTTACCTTGAGAGGTTGAGACTCTTTAACCGGTCTTTCCTGTGGTTGTCTTAAGCTCCTAAAAACTTAAAGCCTCCAGCCAGGGCGTAAAACTTATAAACTAAATGACTGCGCGCTAAAGGCACCCCCTGTGGGATACGAACCTCGGCTCAGGGCAGAGTCGGAGGGAGGATGGCAAGGGACCGACGGTGGCTGGATAAAATCAGGGTTATAATTATTATCAGGGGAATGTAATGCTACAGGCTCAGCTATGGCGCGGGCTGGCGCTTCGCTTACGCAAGGGTCGGGGAGGAACATTTGTAGCAATCAGTACTAAAATAAAAAACTAAAGTAATCTTTTAAATAAAAGAGCAACATGGTAAAAACTAAATACTAATATTAATTATCAATCTTATTAGACTTCAATTAACACTAAATCATTTTAAGTTATTTTATAAAATTGATAATAATACGTACAAGTATACAAAAGAGTATGTACCGTGTGGTGCCGGACGTAAAGAATAGCACCACCCCATTTCCTCCCGTGGGTGTCGTAAAAGTCGACTAAGGAACTTACTAGAGAACGGACAGCAGCGTTCTCCATGTATTTTTAACACCATACCCAAAAGGGGGGAATTTGCCATAATCGCCACGCTTGGCAGGCGGGTTGACGGCAGGTTGTTCGGGGACAGCAGTGGACGTCTTTCGGCTGTAATGATGAATGAAAAAATCATAAAGGGAGGGGAAAGAAAAAATCAAAGGGCATCAAAAAATTCTTCCGCATCGCTGTCATCAGGAAAAGTGCCTAAAAGGCTGGCAGCATTGCCACGTTGTATGGCAATGCTGATTCTTTGGGCAAGAAATAGGCCAGCCCTCTGGTCACGTGAAGAGTCGACTAATCGTTTGGCGATGTCTCGAAATACCAAGTGGGCACTTGGACTCCACGGTCCTAGTGTTTTAACCTCAAACGGCTCAAACATATAGGTCCCAATAAGGTTGTTATATTTGCGCCGTTTTTTTTTTAATCAATCGTAAAGATTGGAGGGAAAAAGCTCTCTTCAGATTTTTAGGATAATAAATCGACTTTCTTTCCAAAAATAAAGCAACTCCAGCAAAAAGCCTTAATGAGGTAACGTCGTGTATTTGAATGGTTTGATGTTTCAACGCAATTTATTCCTGAAAAACTCTGAAACTGGGTTAATTTGCTTTAGAAGATTGATCCGAACGTACAAGTCGAATGTATGTCGATGTGGTATTAGAGATCTCATCTTATATTTGAGCTCGTAAAAGGAAGCATGGTAAGAAATGAAATCAATTTTCATGTTCGACAACGCGGTATTTTCTTTTAAAAATGGTTCTAGATTTTAGACTTGTATTAAGTAGGTATACCTACAGCAGAAAGTTTTTAAACCATGCTTCGTTGCTAACCCACGTTATTTATGAATTTCATTTTATTAGTTTTTCTTTTTACAAAAAAAAAAATATCGTTAGGGTGAAAATGTCGTTTTAACTCACGCTAATCTAATGATGAAAACACAAACCGACACAAAGTCATTTTTAGGCGTTTTTAATGCAAAGACTTGCCTCGTGATACAATTTCTGCGACAGAGCCCACATATTTGGGGTGATACTTATACACTGAGACCACACTAATGTGTATTCACCCTACGTCGAATAGTCATTTGCTTTTCAGTTTTTTGTTCGATTTTCCATTCAACCAACTCTCGACAGAAGCCGAAAAGTCTAACGAAGCTCGCTGTTCTTTTTTTTTTTCTTTTTTTCTTTTATTAAAATGGAAACTAAAAATAAAGATCCCGAATTCACTGGCTCGGTCTTGTCTGAAGCTCACTTATTAGTAGGTACAGTCGATAGAACGTCTGTGGGAATACTTTGATCTTGAGCCACAGATTAATACAGATGGGACACTCCGCAAAATCATTTAAATAAAAACCGGACAAGTGCGAGTCGGACTCGCGCACGGTTTCCGTATCAAAAACCTTAGTTAGTTAAGTTTATTCTTGGGATAAATTCATCCCTACTACGGAACCCTTCATTGTGCGTGGTCCAACACACACTTGGCCGGTTATTATTTTATTTTTATATTTGGGTTGATTGAATGAAAGGTAAATTGCGGTTTAGGATTTATGACGTAAAAAAACTACTTTCTAGATCTCGTTCAAACCAATTTTCGGTGGAAGTTTATATAAACTTCCACCGAAAATTAAAAAAAAAAATATGATGTACATTACCATATGGTAATGTACATCATATTTTTTTTTTAATACTTTTTACAGACATTTTACCACTTTGGAAGTGTCTCTCGTGCAAACTATTCAGTTTAGAATAAAATTATATTAGAAACCTCAATATCATTTTTGAAGACCTATCCATAGATACCCCACACGTATGGGCTTGATGATTTTTTTTTTTGTTGAGTTTTAGTTTTAAGTATGGGGAACCCCAAAAATTTATTGTTTTTTTTTTTCTATTTTTGTTTGAAAATCTTAATGCAGTTCTTCATCTACTTACCAAGTTTCAATAGTATAGTTCTTATAGTTTCGGAAAAAAGTGGCTGTGACATACGGACGGACAGACAACAGACATGACGAATCCATAAGGGTTCCGTTTTTTGCCATTTGGCTACGGAACCCTAAAAAGCGACTCCTGCTACAACACAATAAAGTGCAATTCAGGTCGCACAACGCTTATTACCAACAGTTATATTCACCTACAAGTTGCCTCTCTTTCTATCGCGTAACTCTTATACCGGCGGCGCGCGGCAGTCCTACTTAAATGGCCCTATGAGATGTTTGCATCTGAGCCTATCAAGCACAATGATCACAGCTACTACTTTTATTTGATTGAGATTTGAAACGGGATCTTGATTGGAGTTATCACAAAACCTATTTGCAGCAATCAAGTCAAAACATAGTTGCTCCAACCAAGATTATTAGATTAAAGTTTCAATGATCTTTATTGAAGTAATCAAAATGCTTGATTGACACAACTAACATAATTTGTTACATTTAACATTTTTTTAACTTGTCTCTTTTTTAATTCTTCTACAATGATGACATGTTAAGGGTAATCGAGAAACTTGTTTGAGCGTTCAATCATTTGAACTAGTATTGCTGCAATCATGTCGTGATGATCAACTTAACTAAGATTTTAATTAATCTAAATAAGATATCGTCAATCAAGCTAAAAAGTCACTTGATTGGAGTGCATTTTTTTTATTATTATTTTTTTCAGTGTAAACTGCGGTGTCTCCCATCTGTACTAATCTGTGCTTGAGCTGGCCTATTGAAGTACGGAATTTCAAGAGAGTGAGAGGCCCGCTTTTAGTGGTGCTGCCATTGACGTTCGGTCTCCTATGCTAATGCCAATTAATCTTCCCGCGTCTGGATGGATGAAGGATTATCGATTTCGCTCATCCAAACGTGAAGACCGGCTCCATAAGCTTTTGATTAATCGATGCTTAATTAACGAAGCATAGATCACACACAAAGTGTAAAATTGCTTCTGCAGATTGCACAGAGCACGGAATGCCACGCCGCGTCTAGACAGAGACGGTAGGACGTACAAATAAAATTCATGTCACCGAAAGTGCTTGACCGCATTATTTCTGACACGGCCACTATTCAAATCAGTCTCAGTCAGTTTCTACGAGTATACGTCCGCGCTCGATCAACCGCGCCATTTTGTTTTGTCAATATAATTCCTGTGACACAATTCCACAAATGTTTACCAACAACGCCCCTCTGTCAATGATAAAATGATAAATGATTTTATTTCTGTAAGTAAATATGTACGTTTGACGTGTAAAAGTGTAGGTACCTATGTATTTGTACAAACACTTTTACACGTCAATCATATTTTAAAAACTTGATGAGGTCGGCGTTTCCTATCTGACTACTCTGAGAGAAGGGCCGAAACAAACTCTAAACGGTAATAAGCGGTTTGTTTGGAAAGTGTGGACAAGGCCGCCTCTAGCAGCAGCCGCCGAGGCATATCCATACTCTGTGGTAAATTGCAATTTGATTGCCTCAAGCAGTATTGCGAAACATAAACGCAGTTTCACAGTCTGCATTCGCAAGCTTTAAACGAAAAGCTGTTTAGAATGATGGAGTTAAATTCAGATTCAATGACAATGATGCTGATTCCCTTGTAAATTTAGTTTAGTTTGTGAAACTAAACTAAATTTAAGTTCAGTGCATCTTTTTCTTTCTATTTCATTAAGAAAAGGACAGAAGATATATTTTAGTTTAGTCCTGTCAAATTAATCAGCGTCTGTCACTACTCCATACAAATTTAGACGTGATTAAAAACTTGTCTACTAAAATTACGTCAATTTACGTCATGCGCTGATTAATTTGACAGAACTAAACTAAAATTTACCTTTTGTCCTTTTCTTAATGAAATAGAAAGAAAAAGATGCACTGAACTTAAATTTAGTTTAGTTTGTGAACAAGGGAATCGGCACCATTGGCGAAACAAAAAAAGATAGATATTCTAGATATTTTATTTGAATACTGGCCCAGACTGTTTATTTGCTGTTGGCAATATTATAATGTTTACTCAATTTATATTCTCTTGACATTCTGTCATAATTTTCCGCAATAAATTTTGTGTGAGCCAAGGAACCATATGGTCTGACAGTATATGGTCTGCTATCCTTCGTTTCTTTCTACCATTACTCTTGTGTATATTACCCTCTCTGTCTCACAAATATTTTTATTCCGTCGTCTGTAAACTTGGCACGCTCTTTGCCAAAATATTTGCGGGTCAATAAACTGTTGTATTAAGTTTACTGGGACAAAGTTCTCATAACACACCACATCAAACTGCCTAGTGCACATCTTTCGTCTATTTTAAGTGATTTCTAGACTAGGTTTTAGGTTCTTGGCAAAGAATAGACTCATTCTTTTTTCTCGTTCATCATCATCATCATTTCAGCCGAAAGACGTCCACTGCTGAACATAGGCCTCCCCCAATTGGGGGGGGGGGGGGTTTGCTATAATCGCCACGCTTGGCAGGCGAGTTGGCGATCGCAGTATAATATTAAAAATGTATAGAGAACGCTGCTGCCCATTCTCTAATAAATCCCTTAGTCGCCTTTTACGACACCCACGGGAGGAAATAGGGTTTTTCTCGTTAGTAAAGGCAATAATAAAACGGATTAGGCCCCGTTCACAACCCCAAAGTGATGCGAGTTGTGACATGACATGCGCGTCACCTATTTCCGTCCGTCGCTTCGCAAGTTGCGTCGCGGTAACTCGTGACATGCTCAAACAACTTCTTTAATTTGTTTTCTCCGCAGTGGCTTTCGCAAGACGCGTATCGCTTGAGCGTTGAGTTCGTACCCACAGGGTGACCCCCAGTTTGTGCAAGGTTGATCAAGTTTCTGATCAGAAAATCTGATGGCACATCTCTTGTACAGTGGCCAGCATAACAAGCTACACGAAACTGTCAAATTTCTCCGTACGATTTTAAACTTTAAAATGTTGATATTAAAGTTCAAAATCGAACGAGAAAATTTGACAGTTTGTGGTAACTTGATGTGCTGGCCACCGTACTTAAGCTTTATGATTGGTTGCGAAAAATAACAACAACCAATCGGAAAACTTACATGACAGACAGTAAGAATATTTGAATTGAAGAATACAATAAAATAAACAGATGAAATAGAAAAATCTTTGTATTGAACTGCACTGCTATTCCGTAGAAATCTCACCGTGAAAACCTAGGTGAAGTGGGCTTGAATTAATGAGTTGTCAATAGTGTCAATCCCTAGTCTCAGATGCAATGACAGTTCACTTCGAGATCACTTCACCTAAGGTTTCACGGTGAGATTATTACAGAATCGACCGGCTGGATGATATTAATTATAATTCGATTTTGGACTTATAATTAATTAGGTACTTATAATTATTTTATAATTAATTCACAACGGTCATTCTTTGACAATTGTATGAAATGACTTTGAGATGGCGCACATTATGTGACAGGCAATTGCGACAGTTTGGCGACTTGACGCAACGACTGGCGTCAATTTATGAAAAAAAAAATGTATATTACAAAAAAAAAAAAAAAAATTTTTCACAACAACGTACAGCTTCACAGTTTACAGCCTTCACAGTTGGGCCCAGTTAGGCAATGCATACAAATTATTTAAATTCCGAGCAAACACAGACAATAAAAAAAAACTTCGTTTTTACGGCTTTGAACTCCAGCGGCAAAAGCAACACCGTCGTCGCCCCTGACTAAAAAGTCAGGGGCGACGACAGTGTTGCTTTTGGAAACATATCGTATTTGATACATTTTCTATACTTGATATTTTATATCGCTATATCTAAATAATAAATATCGCCAAAAAATATCGATATATCGAACAAAAATATCGATTTAACGATACATCAATATTTTTTCTACAAGCCTAGTAGGTAGGTACAGTCTTGCTGTGAGCGCTGAGGAAGGTGCACCTATGTTTGTATTGCGAATCTCAACATGGATACGTGCGATGTCGTGGTTTTCATATCGGGCGTCGAAAAAAAATAAAAACAAAACGATCGCTTCCTGTAGGACGTCTGTCGTAACAACTAGTCGTGTCAAACGTCAACTCAACGTCTTTTTGCAGCGACAAAATGTTCAATTTTCGCTGGCACTTTGACACGGCGCGGCATGGACGTAGGGTATTAATTACCATGACTGTATAATCTAATATTAGTAGATATATCTTCACTTATAGGAGCTTTTAGCTTCCATTCTTAACTATTTAATTGCGCGTGTAACTAAACGTTTAGTTATACTCACATGGTTACGTTCAAACATTCTCAAGGGTCAGCCCAACATAAATATTCGTTAAGAATTAATGTCGTTAGGGTGCGAAGGGGTCATACTTCCCCTAACTAGCCGCACGTGGTTAATGTATGCGTTTAAGTTACGGATAGTTAACCCACCTGTTAGATGTTCTAACGATTTCAGTTTACCATCCATTCGAGGGGCTTGTAGCTCAATAATAACAGCCGCACGGGTCAATCTTCTAGGTTAAGCAACGCTTGCCAAGGTCGGTCCGTGGATGTGTAACCATCCATAACATACTGAGACCCCTCCGTGCCTCGGAAAGCACGTTAGGCAGTTGGTTACAGCTGTCATTCGTAGTATTCTTTGTCAATCATTACGGGTAGTCAGAAGCCCGAAAGTCTGACAACCAGTCTTGCCAAGTGGTGTCGTGATACCTAGTACCTAACTGGGTTGTGGAGGTCAGATAGGTAGTCGCTCCAGCTGCACCCGGTTACACTGGAACTAGGCAGATGATTAGTTTACCATCCATTAAGATAGCCTTTGAGTTTACCCTTCCTCTGGGAAGGGTTAAAGCCAAGTCCAATTTGTCATTATAAAGGTAATCAGGTTATTTCGTTTGTGATTTGCTTTTGATTAACGATCAATTTGATTTGTCATCCAGCTGAAAGTTCGGAAGTCGGTGACTTTGGTTCTGTATTTTGCCAACAACTTCCGAAATTAAAAGTTATTTTTCACTTTTGTTTAGTTTAGTGTTTTTATTGGACGTTGCTAGTTTAAAAAAAAAATATGGTTTTTGTTTATTGTCATTTAAATAACTGTAATGCAATGTACGACACGATCCAGCCTGTCCCTTGCTGTCCTCCCCCAGCGAGGCCTAAAGCCGAGGTTCGTACCCTACATGGGGTGTAGTCGCTTAATTAGCCTTAATTTATTATGCCATCCCCAGGATAGGCCAGTTAAGCAGCAGCGACAACCTACAAGGTTGACCTGAGAGGTGACAAAAACAATAAAACATAAATTGAGCGTGCAGCACCGTTTACGAGAAAGAAGTGAAACTTCTTAAAAAAAAAAATAATAAGAGAGATTTAGTCTGTGAGAGAGAGAGAGAGAGAGATAGTCAGTGAGAGAGAAAGAGAGATAGTTTTATGGAGAGTGAGATAAAGAGAGTGAGTGAGAAAGAGAGAGAGATAGTGAGTGAGTGAGTGAGCGAGAGAGAGTGAGTGAGAGAGAGAGAGAATTTAATGGAGAGTGAGATGAAGAGTGAGATAGAGATGTGTGAGAGAGAGAGAGCGAGTGCGAGAGATTCAGAGATAGATAGAGAGACAGAAATAGAGTGATAGTGAGAATGAGTGAGAGAGAGAGAGAGAGAGAGAGAGAGAGAGAGTGAGATAAAGAGAGAGAGTGGGAGTGAGATAAAGAGAATAAATTCGTCAGTGAGAGTGAGATAGAGAGTGATAGAGAGATAGAGAGAGATAATTGATTTATAAACAACAGTAAGAGTAAGATAGAGAGTAAGAGTAACATAGAGAGAGTGATAGAGGGAGAGTGTGCGAGAGAGTGAGAAAGGTAGGGAGAGAGAGTGCGAGAGAGTTAGAGTGAGATAGAGAGAGAGAAACAGAACATACTTGCTATGTAAACAACAGTGAGACAAAGAGTGAGAGTGACAGTGAGATATAGAGATAGTACGAGTGAGATAGAGAGTGAGAGAGAGAGAGTGCCAGAGTGTGAGAGAGAGTGAGTGTATGGGTGTCTTTGGTTCTGCATTTTTAAATTAAAAGTTATTTTTCACTTTTATTTTTGATGTTTTTTTTTTAAGGCTTTGACTGCCAGACAACAGATAAACAGATAATAGAAAAACTATTATTAGCGGTCACCGGTGACCGCGATGGCAGTCAATGTGTTAAAGTTTTTTTTTTTTTTATATTTATCCGTGTTGTCCCACAGATGGGCAAAAGTCTCTCCCATACTTTTCCAATTTAGCGTGACTATTTCGACTCATTCTTGACTGATTATTCGGAGAAAATTTAGTCCTTCCCACAAAATGTCTATTAATATCCATAATTCGACTGAGCGAAGCAATATTTAAATTATTCAAATGTAATAATTGTACGCGTACCAATTCGCTCAAAAATAAGTAATTTCATTCCATCAAACCCACACAGATTGCTCAGTGGTTTAAATAACAAAATTTTCTTTCAGAAAACAATTTGGTAACTGGAATTTATAAATAAGTGCGTTTCGGGCCGTGCACGATGAAAGATTCCGTAGTTGGGATGAATTTATTTATCCCAAAAACATACTTTAATATTGTAGTTATAAAACATGTTCTCCCATACATTCCAACTGCAAATATAAGTTAGTACGCACAATATTGAGTGATTCGACTTTTTATAGGTTTTCCTGTAATCTACAATTACATATTAACTACTCTCTGTATTTTTTTTATTTTTTATTTTTTCAAAATTTTTGGAGTAGCTGTTTCGGAAATATCGATACCACCTTATCTCCAAAAGGTCGATTTTCATACATTTTCTTTAATAACTTTAAAACGAATTATTTTCAAATTATAAAAAATTATATTTGAGATCCTTTCATTTGATATGTCACACGTACAGTTTGCAAAACTTTTTATTTTTTATTTAAAAATTTTGCCTAATATTCTATATTTAAAATTCATTTATTTACGTTACACGTTCGTGTTTGGGTCACTGAAATTCATATGTGTACCAAATTTTAAATTAATCAGTCCAGTAGATTCGGAGCAAATCGGCTGTGACAGACAGACAGACACACGAATGATCATAGAAGGGTTCCGTTTTTTTTTTTTTTCCTTTTGATGTAATTTTATCTCTGCTTCTTTTTTTATTTATAACTCTGGTTGGTAACATAATACGATCACAAATTGTAATTCTGGCGAAACTTCTATAAAAATGCTTTTGTTTTGAAGTCGACCTTTTTTTGTAGACGTAGAATTAATGTTAGCTATAAAGGGATACCAATTATTCTGGATTTTTTTGGACCACTCAACTATTAAGCTAAAAACAGGTTGAATTGATACCACGAATTCAAAAGATGGATGAATAAAATGTTCGTGTTGTTTTCAGACTAGCTTCTGCCCGTGATTCCGTCCGCGTGGATTTGTTTACTTTAACATAAAATATATCCTATGACACTCGGTAATACTGTAGCTTCACATTACTGAAAGAATTTTCGGAATAAGATCAGTAGTTCAGGAGATTATCCCCTACATATAAACTCACAAATTTTACCTCTTTATAATATTGTTACGAGTTTGAGGTTCGTGACAATAAAAACTGCCGATTTAATAACCAAAAATGACACTTTAATTAAACAACATTGATAACAACTCAAACACACTAATTATAAAACACAACCGCACTACTGATCACTCTAAAGTCTCACTTGCAGATCGCTTGTATCGTTTGAAGTTTACTTGTCACTTGATCGCTTGTTTTTCGACTGTCTCCGGGTCGGGGTCCATACCGGCCTTATATAGTCCTCAGGTAGTTCCAGAACCTTCTACTGTAGAAACATCTAGAATATTCGAGTACATACCGGCCTTATATAATCCTTAGATAGTTCCAGAACCTTCTACTGTAGAAACATCTAGAATATTCGAGTACATACCGGCCTTATATAATCCTTAGATAGTTCCAGAACCTTCTACTGTAGAAACATCTAGAATGTTCGAGTACATACCGGCCCCGACTGACCAGATGTCGATAGTTCTAGAAAGTTCTAGCATTGAATTTTCTAGAATCATCTTGAGTCTACTAGTTCTGCTACTCGATACTAGATGACGCTAGTGGTACTGTACCAGGCATTAATTGTGGCGCGTAACAATATTAAAAGTAACAGAACATTTTTGTTGATAACCTACACTCATTATGTAGCTTCTTACTTTCCATTTTAATCGAAGTCACCACTTATTTTAGTGGTAAAAGAAAGAAATCCTCAACCTGAACCCGACCTATAAGATCCTTTGTATACCGCATAGTTTCTTCACGGTACGGCGTATAAACCGTGTCGTAGAAAAAACGTGTCTGTTATCAAGCTTCCATAGTGATCCATACAACACTGACGACCGTACCTATACACGGCACCGCGACGTATAAACCGTAGTGTTTTACAGCAAGAAAAACGTGTGTGTACAAAGGGCCTAATTATCAACACGCAATGCTCGTTGCTCTAGGAGGAGATACCTTTACAAGGTAAAATTAAATTACCTGTACCTTTTTTTTTTGGGTAAGAATTTATCAAATAATTTCTTCCGCTATGGGCGGAGCGGGAGAGCGTGTCATACGTTTACTGACTAAAACCTACCCGTGTTCCTTCAGTTGCCTGTATGCCAGAGCCACGGTATCCCTTTCGGACATACCCGCAACCCTGGTAGGCACCGGTCCTAGCGGATCCCGACAGTGCGTGCTGACATCTCATTCAGGCGCGCGTGGAACACAACGCGCCGTCGACCCGGGCCTGGTCCTTGCCGGACATCGAGCTGCCCATAGCTCGCCGTCCGCAAGCACGCGCCTACAGTGGCCGGGAATCGGCTAGCGATTCCCGCCGCCCAGGAAGTTACCTGTATCTGTACCTATGTATGTGTGGAGGCGGTGACGCCCGCCACTGCTGGCCGTGCCAGCAGCCAGGACCAACATAGGTACTCGCCAAAACACCGCTAACTCGAGCAATTCGCGCCATTAACGATCTTCACATCAAAGTTAATTTATTTACGTGTAATTTGAGTGAATTCGCAAGGTTATTGTTATTTTTTTTTATGTTTTTATTTTTTTTCATTTTATAGAAGTTTGAGGAACAGGGTGTAAAGTTCACTCATACTCTATAGTAAAGGGAGGATCCTTCGACCAGACGGGTGTTGTGTCTGGTGGGCAACTGCCCGACGGTTGAAGTCGGGATGTTGTATATATGTATGCTAGTCGCGCGGTAAGTAAACTCTAATTGCGCGATGCAGGATTTGTAACGTCAGGTCTTTGATGCGTAGTTTGGATGTGGCGTTGTAGATACCGCCACAATTTTATTAAATAGGAACAACAAACAGCTACATTATGCAATGTTATAAACAGAAAAACATAAATAAGTAATAATGTAGCCCACAGAGCTATTCGCAGATTACCACTAATGAATAAAAACTAAGTTACTAGGAGGTGAACTGTACATGCATGACAGACAAACTAATATTATAAAAACAGAATAAAATATGTTATAGCGAATGTAGGTTGTTGTAGTATGTTATTATATTATTGTGTCGTCGTTATGTTATAGTATTAGTAATAGTATTAGTTTTAATACTAGTAGTAGTCTGGTAGTTTTAGTAGTATAACAATATGAGACCGCACTATCGCATTAGGTGATAAACCTGTAATGATATTTATAAGGGAAAGATAGATAAATAAATAAATAAATAAATAAATACCTATAAAAACTTTGCAGACGTGAAGGGCTTCCTCTGGATATCAGGACGGCCACCAGTCGGTATGCATTTAAGCGGAAATTGCGGAGTTATTTTCATAACAAATAGAGTAGAGTCAACCCAATCATCTCTTCCCCTTGAATTTTTATATATATACAAATATATTATATAATAAGTAGGTATTTATACGTTATAGTAATATGTATGTATGTCTATTATAAGTTTACTACATATTTATGTACTTGTGTATCTATTGTATTTGTTATCTTTTTAATATTTTTATTATTATTATCTCCTCTCCTCCCTATTAATTAGAGCACCTGCCATCTTATCTCTTCACTACCCTTGGTTGACTGGTAGAGAATGCCTATGGCATTAAGTCCGCCTTTGTACCTTATTGTGTGTGAGAAGTTTAAATAAATAAATAAATAAATAAGGGTATCGATATTTAAATACGATAAAACAAAAATAAACAGATTTTCGCTACTCATACTTCAAGTCCATCTATACTCCATTTACTATAGCATTAGACAAATATCGGCTAAATAACGACAGTTATTGTGTAATATTGTTGAAATTACTGCACTTTAGAGTTATTTTTTTAATGTTAATGGTAAATAGATTACAGTGCTTTGTATTTATCGTGAAGTAATGGAGTTTATTAAACGTTTACATCGAAATAACAGTGAGAACAGTTATTTATCTAATGTTATAATAAATGGAGTATAGACATACCCATACTCCTTGACAATTCAAAAGTGCCTGAAATGTTTTGATTAAAACTCCTCTAGTTTTAAAACATAAGTTATTTTTGTACGTGTAAAAGTGATTGATGGCACTTGTCTTTTTTGTTAAGTACCTGGTAATTGTTGAAAGGCCTACACTGTCCTCCCATACCTAATAACACTGTTATTTGATAATATTGTAAAGCCAATTATTTTTAAAAGAGTAACCGTGGAGTTTCTTGCCGGCTCTTCTCCATAGGAAACGACTAATTGGAACCGTGCACTTAGCTTCTGACGTTTCATAAGTGCCCATGTATGTACATGTAGGTTTATGTGAAATAAAATATTTTGATTTTGATTTTGATTTTTGAACTAATTTACAGAAATAAATATCATTTATCATGATATTAATCAAGGAAAGTAGTTAAACTTCCCAGAAATTGCCTTCAAAAGTTCATTTTAGTTCTCAATGAAATTACCATCATAAATCTTTTCATACCGCCACTATCAAGCAATAAAAGCGTGGCTTTAATAACTGCAATCCCATTTAATATCTGCAAGTATCAAGTTTTATAACGGTACAGTATTTTTATCTCACGTTTAATCGTGGTAACCAAATGTACAAACACGATGTGAATGAGTGCGTGAAGACGAATAGCTTCAGAAGCAGTGTTGCCAGAAGGTTACTTTTGTAACCTTTTAGGTGATTTTTAACTCCTTTAGGTTACTTCTAGGTTACACGAATCGAAAGGTTACTTTTAAGTGATTTTGCGGAATTTGTATACCTAATTAATTTCTTATATGAAACACAAAACTTCGTTCTTTAGGTTGGCAGTGAGTGCAACTCTTAATAAAAACAAGACATGTTTCTCTCTCGAACTAATGATGTGGTGTATCCAAATCACAAAATATGTTCAAAGCGTCTCGTCTCGGTACTCACTCGTTCAATCAGCGTAACAGACTATCAGTGTAAAATGTGTACTTCCTGTATGAGTCCCAATAAATACTTTTTCTTTCTTTCTTTCTTTCAGTAGGAATGGGTTTTATTTTGACAGTTCAATTCATTGCGTTATTAACGTTGTTGAGGAGGCAAACTTTTCAAACATATGAAGCAATGGATTAGCAATACTTCAAAATCATTCAGATTCCGATTGACAGTGTGCTCGGCAATTAGGGTGTGAATCCGGATTGATTCGTTCGTTCTTGTTCGAGTTTGTTCGTGCTTGTCACCCGGCCTCAAGTACTTTTGTTTGTGTTTATCTTACATTACATAGTGTTTTGTTTGAAAAAATCTGTCTATCAACTGTTAATCTAATGGAAAAAATTAAGAAAGGTTATTTTTCATACCAAAAGGTTACTTTTTTATTCATGTCAGGGTAACTTTTGACAAGACCCAGCTGGCAACACTGTTCAGAAGATAACACACACACTTGCAACTTCGCCATGGTCTCAGACTGTACCGAAAGCTCCTGCGCTTACACACACACATTCACAGCGTGTTTATACAGTCGGTAACCACAAGTAAAGTGCGCGTCGCTTCATGAAATAAAAATACTATACAGGCTAACCAAATCTTTTTTTTTTTTTGTTGGGAAATTTTCAAATAACTTCTCCCGCTCTGGGCGGAGCGAGAGGGCGTGTCAGACTTTTACTGACCTAACCTCTATAATACTAGAATTAAAATAAATACTTACAAAAAAGAAATACTGAAATTTCAAACAGTTTTAGTATTCAGAACAGCAGAACTCATAAACTACATTTCAAGATCAAATATTATGCAAATTTCATGTGCCAAGTAATTTATCAAAATTAAAGTTCCATTATTCAAAACGTGCTGGGAGACAATTAAGTGCTCGTCGTGGCTAAATGATAACAGGCGCATGGGTCAATCGGAGGTTAAGCTACACTTGTCACGGTCGGATCATGGATGGGTGACCATCCATTACATATCAGAAACCCCTTCGTGCCTCGAAAAGCACGTTAAGCCGTTGGTCCCGGCTATCTTTCGTAGATCTTTGACAATTACGGGTAGTCAGACGCAGTGGCGTAGCTAGCATGAGTGGCACCCGGTGCGGATATTGTAGGTGTCACCCCAAAACTCAATCAAAACTGTTAAAAAAAATAAAATAAGTAAATTAAATTTTTGTTTTATTCAAATATTACAAATTAATTTTATACGTTTTTTTTTTTTTTTTAATTATTAATCAACGATATTTGAAACAAATTTAGTTAGTAAAAAAATTTATAATAATAATTTCTTCCTTCTAACATTAACACTTGCAAAATCGAAATCACACCAACCCTTTCTATGGTCCTGAATGAAAAAACACTACTTACTAGGCAAGTAAGTATGGAGCAAGAGTAAGTATGGAGTTTCTTGCCCATTCTTCTCCATACATAACTACATTTTGGAAGGCGCAACTAGAATCAATTAACTATTCATGTAATTTTTGACGTTCAAAAGTGCATCTTCGTGCCTATTTGAAATAAATTATTTGACTTTGACTTTGACTTTGAGTAGGCGCCGACATTTATTATTGTTACTTACATATTTATTATATTATTTTATTGGTGGCGGTTATGAAATCTACCACAGTTTTACGAATTGTTATAGATTGCACTCATTGATGTCCGCGGTCGGGTCGGGTGTCACCCCTAAAGGGGTGACACCCGGTGCGGGACGCCACTGGTGAGAGGCCCAAATAGCATGACAACCAGTCTTACCAAGGGGTATTGTGTTACCCAGTGACTGGAACCTGGGTCACTCCATCCATACTAATATTATAAATGTGAAAGTAACTCTGTCTGTCTGTCTGTCTGTCTGTATGTTACGTTTTCACGCCTAAACCGCTGAACCGATCGTCATGAAATTTGGCAGAGATATAGCCTAGGATACGGAGAAGGACATAGGCTACTTTTTTACGCGATATAACCGACATCCACGCGGGCGAAGCCGCGGGCAGAAGCTAGTCTTAAATACTGATATCCAGCTGAGTAGTTAGGAAACTTCTAGGCAGATTAATTGGGAGATAATTAAGTAGGTACTTATAGAGGTATGAGGAACAGGGTGTATAGTTCACTTATCCTCAATAGAAAACGGAGGATCCTCCGACCAGACGGGTATCGTATCTGGTGCGCAACTGCCCGACGGTTGATGTAGGGATGTTGTTTAAATGCTATATAGTCGCGCGGTAAACTCTGATTGCGCGATGCAGGATTTGTGTGACGTCAGGTCTTTGATACGTAGTTCTCATGTGATGTTATAGATACCTGCCACATACGTGACTCAAACAATGAAGTAAGTGTCTAAGGGGGAGGGGGGGGGAACCTGGGCCCGTGCCCTGGGCGCCAACTTGAGGGGGCGGCCAATTAAAGCGCGGCAGACAAGTGCAGCACCCAGCACACCGCAACCTTACAATAAATAATATAATAATAATAAATATTTATTCAGTATTAAAATTAGCAAAATATTTACATAATATCTTAGAAATAACTCACAAAGGTATTATAATGTTAGAATAGAATAGAATAGAATTTTTATTTTGGTGTTAGATGCCTGTACTAGGATAAACCTGTATCACAGGCGGCATATTTCTTGGTAATCGTAGGATAATAATTTTTTAACAATATTTAACATTAAAAAGTCTTAAAATAGTGATAAAATTTGATTAATTAATTATTTTATACCTAGTTTACTTAAATACTATTTATCTAAAGATAAAAATTACAAAATGTATGTATAAGTATACATACGTAGGTAATTCGTTATTTAGCTTACACTTTATAACCTTATTAAACACATATGATAGGATTTAGCGTCAGCAGAATTGGTAAATGAGGTTAGAGTCAATGTTGTCAAATGACGCGCAGCACTTATCATTAGCGTAGGCCTAGGTTGTCAGACGGTCTGAGCGGGTTGAATTCTGGCAGGAACTCGGGAGCACCTCTGTGGTTAAAAATTTAATGAAAAATCCTTTATTTTTGAAGTTTAACTTCGCGTAACGGGCCGACGAGCGTCCTGCCCGTCCCATGTTAATTAGTGTTAAGCTTTTCTGCATAAGTCAATCGAAAGTAAAAGGTTCTAAGAGGTAATTCTGTTATGCTATAATATCCCAGGTAGCAAAATGACGTCTGCGGCAAAAAAATTGACATCATCCCAAGGTCATTTTAGGGTCCATAGTTTATTCCTCGATTATGTACGTCACAACAACAACGTCATTTTAACGTCTGGTACTCAACGGAACGTCCTGGTGACGTCGATTTAGCGTCATGTCTTCAGGCTGTGACAAATTGACGTCATCTGATGAGACCCCCCGACGTCAAGACATGACGCCTCTTACGTCAAGCAGTACCGTAAACGGACGACATAATGAAGTAAAAATGCTACCTGGGATACGACTGCTGAAACGGAAACAACGCTTTCAAACCCTATTCTGTCATCTCTAATTAAAATAAATATCCGACATGTCCATGTATATTTAAAAAAAAATAGGTTGCATATCGGGGGCGACCGACGGCAGTTTTTGCCCCGCCTCGATCAAGAATTTGATCGACGTGGGGCAAAAACGCCTACCTATAAACAAAGCTTTCCAAAAAGTGACACCCCTGATTTGTCTTACTGGTGAAGTGGTGCTTAGTAATTTTCGTAGCCATTTTATAATTTTTCCACGAAGTCAAGTGCATCATGAAGACATACTCCTCAACAGAGACAAGATCAAAGCATTAACCTCCTCTAATTTTTCTAGCCATTACTGCCACCGTCGTGTGTGGTACACGACGGTGGCAGTAATATACACCAAAGTTACGTCAGTATGCTAGCAACGTTGCAGCCCACATACCTACTCGTACATGTACAAAGTCTATATAGCTAGTTTACCCCAGTTTACATCTAAAACTTTAGCAGCATTATAGCACTATTGATATATTCCTGTTTGCGTTTATTGGCAATACTGAAGAAAATTACATGTACACAGCTTTTAGCTTTCAAGCTTTAATATATAATACATTCATTTAATATATTCCCCAATAAAAGGTAAACAGAAAAGATAAATAACGGTATTGTATGACTAAATTATGAAATGAAGTTAGAAATTTAATCTTTGTTTGTGTTGGCTATATTTTCGGTATTTATTATATGATTCTTGTATAAAAGTCAAAATATAATCAGAGGAATAAAAGAATTAAGATTTAGGAATTTATTTTAACATACAACGGCCGAGGCCAATTACACTGAAAAAAAAAAGTAGTTGCCACAATCAAGATTTTGTTTAGATTGACTAAGTAACTGGTTTGCATCTGAGCCTATCAAGCACAATGATCACAGCTACTACTTTTATTTGATTGAGATTTGAAACGGGATATTGATTGGAGCTATCACAAAACCTATTTGCAGCAATGAAGTCAAAACATAGTTGCTCCAACCAAGATTATGAGATTAAAGTTTCAATGATCTTTATTGAAGTAATCAAAATGCTTGATTGACACAACTAACTTACTTTGTTACAGTTAACATTTTTTTAACTTTTCTCTTTTATAACTCTTCTACAATGATGTCATGTTAAGGGTAATCGAGAAACTTGTTTGAGCGTTCAATCATTTGAACTAGTATTGCTGCAATCATGTCGTGATGATCAACTTAACTAAGATTTTGATTAATCTAAACAAGATATCGTCAATCAAGCTAAAAAGTCGTTTGCTTGGAGTGCATTTTTTTCAGTGTACATTAGTTCAAAGACACAAACATATTCATCATCATCATTTCAGCCGAAATACGTCCACTGCTGAACATAGGCCTACCTCAATTGGGGGGGTTTGCCATAATCGCCACGCTTGGCAGGCGGGTTGGCGATCGCAGTATAGTGTTAAAAATGCATAGAGAACGCTGCTGCCCATTCTCTAGTAAGTCCCTTAGTTGCCTTTTACGACACCCACGGGAGGAAATGGGGTGATGCTATTCTTTACGTCCGGCACCGCACGGTACAAATGGTTATCGGGTTATCTTCTTTATTATATACAACTAACTGCATCCGGCATGCGGTCGAACTATTTTTTTTGGTTCAGAAAGCCTCGTGGGTTTCCTCAATTTCATCACAATCTGATCAATGGTTTAGGAACGCTTAGAGGACAAACGTTGATTTTTGCGTGTGTATGTGACTGAACTCGTCCTAAACAGCTAGACCAATATTGATTAAATTTTTGTGTGTGTTCAAGAGGATTCGAGAATGGTTTAGATTCACAATTGGACCCGGTAGGTGGCGCTGTGATTGAGTTCTAGGAAACAGGACAACGTCTGTCCGGTCAGCTAGAATATTTAGATAGTAATTATTAAGCATAGCTAAGATACTAAACAAAAAAAAATGCAATTTCGGAAAAGAAAAAATAAATAAAATTAGTTTCGTTAACTTATGTAAATTATAGCCGGGGTCGTCCACCGCGACCCACGAACACGCTTTGCACGAATATGTGACTGGAAAACAAATGAATCCTTACAGATTACGTACGTAAATTTCTTCCTGCACGCCTTTAACAAAAAATATGAACGGCTATACTTTTCCCCACACTAGGAATTTCTCCTGTATCGTGGGTGCGTTTACAAACATTTAAACTCATACACAAACAGCCAGACCCGGAACAACTACTTGTAGGTCATACAAATATTTGCTACGAAACAGACGAAACGTGGTTAGAATGGTGTGAAAATTACTTAAAAGTACCAGCTGCTTTATCTTAAAACACGTTATGAATGTGAAGTAAAAGAAAGACGTGATTGTACCGTATTATGTTCTACCGACGCTGCTCAGTTGTGCATTGCTCAAAAATAAACACGGTTTATTTACTCTGTGGGCGAGAATGTCAAGATTCTCAAGTTCTCATAGAAATAAAGAACGAGTATATTTGATACCAAGCACTCTTTGCAAAGTAATTTCAAAAAGTAGGGGCATCTATCCTGGATTTACCATTTTTTTTAAATAATTATAATAATAATAACCCCACCGCCGTATCTCTACGTTGACGTCGTGGTGGGGCTTGCGCGCTCCGAACTCTAGGTCTGTGCCGGTAGAGTTTACTTTGCCGGAACATGTCTAGGGTGAGGAGCCAGACCAAGAGAGATAAAGAAACCCGCAGGGCAGCATGTGGCGAGCTGTTGGGCAGTTGCGACCCCACGGACCCTATCTCCCGGGAGAAGTCATGTTCCTCATCTCTGGCTTGCCTTTATTGGCCGGCTGGAGTGAACGCTAACAAGGAACTGAGCTCCCAACTCATTCTTACCTTTATTGGCCGGCTTGAGTGGAGATTCGCAAGAACAAACGTGCCCGGAGGAAGGAAGTATTCCAGTAAGTGCTTGTAGGGATCTTGACCATCTTCGGGGCTCTGAGATTGTTCTGAGAGCCGTGGAATACCTCTCCACTCCTCGAGCACCTCAAGATATGTTGCCCCCTTGTTGCTAAGTCACTATGTGCTAGCGACCGTTTTCGGGGGCCCATTATTGAGTGTGCGAGTCACCCCCTGCCATTTTATCCATGTATAATAAAACATTGATCAGGCAGGGGCCATAGTCCTTCCATAGTTTTAGGTATCCAGTCCATTTTAACCACCCAAACCCATAGTCCAATATCTTTGTTTCCATATCCTGCAATAGTCCTACACCAACCGGGGGTTGTCCTTGGGTGCACTTGCATAGTGCATACAGGGATAATCGTCGGTTAGTGCCTCATTTAATTAGAAGCATGTAACGGGCCTCTGCGAGTTGGCTTCGGCCCCTCGGACGCCTTCCAAAGGCCTGGGACCCCAGGGTCCCGAGATATGTCAAAAGCATAAAAAAAAAATAATAATAAATCCATTTATTTTCAGGCGACGCAGGCCCATACATAAAAACCTTAATCTAAACATACATATTTTTATTGTAAAACTTGTGTTAGAAAATAAGACTTAAAACTATGTTATAACATGATATTCTAATTCTAGTGTTTGGTGGTGTTCGTTAATTCCGGGACATGCTGTATAAACCCATTCTTAATTCTTCCGCAGTGAACCATTTACTTACAAAACTGGAACACATACCCCAATTTCCATGAAACGTCCTACTCATCGTTACCGCCAATCAATTAATATTCTGCCATCAAAAGCCGAACCAACAATGCCACAGAATGTCTTTTTTTTTTTAAACTGTTTTTGATATCCGGTTCACCAATTGTTTTGCTGACGACTCGGACACAATATATTCGGACACAGTGTCCGAATTCGATTGTTATTCTCTGATGATTCGGACACCAATAAAAAACTGTTTTGTACAGTCAGATAAACAACTTCCAACGATACCTTATTTTTAGAAATCCGTCCTCCGCCCAGCCTGTAGTTGTAAAAAAACAGTTTTTAATTGAATTTTAATAATATTCCAAACCCACTTTTTTATCTGACTGTTTTATATAATTATTATTTATTTATTTATAAGACAACAAAGGTCCACTGACACTGACTATTAGTACTTATATACTAGGATGTTACCAACAATGTGGCATAAGATCTATGTTAATACTTAAACACTACGACAGACAGTGTTGTTTTGATGAGATGTCCCATTATGGGGCTCTCATCAAGCCTGTCAGCTATCACCTTGAGGAGGCTGTTGCCACTGCCACGCAATCTGGCAAGCAGAGACGCACTTTTCTTTCGTACGATAGCTGAGAAGCTGTCGACTCGGGCTTTTGCGAACATCTCTGACGTACTGCATCTCTAACGTGGCAGCCGCATCAGCGCCCTGAAGGCGTTATTGTATTGGACGCGCAGCGCATTGATGGCATTGATATTAAACATCTTCAATAAATTGATGGTGACCGAATCGTCATTGAATAAAATTCTGAAATTAAAATGCGTCAATTCGGACACTGTGTCTGAATAAATTGTGTCCGAGTCGTCAGCAAATCCACTAATTCTCATACCGCGCGTAAATATGCGGCTTTTGTTGTGCTACATACCTACTTGTATAGTTTATGCGACGCAGCTGGATCGGGTAAAAGCGCGCTATAAAATATGCTGTGGTGTGGTGTTTGGCGCTTATAATCCAAATTGAACTTGTAACTTTAGCCGGCTTTAGTGAGATTATATTAAACAAACTAATGGCTGCGGTTTCCCTCACATTCTAGGGAAACTCCTACATAAACCCTGATGAAAAGTATCTGATATAAGAATGCAGGTCATAGTCTACCTGTGTGCAAAGTTTCATCGAAATCTGTTCAGTCGCTTAAGCGTGATTAGGTAAGTAACGAACCTTCAAAAGTTCACATTTATTTTATTAAAGTAGTATTACATGATATTATTTCTAGTTCCTTGCCAAACACGAAGACTCATGGAGTTATCTGATTGTGTCTATATAATTTTATGAAACGATTGATACAAATAATGTGCTCAGACCTTCCAATGTGTCTAGGGACATGACCTTTGCACGGTCGGTTGTTCGTATAAGATTTGTGTCTCTAGTTCTGTACCTAAACGCACATGATCTATTCCTCGAAGGAGAATTCGGAGATACAAACGAATTTATGTTGTAACTAGGACAAAATATAGGATCTTATTATAATTATACCAAACAGGTTTGCCAACAAACATCGGCTTTGAGCAAAACACTGACTCATTTTAAAAGGAAAGCCCTGTCTCATATGATACAGTTTTTGAAGTGAAAACTTCTTTAAGCGCGTTGAGCACTTTTTGGATGAACAAAATCATGGAACTCGCGTCATCGTCACCGAGCGCTTTCCATGAGCTACATGTATACTGTGTATATAGGTATGTACTTAGTTTTCACTTCTAGCGGCATTCTCCAGACTGCCCCTTTTTTTTTTTTAATTATTAGTGCTGTTTTGTATTGCATAGTTTTTGCTTATCAATAACTGGTGGAAAAATAAACTGTAACACTTTTTTTGGAACAATAAGATTATTAAAATTATTTAGGTAGAAAAAAACTGTCAATAATTAATAATAAATAATCAAACTTTGCGTCGAGACACTCTTGGGGTTTCTGAATCGGTAAATTAATCACTCTATTCACAAACGGGAAAATAGGGATCTCAGAATCTATGTCCCTACTAATCTAAAGTAACAGGTTTTCCTAGTGAACAAATTTACCCGGTAAACATTTTATTTCTCTCCCTCAAAGGATTTATCAGATATTATAATCTTCTTTATGGTTTAAGGCACCTTTGTGGATGAGAAATAAAAAAATATATTTATTTATTACAAATGGATACCCGGCGTTTTCTACTACGCAAAATTTTTTTGAAGTCGTGTTCTTTCTGACATTTTTTCTTTTTGTCCGGCACTTTTTTGGCGGGTCATAGCGCGATATTAAATAGCCTATACGATTAACACCAAACCCTCTAACATAGAACATAGAACATGGTTTAGGAACGGATAGAGGACAAACATACAAACATTGATTTTCATTATATATAGACAGATTTATAAAAGCAAGTTACGTATATCTATAAGAAAACTCTAGATAGGCAGTAAATTGTTATCTAACTTCCTTATTAAGGTCATGAAGATGAAAAACAAAGCACATGTTCTCCTTTATATTCCTTTGTATCAAGACATTAAGTTTAATGTTCCTTAACGAAATGGAATGATCCCGCGTCATGATATAATTTGATGTTTATCTTGAACCTCCATTTATGTATAAAATACCGGGATCAAAATCAAATCAAATGAAAACAATTCAAAACAGACTGAGAATCAGCACTTTTCGAACGTCAAAATTACATAAGATAGTCTCCCAAAACGCCCGCCCTTCACCACTTCCTAGTGCTTTAGCTGAGAAGAAGAAGTGGCGCAACTAACTCCCCAGCAGCACATCTGTCTGTGCAGTTAGAAAACTTGATTCTATACAATAGTAGGTATGCAAAGTAATTAACATTACGAGAACATTAAATTAAATGAACAGATAATCCACTGTGAACAACTAAGAAAAAAACAAAACCCTGTCTCTGCTGTCGCGTAGTCATCATCATCATTTCAGCTGAAAGACGTCCACTGCTGTACATAGGCCTCCCCCAAGCACCGCCACCTCGACCGGTTCTGTGCTTCCCGTATCCAGCGGATTCCTGCGGCTTTCATAAGGTCATCGGTCCACCTTGTAATAGGCCTTCCAACGCTACGTCTTCCGGTACGCGGTCGCCACTCCAGAGCCTTTCGGCCCCAACGGCCATCTGTTCTGCGCGCAATGTGTCCTGCCCATTGCCACTTAAGTTTAGCAATTCTTCGAGCTATGTCGGTTACCTTGGTTCTCCTGCGGATCACGTAGGGAAACTCTAAGCATAGCCCTCTCCATTGCCCTTTGGGTGACTTTTAGCCTTCTAATAAGGCCCATTGTGGGCGACCACGTTTCAGTGCCATATGTCATCACTGGCAACACGCACTGTTCAAAGTCTTGTCTTGAGACACTAAGGTAGTTGTCGACGAGTATGCTTACCTAGGACAAACTGTCCAGTTAGGTAGGTCCAACTTCTAGAAAGAGGTCAATCGTTGAATCCGACTCGGCTGGGCAGCGTTCGGGAAACTACGAAATATCTTCTCGTCCCACATACCGCAACTTAATCTCATTTGGAAACATGTCTTGTCAGAATGGCATTTGTCGAGGGTTTTTATTCTGAAACACCGAAGTTTAATCTTCTTAGAGCAGATGTTTTTATAGAGGTATGAGGAACAGGGTGTACAGTTCACTCATCCTTTAGAGAAAAAGAAGGATCCTCCGACCAGACGGGTGTTGTGTCTGGTGGACTACCACCCGACCTTCGATGTCGCGACATTGTGCTAGTCAGGCGGTAAACTGCGGCGCGATGCAGGATTTTGCGTGATGTCACTGTTATCCGTAGTTCGCATGTGGCGATGTAGAACAAGAGTGGCTCAGTGGTAATGGTCGCGACTTACGAGCTGTAGGTCGTAGGTTCGAACCATGATAGGCTCTTTACTTTGTGTAAATTATTTCATCACCACTGCTCTCTAAAGGTCGTAGCATACATATCAACTCGGAAAGGGATCGTCACCGTATCGCCTTTCGCCTCGCCGTCAAACAGGCGTCAACCTAACGTAAGCACGTAACCAAAGCGGACCAGCAGCTCCGATACGTCGACTCGGCTACAGCTAGGCGACGCCGCGCTTACGGCTCGCTAACCGCTGCTGGTTGACCTGGCTGGCACCAGATCAGTTTGAATCCGAACGCGGTAGGGGTGAGAGGGACAAGGGTGGACGAAGAGACGCAAGCGCGGCGACGGTGAGGCGTAAGCGCGGGGACGGCGAGCCGTAAGCACGGGGACTGCTGGTTGACCACGCGCCACACCGCGGTTCGTGAGCTTGTCCCGAGGCAAATCATTTACGTTACGATTCCGATTAGTGTGCTTTTCAGTAGGAAGTTTCATGCAAAGATTACTAAACGGCTTGAGTTGATACGGTTACGATCCGTTTCCGAGTTGATATGTGTGCTATGACTTTAAACGTGTGTCCATATGACATCTATCAACCCGCACTGAGCCCGCGTGATAGATTATGGCCCACTCCCTCTCACCGAGAGGAGACATTACACCATTATAGGCTGATTATGATGTAGATGCCGCCTCAGTTTCAACACCAGATATCTGTACCTATCCAACCATGTTTATATTAGACATGGTTGGATACAATGAGCTGAGAGTTAGGCATGAGTTCGCACTTGTCTCATATTTATTTAAATTTATTAGAGGCAAGATACATAACGTCAACATATTAGGGTTGGTGTGTTTGAGTGTTCCCGACAGATACATATGTGTGGCGGCGAAGGCGGCCTCAGCTGCTGTACCTCGTGGCCGCACTAATCTGGTAATTGAGGCGCCCCTGACGCGGGCGCTTCGCACCCTTAAAACCTTGTAACAGAGGAGATAGACATTTTTGCTTGTACCAGTGATCAAGTGACAGTAGTGAATTCACAAGGACAACATTGTATGTAATAAGTTTTAGAAAATAAGTTGTTATTATTAAGTTAGCTTCACTATTGCATTGAGTTGTACCTGTAATAATCATAATCATCATCATTTCAGCCGAAAGACGTCCACTGCTGGACATAAGACTCCCCCAATTAGGGGGGTTTGCCATAATCGCCACGCTTGGCAGGCGGGTTGGCGATCGCAGTATGGTGTTAAAAATGCATAGAAAACGCTGCTGCCCATTCGCTAGTAAGTCCCTTAGTCGCCTTTTAAGACACCCACGGGAGGAAATAGGATGGTGCTATTCTTTACGTCCGGCACCACACGGTACATAATAATAGTTGATAATAGTTCGGATCTACGTCAGCTGCCGATCCCCACAGCAGAATGCCATAAGACATAATACTGTGGAAATAAGCAAAGTATACTAACCTAGCTGTGGCTATATCAGTTAACTGCATTATTATTCTTACTGCAGTTGCAGCTCAACTTCATCTACCTGAAAGAGCTCTAATGTGGGCGCCCCATTGCAATTTCGAATCTAAAGTCATTCCTAGAAATAAAGTTTCCGTAATAGCATCTAGTTTCTTACCATCAAGTTTTAAATTTAGACCCACTTAGGGCATATTTGGTAATGAGAACTTAAGACATTTAGTTTTATTCGCAATAAGTAAAAGATTATTAGCTGCGAACCATTTTGAAAGAACATCCAGACTATCGCTGAATCTTCTTATCCAAGAATTAATCAGTTTTTCGATACAAAACTGTCAGAAAACAGTTTTATTCCACCGATAAACGATATCTGACGTTGGTGAAATCAGTCCTCCCTTAGATTGCAGTCCAGATAATTATGAACATTCTGTTTGACCCTATATTTTAGACGCTGACTGTATAAACAGACATTCACATAATGCTTTTAGTAGCATTCTGTTGTAAATCTGAGCTAATGTGGCTCTGTCAGGAATGCTAAAAAGCTTTTTGTGTTAAACAAGAAGTTTTATAATTATGTACTTTGTGAGGTTTACTAAAACTAGGTACTTACTTCTCTTTAGTTTCCAGTGTCCGAGTGTTCTACATAAACGAAGATATAAATTCTAAAGTGACTTTGGGTTCCATATATTCCATATGTCAGAGATGTATATCGTTTGAAACCTACCGAAAGGAAGACACTTGAAATTTCACAGTGTGTACTACTATGTGCACTATAACCATAAATAATAAAAAATTATGACCATCTACTACAGACATACATACCACTTGACTTTTACTGACTAAAACCCACCCGTGTTCCTTCAGTAGTCTGTGTGCCAGGGCCACGGTATCCCTTTCGGACAAACCCGCAACCCTGCCAGGAGACATTACATACTACTGGATCTTACAAACCTATGCATCTGTAAGATAAGGCAAGTAATACCCATAGCGGTAATCGACCGCCCGGCCTTGACCTAGCAAACGGCGGACGCTTGAGTTCTAAGAGGATTCGGTGCTATTAACAGCATCCGAACGATAATATCCTTTAAGACACTTCCGGACGTTAATGTCTCCGCGATTTTTACTGTGGATGTCGTATAAGATAAATACCTATACCTCTGTGCACAAATGATTATGAGTGGATTTTATGACGTTAAAAAAAATCTGTTTGATTCACTTGCCAGAAGCCACACGAGCGATGTAATTTGCGACATGACTTACGTGAAGCGACACGCGCTCATCGTCTACTGTTCCAAACGTCGCAAAAAAAAAAACACGTAAGTACGAGTACTTGATTGTCGCATTAAAATTGCCTTCATCATCATCATCGGCCTATAGCAATCCAATGCTGGACATAGGCCTCTCCAATTGCATGCCATTCAGCTCAATTCTCGGCAACTCTCACCCAGCTGCTACCAGCCACCCTAGCCTTCACGAGTAGCGATACTTAAGGCAACAATAACCGACTTTTAATAATTTTCAGCAGCGTTTTCTATGCACTTTTAACACCATACTGCGATTGCCAACCCGCCTGCCATGCGTGACGATTATGGCAACCCCATTGGGGGAGGCCTATGTCCAGCAGTGGACGTCTTTCGGCTGAAATGATAGGTACCGGTAGCAAGACAAGAGTAAATCTGTAATTTATGAAAAGTACTTTGTATCCTTTTTACCAAAAACTTTACAGCTAACAAAACCTGGATTCTTTTAGACAACACAAAATATTATATGGCATACGTAACAGCCGGACGTAATGACATCGAAATAGAAACCGTGTCATCCTGTGGGTCATAGCCTGTCCAGTTAGAAGTACGTCAACTGGGGACTGACATTGGTCCACTGAATTTATGAGGTCACATATACTGTGGCGCTGCGGGATTATTATTTCTGTGAAACTTTGCGTAAACGTAGTTTAGAGGTATGAGGAACAGGGTGTAAAGTTCACTCATACTCAAAGGGAGGATCCTCCGACCAGACGGGTATTGTGTCTGGTGGGCAACTGCCCAACGGTTGATGTTTGGATGTTATATATATGCTAGTCGCACGGTAAACTCTGATAGCGCGATGCAGGATTTGTGACGTCAGGTCTTTGATGCGTAGTTCACATGTGGCATTGTTGATACCGCCACAGTAAGTCCATATTTGACTACACAAACGTGTCATCAAAATGGTATGAAATGGTTTAGTCTAAACGATGGGACAAACAGTAAAGCTAGGCCTATATATCTAGGTATATTTAAGGCAAGTTACATAATTGTCGCAGGACCCAACGCTCTCAATTACAACTACAATAATTTGTAGATTGTCCACAGTGAACAGAATTCTGTATGTTTATCAGCCAGGAATAAAGTTGAAATGTCTCCGGTGCCAATTTTTCGGGTTCCGTAGCCAAATGACAAAAAACGGAACCCTTATGGATTCGTCATGTCTGTCTGTCTGTCCGTCCGTATGTCACAGCCACTTTTTTCCGAAACCATAAGAACTATACTGTTGAAACTTGGTTAGTAGATGTATTCTGTGATCCGCATTGAGATTTTCACACAAAAATAGAATAAAAACAAATAAATTTTGGGGGTCCAAAAAAATTTTCATTAAACCCATACGAGTGGAGTATTTATGAATAGGTCTTCAAAAATTATATTGAGGTTTTTAATAAAAAAAAAATCTAAACTGAATAGTTTGTGCGAGAGACACTTCCAAAGTGGTAAAATGTCCCCCCCCCGTAACTTCTAAAATAAGAGAATGATAAAACTAAAAAAAATATATGATGTACATAACCATGTAAACTTCCACCGAAAATTGGTTTGAACGAGATCTAGTAAGTAGTTTTTTTTAATACATCATAAATCGTAAACCGCGCTTGCTGCTACGGAACCCTTCATGGGCCAGTCCGACTCGCACTTGGCCGCTTTTTTCATTTGCACCAATTACAACCCCATTATATGTCCAATATGCCAAAGTTCCCTGAAAGAGATCGCAGTATGCGATAAGGCCGCCCATTGTATATTTTGCAGTGTATAAGTTTTTATTTTTATGTGGGAATAAATAAATAAAATAAAATAATAAATAATATAATAAAATAATAATATGATAATAATATAATAAATATTATATAAATAAATAGTAACAGAAATAAACATGTTGGATGTTCTGCCCTGAATGATTTCTTTCACGGTGATTCCATTCCATTCTGCTAATATAGCTTTTAACTAGGGATGCCGCGATACGCCTTTTTGCCGATACGATAACGATACCGATGCTCTTATAAAAATATCGGCGATACCGATACCGACACGCTTATTGAATAAAAAAATAAAACACAAGTCAGTTTATTTTTTTATTTAATATTAAAAAAAAACAAATAACAGGCCAAACTAAATAACACCGTTTAAAACTATAGACAGGTTGAGATTAGATAATAGTTTTAGTAATTAAAATTAACATTGATGAGAAAAGTATCGTTGAATCGGCCATAAAAATATCGCCGATGCCGATATATCGGCAAACTTCGAGTATCGCCGATATATCGGCATCGGTATCGGTATCGGATGCATCCCTACTTTGAACCCAGATATCCTGAGTTCATGCTCGTTAGGGTTTAGGTACCAAAATTATTCACGTTTATGTTCACCCTAATCAAAGTTCGCTTATATTTGCATAGTAAACTAGCACAAATATCATGGCTAACCGATTCAATGCATAAATTACACTTAACGGTTAATTACTTTCATAGTTACAGTTATTATACCTACTGCTATATTATTAGAGACGCGACGCCGGAACGCACCGTGTGGCGTACCATGGATATTTGTATGTAGGCCGCCGTAGCCACATCGTTCCGGTAGCGTGCCGCTGCGACGCCGGAACGCATCGTGTGGCATACCATGGATATTTGTATGTAGGCCGCCGCAGCGACACCGTTCCGGCAGCGCGCCGCCATGACGCCGGAACGCACCGTGTGGCATACTATGGATATTTATATGTAGGACGCCACAGCGACACCGTTCCGGCAGCGCACCGCCGCTACACCGGAACGCACCGTGTAGCATACCATGGACATTTTAATGTGGGACGCCGCAGCGACACCGTTCCGGCAGCGCGCCGCCATGACGCCGGAACGCACCGTGTGGCATACCATGGATATTTATATGTAGGACGCCAAAGCGACACCGTTCCGGCAGCGCGCTGCTGCCACAACGCATCGTGTGCATCGGCTCTAAGTAATACCGCTTTTGACACATCATGAGAGTTACCGCTATTACCGTTATTACTCAGGCAACTCAATATTGCGTGTGACGATAAAAAAGTATAATCTAAGTACAGCTTGATTTTCTTTCTTTTACAAAATTAACATAATATGCAAATAAATAACATTGCTGAAACGAACTTACAATTAACTAACTCCAGCTATTTTAGCACGGAAACAACTCCTAAGTTCATTTAACTTTTCTTTTGAAGTAACGTTGTTAGAGTTAGGAAATAAAGTAGACTTGTTTACTTTTTGATTAACTAATTAATCAATGAGAAGTGTAGTAATATAACTGTGGGATGACTCGCAACCAAAAACCTGGTGACATGTAGGAGGTGGGAGGACTAGGTAGGCTGTATTTCACGGCTTTCGGCTTTTGTTTTTCGGCTTTTTTTTTTTTTGTTTTAAGGTTGGGTTTCAAATTGAAACACTATGAAAAGAAGAAAACATAGATTCCTTAAAATAATTTTAAAATAAGCCTGTGGTCACAGCGCCTAGCAGGCGAAATGCAGATTTGTATATTCCGTCCACCGAGAGAATAGTTTTTGACACTTGTCAGTTGCACATACAAGATTAGGACCTAATAAAGTTTAAATTCTTAAAACACCATATTCGTTTGTATGAAACTGACAGGTGTCAAAAAACCATTCTCTGGGTGGACGGAATATAGTGTATCTATTTAATAGACACGTACAGTATAACTATTTTCTTAATGTCCCTCAAAAAACTTCGTGTTTCATCAGTCGTCAGATTTCTATCAGTTTGCCCTTTGCACTTGCTGCAGACCGGACGCTCTCAGTTGACTTGGAAGTATATAGAGAGCGTCGCCGAGGACGGCCCAAGAAGAGGTGACGAGTACCGCAAGGGCTGAACTGAGGTGGCTCTAGAAGGATGTCTTGATGAGGATGCCTGGAAGGATTTAGGGGAGGCCTTTGCTCAGCAGTGAGACAGAAAAGACTAAATTAAAAAAAAACGGGGTCTCCACTTCATGGTTGCCCCAGGGCTTCCACATCCTTAAATCCGATAAACGTACCTTCCAATTTAATGCTAATCATAGTCCTGTCGCTTAGAAAGCACCTCTAATCTTTTATTTCCATATTGATCGAAAAGCATTAGATTTTTCCTTTTAGAACATTTCCACTAGATTCGGAGTTTTTTGGAACTGTGCCCAGTGCATTGCGATAAGCCTCGCTTGCCGCTGCTAAATGGTGGAACTGTGAAAATGGTCGAATACAGCCCCTTTAGGAATTATAGTGTGACAGCATTTTCATGCATTAAAGTAAAAAGTTATGCTAATGTCAGGTGTGGTTCCCTGTAAAATAATGGATTATCACTTTTATACTTTTTAACTACGAGGAAACCGAGAAAGTACTTCAGTAGGTTAAGATAAACACATACAACTAAACATATAGGTATGAAGATACCATCACACTCACTCACACACACACACCCTCACACACATTCTATTACACAACACGCACTCTCACATCCTAATAGACACATGGGAACTCTTTTTGGAGTACTTTGGGAATAAGCCACACAGCACCCAGCTCACTCATTTTCACCCTAACTTAGATATTAAGATATTTTTTTTGTTTTGTATTTTTGTATGATCCTTAAACTTAGTTATTTTAATTTAATAAATCAATCAATCAAAGTATTTTATTTCACATAAACCTACATCGGCACTTATGAAACGTCAGAAGCTAGGTGCACGGTTCCAATTAGTCGTTTCCTATGGAGAAGAGCCGGCAAGAAACTCCACGGTTACTCTTTTAAAAATAATTGGCTTTACAATATTATCAAATAACAGTGTTAATAGGTATGGGAGGACAGTGTAGGCCTTTCAACAATTACCAGGTACTTAACAAAATAGAAAAGTGCCAACAAATCTACACTCTACTAGGCCTACAACGTTCTCACATTCACAAAATAGAAAATATCATGTCATCATGTCTACAAAAGCTCTAATAAAGAAGTCTAAGTAAGAATAAAATCTAAAATGTATTTTTGGCATAAAAAATATTTTGGAAATTTATAATGAAAATGTAAGAAAGCGCTAACTCTTGACATACAGGTTTTTACGTAGTTTGGGATTCAGAGGCTTCATATAACTCTGTAACCTCATATTATGTCCACATTGATTATTATTATTTGCGTCTTAAAACATAACATCACAACATTTGTTTGTAAGTTTGTATGTAGGGGGTAATCTCTGAAACTACTGAACGGATTCTGATAATTCTTTTTGGATTCGATAGCCCAATTCGTGGAGATGATATTTAACTAACGCTTTATAGTTGAAGGGATGTAACTTTTAATTTAAAAAAAAAATGCTATTTCCTTATTAAAAAGAAAAATTATTAATATCAATTCATATTTAACGATAACCACCTTCATCATCATCATCATCACCATTTCAGCCGAAAGACGTCCACTGCTGGACATAGGCCTCCCTCAAGCACCGCCACCTCGACCGGTTCTGTGCTTCCCGCATCCAGCGGATTCCTGCGGCTTTCATAAGGTCATCGGTCCACCTTGTGGGAGGCCTTCCAACGCTACGTCTTCCGGTACGCGGTCGCCACTCCAGAACCTTTCGGCCCCAACGGCCATCTGTTCTGCGCGCAATGTGCCCTGCCCATTACCAACCCCGATTACCTTACCATAATTTTATTTTCGTAAAAACATAAAACATAGTCCAGAAAAAAGATGAATTTTTACAACTCTACCTGTAATAGTTCTTAGATTATTATTCTCTTTCCGACCCTATTAAAGTCACGAGTTGTCGACTTCTGTCCTTACTTAGTCCCTTGAGAATGATGTACTTTTTCCTTAAAAAGTACATCATTCTCAAGGGACTGCCAAGTGCCCTCGCTCCGACCTAACATGTAGAAGTTTTCAATAAAAAGGTTAAAACTCCCAACGGAGCTAAAGTTTTAATCTACAAGAATTTTACCAAACTCTCTTTGAAGAAAAACTTTGAAATGTTTCTTTCTAAAAATAGCACCAGAAAGTTGTTTCCTTGTTGAGTATTCAGTATTCAGAAAACGTTAGCAATTTTCGTTCTTTTTCTTTAACAACAAAGACACGCTGCTAAACGGTGTACGCCACTTAACGGCTGCAGTGACGGCTGTCATAAAAATGATAGCAGTGGGGTGTGAGTTTACGGTGTCAAAAAATGCTCTCTGTATTCCGTCCACCGAGAGAATGCTTTTTTGACACCTGTCAGTTTCATACAAACGAATATGTGTTTTACAAATTTAAACTTTATTCGTTCCAAATTTTGGACAACTGACAGGTGTCAAAAAAGCATTGTCTAGGTGGATGGAATATAGGAAAATTTACCAAATAAAGGTCTGCATACTGGACGGGGCGGCGGCATTAGGCCGTAAACGGGGCGGAGATGGAACGGACGAGTGTTTAATGTCTACGCACCGCGACACTGTTGCTAAACTAACATTTCCATACAACAGGGATAACGGACAGCCGTCTGTCCAGGGCCTGATGTAGGCGGATGAAACCATTGCGCATGTGCTCTTCGAATGCACAGGCGTCACCCAGATTAGAACAGAAACCCTCGGGGAACCCAGATCCTTTACCGATGGTCTGAACAGACCAGAAAACGTGATTAGCTTCTGTAAGGAGGTGGGCTGGTTGGAATAACCACCGACGGCCACCATGACTCCCGCATAATGGTCCATCTGAAGGACTAAGTGCGGAAACCAAACCCTCTGACATAGAACATAACATAGAACATACTGCTGATTTCTGTGTTCTTCTCAGTAGCAACGCGGAGTCTGTATTCATGCCCGGTTGATGGTAGGCTCGCCATCACATGGACCTTAGACATAACATATTACACACAACAACACAACACAATACAACACACACACACACAACAACACACAACATATTACATATTGTTTTATATTAAGTATTTATTATTTTATAGATTCTCATTTTAATTATATATATAGGGTGTATCTATTCAAACACGAAATATTTTAAGAGATACACCTACAGGTGGTACAGAAGCCTTATATATTTTAGAAGTATGTATGTATTTAAGTATATTCTCATATTGTATGTTTATATTTAAATTAGTTAATAGTTTATTTTATTTTATGTACTTTGCTTTCTTTTCTACTCTTACAAACGTTGTCTACATTTCTTTATCTACTTTCCTATCGCAGGTATGCTTGATGAGATTTCTTTAGAAATAAGCATCACCTTTGTACGTATTTTTCTGTTCGTTTCTTTTTGTCTGTTTGTACGTGTGTACACAAACTGTTAAATAAATAAATAACTTCCATAATGTGGGGTTACTATTGGTGCACCTCTGCCTAACCCTTCGGGGAATCAGGCGTGATGTTATGTTATGTATGGTATCCAAATGTTGGGTGTATCCCACTATTTCCATAGAAATACAAAATAGAAAAAGTGGGAGCAGCGTTTTTTACAAATTATATCCCATTATTTCTATTGCGACAAAAAAAACGCAGTTATGTTATTTGAAAAGTTTACCATTTTTAATGAATAGATTACATTAAAACACGACTACTCGGTATTCAAAAAAAATAAATGGAGAACAAATTCATAGTTTCTATGTGCACGCCGTCATAAGAGGTGATGCAGCGTTTTTTTTTGTCGCAGCCGACTGCAATAAAAATAGTGGGACAATCAGTCTGAATCAGGCCCAGTATTTCTATCAATAGAAATACCTAATAGAAATAGTTGGATACACCCCAAATGTTAACCCGGTAAAGAAACGTGACGCATACTGGCATCAAATAATTACACACCTTGGTCAAAGTAAAATCAATAATAAGACTATACCCGAATTGCTCTAGCGTGGTAATAGCGGTCATTGCCCTTTCCCTGATATCTAACCGTAGGAACCCAAACGAATGTATGGTTTTTCGTTATTGGAACATGTTGAAGATCACTATACTCCATTTATTATAACATTAGACAAATAACGGGTAAATAACGATAGTTATTGTGTAATATTGTTGAAATTTCTGCACTTTAGAGTTATTTTTTTAATGTAAATGGTAAATAGATTACAGTGCTTTGTATTTATCGTGATATAACGGAGTTTATTAAACGTTTACATCGAAATAACGAAAGGGTGAGAACATTTATTTGTCTAATGTTATAATAAATAGAGTATATAAATATTGATTCAGGACGTTATCGGATTTTATTTTAGTTTTTGAAATAATGAATGTTAGAGAAATGTGGTATATGGTGGGTCAATGACCGCTATTGCCACGCTAAATCGATTCGGGTATACAAAAAGAATCTAATTTATTTAACATAAACACGTATATTAACTGTGACGTAAACCAAAATAAAATCCGATTTCAGTGATCCGAATTTCGTTCAATTACAAGTATAATCTAGACTCGAATTACCAAGTAAGACCTGTCGCTATTAGAAAATATGATGGCAAATATGGCACCATATTTTCTACTAGCTGCTGCACGAGGCATCACCCGCGTGGCTTTTTCTAAAATAAAAGTAGCCCAACTTATATAAATACCTTTCATATAATAATTCTTTTCCTTTCTTTTTTTTATCTGCCAGTGAAATTTGCGCCAAAATCGGTCTAGCCGTTTCGGAGACGGACAGACAGACAGACAAAATGTAACAAAAGTGTTTTTTTGTTATAAATACCCTATATACTTTCATTTATATTTAGTAAAAAGCTATTATTCTGACATTACAAACAGACACTCATGATCAGATTCTCGTGTCACAATGTTAGTTACCATACTCCTCCGAAACGGCTTGACCGATTTTTATGGAATTTTATATTCATATACAGTAGGTCTGAGAATTGGATACTATTTTTCATACCCCTAAGTGATAAGGATTGTCCACCCCTAACATTTTTTTATATTTTTTTTAACAATGTGTCATTAAAAATACATACAACCCTCTATTTTCAGTCTTCTATCACCAACCCCTATTTTTAATAGCGACATTAGTACTTTAATAATTATAAGGAAAGAAAGGAAGGTTCAGGGAAGGTTTTAGGTAGGTAGATAGGGTAGGGTAGGCTAGGGTAGGATATAGTAGGGTAAGGTAGGTAGGCAGGGTAAGTAGGGTAGATAGTGCTACCCGTGCGAAGCCGGGTCGGGTAAAGCTAGTATTAGTATAAGATTATTAATGAAAATACACAATTAAACTGACCGACCCAGACGACCCCACCACTCTCATCCAGGAGAGTCGTAGGGAAACCAGTACAGCTCGTAGAGTATACACAAGTACACGATCCAAATTCCGACCTCGCTTTAGAGGTCCCGCGCGAAACCCACCCCGACCTACTATTATTATCGTCAATAATAATAATAGCCCTCCCCGTCCCTTGCCGCCGCTTAACGATGTGCCAACATGTGGTTTAGCTGAGCCTGTAATCCAAACTCCCCATGACAATAATCAGAACCCTGATGTTATCCAGCCACCGTCGGTCCCTTGCTACCCTCCCTCCGACACTGCCCTAAGCCGAGGTTCGAACCCCACCTGGGGTGCCCTTAGCGAGCAGTCGTCTAGTTTATAAGTAGCTTTAGTAAAAACTCCCCTGGCTGGAGGAGTAAACTTCTTTTAGGAGCTTGCGGCACCACAGGATAGCCCGGTTAAGGAGCAGGAACCCCCAGTGGTTATAACTCCGAGATGCCATGCACAAAAAAAAAATACACAATTTACACGAGCTTCGATACTAATGCTTTGTGCTTGGCGAATCTAATAAGTAAACATACAGAATGAATGCTGTCTTATGCTAGTAAATAATAAGCCGATAGAAATGAATAGCCTATCCTATTTACAAGTCGGTTATGCACTAACGCAGAAAAGGTAAGTACTGAAACAAGTCAAAGAACAGAAAAAAGTAAAGCGAAGGATATAAATAGAAACTCCGAACTAATTCCTTCAGTAAGAAACGGTCTGGAAATGCAATGGTGACAGATCGAATCTTTCTTTTATTCTCATTAAAGTTAAGTCGACCGTCCACTGCTACGTTAAACCTATAGTACTATTCTGTAAAACATCTCACCGTGAACACTAGGCTGAAGTGAGCTTCAAGTTAGCTGTCAATATTGCCAATCCCTAGCATTAGGTAGTGACAGCTCCAGACAGCTATGTCCATTTCAACCACGCGGCCAACTCATAAAATTTGATGAAACTTTGCCAGGAATTAGTGGTAACTTGTTACTATACAATCAATCTGCCTAGCCTTTTCCCAACTATGTTGGGGTCGGCTTCCAGTCTAACCGGATGCAGCTGAATACCAGTATTTTACATGGAGCGACTGCCTATCTGACCTCCACAACCCAGTAACTGGGTAACACGATACCCCTTGGTAAAACTGGTTGTCAGACTTTTTGGGCTTCTGACGACCCTTAACGACTGTCAAAGATCCACGAATGACAGCCGGGACCAATGGCTTACGTGCTTTCCGAGGCACGGAGGAGTCTCGGTATGTAAAGATTGTAATTTGTTACTATACACACTCTAAAAAACAGTGAATATTCCCTAAAATATGAATATGACCGTTATTTTCGCCAAATTTATCCAAACTAGGTTACGTTATCTGTCGATTAGTACTTTAACTAAGCAAGCACAAAGAATTAGTATCGAAGCTCGTGTTAATTGTGTATTTTCATTATTAATCTTATATAACCTACCTATTTATATTTGTATCTTACATCTCTTTGGAGACGGGCAAGGCATTCCATAGCCGTACTGCTAGAACTGTAAAAGCCTTGTCGTAAAAGCTAAGTAGTGGAATGCATCGGCATATCTAGTCTTAAGTTTTCAGGTATCTAATAAGTGTGTCATGAAGGAACTTGAAACGTTCTTTAATTTAACTTGCCCACTGTGTGTTTCAAACAATTCCAGACAATTACATTCAGACGTTAGACGTTTTCTTTCACTGTAATTAATCAGTACTTAGTGTTAATTAACTTACATTAAAATATCGTTACATAAACGTGCGAAAGAAATGCTTGAAGTGTGCGAGTATAATAATATATTACAGAAAGAACACACGTAAACTTAATGAATGTATAAACTGTATGAAACGCAGTTGGAATGCTTTGCTCAAATGTAGGCACGCAAACACGTCATTACGGCTGCGTCAAGTTATAAGTTACAAGAGAAACAGAACTGTGCGGATTAACTTATTTAAACAGAATATGAAATGTTTATGTTTGGTACTTATAGATCGTTTCTTTTTATGTAGCTAATTATTCGGTTTATTCCACAAATCCCCACTATAGAGGTATGAGGAACAGGGTGAAAAGTTCACTCATACTCTATAGTAAAGGGAGGATCCTCCGACCAGATGGGTGTCTGGTGGGCAACTGCCCGACGGTTGATGTCGGTATGTTGTATATATGCTAGTCGCGCAGTAAACTCTGATTGCGCGATGCAGGATTTGTGACGTCAGGTCTTTGATACGTAGTGCGAACACACACTTACATGCGGGACTATGGCAAGCCCCCCCCCCCCAATCGGGGGAGGACTATGTCCAGCAGTGGACGTCTTTCGGCTGAAATGATGTTGTAGATGCCGCCACACCCACTGACAATCCCCATCACAACAATTGGCTTGGCTTTTTAGAAAATACAAGTATCCTAAGTTACTTCTTATAACATCAGCTGTCTGCCAGTGAAATTCACCGTATCCCAGTAGTTCCATTCTCTAGTTCCATTATGGGACTACTGGGATTTTTTTTTCTCTCAGTAGTTCCATGGAACTGGCATACAGGGTGTGACGTAAATAGTGGTCCGCCGTTATGAGGTCGATACACCGTATATGCACCTATTACATACCGGTACCGTATTTACTTCTAATAAATAAAGTCACCCAAAGGGCAATGGAGAGGGCTATGCTTGGAGTTTCCCTACGTGATCGAATCAGAAATGAAGAGATCCGCAGAAGAATCAAGGTAACCGATATAGCTCTAAGAATTGCCAAACTTAAGTGGCAATGGGCCGGGCACATTGCGCGCAGAACAGGTGTCCGTTGGGGCCGAAAGGTTATGGAGTGGCAACCGCATACCGAAAGACGTAGCGTAGGAAGGCTTCCCACAAGGTGCACCGATGACCTTGTGAAAGCCGCAGGAATCCGCGTTTATAAATATTATGATAATATATTGAACAATTTAATCATATAAGTACTTTAATAGTTAATCGATGAATCATCAAATGTACCACTTCTGTCGAGTTTGGCGGATAATTGATTATTCATGCCACAACACCAAATTGCTTGTTCCATGATATTGAAACAATTAATTACGTATAACCTACACATGCCGCCTTAATTGGCAAATGATTGTGACATAACGACCATAAATATTACGTAAATTGGCGAAAATTTTCCTAAACAAACTAGCTGACCCGACAGACTTCGTTCTGTCAAAAGCTATAGTATAAACTCCACTACTCTACCCTACCCTACCCCATCTACCCTACCTACCTACCTACCTATCTACCTACCTACCTACCTAACTACCTACCCTACCCTACCCTACCCTACCCTACCCTACCCTACCTACCCTACCCTACCTACCTACCTACCCTACCCTACCCTACCTCCCTACCTACCTACCCTACCCTACTCTACCCTACCCTAATTTTTAGTAAAAACCATTAAAAAAAAAAATACCTTGCTATAAACCTCACGGAGCCCGAGACCTTTCCAACGAATGCAAAACCGTGGAAATCGGTTCGTGCGTTCTGGAGTTATAGCGTCAGGAAGGAAAACCCGACTTATTTTTATATTATAGATTGTAAAATTGCTCGTCGTAGATTTTATTCAAACTGTAGGTTATTGCCCCACGCAGATATATTTTGACTTTAAATCGTTCTGGAACCCTTTTTTTTTGGGCACAAGTATGTATGTATCATATTTTCCTATATTTTTATTGCAAATATCTACACTTCGGTTCGGTTGATGTCGGGATATAGTATATATGCTAGTCGCGCGGTAAACTCTGATAGCGCGATGCAGGATTTGTGACGTCAGGCCTTTGATGCGTAGTTCGCATGTGGCGTTGTTGATACCGCCACACCTCCTTCTATCCCTGTCTACTGCTGTTTGTGACCAATCCATAAGAAAAAAGTCGAGAACGTCCCGCCATCTTCTCTCCGACCGAGTATTAAGAAGAATAGATAACTTGAAGCTTTAAATGCCCATGCATTTCACAACTTTGACCTACGTACTTCCCGTTGACCTAGAATCATGAAATTTAGCAAGAAACAAGGTCTCACAACACAAGTAAAGGAAAAAGTCCGAAAATTGTTAATTTGTAGTTTTTTCACATAAAAAAAATCGTTTTTGCGCTTACAAACTTAAGTTTGCAGTTGGAGAATATAAATATTAAAGGGGGCTCCCATACGACAGACATGATTTTTTTTCCCGTTTTTATAGATAATGGTACGTGACCCTTCGTGCGCGAGTTCTACTTGCACTTGGCCGGGTTTTTTAATACTTTTAACCCGACCGATTGACATACATTTGGCTAGACTCGACTTTACTATTCAAAAATAGTTCAAACACACGATTAATTTTCAGAATGCCAGGCCTTACAACTGTAGGATTTTTCTCGACTATGTGTACAGTCTTACTAGATGGTGCTGAATACAAGGTGATTTTTAATGCACTGTTGACCTTTCAGGACGCGAAAGTACTCATGGTTAGGAGCAGCTTTCACTATGGGACCAACTCTGAAATATCGAAAAAAAAAATCAACTGTTTTATACAAAAATGCAATATTTACCCGATGAACATGTATGAAACAGACGATTTTTTTTTTTTTTGTTATTTCGTAGTTGGTCCCATAATGAAAGTTGCTTATAATCATAAGTTCTTTCACCTCCTAAACGGTTAACAGTGAATTGAAAATCACCGTGTATAACATAAATACCTAGTATTTATACTTAGCCGGCTGTTTATCATTTTCTTATAATTACAACAATAATTAAAAAGATAAAAATGTTTATGAGAAATTAACCACTATGTGCCGAAACAGAAGCATGAATGAGAAGGTAGCTGTTCTATATATAGAAGGCATTAAGAACATTTTTGTTTGAAGCCTTAAAAATGCAGCATTGTAAACAGAGACCCGAAAATATACGCCAGCCTTTGTTAAGTCACCCTGTATAAAAAATGAAATCACACAAAAATTATTGTTTTTATAGATCTTAAGTGATATTGTAAAATAAAAATACTTACACATATTCCTCAATTAGATCTATCCACGATATATGTAGATAGAACACAGAAACCCAGTGAAAAAATAAACGTTATCTCACGTAACGAAAACCTGACTTAATACCAAATTCACGTTCACTTCTCACTTCTATCTCGACACAAATCACTTTTAATTCACCCACTATGCAAATTCACACACTCAAAAATATCACTGGTAAGAATTTTCATAGAGAAAATGACATTTGCAAAAATATTTGGGATGGCGTAGACCCTGCGTAGACCCGCCCGCCCGCTACGAGCGCCGCTACGAACTGACGTAGCACGTAACCCGTAGCAAGTTGGAGGGAAATAGATTTGCGCAAGAAAGGCCGACCGTCGCGTTTTGATACTTGGTTATTTTTTTTTTTTTTAATTTTTATTCTACTATGAGTTTGCTCTTGACTTTAGTCTAGGTCTGGATGACAGAGACAAAGTCTACGATGGAGTGAGCTTACCCAGAAAAAGCCTGTTCACTCTCACTTTGAATAGATTAGGGTTGTATGCGTTCGGAAACACAGACGCAGGCAGAGAGTTCCACTCCTTTGCTGCGCGCATTATAAAAGACGTTTGAAAACGAAAGTACATCATGGTACCCAAGAGTATAGCTTAAATCACGTATTCAACAACCATAACACACGATCTATTGCTGCTGACAGATTCAATGTTCCCAGAGTCACCAATTACTTTGGTGATAGAACTCTAAAGAAACGTACCATACTTATTAAATAGTCTACCGGCAGACATAAGGAGTGAAATAAATAAAAATAGATTTAAAAGTAAGTTAAAAATATTATTTGGATATGTGTGATCAAGTATTATTGTCTAGAGACTCACTGACCCCATAGTCAAACCATTGCAATGGTTTTGTGGGGCTAAGTTTATAAGTTAGGTACTTACTATGTTAAATTAATAAATAAATAAATTGAACGGTGGGTGAAGGTTCTAACAAAATCAAAATCAAAATATTTAATTTCACATAAACCTACATGGGCACTTATGAAACGTCAGAAGCTAGGTGCACGGTTCCAATTAGTCGTTTCCTATGGAGAAGAGCCGGCAAGAAACTCCACGGTTACTCTTTTAAAATAATTGGCTTTACAATATTATTAAATAACAGTGATAATAGGTATGGGAGGAGAGTGTAGGCCTTTCAACAATTACCAGGTACCTAACAAAATAGAAAACCGCCAACTACGCCAACCGCATACAACGTTCTCACATTCACAAAATATAAAATAATCTAAGTATATAAAATATTAATGACATGATTGCATAACTATTATTTTATTCATATTTCGCCTAAAACTCTGACCAACAAATATTGGCACTCCATCGTATTATATCCATGTCCATCATATTAAAAAAAAGAGAAAAAAAAATAGATAAAATATTAAAGATGAAGCGTAACACGTTTTGTTGAGGATGATATTCTCATAATATGTACAATTCCTTTTTTTTTAATATATTCTTGTTTATATTCTACCACACTTTAAATTAAAATTAGTACGCTTCTTAATAATTGTTTGCTGCACCGGACGACGTCATTACGTCAACGCCGGCTGTCGCTGAAAACCAGCGCTGGGGCTCTTTCTTGCATAGGGTCGCAGCAAAATGCTGAGCGATAGCCGTTTTGCGTGGAAGTGACGCATTTTTACCCCATAGTTTTTTTTTTTTTTTCAGTTTTTTTTTTCTTTATTGCGTCGTGTTTACCGCAAATAAACGTTTTTTCTTTCTTTCTTTTCTTTCTGTATATTGGCATTTTGCTCAGCAATGACCTATTCTTGCACAGATGCGACGCTCGGCTTTATCTTACTTGTAATTTGGTGTTTGTTGCAAAGTTAGATAATTTCCACTGCGATAGGCATTTAGTTTTATGTGTATTTTGTAAATTTTTCATGCAATGTGCGTTTTGTTTGTGCAGAATAAACAATCTTTCTTTCTTCTTTCTTTTCTTTCTTTCTATCTGTGTCTGAAGGCACGGTTGGCGCAGTGGCTGAGTAATTAGCAGCTGCGCTGCATGTCGCGGGTTCAATTTTTGTGACCCTCAGATAGTTGTTTGGTTGTTTGTGTATATGTCGTAACCATCTGGTTAAATTAGCCAGCTTTTGGACGGCATCCAATTGGATGCCTAGGCCGATAGTTAATTGAACTAGAATCTTTCAACGTTTAACATCTTCAATAGACAGTCAGCCCTTTGAAAATGATTGGCCAAGACTCAGCCAAGTGACTTCGATTCATTAGTAAATAATTAATTGGAAATAATAAGTATGAGTCTTTTGTTACTTGATTATGAATAAATAATAATAATTATTAGTTCGACCGTCGAACTAATGAATCGAAGCACTGTACTTAAATTTGTTTCCAAGTAACAATAAGGCTTGTGGACGGAGCCCCGCGAGCGGGGCTCCTAATTCTCGCTGGCTTAAAAAAAATAATCACGAAGGAATCGAATCTCGAACACGAACCTAACCTGTCCGAGTCGGGATGCCCCAAGTCCCGAGCTCACTTCGCTCGCTCTTGCAGTAAAATCTCACTCTAACATTACAAATTCATCATTGGTACCGATTCCCTTGTTCACAAGCTAAACTAAATTTACATAAGTTCAGTGCATCTTTTTCTTTCTATATCATTAAGAAAATGAAAGAAGATACATTTTTTTTTAGTCCTGTCAAATTAATCAGCGCTTAACGTAAATTGACGTAATTTTAGTAGGAAAGATTTTAATCACGTCTAAACTTGTATGGAGTAGTGACAGGAGCTGATTAATTTGACAAGACTAAACTAAAATTTATCTTCTGTCCTTTTCTTAATGAACTAGAAAGAAAAAGATGCACTGAACTTAAATTTAGTTTAGTTTGTGAACAAGGGAATCGGCACCAATATCCAATTTAACTAAATGACTACACGACATTCAGCCATCTAGTTAAACGTTGCGCTCAATGACTTGGCTAGTTGTCCTTCAGCTATTTAATTGGTCTAGGCGTCCAATTAGTTGGCCAATTTAACCAGATGGCTGCGGCATATACATCACTGGTGTATATATGTCGCAGGGAAATGAGGATATCAGGGATTTCACGAAATTCCGGTAGATGTCGAATATTCTTGTTTATTACGTCTTTTTACTAAAATTATCTAATAATATGACATTCGTGAAATCCCTGATATCCTCATTTCCCTGCGACATATATATGGCGATTTTTTTAAGAAAACTGTGAAAGAGATTGAACAATGAGAAATGTATTAGTGCTATCAATCTCAGTTCTAAATAAATTAATTTTGTCCGTATGTAAATTATTGATTAATAGTTAGTATAATGTAATGAGTTGTAATAATTACAATCAATATCACATTATGTAAGATAGAGGAGCTCGTGGCTAATTAATAACAGCCGCACGGGTCGATCCGTCAGGTTAAGCTACGCTTGCCAGGGTTAGTCCGTGGATGGGTGACCATCTTTACATACCGAGACTCCTCCGTGCCTCGGAAAGTACGTTAAGCCGTTGGTCCCGGCTGTCATTCGTGGATCTTTGACAGTCGTTACGGGTCGTCAGAAGCCCAAAGTCTGACAGCCAGTCTTACCAAGGGGTATCGTGTTACCCAATTACTGGGTTGTGGATGTCAGATAGGCAGTCGCTGGCTCAATTGGCTCTCTGGTGACTATGGTTTCCTATTTTGTTTGTTTTTATTAGCTGTAAGTCCTCCATGTACTAAATAAATAAATAAATAAATGTAAAATACTGGTATTCAGCTGCATCCGGTTAGATTGGAAGCAGACCCCAACATAGTTGGGAAAAGGCTAGGCAGATTGATTTTAATATCATATTATGTAATTTAATCATTTGATATAAAACATTTTCTCCCTTACATAGGGTGCATGTCTTAAGGAGACGACGGTAACCAACTTTTAATGATTTTATACTGAAGATCACATCTAAATGAGTACCGTTAATGATTTGGAAAAAATATATATTAAATAAGAGCATTTTTTTAATATTATAATATATGAATATTTAAGATTATATTTATATTACATAGTGAAATTAATTTATAAAATTAAGTCTAACGCGGATAAAAAACTGAGAATCACGCAAAATCTATCAAGCACATTTTTCTGAAACCTTCACCTTTTTGAAGATAATTTAATTATTGATATTTTAATATACATGTTTTATTAAAATACCGTTTGTTTTATGTATAATAAATTAATAATGCGTCTTATTTAGGACAGCGCTCCTGGATGGGTGAGTCCTATTACTGGCTGGACGAACGACACGTTGCGTGAGCTCAGTACAGAACACGCAAGCTAACCACTCAAGGTCTGGTGTAAGTTGACGCGGCTTTTCGAAGGACCATATGCAGGAATATAATTTTATGCGGGGTGGAATATTGGACGACACACAGAATTGAGCAAAGATGGAATATGAGGTATTTGAGGTAACGAGTAAGAAAATGGGAGTGGATGGACTTACTTGGGAATCTTCTGGACGAAGCACGTTGGTTCAAAGACGGCCTTAGCAGACGTCCCACGTATTTATATCTTACTTTCCTTGTGATGCACTTTAGCTTGATATTTAAATGTCACACTTGTATCGGCCAACACTTTTATAGGTATTGTTCGTCGAATCGTTGAGCTCCTTATGTTCTGAGTTGAGCTGCACGATTACTGACAAATGCGTGCACTGAATGGATAGGTCCACTCAATCTGTGTGGTTCTTTCTTCAAAAGACCATTTCAGACACCAATCTACATGGTCTTCACATGATTTGACCAAGATTATGTCTGGACTTTAAAAGAGACTGTGACCTCTGAGTTTGTTTCGGTCTTTCTTCTCAGAGTAGTCAGATACGAAATGCCGACCTCATCTAGTTTTAAACTATGATTGACGTGTAAAAGTGTTTGTAAAAACCTACTTACAGAAATAAAATCATTTATCATTTAGAGAGACTTTAGAGTTTTTGATATATTAGCGGATTAATTTATGCGACGATGCGCATTGCATGAACGTTGAGTTAGAACAACAATTCAAACGAGAGAGTTTTCTCTCAAATCACAGTTGATGTGTGCAGCGATTGGCTTACGCTGCAGCGAAAACGCTTCTGATCGGTGCGTGCGATGAGCGTCCCTCTCGTTCTGTTGTATGGGAATTGGGAGGGAAGGAAATATAGCTCAAAACTGCGGTCGGAAATGTTATACTAAAAACTTAGTTTTAAGCTTGCGCGAGCAAGATCACTGGCATATATATGCGTCTTAATTTTGTATTAAGTAATAAACAAATATTTTTGGCACAAAAAAGGAACTTTTGAACGTCAAAAATTACAAAAATAATTAAGTAATTGATTCTAGTTGCCCCTTCCAAATGGTAGTTATGTATGGAGAAGAATGGGCAAGAAACTCCATACTTACTCTTTTAAAATGTTAACAATATTTTGAACACATTTATTTATTAATTACATGTAAAGACGATGCACTTACCTAGAGTAAAATTACTATTCCACAACAGGTAATATTAATTTTTTACTTAGAATGAGTTAGTTTGCATCCATACTTAATATTATAAATGTGAAAGTAACTCTGTCTGTCTGTCTGTCTGTATGTTACGTTTTCACGCCTTAACCGCAGAACCGATCTTCATGAAATTTGCCAGAGATATAGCCTGGGATATGGAGAAGGACATAGGCTACTTTTTTACGCGATAACCGACATCCATGCGGGCGGAGCCGCGGGTAAAAGCTAGTGTATAAATAAATCTTCTTCCTTCAATATTTACTTACCAACTAAGCAACATTGTGGAATGTGATAAATGATTGAGTATTGAGGTAAAAAGAATTAAAAGGGAAGTAATAAAAAAATAAAAAACTTTATTCAGTTCAGAAAAAAAAAACGGTACAATATTTTAAAAAAAAATATTGTAACACGTTACATAAACCTTAGGTGCTAGATTTTTACAAATTCCCTGGGTGACATTAGGATTCCCTGTGTGAATGACAGACAAATTAATTATCCGATAGATACATTACATTCACATAACATTCTCAAAGAATATTCTTATAATAATCCAAACTAATATTATAAATGTGAAAGTAACTCTGTCTGTCTGTATGTTACCTTTTCACGCCTAAACCGCTGAACCGATCGCCATGAAATTTGGCAGAGATATAGCCTGGGATATGGAGACGGACATAGGCTACTTTTTTACGCGATGACCGACATCCACGCGGGCGGAGCCGCGGGCAAAAGCTAGTAAACATATAAATCCGAATCTAATTTGCTACGCCCGGCGCCCTCAACGCCGAGTCACGTAGCAAGTCTACGAGCTTTGCCTCTACGCGGCTACGGCGTAGCAGCGAAGTGCCGAAAATTGTGCTACATAAATGTCGGGATAAATGGTTTATAATAGAGGCAGCCATAATTCCATTTGGTTTCCTTTTATGTATTATGTGAGATTTTTGGTATTAGTATACAATGTGGAGTCGACATAACGGATGACGGCACGGTTGGCGCAGTGGTTAAGCGATTAACTGCTGCGCTGCGTGTCGCGGGTACTATTCCCGCACAGAACAAATATTTGTATGACCTACAAGTAGTTGTTCCGGGTCTGGCTGTTTGTGTATGTGAGTTTAAATGTTTGTAAACGCACCCACAATACAGGAGAAATTCCTAGTGTGGGGCAACGTTTATTAAAAAAAAAAATATAAATGAAAACTCTGGCAATACTAATGTATAGAAGTATTTTGAAACTATCAAATAAATCCTAACATCAATATTAAATTTTTGGGGTCCGCTTCCAGTCTAACCGAATGTGCTGAATACTAGTATTTTACATCGAACTACTGCCTATCTGACCTGCACAACCCATAGCTACTAGGCAATACGATACACCTTGGTAAGACTGGTGGTCAGACTATCGGACTGCTAACTACCCGTAATGACTGTCAAAGCTAACATTTTTTTTTTTATATATAAAATAAAATCTAGTCTGAGTCTAATAATATACTTAATAATAAAAATAAAAAAAATAATTCAATATAAAAACAAAAAAATATATACTAATAAAAATATTAAAAACAATCAATAAAAAATCAATCAATTAAAAACAAATATAATAAATAAAAAAAATAAAAAACAAACAATAAATGTAAAAAATGAAAAAAAATATATAATAATATATAATATTTTAATAAGGTCTTTATAAAATAAAGTTCTACAAATTACAGCCGGGACGAGTGGCTTAACGTGAGAAAGTATAACTTAGTCACAAGTACTCTCAGTATTTTGCTTTCCTAACAGATATAGCATAATCCGCCATTATCTTTCTTTTTTTTCCATTCTTTTTCTTTTGCCTTTCCATTTCTGGGACACAGGCCTCGTCTCTTCGAGAGGAAGCGGGCTGTGATCTACCACGCGGTCCCATTGCGGGTTGGTAGATGCCACATGTCTTCAAATTTTCGGTTCTAGGACATGCCGGTTTCCTCACAATGTTTTCCTTCACCGTTTTGAGAGCAGTGGTGATGATATTAATATTTTTACACAAAGTAAAATGCCCGCTTGGGTTCGAACCCATGTTCTACAACTCGTAAGTCGGGGCCACCACTGCTCTATTAATATATACAGGATATTTTTTTTTTTTTTTTTGTTCCGTATCAGTAATAGAACACATCTCAATTATTTATTCAACACTTTTTTTTTTGTCCACTTGAAATCAGCAAAATGCGCGAAAAGAATGCGCAAAGTGCGCTCGCCCATTGATATTATTACGAATAGATTGTATCCATATACAATCTATTCGTAATAATATCAATGGGCGAGCGCACAGCTGATTGAAGAGCGCACACGTACTACTACGCTCCGCTTCATTGACCGCGCCGTTGCTCGACGAGTATCCATTATACCAGTTTCAAAATAAACATCTTTCGTTAAAGATAACTAAATTTTTTTGTACTAAGACATATCAAAATAAGAAATAGGTGTATAATAAAACACGTTTACGTTTAATTTGTCAAAAAGTGTGAATAAATCAAAAACTTTTCCTGTATGTGTACCGTAATATATTCATTAGTACACAAAAGATGACCAAGCCACAATCTCTAAATTTAGGCTGTACGAGTCATGTATCGTACATGGCACGCATGCATTGCATAGATCAGCACTTTTCCGTCGCCTTACACAAATTATAGTGTAATGCGATAGTACTCAATCAGCGTTCATACTCAGCTGTACTCATTCACACAATATTCATATAGCATAAGTTACGTGGTAGTGAAATATATTCAGTAAACCATCATCTTTGACTATCAGTGTCTTATCATTTCAAACTAACATCCAAGGTGCTTGCGACCCATACAGCAGCGCATACATCTTTTTGGTCCTTCGAGCCGGATTTGAACCAGGTATATATATAATATACCTATATATACATTTATATCTCAACTATACATCTACTGCGTTTCTAGTTTCAAGGTCCTTTTGTCAACAAAATTTCCTCTACGGCATTAATTTATTCTAACCACACAATTTATAAATAAGCTTAGTCCGATATCCTAGTGAATGTTGAAGACAATGAAGTTTGGCAATAATTCCTTCTGCTCATGTGGCTTCCCTGGTATAGTATGTTTCTAGGGCAGGCGAAAAAATAGCGTCGAAAGAAAACGATACGTATCGCTCTTCATGCACTTCTGTATCGTTTCCGCGTAGTACTGCGTTTCATGGTACGGGGTGGGGTGAGCGACGCTATCATTGAGAGATAACAAACCTATTTCGACGTGTTTAGAACACAAAAGACGTGTTTAGAGGCACAAAAGCCAATGTCCGTTTTTTCGCTTGCCCTAGAAACACACTAATACCTCATTAACGGCATAACTATGTGAATGTCTATTATCTGCTCCTAAATAACGATGTTTTTTTTTTTTTTTTGACATACTACCTTGACATAATCTTTTCATTATTTGACATTATATACCTACAATTCTATTTTCAACTCTTTAGGCTTTCGTGATATTTATTCAGATTTGTTACTGTACTTGTAATGGCAGTCATGTCATGGGTTTCTATTTTGTTACTTTTTTATAGATTATTTTCTATTTTGTGAATGTGAGAACGTTGTAGGCCTAGTAGACTGTAGATCTGTTGACCATTTCCTGTTTTGTTAAGTACCTGGTACATGATGAAAGGCCTACTGTGTCCTCCCATACCTTTTAACACTGTTATTTAAAAATATTGTTTTTACAATATTTTCAAATTACATATTAATAGTATATTTTATATCGAGGGACTAAACGAAGCCATAATATACCAGAGGTAGTTTGACTCCCGAGCGTGCGAGGCAGTCAATGAAACCGAGGGTATATTAAGTTGGCGTTTAGTCTCGAGGTGCAAACTGTACTTTTCACTTTGAGTGCGAGAAAAATAGTCAGTTTAGTACAAAACATTTAATAAACATTACTTAAGTTTTTTGGTAAATCTTCCGCGATTTTGGCGGCAAAAGATTATCTATGTCTTTTGCTCTTTGCACGACGTCAAACTCTTCATTATTATTATTATTATTATTTATTGAATTCAAGGCCAACACGGACCAATTATAAAAACAAACTAATACAAATACAATTTCAATACAAAAATACAATATACAATACATTTACAAGTCATATCATTGCCACTGGACATTCTTAATTAATTTATTTAAAACCGAACAAATTTGCACACGACAAAAATTTTGAAATTTTCGCGGACAGTTTTTTCTTCTAAACCAGTCACAGATTAACAATTTAAAACATATGGCGCCACCTTATTTGCGGGAAAACCATGGAACTAAAACTCTCAACATTATCGCAATGAAAATGGTCCACACTCCACAGATAATAGTATATTTACTGGCTGTTTGAGTTTGTCTATGTCACAGGAAGGACATTAAAAAACTAAATACTTTTTACTCCCTAGAGACTAAAGTGGTCACTTTAGTCCCGCTTCGTAGGGCTATATCGGCGTACTTTTAGAGCATGAGAAGTGATTTTTTTTTAATTGTTTTTACAATATTTTCAAATAACAGTGTAAACTGTTACTTTTTTTTTAATAATTGGCTTTAGTGTAGGGATAGCATTTACCTACTTGTATCTATGGGTTCACCCTTGTTTGGTATAACAACTTTTGTCGAAAATCGCTCTGGCTAATTTTAGTTACAATAAAGTCATCTACTATATAAAAATAAGTCGGGTTTTCCTTCCTGACGCTATAACTCCAGAACGCACGAACCGATTTCCACGGTTTTGCATTCGTTGGAAAGGTCTCGGGCTCCGTGAGGTTTATAGCAACGTTTTTTTTTATAGTTTTACGAAAAATTAGGGTAGGGTAGAGTAGGGTAGGGTATGTAGGTAGGTAGGTAGGTAGGTAGGTAGGGTAGGTAGGGTAGGGTAGAGTAGTGGAGTTTATACTATAGCTTTTGACAGAACGAAGTCTGTCGGGTCAGCTAGTTTCGTATAATTATTCATTTGACCGAATAATTAATTGGTAGATTTTTATTAAGCATATTTATTTCTTTGAAATAATGTCATTTGACCGAATTTTCAAATGCACTAATTTTATTTAAACTAATGTTTCACTAGACTTTTCAAAATAATTGCAAGAGCGAGCGAAGCGAGTTTTGGACTTGGGGCACCCCAAGGTCGAGGCGAGGTCTGTTCGCTCGCTTCGCTCACTTACTTGACCCCGCCATCCCCTTCGTGGTAATTTTTTTTTAAACCACCCCGAAATAGGAGCTTAATAATAATAGTTTCTCTTTTTCAAAATAAAAAAATTGCAAATATTTACAATGTTTTCTTTTCTGAATTACATTACACCAATTGAATATTCGATAAAATACATGTTATACCACCTGAACACTACATCAAATGAACATTATACCTTTTGATCAATAACGCAAATGTTGTTATCGCAAATAAATATCCGATCGGAGAAAGCACGAGCATTGATCAGAACGCTTGCATACCGACCAGCGTTCAGCCTATAACCAAAGCTGGAAACACATTAAATATTCATGGGTGTTTAAACCCCATAACACCTTCTATAGAACACATACCGCTCGATTAATTTCGTACCCATTGTTGTCAACCCGATTAAATTCGGCCGTCTGCGCGTCCTCTTACAAAAATTCATTTGTTCTCACGACCGTCGGGACGCAAACCGTTTTGACAAAAGCCACAGAATAATGGCAGACCGAATTTTTTGCTCAACGTCTCTCGAATACGTTTAGCCGAATACATGGGCCTATGTATTCGGCTCTGAAACTTTTATATAATATTTGCTCATCTAAGCATTTTCTCAATGTATTGTTACAATAAATTACGTTATTTCAAAAAAACAATGAACAGTTTTCTTGTGTTTTCTGGACAGAAAGCAATAATACCATTTTTGTATTACTACTGCCTTTGCTATTTGTACCAAGAATTTTTGTTGTCCAAGTTATTTTTGTTGATGTTTGACGGTAATATGTTCAGACTTACTCGCAAAAAATCTGAACGAAAAAACTCAAAAACACTTCCGAATTAATACCTGACCTGGGATTTAACTGAGAACCACACATTGGTGCCGATTCCCTTGTTCACAAATTAAACTAAATTTAATTCAGTGAATGTTTTTCTTTCTATTTCATTAAGAAAAGGACAGAAGATAAATTTTAGTTTAGTCCTGTCAAATTAAACAGCGCTTGACGTATTCTGACGTAATTTTAGTCGGCAAGTTTTTTATCACGTCTAAACTTGTATGGAGTAGTGACAGACGCTGATTAATTTGACAGGACTAAACTAAAATTTATCTTCTGTCGTTTTCTTAATGAAAAAGATGCACTGAACTTAAATTTAGTTTAGTTTATGAACAAGAGAATCGGCACCATTATCAATGAAGCAGTAAATATTCATAATTTCATACTTTAATTTATGCCCCAGTTTCTACTATATATGGAAAACACCATACGCAGTGTCGACATAACATTAGTTATGCCACATGTGGCTTTTCGCGTAAGAGAAGGCACTTATAGCATGTATTAGCCCATAAAAGCATACATTATGGAAGCGGGAGAACATAATTACTTGAAATATTTCCTATAAACAGGGGTTATAAGTGGGCCTAAGTGCACTAATTTACAAATGTTGCGATGGTCTCGCTATTATAAGTTTTTGACAGATTTTGTATGGCAAATCTGTCTAAAGGTGCTCCTTCACTTGAAGCATTCGCGTTATAACATTTTACGTTACAGAGTCATTCACACACTCTCACTCTCGCTCAAACACTCGCATGCCTTCAAAATGGCTTCGTTTTTAGTTTTAGTTTTAATTCTCCTTTCTTTATATTCTATAACTAGGTGTTCCGCGGATTCAACCGCGTAAGTTTCGGTTACATGGTTTATAGGCAAAATTTTGCTACTTTGGGTTACATTATTGCAATTTTCTTAAAGATCTGTTTTTTTTTTTTTAAATAAATTATAGCTTATGTTACTTCCTGATAATTTAACTTTCTATGGTGAAAAAATTGTTAAAATCGGTCCAGTAGTTTCGGAGCTTTTTCGGTACAAAAAAACAAAACAATTTTTCCTCTTTATAATATTACTAGCTTTTGCCCGCGGCTTCGCTCACACTTATTTTTTTTTTAACTCATAACACACTACTAAAGTTTCTATATTAATATAATTCAATCAAGGTTCGAAAGACATGTGGCGCCATCTATTATCATAAGAACGTTATTGTTGTTTTCCTCAGGAACAGTACATTTTTTTGGGATGAAAGGTACGCTATGTCCGTTTCTGCACACCTGACAACGTATATGCAAAATTCCAGAATGATCGGTTCAGTGGTTTAGGCGTGAAAAGGTAACAAACAAACTGACAAACTTACTTTCGCATTTATAATATTAGTTAGGATTAGGATTATTAATATTAATTAATTAATATATTTATAGTACAGATTATTTCATTTAGTATCTACATTTGTATAAAGTCAAAAATAAAACAAATAAATTATACGTATTTAAGATATTGGAAGAGCGGGGTCTCCTAACACAGGCTTATTTGCTTAAAAGGTGGCTCCAATCACTAGTTCTAAAAATAATAAACCATTTTTCATCTTCTATGCCTAAACTACTGTTAGCTATGGAGGTTAACAACAAACTAGATAATTATTACATAATAACATGATTTATTTTTCTTCATGATTTTTGTAGTTACATAAAATTAAGCTTATTTCAATCGTTTAAGTATTTACGCCTCCGTTGAACGAAAAGTCATTTCTTCTCACAGTACTTCGCGATGTATCTACCGACAACAATCATGGGTCGTTTCTGCCATTCCATCAGCATGGTTTTACTTGGCGTCACCTGGAAATAAAAACAATTTTGTTTTATTCATTTGTAGCTCACGCTTTCGGTAAGAGGAGCTCGTGGCTAAGTAATAACAGCCGCACGGGTCGATCCGCCAGGTTAAGCTACACTTGTTGGGGTTGGCCAGTGGATGGGTGACCATCTTTACATAACGAGACTCCTCCGTGCCTCGGAAAGCACGTTAAGCCGTTGGTCCCGGCTGTCATTCGTGGATCTTTGACAGTCGTTACGGGTCGTCAGAAGCCCAAAAGTCTGACAGCCAGTCTTACCAACGGGTATCGTGTTACCCAGTTACTGGGTTGTGGAGATCAAATAGGCAGTCGCTCCATCTAAAATATTCAGCTGCATCTGGTTAGACTGGAAGCCGACCCCAACATAGTTGGGAAAAGGCTATAAATTCAAATCAATTTTACTAATTTAATATAACTTTTATTGTAATATCTACGATTTGCATGCACTTAATTAATTTTTCTACACCAACAATGGTAGTATATGTGAATCAATGTTTAATTTTAAGATCTCAATGTACCATATACTTAGAAATATGTTGGTAATTGTTGAAAGGCCTACACTGTCCTCCCATACCTATTATCACTGTTATTTAATAATATTGTAAAGCCAATTATTTTTAAAAGAGTAACCGTGGAGTTTCTTGCCGGCTCTTCTCCATAGGAAACGACTAACTCGAACCGTGCACCTAGCTTCTGACGTTTCATAAGTGCCCATGTAGGTTTATGTGAAATAAAATATTTTGATTTTTTTGATTTTTTTTGAATAAATATTATTCTATTATTCTATTCTATTCTAAACACAGTAGAAAACTTTCTACTCGACGGCCACAAAGTATAATTGGTTCCAAGGTTGTCTGGAAGAGATCGCAGTATGCGATAAGGCCGCCCATTGTATATTTTATAGTGTATAAGTTTTCCTTTTCTTTTGTAATGTGTAATCTGATGTACAATAAAGTATATATAAACTAGCTTTTGCCCGCGGCTTCGCTCGCGTGGATGTCGGTTATAGCGTAAAAAAGTAGCCTATGTCCTTCTCCATATCCCAGGCTATATCTTTGCCCAATTTCATGACGCTCAGTTCAGCGGTTTAGGCGTGAAAACGTAACATACACACAGACAGATAGACAGACAGATAGACAGACAGACAGACAGAGTTACTTTCACATTTATAATATTAGTACGGATAAATAAAGAATTCTGAGTCGAACTATCAAAAAGAGTGAATTTCGTAAAAAGTGCAGTTCACTCTTTCTACTTTGCCGCCGTCATACTGTCTACACGGAACGTCATTTTGTCTACTCTTCCGTCGACAAAACGGTGCTAGTGCTGAGCCTGTAGGGGTTCGAACTAATCTATTACCACTCTTAACAGTCGCGTTTGCGATCACTAGACCAATAAGGCAGTCATCACAATATATTGATATATTAAAACAGTATTCAATATTCAGCTTTAAATTGGCTTCAATACAAGGCTTTTAATTTAATTTTATTTTTTATCAGCCCCATCTATCATAACCATAACAAACCAGAACTAAAACTGAAAACAGCGCCATCTATCGGCCACCCCACAAACCTGGTCGCCCTGCAATCTGTTGAGGAGAGTGACGCAAACGATACTAGCTCTTATTCCTGCCTCCCTGGTAAACGCGCTGAACGCAGTGGCTTCCATCTCAATGTTACGTACTCCGAGGTTCGTGAGAGTCTTCAGAAAAGACATCTTGTCTGATTCGCTGTAGTCACAGAAGGGACCATCTAAACGGCCTTGACCTGAAATGATGAAGATTTTTGATTTGTAAAATAATTTCATTAAAATTAATCACAAACAAGGCAAGTTAAATAAAAGCTTGTATGTTATATAAAATAAAATTATTAATTTTAAAAAACTTTTTAAAAACAAGCTTATTTCTTATTCCTCTCAACTAACCCTTTCATTTGATACACATATCATGGGAGTTCATAAAAAAAAATTGGCCCGCTATCTTTGGGAGTCAGTCATATTGGATTAAGAATGATGTCATGCAAACTAAACGTGTATGCAAAATTTCAGCTCAATCGGTTGGGGATAACTGTTTTAAAACTCAGTTGCAAGATTTGACCCATACATACTTACCAATTAAGTAACAAGGGAAGTTAAATAAAAGCTTTTAAAAATTATTGGTATTACAATAATAAACACCCTTGATGAGTTTCTCTGTGACACAAACAACTAGACTTTAATAATTATTACACAATTTTTATTGACATGATAGATTTTATTTTTTATTTTTGACATTGTGTAATGGATGAATCTTTTTTAATTTGTTTTTATTTTCTTTATTTGACACATCATTTATAACGTCACTATTTTTATTGACATTAGTGTATTTTTGTCGTAGGTAATAGTGAAATCTTTGGTATTTTTTTTATTTTTTTTACTTTTAACATAATAACAGGAAATCGCAAATGTTTTACTTTTTAATTTCTTATTGGGTTAATGTTATGATAATGATTTATATTGTAATTCTTTCAATTTTTAATTGTTATAAAATGTTGTGTAAAATTTCAATACAATGTAAAAATTGATACAGAAATAAATAAATAATAATAAATGGACGGACGGTCAGAGCCATGCAGAAAACAGTGGAACTGTGGAAATCACATGAAGGCAAAACCTGCTTCAAAATTAATTTTCGATAGTCGTTAAGGTTTAAAATGAAGGGTTTATTACTTAGGTTTGTTTACGGGAATTTACTACAACAGAAAAAGTAAAGCTATGTTGAAGGATTAGGAAGATTTAAAACATGCAAACCTAATGTTAGGTATATTCGTTATGGCTGTTTCATAATTCTAACTTCTGTTAAGTATATGCCTCCTCCCTTTTGTGCCATACTTATTCCATGCTTCCATAGACATACCATGTGATGCCGGACGTAATAGCACCACCCCATTTCCTCCCGTGGGTGTCGTAAAAGGCGTCTAAGGGACTTACTAGAGAAAGAGCAGCAGCGTTCTCTATGCATTTTAACATCATACTGCGATCGCCAACCCGCCTGCCAAGCGTGGGGATTATGGCAAACTCCCCCAATTGGGGGAGGCCTATGTTCAGCAGTGGACGTCTTTCGGCTGAAATGATGGTGATGATGATGATAGATATACATACTTAGCAATTTTAAGCTTTTACTAGCTTCAACTTTCTAACTGATTCTTTGATAGTTCAAAAGTGCCCGTAAATGTTTTAATTGAAATAAATTGTTTGAGTTTGGAAAGTAAACCAAGAAGTTTGTACGGTGTGTTAATCAAACATTAAAGTCAATGCAAATGCAAAATGCAATTAAGCAGAAAATATCATAAAAATGCAAAGAATGTCAATGAATGCCCAACGGAGACGAATCTAAATAAAAATGCAAGGTCCGGCTCAAATCACGTTTAATTGAGCACTAATTAAATTATGTACAAAAATGCATCATCTAGGCTCCGCAGTACGACAATGCACTCCCAAATGTAGGTCGCGATCAAAGTACAAATACGCGAGCCTACTAATTTAATAGTTTGGCAATAATTCCTTCTGCACATGTGGCTTCCCTGGTACTTCATAAACGGCATAACTCTGTAAATTTCTATTAACTGCTCCCAAATAACGAAGTTTATTTTGATTTAAAAAAATAATTACATACTTCCTTGACACAATCTGTTTTCATTATTTGACATTATTTACCTACAAATCGAATTCCAATTCTTTATTAGTGGCTTTTGTGGACATGATATTTATTCAGATTTGTTACTGTAGTCGTAATGGCAATCATGTCATTTGGTTTAAATAGGTTTTCATTTTAATATTAAAAAAAAAAAAACTTTTTTGTAGATTATTTTCTATTTTGTGAATTTGAGAACGTTGTAGGCCTAGTAGACAGTAGATTTGTTACTTTTCTATTTTTTTAGTACCTGGTAATTGTTGAAATGCCTACACTGTCCTCCCATACCTATTAACACAGTTATTTGAAAATATTGTAAAAGCCAAATATTTTTAAAAGAGTAACCGTGGAGTTTCTTGCCGGCTCTTCTCCATAGGAAACGACTTATTGGAACCGTGCACCTAGCTTCTAACGTTTCATAAGTGCCTATGTAGGTTTATGTGAAATAAAATATTTTGATTTTAATTTTGATTGCATCAAAAATACACTACCTAGCTCATAAAAAGTTCAAGTATAAAGTACCTCTGTAAAAGTCATCAGCAGCCATAGTTCCTCCGATGTAAGTGCCGAATTTATCGCTTTCAGAGGCCATCGAGTGTACCTCCTGACAGACCCGTGTGTCCAGGACCGCTGGCAATCTGCGGGTCTTGCCCAGCACCGGCTGAAAGATACAACAAGCCATAATTATAATCATCTTCTGGACGCCAAACAGACAAGATTAACCATGAAGTTTTTTTTTTTTCATGTTTAGCTGAACCAGATCAACATAATTTAGTATCTATAAGTAGTCCCAATAAGTAGGTAATAATATTAATATTAATAGTAATATTTTTTTATGACATTCATTTTATTTTCTGTGATTAATATAGGTACTCACACACTGACATAGGTTATTAAATGTTAAAATTTTAGGGAAATCATCCACTTTCACAATGTTTGTAAATATGTGAGCACCATGTATCTAACGAATAATTAATTTGTCTGTCATTGCTTCACTTTTCATTCTTTTTACGTATTGTGGTATAATAATTTTATTCTAGGTAAGTCTTCACATATAAAGAATAATTACTGTATACAAATATTGTTAACATTTTAAAAGAGTAAGTATGGAGTTTCTTGCCCATTCTTCTCCATATACGTTACTACCTTTTGGAAGGGGCAACTAGAATCAATTAATTAATTATTTTTGTAAATTTTGATGTTAAAAAGTGCCTTTTATGTGCCTATTTGAAATAAATGATTTGACTTTGACTTTGACTTTCAATAATTATGCGCGAAATTTATTATAGGTACGCACAGCCAAAGTGTAGAACTGTTTGCCAGCGTCTGTGTTCCCTTCCACATATAACCCGTTTGCCTTCAAAGCAAGAGTGAACAAGCATGGCATCTTCTTCATCATAGATGATGGAACGAGCAATCATCAATACTCGTACAATTCTTTAAGTTAGTATAATCGTCAAATATATAAAAAATAACAAAACTTAAAACCAGGCATATAGGCCTAGGATGATTTCTACGCCATTATTCGGAAGCGAAGCGCTTCTCTCCGGCAAAGAACATGTTTTAGCTCCCACAGCATGTTGAGGGCATTGAGTGACCGGTGGGAATGCCCGATGCTTGGCCGATAGGTGAGACTACACACACAGGTCTCGAAATAGGACGGGCATCTTGTTTTGTTTATATTATTTTTGTTATGTTGTATGTTATTGTTTGTTGTTTGATTATGTGTTACTAATATTAGTTAAATAAGTATATTTCATGTTATTACTAACACTATGGACTTCAAGGTCTGCAAATAAAGAAATTATTATTATTATTATAGAGCGTGGGGCGGGGATTTGAAATTCGGGCTACCCTGATGCTTTCACCTTAACTTACTAGATACAGAAGAACCCCCAAAATACCTACTGCTGTGTTTAAAATACATTTAAAAAAATATCTCATAGCCAAATGCTATTATAGCATATCGGAATTTTTAAATGACCGCAATTAATTAAATGGATTCCTATAATTACGAAATTTTCCACATTTGACCCTCAAATTTCTTCTCCCTTTTAATTAACATTAGGATTAAGTTATCAATCTCCTAGTTTGTTGTGTAGACTCAATTTTTTTATGGTTTATTCTAAACCATAAATATGTTGTTTTGTACTTCATAAATGGCAAAACATGCAGATCTACCTGTTATTTTAAGACCTCGCACGTATTATTTGATATAAGTATACTCATGTTTTACAATAAATATATTCTATTCTATTCTATGGATCTTTTGGCGCTTGAATGTCATTGAAAGAAAGAAAGAAATGAACATTTGTGCAATTTTATTGTTTTGTGAAATGTATTGAAAAAACAAAATGGCGGCGTTAGTTCCAATTTTGGCCACGCACCGAAACAAAATTGTAGCGCTAAAAACAGTTTTACTCACAACATCATAAGTCTTCTCCAAGTTTCCGTTAAGCCCGAAGGAGGACACGACGACGGAGCCGGCTGGTATGTTGAGGCCGCCACAGGTGCCGATCCTGAAGAAGATGGGCTCCTTAGCCTTGGCGTAGTACATCAGCTTGATCACCTCCTGGAGGACCGTCGTCATTGATGGGATGCCGATGCCGTGCTGCAAATGATGGTAACGAAAGGTCCGTAAATTTTTTGCATGGTTCTAAAGTTGATATCAGGCAATACTATGTGGTACCTAAATGACGACAAAAAACCTGGTGTCCAGTCCGGTAGTAAATATTGGTATAGTAACCGGCATGAGTCGTGAGCACAAACTGACACCTGCGTAGTAGTAAATTTTTAAGTCTCTTTGGCGGAATAAAGAAGCCGGGGGGCGCCGAGCTGCATGCGATTGGTTCGTCAGTCGATACTCGTCGTCTATTGGACTCTCGCGTGTCATTTTTATTTAGCCGAAAGTGTACATGCGTGAGCTTGCCCCAACTAAAGCCCATCTGTGCTCACGACTGGTGCCCGTTATTATATGTCACTACTACTATTCCATATTGCAAAATCAACCGTTCTTTTTAAGGTTCTGTAGTCAACTAGGAACACTTATATCTAGTTTCACCATGTTTGTCTGTCTGTCTACGACTTAACTCAGAAGCTCTTAGTACTAGAAAGCTGTAATTTGGCATGGGTATACATATTACATAATCACGCCGAAAAAATTGATTTTATAAAATCTTGAAAAAAAAAGTACTCGCTCAGCATTATGCTACGGCCCTATGCAAGACAGAGCCCCAGCGCTGGTTTTCAGCGACAGCCGGCGTAGACGTAATTACATCGTCCGGTGCAGCAAACAATTATTTATTTGTATTGATATAGAAGATACAAGATTTTAAAATGGATAACGTAAGAAATTAGTATTTAAGGGGAAGTTTGAATGAGGCAGAAAAGCCCTAGGTCCCAGTGGACGATTCCGCCTACATTTACACACAAAACGTACCTAAGTGCACGGGCGTAGCTTAGCCGTGGGCTGCAGTGAAGCGGCATCTTAAGGCTGTATATACCTGCCTATAACATAAACAAATACTCACGCTAACAGACAGTACGGGCCCCACTTTGTACATGGCGTATCTCTGTGAGTGCTTGGTGAGGTTCACCAGCTTCTCTCCCTTGTTAGGAAGGTTCAATACTTCTGTCATATACTGTGCGAACTGTCGCATTCGATGCTTTGTACCGCCCATGCAGACGAACTGGAAATACATGAAGTTTACATTAATTTATGGGTTTGTGCTGTCCAAAGTACAATTAGTTGCAGATGAGCTGCCAGTCAAGTGATAAAGCTGAAATATTTTATGTCTCGCTAAAGTAGGCACACTCGTAAGTCGCCGAACGAGCTCTTTCAGCAAAAGCTCTAATACAACTAATAAATTATGATAAAGCAACGGTGTGGTTTAAAAGAAGATGTAGTGACAAAAATTGAAAAGAGTATGCTTAGATGGTTTGGTCATGTTGAGAGGATGAATGAAAGGCGACTTACAAAGGGTATTTACAAGGCAGATGTGAGTGGAAACGCCGGGAAGGGACGTCCTAGGAGAACATATAGTGACCTAATTGGTGATGTTCTTCAGATAGGTCAGGTTCGTAGCACTCGCAACCGGCGTGCGTGTATGACCAGATGTATGAATGTAAACGAAGCAAAAGAAGTATGTAAGGAGCGTCGTTCTATAGTGCCTGCCGACCTCCATGGGAAGAGGGCGTGAAATCATGTGTATGTATATTTATTATATTTAACAAGAGTTCTCCTTAGATTTTTCCCTGTACTTCCTAAAGTAAGGACTTACTTTAACATCTCCAAACAGAGCGGGAAGATCATTGTTGTGCGTGTCGTATCCCAGATGATACAAGATGTCCACGTCTAGGTCTTGAAGGTGTCTGTTTGGCAGCTTGATAGTGCCATCGCTGTTCCTGCAAACAGACTTGACTACAATGTATGTCATGATACTCTACAGGAAAAGTTTTTAATCAGTGAACAAATTTCGACAAATTAAACTTAAACGTATTTTATTATACACCTATTTATTATTTTGATATGTCTTAGTACAAAAAAAAATAAGTTATCGTTAACGAAAGATGTTTATTTTGAAAATGGTATAATGGATACACGTCGCACAACGCGCCGGTGGCACGGTCAATGAAGTGGAACGCAGTACCTATCAGCTGTACGCTCGCCCATTGATATTATTACGAAAAGTGTATCCATACTTTGCTGATTTCAAGTAGAACAAAAAAAGTATTGAACAAATAATGGAAATGTTCTATTACTGATACTGAACCAATAAAAAAAATTGCGCACTGGTTAAATCTTATCATGTATACAACGTGTCTTGTAAAAAGTTCTGTTCTCCATAAAATAATGTGGTTAAGACTGTTTAAGGCTTGTTATGTACCTATACAGCGTGTATCAGAAATGTGTGGTCATATTTAGGGTATGATGACCATCAAACGAACACCTCTCTCCATGGAACCAACTTCGTAATCGCGAACAAATTATCAGCTGTTCCAGAAGTATTGAGTAAGTGATGGTCTGTACAACTCCCATAAATATACAACACGCAACACGCTGTCTGCAGTGCCTCGGTCATGCTGCAGTGCCTCAAGCAAGGGTCCCGGACTTTACTCCATCATAAGATCGAGGGTCGCGTCTTTTTGGCAAAGTTTGAGACGATCCAGTAACAGCATTTGGGGGTTGTCTCGTGCAACCTAGCAAGCCATGAGGCTTGCTAGGTTGCACGAGATTTATGCTCTTGATTTCTGTTCACCTAAGCGACATAAAATGAAGAGACTATGTTTTTTGAAGCCGTCTTATTCATAATAAAAATTAATAAATAAAATTCATTTATTTCAGACTAGCTTTTGCCCGCGGTTCCGCCCGCGTGGATGTGGTTATCGCGTAAAAGTAGCCTATGTCCTTCTACATATCCCAGGCTATAGCCCTGCCAAATTTCATGACGATCGGTTCAGCGGTTTAGGCGTGAAAACGTAACATACAGACAGACAGACAGAGTTACTTTCACATTTATAATATTAGTATGGATGGTAAGGAACCCTTCGTGCGCGAGTCCGACTCGCACTTGGCAGGTTTTTTGTTTTTGAACGCGCGAATCTCTGGAACTGAAAGTTGGATTTGAAAAAATCTTTTTGCATTTTATAGCCCAATTCTTGAGGAAGAACTACATTCCTATTAACTAGGACACAATTTTTTTAATGAAAGTTTAAGTGAAAACGAAGTAAAAGCACGGGCAAGCAATTTGATGTGACGGGGTGGGTCTGGGGAACAAGAAATTTCACGCGGACGATGTCGCGGGCAGAAGCTAGTGTATAATAAATTAATACTGCGTCTTATTTGGGACAGCGCTCCTGGATGGGCGAGTCCTATTACTGGCTGGACGCACGACGCGTTGCGTGATCTCAGTACAGAACACGCACGCTAACCACTCAAGTTCACTGGCATATATCTGAGCTTAAGTGTTCAGTACACCCACATTCTATCAGGGGGCCAAGTCTACTAATGTACAAACGTTGCAATGGTCTCTTCATTGTGAGTTTTTGACAGATTTGCCATACAAACACTGTCAAATACAATGGCGAGACCATTGCAACGTTTGTAAATTAGTAGAATTAGGCCCCTGAGAGCATGAGCTTATTTCCATTAACTGTACACAGTTCTAGACTTCGGGCTTACTAAAGCTTAATATTACGCAAACGGATTCGGATATGGCCAAACTATAAGGATTCCTTTTTGACTATAGAACCTTAAAAAGCGGTTAACCCAGTATAATATTTGAAGTAGAATACAAGCATGTAATAGGAGGACACTTACTTTGGACATGGTTTCCCCGGATGTAGTTCATCCCATATCATGCGACAGTTGTCGTAGTGCGCCTCCAACTCCTCATTGCCGGTCGTTACGTAGTCACAGTCGCACTGCATCTTTTACTTCGTTGTCTAAAAGGATGATAACGCAATTTTAGGAACACATGTCCTCATGCTTAACAGATTATGCACACATAGGCAAGCACCGGGATGTGTGGGACAACTTTCAAACAAGTTTGTTTCCCATGAAATATTACAAAAAAAATATATATATATATGTCTCGAAAAAAATTGGGTATACTAGGTGAACGGAGTAGAAGCCTATGGCATAGCAATTATTTGTTTTTTTTTTTTTTTTCAGAAATAAAACTAAAATAAAACATAAAAATATTGAAATTTGGGTGCGTATGATTTAAATTTAAATATTATTTATCGTATTTATTTATTGAATTATGTTTTTTGTTAAATTTCTGTGTTTATTGTTATAGTATGATAAGTTTACTTCAAATGTGTGGTATTTATCCATAGATCAATTTCTTTCTAGGTTAAAGAAAAAATAATAAAAACTATGCCATAGGCTTCTACTCCGTTCACCTAGTATACCCAAATTTTTACGAGACGGTAAAAAATGTCATCCGGTATATACACCGTGACATTTTAGTCGTCTTACAAAGACAGCCCACTTCATGTATCCAATGACTACTCACTCACACTTTTTGGTAGGGGAAAACTTATGGGTTCGCGATCGTCACCGAACGCTTTCCATGAACTATATGTAGGATACTGTGTATATATTTATTTATTTATTTATTACATTTGGGAAAACAAAGAGTAGTATATAAAGCATAAACAATGTTGTATTAAAATTAAACTTAACAAATATACTACCCACAGCATTTTCCGCAGATTACTATATTATATAATAAAAAAACAAGCCGTTAGCAAACGTTAACTGTAGCAGGGCTAACTCAATGAAAAATAAGCTAAAAGAAAGGAAATAAATAAATAAAGACGAACAATATTCAATAAAAGACGTTGTTACATCTTTTATAGAATTGAAAAACAAAAATAAAATAAAATTATGCGCGATGTGTCATCAGGGCCTCAAGTCTGCTATTACAATAGTGTCAGAATGGTCTCGCCATTGTGAGTATTTGACAGTGTTTGTATGGCAAATCTGTCAAAAACTCACAATGAAGAGACCATTCTGACACTATTGTAATAGCAGACTTGAGGCCCAGGTCCCTAGCCTATTTCAATAATGATATCAACATTGTGTAAAGCCTATGGAGCGTACTGCTGATGCTTTAGAATTTTATCAATCTCATTTTTAAATTTATATCTGCTTAGGAATAATATGTCTATTGCACATAAGTATAATATGTGTACTTTTTAGGTCAGTGGTTCTTAACCGGTGGTCCGCGGACCACTGGTGGTCCCTGGAAGCTCCCGAAGTGGTCCGCGAAGCCATCCGAAAAATATTAAATAAGTGACAACAAGTCACAGACAATGACACGCGGCGAGAGTGCGCTACGAGTGAGTAAGAGCCAGTCAAGTCAGTGTGGCCAGCCGGGACTCGTCAAATGTTACCAGAAATTTATATTTTTTTATTGACAATGTTTCGCGAAATTGCTATAAGTTACCTAACTTTATTTTTATCGTCAAATCTATGGGGCTCTCGGCGCTTCTGATAATTAAAAACAAGCACCGAAATAGTTTGGATGCTAGTGTCTACATGCGTTTTGCTTTGAGTAGCACTGAATCAAGGATTCAGAAGTTAGTAAAGAGTATGCAGTCACAAAAATCGCATTAAAACATAATAATTGTTGTAAGCCAACAGCTTTTTTTGTAGATAAAACAACCCTTTAAGTTACATATAATTATTTATTACCTCAGACAGTTGGTGGTCCATAGTAAGACAGAAATTTTGTCAAATGGTCCCTCATCACTAGAACATTAAGAACCACTGTTTTAGGTGAACAAAACTCATGGAACTCGCATCATCGTCACCGAACGCTTAAGTTACTTAGTTTTCACTTCTATCAGCAGTCGCCAAAGACTGCCGCACTGGTATTTTTTTTTTCTAGTAACACTAGTTTCATAAGATTTCTGTACTAACATTCTATGGATTTGAAAAAGACGAAGTCTGAACTAAAAAGTTTAATTTTTTTTTAAAGCAAAATACAAGCCATTTTGAACGTTAACTAATGTTATACCCCAGAAATAGGCATGACAATAGTAAATTATGTCAATTACCGCGTCAAACTACTTTGATGCGCAGGAGTGCACTACCTTAGCGGTTCCCCATTAACAGGTGTAAAGTTCATGGTTATACGACATGACCCCTTAACACTCAAATTATTGAACATTGTCAAATTATTGCTAAAAAACCAAGTGAAATCAAACTCTCTAATCTACCAAGTGCAGTAACATAAGATAAACAATATTTTTTAAATGTCGATTACATGGATATTGTTAACTACGATAACACAGATGCACTTTCCGATAAATTCAAGTGACAGAATAAATTGGTCGAGTAATGTGTCGCACAAGCCATTCAATTGAACTAAATTGTTATTGCGCATTGGTCCTGGCGCCGGAAAGTAAAGGATTGGGAACACTTACAGTCCAGCAGACGAGAGAATGTGTTCCTGACACCTGTCAGTTGGATCATTTGTAGTTGTAATAAGGACGAAATTCGCAAAACATAGCCGATTTTCTTTGAATCTACTGGAATGATTTAGTATGGTACCTATATGAATTTCTGTGACCCAAACATGAACTTGTAACGTAAATGAACAAATTTTGAATGTGGGGTTCACTTTTGGGGGAAACATTAATAATAATAATAATAAAAGTTTTGCAAGTTGTACCGTATGACATATCGAATAAAAGGATTTGCTATGAAGATCTTAAAAAATAATATTTTAGGTACTTTTAAAATAATAAGTTTTAAAGTTATTAAAAGGAATAGATGATAATTGACCACCTCATTATCTCCAAAACTGCTGGGCCATAAATTTTGAAAAATCAGTGAATTATCTTATATATATTATATTCGTTACCATATGAAACGGCTTGACCGATTTTTATGAAATTTTATATGCATATTCAGTAAGGTCTGAGAATCGGCTACTATCTATTTTTGTTTTAAGTTTTAGGTAGTGTGGTGTTCAGTTGAATCACTTGGGTTTAGAGAGTAAAACCACCAAATTATCAGTAAGTACACAACAACTCAAAGGGAACGTCTAGTCGGCACCAGGGATAGAGCGGGACTCTGCGGGGCGCTCTTGAGGCGCTACCTTTGAGTTATGGTGTTACATTTAATTGTATATCACATCTCTTCCTTTTTATGATAATTAAGTTTAAAGTACAATAATAATATTTAGCACATTTAGTCCTTAATTTATTTTAAATTAGACGTTAATTAATTTTAAAGTACGATAACAATTTTAAGCATTTAGAAAATAATTACGTTTTAAGAACAATACAGTATTTAGCATTAAACTTACAATTATAGTGTTTAACATACTCGTATAAACTGAACTCCTTCATCTGACACTTCGTGATCGATAACTTTCCATTTGCCTTCTACCTTCTTTAGGTGTACGATGTTCCTCCTGTATTCTTGACCAGTTTCGTCATTCCTTATATTTATATCGCTCCCTTGAGCATTTATAACTGTATGCGGTGTGGGGTTAAATTCTGGAGTCAATTTGTTTTCTTTTATCATATTCTTGACATATACTTTTTCGCCAATTTCTAATTGTCTATCTGTAACTTTTCTTTATCTTCGTTTAATTTGTTCTTCTCTTTTTTTTTTTTTTGTCTCTGTCTCTAATTTCTGAATCGTTATAGTTATTTTCGAGGTCTGTTAACAAAGGTAACTTATCTCTGAATGGCCTTGGCCTTGGATTTTTTTTACAGAGGGATGAGGTGTACTATTATACATCATTAGATATTTTAACAAGTCATCGTTCCAGTCTGATTTTTCATATTTACTGATTTTCAGTCGTTTAAGGATATTCCTATTTTGCCTCTCGACTTCGCCATTTTGCTGAGGCCAGTAGGGAATCGTATTGAAAAGCGTAATTCCTTGTTCAGTACAGAAGGTTCTGAATTCTTGACTACAGAATTTTCTGCCATTGTCAGCTGTTATGCTTGCAGGATTCCTAGTCCGCGAAAAGATCTTTTTTAACACTTTTATTGTGTCATGTGTAGATTTAGATTTCACAATTTAGATCTTTGTATCTAATGTAATAATCGATGATCACGAAAAGATAATCCCCACTTGGCAGTGGACCCAAAAATCAATAGTAGTATCCACCCAGGCATTCAATGGGAGTTCACGCCTTTTCATCGGTAGATACTGGTGGATTTGGGCCCGAGACTTAGAGTACACCCTCTGCATTTTTTTACAGTATTGCCGGCGTCTTTATCTATTTTCGGCCACCAAACCTTTGTGTGTAACCTAGCCTTCATGTTGACAATGCATGGGTGGCTTTCATGATCTTCTTCTAATATTGTTTTCTTAAATTAGTGGGTATTACCCATTTGTTTCCTTTTAATAAGACGCCATCATGTAACCAAAGTTCATGTTCAAATAATTTGTAGTTGTTTATTGAAGCATCCCAAACATTATTTACTAAAGCGTTTTTGATTAATTTAAATTCATTATCATGATTCGATGCTTCAATAATCGTTTTAAGGGATAATGCTACGGGTCGCGCGTATTGAACAAACTGGTTAATATGATAGTCGTTTTCAAGAGGATTTTTGTGTATGCTGGTTTTCGTACACAGACGTGATAATTGATTTGCTATATTTGACTTTCCAGGTTATAAATGACTTTATAATTGTAGGATTGTAGTCGAAAGACCCAACGCTCAATTCGTGCGCGAGGTTTTGATTTTGTGCCAAATATAACCTCGAGAGGCTTATGGTCTGTGACCAGTTCAATATTTTCCATGCAGGTACATGTGAAAGTGTTAAATTGCCCATACCAAAGCTAATGCCTCTTTTTCGGTCTGACAATACCGTTTTTCAACGTCTGTCAGACTCTTGTTCCCGAAGGATATGATTCGGGGTCCTTTGTCGTCGTACTGAATCAGTACAACCCCTAAACCAACAGGACTTGCATCAGCAATTATTTGAGTACGATCTTTTGGGTCATAGGGTCTTAGAGAGACATTTTTTTATTTATTATAAAAGCCATTATTTGTTCTTTATGCCAGAATGTGATATTGGCATTTTTGTGCATTTTTTGTCGAAGTAATTGTCGAATGGGTTTTGTTAAGGTTGACAAATTGGGGATCCACTTTTCAACAAAATTTATTAATCCCAGGAAACTTTGAATTTCTTCGATGGTTTCTGGTGGTCTAAATGATTCTATTATTTTGATGTATTTTCCAAGTGGCATGCCTGGCATCATGTTCTTTTTCATTACATCCAAAGACAACTATGCCATCAATAAAGTTTAAACTAAGTTTAAGTTTTTTTTTTAAACTTTGTCACTCCTTCTTATGGCAATTCATTTATTTATTTTTTTATTTACATTTTCTCCATGATTTTGAAAATATTCCGGTGTGCACGATATACCAAGCATTAACCTTTTGTACCAGTAAAGCCCTTTGTTTGTAATGAAAGTTGTGATTACTATTTTCTTGGAGATCAACATGATGAAAAGCGTTTTTAACATCTAATTTTGTGAAAAATATTGCTTTTCCGGGAATGAGTTGCTCCATGGTGGACAAGGGATGATTTTATCTAATAAAGGCTTTGTTGGCGGCACGCATATCTAAAGAAATACGAATATCATCATCAGGCTTTAGAACCGGTACCATCGGAGAAACCCAGGAAGATGGTTTGTTTACAGGTTCAATGATGTCCATTTTTACCAGTTCGTCTAATTTCTTATTTATTTTTGATTCCAAATGAATTGGGATTCGTTTATAAGGCTGACAAACTAGAGAAACTGTTTTATCAATAGTGATATCTAACTGAACATCTTTGAACTTGGGAAATTGTTTATCCTCAATGGAATTTAGCTCAAAACCTAGTTTTAGCACACTAAGGGAGATGGCAGTTTTTTTTTTGTTTTTTTTTATTATATATATATTTGTTAGTATTGATTTAGAACCAACTTTTATTGATGCATTAAATGATCCTAGTACTTTTAGTGGCTGTTTACCTTAATTGTCATTTGACGAAAGGTTTGAAGTTTTTCTTTTACTGGCCCTTTTTTTTTTTTTTTTGCAATTTTCTGGAAATTACCTTTGCAATCACATTTTATGCAATTCGCATTCATTGCAGGGCAGGAACTATTATCACCTTTGTGATTTGTACTGCCACATCGGCAATTTGTTAGTTTCGTTTTATTGTTGTCATTTGACGAGAGGTTAGAAGTTTTTCTTTTGCTGACCCTTGTTTTGCAGTTTTTCTGGAAATAACCTTTGAAACCACATTTTATGCGATTCGCATTCATTGCAGGGCAGCATTTGTGATTTGTATTGCCACATCGGCAACAGAAATCAACCTCTTTTTTGGTAAAACGTTTCGTTTTTTTAGTGTCAATTTTGTTAAGGCTGGTTGTTGTTGCATTTGTGCTCTGACTATCGTGGAACTTGTTCAACTGCCGTTCTACAGTTTCTAGAGAGTTTGCTTCTGATATGATTTTTTCAATTGTTGCTGTTTACCAAGTATCAAAATATTCTTTCTTAATTTAGTCGAGCTATACTTTTCCGTTATTTGGTTGATAAGATTTTCGTCTTCTTTAGCAAAATTGCATTTTGAGCTTTGACGTCTCAATCTAACCAAGAATTTGTTCAAACATTTCGTCCGGTTCTTGTTTCATTAACCGAAAAATGTGCCTTTCAAATAAATAGCTTTGTTTTGGGGAAAAGTGCTCTTGAACTTTTAAATTGCGGTGTCATACACGTCAGTTACGTCAAGATTTGCCACGTGAGCTCCGGGTACATTAAAATATATGTCTTGTAGTGCCATACCTCCGGAATTCAGTAACAATGCAAGTTTTTTGTTTTGATCATTGGTAAATAAGAGAGAGGGGACCTCATCAGCATACTATTGTAGTAAAATAATTATCAGATCGACTCGACGAATTCATATACTTATTTTTTTATTATTTCATTATTACATAAGGGTACAATTAACATTTGATATTGAGTTAATCAAACCCCGTATATGTATATTCTACACTTAGTTTATTTATAACCAATTGATCTACCCGGCTAGTAATAAGAACTCTGTGTTTGATTACGTTTTAAGTTTTAAATAAACAAACTCTCTCAAGCAAGTCGCACTAGAGTCCTGTAATAAGAACGCGCTATGTGCCACAAAGCAAACTAGTTATATAAAATTATAACACATCGGGGCACAATGAGGCCCATAGAGATGTGATGATTTCTATGAATTCTTTTGTTGATTTCGACAGCCAGTGCAAAATGCATTTGTTTTGTTTAACATTTGTTAATTGTTTAGCCTTGACAGTTTTCATGACACATTTGTTTAGTTTTAACAGTAGGTAAGATAATAATTACTTACGTAACTTCGATGTTTCCGAAGTGGAACTTTGTTAAAACGGGTAAATTAACGAATTGTGTTCGTTGGTACATTTTATTATTCGATCGAATAATATTTTATCGATTGGTATAATATTATTTGCAAACGGATTTGGTCAACAATATATTGGATGTGTGGTAGTATATTCTAAACATTGTATTAGGTTTTTTTTTTTTGATTCTTGTCATATTCCAACACACAGTTTTAGTTACGAGTTGATGTATTTAGTGACTTAATAAACTCATTTCATCGATTTATGCAGCCCATCCCTCTCTCTCAGCTGATCGCTGACACAGATTGTATATAGATAGGTAGGTAACGACACACATAAATGTATTTAAATTGAAATTATTCCAAATACGATTAGTGAATTTATCTTAGAACAGTCACAATTGGTTTGTTATTTTTGTTTTTTTTTTTTTGTTGCTGACCAATTTCCGCAATTTAAGCAGGTACTCATAATTTGAGCCATTATTTTACTCACTGCGCTTTTACTCGTCGCCAATGTGGTGTTCAGTTGAATCACTTGGGTTTAGAGAGTAAAACCACCAAATTATCAGTAAGTACACAACAACTCAAAGGGAACGTCTAGTCGGCACCAGGGATAGAGCGGGACTCTGCGGGGCGCTCTTGAGGCGCTACCTTTGAGTTATGGTGTTACATTTAATTGTATATCACAGGTAGGTATGTAGAGTAGGGTAGGGTAGGGTAGGGTAGGGTACGTTAGGTAGGTAGGTAGGTAGGGTAGGGTAGGGTAGGTAAGTAGGTAGAGTAGGGTAGGGTAGGTAGGTAGGTAGGTAGGTACGGTAGGGTAGGGTAGGTAGGTAGGTAGGTAGAGTAGGGTAGGGTAGGTAGGTAGGTAGGTAGGGTAGGGTAGGGTAGGTAGGTAGGTAGAGTAGGGTAGGGTAGGTAGGTAGGTAGAGTAGGGTAGGGTAGGTAGGTAGGTAGGGTAGGGTAGGGTAGGTAGGTAGGTAGATGGTAGGTAGGTAGGGTAGGGTAGGTAGGTAGATAGGTAGGTAGGTAGGTAGGTAGGGTAGGGTAGGTAGGGTAGGGTAGGGTTGAGTAGTTGAGTTTATACTATAGCTTTTGACAGAACGAAGTCTGTCGGGTCAGCTAGTAGTTCTATAAGAAGTCTAAAATGGTAAATCTCCCATTATTGTGCGTACAAACTACAATGCTGAGTTAGTTCTTCTAGATAAACAATAATCGGAAACCCATAACAATTGTAATTTAAGTCGTTAGTGTACCTAATTGTAATTTAAGGCGACTTTTAATGATTTTATACTGAAAATCACATCTAAACGAGTAGTGTTAATGATTTGGAAAAAATATATGTTAAATTAGAGCATTTTCTTAATAACTTTTTACAATGAATATTTTAGATTACGTTCATTACATAGTGAAATTAATTTATTATGTCTAATGCGTGTGGGGCATCTATCCTGGTTTTACTCTATTCATGTAGAACGCTGGTAACTGGCGCCAATACCTACGCCAGCGCTTCTCGGCGCCGACAAGCGCTGGTTGTCAAACCGTCGCCGCGTCAGCGATAAACGTAAACAAGTTCCTATCTGCATATTTAATCAGCCTATAATGTTACCACCAATGACGTATATCATTGGTTACCACAGCTCCCTTTTCTACTAGAAAGAGTGTAATCCACCACGCGGCCCCAGTGCGGGTTGGTAGATGTCACATAGCCTCGAATTTTTGGTTCTAGGACATGCCGGTTTCCTCAAGTTCAGTTCCTATCTGATTTAGAGCAAACACCAATGAAACAAGAGCCAAATTATTGTGGAATATTGACAATGACAGCACTTGGACGCGGTTTAAAACTGTTGATCGTGTTAGTTTCATTAGGGAAATCCGAACTTAGGCTACATTCCGATATAGGCCGTTATCGCTCATAGCACTCACATCGATCATTTGCGTTCCGATTTAGAATATCACGATTATGACAGCTGAGAGCTGTTTGACAGCGCTCACGGTGATATTAATAAAGGGTATGGTCGGTGTCATCGCAAGATGGCGCATGTCATGACGTCATCTATGACGATTCACGGGACATCGTTATTGCGCTCACGCCAATTCGGTACGCGTATAAGCACGCTCAAGTCGATTACAGTGTAATACAGAACGCGGCCATAGTCGGCGACGATTCTCGCTGATTTGGCAAAAAGTATGTAAACTGCCTGCGTCGACCAGCGTTGACAACAAGGACTGGGATATCGGCTTCGGTTACTAGCGTTCTACATCAATATACCCTTACACTTGACTCTGTTTTATGAATATTCAGGTCTAATTTGATACATGAATCCTAATCACAGGCTTTTTCAGTCTGCTACTGAGAAATCCCTGATGGAAAAACCCAACAACACATGGCCCGACCTGGGAATCGAACCCAAGACCCATCAACCCTGTCAGGGTTGCGGGTTTGCCCGAAAAAAAGGCCTTTTAGTAAGTTCGATGAACAACAAATAATAACCCGTATTTCAAAAATTCACCAAAAACTTTTCAATATTTTTGTTTTAATTTCAATATTTGTTTTAGTTATAATAAAAATAGAGAAAAAAACTTGCCAACGATGTTAGTTGTAAATATAAATAACACGAACGAATAATTTATTGATTTAAGCACTAACCTTGAATATTATAAATAAGTCAACAGACGTCTAGACACTACAGCAAAGACACCAACACTAACTTAGGGCACAGAGCTGGCCCTATAACGTCACAATATAATTATCATCCTATATAACATTACGTGTGTTATAATTATCAATTACTAACGACCCGCCCCCGCTTCGAATTATTGTTTTGACTTGACAAAACATCGAGTTTTTTTTTGGGTTCTCTAGTCAACCAGGAACCCTTATAGTTTCGCCATGTCCGTCCGTCTGTCCGTCCCCAGCTTAGCTCAGAGACTCTTAGTACTAGAAAGCTATAATTTGGCATGGATTTACATATTAATCACGCCGCCAAAGTGGTAAAATAAAATTATGAAAAAAATTGTTATTTAGGGTACCTCCTGTACATGTAAAGTGGGGTTTTTTTTTCGCCTTCGCTATTGTTTGGGGTATTGTTGGATGGGTCTTTCAAAAATATTGCGGGTTTATGAAAACAATTTTTCGATTAAGGGGGCTTTAAAATGCTAATTTTTGTTAGAGTCAAGTGTGTGTGTGTGTGTCTCCCCTGCCAGCTAAACGGTTAGTTTTTCATAGATGAAAAAATTCACGTTAGTAGTATATATAACGAAGTTAAAAGGAAAACTAGCACAGCTAAGTAGGCTTGTCAAGTTTACGAGTAATAGTCGACCAAATTAAATTTGCAGTTGAAAAACATGTTCCCCCATACAATCTGTATAGGAGAGCATGTTTCTCAACTACAATGTTAAGTTTGTTTTTGGGATAAATTCATCCCAACTACGGAACCCTTCATTGTGCGTGGTCCGACACGGACTTGGCCGGTTTTTTATTATAATGTAAGGGTAACATTAATCAGGGTTATTGGTAAAACACTAGCAACCTTGCAAGACTGTATTACTAACATTATAAACAACAACTTTGTTGTATAACTTTTTACAAAACATAATCATCATCATCATCATCATTTCAGCCGAAAGACGTCCACTGCTGGACATAGGCCTCCCCAAAAAGGGGGGGATTTGCCATAATCGCTACGCTTGGCAGGCGGGTTGGCGATCGCAGTATAGTGTTAAAAAATGCATAGAGAACGCTGCTGCCCATTCTCTAGGAAGGCCCTTAGTCGCCTTTTACAACACCCACGGGAGGAAATGGGGTGGTGCTATTCTTTCCGTGTGGTGCCGGACGTAAAGAATTGCAAAACATAATACATTTACCAAAAACAAACCTTCAAGATTTCGTTGTTCTATCTAACACATTTTAATTCTGTATTATTATTAACACGAACGGGATATTTACCATGTTTAATATTTGTTCAGACGAAACGTACGGTAGCTTGTCGAATATCAGAACATATCAGGGCGGTGAAGAACAACGACACCCAAAAATCGGCCATAGCTCAACATCTTTTGGAATCAGGATCGAACCACTGGATTGAGTTACCGAACCCTCAGGTCATCTCGACAGAACGCCACTATATTCCTAGACTGGTTAGAGAAGCTATTGAGATTACCAAATATAGGAACTGCAACCGGGATGATGGGTTTCAACTGTCGAGAGCCTGGGATCCAGTGGTTCAGCTGCGTAAAAACCGAAGAAGTGCCGAAAAAAGTTCGCGAGCGGACACAGTGTGTCGGGTCAGAATCGAGTTGCAAGTGACAGTGGTAGCGGTACTGAGTGCAAAAAACGAACAAGAAAGAGGGTAGACCGATTTGTCTGCTCATAAACACCCACCCGCAATGACTTTAGTTTATCCGTGATCATGGTGCTTGTAACAGCGCCGAAATATCGGGAACTCACAACAAATAACTCGTGACTCATAAGACACGGCAGTTTGTTTTGCTACGCGTAGAGTACGTAACATTGAGACACGGAGGCTTCGCCCTCGTGGCTTTTCCAAAATAAAGGGAATTCATTTTCGTCTATACGAAAGACATTATGAAAAAAAAAAAAGTTAAATATGTTGATGGATCGACGCTAAACCTGTGTAGGTATGCTCTGCAAGATTGAAAGATTGATGATATCCATTAGGGAATGCAAACCGGTTTCACCGAAAAACCGGTTTTTCGGCTTATTTAAAACTAGGTTTTGCCCGCGGCTCCGCCCGCGTGGATGTAGGTTATCGCGTAAAAATGTAGCCTATGTCCTCCTCCATTTTCCAGGCTATATCTCTGCCAAATTTTATGACGATCGGTTCAGCGGTTTAGGTGTGAAAATGTAACAGACAGACAGAGTTACTTTCACATTTCTAATATTAGTAAGGAAGTATGGATTGTGTATGAAACTTTTTACTTATTTTATCAAATAAGGAATGCGACCCTCTAGAAACGAAAAAAACCTAAACAAATGCTAACTTCCAAAACTGTCATTTTTCTATGATCCATTTTTAGACTGAAATGTTTTTATAAATTATTTTCAGTTATTTTAGTATTAGCTTTAGTTTTTATTTAACATTTTTTTTATACAGTGGATTTAATATAAGATTTATTACAAAATTATGACAGAGTAAGTACCTACCAACATTTTTTACTTTTTTTAATGCTAAATTAATACTGCACGGGTTGATCGAAGGTGAAGCTATACGCTTACCGCGGTCGGTTTTGGGATGGGTGACCATCCATTACATATCGAGACCTCGCTGTGCCTCGGAAAGCACGTTAAGCCATTGCTCCCGGCTGTCATTCGTAGATCTTTGACAGTAGTTACGGGGTTCGAAGCCCAAAAGTCTGACAACCAGTCTTATCAGTCTTAATCAGTGTTACCCAGTAACTGGATTGTGGAGGTCAGATAGGCAGTCGCTCCATGAAAAATGGATGCAGTTGAAGACCAGTTCTTCAACTGCATCCGATAAGACTGGAAGCAAACTCCAACAAAGATGGGAAAACGCTAAGCATTGATCACCATAATTTTGAGTGCTGCACTCAATGTTATCCATCTAGTTTTCTTTTAAGGGGTAAATAAGCAGCAAGATGAAATGTACTCCAGGTTTTTCAAAAATAATGTCAAATCCTGGAGCCATGATGCTGTTGTCATCGTCAAAAAATTATGACGTAATGTCACAAATGCATAGATGAAGTTATCAGCTTATCAGCACTTTAGTTAGGAGCGTTCATCCTGCGCGGGCTGGCATCTTTTTCTACAGGTTTTTCGTGATTATTTTATTAAATTAAATTTTATTTTATTTGAGGAGCTCGTGGCTAAGTAATAACAGCCGCACGGGTGGATCCGTCAGGTTAAGCTACGCTTGCCGGGGTTGGTCCATGGATGGGTGACTATCTTTACATACCAAGACTTCTCCGTGCCTCGGAAAGCACGTTAAGCCGTTGGTCCCGGCTGTCATTCGTGGATCTATGACAGTCGTTACGGGTCGTCAGAAGCCCAAAAAGTCTGACAGCCAGTCTTACTAGTCTTACTACCCAGTTACTGGGTTGTGGAGGTCAGATAGGCAGTCGCTTCATGTAAAATACTGTTATTCAGCTGCATCCGGTTAGACTGGAAGCCGACCCCAACATAGTTGAGAAAAGGCTAGGCAGGATTTTATTAAATTTAAATCAAAGTACTTTTTTTTTTCAGCCATGAATTACATCTTTGGTATTTATAAGCATGTATGCTATTTTTTTACAGTTATTTTGGTATTTACTCATAAAAATTAACAAATTGTCAATAGTTTTTAGTTAGATAAAGATGCTGGTTGCGTGATTACTTAAGTGTTAAAAAAAAAAGTTAAAGAAAAATAAAAACAAATGTTAAAAATAATTATAAAATACAACAATCTAGTGCTTGGCTGAAAAAAAATGTACTTTGATTTAAATTTAATGAAATAATCACGAAAAACCTCTAGAAATGCGACATTGCCAGCCTGCGCGGGATGAATGCTATTAACAAATCCAATAACTTGCTGCTAGCCTAGTACTTATTTTGACAAAAAATGCATTTTACTTATCACTAATCACAGTTATCGTAATTTTTATCACACATAGACTTACCTACCAATCGTATGCACTTATCACTATCCCAAAAAAATAATTACCGTAATTACTGTACTGTAAAAGGCGTGTTGCAGTTATCAACGACAACTGATGACTAATATTATTGATACATCAACTGTAGGTCAAGGTAAAGGTCACACTGATAATGTCCTTCCTGTTATCTCGGTACGTATTAGCTGAATATTTTTTTGATGTGGTGTGTAGATAAACTTAAGGTCGGGTTAGCGGTCATGTGGCGCTAGTTTGGTACAGATTGCAGGCCTCATATTTGTTTAAAAAAATGTCACACATAAAAAAACAAATTTAAATTTAAGTATTATTATTACAAGCTTTTATTTAACTTGCAATATTTGTATGTATGTTCGGGTCAAATATTGCAACTGAATTTTAAAGCAGTTATCCTCAACCGATTGAGATGAAATTTTGTATACACGTTTAGTTTGGATCACAATGCATGGTTAGCTAAGTGACGTCATTCTAAATTCAATATGGCGGACCACCCAAGATGGCGGAGTAGTTATTTGTTGTGAACTCTCATAATATGGGTATTAAATGAAAGGTAATGAAATACGCGACCAAAGAAGACACGTTGCGATTTAATTGCCTGTGGCATATCATAAGTTGAAGCGACAATAAGGCGATTATCACACTGCCACGCATCACGCTGCATCAGCATCTGAATGAACGCGCGTGGATGCATTTTCTGTGTGTTGGACTATGCGTGTTTTCTATACAAACGGAGATATAAGCAACGTTAAAACACGCATTCACGCGCTACGCTGCGTGGTGCGTGGCAGTGTGTTAATCACCTTAAAGTTGCATCGTTCAAACCTAGTGTTTATACGATACAAATTGCTTTGTTTTTATTTATGCCACAGTCAAGAAACTTGTATTGTGTAAATGGAGCTTACAGCGGAAGTGTGACTGTTTTCAATTATTTTTGGGATAAAAATTACCTATATTAAAAATGTCAGAAATCAATTCAGTAAACGATTCTGAATGAACTACTTTCATAATGTACTTGCATAAAGAGGGCATACATCGGTCCACTAGCTCCTTTAAAAAATATTATCCCGTAACAACAACAACAAGAACTAGTTCGAGGATAGATTTGTTATTTGTTACCCTCGCGCCATCCCATCTTCCTAACACGGCGGGTTGTGCTGGGGCGGCTGGCTGTAGGTGCAGGCGCAAATATAACAACCTTATAGGGAGTTATATTTTTGAGCCGTTTGGGGTTGAAACATTAGGTCCGTGGGTTCCGAGTGCTCATCATGTATATCGGGACATCGCCAAGCGGTTGGTCGACTCTTCACGTGACCAGAGGGCTGGCCTATTTTTAGGCCAAAGAATCAGCGTCGCCATCCAACGGGGCAACGCTGCCAACCTTTTGGACACTTTTCCCACTGACGGCGATGCGGAAGAATTTTTTGATGCCCAGTGAGCACTTCCCCCTTTTTTTCCTTTTTATTTTTTTCGTGTAGGTTTATAATACCTATAAATATTTTATTTTTAGTTTGTATGTTGTATCTATGCAAATAAAGAAGTCTAGCCCGTAACTGATAAGGAATTATGAAAAATAGATCAATCAGCAACCTCGGTAACTGTGTTTAGAATTTTCTAATACCTTTTGCCTTGTTTCATATTGAGATACGAAGCAACAAAATACGATCTTGAGGAATGTGACCGCTTTTCTTTAGATCGAATTTTGTTGCTTCGAGTCTCAATCAATATGAAACGTTATAAAAGGTATTAGAAAATTCTAAACACAGTTACCGAGGTTGCTGATTGAGCCGTTTTTCATAATTGCTTCTCAGTCACGAGATAATATTTTTTTAAAGGATTAATTCAGTTACACATTGTATATCCTAGTCACGCGGTATCTCTTCTTGCGCGATCAGGATTATGCGTGATTTTGCGAAGCTCGTAGTGGGGATGTGAATACATGCAATTCAATTAGAAAAATATTATTAAAGGAGACTCATGAGACATGAAAATTTCAGCTATAGTCTGATGGGTTTTGTGCCATCTAATAACATAATAGATTATCTGATTCCCTTGTTATATTGCAGGTGCTGCGTACCGTGCCCGGCGGCGGCGCCCTGCGCTCCGTCGGCGGGCATCAAATCGGGGCTGCGCGACGGGAAGCCTATTGATGGCAACCAGGAGCACCCCTGCCCCTGTCGGACTTGCTGCTGTGGCCAGCCTACCGCCGTGAAACCGGTATAAGCACTAGCATCTCTTAACGCGACGATAACCGAATTTTAATGATTTTATACTGAAGATCACGTCTGAATGAGTAGTGTTAATGATTTTGAAAAAATATATGTTAAATTAAAGCATTTTCTTAATAACACAATATGTGAATATTTTAGATTATGTTTATATTACATAATGAAATTAATTTGTAAAATTATGTCTAACGCGGATAAAAAACTGAGAATCACGCAAAATCTATCTAGCTTATTTTTCTGAAATCTTCACCTCTTTAAAGATAATTTATTTATTGATATTTTAGTATACGTTTTTAATTAAATAACCTTTTATTATATGTATAATAAATTAATAATGCGTCTTATTTGGGAGAGCGCTCCTCGATGGGCGAGTCCTATTATTGGCTGGACGTATGACGTGTTACGTGAGCTCAGTATAGAACACGCAAGCTATATAACCACTCAAGGTCACTGGCATATATCTGGGTCTTAAGGCGAAAGCGCGAGGGTGATAATCTCTATGCCATTATCATTTGAGCACATGGTGGATAGTATGCTTTCATCGGGACTAGCAAACACTGCGTTACCGTGCTGCGGATGACAGATCTCGGCGATAAGCGACGGCGGTGTGTCCAGCGTGTTCTTCAGGGTAATTGTGTAACACATTTACTGGGCCTCAAGTCTGCTATTACAATAGTGTCAGAATGGTCTCTTCATTGTGAGTTTTTGACAGATTTGCCATACAAACACTGTCAAATACAATGGCGAGACCATTCTGACACTATTGTAATAGCAGACTTGAGGCCCTGTATAGCAATGGGTTCCATTATAATAGTTCAACATCCATTGCGTTATTTACATTGTTGAGCAGACATTTCGGTCTATTTTCACAAAAACTTTTTTTTGATGCCAATCGATCTAATTTCTTATAAGGATCATAAAACTCTATTGCATGTTCCATTTCGATATTCACTTTAACCGGACTTAAATGACGTATTCTGTATGTATACAGAATGCGTCATTAATTGGTTAAGTTCGGTGCAACAGTTTACAAAATCTATTTCAAAATTTACCAGTTAGGAAGTACACTTCTAACTGGTAAATTTTTAAATTGGAAGTCACGCATTAGCTAGACCCATGTAATAAAATGTAGGCAGTATTTTCTATATCAGGATGATGTAGAAGTGCGTGTTGCCAGTGATGCCCTATGGCACTGAAACGTATGGTCGCTCACAATGGGCCTTATTAGAGGGTTAAAAGTCACCCAAAGGAGAGGGCTATGCTTGGTGTTTCCGTACGTGATCGAATCAGAAATGAAGAGATCCGCAGGAGAACCAAGGTAAGCGACATAGCTCGAAGAATTGCCAAACTTAAGTGGCAATGGGCAAAGCACATTGCTCGCAGAACAGATGGCCGTCTGGGCCGAAAGGTTCTAAAGTGGCGACCGCGTATCGGAAGACGTAGCGTAGGAAGGCCTCCCACAAGGTGGACTGATGACCTTGTGAAAACCGCAGGAATCCGCTGGATGCGAGAAGCACGGAACCGGTCGAGGTGACAGTGTTTGGGGGTGGCCTATGTCCAGCAGTGGACGTCTTTCGGATGATGATTATGATGTAGAAAAATAAAAGTCGTTTCTCGGCAATTAATTATGTGCAATGTTAGGTACGACGGCTTTAAGAAGGGTCTGTTTGCACCCTATATACATATATGGCTTTTTGCACCCTTATAAATGCCAATAAAACATAGTAATTATTAACTTTCCCAAAATACATCATAAGCCTCATCTAGAGATCGCAGTTCAGCTTAATTGGCCGCAAGCTTTTGGTACAAAAATCGAAGCTCGGCCTAATTGGCCCAAGCTATTAGTTAAAAAAAAACGATGTTCAGCCTAATTGGCCGCAAGCTTTTACAAAAATAACATTCATTCCCTTGTTAAGGGAGTTTGTAAGAAACTTTGAGACGTCGACATAGCAAACTTGATGCAACCCCTTGCAAAAACTTCCCTTGAACTCTGCATTATTAAAATAAACCCCGAAGGGGCAGTTTCAGTTGCAGATAAAGTTATGGTTACACAAAAGTACAGTATTGTAAAAGCCAATTATTTTGAAAAGAGTAACCGAGATGTTTCTTGTCGGCTCTTCTCCTTAATAAACATGGAACTGTGCACCTAGCTTCTGACGTTTCATCAGTACTCATGTAGGTTTATGTGAAAAAAAAAATATTGATTTTACTTCTTAAATCGGCTTTCAGAAAAGTGTTTTCGGTTTAATTTTATTTTTTTGTTTTGGAAACAGAACAGAAATTGTAATATTATGACTGCTGTTTGCGGGGTTCATCTACTTCTTCGCCAAATGGTTAATCTAACTGCAAGTTTTCAAATATGTTTAAAAACCTTTTGGAAGTAAAAATCTTTCACAAATCACAATAATGGTATGGTATGGTATTTAATTTTCTGCGTGTGTTTTCGAAAGCTACACGACCGACGACGTTTAATTGCTTTAAATCAGTGTTTTTCAACGTATGGGTCGCGACCCCCTAGGGGGTCGCCAAGCCTCTTTAAGGGGGTCGCCGTTACTTTAAAATTTAAAGCTCATGAATATAAAATCATAGTAGTTCAAAATGTTATATTTGTTAACAAAAAAAAGATTATAATTAAAGGTTAGGTTAACACAAATCAACAAATACCTAGTAGTCATATGAATTATTCATGTGAAATTTAACATACGCACCTATACACATTATTATGACGGTTGCGCCTGTTTCTCGTTCTCTAAATTTCGACGATTTCTCTGTTTGCCTTTTAATTGAACCATCGGTGAAAACGTTATCTCGCACAAGTAGGAGGTTCCAAATGGAATCAAACACTTCGAAGCTTCTGTGGTTAATTGTGGGTATTCTGTTTTTATGGTTAACCAAAAAGTAACCAAAGTAACAGACTTGAATTCCAAGTTAGAAACCTCCGCGGAGGGTAGGGGTCGCGAAATATTTTTCCATACTAAGGGGGCCACACTTTGATAAAGGTAGAAAAACACTGCTTTAAAGAAGCCACTCTTCACGAAACGCCTCGTTTTATTAACCTCTTATGGACAAAGCACTTGGTTACTTTTATCTCATTTTATGACACCCAAAAGAAGTCACAAAATGGCCTTTCTTACACCAGGAACCACATCACTAAAGTCCCTAACTTCTTATAAAGCTTTTCTTTTCTCCAGTGCTACAAACAACCTCGAATCCCGGACTCGTACGCCCCACGTCGCTGCTACATGCCCCCGACAGCGCCGGTCGAGTCCTGCACGACGTACAAGCTGTCTTACTTGCCCACGGATGGATGTCGCAACCTGCGCGGAGAGGCTCGTAAGCCCGCGTCTAATCTCGTGCCCAGCTGCGAACCTATGGAGGGATGTACTGTACAGAAGGTAATACTGAACATCAGAAGTAATTAAGCGAGTTGTAGTAACTATAATGACGTTGAATCTGTTTGAGCCGATCACGTATCACTTGTCGCATTTAGTTCGACGCGGCGCTGAGTCGCGTAGTCTGAACCGAAACGAGGCGAATGACGTCTTTTTTGCTTTCATTGCAAGGACATACAGATCTTTCTGACCGGCTCAAGCCAATTCCGCGTCGATAAGTGTGTTCGCTCCCTCCGTTATTATTGTGATTAATTTAGTAGCGGTTTCCAAGACAGTTGAATCATTTCCAGGATTCGTCGAGCTTCAATATCATGGCGATTTTCTGGTTATCATCTTCCTTTCCTTATCACGATTTCCACGAAACTCTGGAAAAGGACAAAAGGTTTACGATGTAATTTTGCAGCATGTATATGACGGCACTGCTTTTTAGGAAACCCATGCTTAAAACTTGTCTATTCTCCAGCTGTCGTACCTGCCAAACCCAACATGCGTGACACAACCGATCAGGCCGTGTCACCACGACATGTGGGGTCAGGGTCCCATGCAGAACCTCACAACTCAACGTCACGACTATGTGCCGAAGCCCTGCGTCCTTCGGGAGAGCTGCAAGCCGCCAGCGAAGTTCTACTGCGTTGAACAGCCCTTTGAAAGTTAGGAAACGATAACCTTTTTAAATTCTATTCAAAACTGCTCATGGCGAAACTCTGTGTCGTAAAAAAAAAAAAATGTGTTACATTGAAAGGGAAATTCAAATAAATTGAAAAGGTAGCAGGAACTTTACAGATAACAATGGCGTATTCAAAGAAAAATTGATTAAAAAAAGATTTCATTTTCTTTTAAGTAGGTACTGACTTTAGAAATAATAATTAAAAATCCATTACTTATAATGGAAAAATCAGTAAGTACTTAAAAGAAAATGGAAGTTTTTTTCCCCATTTTATGTAAATTACTTATGGGGACTGCGGAATGGGGACACGGGCGACGGGCACAGCGGGAATACACCATAACAATTATGTTCTTAGCTAGTTGAGAGAACAAGGTTTGGAAACCCCAAGTTGACTAAAGACCAATTTCGTTAAAGAGCCTTTAAGATTCCATTGGATGTCTTAGATGTGTAACATCCGCTTACCTAAAAATTAGATGACAAAAACTGTTAATTTATACCATCTGATTCTTTTGGAAAGCCCACATTCAGTACGAGAGAAAGCTATGATTGAAGTACGTTGAAATTTAAAATTTTCCTTTTCAAAATCAAAATCAAATACATTTATTCAACCTAGGCTGAGAATCAGCACTTTTCGAACGTCAAATTTACCTACATATGACGGTCCCCCAAAATGGCCGCCGTTCACCACTACCTTGTGCTTTAGCTGAGAAGAAGTGGCTCAACGAAATCCCCAGCAGCACAAGTCTGTTCAGTATAATACGCAACACAAAATATTAAATTAAATTATTTGCGATATACCAGCTAGCACACGCCACATCAACAAAAAACATTGAAAACTATACCTATTCAAGCAGAAATAAAAACTAAAGAAGTAAACAGAACTTAAATAAAAGCCTCCAAACATAAAGAGCGTGCCCGGTTACATATACCTAGCTGTAACTCGAGGTCACAAATAATAGATAATAGGACCATCGAAGTAAAACTAATAAACAGTTAATCACTAATAACAATAACAAAACCATGGTCAGCAATACGACCAGTCACCACAAACAACACCTGTTCATAAGCATAACGCAAAGATCAGCCACTACCCCCTTGCCATATTTGAGGGAAGGAGGCAACCCGACCCCCGACGCTACCGCAAGCAGTGACATCCAAGGGAGCATGACGAACTTACTGCCGGTTGCTCAGGCAAGAATAATATGATCAATAGTCGAGGTCGCTAGCTAACCACATATATTATATTGCAATATACAACTCATAAAAAAAAACATTGTAATGAGTAGTCTCAATAAATGAAAAAAAAAATTTAATGAATTGATTTATATTTTTTATATGAACTCGTATTCAAATCACTCCACCCATGTTATAGACCGCACAGTTAACAAGTTATCGTACCTGCCGCCTGAGAAGCTTGAGCCAACCAAGTCTTTCGCGCCCGACCGATGCTATGAACGACCAGCTGCTAAGATGGAAGGCGCCACCACGCAAAAGATGAGCTATATGCCTAACCAGGTAGGCTCTGCACTTGAATATTTAACTATCTTCATTAAAACATGCTTGACAGCAGTTCATCTAAGTACTTTTAGATGGATTACTATTGCCTGCCCCTGCTTCGCACTAATGAAATATACATGCTGTCAAAACATCGAGATTTCTGTGTGATCAAAGTATTAGCGTATTATACACATAAATTAGTTCATTACCTAATTAAGCTCAAAATCGAACGAGAAAATTTGTGTTTGTGGTAAATTGATGTGCTGGCCACCGCACAATAAAATTACATATGATAAAAAAAAAAATACAGGCATACAAAAAAAAAGGAAAACAGAAAAAAAAACAGTCTATTAGTAATAAATTGTTATAATGTTATATAGATTTTTCCAGAATAAATTCTCTAAATAATGGTGAAAGCGGCATTAAAATCCATTAGTTATACTATTTATAGATGGTTTCTTTTTCTATGACAAGTTATATGTGAGACGTCTATGGGATCAAAACAGAACCAGGGAATCTGCAGCAATGTCCTGCGAGATTTTACGTTACAATGAACACAGCAAAAACCCAGATTTTCTGAAGAAAGTTAAACAACCTGAAATTTTATTTATATTTCCAGATAATGCCTAAAGAGCCCATACCATGGGCCTGCAAAGGACAATATCAAAAGCCTTGTCAGAAACTGGAAGGCAATACGACCTACACTATGAGGTAAACTTGTCATGTTTCATCTCAGCGTTGTTGTATATCAATAGGTAGGTTTAACAATGTAGGTACTTATAATAAGTCATTTATTTTTCACACAAAATCCATTACATTACATTAATTTTTTAAACAAAAAATTGATATAAAAGTCGCACATGCACATTAAAATTATTAAAATATAAACAGATGTCAATCAAATTCATTTATTTTTCAGACAAAATCCATTACATTACATTAATTTTTTAAACAAAAAATTGATATAAAAATCACACATACACAATAAAATAATTAAAATATAAACTCATGTCAAAAAAATTAAAATACATACACATGTCAATCAAATTAAATATAAAATACATAGAAATTTCATTCAAAAACAAATTAAAATATTACATAATACGAGGGGAGACGCTCCTATGAAGCTGCATCCATCTCTGCAACAGGGGCATAACCCACCGCTCGGACAATACCTTCTATTTATGACACCGACAATTTACAAATTAAGTATTTATTTTAGTTTTACATTTTATTTTACTTTGTTACCTATCGTTCAACGAAATCTCCAAACGGCTGGTTCACCAGAGGCATTGCCATACAACGTGGCAATGCCGCCAGTCTTTGGTACATTACCAGTCGACAGTGATGCGGAGGAATTTTTCGACGCTATATTTTAGTTTAATAGTTTGTTAGGTTTGGATACTATATTTCTATATTAATTATCTGTTAGTAAAAATGACTAATAATAATTATGAATCAAATTAATAAAAATTACCTAATTACCTATTTCTTGAATCTTTACAAATCTTTAAATCTGACTTGGTTTGCGAACTTCGTTTTTGGGTGACCACTGAAAACTTGCTCTGTGCTGTGGGTCCCCCAAAATAAAGCACAGCATCATGTCGTTTGATCTGTGTAGGAGTCGGGGATTATTAATTTCGTTATTTCCAGTTACCTGGACGCAGCGAGTGACTGCCGCCGACGAGCCATCATTCCTGATAGCTGCATCAATCCCGTCACAGCGTCCAAGAATTTTGAAACTCAGACCATCTATAAGAACAGGTAATAATTGTTGGTAACAGTTACAGTAGGTAAATACTTTTAATGAACCCGTGACGCAAACGCGCCCCCTTATCTAGCGAGCGTATTTAATTCAGCGTAAGTCCGTTTGACGTTCGGCGTACTGTTTTAATGGCGGATATACGCTTAAAAGGCTCGTACAGACTAGTGCGAAATCGCGGGCGCGACGCGACACTAGTAGCACAATTTCCGAACGAATCATTTCGTTTTTTCTTTCTTTCCTTAAACAAGGACACAGAACAAATTATAAACGACAGAACAAGTAAGACACGAAACGAATTAGAAATTAGGAGATATATAAACTTATCAAAGACCAGAATTCAGAGCAAAGCGAATGTGTGTTCGTCCTGGAGCTCAAAATATTAGAATTTATACATTTTTGACGTGATACGTCTAATAAATCGATGAACGCCGGCTGCATGCAAGAAAAAGAATGACTCGTTGTCCCGTTACGCTCATTGCCCCGTTACGCTCACTGTACCGTTACGCTCGTTGTCCCGTTACGCTCATCGTCCCGTTACGCTCATTGTCCTGTTACGCTCATTGTCCCGTTACGCTCATTGTCCCGTTACGCTCATTGTACGATTGGGCCGCATTAATGTTTTGTTATGACGTTATCACGTTTAACTATCGTAAACCAACTTTACAGATTTTTTTTTACACTTGACAAGCTTCAGAGTCCCAGACGCCATTTTCACTCCTCTTTTCACAAAAATATTAACACCAACGCCTCCCACAGTTACCTGCCGACGAAATGTCCCATTGCGACGCCTATAAAGCCACTGCCGAACCTGGTCCCCTCTACAGCGCAAATGGAAGGAGACACTGTGCAAAAGGTAGAAGACATTCGCTCACTGCCTAGCTGCTGAGCTATTCTAGTGTGCTTTCCGCCACATACAGTCAAGAAATTTAACATCTGGATTTAACCACCTGGAACCAAGAATATAAATCGTCTCTTACTCGATTGATCAGAATTAAGAATCATATCATCACATCATCTCATTTGACCGACAATTTTATTTTTTTATTTTTTTATCGAAAACTTCTTTAGCCGTGTTGAGCGATTTTTGGTAGGGGAAAACTTATGGGTTCGCGATCGTCACCGAACGCTTTCCATGAGCTATATGTATGTATACTGAGTACGTGTACTTTTTGGGTGAACAAAAATCATGGAACTCGCGTCATCGTTACCGAACGCTTTCCATGATATATAAAAGAACAGTTATGAACTGTGTGTGTAATTTTGTGTTTTCACTTATGTCAGCAGTACTTATGACTGCGATTTTTTTTTTTGTCCTTGATTGTATTGATAAGTAGGACCGACGACCTTATGAAGGCACCAGGAATCCGCTGGATGCGGGAAGCACAGAACGTCGAAGTGGCGATGCTTGGGGAGGCCTATTTCCAGCAGTGGACGCCTTTCGACTGAAATAATGATGATGATTTTGTGTATCCATAGTAATAGACTGAAAAACAAATTCAATTCCTCTTACCGTTCAGTTATCGTACCTGCCGAACCCGACATGCGTAACGCAAGCGATCAGGCCGTGTCACCACGACATGTGGGGTCAAGGTCCCATGCAGAACCTCACGACTCAACGTCACGACTACGTGCCGAAACCTTCCGCCATTAGGGAATCCTGCAAGCCTGCACATAAATTCCACTGCGTTGAACAGCCGTTTGAGAGTAAGTCCCTTTTAGCCTTTGGTAGGTTTATCTGTTAGTTATCAGACATCTCTGATCCCGTGACCAACCGTAGGCAAACGTCGCGTGGGCACGAGATTCGCGTAATCGTTTATATGAATTATGACGTTCAAACGCGACTTGATTGCACGTCCGTATACGTCATCTATCTTCTATCTATATATATAAATTTGTAAACTGACTGACTGACTGGGTGATATATCAACAGACAGCCAAAATCGCTGGTCCTAGAGCGAGAGACAAGAAACTTGAAGGGTGTGTTCTTTATAAGAAAAGATTTTTGGGAATTCCACCCATAAAAGGGTAAAATAGGGGATGGAAGTTTATATGAAGTACGTAAATTTTGAAATTAGGATCTTTCAAATTTTGTGTTTAGGCTGACGATTGAAAATTAATTTATACGTCTCTCAGCGTTTTTGGTAATTCCACCCCCGAAGGGTTAAAAAGGGGGATGGAGTTGAAAGTCCTTAATTTTCGAAGAAAAATCACTAAATTTACTATGTAGGCTTATGATTGGAAGCTAACGCAACGGAGTTGTTTGAATTTCAACCCTTAAGGGGGCGAAAAGTGAGATGAAATTTTGTTAAAAATGTAGTTTTTAGAATTTTGGCCTGTTTGTTTGTATGTATGTTCCGGTTTGCACAAACTCGGATGAACGGATTTGGATGTTATTTGGCACACAGATAGTTTATAACCTGGATTAAACTATAGGTTATTTTTTAATCCAGGTAGTACGTTCCCGTCGGATATTTTTCGACATCCACGCGAGCGAAGCCGCGGGCAAAAGCTTATAAACGAACACGTCGACAGCGTACTCGCGTGATTTTCGGTGTCGGTTTGGACACGGCCCTATGGGATTCTGTATTCAAGTTTTCGTTTTTATACTTTTGGAGAAAGAGGGTCAAGCTACTGCAATCTGCAAGAACTGTTGTGCTTTAAGTTTTAGTTCCTCCAGCCTTCTGAGGCTTGAAACTGCGTTAATCGGGCGCCCGCGACGGGCACCCGTTGCGTGACACGCGTGAGGGCTCCGTGGGAATCCATGGTCTTCGTCGCGGGTACCCATCACAATTGATTACCCTTAGTTAAACCTTAAATGCACGGTGTGCATTTACCTACAGTCATGTCCATGTAGAACTTAATACATTATTGCGTAGTAAAACGAAAACGAACAAAAAAAACGACAACCAGTAACCTGGCGCTGGCGGGCCCAGCGTGTGACCCCGCGTCAAACGCCCGCGCTGGTCCCCGTGACGGGGCACTTTTGTATGGAACCGCGCGGGCGTCCGCTTCACGCAGTTTCAGGCTTCAAGCTGCATGCAGTTTTAGCCTTTTCAAGTTTTATTCCCCAAATAGGCCGTATTATAGCGTACAGCAATTCTGCATCCGCTTAAATTCATCTGCAAAGAAATTCCATCTTAAATCTCTATATTGTAACGTCAACAGATCGAACTATCAACCGCATGTCATTCTTGGACCCCGGCCACTGTGCGATACCCAACTCCTATGCCCCACAGAAGTGCTATGAAAAACCAGCAGGTGAGTTGTTGTTAGTTGAAAACTTCGCAGTAGGTATAAAGAACCTCCTACGCATTAAGCAAAATAATATCAAGAGTTTAACAAGCTATGTATAAAATCTAGAAATGTGAGCTAAAATCCGGGTGGTAGGAACCTCTAATCCACTTATTTATAACATTAGACAAATAACTGTTCTCACCCAAAGGCACTTCTCGAATTTACCAGTTTAGTCAATAAATATGGAATAAAATTAAGGTTTGCAACCCTCAACAAAAATAACTATGATGTTTCAGCTAAAATGGAATCGTCGACGACGCAGAAGATGTCTTATCAGCCGGTTTGCGCGCCGCAGCCGCAGAAACCGCCATGGGCGTGCAAGGGACAGTACGTTAAACCATGCCAAAAGGTCAGTGCATTACAAAGCAGGTGTCCATTATGACTACATTCAAGCTCTATCTTACTTACTATGCTTTTATAAGCTTCAATTGACAAAATGCATGTACACAATTTTCGGCTTATTCCACTAATCCCCCCTGAGAGAATCCCCCTCAGTGGAAAAAACTGAACCCTAATGTAAAAAAATCAATTTCAGGGGATCTTGGAATAAGTTATTTTTTGTTTCTTCAATTCTAGTTTTCCCCCCTTAGCGGGATTATCAGGGGTGAATTCTAGACTGTTTTCAGATTCCACTTTTCTTCCTAAGGGGGATTTTCAGGGGAGATTTGTGGAATAAGCCACAATTTTTATCCGCGACGTTACCGTTGGTTCTATCAAAAAAATAAAATCCATTCACTTACAATCTTACATCGACAAAATGCATGGAGCAGTTTTTTTTTTTATTTCGAGATTTCTTTTAGTTTCCATCTTTTCAGTTCTTTTTATTTTGTACCTAATCTTGTTTCCATTTTTTATTTTTTGTCTATGAAACTATAAATGAAATTTCGAAAAAAAAATCTACTGCTCCATGCTTTTTGTCAATGTAACTAAACGGCAAGTAAATGGGGCCGACAATTTAGCGTGTGGAGCTCAAAGTAAGTAGCAAGCAAACCAATCAAAATATAAGTACGCACAGCGTATACTGACAGATGGGTTTTGCCAGCACCCTTTTCTTAAAGCGCTAAAAGTTAATTTTATGATCTCTGCAGTTGGAAGCCACAACTGTGTACCGGTCATCGTTCCTGCCACCCGGCGAAGATTGCACAGAATACATGGACCCGTGTCAGTACGGCGACTGCAAACGTGAGTATCACAACCAGGGCCTCAAGTCTGATATTACAATAGTGTCAGAATGGTCTCTTCATTGTGAGTTTTTGACAGATTTGCCATACAAAAACTGTCAAATACTCACAATGGCGAGACCATTCTGACACTATTGTAATAGCAGACTTGAGGCCCAGGGGGCCAAGTCTACTAATGTACAAACGTTGCAATGGTCTCTTCATTGTGAGTTTTTGACAGATTTGCCATACAAACACTGTCAAATACTCACAATCGCGAGACCATTTTGAAACTGACAGTAGATTCTGGATCGATATTAAAAAAAAAGAATTGATATTGATTTCGATATAGTGAAAAAAAAATAGATATAACTATCAATTTATCGGTGAAATTTTCTGAAAAATATTGTTTGTTTTTTATTCATATATAAATACTAAACTAGGAACAACATTTCTGATGTAAAATCAATTAATAAGACATTGATAAAAATAAGTCTACTTTTTACGACTAAATTCCAGCGGTTTTAGTCTATGGCGGCAACGGTGTTGTTATTGGAAATATATCGGATTTGATACATTTTCGATACTTGATATTTTAAATCGATATATTTTCTACAAGCCTAACCCACTATCTCTTTATTGTAGAAAGGCATAATCTACACTTCGTTTATAATGTTCCAGCATGCAGCTGCATATGCCCCGCCGAGTGTATAACTACCGACCCGTGTGCGTGCAACTTTCCCAGAGCGGCTTGCTGTTCGTAGCCGCCATATTGCGCCCCGTTCCCAAATTCAAGCGTAGGTAAACAAAATGGCGCCTCTTCGACGGTTGAACTCAGACGAGAGCCTATGTGAAACGGTTACTGCAAGGACTTTACAAATCATGTTAGAACTTATTATATTATAAATTAATCTAACATAGTGTTATGGATAATTTTGAAGACTATTAGCAGTAAATTTTACGATATTTAATATTGTTTTTATTAAATTATATTTTGTAATGTTATGATGAAATAGATTTTTTTAAAGAAAAGTTGGTTTTATTTACGGTTACTTTACAAGATATTCTTCTTTTTTCGAATCGATGGCTACAACATTCGTCGAGTTAACATTACTTTTGTACTTTACAAGATATTCTTCTTTTTTCGAATCGATGGCTACAACATTCGTCGAGTTAACATTACTTTTGCCACCGCGGCTTCAGTAGCATTCTTTAAGTCCTCAGGGACACCATTATCCCTTTTGCTTATGCCTGTAACAGGTTATCCCTTTCGCACAAAGTACCCGTTGCAGGTTATATATTTCGCTCAAAGTACCCGTTGCAGGTTATATCGTTCGCTCAAAGTACCCGTTGCAAAGTTTTACCTTTCGCACAAAGTACCCATTGCAGGTTATACCTTTTGCACAAAGTAGGTACTCATTGCAGGTTATACCTTTCACACAAAGTACCCATTGCAGGTTATGCCTTTCGTACAAAGTACCCATATTGCAATTTGTTGAAATGTCCATAGTAATATCACACCACATCTCGCCTGTATTTAGTGACTAGCAGCGAGTAGGGTAGACTTTTTATTGGCTACCACTGTGTCAGAAGGCGTCACAATACGACACAACACAATCCGGCTTCCCCCGAAGGAGTAGGCAAATATCTTGCATACCTTTAGTTATTTTTAATAAACATTTTTTCTCATAATAATGATCATCATCATTGACAGCCTTGTTACATCCACTGCTGATATATTCAGATCTAGACTAGGCTTCCATTAGAGATCTATATGCATAATATTTATGCAGACCGCATTCTGACGTCTGCTGTGTTGTAGTGATCCTAGGCTTATATGACTGATGTTGCCAGTGACTATTATGGTTAGCCGCCCCCCTCCCCCACCCCTGTTAACATTGTTATTATAGTATACTTCAAAAGACAGTTGTGTTTCTATGTTCTAATAATGGAACTTTTTGGTTTATGGATATGGGTCATATTTAAATAAAAATATATAACATAGATACTTATGACGATTATTTTGTGCAAAAAAGAAAATTGCGTCACTGGCAACATCAGTCATATTGCAGCCTGGGATCACTACAACAGTCTGAATATTTTGCAAACGAAAACCCCATTGGAGCTTGCACTAATTCCTTTTGTGGCACGCTTCCCTAGTCTGTGCGAGTCTCATCATCAGTTTTCTCTCACATAAAATGTATTAAGAAAAACAATCATAAAGGAACTTAAAAACTTTATTTATTGACCAATACACTGTTTCACTCGCGAGATCGCGTAATAATAGCTCCGGCCCGTTCACACTTACGTACAAAAATACACCAACACACGAACAAAACGAACCAATATTTTAAATATTTAAAAAATCCTAAAAGCCGATATCTATAAATGCGTTTTGGAGCCTTCCGTTCGTGTGTTTAGAGTGCGCTAAACTTCTTGACCATTCTGAGCTCACTAGTTGGAATTTTGCGCAGATTTAACACAGTAAGATGATAATATTGACAGAAACTTACATTACAGTGATTTATGGATCTTTTGGCGCTTGAATAACATTGACAAGATTGCGATGTTGGAAAACATTTGTAAAATTGTATTGAAAAAACAAGATGGCGGTAATAAGTTTCAATTTAAGTCACGCGTCAAAAGACCCTTGTACAGTTATAGCCGATTTCTAGAGGATTTATAAAATGGCTACTCTCTTTGCGGAAACTAGACACCCCAAAAAAACAGCCAAGAAGTGTAACACCCAAGAACGGGCACCGCCAATCGAGAATGGACCTTATGTCGTCACCACAAGCTTCTATTTGAGCCGCTGTAGCAGCGTGGTGTTGAGGACGTTGGCTTGCGCGAGAGTAGCCGCGGGGTCAGCGAGCTCTCTGCTCGGGAACGTGGTGAGGAGAACGAACGCTTGGAGTTGGTATGACGGTTCGGCGCGCGACACGTAGGCTTGTAGGTCGCCGACTGTGTGTGTGTGGTTGAACCGACCCGTCAGCCGGCTGCCATCTGCGAGGCGGAACTGGGGAATAAATAGAAACGGCTTAGAAAATGACGTGACTTAAAAAAAAAAAAAACTGACGAAAAAGTTGTAGATGCTATTGCACAGACCCTTGAATTAGTATGAATCAAATTGGGCCAAAATATCACAAAGGATCTGAGGCATGCCACACACTCTTGCGCGTATGACAGTGACACACAGAGCAAACGCGCGGATACAGATCAAATCTAGAGGCGAATAACGCGTTCAAAGAAATTGTGTCTTAATTACGAATGTTTGTGACCAAGACCAAAGTCTTAAAGTCAAACTCAAAGTTTTTATTTGTTAAACATAGGTGTTATAAATAAAATAGGTACAACAGATCTTAGTTAATGGCGTACAAATATTATTTAAAATTAATCATTCATATTTTGGATAATGTTCCGTGGGGCGCCGGACGTAAAGAATAGCACTACCCCATTTCCTCCCGTGGGTGTCGTAAAAGGTGACTAAGGGACTTACTCGAGAATGGGCAGCAGCGTTTTCTATGCATTTTTAACACCATACTGCGATCGCCAACCCGCCTGCCAAGAGTGGCGATTATGGCAAACCCCCCCAATTGGGGGAGGCCTATATCCAGCAGTGGACGTCTTTCGGCTGAAATGATGATGATGACGATGATTTTGGATAAGACGCATAGCAATCGCCATTAGTACTATTTCCAGATCCCGTACGATGCGCATCTTCAGTTATTATGTGATATCTTGGTCCGATTAGTTGCACTGGAAGACGGTTCACCTGTATAGTAGTGACAGGCTCCGCCTCGTCGAGCTTGACGGCGTCCTGCGCGGCGCGCTGGTTGGCGGCGCGGTCCGGCACGCCGCCCGCCGCCGTCGCGCCCACCGTGGGCGGCGTGGGGCTGCGGGCAAACATGCTTAGCTTTACCGCAGGACATACACTTGCACCATAGGCCGTGCAGTTGCACCATAGCTCGTGCAGTTGCACCACAGGTCGTGCAGTTGCACCACAAGTCGTGCAGTTGCACCAAAGGTCGTGCAGTTGCACCACAGGTCGTGCAGTTGCACCATAGTACGTGCAGTTGCACCACAGGTCGTGCAGTTGCACAATAGGTCGTGCAGTTGAACCACAGGTCGTGCAGTTGCACCATAGGTCGTGCAGTTGCACCATAGGACATACGGTTGCACCAAATAACAAAAATTAGCACCATAAAACGTGCAGTTCCACCATTGGACATACAGTTGCTACAATTTACTAAGTATTTATAGCTAGCTAGACAGATGATCTCTCCCTAACTGCCAAGCAGATGTCCCTTGCCGGAGAAAATCTGCGGCTTGACAATGTGTCGCAGACACTCCTCGTGTCGCCGATATTCTAGACACGAGCAACTCGACGCCCGTGCTAAATTGTTCGGGGAAATCTCACTAGAAAATGTGTTAAAGACATTCAATCTCCTTACCTTCCGAGCAGATGGCCCTTGCCGGAGAAAGGCTGTGGCTTGGCGATGTGTCGCGGACACTCCTCGTGTCGCCGATCTTCTAGAGACACCCGAACCTCGCCGCCCGTGCCAGATAGTTCGGGGGGAATCTCACTGGAAAATAAAAGAGAAATATGCATTATATTATGAAAGTCGGGTTTTTAAAGGCTAATACATGCTATTAAAAAGCATGCTTGTTTGCTAGTTAGTAGTATGCTCCTTACAGCCTGCTCTGCTCTCTGTGTGTAAAAAATTAGCATACTCTTTTCGTATACATCTACAGGTAGCATCTGTTCAAAATATACATGATTTTGAGGAGTGGCTAGAGCGGCGCCACGGCATCCTCACCTTCCGCCTGACACATGTCCTCACCGGACACGGTTGTTTCAGGAGGTTCCCGTTTCGGATTAGGCGGGATTAAACGTCCGGGTGTTACCACTAGGTGGATCGCCCGGAGGACACGGTGGAGCATACAGTAGAGGTCTGCCCGGCTTGAGCAGAGCACCGCCGTGTCCTCACGGAAGCGATTGGCAGCGGCGATTTCTCGCGTCCATTCTACATGGAATTCTTACGCTATCTCTACTATAAAGCTCTGGAACGCACTACCTTTTGGTATTAAAAAAGCTGAAAGCAAATTTACTTACAAGACAAGAAAAGTTGTAACCACTACATAAGTCAGACTAACTCTCAAATAATAGTCTAGTCATAGTAATCATTATTAGGTGGTATTTGTTAAAATATCTATTAGTTTATTTTATTTGTATATGTGTATTAGTATCAATCAATACTAATCCATACTAATATTATAAATGTGAAAGTAACTCTGTCTGTCTATCTGTCTGTATGATACCTTTTCACGCCTAAACCGCTGAACCGATCGTCATAAAATTTGGCAGAGATATAGCCTGGGGTATGGAGAAGGACATAGGCTACTTTTTTACGCGATAACCGACATCCACGCGGGCGGAGCCGCGGGCAAAAGCTAGTATTATAAATGTGAAAGTAACTCTGTCTGTCTGTATGTTACGTTTTCATGCCTAAACCGCTGAACCGATCGTCATGAAATTTGGCAGAGATATAGCCTAGGATATGGAGAAGGACGTCTACTTTTTTCGCGATAACCGACATCCACGCGGGCAAAAGCCAGTAAAATTCTCGTAATTAAGAAGTTAGTATTTTAGACATTATTTTTGTACCCTATAACAATGGTTTTATATTTAACCCAAAGGTTGACTGGTAGAGAACGCCTTGTGGCATTAAATCCGCCTATGTACCACTATTGTACATGAAGTTTAAATAAATAAATGAGTAGCCAGAAAATCTCAGGCGAGTCTTGTTCATGGAACATAGTTCAATGAGCTTTCGAAGGCATATTTTCTGGCAATCAAAAGCTTTGAACATTCCTCTTGTTCCCGGCCGTTGTAGTGATGCTCCGGGAGGCCAATGCCCATCAGTGGACGTCTTCCAGCTGAAGAATGTAGCTAGTACTCACCCGCGACGTATACAGTTGAGGAAGTCGGCGTGGTCGGGGTCGGTGTAGTGCCGCAGCGCGCCCGAGTCCACGGTGAAGCCCTCGCGGTACAGACGCAGGCGCACCGAGCGAGGCTGGTCGGCACCCTGGACGGACATTATTTATTTATTTATTTAACAATTTATAAACAGACAAGAAAGGAACAGAAAAATACGGATACAGGGTTTTTTTTTTTTTTTTGTTTTGTTATAAAGGATGACGCACAATTGATACGGCAGCACGGCAAGGCAAAAATCATCCTATAGTTACATTATTTAATCCTTTCGTACAATATTTTAGAACTTTAGAATTTGTAATCAAAAATAAATCATGCTTCTTTCAATGATAATTTTAAAGCAAACACTAAAATTTTCATTGAAAAGCATGGATCCTTTTCAAACGCATAGTTTCGAGTTTGGTTCAAGTTTTTACTGTTTGTTTCTCTAACCATTTTTTTAATTATCCAAAGTACATACATCTTTTATGGGGTACTATGGTAAATTTTACAACAAAATACCTTCTGATATATTACAAATAAATGAAAGAAAATTTAAAACTCATATTAAAAGCACACTTTGTAAACTAGCATATTACAAATTAGAAGATTATATCCAAGTTAAGAATGCTTGGAAACATGCTGGTCCTGCTCCATAGGACAATTTATTTAGAGTCTAGACAAAATCAAACTGGTTGCTAATTTAATTGTATAATTTATAATTTTTATAACATTAATTTTATTTTCTGTGATTAATATACTTTAACTCACACACCGACATAGGTTATTTAATGCTATTTTTTTGGGGAAATCTTCTACTTTTACAATGTTTGTAAATATGTGAGCACCATGTAACTAACGCATAATTAATTTGTCTGTCATTGCTTCACTTTTCATTCTTTTTACCTATTGTGGTATAGTAATTTTATTATAGGGCATCGTCTTCACATATAATTAATAATTACTGTATACAAATATTGTTAACATTTTAAAAGAGTAAGTATGGAGTTTCTTGCCCATTCTTCTCCATACGTAACTACCTTTTGGAAGTGAACTAGAATCAATTATTTTTGTAAATTTTGACGTTCAATAGTGACTTTTATGTGCCTATTATTATTAACACGAACGGGATATTTACCATGTTTATTATTTGTTATGAGTTCCCGATATTTCGGCGCTATTGCAAGCACCATGATCACGGATAAACTAAAATCATTGCGGGTGGGTGTTTATGAACAGACAAAACGGTCTACCCTCTTTCTTGTTCGTTTTTTGCACTCAGTACCGCTACCACTGTCACTCGCAGAAGTGCCGAAAAAAGTTCGCGAGCGGACACAGTGAGTTTCGTGTGTCGGGAACAGAATCGAGTTGCGAGTGACAGTGGTAGCGGTACTGAGTGCAAAAAACGAACAAGAAAGAGGGTAGACCGTTTTGTCTGCTCATAAACACCCACCCGCAATGACTTTAGTTTATCCGTGATCATGGTGCTTGCAACAGCGCCGAAATATCGGGAACTCACAACAAATAATAAACACGGTAAATATCCCGTTCGTGTTAATAATAATATTAGTGACCATGACAGTTTAAAAACTTTTATGTGCCTATTTGAAATAAATGATTTGACTTTGACTTCGACTTTAACTACGAAAACGTTTGAAATATTCTCTATTTTGCTGTAAATGACAAGGCGTAGTGCGTGGGGATTAATGAGGCCTATAGTAGTGGCTGATTTCGGTCTGTGAATGATGATGATGATGACACAATTGGTACGAGATGTTCTGAAAGTAATCACCAAATACTTACTTGTGGCGCCTGCGAGTTCCCACCGGCGGCATCAGCCGATGCTGTCTCGGCATCATCTGCTGTTTGACCTGAAACACAACATTAGCAGTCGGCACTTAATTTTCGTCAACAGAGTCAATGAGGTGCATTAAAATGGAGAGTGGCAATACATAGGGTAAGATTCACCGAAGAAACATAGCGTAATTTTACGCTTTCATGATCTTAAAGATCAGTGGTGAGCACTGATCTTGACGGATGAAAGTGTTTTACATACTCGCTTCTGCCCGCGTCTTCGTCCGCGTGAAATTCTTACTTTTTTTCTTTATGCTCGGCTCCTAAGGATCCTAGCGTGATGTTAAAGCCTAACTGAAGCATTTATCTATGAAATGCAAAAAAAAAAAACAAATCCATCTAGTAGTTCCAGAGATTAGCGCGTTCAAACAAACAAAAAACAAACTATTCTGCTTTATTATTACACTAGCTTTTGCCCGCGGCTGCGCCCACGTGGATGTCGTTTATCGCGTAAAAAAGTAGCCTATGTCCTTCTCCATATCCCAGGATATATGTATATTTGCAAAACTACATGACGATCGGTTCAGCGGTTTAGGCGTGAAAACGTAACATACAGACAGACAGAAAGACAGACAGAGTTACTTTCGCATTTATAATATTAGTATGGATAGGTTTATAGACGACTTTAAACAAAAGTAGTGAACACTTTGCGGACTGGATTATTACCATTAGTTACAATGGCATTCCAATACGAGACAAGAATAATTGAACTTTTAACAAGATTTTTGTATGTTTGTTTTATCATGTTTAGACACTTATCACGTCTGCGGAGTTTCTCTATCAAATTTAATTTGACCCTGTATAAAGCTTAACTTTATCAGTAAAGAGAGAAAAGCAAATTTCGATCTGTATTGAGTTGATTTGATTCGATATATTTTGCTTTGATTTATTTTGTTTAGATTTGTTCACACGTGTTTCATATAACGTTTTGCGAGGAAAAAACGGGCTTGTATTGTTAATAACTTTTATGGAAAATGGCGCGCTGGTTTTATTTTGCCGCGTGCCGCGCTACCGATAGCTATGCGCGCGCAGGTGTAAATAAAGGCACTGGCAAAACCGCTAAACAGCCTATATAAAAAATATAATAAACATAAAATAATGTTTTGAATACGCAAATTAAGGTTAATATGTAATGAATAAATAAATTCATTTATTTATTTATACCCACTGTCTTTTGAAATAATCGTTACAGCCACCTCTAACTCCAAGATTTGACAGTGTGGTGCGGTTTTTTATTCTCTCAGTATACAAGTTTATTGCTAAAACACTAAAAACCTCACAAGACTATATTACTACATCATAAACAACAACTTTTGTCTATGACTTTTAATAATTCATCAGACTTTCATACAAAAATAAAAATATTTAAATTCAACACTCTAAATGTATAGAGATGGGACTGTCATACGCATTGCGGTTATAAAAGTCCCTAATTAAAACAGAATAAAAATGTATAGAAAAACTAAATCCTGAACGTATGTTTTTGGTAAATGTATTATGTTTCGTAAAAAGTCATAGGCCTTACTCCCGACAGCATCGAGTTCTGAATCAATCGAATTGGATTCGAATTAAATGCCGATTCATACTCTTGAATACGACACTAGTGCACGATCGTGCGGTGGTTCGAAGCGAAACTAACTTCGATCGAAAGATTCGTTAGGATCGAAAAGTTCGTATTCCGCACGCCATCTGACAGATACATATCAGAGTTGTTGAATCAAAACTAAACGTCAAATTACATAATATCAAAAAAGCTACTTTATTCAGATCGAGTGAGATAACTACCTAAAAGACATAGAGCACTTGACGATGACGTAATCCGCCGGATACGCATAAAACGACGCTGATATTACTCGAACCTGTCTTCTTGATTTCATCTTGGTTTACGATTCGAATTGGATCGGGAGTAAAGTTTTAAATCGAGTTCGGATGGGAACGAGTTCGAATCGAAACAAAATCAAACTCGAATCGTTTTCGGGAGTAAGGCCCCTGCAAGGTTCTTAGAGTTTTACCAATAACCCTGTATACCTGTAATGTTAACACAAGAAAACTGTTTAGCGGAACAACAAGCGGGAAGTATTATTATGTAGAGGAAACAGCCTGTAATTAATACACTACGTATAGTTACCAAGTCTATATCCGACACCGCTGAACGCCGAGCGTCCCCCTCGGCTTGTGGAAGAAGGTTCATCTTCAAAAACCACCGCACCGCGCCTGTATATAAGGAAAATGCTTTAGCAAATTGCTGCACTTGTGCCTTGGGTATACTAGCAGTCTTGACAAATTCGGAGTGTCTATAATTATGGAACAGTTATTTTTTTTAAATTATGTCTTACTAGCTGTTGCCCGCGGCTTCGCCCGCGTGGATGTCAATACTTCCCTAGTTGAATCGTATTTTGTCCAGAATTTCACGGGTTTTAATTATTTTGTTTGTAACCCATTTTCGAGTTAATTAGGCCACGGCAGTAAAATCCTCTTGTGTAAAATTGACTACCCCTTTTCACCCCGTTAGGGGTAGAATTTTGAAAAACCCTGATACATGTTATTCTTTATTTATGGTCGCAAGCATTTCTACTGAGTTTCAAGTTAATCGAACCGCGCGTTAAAATTCCGATATACAAACTTTGACACCCCGCAAACCCCCTTTGAGAGATAGTTTTGAAAACTAATAATGAAAAATGTAAGGCAAGTATTTGTGCCAAGTTTCAAGTTGATTAACCAAATGAATAAGAGTTTTCATACAAACTTTCATCCCCTATTTTATCCCCTTAGGGGTAGAATTTCCAAAAATCCTTTTTAGTGCACCCCTAGACCTCATAAGGAACCTATGTGCCAAATTTGGAATCTCTAGACCCAGCGGTTTGGGCTGTGCGTTGATATGTCAGCCAGTCACTCAGTCAGTTTCTTCTTTTATATATATTTAGATTTTGTACTTCTGCAAAGCTCACTGAAACCTGTCTAGTATAATACTCAAAATTATCACCAAGTGCTTTTACTTTATAATTTCTCTTTACTGTCTCTTGTTTTACTCCAATATTACCAGTGAACACTTGTAATTGACCTTCCTTCACTAATTTTTAACTATTTGTATCCTAGCTGTGAGTTTTCAAAAGCAATAAAATAAAATACATGACTTCGTTTAAGAGGGTGCTTACCGATCCACTAGCGCCACTCCTTTAATAGTACATTACTTACCAAGGGCTGTAAAAGAAAGAAAGCCCGAAATCGCAGGTATTTGTGACCCGAGCCGCAGACGAGGGTTGTAAATATGCGATGGAGGGCTTTCTTTTTTACTGCCCGTGGTGAGTACACAATTTTACGTCTTCACCTGGCCACAATGCGAGTTTTACTGTACGCATAGCGTGCGGTAAAACTCACATTATGGCCAGGTGTGACGTAAAAATATTACGTCTTCACCTGGCCACAATGCGAGTTTTACTGTACGCGTAGCGTGCGGTAAAACTCACATTATGGCCAGGTGTGACGTAAAAAATATTATCTCTTGGCTGAGAATGAATTATGAGAAACGGGTCGATCAGCAACCTCGTTAAGTGTGTCTAGAATAGAAAATTCTAGACACAATACCTTTTATAAAGTGTCATATTGAGACACAAAGCAACAAAATACGATCTAGAGGAATGTGGCCGTTTTTCTTTAGATCGAATTGTGTTACTAGTGGACCTGTGAGCGCCCTCTTAACGTGGCAACGCACTTGCCGAAGATTTTGTGACGAAAATTCGTCATTTTTAAATTGACGGCAGTTTTAAGTCGTGTACTTTTCAGGTGTGTCGCTACGCTTATTTATACTTAGTCAGGGGTGGCCCAAATTCTATGGATATCCATTCCAGTGAGTAAGGAAGTCCATAGAGTCCTGTTTACCATATGAAGTGCTCCTCTGAAAATTAAACAGTGGTGCAGATTCCCTTGTTCACAAACTAAACTAAATTTAAGTTCAGTGCATCTTTTTCTCTCTATTTCATTAAGAAAAGGACAGAAGATAAATTTTAGTTTAGTTCTGTCAAATTAATCAGCGTCTGTCACTACTCCATACAAGTTTAGACGTGATTAAAAACTTTCCCACTAAAATTACGTCAATTTACTTCAAGCGCTGATTCATTTGACAGAACTAAACTATAATTTATCTTCTGTCCTTTTCTTAATGAAATAGAAAGAAAAAGATGGATTGAACTTAAATTTAGTTTAGTTTGTGTACAAGGGAATCGGCACCAGTGACTTACATAGGTAAGCCAACATCTTCAAACAATTTCGTAGGTAATTCTAATTTTGAATTGTTGCTTTATTTTTAGCCAAAATGACAAAGACAATGTGACACAGCTGCCAACAAAATCTACCACACTAGTCATAAAACATGCAACTCACTCTCTAACGCTTTTAAACACTTCAGTGACTATGTCCTTTCTCCCCTTCCCTGGTCCGAGGATCTGTTGTCCAGAGCGCTCCGACCCACCCGCGTAGAATGCTTGACCTGAAACAATGGAAAACTTTCTTTAAATAAAGTGATAACAGTGGGTACTGACTAAATTTCTATGGGACTCCTAAACACAAGAATCTATTGTGCTAATAGAAACCAGAGAAACTATCTAATAAGAAAAAAAGAAAGAAAAAAAAGAAAGAAAATAAAGAAAAAAAAAGAAAGAAAAGAAAGAAAAGAGAGAAAAAGAAAGAAAAGAAAGAAAAACATAAAGAAAATGAAAAATTCGTTTATTTACATTACAGCAAAAAATACACCTTAAGGCGAAAGCGTCAGGGTACCCCGCGAAATTAAAATTTTCTACGTTTTTTGCAATTTGCAGATCTGTATCAGGTTGTATGTTGATCTAAATATGATTCGCGGCCGTATCAAATACTTATTTATCCTACAAAAATTATACGCGAAAGTTTGCGAGGATGGATGGATGTTTGTTACTCAATCACGAATAAACGGCAGAACGGATTTGGAAGAAATTTGGCACACAGATAGTTTATAACCTGGATTAACACATAGGATACTTTTCATCCCGATATTCCTACAAAATCAAGACTTCTGCGGCTGCAACCGCGGGGCGCAGCTAGTGGAATTGCAATCATAAAAATCATCAACTATTTCATGAAATCATGACATTTTAGGATGATACTAACTACTATACTACTACTACTACTGTATTACTGATTCTAATGATTATAATTCTGTAAATAGAAATTTGTTACGGTCGCGAATCATACTTTAATCAACATACAACCAGGGGCCTAAGTCTACTAATTTACAAACGTTGAAATGGTCTCTTCATCGTGAGTTTTTGACAGATTTGCCATACAAATACTGTCAAATACTCACAATCGCGAGACCATTGCAACGTTTGTAAATTAGTAGAGTTAGGCCCCTGACAATGAGCTGCAAATTGTAAAAATCGTAAGAAAACTTTAACTTCGCGGGCTACATTAGCGCTTCCCCCTTATGAGTAAAAAACAGAAAACAATGATAAAATGCAATCACACTAGGCTGTCAAAACAATCAAGTCATTTGTGTCTATAACCAAAGTCTCAAATTCAGATAATTTATGTAAACAAAGGGGATAACATATCAAAAAAATATTTTCGTAATGGTAATTCACATAAAATGGCGAAAAAAAGGTTCCATTTTCTTTTTAGTACTGAATTTAAGAAATAATAATAAAACAATAATCATACCGTAATTATTTTTATTCATTTTCTGTTTTAAACAAAGTTATTAAAAAAAGGAGATTTTCTGGTATAAAATATTTTATGATACTGGTAACAATGCAGGAGATCCAAACATTTTCACATTTTTTTACATTTTTAACAAGACTAATATTACAACTCTCATTCATAGATTCATATTGTATGTAGCATATCTAGCCACATTTTGGATGAAAACGGCTGTAAACTGTTTCGAGTGGAAATCGATTTTGGGAGGCCTACGTCTAGCAGTGGACTTAAATGGGCTGATTATGACGATCATAGGCCGTGTCTCCGACACACTACATAAAACATTGTTTGGCAACGGTATTTTGTTTGCATAGTTCTTATAATTTCATAGATGATTATTTACAAATAATTATAATGATAAAATGTTTTGTACCACTGTCCTGTTATTTTGACAGTGACATTTCTTGACATTACTTTGTTTACATAAATTATCTGAATTAGAGACTTTGGGTATAGCTAGATTAAAACCGTTCAAGTGCGTGTTGGGCCACACACAATGAAGTGTTCCGTAGTTGTATGGATTTATCTCAAGAACAAACATAACATTTTGCTGAAAAAAAAGTTCTCCCATACATTCCTACTGCAAATGTAAGTTTGTACCCACAATATTGAGAGTTTAAGACCATTAACTTCTTATAGGTTTTCCTGTAATCTATAAGTAAAGAACTTTTAGGATCAGTAGTTTCGGAGATAAGGGGTGTAACCCCAGTATTACAAACTCGTTTTACATTGTTGTTTTATTGTAATCCTTAAAATGGAAAATAGTGGCCACTAAGCTCCGTTTTAAGGATTACCATAAAACATAACAATGTAAAACTACTGTTTCTAATAATAATAACGTTTAGTTTTGTGGAGTGTGCTCGTAACATGTTAACTTATTTTCTGCATTTTCATCCAAAAATAAATGAAATCACCAAACAAACGATGAGGGCGCCACTGCGCGCTCAGTACCCTCTTAACCGCAGGTTATGACGCAAAGTCATAAGATATCGCACAAAAACCCAAATGCGAAATCGCAAAATATTGTGTGAAGTCGCAATACATCGTGCAAAACCCATGCAAGATTCAGGAAAAATTACGAGATGTAGGAAATCGCAGGACACCGCGAAATTGAAACAGCAAGACATCGCGCAGTTTTGTTTCTACACTCAACATACTACAAGACAAAATAACACACAGACCTGCCTCATTCTTATCGGGAGGTTCCTTATCAGTCACTCTTGCTATCTCTTTCCTCAATGCACTATTCTCACATAACAATCTCTCCACTTCTTTTTTCAGTTTATTCATCTCATGCAAATTATCAGAATCTTCAGCGAACTCATCGTTAACTGTCTGTGATGGTGCATTTGAAGATTTGGGTGCTCTTTGGTAGCATTTTGAACATGATGCTGTATCGCCAAAGAAATCATTAATTGTCATTTGTATTTCCTTAGTAAATCATCTTCATTCTGATCTTACTGCTTTAACAAATCCTACTTTTAGTTTTTACATGGAATTGGTACTATGGATATCACTGTAGCTTATAAGAGACATTTATTGTCTCTCCTGATATTGGAAGAAAGCTAGTGTGTTTCTAAGAATCTGTTGGAATTCTAAACCTTATCATTTGGGCAGTAATTACCATTTTACTGAACTTTGAGAATCTCATATGTAATTTGTGGGTAAATCAGTCCGTTGGAGTATATTATAGAGTGACATGACTTTGAGTAAATCTGGCAAACTAACTTTGAGTAAATAAACCAATAACCAATTTGTCTGTCTGACCAATCTTTTTACCAATGCATGTTTTTTTTTTCAATTATGCAGCATGTACTATCGCAGACAGACAGCGCTCGGTCCTTGGTTGGTTCTTGTACTTGGGTCTTTTATTGTTCTCTTCCGTTTGGTCGAAAAAGGATGGTCAGACATCTGTGATCATTGTAACACAGGCTGAGGTTTCACAGGTTTCTTGCCCATTCTTCTCCATACATAACTACCTTTTGGAAGGCGCAACTAGAATTAATTAAATAATTCATGTGATTTTTGATGTTCAAAAGTGCATCTTCGTGCCTATTTGAAATAAATGATTTGACTTTGAGAAATTTATTTAAGCGAAACATTCCTATGTATCTTTGTTTTAGTGGTTGATGCAAAAAGGAGAGGTAAAGAGATGTGGGCACCGTGAGCACGGGATTTTGTTTTGAAAGTGAGCCGATTTGGCTGACCACGATAGTACCAAACCAGGAAGACAGTCACGATCTGCAAAGCATATCAAACAATTTCTGACTCAGTAGACAGTGAAGTGTCAAGAAAAAAAAATGTTTTTATGAATAATCACCTTCTTCCTCATCGCTTGAGCTCTCTTGCTGCAACGAGTCAAGCGTTGCGAACTTCTGACCCGGTACCTTCTTCTTGTCTTTCTTCGGAGGCGCTAGCGGTGAGCCTGGAGGTGACTCCATGTCACTGTCTGAGAGTGTAGGCAAGGAAGACGCAGCAGCTGCAGGATTTGCGGGGGCCTCGTCTGCGTTGCCCCCGTGTTCGTAGAAGCTGGATAGTGCTACCTGTAATTTTATTTTTAGGTTATTTCTCACTTCATATGATGACCTTTCTTGTCAGAAAATTTATACTGTGGGGGGAAGTTGTGTTTAATTGAAGAATGAAAGCCTATAAGTATTGATGTATAAAAACAAATAAAATTGGTAGTCTGTAAAGTTGGTTTACGGACGATAGTTTAACGTGACAACGTCATAACAAAACATTGATGCGGCGCAAGTGTAGAATGAGCGTAACGGGACAATGAGTCATCCTTTATCGTGCATGCAGCCGGCGTTCATCGATTTATTAGACGTTGTCACGTCAAAAAAAAGGAAGATAAGGCACAGCTCTACTGTCACGTAAACATTATTGGACTAGAAACAATTACATGTAAATACCCACGCAACTACATTTCCCGATACTGTGAAACAACCGAAAAAGAGATATGATACAGGTTGCAGCGGAGAATTTAAAAAAAAGTTAAGTTTTGATGCACTTATGAGTGGAAAGTAACCCCGTGGAACTTGTTTTTGGTTTGGGAATTATTTGTGCACATTTTGAGAAACAGGAAAGCATTAGTGCTGCTTATTTAGACGATAACGGTAATTTTACTTAATGTGCTACACATGTGCTACACAAATGCCAGTTCGATTGTGACTAAGGTCAGTTGTGCCGGTCGGCATAGGTTATGCGGTCTATGTCGAGGAGCGCGTACCTAATCTTCCTTTTTTAAACATCAATGCTTAAGTAACATTACAGGTATCTTGGACGTGACAGTAAGATTCAAAAACATAATAAGATTCATGTTACAATTAATTTCAATAAAAGACTCTTTGTTGACATAAACCATGAATACTTAAGTCAACAATGGACAAATGCCCAACAAAGCAACCACTTTGTTTCTGGAATACAGTTCATTGATTCATACAAGTCGTGCGAAATTATTGATTATAGACAACTCATTACTCATAGAAACGCAACGTAACTATATTCTAAGTATGTAGAATCGCTACATACCTAAATTAGCTGCATAATGATCTTTGTTTCGAACAAAACAAAAATTTAACCAATACCGAATGAAAACCTCATAATGAGGTCAATACCAAAACAAAACTGATGTTATTTGATTCAAACGGTCGATTGACGTTGTTTCTTAGCTGATAATACGTTATTATGACGAGAAAAACAGCAAAAAGGTGATAAAACAAGGAATTCACTTACGTCTAACTGCCAGTTGGATGACTCCAGGAAAAACTTGCTGCGACTCTCATCGGCGCCAGTAACATCGCAAAACTGTCTCACAGTCTCGTCCTTATTGGTGGACATATTTAGAATTTATTTTATTTTCTATTCAACTATCAAGACATTCCATGAAAACGCCGATGACTTGCTCGCTTTTGGTTTTATTTTCTTACTTTGGCAGAATTGACATTGACTAGAGGTGATAGTCAACGAGGTGAAAGCATAGACACTCCGTGTCCGGTTTATTTACGTCAGTTTTATTTCCTCAGTTTTTTTACCTAAGTGTGTGAGTACTAAGGACTTACACAATCATGTGATAAAGCATAGGAATTTCGAATTTTCGAATGACTTAACTTTGTAGTCGAGAAAATATTCTACCATACATCGATACACGTCATGGTCAATACTCCAACTACAAATTAATATAAAGTTATCGCGTAAATATAAAAATATTAAATTTATAAATATTTTTTATGTGATTTAAGGAACCTTAAAAATAACCAAAATGTGAAAAGTAACTGCTTGGCAAATGCTGTGGAAAGTAAATTAAATACTCCGAGTTCATATTAAGCCATTAAACTTTGGTTTTTAAAAGTTGATCTGGATTTAGTCGAAACTATTTACATGGCCTCTTTATCTTTATAGTGTCAGGCTATTATTTTTGTTTACATTCCCCCGACCATTGCTCGACGAAGCATCAGCCCGCGCCGCAGCTGAGCCTGTAGCTTTAAATTTCCGATCAATAATCATATATCCCAGATTTGATCGAGCCTGTCCCACCTTGCTGTCCTCCCTCCGAAGATGCCCTAAGCCGAAGTTCGTACCCCTCAGGTGGTGCCCTTAGCGTGCAGTCCCGTTTTGGAGGGTTCACTTGGCAGCCACAGAAAAGTCCGGTTATGGAGTGAAATTACTACACACTAAGATAAATACAGAAAAGAAAAAGCAAAAGTGAGAGTGTCTAAAGCATGTCTGTGGACTAAAGTCACTACGTGTCTCTGACGGCAAAGTAGGGTTTTGTCAGTTTTCGTTTGTTGTTGTATGGTTCAAGGCAAAATTCCACCTCTATTTGATCCAAAAAGTAGAAATAGCTTAGCCAACCTAAAGAAAAATAACGTCATTCAGGTGTCACTGTGACAGTACTGATTGTGAAATAAATCCATTCATACTTCTTTGGTTCGTGAATGATTCATTAAATTTCAATTCATTCAAGTTCATTCATCACAATCATCTGCAATGCTGTGAAATGATTTTCCTCTTCGAAAACTATTATTATTCTTTTATTTGTGTTTGTGTTCTCAAATGAATTGGTAAGTTAATGAGCTATATTCTGTCCTTATATAAATGTGGCTGTCCAATTTCTTAACGGCATGTAATGCTTTTAGATGCCGGTGAATAAATGAAGACTTCTCGAAACTCATCAGGGACCACCACAATGAGGAAATATTATCAACTTATTCTCGTCATAGTATGCTTTATAAGCATCGTAACATTACTCATATACCGCCATGAGTACTACAGGCTTAGGTATGTGCTAGAAGTATTGAATTTCTTCGGCAAACCAGGCCTCTCGGAGATCGAGTTTTGCGGTCCCGGCTTTAACGCGACGATGCTGTCCGAAATTCTTCGTAATTCGTCGTTGGAAATCCGCGAAACGCCGCCCCTGTTTCAGCAGATTGATGAAAATTTCTACTCGTATTCGTCATTCTTGAGATCATATCATAAGTACGACAAATTGACGCCGATGCACGCTCATAACATTGACACTATTGTTATCGGCAAAGCGCACGTACCACCTAATTTTCGGTGCAACATTTGGCTGGAGAACACAATGAAGCCTAAAGCTGGAAGGTTCAATTACAAAATTGTATCAGAACCCATAAATGATTTCCGCTTATACATCTTCCAGTGTTCACTAAACAAGAATTTGGGAAAGCCAAAGGGGATAAGCTTCTATGTTAATGATTACAACATCAACCCGATTCATGCCCCAATTAACAGAGTTATTGAAGTTAACACTAAGAGAAAACCCAGGGAGAGTAGTAGCATTAAGTTTGTGAACAATATAGAACCTGCCATTTGTGTCATACCAAATCAAGTGCCATTGGTATCAAGAGATGCATTCATAGAGTTCCTAGTTTTCCACCATATGATGGGGGTGAATTTCTTCACAATATACGACAGCATGATATCTGAAGATATAATCCGGAGACTGAACTTGCTGCCGCCTGATATAACTCAGTGGAGTATACAATTCTTCCCACTTAACTATCCATTTGTATTTGCTAAGTCTTACAGCATTGTAAGAGATGCTATTGAGCTCGACTGCTTATTCAGACATTTTAGATTTGATAAAGAAGAAGCTGAAAAAGTAAGTCATGCCATGGTATTGGCATGGGATGAGTTTTTAGTACCAAGAGTCCACAATAATGTAAAGGAAATATTTAATGATTTTGATCCTACAAGGAAGTTCAAGACTCTGGAAGTGAAACCTCTTTTGTTTTGCTTGAATCAAGCTGATGATGATAACACTGAAGAAGGATACCCAGATATTATGAAGAAGACACATTACTATAATAATATAATGTCTCAAGACTTAAAGTCAGTAAATGTAAGGAATTTAGATGCCATGCAAACCTTTGAAGATATATTTAGTGTAAACTCGAGTATTAAGGTATTGCCAGTAGAAATATTGGCATCACATAAGTATACAGTGTGTAGGGATCCTAAAATAATCAACCCTAGTGGGGTGGGGTACAATGAGACACAAATGCAGGTGTTCCTGCATAAGTTTGAAGGTTCAATGATGAAATATGGGCAGAATTTAGTTAGCAATAAAATATATAGGCTGTATAGATCAGGCAAGATTTGGGAGAAGAATTCCAATGAATTTGTAAGGGACATGCTTTGAATTGGCAGTTGATGATGGAATATTCTATAGGAACCTATCACAAAATCAAGAGGTCTCTTGAATGCCAAGCAAAATTTCAATTTTAGGTATAGTTTCAGAATGCTTTGAGCTGCACATAGTTTTCCTCGTTAGGGAGTAGTATTGGCTCAAATATATAACAATTTAGAATTATATAGTTGTGACCTAACTGCCATGAGATATTTAACAAATAACTTGTTTTTTGGACATGACATTTTGTTTTTATTGGAATTTACTTGACCAAAGTATTTTTATGATATTGTTAAGATTGTTATCTGAAGATAAGGATTTGTTGAATTTAATAGAATGGCTACATTTTATATCAATGCCTGAAGAGAAATAGTGATGATTTTTATACTTTGTTTTATTATATTCAAGCTAAGATTAGTTGATTTTTAATTTTTTATTTCATCATTCAACTTCATTGTTTTTTAACTACAATTTTACCTAGTTTATGAATAGAAAAATCGTTATAGAATATGGTTAAGATGTGCCTTGATTATAGTGGTGGCTAGATAGATAGATACCTACTCAATTTTCATCCTTAAATGTAGCAAAATAAGACTGCTTTTTGAAGAATCACTGATCCTGTTCTTCCAGTCTTTAAAATTAGCAATGGAACTAGGATTTTATGATAAATCCCTTTATTTTGTTTTGTAACTATCCGAAATATTATTATGATTTAGATCTCAGAACAAGGTTGAATTAGTTATTGAAATTATAAAAGCCTGGCTGGAATGCGACACTATAAATAAAACTAGTTAGTTAAATAGTTTATGTAGGTATTTTTCCTATATTTCTACCAATATGGTTTCTAAATGCTTATGGTGGTTATGGTTTATGGTTTGGATATTGTGATCATTAAGATCACAATATCAGAATTTACTTCACACAGGCACATTTAAAACGAGTTTATTAAAAAAAATGTAATTTGTATGGCTCCTGTTGTCTTTAATAAAATTCCCGATCATATGAAAACCTTGCCCTTGATGAAATTTAAAAAATGTTTTACTGAATTACTTCTAGATAAATGTTATTATTCTGTTCAGGATTTCCTAAATGATACATCTTAATAACCTATTTTGATAACTTGTATAATAATTATTGTGTTTGCATGCCAACAAGGCAGAATGTACACGGTTCTTTATTATGTTATTTACGATCCTATTTGTATGTACCTGCATTCAAAGCAAATAAAGTATATTCTATTCTATTCTATTCTAACAGGGCGAAGCCATATAAAATTAAAGTATTTAGAATTATAGGAAAAATATTCATACTTCATAAAAAAAGCACAAATCCCGCTACGAACGCGTCAAAATCGTATAATACGTCAGTTTCGCAACCTGAAGATTTTTTTTTTTTTTTCTATGGGTTTGAAATTTATGGAACTTTTCTCATACTTAGGTCCTGAGAGATAGTGTCGTAATCAAATACAGGCTTGTTTTGTTGTGTCTTCCATTTTGTTTTGTGAATGATTAACATCAATCAGATTATCCATCCAATACGCCTTACATAAACAGCAACGTTCACACGAGATTACAAACTTTATCTTAACCCGCCAAGGTACATTTTACCTTGAAGCACCTCTCGCAAGTGTCACTTTTTCAAGCACTTTGCTCCTTTTTTCCACAGAGTGTACACAAATACTTTAAATCCACATTACTTTTGATAAAAAAATACTTTAGTACATAAGTTTGTTATTTTCACGTAGTTTCTTTAAGATTTATACTTACGTGCACTTCTTACCAATGTATTCGACCTAATCCTAGTCCAGTATCAATACTAAAACTAAGTTAGTACAACTTTATAACTCACTTTTACTGTCTGTTAACATTTGTCAATGGAAAAGCAACTTTATTGGTATTTGTTTAATGTTTGTATTTGAACAAAATAATTCATTTGTGTGGATTTCATCAGTTCTTGGTTCTTCAAATATGTGTTACTCGTGATTTAATAACAACTTCGTAAGACTGAATATAAAAGTGACATAAGCAATAAACATAACATTCTAATGATTCACTGCTCTACTAAGAGAGTTGATGAAATCTCCTCAAATCCTGTAATGTTATAATTATGTGTACAGTATTCGCAACGACATTACCAGCTTTCATGACTCGTTTAGAAGATATGCTAACACCAGAGTGTTTAGAGCATGGCCTAACTGAAGTGAGTGAGCGAGCGGGATGCGGGACGCGACTACGCGCGTATTATTTAATGACTAACCGTCTTATTCATATTCATAATAATGTTATCCGCTTCATCAACCTATTTTAGCTATCGAACTGTTTTGTCATTTTCTGTTAAACTTCAAACTCTGAACAAACGACGAGGGCGCCACTGTGCGCTCGGCGCAGTCTTAACTTGACAGAAAAGGACAACAGTAAGAATTCACGCGATTAATCGCGCCATTTGGTTCACACAAACGGCGCGAAAAAATTTCGTCCCGAATCCCGCTCGCTCACTCTCTTTTATTAGTATGGCCACAGGTTAAATATTAACAATCCGTTGGACTGCCATTGTTTATTCTGTTTATAAATAAAATAAAAACACATAAAATGATACTAGGTAAATTTTTATTTCTGTCATCTATTCTAAATACAAGGCAGGCATAACCCGCTAATCTTCACAGATCAAGATATTAAACACAAACAAATTAAAAGTTTGAATAGTCAAACGATACAAACCGTCTATTATACACGAATAAAATATTAATATCACTAGAAATAAGTACAAGGATTAAAAATGAGCATAATTTGAGCAATACTTAATGTATTGTCGTTGCCACAAAATAATAGGAGAAATTTTGGAGGGAACACATTAACTAAAATATAAATATACTTTAAAGCTTACATAAGTTTTTTTTAAAATATTGCAACAAGTGAACTTAAATTAAGGCTACAATGTTAAGTACTGATTTACATCTCACTAACATAATGTCTATGTATGATCGGCGGTCATTAAATACTGAACGCGCAGTCGAAAGAAAATACATCGATAATATTAGTGATGATTGCGTGTCTACTATTTATATAAACAACTGAAACCCTTTGACTGTTTTGAGAGCATAATAATTTAGGCTAAAAGACAGAGTACTATTTCTAGCTATCATGTTTTAATATTAAGGCGGTATGATCCGACAGAGACCGCGCTTACTAGTTTTTTGAATCAATGGGAATCATAAAAAACAGTGTTCTAAAATTCGGAAAAAAAAAGATATATATCTTATTTAAGGATCTGGCGGACATGCAATCGCTTTTAATTACACGATTAGATCAACTTTGCTGGATAAAAAAAAAAATCACAAAGTTACCCCTTTTCGTAATGTTTAATCAATCTCATAGCTACAAAACAGCCGTTTGTTTATTTTTTTCTCATTTTTTATATAAATTAAAACGTAGAAGATTGTTAAGCACGATTCTCTGAGTTTGACTTGATAAAATAATTACTATGTTTAAATACATACCAAATACGCGAGGCAACCACTCGCGACTTTGAGAGCCTACTTCAGAGGCTCGAGCAGATCATAGCGCCTTAAGTATGTGAAATATTAAAAACACAAGTCAGACAGCTGCTTCTTTGTTTAACCGTTGCAGTCAAAGGGTGATTACAATGACATAAAAAAACCTATACGTAGGTTGAAAATAATCGAAAATGCAGAACGGAAAGCTGTTAACTGAATTTAATTATCATAGAAGGCACGGACTCTTGAGTTCATGTACAGAAGGGCGTTTTGCATGCCAGTCTTTCACTAGAAGCTCGCAATTAATATTTAAATGTTTTAAAACTTAAATAGCTATATTTTTAATGGTATTTAGTAATATATAACTGAAGAAAGACGATGTATGAGGTATCTCTAATAATAAGAATGCAAAGATAAAGATACCTCATAGTTTTGCAATGGTCAAAATATTTCATGAAAACTATGAGATTATATTCTGTGAATACACTACATAACATTATATTTACGTCACACCTGGCCATAATGTCTCGCATTATGGCCTGGTGAAGACGTAAAATTGTGTACTCATCACGGGCAGTAAAAAAGAAAGCCCTCTATCGCATATTTATAACCCTCGGCTGCGGCTCGGGTCACAAATACCTCCGATTTCGGGCTTTCTTTCTTTTACAGCCCTTGGTAAGTAATGTACTATTATTTAAAGATGAAGGTACATAATTATGAGTAGATAGTTTAAAATAAGCCCGTTTCTGGTTCCAGTTCAATTATATAAATGCAATATTATGCTTAGTTCTATCTATAATAGCAAAATATCCAATGAATAAGACAAACTTTATTACTTTATATCCTATTAAAGGAACAATTATTTATTTAAATGCATCGTTTCTGGCCATTGGAATGCGATTGTATTAAAAAGCGTATAATTTGATTGGATATTATTAAAAAATATCAATGGCCGCGTTGTAAGCATCATAAAATAAATTATATATAGAGAAACTCTTTCAATAGGTCTCTATAACAAACATGATTTTGAAACATGTCGTATTCATTCAGAAAAATAGAACATTTATTTTATAATTTATTGTCATGATGTTTTGAAGTCGAAACCTCCGGCGAACAGCCGACGATCTATACAAATCATAAAAATTAAGTATCATAAACTCTAAATCCGATTCATTTAAAACATTTTTAACTACTAATTTAAAATTGCCATATATTTTTTTTATAATTAAACATTTTTGTATCGAATAAATTTTATAATTTTATTGCAAGTTGAAAATTTCGATCTCGCGACAGTAACCTATCTTCATTGATCGGTTTATAAGATATATCTTAGGATTAATATGTTCAAACATTAACGTCAATATATATACACACAGTATGAAAAGGTATTTCTAAACAAGAAAATAGATTTCAAATATCACCTTGTCTAAAGACTAAATAGTAAAAATGATTACAGTAAATGCACGAAAAATAGTTAAATAGTCTTATGAGTTTATTTTTTAAACAACTGTTTTCTAAATGAGCTAAACAACTGTTGTGTGCAGATATCATACATTTACAACAGATTAATATTTTACAAAGAAGTTTTATTTTATGTTTGATTATTGCCGAAAGAGGCGCCCGCCATAGTTTCAAATTTATTGAAACTTTTAAACATACAATAGCTGCACACAAACCTAGAATAAATGGGAGCAGCCGAATTTACAGACGAAAAAGTATTTGGTGAAGTAGAATCAACCTTGAGCTAGTTAGTTTAAAGTCGATTTTAGCTTGGGGTATATTAGTAATTAGGTCTGTTCACTCGGCTGACAGACTAGCAATTGAATGTCGTTTTACAAAAGGCTTCACGGCACTTCTTCAGTTAGTTATTCTTTAACAATCATGATGAAAAAACATTTTATATTCCTTCGATATCAATTCGACTGAATTTCTCTCATTTTTCTCCCAACTGCGGTCTTTTAACGAAGTTAAAATTACCCTAATAAGCTCTTAAACTGGCCAGTTACCGCAAAACCTTTATCCAGCATAGTCAAGCATCGCAAAAATCCGTAATAGCGTTTTTACAAAACATGCAATTGCCAATCCGAAACATTAATTATTATTACAAGTATATTCGGATAACATTCTATTACATATAATAGTAAATATGCCAACATATATACAGTTAACAGTTATATTATTTTTATTAAGTTAAAACGTAGTTCCTTATAAAATGTAACAATTACATTACTATTGAAAATATAAAATAATGATTTGATTTGAATCAGCGTGCTGCAAGATTATTCTGTAGTAATGAAATATAGTTTTATTTTATAGAAATGTCTGTCCACAGACTTAGCCAAGGTCAAGCAAAAAGCTTCTCTATCTATAAATATTTACGACACAAAATCTTTTGGCACTAGTCAACTTATAATCTTGATAGAATAAATAAGTATATTTCCTTCTCTGTCATTGCTCAGACTGACATGTCACGTTTCAAAATCCAGTCATTATAGATTTCCTCTCTTTTACTTAAAGCTCTACCCTGGCTAAACCCATGTTTTTCATACCATTTATGTCAAATTTAGTCTCATTTCTGTACAACACAAATAATAGCAATAATACCGAGTAACAAGTGATTCAAAAAGTTTATAATGTATGTAAAAATGTTTCATAACAAACAATTTTATTAATTTTCAAACATTTTTATTCCTATTATCAAAGCATTTACCATTATATTGTACTTTCGTATTTTACAATCGATTATTTTCATTTCAAAAAGGTCTTAGGCCGCGTTCTATTTAAAAGCGATCGTCACGCGAATACGCGATCGTCGCGCGAATACGCGATCGTTGCGCTCATATATAAAAAGGGGTCACATAATAACGGGTTCAGGATGTTGATGGGGCTGCCCCGTTTCTGTAGTGCATCAGGTATGTTTGCACAAGCACACGTCGATGGCTTCCACGCCATCATCAGACAGAAATGCCTCTTTGCTCTGCAGAGTGCAGGAAAGCTCCAACTCCATCCTGAAGACCATAGCGGGGAGGTGCGAGTCTCCATGGACGCGACGATCACGTATTCGGGCGACGATCACGTATTCGGGCGACGATCACGTATTCGCGCGACGATCGCGTATTCGCGCGACGATCGCGTATTCGCGCGACGATCGCTTTTAAATAGGACGTGCGGTTATGCTTTTTAATCACAGTTACTAATGCCATTATATTAGTAAATGCTCCCAACATACATAATCATATACATATATCAATGTATAATATTCAACAACAAGAATTTTTCATTTATTTCCAAAACATCTAATATAACAATTTCTATTATTTACCTATAGACCGCTAAATGTAGACATTTTTCTACAGTTAAAATCTTAAAATATTTTCCCTGTTAATTTTAAATTCTTAATCGATTATGGACTCGATACAAAATCGAATAAGAGGAAGACTAATTAAGCATTCATGTTAAACTTAAGTAGTTTGTTGTCCCTACACAGTTCTGGAAGAATTTCTAGCAGAATCAAATAGATGAAGTATCGATTATCGAGCATAATGAATCGATTAATCATCTAATAATGACAGGGAACTCGAATAAATGTAATGTTATCGCTCACCTCTTTGTTCTATTGGTTATAATATACATTTCGTTATACATTCTACAGCGATGGCTTATTACAGTAGCCGTCACTTTTTTTCGCTCTCAGATCTTCATTTGTTTGGACTTTGACACAAAGTACAATAATTGTCTTGGTTAGTATACAGTCTAAATGCGTGTTCACACGAACGCATAGTCCGTAGTCGCGTTATTTAGTATTATTTCCCTATATATACCACTGTTTTAGTCCATTCTCGACGTCTGGTTAACGCATTCAAGCGTCACTTTTTTATTATTATTATTATTATATATGTATACATCAAGTTTATTCTAATCTAAATATTTTAAATTTCACCTCACTCGACCTTCCTATTAAATAGAAATAATTTAAATAAAAAGGAACAGTGTAAATAGTTGCCTCAGTAAAAAGCTGCGATTAAAATACCGTTACAGTAAAATAGATTTTATAGGGTTAAAATAGAGATCATTTTAGTTAAAATGGAATGTCTGATAGTTGTTCTAAGCTCTTATTGTTTGTACTTTATAATAAATATTAAATTTTGAATAATTGTGTAGGAATAACATAATTATTTATTTTACAAAATATAATAGGGTTAAAATATTTTGTAAATTATTATGTTTCAAGTGTTAAAAATATTTTTATTGATTTATTTAATTTTGATAAAAAAATGTAGATGCATGAATAAAATGTTAGTAAATCGTAATTATTAAGTAAGTATTTAGACTAGGGATGTGCTGACTGCATAGTGAATAGTTTTCTATATATCGATAAAAAGTTGTGGACAATTTAAATGACTCATTGCCCTTTTAGAAAGCACATCACTAATATTAACTATGAAGGTAAAGTTAAATAAGTCAGTCATAAATACTGACTAGAGTTGTTTATAACCAATCTCGAAGACAGTCAGTAGTAATCATTTAGAAGTTAAAATAGTAGTTTAATTGTGTATTACGATCCTTGTAGTTTTTCGTACGTGGTGAATTTTAATAGATAAAAGTAGTCAGAGGCACTAGTGTGAGTTTATTTTAACCATCTCGATTTTACACTTCGACCGCATTCAGCACTCCGATTGGTGAAGAGCCAATCGGAGAGCCGAACGCGCTCGATGCGTAAAGTCGAGATGGTTGAAAGAAACTCACACTAGGGCTTTAGAAGGTAACGTTATTAAGTCGTTAATTTGATCATCAAAACTACTGAAGAAAGCCTAACATAATAGTTCTAGTAGATGAACTTCAGAGCAGTCCAAGACAAAAATATGTAACACTTACTATTATTCTCACCATAATAGCATAAATGAGTCGTATAAAATCGAAAACGGCAGCAGGTAAATTGACGAAAATGTGTTAGTGCCAATTTCACCAATTAAACTGAACACGTGATCACCACATAAAGTACGTTTAAGAGCTGTCTGTGTCTTTATTTTCTTTGGAATATTGATACTGACAGAACTTGAACGCAGTTTAGATGTGCTGATTGCGTTCAGTTTCATTGGTGAATTTAGCCCTTTAAAAAATTCAAATGTAACCGACTCATTGAACGCTTCACAACCAAAAATGGCTATAAACGTTTTAAAAACTGCAATGAATACTAACATTGGGATCAAAACCGGCTATCATCTGGCTATCTCTCGCTGTCAGCCAATCAGAAGCGCTGATTAGGGGACGTCACAAATGGCGGATCGTGCAGTTTTGTAGAAATTTATCAAGCTTGGGTTCAAATACGGCATTCTCGATAATTGACCATCAAACTAGCAAATAAAAAACGTTCTGACACGGACACGTCTCTTTTTCGTCGAAAATGTCGTTATTATTGTCTATTCTTATGTTCCACAGATTAAAATAAAACAACTCTTGTTAGTCTATGGCTCATATCTGAAATAAACTGTTTTTTACCTACTGTTTTTGTCCGACCTACATTGCCGCTTTTGATTGTATACGCCTCAAATATCTCCCACATTTTATCTATAACTTTAGTAGACAAGGGCTTTTGGAATTAGCTTAATGTATCCATATGTTTGCCCTTGACTGCATTAGGGCCTCATAATATCGCAGAAGGCAATATTATAAATAACAACAGAACAGAATTATCCATAAGTACAGTCACATGCAAAATATGTTCGTCACCTTAAGAGCTATTTTTTGTCTGCTCATTGCACGATAGAACCTGCTTTACCGACTCAGCATGACATTCAGCCATCTTCTTTATATGTCAGACCGAATAAAAAATGTGGCACTGACAGACTCATGACAATTAAATTTAAAATGAATTGATTTATTTTCCATAGAATGGCCAGGTCATTAAAAAGCTAAAACTCAAGAACGGCTGCACCGATTTTTATGATCTTTGATTTGTTGAATTTTTCTCCGCCTCGAATAGCAGAATAACTATTAAAACATGCGAAAAATTCACGAAAAAAAGGTATATGAATAAAATTCATTTTCTCATACATTTTTTAGTATAAAGTCGGAAAGAACGCTAAGCGAAACCGAAGTGATAGCCCGGGCGATGCGATGGGATGCGATGTGGGGTCGAAATTTCACGCGGACGAAGTCGTTAGTTAAATATAGTTTTCTATGCAATAATCTGCTGTGCCGTTGCTTCAGAAGGTATTAGGTGTCCTGACTTTATAAAGGAAAGAATTTGAAAACTGACGAAGATACAATATAAAAGACTATATTTGAAAGAAGATAAGACATTTAAAAAAAACCTTTTTACAGTCCGTACAACACATTTTGACTTCTATTCCGCAGACATAAGGAACAAAAAAGTGGTTACAATACCAACTGTTTACTGCAGCCACCAACGCAACGCAATAGAAATCAAAATCGGTTGAACGGTGTGTAAAAAAAGTTTATTTAAATTTCTAATGTTATTTCAAATGGAATAAACTGTACTAAGATTTCATAACATGACAGAAGGCAGCGAAAAGTAACCAACAAAACTACAACACAAATTGAAAAGTACCAGGGCGCTATAAGAGTGGGAAGGTCTTATGAGAGGCGACAGTCTCAGGAGCGCGTGTGCGGCGCCGCGTGTGGCGGGTGTCAGAAGAAGATCACCTCCTCCTCCGCCGCCGGCGCCGGCGCGGCCGCGCCCGCGTCCGGCGAGCGCACGCGGAACTTGTCTGGTAGCTTTGGGTATGTGTTTGTTCTGTATAGAAATAAAGATATAAAGATAAAATAGATCAACCATTTTTCAGATTATCTAAAGTACGTACATCTTTTATGGGGTACTGTGTTAAATGTTACAATAAAATACCTTCTGATATATTACAATTAAATGAAAGAAAATTTAAAACTCATATAAAAAGCACACTTTGTAAACAAGCATATTACAAATTAGAGGATTATATCCAAGATAAGAATGCTTGGAAACATGCTGGTCCTGCTCCATAGGACAATTTAGAGTCTAGACAAAATCAAACTGGTTGCTAATTTAACTGTATAATTTGTAATTTTTATGATATTAATTTTTATTTTCTGTGATTATTAATATAAATTTAACTCACACACTTATTATATGTTTAATTTTTTTTTTGGAAAATCATATACAATGTTTGTAAATATGTGAGCACCATGTACCTATCGCATTTATTAATTTTTCTGTCATTACTTCACTTTTCATTCTTTTTACCAATTGTGGTAAGTAATTTTTATTTTTATTCTAGGTACATCGTCTTCACCTATTAATTAATGTATACAAACTATTGTTAACATTTTAAAAGAGTAAGTATGGAGTTTCTTGCCCATTCTTCTCCATACATAACTACCTTTTGGAAGGCGCAATTAGAATCTATTAATAATTCATGTAATTTTTGACGTTCAAAAGTGCATCTTCGTGCCTATTTGAAATAAATGATTTGACTTTGACTTTGACTTTGACTGTGGAAGGGGGAACATAGCTGTAACTAGGGTTATATAGTGTTTATACAGGATGTAAGGGACAGCCCTCCGCAGACTGATGGGGTGAATTCAGTATATCATACCAAGATGACTGGTACATGAAATTATTTCAGGAACGTTATGGAAATCCAATAAACCCGATTTGTTTTATTACCTCACACGCAATTTATCGTTACCGTGGCAAAACGCATGTAGCGAACGACAGCGCAGCGAGCGAGTTCGATGAACCCTATAACTAGACAGAAAGTGAACAGCTGATTTCGCGCATCGTTCGTTAGAGTATTTCAACATCCATTGCTGGTTTTTTTATTTCAGCTGTTTTATTTACATAAATGACACAGAGAATGTTATTTTACATTGAAATGAAGGAATAGTAACAGATTTTTTTTTATTTTAATTGTGGAATTGTGGTGGAATATGATTCAAAATAAGGAGCTGTATATTATAGTTAGTTATACATTGTTTATAAATAAAGTGTATCTATTCAAGCACGAAATATTTAAAGAGATACACCTACAGGTGTATCTCTTTAAAGTCAGTGGTAAAGAAGCCATGGAAACGATTTTTTTTTTAAATCTGAGTATATTATTTAAAAAATTATATAATTTAAAATTAATTGATATGATGATTAATTATCAAACGGCACCGCGCTCGTGCCGCCACCCTCGCCACGTCCGGGCGGGTCTTTCATAGAATAAGTAAAGGTTTTTTTGCAAAAATGTCTCAAGTATTTTTTAAATTATAATAATTATGTAAAAATAAAAACACTTAGTTAAAAACTAGTGATATGGCTTTTTACCACCTATAGATGTTTCTCTTAAAATATTTCGTGTATGAATAGATAAATATACCTTATATTATACAGGCTGCAGGGTTTTTGAGATGGGACAGCAAGGGCAAGTACCCTAACCGTTGTAACTACAGGAAAACGGTCTTAGAAGACTGTCGTATTTTTTTTGGAGCTATTTTGATCCCTTTTCACACATTTTGAAAAAAGGTACAGTCAGCAAAAACATTGACTTTTCGCAAAATTTTTTTTGATGCTAATCGATCCTGTTTCTTATAAGGATCAAAAACTCTAGCGGACCAACTGAGGTTTGAGTTCTAGAGAAGTCAGAAATCGCAATAAAACATTCCCCATAGATTTCATGTGATGAGGAGGGAGGAAACGCATGTGACGAGGAGAGTGATGAAGATAAATGTGGATGGATGGAGAGGGAGAGGAAGGCCCAAAAAAATATGGATGGATTGTGTGAGGAATGATATGAAAGAGAAGGGAGTGAATGATAGAGTGACGGTTGACAGGGGGGAATGGAAAAAGAAAACGTGTTGCGCCGACCCCAAGTAACATGGGACAAGGGCAGGAAGAAGAAAAAGATTTCATGGGAAATGAGACTCCAACTTACATTTTAATGATGGATAGACTAGCAGTTACAAAAGTCAGAAATTAATAATAATAGGCATAATTATGCATTATGAATAATTATGTTTCAAAGATAATGTTACCTGGTGGCTTTGTTGTTGATCTGCTGCTGCGAGGGCAGCGGGGCGGGCGAACTGCCAGTGCGAGTGTGGTGAATCACCAGACCTTGGCTCTGATGCTGCAACATACACAAGGTTATCACTGATTTGGTTGACAAGAAAAAGTAACACCTAAAGTCAACACCCTCCAGCTAATCGACGACTGTTTATTGAATCTTTAGTTAACTCCTATGTAAATATACAGGATTTTTCAATAGGGACAAGGTATCTTAAGACAGCTGATGGCGGCCATATTAGATTGTTTATTGGCGCGAATTTTTGACAGATGACTCATTAAATGTTTGGCATTTATCAAGATGAGTCGCTATACAGTTGAACAGCGCGTTGAAATGATTAAAGTGTATTATCAAAAGACAGTTCAATTCGTCAAACTTTTCGTTGTTGTTAATTTATTGAAAGAGAAATTCAACGGGTTCTCTCAATATTTGGGGACAAGACATGACCTCCAAGATCATGTGATTCTGGAGCCCACCACTAAAAGTGCTCGTTGATAATTTTTTGGGGAATAATAAGATAAAGGTGCCATTATGTCAAAAAGTGATAGAAAATTGGACCTCACGTATTCACGGTACCATACGAAGCCGAGGTGGTCATTTAACCTTTTGACCGCCAGTCATGTATAGGTGACAAACCAAAATGAGCCCAACACGCCACGGTCACGACTACATGACAGACTTTTATACGTAAACCGGTAAATAAAGCTCATAAAACATTTTTTTTTTTTTTCTTTTGCTAATTATGTTCCTTGACTCATCCTAATTTATATTAGTAGAACTTCTTTCTTTATATTTCATCTATATTAACATTAAGATGACAAAAACTCGAAAGGATGAATGAAATCTTGGCGCCGAGGGTACGTTTTTGCTTTTTTGACGTGTCGGTCAAAAGGTTAAATGATATGGTATTCCAAACATAATGCCAAAAAGTAAGCCTTCAAAAAGAGAAAATATAATCTAATTGTAAACGATCAATGTGTTTTTTTTGTTTTTTTTTTTTTTATCCGGTCCCTATTGAAATACCCTGTAGTTGTACAGTCACCTGCAAAATTGCATGGATACCTTAGTGTCTATTTTCCAGTGAACGTTCGAGTTAAAATGTTCGAAAATAGAACTAGCTTTCGCTTTTCGCTTCACACGATTTTGTTTCTGAATTGTCCATGGATTTTTGCAGTCGACCGTACAATGATCTTTTAGTGAGTGGCAAAAATTATCGCCCCCATTTTGATTTTTCATTAAGACTGCGCCGAGCGCACAGTGGCGCCCTCATCTTTATTTCGGTGATTTCTTTTATTTTAGAATGAAAATGCAGAAAATAAGCTCGTCAAGTTGTGCTTCACAATATACGTTATTATTAATACAAACAGTAGTTTTAAATTGTTATGTTTTATTGTAATCATTAAAACAGAAAATAGTGGCCACTAAGCTCCGTTTTAATGATTACAATAAAACATAACAATTTAAAACTACTGTTTGCAGTAATAATGACGTATAGTCTTGTGGAGCACAACTTGACGAGCTTATTTTCTGCATTTTCATTCTAAAATAAAAGAAATCACCGAAAAAAAGATGAGGGCGCCACTGTGCGCTCGGTAGCCTCTTAAGATGGAGAATGAATTGCAACGTTTGTTTATAGTGTATCGAGTTTTTGTATAGCGTTATTACAGTAGACAGTGCAGCGAGCTAAGTTTACAAACAAGTCAGTGCAGTAATTATTTTTTTGTTTCGTATTAAGCCCAGGATAAATGGAGCACGCTTAAGTCAAGTGCTCGAAGCGAACGTTCGCCATGTTTAGTGTATCACCGATTTGTAACAAAAAATGGAGCGCGCTTGAGCCAGGTGTGTTGTGTGTGCTCGACGCGAGCGTTCGCTGCGTCTTGTGTAACGCCGTTTTGTAACCAAGCTCGCCTCGAATGATACATTACAAACAAACTTTGCAAGTCAGTCTCCACGGGGGCGTTATTTTGTGATATATATTGTAAAGACAATATCACAAAATAACGCCCCCCTGTCAATATCAATTCAATTGCCAAAAGATCCTTGTAGCTGTAAATTCAGTTAAGAGGGATGCGCTAAGGTAGCCCGCGAAATTTTGTGTGTGCGAGCAAGTATCGCGTAAGGAACTTTGTTCCTGACGGGGGGCCCCGGACCTCACACGTTTTTACAAGCTTTTATTTAACTTGTCTTGTTAGTAGTGGTCAAATCTTGCAAGCTGAATTAAAACCACTTCCTCTTATCCTATGGAGTTGGAATTTTGCATGTTGATTCTGTTTCGAAGACAATGCATTTTTATGATGCTTGACCTGATTCTACACCCAAGATTGGCCCCAGACGAAGGAACTCCTTAACGGTTAACGGTACTGACACGAAATTTATTTATAATAAATTGACTGAGATGAACACTATGATAAGTTCTTTGTTAATTTATTCAATCAAAATAAAAGTACTTTTCTTAATCTTATGGATAAATATTTATAAAAACTAAGCAAAGCATGCTCTAACATCGAAAGCGGAACAGACGAAATGGTTGTAAACACATCAAATACTGAAGAGAATAGACGTGGAAGCCAATTGCGCAGTGGTACAGTATAGTTCACTACCGAAGCTAAGGTGGGCGCGTACATACATACTATTTCATATTTTTTATACAAAATTGAAGCTTTGCTTGGTGCCCTATGCTTGAAAGCGTTGTTTTATTTCATCTTTATTTAAGTACTAGCTGTTGCACGCGACTTCGTCTGCGATCCAGGATGAAATGTAGTCTAATATAATTCAATCATGATTCGAAAATCACGTGGCGCCATCTATTATCATAAGAACGTTATTGTTGTTTTCCTCGGGAACAGTAAATTTTTTCGGGATGAAAGGTACTCTATATCCGTTTAGGCGTGAAAAGGTAACAAACAAACAAACTTACTTTCGCATTTATAATATTAGTTAGGATAGCTGCGCCCCGCGATTTCACCCGCGTAAGTCTCGATCCCGTGAGAATATCTAGATAAAAAGTATCCCATGTCTTAACTAATGCCATGGCCTACCCATGTGCCAATTTTCATCCAAATCCGTTTTAGCGTGAAAGCGTAACAAACATTGAATATTTAATTTATAATATTATTGGTAAAACGCTAACAACCTTGCAGGACTGTTACTAACATTATAAAATAACTTTTATTCTATGACTAGAGTTAGTAGACTTTATAACGATTTCCTTGACCCTTTAGCTATCGAGTGGTGTAATTAAGTTTTGGATGTAGATGCAACACCAAACTGTACTATGGAAGTAAATTTAAAGTATTCACGTCAAAATTATTAAAAGCCTTCCAAAGTAAAAGAAAATTCAGAATCCCGAACCCAGGAGTTAACTCTGCGTATGCCCAAAGACTTCCATCATTCCTACATACTCACAATTACAACAATGTAAACTCTGTTCTTAAATTCCATAACTATCCTTACTCTCGAATAAAACGCACCGTTAAAGTATGGCTCTTGGAACAATCATACACCTCTACTGAAACAATCCTTAAAATTATCAAATAAAATCAACTCACACTTACGGTCACACACTCACAGACGCATAATACAGAACAGCAGCATAAACGGAAATCATACAAAGCTTTATATTTAAATTTTATTATAAGAATTGATTCTATTTTTCCCTTAATTATTTTATTTGTTTGTATAATTAGTTTTGTAATGTCGATGAGGCTAACTAGCTTATCTGTAGCCAATTCCAACTTTTGTTTTATTTTATTTTCGAAATCATTAAAATTTTGTTTACTTAATGGTGCCCAAGATACAGGCTATGCCTAGTTTGGGACCAACGATACCTCAATATTGTAATTTTGAATGATAAATGAAAATAAACTAAAATACTTACAATCTTATTAGGTAATAATCTTCTTAATAACTAAGCGCCATATTATTTTATAGTCTACAATTTCAAACTAACACATATTTAACACAAATACGAGTGTATACATATACTCAATACTACTGGACATTAATATTACTTACAGTATAAACTAATATTCACGTTAAAATACGTTCGGATACTCGAATTCCTGGAACAGGCAACAACCATTTGATCTGTTTCGCTACTTACTTGATTTTAAAAATGGGTTGGTTTAAACATATCATTGTGATTATCACTTCAAGGTGAGTATTAAAAATCAGAAATGCAACTATGATAAGTTACATAACTTTATTAAATCTACATGAAACACTACTAAAAACTTGAATAAGAGAATTACCTCATTTATGAAAGTGTGGCGACATCTACAACGCCACATGTGAACTACGCATCAAAGACCCTGACGTCACAAATCCTGCATTGCGCAATCAGAGTTTACCGCGCGACTAGCATACATATATACAACATCGCGACATCAACCGTTGGGCAGTTGTATATATGCTAGTCGCGCGGTAAACTTTGATTGCGCGATGCAGGATTTGTGACGAACGACGGACGACGGCTTTGATGCGTAGTTCGCATGTGGCGTTGTAGATGCCGCCACAAAAGAATATAATTAAAATAAATGATATTCTTAAAATGTTAGTTTATCCGATAAAAGAGCAAAGTTTTAGCAAATTGAATATATTTACAAAGCACCAATGACGAAAAATATTGAATAATAAAATTAAAATTACGTTGAGCGTAACCGTATGATACTAATAATTACGTTCACACAAAATATAGTTTTGCAAAAAAGGCGCGGTAAGAATCTTCAACAATATGTCCCAGAATTAACGCACACCACCAAACACCCAAATTAGGAGCAGCCTTTGAGTGGCTGCTAAAATGGTCCTTTCCACTTTTTTTTTTAACCACTTAGTAAATACACTCGCATCATCTGTTAAAACTAACAAAATAAACCGCGGGGGTAAAGTCTGATATCGTTGTAGTAAGTTTAAAAGATTTTCATTGCGGTGCATGCACAGGAAGCGTTGCGACGTCACTAGACGCGTGCATAACGGGACTGTCGGCCAACGGGTGCGGCGCTGCCCTGCCGCGTGGCAGGGGTTTCACCCGCCACGTGCTCCGGCTGATGCGCGCGCCCATTGATATTATTACGAATAGATTGTGTGCATATTTTGCTGATTTCAAGTCGGACAAAAAAAAAAGTATAGAACAAATAATAGAAATGTGTTCTATTACTGATATTAAACCACAAAAAAAAAATTGCGCACTGGTTAAAAACTTTTTCTGTATTCAACAGAAATCGATTCTTAACAAACTACTTTCATAATGTGCATTAATTCAGTTACACATTGTATATGACCCATTTTCCCATGCTTATAATAATTATTATAAATATAAGACCCCACAAACACAATTGTTAATTTCTAGTACTCACATCGCTAGGTGACTCATGTAGTCGATGGTAGCCGGGAGGCGGCTGTTGACTCTTGCCGCTCGCTAGCTTCAGTGGTAGCTGCTGTTTCACCATTTGCTGTAAGGAAATGTTATTTTGTAATCATAATCAGCCTATAAAAGAGGGAGTGTGCCATAATTCACCACGCGGGCCTTGTGCACGTTGGTAGATGTCACATGTCTTCGAATTTTCGGTTCTAGGACATGCCGGTTTCCTCACGATGTTTTCCTTCACCGTTTTGAGAGCAGCGGTGATGAAATAATTTACACAAAGTTAAGTGCCTGCTTGGATTCGAACCTACGACCTATTACTTTGTGTATTGACGTCACATGGATACTTACAGATATGGCCGAGGCGTGCACAGTGGCGCGGGTCTCGTTCTGCGCGGACAGTAGTTGTGGGGGGGGCAGAACTCCACTCCGCACGCTGCACGCGCTTACTGATGACTCGGAGCCGGTCGAGCCGCGGTTATCTGTTGTATTATGTAAGTATTCATATATTTTCGTTAAGGTATAGTATAATAACCGGCACGAGTCGTGAGCACCGATCTGCCCTGGTAATTGTAAATGCAGCACTTGCACTTGCTGGTTCAGAGAAAAACGTATAAGTTATTTTTTTATGCAAGTACTGTGTTTATCGTTATCAAAAAAAACTATTCCCCTAAATAATTTTCAAGAAAATTATTTTTCACTTATACCTAGGTTTGCCCTTATGGATGTAATTTCTGCAAAAAAAATAAAAAACCCAAAAATGACGATTACTGCAAATACAGAGGGCAGGGCAGAGATGAGCAGTAGTGGGGGCAAGCTCGCGCATGTATACTTTCGGCTAAATAAAAATGACACGCGAGAGTCCAATAGACGACGAGTGACGACTGACGAACCAATCGCATGCAGTTCGGCGCCCCCCGGCTTCTTCATTCCGCCAAAGAGACCTAAAAATGTACTACTGCGCAGGTGTCAGTTTGTGCTCACGACTCATGCCGGTTTCTATACGCGTCAAACTTGATGGCGACTCTGAAGTGCGCTACTCGCTGCGCAGTACTACACCCCTCACCACCGCTGTCACGTGAATTTGCTACTGCGCAGCGACTTGCTTCATGTTCCGAGCCGCCATAAAGTTTGAATCGGACTGTAATTTCACGATTTCCACTTTAGTACCCTCCAAAAGTTAGTTGAAATTAATCCACTTCAGTTTTAAAGTCACAATATGATTTAAAATCCTAGTTTCGAATATTTGAACTGTACACTATAGTTTTTACTAACTAATCGAACTATACAGGGTTATCGGAAAAAACATTAACCACCATTAAAACAACAACTTTTGTTCTATGATTTTTTTACAAAACAATACATTTGCCAAAAAACAAACCTTCAAGATTTTCGTTGTTCTGTCTAAAACTAAGACATTTAAATTCTGTATTTTGTTGTACCTACCTACGCCTCCCGTGCACTGTCACTCGTAAGAAACGACAGTTTGTTTTGCTACGCGTAGAGTTAACATTTAGAGGTTTTTTTTTTTTTTTGAAAATTTCATAAATTATAATCTGATGAATTATTAAAAGTCATAGAACAAAAGTTGTTGTTTATGATGTTAGTAATACAGTCCTGAGGGGTTGTTAGTGTTTTACCAATGACCCTGAATATGGCACTAACTTTTGCCCGCGGCTCCGCCCGCGAGGATGTCGGTTATCGCGTAAAAAAGTAGCCTATGTCCTTCTCCATATCCCAGGCTATATCTCTGCCAAACATGACGAGCGGTTTAGGTGTGAAAACGTAACATACAGACAGGCAGACAGACAGACAGACATACAGACAGACAGACAGACAGAGTTACTTACACATTTATAATATTAGTATGAATGGGAGGTTCTGGTTTCGGAGGTTCTCGACAAACTCTCCATCAATTTAAGCCAAATTTCTCCGTTAAATGAGTGTTCAGAAACAAGACTATCCAATAGCGCTATCGAATAAAAAAAATCCGGTTGAAAACCCTCAGAAACTAGCAGCCTAATTGCGTAAGGCGCCGTCGTATTGTCATCGCTCGCGCGATATGAAATCGTGTGTCCTGTTTTGGAGCGATGCGAACATTGCGATGACATACTCGAAATGGCTCTTAACAGAGATGCACAGTTGTTGCTGTAATCGTGCGACCTTCAATAGGACATTTAATAGATATCAATATGTTTGAACGCATGGTCGCACGATCATTTTCGTCGGACGGACGCATTATCGCGCGAGCGATGACAATAGGACGACGCCTAACACACTTCCAATCATAATCCGAGAGTTTTGAAGGATATTGAAAGAAAGAAAGAAAAAGTATTTATTGGGCCTCGTAAAAGGAAGATCATTTTAAAACCAAACACATTTTTAGCAACATAAATAAAATAAAAATACAGTAAAATTACAAACAGAAAGTCCTCTACGGGGCCAAAAGGCTCCTATCTCAGCATGATGCTGCGATATTTAGAAATAAGTGTCGCAGTGCTGGTATTCTGATTGGGCACGCTGTGATGTCACTATTGCTAATCCAGTGCTTCATAAGTTTGAAAAATGTATCTGCTCAACAACGTAAATAACACAATGAACGGGTGTGAACTGTCAAAATGAAACCCATTGCGATCAATTGTCAATTTATGTGTGTTACATAATTACACCGCGGGAGTTAGACATTTAAAAAGAAGGTGATTTGAAGGGTTATAACAATAGTAGATTGTAATTATAACTCGGTTTCTATTTACTCCCTCGCTAAAGCTCGGGAGTAAAACTACCTCGTATAAATGGGTTTTTAGCGCCGTGTGTTACACTCTACTTTTCACTACGATTGCGAGAAAATAAAATAATCCAATACAATATTAAAAATAAATTACGGCCACTAGTTCAATTTGCAAATTAGAGAAAAGTTCTAAAGAATTCGTGCCAATGTCTTTTTTTTTTCTTCTGCAGCCGCAACGCATTGCATGCATTCTATCAAAGAGATCGGCGATTTTAGTTCAATTAAAAAAATATATATATGTTGTTCTTTTTTTATGAAACAGTATTAAGTCGAGTCTTTATTCATGATTATTCTACTTATGACTACAGACTTTTTGTTTTTGTTGGCTCATTGTCATTTGACAGACAAAAATTTTAAAAAATACTTTTTCCCCTAGAGGAAGAAATGCTATTTTTCTTCGCTCTGGTACGCCACAATGACGATCTTTTTGAGCAAGAGGAGTGAAAAAGTATTTTTTTCCAATATCAACGAATTTTTTGTGTCTTCTAAAAAGAGTTTTGAGCGTCGCACACCGAGAAACCAACTTAGCGCCAGCAACTTGACTCAAAGTAAAGCATTAAAATGTAATTTTTCTACGGAGTCTCGTTTACTTTGGGTCGCTAAAGTATGACGGCCATTATGATTAAGGTTCCCACAGAGTTAAATAATAATTGGATATCGACTTTAGTTACGTTAACATAAGGCTGAAATTTATATTTATCGAAATGTTTTACAGTGCGACTGTGTTAATGTTACTAATTTCAGTCGTATGCAAACGCAAATAAAGTTGAATTTTAATAGTTATAGAGTAAGTCGCATCTCCACTCTAATGATAAGTTTTAATCCTACACCTACCCCAGGTTAGTTCAAGACTTAAGATTATGTTAGATTAATAGTAATGTATCATTGCCAATAGATAACACTACGAAAACCCTTTGTAATTGGCTAGTTGCATAGGTTTGAAGCTATTTTGGTTTTTAACTCCCAAACCAGTACACAGACAAGAGTGTGAGAAAGAGATAATAAAAGGTGCAGGAGACAGAAAGAAATAGGTAGATACTGACAGAGCATCTCAGCATAATGCTTTGTAACAGCGAATGTGGATCGTTTCTTTTCTTCGCTGCTTCGCAGAAAGAACTTAGTTTGAACAATTTATGTTATTTTATTAATCATGCATTTTAAAAGTGAGTACAATACTACGAGTAAAGTTATGCGCCTCGGCGATATTGTGTTTCCGAATAAGTACGGTGCCTCGTCCATTCAAGGTGACAAGTGTCAAAAGTATTGAAAGAAATAGCACGTGCATTTTAGTACAGCGCTACAAGGTTCTTTTTGCGCGTGGCCAAAATCGAAACTAACACTGCCATTTTGTTTTTTAAATACATTTCACAAAACAATTGTACAAATGTCTACCAACGCGCGCCCCTCTGTCGACGTCATTCGAGCGCCAAGAGATCCTTGTAGAAATGTAATAAGTTAATAACGAATCACCGCGACAGTGACCCAAAGTGACAGCAGCTGTCAAAAGTGTAGAAAGAGATAGCACGTGCGGTGTAAGTAGGTGCATAGAGTTTTTATGTGCATGCATATTAAAACTGTATATGAACGTACTTCGCCACTTGGGCTCTTTCCGTCGCGTCGTGTCGCTGACACTGGAATCCGGTGACAAAGTGCCAACGCTCGCTATTTCCTCCTGAGAACCGCCTGCTAAGAGAAAGTTTTAACTACGTTCACTATTTAGTAGGAAAAGCAACTTAAATGCCTACACGTAAAATTTAGTTTCCGCTGTAACTTTAATATTTTTATGACCTTTTTAGTAATACTAGCCATTGCGAAGTCAATTTACACAGGAGAAAAGTTTATTTATTTATGTAGAGTAACATACCATGTTGCTGCAACCGCTCCAACCGCCTGAACAGCCTTTCTCGTTGTTGCTCCACGTCTTTCTGTTGTTCGGCGAGCTCTAGTCTAGCGGCCTGCAATTGCTGGCGTTCTGTAACGTGTTACAATTTTTTATGTTTTTTTGCAGTAATCTATAAACATACAGGAAAAGTTTTCAATCAGTGCGCAAATTTTGATAAATTATACTTAAACGAGTTTTATTAAACACCTATTTCTTATTTTGATATGTCTTAGTACAAAAAAATAAAAAAAATATCGTTAACGAAAGATGTTTATTTTGAAACTGGTTTAATGGCAACTCGCCGCGTCGGCGCGGTCACTGAAGCGGAACGCAGTAGTAGGTACCTATCAACTGTGCGCCCGCGCAATTCGCCGTCATAGGTATTTAAGCCGGTTATCAATCGCCGTGACTTGAAGTTATTTGAAGAGTAATTCCAATTTTTCCTTCACACTTTCATTGGGTCGGAACCATCAAAATGCAGAAAATAACGAATTGTGATCAATTAAATGAAGGCACTTATAACAGTAATAACACTTACACTTATTCGGAGTCCTGAACTAGCTGTGATCATTTGATCAAGCAGCCTTTGAGTAGCTGCTAAAATGGTCCTTTCTATATGGACCGCGGGGTTGGCTCGTATACCAGGTATGCTCATCCTCGCATACATTTTTAGAGCTGCTCGTAACTTTTAACCGCTTACTAAGTACACTCACACCATCTCGTAAAACTCGCGATTAGTAAAGTCTGACATCGAAGTACAAAGATGTGAAATGATATGAAAGCGTCGTCGCCGGCAAGCGAGCGTGCTCATTGAGATTATTACGAATAGATTGTGTCCATATTTGCTGATTTCAAGTCGGGCAAAAAAAAAGTGATGAACAAATAAAGGAAATGTGTTCTGTTACTGATACTGAAAAAAAAATTTGCGCACTGCCTAAAATGTTTTCCTGTATTAGGAGTTAAAAGTAAAAAAAAAAACATGCGATGTCGGCCTCCACCGTGAAGAAGCCAAATAAAAAAATAGAGATCGTATACGGTTGGAAAGGGCTTTTCAAAAGCAATCCAATGAATCCTATAAAACACCATATGACAGAGTGAAGTAGTGCCGGCAACGTAAAATAATGAAGGCGCCAGTACATCTGCGGACGTAACACACGACAGCGTCAGTTTTTTTTTTTTTACCTGCAGCCAGGGCCGCGTGGTCGTTAGCCCGCTGCGCGTCGAAGGCGGCGCGGTCGCGCGTGAGGCGCGCCTGCGCGTGGCGCAGCTCCTCCAGCTGCGCGTCCGACCAGTCCGGCGTGCGCGCCGAGCCGCCGCCCTGCCAGCGCCACGCGCTCACCTGGGCTTCCAGACTGTGCGGAGACAGGTTAAAAGGTGAATCATAGAGAAGAAATCAATCTTTACAAATAAAAATGTCAAATAACAGTTTTTCACTAAATGCATATGAAAGTATTTACGGAACAAAAAACTTTTTTTTTTTTTTTGTCTTTCTCTCTGTTCTGGCTGATCTCCGAAACAGCAGATTTTTACGGGACTTTCACTGGCAGATAGCTTAAGGAGTAACTTAGGCTACTGTGACCTCTGAGTTTGTTTCAGCCTTTCTTCTTAGAGTAGTCAGATAGGAAACGCCAACCTCATCTAGTTTTTAAAATATGACTGACGTGTAAAAGTGTTTGTACAAATCTAGTTCATCATCATCCATCATCATTCCAGCCGAAAGACTTCCATTGCTGGACATATGACTCCTCCAATTAGGAGGGTTTGCCATAATCGTCACGCTTGGCACGGGTTGGCAATCGCAGTATGGTGTTAAAAATGCATAGAGAACGCTGCTGCCCATTCTCTAAAGTGCTTTAGTTGCCTTTTACAACACCCACGGAAGGAAATGGGGTGGTGCTATTCTTTACGTCCGAAATAATAATATTCGACACTCCTCCTTTCCTTTAACTACCTAATTCTCACTTACCTATGTATAGTAGTAAGCTGCTGCCACACAATACAAGTCAGCGTGTATATGGCATGTTGTAGCTTGAGTGCCGCCTCGCCGCTCACTTCGGGTCGTTCAGTTTCGGCAATCTTCGGCTCTGCTTCGGGTTCTCCGCCCTCGGTGGGCGTGTCCGTTGACATTCGGAGGGCTACGCCTGAAACTGGTGTTTAATGTCCAATATGAATATGGTTCTATGAAAAAGCTTATGAAAATATATTAATGATTTATTCTATAACAATATTGAACGAGATATGAAAATTCTTGAAGTATGGAATTCTGATTCAGAATGTATTTTATTTAGACAAGTTGCCATATCTTTTTGGTGCATGGTTAACTGCATTTTGATTTGGAATACACTGATCTGTTGCTAAAACTCCTAATAAAGAGTTCGCGAGTATAAGTTTCAATACGATAAAAAAATAAGAATTTAAAGTTGCCAAAATTCCCTATAAGCATAAGCATATTTAGATTTGCCTTGATGAATACGGCTTTGCGGAGCTCTTTTGGCATATTCAAAGCTCGCTCTTAAATCCTAGGTAAGTAGTATAAACGCTATAGGCCAGCAAAATTCGTCCGTCACACTTCCATAGTCCATCGCGGGCCACAGGATTCAGGTACACACGGTATCGCAATGTGAGAGATGTGTCTTCAAATTTCTCTACTCCTAAAGTATAACATACCTCTCGTAGGTGACGGAGTGTCTCTCGCCGGCCGAGCTAATACTGCTCCTAGCAACTCACTGCCTCATACCTCTATGCCGACTGGCGTCGAAGCCCGCGAAGGTGTCAGCTCGTCGCGGGAGCGCGGGGCTCTCGTAAGCGACGGAGTGTCTCTCGCCGGCCGAGCTAGTACTGCGGCCTAGAGCACCTCCGCATTGCCAGGGACCGCTACTGGCTTCTAGGGCATCCTAGGAAGAAAAAGAGATGTAGGAACATTATTAGAAGAGATCGTACATAGTCACAGATCGGATCTAGTGTAGTTTTGTGTTAAAGGCTAGCGAATAGACTCTAATCAGATTATTAATCGATCGCTTGATATACAAAATAAGACTCAATAAGAGCCATAAACATGTCAGCTAGACATGTTAAGTTAGGTGTCGTCAGCCCCCCCCCGGTGGGTTCCCGCATTGTCGAGGCGGGGGGGCTCAGTAGCCGTGGCTTGGAGGGTCACGGTGAAGCTAAGAGGAACCCGACGAGGGGGCCGCTCGTCAGGGCTTTTGCGGATAAGCCGACGACGTAGCGGCCGTAGGTTGCGGTGCCGCTTCGGCGACATCGCAACTGAGGCGGGCCGTGATGTCGAATGGGCGGCATCGCGGCTGAGGGCGGGAGGCCGCGGCGGGAGAGGAGTGCCGGTATTGAGGTGCGCCGTTCTCCCTACCTTCCGCGGCCTTGACGGGGTCGCCACCGTTAGATGGCGGGAGGTTACTCCCAGGTGGAGGCCAGCAGGCAACGGGTGCGGGGGCACCCTTGCCTGTATTGCACAGGCCTCCACCAGTGTCGGACGGGAATGGCCAAGTGTTCCCGGCCATTCCCGTATCCCCCCCCCCCCCCGGGGGGCATGCGGGGCCCGCCAGCTAGGCGGGCATGCGCCGGGAGGGTTGTGGATGTAAAGGCTAAGCCGGTTTCCCATGACCCTCCCATCAAGGCGATGAGGGAACTCCGCTGAGTTTTAGTGGGTATACTGCCATTTTGGCAGGGAGTCTCACATACCCCGTCTCGTCCCCCGACGAGCGGGCATGCGTAATGCATTTCTCAGCGTCAAAAAAAAAAAAAAGTTGGAATATCTGTAACCTCAATAGTGTGTACAATGCGCGTCATTGCGCACTTCCTCAATCTATGAGTGGTGTCATCGACGCCGGGTCTCAGGCACATTTTAAACAACTGTTTTTCATTATTTACCCGACTAATCGCGTACCTGCGTGATGTACAGACGCCAGCAGGTCAAGCTACCCGAAACTGTCAAATTTTCGCAATCAACCTTAAACCTTATACTGTAGTGATAAAGTTGAAAATCTATTAAAGAAATTTGACAGATTGTAGTAGCTTGACCTGCTGGCGTCTGTACCACAGATTAATAAAGATGGGACACTCCGCTTTAGGTATGAAGCTACAAGTACACGACGGGCCCATCTCACTGAGCCAATTCAGTAGGATTGCCGCGCGCCGCCGGTATAAAGCAGCGTCCCCACTACGAGCCCCGTGGCTCGACGTCGCGAGGCTTTTGTGTTTTTTTGCAACGCGTCCACATTTAGGAGCCGCGCGGCCCATTTTGCGCAGATGCCACAGACTATATAGAGATATTACCCGCAGTTTCTTTTGAGATGTACGAAGAAGAGGACGTGCTTTTAGATTCAGCTTCTTCAAGAATGGTTGCCACCTCCACCAGGGCATCATTTCTTTTGTTTTTATTTTTATAAAAACTACTCCGACAGTCCCATAACACCCGGCGCTCCCGGTACAATTCGATTAAAAAAAATGTTTTCTCGTCCGTCCAATCCATTTTGGCGCGAAAAAAAAATTAAAAACACAACTCGATGTAGTAGCGGTCCCTAGCTCACTGACCGGCCGCGCGGCCCGTCCCCACTACCCAGAGCCGCGCGGATTTCTTTGAAGTAGACCGACAACCGTCGGGTTGCGCGAGGCCGGCCGCGCGGCTCAGGCCTCGCTCTCGTCCACCCTCACGAGGCTCGACCTATCGGAGCCGCTTTAGAGTTACGCGATAGAAAGAGAGGCAACTTGTAGGTGAATATAACTGTAGGTAATAAGCGTTGTGCGACCTGAATTTCAATTTATTATGTCGTAACAAGAGTCGCTTTTTATTAAAATGATTTTGCGGAGTGTCCCATCTGTATTAATCTGTGGGTGTACGCAACATTAAGTTCACTAAATTAATAAATGAATTTGAATTTGAAGTAACAATGACTTACCATAACAACTTTGCAGACATCCTGCCACAACGCGTACTTATCAGCTGACGGCGCTGCGAGTCGCACGTAGTCGGGAAACACTAATCCCGGGAATGCAGTGCTGCTACCTGGATACATAACATTTTATGTTAGTGTGTTCTTTATATCATGTTGAGAAACACCACAACGGAAAGCCAATTAACAATATTCGATCGTCTCGCTGTGTTTTGTCAAATAAAAAATAATCTTAATAGTATGACAAGTAACCATGGTTTTTTTTTAAATCATATCTGTAGTGTTTTATAATAGCAAATAATGGGTTTAATCTATCTATTTCAAATTCTGTTGCAATTTGCAATTTGCAAATTGTGTTTATTCTGTTGCAATTTGAACCTTATGTTTAAAGTTATAACAGCAACAAGACAGGACTTCGTGAATTGTTTAATTATAGCAGTCTGCAGCTTCCATTACTTCTCTTGACGAAACTGGAAAGCTACAATTCGATTTGACAAGAGTATTAATGTTCTGACCCTAAGAAAAAAATCTTGTAAAATGACACATAATATTCCAAAGCATGAAACAAACACCTTAATTTTTTTTTTTTTGGAAAACATGTGCTACAACACAAACCACAAACAAACAAAACAAAAAAAAGAAATCAAAATACTAAATAATGGATCGATACTAACGCAACTGACCTGTATGTGGCAACGTAAGCCACGACTCATCCGTAATGCCCACCATTTTCATCTGTAACGCCATCTTCTCTTCCAACAACGTAGCATGCTCCCTGTCTTTAGCTCTTAGCGCCTCTGTGCCAACAAAACGAGCAATGTATAGAAAATTGTAATTTAAAAGTTGTTTCGTTCTTAGAGCATTTACACTGACGGCTTTTTGTGCTATTGAGTTTTGAGGGTATGGGACATTTACGTGCGTAATTTAGATTTTTTGAGTACTAAGTAAATGGTAGTGCAAGTACACACATCAAAAAAAGTTTGCGATCACTTTGAATAATCGAAATCTTTTTTGTTAGGTACGGTAGATTATATTATGATTCGGCTCGCTTGACTTAAACCCAATAGAGCACGCGTGGGATGCTCTTAAGCGTGCTGTTTGGAACCGTCAGCCACGTCCCCAGACAGTGCCAGAGCTCAGGGAAACCGCTGTTCAAGAATGGGATAGGTTACCCCAAGAAATGCCGGATAACTTTATTCTCAGCATGCCCAGGAGGATCACCGCATGTGTTCGAGCCAGGGGCGGAGTTATATTATATTGAGTTTAAATTTGGTTAAACAGTCTTTTTCTTTCTATCAAATTTCTGTTACAATTAAATTATGATTAATTACTCAATTTTATTTATAAAAAATAGTTTTATTTTTTAATTTCAAACAGGGTATTTCTGTTTAAAGAAAACACAAAACAAAGAATTTTTCTTGATAAAGTTCAATAAAAAAAATTATATCAGCTTATGCCAGTGATCACAAACTTTTTTTGATGTGTGTATGCGTAAACGGGATTCAGGTGTTTCTTTATCTATAGTGTCCGATCCTTTGCAAGTTATCTGATCAAGCTCAATAATATCAGCGCATCGGTTTTCGATTAAAATCAAGCCTAATGAAGCGATGGTAATCGTCGAATACTACAGCGTTTTTCAATTGAAGGGACAAGGTATCTTTGACAGCTGATAGCGGCCATATTAGATTATCTATTGGCGCGAATTTTTGACACATGACTCTGATGATTAATTGTTCTGCATTTATCAAGATGAGTCGCTTTATAGTTGTTCTGCGCGTTGAAATGGTGAAAGTGTAGTATCAAAACGGCAGCTAAATTCGTCAAACGTTTCTCGTTGTCATTTTATTGAAAGATAAATTCAACGGGTTCCTGATCTCAAGATTCGGGGACAAGACATGGCCTCCAAGATCATGTGATTTAACGCCCGTTGATAATTTTTTGTGGGGCTATGTGAAATCACTGGTGTATGCGTAAAGCCGAGAATTGTCGAAGACCTAAAGAATAATATCACACGCGTCATCAATGAGATAGAGGTGCCATTATGCCATAGTGATCGAAAATTGGACCTTTTGTATTTACTGGTAATTTCAATGATATGGTATTCCATACATAATGGCAAAAAAAAGCCTTTAAAAAAAGGAAATATACTCTAATTGTAAACAATCCATGTGTTTCTATTTCAATTCAAATATACCCGGTCCCTATTGAAAAACCCTGTAGATAACAATATCTTCTATCATACGTTGTTTAACGCATACGGACTCCATGTACCTAGTGCTCCAAATTATAACTGTACTCTTATTCACGTGCTCTGGGTTTTGCTCTGGACCTTGCAAAGTGTCGTAATAATTTGTTTAGTCTAGTTTTTTGACGCCCTCAGCATAAATGCTCTAAAGAATTGCCATTTATTTCTCTTTACATTCATACAAAAGGATTGAGTGCCAATTTTTTTTTTTTTGCACAAAGGGTATACACACTATTAAGGGCTAACATTATTTACATTAAATACATCGACGAAAAAAAAAAACATTTATTCCTAGTCTACACAAATGGTAAATTAATCCACACAATTTAATTTAAAATAATCTTTAATAGATAACCATTTTCGAGTGCGTCAATCGCAAGGCTGCCCAAAACGTTAGCGGTTAAGATATTCAGGCCAATATTATTATTCACTGATCCCTAGATTTTTTGGCATTCCACAGTAGCTAATTTCGTCATCTTAGCCCATTTATAGCATTGAGTCATCATCATCATTTCAGCCGAAAGACGTCCACTGCTGGACATAGGCCACCCCCAAAAGGGGGGGATTTGCCATAATCGCAACGCTTGGCAGGTGGGTTCGCGATCGCAGTATGTTGTGAAAATGCAGAGAGAACGCTGCTGCCCATTCTTTAATAAGTCCCTCAGTCGCCTTTTACGAGACCCAAGGAAGGAAATGGGGTAGTGCTATTCTGTACGTCCGGCACCACACGGAAAATTGAGTATGACCATATATTATAAGGCTGGCCGCGGGAATCAGTTGGATGCGGGAAGCATCTGCATCGCTGGCATTTATGCTGAACTGGACCTATTTGACGCAGCCATGAGACACATGCGATGCTTGGGGGGGGGGGTTATTTCCAGCAGTAGACGTCTTTCAGCTGAAATTATGATGATGGTATTAAAAGGTTAAATAAAGCGGTATAAGCCCTAATGTATTTTAAATATCGCAGCATTATACTGAAATAGTGGCCTTTTTGGCCTCGCACAGGTCTTTTTCTATATTTTTTGTCGTTGTTTACAATGTAAATTTTGTTAGTTTTAAATGCTTATTTTTTACTGTTTATAGAATATTTCTTGTGCGTGATTCAAATAAAATATTTTAATAAATATTCTATTAAATCGATGAACGCCGGCTGCATGCACGAAAAAAGATGACTTATTATCCCGTTACGGGCATTGTCCCGTTACGCCCATTGTCCCGTTACGCTCATTGTACGCTTGCGCCGCATCATTGTTATGACGTTGTCACGTTAAACTATCGCCCGTAAACCAACTTTACAGACAACCAATTTTTTGTTTAATTCTCTTTCTGTTTGTTCCGACTAATCTCCGAAACGGCTGAATCGATTTTAACGGGAGTATCACTGGCAGATAGAAGCTTGTGGAGTTTTTTGCCGGCTCTTCTCCATAGGAAACGACCAATTGGAACCGTGCACCTAGCTTCTGACGTATCATAAGTGCCCATGTAGGTTTATGTGAAATAAAATATTTTGATTTTGGTTAAATTTTGCACCGCTACCGAAGGACAACCTCTGCGTAATGCACTGTAACGTAACATGCTGTCATGCAACAAGCATATTTATTACTCATTATTGTATCACCTTCTATTTGGCACCATGGTGTCTCCTCTGTTTAATAACAAAATTTATATTCGTTGTTGTTCAAATTTGTATTGAAATGAAGGGTCAAATCACAAAGATGGTTAAAAGAGAACGTTTAAATGGCCAACTGGTCTAACACTGGTCGACGAATAGCCCTAATTACATCAATCTGGAATAGCAAAATGCCTTTAGAGACTTCGTGACCTTTCACTAGGATTTTTTTTTATACCAGGTGTGTTAACAACCACCGTACTGCCGTGTCCTCACGGAGGTGATCGGCGGCGGCGATCTCTCGTGTCCGGCCCTGGTCCAGGCCATGGTCTGGAGCGAGAGTGCATGGGAGGCAGTCACCTCCTTCTGCGAAGCAGTAATGCTCGCGAAGGAGGAGGCGGAACGCGTGAGGGAGCGGCAGAATGTGCGCAATCACGCCCCTAGTCGCCGCAGGAGACGCCCTGGGCGGCGGAAATCGGTAGCCGATTCCCGGCCACCGTAGGCGCGGGATTACGGACGGCGAGCTATGGGCAGTTACCTTCCGGTAAGGACCAGGCCCGGGTCGACGCACTATGGAAAATATAGGTCGGTATTGGATCAAAAATCTGTAACTTCATGGATTTTTGTCGTATCGTGATGAAATTTGGCACAAATATGCAGTAAGGTTTGGAGATTCGAATGATGTGTAGTTTATAGTGTTTTCTTGTATATCAATGTATGTTTTTTTGCATAGAATGAAAGAAATGGGAAAAAATCACGAAAAAAATAGTTAAAAATTTATTTCAAGTGGAATACAAGTATAAAATTACTAAAAAGATTAAAACATGGTTAATTACAACAAGCAAAGTAAACAAAATATATATATATGAAAACAATTTACTAAATTAAAATCATATTACTAATAGGTACATCCTATACTCTGGCTTCAGGAAATGATTTAGCTAGGTACAAATATAAGTAATAACTAAATATAAATATTATTTTTAACTTATACCACTTCAGGATCAGGGTCAGTAAATGTGGGTTCACTTTCAGGTGCCTTTTAGTGCCTCTTCTTCAAGTTCTTTCACATTTCTTACGTACGGTTTTCTCAAACTTGTTATATATGGATCTGACGTGTTAAAAGCGTTTTAAAGACATCTTCATTTGTAGCAGATCGGGAAAATTTTCTGGCATGATGAAGTCGTATGTTTCTGTAGTCTTTGTTGCGATACTCTTGTGCGTCTTCCGATAGCTGTCCAATAGGAAGCACCGCAAAATGTTTGATAACGTTTTCCCCGTGTATGAGTATTTTATGAACGGTGGATGCCATATAATAGGTACCAATCGTAATTACTTACATAGATTCTTGCAGTTTCTATTGCATATTCCCAAAATTTTTCAAGGTTGATCATCATTCCAGAAGAAAGAACTTGCAAGATAATGTATAGGCGTTTAATCAATGCCTCATCTACACCTGTTATTTCCGATGAGCAAGTGCTATTATAGAAGAATCTTCATGCGGTATTGCCATCGTTCGTATTCCCGCTAACTTGCCGAGGTTTGTCGACGATTAATCCCAACTCCTCCCTGAAACGTTTTTGAACAAGTTCTTTCTTTTCTTTTTTTAATCTCTTATTTTCCTCAGTTGAAGCAGACCAAGTCTTAAACGAAAGATTATAGGAAATATGCGATATCATTTCCATGCAGCGAATCCAGGCGTGTAAGGTGGACAATCCGTATTGGTAGGCGTTTTCGTTTTCAGGTCTGGCAGTTACTTTCGATAGGTCATTCATTAGCCGTGGAGTAGCCCCACATATCGTGCATGTGGAACCAGATGGAGTATCTGTAAGGACCTGAGCCACCTTTCCATCGATCATCGTTAGAAATAGTTCATGCTTCACATTTACTACAACACCATCTTTGTTTATAAGTGATGCTTGTGCAGCCCTAATTTGTTTTTTAATATCATCGACAACTGCCTTGGTTTTTTCTGGAGTTTCCTTACAAAACTCAATAGAAATGGGTCTGCAAAAACGGACAGATGAAGGTACCGGATTTTGCCAAACAACGGATCCCGATTGCACATCAACTAATCTGATGGGGTCTAATGAAGTGATGAACAAATTGGCATCTGAAATTGTTTCCGACTCTTCTGCAAGTATTTGCTTGTATTGGCTTTGACCAGATGAACCATCACATCCCCATTTACAATAAAGGATCAATGTTCTATGCAGTTTTTGGAAAACAGAATCGATTTTAAAAATTCTAGCAGCAGTATGATCCAATAAATCTTGGATATTAATCACTTTATCATAAGTATTCGTGATTTCGATTGTAGAAGATGGTGGATAACAGGATCTTTTTATTTCTTGTATTTTGTAGTAAGGCATATACAACACTTTCGTTCGTTGGTTAAGTTTTTCAGGTACATTTATTGTGCTTTTGTTAGATCCAAATCTCTAAAAGTACTCAAAGCTTCCGTATCGGAAAGAATCTTCATCTGGTCCGAGTAGTTCCACTTACTTGAGATATCTAATTTCTTTTGAGTGTCAGCGGTTCTTAATTCTTCGACAAGATGAGCTTCTGTGTACTCACGTAAAGCCCGTAGTCCCTGCACATAGGCGTTTTTTATATGCTCCAAGCCATATTCTTGGAGTAGAAGAGTGTTTTTCCTCTTCTTGGTAGATTCTGAGGAGTCTCCATAAGCCACGCATGCTCTTCTTCGTTGGCCAGATGTTGATGGCGTAGAATATTGTTCAGAATCCGATAAATTTAACGAATACCTTGAGTCCAACCAAGTACAATTCTTCTGTAAAAATGTTTCTTTTTTCCGAGATGCCAGGGCCCAGCGCTTGTTGAAAATAGGAAGAATGTGCCTTTGTATATCACTAATTATAAAACACAAGTTGTTTTCAGAAACATTGAGCTTTTCCACTAAAACTTTGGATAATGATTCCATGGTCATGCCGCCCTCGATATAGGGGATTATGAAGTCTCGTTTGGTACAGCTGAAGGAAGACATTTTAACACTTCACAATCTGCAGAAATAATAGGCGTAGATGAGATTTGCTTCACTTGAAGTTACACTGATGTAGATGGTTCGAATAGTTTTTGCTTCCCTTTTATACTCATTTTACAATATCGAATTGGTACCTACATCATTATTATCTTGTAATTTCCCACGCAAACTGAGTGCAAATTTGATAAGGTCCCTTTGTTATCACGAAATAATGAAGAAAATATCCAAAAAGTTCCATATTGTTCATGTGAATGGTGTCAGTGGTAAACCGCAAAAGATACCAATTTTCGGGTTCTGACTTTTATCAGTTTTTTTCTCATATTTTCTAAAACCGCAAATATCCGCAGCTGATTTTTTTTGCATTCTATTTATGAATAGTTAGACTACTAGTCAACACAAAAATTAGCGCTTGGGCAAACGTGGGTAACACTGAAAACCTTCGACGAAAAAAAATATGAGTGAAAAATAAGGTATGTCATTTTTTAAGTAATTACTGAAATATTTTTCTTTACTTTTAAAATCATTAAGCTGTATCGCAAACATAATAAAATAACCTTTCTAAAAATGTATAATACTGCATATCTGTACCAAGTATTTTTTTCACAATATGGTATTGAAACATGTATACGCAAAGACTTGAGTTTGGCACTTCTATCTTTTATGTATTTCTATCTATGAAAAAAATATTATTTCGCGTATTAAGTGAAAAAATCCTAATGAATATTATAATTTGACTATTAGAGAACCTAATAAAATAGCCATATTAGCCAAATTATGATATTCGTAAAAAGCATTTTTGATATGCGCTTGTTCTACCATTTTCCATAGTGCGACGGCGCGTTGTGTTCCACGCGCGCCTCAAAGAGATGTCAGCACGCACTGACGGGGTCCGCTAGGACCCGTTGCGGGTTTGTCCGAAAGGGATACCGTGGCCCTGGCACACAGGCAACTGAAGGAACACGGGTGGGTTTTAGTCAGTAAAAGTCTGACACGCCCTCTCGCTACGCCCAGAGCGGGAGAAGTTATTTGATAATTTCACACCCAAAAAACACCCATAAATAACGAATTGCAAGTTAGGCTATGCAAATATTAAAACATTTCGGCTAGCAAACGGATCGCACAATTTCACCACACCCTTTTTTTGTTCTATTTTATTTATGGTTAAGTATAGTTTAATCATGAACTAATTATGCCACCCTCATCGGTACAATGGGGACGCAAGAATACTATTACACCTTCCAACATCCAGTGATTTGGATAACTATGAGTTTCTTTTGGCCTCGTTCCGGACGCACTTCATCAGTATATAGTAAGTAGAGTTGGGGAGCTCGAACTAGAGCGAGTGATAAAAACGATCTAGCTCTTTTCGATTGGCGTCGCTCTAGCTCACTCGGACTCACTAACTCAGGAAGTCAGTACTTCAGTAGCTCTCGGCTCACGGCTGTCGGCAGACCGTCTGCCGCAGACATCTCACCGAGCGAGACACCGAAGTCACCAACCGAACGGCTTATTCGGCTCACTTCGGATCGCATCGTTCATAAAAACAAACAGTAGTATATAAGTTTTTAAATTGTCATGGTCACTAATATTTAATAAATAATATTGTAAAATTTAACTTTGGTAACATGGTAAATATCCCGTTTGTGTTAATAATAATAATAAGCAGTAGTAGATACTTAGTACCTACTTTTTCGGTTGTTTTGACCAAATGGCATGCATGCAAAGTACTTAAAGTGTATAAAATGTATTTACTGTATTTTCTAAAGAGCTGCGAGCCGAGCCGTCTCATACGACGCACGTGCGGCGTGAGTCAAATGAGCTAACAGTCGGCGTCTAAGCGATTGAGTCACTGAGCTATAGAAGAGCTAGTGAGCTAGCTCTTTAGGTTGGAAGAGCTAATCACTCTTTTTCTTTTCAGTGAGCTATTTCGCACATGTCTAATGGTAAGTGTCTTCCACTATATCCGGACAATTTGGTGAAGCAACTTTACCCATGAGAAACGCAACATTCGAATGTGTCCCGATCGAAGACGAAGAGCCATTACAATTCCGGACTACTCATGTTTGACCAGACTTATTGAAAGAACCGTGAAAGTCTTTCCTTTTTGTTTAGTTCATAAGTTCCATAATTCGATTACTGTGAATTATTACCGTTTCTGTGATTTGAACCCATCGCACAATTTATACGGAAAAGTATAAATTGCACTAAGTATTTTTTGTGAGACTACCCCATACTGGCTTAAAGTATGTAAAATAATTTTGAAGAGAAATATGTATAATGAATAGTAGGTGCCAATCGTCGTCTCTACGTTTTTTAGTAAAGACTAAGTTTTACACTACAAGACAGTACAAAATAGCCCTTAATGCTAAGAAAATAAAGTACAAAATTTGTTAGATATTAAGCAAACAAATAATGACATATTAAAAATATAAATTTTGCTTTGTGCATACACGTGATGTCACTTTTAGAAGAAATAAAATATGTAAAAATATTAAAAATTAATAAGTATAGAAATAAAACATAGAAGAGACTAAGAAAATGTAATAAAATTCAGAATTCGATTTCTTTAAACTTTAAATTCGTGTTTGCGGCAGAAAAGAATCTCAAATCACGGTTTGAGAATGAAATAAACAGTCTCTTTTGTTTATTTAAGAAAGTTTCAAATCTATAGAGTTTATTGTAAGAACGAGCTTATAGCAGGTCGTAAACATGCAAAGTTAAAAAAGTAGGCTTAATTTTTTTAATAAAAAAGCTTTAAGATTGAAATACAAAACAAAATAAACGTTACTAATATAAAAATAAGGTTGAATACGTTCAGAATTTGAAAGTTAACTTCGTATTCTTAACTCAAGCAATAGTCTCGATCAGAAATCTGAATGCAGTAAGCACTGAGGCACACCGTACTGACTGTACCCGTCAATATGGAGAAACCAAATTTTGGAGATAAATAAATCTTCTATTTGCTATATGCAATAGGTTACTTTACTACCTCACTGTATACGTAGCTATTAAAAAAAAATCTTGGTCCCTCCATTTTGACGTCAAAATGGAGGGACCAGATGGATAGGCTGGTCGGAGGAGTATCCTTTTTTCTTAATCTACAACTGGGGAGCTCTTGGTCTTAATCTCATCTAATGTTAAGTGATGATAAGGCCAAAGATGTAAGCGAGCTTCGCCCGGAATCTCAACCACAAAGGAACTGGCAATCTTACCTCTAACTGCCGAAACACAACAATGCTGTTAACATAGTTGTTATGGCGACAGACTTAGATAAGATGGTAGTAGCTAGCCAGGCGGACTTAAAACAAGCCCTACCATCAACCAAACTGAGCAGAAAATTTTGCCCCCGCTGGGAATCGAACCCGGGCACTCTGGGTCTGAGACAGGTGGTCTCACCAGTGGCGGTTAAAATTTATTAATCCTACCTATTTAGTATTGTAATGCTTAATTCTACTTCAGCCATATGAATTTTGTCCCTCCATGTTGCCGGGCACGAAGTACGGGTATTAGAAAATAAACCCTACCATCATACAAATAAGTCTCACAATCGTACATACCAGTGATCAGTCTTATACTCTCGTGCCTTGCGTCGAGCTGCCGCTGTCGTTCCTCAGCGGACGGCGCCGTCGCTCCTACTTCGGACTCTTCTATCTCGTCGGGACAACTTTGAACTACCGCCCTGATAATGTAAGAGTATGTTTATTTATTGTATTTGGAAGACTAAGGCCTGTGTTCACCAACATTTAAATCAACTGTTTAGATATTTAATCAGTTCTTTACTTAGGAAATTTGACATAAATCAACTGTTTAAATACCTAACCCGTGGTTTGAATGTTGGTGAACACAGGCCTAAAGCTAACTTAAACAGTGTTCTTAAACAATACGAAATTAAAGGCCATTTACAAGTTTCCAGTTAGACGCAGTGATTAGATTCCAAGGATACTTTACAGAATAAAAATATAATTTCATTTCATGGACTCTAGATTAATGTTATGTTGAAAAATTGTATGCGAAAATAAGATTTTTGGTATTTTCAATCTTAAACGGAGGTTAATCGTAGATCCATTTTATGTAAAAAAGTAGAGTTTAGAACCGCAGAACAAAAGACAAATTTAAACGAGTTTTTTTACCCACCAATTTTTTATTTTGATACGTCTTAGTACAAACAAAAATAAGTTATCGTTAGCGACAGATGTTTATTTTGAAACTGGTTTAATGGTAACTCGCCGCGCGCCGGCGCGTACATTGTAGCAGAACGCAATAGTAGGTACCTATCAGCTGTGCGTCCGCTTAATTCGCCGACGTAGGTATTTAAGCGGGTTATTAACGCTAGTTTTATCAGGTTCGAACTAGTTTTTTTAACCGTCGACACACGCCGCGTGCGCACGCGCTCATTGATATTATTACGAATGGATTGTGTCCATATTTTGCTGATTTCGAGTCGGACAAAAAAAAAAAAGATATTGAAAAAATAATGGTAATTTGTTCTATTACTGATACTGAACCACCAAAAAAAAATTGCGCACTGGTTAATTTTTTTCCTGTATATATTTATTGTAAGTTGGATGTATATCTGGACAATAAACCATTTTATTTTCGTTATATGTCCACTACTTTTTATTTTTGGTTACAAAGAGAATTATTTACTTTGTATTTGTTATAATCAAATTTCGAGATATTCAGGATAGCTATTGTTACAGACCGTCTAGGTGGGCACAATTTTTTTAATATCATAAATGTCCGTGAAACAAAGTTCCAGCTAGCTTTTTCACACATTTGAAGCAGCAACAACCTTTCTAAACAAGATAATTTCTTCTATGAATTCCACCTTCACCAAAAATTTGACCATTCAACCTCAAACTCAAAGCATTTATTTCAATTAAACAGTTTTCAAGCACTTTTGAATTGTCAAATAGTCGGTCAGTTAGTCAGAAATTGAAGCTAGTTGTCCATTCCAAAACTTTAGATCTCTATGGAGAAGAACGGGAAAGAAACTTCAAGGACACTCTTTTAAATCAAGATATTACAATATTCTGGGTACACTGTTCTTGTTGCTTCTATGAGAACAGTGTAAAAAAAAAACTATTTAAAATAAGCCCTGGCAGTTAAGAGATGACCAGTCTCAACTAACGGCGCCCGTTCACGAACATGACACGTGGATCAGCGCCATCCAGCTCAACCATTTTGTAGGGAACCGAATGAACCAACACACGCGCCAGCATCAGTGAAACCAAAAAAAAAATAACGGTACATTTACGTCATTTTATTCTTCCTACCTGATGGCCTGTATCCAATTGTGTATGTCCTTGGGGCGGTGCACTCGTAGCTCGAACATCTCCGGCTCGGTGGGTCCACTACAGATGAGATACAGACCGCGACCTTCTGCGCCCGCCTTCTCTCGGACTAGTAGCTTTACTAGAGATACTACGCCGGTCTGTAGAGAACAAAAACATTACAATTTAGAGAAATAACATCTAATTAACAATGTATAAGCATGCCTTCATGTCTTCGATTTTTTTTGTTCGAGGACATGTTGTTTCCTCATGGTGGCAATGTTTTCCTTCACCGTTTTGAGAGCAGTAGTGATGAAATCATTCACACAAAGCTATTATATTATTACTAGCTTTTGCCCGCGGCTTCGCTAGCGTTAATTTCGATTTAAGAAAAAAACTCTTAATACACTACCAAAGTTTCTATAATAATAATAATTCAATCATGATTCGAAAGACATGTAGCGCCATCTATCATCATAAGAACGTTATTGTTGTTTTCCTCGGGAACAGTACTTTTGTTCGGGATGAAAGGTACCCTATGTCCGTTTCTGTACACCTGACAACGTATATGCAAAATTTCAGGATGATGGGTTCAGTGGTTTAGGCGTGAAAAGGTAACAAACAAACTGACAAACTTGCTTTCGCGTTTATAATAGTTATTAGGATAGTATAGATTACACGGATAATATGGCAGGGGGTGATTTGAACACTCAATAATGGGCCCCGGAAACGGTCGCTAACACATAGTGACGTAACGACAAGGGGGCAACATGTCCTGAGGTGCTCGAGGAGTGGAGAGGTATTCCAGGGCTATCGAGACAATCTCGGAACTACGCTCAAGATCCCTACCAGCATCTTACTGGAATACTTTCTTCCTTCGAGCTCGTTTGATCTTGCGAATCTCCACTCAAACCGGCTAATAAAGGCAAGAATGAGGTGGGAGCTCAGCTCCTCATCAGTGTTCACTTCAGCCGGGCAATAAAGACCAGAGATGTATTATTATTTGGTAAGACACATCATTCCATCATCATTTCAGCCGAGACGTCCACTGCTGGACATAGGCCTCTCCCAATTGGGGGGGTTTGCCATAATCGCCACGCTTGGCAGGCGGGTTGGCGATCGCAGTATGGTGTTAAAAATGCAAAAAGAACGCTGCTGCCCATTCTCTAGTAAGTCTCTTAGTTGTCTATTACGACACCCACGGGAGGAAATGGGATGGTGCTATTCTGTACGTCCGGGACCACACGGACGATCATTGGTAAGACACACTAGCAGCTAATTAGCTGATGCGTGTGTTTCGAATAGCATTATATCTGAAAAAAAAGACGATTCATCCATGTGTGAATAGGAGTTAAATCTTACCTTATTATCAGGCGTAAAGAAGGTATATTTGTTGTTGTTATCGTGCAGAAAGAACAACACATCAGTCAGTACTATTACGAGTAACGTCTGCATCTTGCTGCGGCCCTGCATTAAAGTCGCCACGCCTTCAAACCTGTGAATCGGAAAGGAATGCTTTAGCTCTTGGTACGTGTATACTTCGAAAAGCTACGAAGACAATCTAAAGGTTCAAATTAAATTAGCTAGCGAAACTCCACAGACTTAATAAGTATCGGTACATAAACAAGATAAAAAATTGGTTGTCTTTAAAGTTGGTTTACGGACGATAGGTTAATGTGACAACGTCATAACAAAACCTTGATGCGGCGCAAGCGTATAATGAGCGTAACGGGACAATGAGCGTAACGGGACAACGAGCGTAACGGGACAATGAGAGTAACGGGACAATGAGCGTAACGGGACAATGAGCGTAACGAGACCATTTGAGTCATCCTTTTTCGTGCATGCAGCCGGCGTTCATCGATTTATTAGACGTTGTCACGTCAAAAATTTGATCATATTTTTTGTGGTCTACAAACGCAGGTACTGTTGTGGCGGCATTCTACCACGCTACACGCGAACTACACATCACAGACCTGACGTCACACAAATCCTGCATCGCGCAATCAAAGTATACCGCGCGACTAGCATATATACAACATCCCGACATCAACCGTCGGGCAGTTGCCCACCAGACACAACATCCGTCTGGTCGGAGGATCCTCCCTTTACTATAGAGTATGAGTGAACTTTACACCCTATTCCTCATACGTCTATACTACGTACAGAGGACACACATATGTACATCTAACTATCGTAAGGACTATTCCTGTTCGCAGTGCTCGGGCGCTATAGTAACGTTTACTACTCATCAACCAATAGCATCGCAGCATCAGAATTTCGCTTTCATCATCATTTCAGCCGAAAGACGTCTACTGCTGGACATAAGCCTCCCCCAGTTGGGGGGTTTGCCATAATCGCCACTCTTGGCAGGCGGGTTGACGATCGCAGTATGGTGTTAAAAATGCATAGAGAACGCTGCTGCCCATTCTCTAGTAAGTCCCTTAGTCGCCTTTTACGACACCCACGGGAGGAAATTGAGTAGTGCTATTCTTTACGTCCGGCACCACACGGTACAAGAAAATATATAGGGACTTATAATTATTTCACTAGATTAGTCTAGAATGAGAGAGCTAGATAGTTATATTACTAGATCGAGCTAGTATTAGAGTTATATTCCTAGTAAGACAATTATGAACCACTTTCATATAAATATATTACGGTATATAGCTATTTTCCTAGGGATATAACTATATCACGGCTATAACCATCTTTCTGCGGCAGATATACCGCATCGCGTTTGCGAAGGTTCGCTAGATAATTTAATTCACCCTTGTACACTGTGTGTTGCTCGGTTGCTAGCAAATTAATAATACGAATTTGTTGCCCATACAAAATCAAAAGGCTAGGCGGGAATCGAAGTTTAATATATAGCGCGCAGATCAGTTTATCTGCGCCATGCCAGAAAAACTTCAGGGTGAATGAAAACAGGCATTTAAAATCTCGAATGACAAAAATCTGCGTGTGCACGTAATACATGCAAAGGCGTAGTCGGTTAATTGTTGTTTATTAGCTTAGGTTAGCAGTTCGGTTAGTTTTTGTTGGTTAAATTACGCAATAATAATAATGTTGACCGAAAACTAATAGATTGCTGTTTTAAGGTGTGTTGATTAGGCTAACAATACAATACAAACAAACATCAACAATACAATTCAATATTGCTCACTTCAAGCTCCTGTTCCCCTGCAGTATATCGCTCTTCTTAAACTTCCGTCCCCTGAAGTTGGCGAAGGACTTGGCGTCTATTCGGTGGTATATCTCCAGTTTGCGGTCTTCGCGCTCTTTAGCGGCTACTTGATTGTCCACGTCCACTAGGATTTCCTGCAAAAGCAATCCAAGAAAAAGTATAGTTTTTCAAAAGGATGCTTAGATTGTCTTTGGATAATAATATGACTAACTAGCTGGTGGCCACGGCTTTGCCCGCGTGTCTTTTTCTAAAATAAAAGTAGCCTAAATAGGGATGTTTACTAAATTATTTTTTGTCCGACATGCGGATAAAAAAAAAAAATTGAACAAGTATTTTTCTTTTTTACGTAATTAAAAAATTAAGGCGATACATTGAGTTCAAATGTGACATGACGTCAGTGTGTGCTAGATTTTATACGTAGTTTGTTAGAATTGAGACGTTACGAGCCCCCACTCCTCAACTTTAATGTGTGTTATCTAAGTAATTTTTTATTAATATGATAATGATAAAGCAAAAAATGCGTGACTAATATTTTTTTTATTATCTGACTGTCGGACTAAACAGATTTTTTGTTACCCAGAAAACATTCCTATTGTACCTATTGCGTTACTATAAGTTTTTCGCCTAATTAGATCCTTTTTTTTCCCCGGGGTGGAAATTCCTTAATGGATGTCAGACTCTTACTGGCTAAAAACATTTCCGGTGTTCCCTTCCCACACTTGGACCGGAGATCAAGGGAACTGTGCGCCTTCCACGATCCCTGGCTCACCTTTGCGGGCCACCTCAGCCGGTCTGTTATGTCATAATCCCACCGTGAAAACTTAGGTGAAGTGAGCTTAAAGTGAACTGTCTTCCTACCTGTCGCTAGGGAATCTAGGGATTAACAGCTCACTTTACCTAAGGTTTCAGGGTGACATTTTTACAGAATACCACTACAGGCCCGCGGGGGAGTGAGGTCTACTGTACGACTCCCCCCGGGTCGTCCAATAGGGGCGCGCGTGAAACTCTACGCCTGGGGTAATGCTGAATGGGAGTCCTTTAGGTCCTAGCTAAAGTGTTAGGGAACTAATACATACGGGGAAAATTTCTACATTTATATCTGTAACGAACTGCTGCCCGCAGCTTCGCCCGCGTATCTTTTTCAAAAATAAAAGCAACCTAAGTTACTGTATCTAAGTTAACATCAGCTATCTGCCAGTGAAAGTCCCGTCAAAATCGGTCCAGCCGTTTCGGAGATTAGCCGAAACATAAAGAAAAAAATTGTTGTTTGGTTATGTTGCAAGAATCAATTAGATACAAATAAATACAATTTAAGTGTACAAATTTTTGCTGTATGCAAATGAAAAAAGTTGTTATTTTGACATAAAAAATTTGTATAGATTCCTATTCTTGCATACTAAGACTTGTGTTCACCAACATTTATATATTTAATCAGTTCTATATTTAAAATTTTCTTAGGAAATTTGACATAAACCAGCTGTTTAAATTCCTAACCGGTAATTTGAATGTTGCTGAACACAGGCCTAAGAGTCGCGCAGTCGAATTACTTCTTTTTAACAGACTCCAAAAATAAGACGGAGGTTCTCATTGTGCCAACAAGTCTGCAGTGGCCAATGAGTATGCGAGGTCTGCATACGTTTTATTGCTGACTTTTTGTAAATCGTGTGTTATATATTTATTAATTTATATGTATTCTTATAATTTTTAAAACCATCTTGACGACGGTTTTTTTAAATAGAAAGACTAAACCAGTCAGAGTTAACTAGAGATATATTATAAGTTATTTGTGATTTGATTCAAAATACAACTTAGCTAGTAACTAGGTTAAATTTACTTTAACACCGCAAAGCGCTTTCTGCAACAATTCCCTCTCATTGACGTCATCGCCAGCCGTCTTCAACAGCGGCTCCAATAGTAGCGAGTATTTCGTTAACCTATGTGCAATGAATTGCGAACACCGTGGCTTTGTTAAAACAACCTAATACCTCACAGAATAAAGTTCAATTTACCTTAACACCGCACAACGCTTTCTGCAACAATTCCCTCTCATTGACGTCATCGCCAGCCGTCTTCAACAGCGGCTCCAATAGTAGCGGGTATTTGGTTAACCTTTGTGCGACGAACAACACGCATTCTGGTACACCCTGTAGATGAAACGAGACACCGTTAATAGATAAGTATAGCTGTACAAGGATCTTTTGGCGTGACCGAAATCGGAACTAACGCCGCCATCCTGTTTTTCCAATATATTTAACAAAACAATTGCACAAATCGATGGCCCCACCGAATAAACGTGCAATGCTTCTTACACGATTTTTTTTTTTTTAATTTTTCGCTTTTTTTGCTTATCCTGCACCTACTTATTTTTTTTTTATGAATTTTAGACTCAGAACACGCCTATTATAATAGTAAATTTCTTTATTCTATGGAAATAATTAATTTTAAAATTATAGGAATAATAGTTTATGTTATAATTACATGCTTTATGAGTCGCCAAGAAAGTAAATATACAAGTCTATAGCTTATTTTTTTACCAATAATTCGATTATACATTATTTACACCTATTTACAATGAAATACTCTCTGCCTGCGTCTGTGTTTCCGAACGCATACAACCCTAATCTATTCAAAGTGAGAGTGAACAGGCTTCTTCTGGGTAAGCTCACTCCATCGTAGACTTTGTCTCTGTCGCTCAGACCTAGACCAAAGTCAAGAGCAAACCCATAGTAAAAAAAAGAAAAAAAAAAATGAGCGTTATTGGAGTTTAAACGTTTTTATTTTTTGCTGAAATTTTCTCATGTTTCTCTTATTCGTTTATTCGGTGGGCCCATCGAAATGTTTACCAACAACGCCCCCTTGTGAACGTCATTCGAACGCCCAAAGACAATTTGGTGTATTTCCATTTATTTTTTTGTTACTATAAAAATCCCGGGATTCCAGAATTTCCGGGAATGCACAATTAATCGGATACATGGTATGGAAACGACTTCCAAAATATGTGGTATTATTGAACTTTACACCGTAAGCTAGCATTCGATTCTATAGTCAAAAAGTAGTAAATCTATCAGTTCTGGAATCCCGAGATTTTTACTGTCGATACATAAGTATATTCCATATTAGCCAACACCTAAACGTAAGTAAATATACATTCGATTCTATACTCAGAACTCTAAATTAGTCGATCCCAGAATCGCGGGATTTTTTCGATACAAAAGTGCATTTCCTAATAGCCAACGGCGTGGCTTAAATTTTTTGTTAGCAAGAACTTTTACTAACATGTTTTGTTAGACAAATTGGCGCAGAGGACCCGGCTTAATACAATATGTACTTTATTTCCGTGACATTGTTACCTTTTTCCTGAGCAATGGGTTCTGTTGGCACTTCCGTATGAACCGGGACAGGCGCGGTTCTCGCGTGCAACACTCCTTGAACACCTCCACTGCGTCGCGATGGCGGGAACAGAACTCACCTGGAGATAATTACACATTGGTTTAATGCAAAGATTTCTGTATCTTCCGAGTGACTTAATCCCCAGAAAAGTTGTTCAACACCCAGGCGTAATTCGCGTTACATTGCGTTTAAGGGGCTTCCCCCTTAAACGCAATGTAACGCGAATTACGTCATTGTAGCCCGCGAACTCATTTTCTCATCATTTTAATAATTTCAGACAATGGCCTATAATACGCAGTATCATTAATAAAATAAGAATAAGCTGGAATGAGCTCCCGGAAACTGCTTCAAGATCCGATCAGAGAAGAGATTATATAATTGCATAGCACAGGTGTGAGTTCTATGTACTATAGAGCTACCATTGACCGGGTAATATGTCTTTCGTTGACTTGAATGTGCCCTGGCGGATGAGAGTATGTCATGCTCACTCAGATGTCTCGCTGATGGTGACGTGGGTGTTGGATCATTTAAGCTCCTTTCAGAATGGTTGAGCTGAATGGTGCTAATCCATGCGTCATGTTCGTGAACGGGCACCGTCAGTTGGGACTGGTCATCTCTTAGCTACCACGGGTTATTTTGTTTATTTTTTTTATTTTGTTTCTATTTGTTGTATCTACTCTGAACGCTTTTAACGTGTAAGTTTTTATAATTTTTATTTTTACAACGTTCTCACATTTAGTTATAAATTCAACATTATAGATGTAACGAATACTTTTGTAACAATTTAATTTAAAAGAGTCTCCATGGAGTTTCTTGTCCGTTCTTCTCCATAGAACGAACAAGAAAGCTTTGCATCGCATGTAGCTTCATTTTTCTTACTGACCGACTCCTTGACAATTCAAAAGTGCCTGTAAATGGTTTAATTGAAATAAATGACTTGAGTTTGAGATCCGATTGGACAGCAAGCTAAGCAAAGCTATTTGAAACACAACCATCAGCTAATTAACCGCTAGTGTGTCTTACCAAATAATAATAATAATCATTCGTTGTTACCGTATGCAGCCTTCAATTTATGATGTGCCGGTGGAGCAAAAGTATCGCACAGTATATCCGCTATAGTAGCCACAGCCGGGTTGGTCTTCTGCCGAGCCCTCAATCTGGCTAGTAGCGCGGCGTGAAGTGCCCATAGTTCGTCTACCCGCGGGAACATTCGCGCTACTTGAGCCGTTGATACGCCTGCGCCGCGGACCATGCCTTCTGCGAACATCTGGGAGAAAAGAAAGACATTGTACAGTCGAAACATGAAAACCCTTGTACACACGGCCATATATCAAGCTATATCCAGTATAAGCTAAGCTTGCATTGTATAGGATTTCCGTACAATGAGAGGTCAGCTTATACTGGAATTGTATAGTTTGATATGTAGCCGTGTGTACTATAAACTGGACGTAGTTAAACGAAGAGGAGGAGGAACCAGCTCGATTTAAAACTTAAAACTGACCGAAGTTAGTTTCGCTTCGAACCACCGCACGATCGTGCGGTAGTGTTGGATTCAAGAGTATGGATCGGCATTTAATTCGAACCCAATTCGATTGATTCAGAACTTGATGCTGTCGGGAGTAAGGCCCCAGAAGCGAGTTCGAATCGGAATCAAAATCAAACTCGAATCGTTTTCGGGAGTAAGGCCCCATTGTACATACAAGGTGCTATGGAATAGGAAAGAACCAACACTAATGATTCCAATGATAGATATTTCATTCCAGAAGGAATGAAATATCTATCATTGGAATCATTAGTGCCCTAAAAACCGTTCCGTTCCGTACCAATATGGTAAAATAAAGCCCTTATGGTGCAACTCAGTTTATCTGTCCGTCTGTCACAGCTGGATATCTCAAGAACTACTAATGCTCTCAACTTGAAATTTGGATCAGTTTTAGATGACGTTTGTCCAACTATTTTGCAAATAAGAAATAAATAAAAATACTTTTTTTTTGCCACTGGGACTGATCTGGGGTCTTAAAAATTGGAAGTGGATTGCTAGGGTATGCGGGGTATGAACGATATATGAAAGAGCGCTATTTGCACATTCTCAAACATTTTTTTAGGCCTCAATTTTCGACTTCAGACGAAAAAAAAAAAAATACCGTTCCCCGTCCCCTTATCTCCAAAGTTTGCATAGAGTAAAATCTAAAATTATTCTGTTATAGAAGTTTATGTAAATATAATATTACAGGAAAAATAAAACGATATCTCTAAATAGCACACTTTTTCTAATATTGCAGTTTTAGGTCAGCGCCATCTTTTTTTTTTTTGGTCCTTGCTAACACTAGATTTGACAGCAGATTTATAGCTCGCATATTATTGTTGGCTGAGTCTTTCAGAAAATAGAGATGGGAATAGCTTATCTCTATTTTCTGACAGACTCGGCAATAATATACGCGGTTATATGCGGTTTTCCTTTGGAATGCGCTCCCTCAGAATATCAGGACGGTTACCAATCAGTTCGCATTTAAAGTGAAAGCTCGAGAACACATACACAAAAAGTTGGCAGATTCGTCTCAGAATTAATTTGTTGTAGGTTTTCTTGTTTAACTCTCATAACATTTTATTTTTTGTTGTATGTATGTATATATGTATTTATTCTTGTATCTTAGTTAAAAATATCTTCTAAATTGTTTTCTATTATTGCACCTACTGTGTATTGTCTCTGCATCACCCTAAGGTAGACTGGTAGAAAATGCTTCAGGCATTAAGTCCGCCTTTGTACAGTTTTTACTTGTGGATAAAGTTTTAATAAATAAATATACATAAAACACATACATAAACTCACGTCTTCATCCCACCTCTCTCACCTATAAACGGAGAAACCACACTGTTTACATAATTTATGAATTTGGTTACCTTCTGCATCAGCCTGATCGTCAAACAATGGTGTTTTTCCGTCAATATTAACTCATAGATGTGTTCTTGTCGCTTCGTCTCTCTGTCACCAAGTTGTCTGGAAATAAATAAAAACATTTGAAATTATCTAACTCCGTCAGTCTTAAGGCGCTCCCTCACCGGAAGTATGCGCGACCCATAATGTAACCTTTACCTGCAACCTAGCCGTGTTACTTCTACCTAAGTCAAATTAAAATCATTTTTCACTCCTCTTGCTCAAAGACCGTCATTGTGGCGTACCAGAGCGAAGAAAAAATAGCATTTCTTCCTCTAGGGGAAAAAGTTTTTTATTTTTATTATCAAATGACAATGAACCTACAAAAACGAAAAAGTCTTTAGTCATAAGTAGAATAATCATGAATAAAGACTCGACTTATTACTGTTTCATAAAAAAAGAACAACATTTTATTTTTGAAAATGGAACTAAAATCGGCGATCTCTTTGGTAGAATGCATGCAATACGTTGCGGCTGCAGAAGAAATAAAAAAAAGACATTGGCGCGAATTCTTTTCTCTAATTTTCAAATTGAATTAATGGCCGTAATTTATTTTAAATACTGTATTGGATTATTTTATTTTATCGCAATCATAGTGAAAAGTATAGTGTAACACACGGCGCTAAAACTAATTAAAACTCGGTTTCTATTTACTCCCTCGCTATGGCTCGGGAGTAAAACTACCTCGTATAAATGGGTCATTTTAGCCCCTTGTATAACAATCTACTATATTTCATAAAAGCACATTTATAAGGCAATTTTGCACGTCATTAGTTGTTGTTTATGAGGTTAGTAATACAGTCCTGCACGGTTATTAGTGTTTTACCAATAACCCTGTATATGGAGCCCCTAGGAAAGAGATAAATCGCTTATGGTTAATGACTTACTTGGCAAGTCCCTTAGGCGCTCCTGCAGCCCATGTATCCGGCTCGCAGGCGCCCAGTCCCAGGCGTATCGCCTCATCTCCTAGCTGATCCGGAGTTAGGAACACCTCCGGCCATTCTGATACGCCCGCGTCGTCTGATGCGCTGGGAATCAGGAAACATATTTTAAGGGGCTTTTTAGGGTTCCGTAGTAAACAAGGAACCCTTATAGTTTCGCCATGTCCGTCTGTCTGTTTGTCTGTCTGTCCGCGGCTTAGCTCAGAGACTCTTAGAACTAGAAAAATGTAATTTGGTATGGATATACATATTAATCACGCCGATAAGGTGGTAAAATAAAAACTTGAAAATTTTATTTATTTAGGGTACCTCCCGTATTCGTAAAGTGGGGATGATCTCTCTATCCCATATTGTGGGATATTGTTGAATAGGTCATTTAAAAATATTGCGGGTTTGTGAAAACCATTTTTCGATTCAGGGATCCGTTTGCGTAATATTAAGCTTTAAAATGCTCATTTTTGTTAGAGTCAAGTGTGCCCCCTCCCCCCCCCCCTCCTGCCAGCTGAATGGTTGTAATTGGATACGTGAAAAAATTCACAGCAGTAGTATATATAACGAAGTTAAAAGGAAAACTATCACAGCTAAGTAGGCTTTACAAGTTACCGAGTAATAGTCAACGAACTTACATTTGCAATTGAAAAACATGTTCTCCCATTCATTCGGTATGGGAGAACATGTTTTTTAACTACAATGTTAAGTTTGTTCTTGGGATAAATTCATCCCAACTACGGAACCCTCCATTGTGCGTGGTCAGACACGCACTTGGCCGGTTTTTAACATATAGTTACACTATCAGGCAAAAAATGTTGAAGGTTTAAGCCTCGAATATAAATAAAGCAACATGTTGCAGAACATGGCGCTCGACAACTACGTGAATGTTCCGAGAGAATGTTGCAGAACATTTTACAGGCCACACTAGAGTGTTTATAGAAATGTCGTCCGAAGGGGTTGTGGCGATTAGTACTGCGTATATACTTATTTAGAGCAATTTAGCGAAGCTTAATAGAAAAAGGAGGAGGTGGATGCGGAATTACTTACTACAACGAGATAAAAGAATTAATATTTTAAGTAACTCGGCGAGATATAGCGCGGCACTGACGTGCAAAACGTGCGCGCGCTTTCGGAGCGAGAGCTGTTCCGCGACACGTAAATGCGTCTCGAGCGGCATGTTGCGGGACATAGGGCAACATCGCAGCGTCACCTAGATTGAGTGTTGCGCGTCTTGTTGGGGGAAATTTTGTTCCCTAGTGTATTCGGGGCTTAAACCTCAACTAGCGTCAGGCACCAGCTAACGGTGGGTAAAATGGGGGCCAAGTTGAGCATGTGCCACAACTAATCCTTTCTTTTACATGTGTGTTTTCAATTGTGATTATAACTTGAATATTAAGAGTGGTCTCTTAGGGCGGGTTGTTTCACGTCCACTTAACGCACGCGTATACGTCATAAATGGCTCTAACTATCGTCAAACCAAAAAAAGCGTTGTTTCACAAAATTATGCGCTTAACGTTCGTTAAAAAATAACGATTACAGTAACCGGTGTCATACCTACTGGTTAACGTCATTTTATTCTTTTACATTTGAACTTTGGCGATCGGTTTTTTATGCAGTGAAATAACGCTATGTATTTAACGAACGTTAAACATCACATATAATCGTTATTATTTGACGTACGTATAATATGTTACGTTAACCAACCGTTTGAAACAACCGGCCCTTACTATACATTCTTACTTTTGAAAGTTGCTATAATAATCTATACTAACATTATAAAGAGACAGAGCAAATTTTGTGAGTTTGTGTATAATCTTCAGAACCACAGCTCCTATTAAAAAAAATCTTTCACCATTTGAAAGGTACATTATTATAAAGGTATAGATAAAATGTTTTTTTTTTTTTAATTGTGCGAAGCCAGGGCGAGTCGCTAGTGGATAGATAAGACATCAAACGGCCTACCCGATGAAAACTGTTCACGGGTGTATATGGGTTTCGCAGACATTGAATGCAAAGTTGAAAAGTCTCGAATACGTGTAATTTCAACTTCACCAGTATACACAGCAATGCTTGGCGGCACATTTATTTTCAGATTCAGTACTACTGCGGACGAGATCTGTATTATTCGTTTGTTACAACATATAATTGTAAGTTTTTTTTTTTTACATAATAGGTATGACTAAAAAAAAAATTTTTTCCGTCATGTAGATTATTAAAAAATATTGGACACGTATTTTTCTTTTTTTACGTAATCAAAACATTACGGCGATACATTGAGTTCAAATGTGGCATGACGTCACTTCTCATTATATTTTATACTGAACTGTGACGTAACGAGCCCCCACTCCCCAAGTTTAATGTGTTTTATCTAAGTCATTTTTTATTAATATGTTAAAGCAAAAAATAAGTGTCTAATATTTTTTTATTATCTGATTGACGGACTAAACAGTTTTCTTTTTTTTTACCCAGGCATCATACCTATTTCCTTTTTTACGCAATAAAGCATATTTGTAAAGTAATACTTACTTGCTCTGGTCATGTTTGTGGTCGGAGCCATCTTTGTCGTCGTTATAGATGTGGCTGGTGCTGTAAATACATACACACCGTCAATATTTTTCGCTATCATGAAACTCATTGAAGAGGACAACACAGAATAACAGAGTTTTATACAACGAAGGTTTATATGCAGTTGATGACTATCTTTTAGAGAAAGAAAGTAATAATTAATTAATTCTTCAAGATTTATATAGAAATGAACATTTTTGGTTTCGAGTACTTTTCATGAATTAAACATTATTAAACATCACTAAACGAAGAAAACAGTGGCTGTTCACTCTCAGTGTGACCATAGTTAACAATGCTGGCCACAACAAGTTATTCTGTGTTGCCATACAAAAAAATATCGAAAGACAAAGACAGGGTCAATTCAACCGACACGTGACAAAGACAACTGCTTGGACCTTACAAATACTCTTACACATATAAATATTAATCTCAATTTATTTAATTCTTATATTTATAGTTCAGCAAAGCCTAAATAATAAGAAGAAGCAGAGAACTCACAATACGTGTCATGCAGAACTTTGATAAAAATATGAAAAATTAAATATTTATATAAAGATAGCTTCGTTGCTGCGTCGAAGAAATTCTACTGTCTGTTCGAGGTAAAACATGTTCTGCTGAAAATGGATTAAGGTGCTATTTTCATTGATTAGAAGAAGTGAAATGCTAGCAGTTTAGTTACAATATATTTAAGAGCATAAGGACATGATACCTTTTGCAGCAGTAGTCATAAACGTAATTTTGATTCAATTCGCCTTGGTACAGTAACAAATGACTGCCGGTTAATCGTTCATTTTAGAGCCATACCTCACCGGGAAGCCATGGCCGCGCAGCCAAGTCGCTTCGCCAACAAAGTATGATTGGCTGCGTTACCAAGCGGACGCCACTAAAATAAATAGTCGAGTAATGCTAAAAATTTCACAATTACTTACTAAGCATAACTCTATAAAAAACATGGAACTATACTAGTTTTCTAAAGGAATCGGCCATTTTCGACATCCGCTTGCAAACCGAGGACAAGCTATTCCCTGATCCTAAAGGTTCTATGTGACCCGATCGGGTTCTACGACCAGGCAGAGGGTAAGACATCAACCATCTGCACGCTACTCTGAACCGCGTGTTGTAAGCGTGGCGAAGCTGCTACATACTGCACGTTGCATGCGTGGCGGAACTGCACGCTGCTACATACTGCACACTGCATGCGTGGCTGAACTGCACGCTGCATGCGTGGCTGAACTGTACGCTGCTACATACTGCACGCTGCATGCGTGGCGGAACTGCACGCTGCTACATACTGCACGCTGCTTGCGTGGCGGAACTGCACGCTGCATGCGTGGCGGAACTACACACTGCTACAATTTGAACGCGTAGCTGACCGCGTGCCGTTTTATATGGCCTGCTAACGCCGCTTGCTAACTGCGTCTGCCATGTGTTGCCAAGGACGGTACCCTACCTACTTAACCTCTAGTGTGATAGTGCTTAGAACCGTGAAGTAACCTTACCTGTGACCTTACCTACGACCTAGCCGTGTTACTTCTGCCTATGTAATTATACATTAACCTGTCCCGTTGGTTTTAATTATCTCTCTACACAAACCTAACAGTTAGCGGCCTACGTAGCCTACCTGCAAAGTCTTAGCCGTTACACAGGTGAGCCACCCACGATATAGCTGTATACATTTAGTTGGCAGCGCGACCCGGTGATGACGCCATGGCGCCCCGGTTAGGTATGGCTCTAAATCATATGAGTTTTTAACCCTGCAGCATTTATTCATTGTTAGAATCTTGTGTAGAAAGTGATAGTAGATTGTTTTATACAATTTTTGAAACAATCAGATACGTTTATAACATGCCAATTCATTCAAACTTATTAGAAGGAAGTCGAAAATTGTATGCAATAATCCCTTTTCAGACGAACGCATGCTAAATACCTCTCACAGACAAAAACCTGTAACCTATAAGAAACAAAAAAAGAAATAATTCTCCAGCATAACTTGACAAATTACAATAAAAAATTGAACAAGTGCTACGACAATGTCAAAGAGAAGTTCAAACTACCGTCTTTACAGACAGAAAGATACACAAGTAAGGCGTCGTGGATGATTCGAGAACGTTCTAGAAGAATCTGCTCGATGTGATGACGTCATGACTTAGCGCGGTGTTCTCGCGAAAAGAAGCAAATGATTGTACTGTACGGACGACTTACGAAACATTAACCAGACTTAGAACCTGGTCATATTAACACGAGGCGAATGGCGACGTCAAAAGTGACACGTCGGCGAACGAGATTAATGTGACAAAGTCCCAAAAGTGATCAACGTTTTCGAAAGGTGACCGTTCCTGGGCGTTGATATGACGCATCGAGCTTTAGAAAGAGACGGCGCTCTACGAGTACAAAGTCGTTATTTAAAACTTAATGTGCCATATTTGCAGCCGGGTAGGTACCGTACTTTGATCGTACTGTGTGACTTATGACCTTTTGTTTGTGCAGAAATACAAAAGTAGGTGTATATTACAATATACTGTGCCAGGCGCAGAAACCCTAACTACTAAGCTACCTAAATAAAGCTTTCAGATTCCAGTATATCTATTTTAAACTTTATTTCTACTGACGGACAGATTATTATCCTTAATCCCTTTCCTGTCCCATAATGGTCTATAGCGATTGTTTACCTATTTTGTCTGTTTGGACAGTAAAAGTGTTACGATTTACTCTTGCTTCAATTATAACCAAAAATATGCTATTGACAGAAGTCCTAATAATGTTGTTCAAATGCTCTAAAAGGTCGCATGTTTCTATTTCTTTGACTTGCAACTTATATTTTTTCCTTATTTCAAATAGTTTCTAGCTGTAGTTATGTTAATAATTCGTAGAATTAACTTCATCACAAAACAACAAGAGATCCTGCAAAAACCCACAGCCTACCAGGAACACATGACGCAAGACAACCGCACATAACAAGTGAACAAGACAGAGACAGAACATTAACAAACAACGATGTATGTGAATGTATGTATGGATGAGAGAGATAGAAATATATAGGCAGCTTGTTTGCAGCATTCCCGCAACTTACTGCACGCCCAGCTTGGTTGCGACGCGTCGCCACGGCGAGTAGCATCCGGACTTCTTGCTGTGGTTGCCGCGAACACACGAATAACACACGGGTTCATATGTGTGCGTGGTATATTTTGGTAGATTTTGGTATATATTTTATTGTTGGTTCGTTTGTGACGCCAGTGGAGAGGTCGAGGTAGCAAACTTATGTTTTATGAGTGTATATAATGTCTCTATTGCCGAGTTCTCAAACGGCTCTTAACTTTAAGACGTTTTTAACCTTTTGAGACCCGAAAACTCTCAAGTGAGCCTCGATTTTTAATTTTTTTTATTTCATTAATGGGTTATAGATAGTTTCTTATTCACTGCTGTGGAACTGTCTCTCCAAGTACATTGTACATTATTATAAGTACTTGTATTATTGTAGTTGTAGTGTCACAGATAATTTAAGACTTTTTCCGCGAAGAGCAGATCAATTTCCCAGGAACAGGCGTGACCAAACCCAACTTTGTGTACCTCCCTGTAGGACTGCACTTATGCGCAAAAGTGTTTTTCATATGGCTCCAATTATGTACAATAAGTTGCCTAAGAGTTGGAAGGAGCTGAATAATGTACCCTTGAAAAGAAAACTGAAGACACATTTAGTAAATAAAGGATACTATAATATTAACGAGTTCCTAGAGGAAAGATGTGTATTGACATAGTAACTATTTGATTTGATTATTAATTATTTGAATTTGTTAATTTGCTTTTATTGGATCTTTATGTTATTATTATTATTATTATGTTCTGACTGATTTTTGTTATTTTAAATTTATTACAATATTATTTTTGCACTTTAATTACCTAATTTATTGTTATTCTAAGAGAATGTTTTAATTGATTCTAATATTCGTACCATTAGCACGTCACATCATGTGGCAAACATGCCTGTACCTAATAATGTTGTTGCCATCTTGCATGCATGTATTTTTCCTGTATGTATGACACATGTTTAAGCAAATAAATATTATCTTATCTTATCTTATCTTATCTTATCTTTAAACGACATAAAATTGAGTTGCTTTTGAGAATTCGGCCGCGTGTTTTTAGTAAAAAGCAACTTATAAAAATATTAACAAGAAACAGCCAAGAAATTGAGACTAAAATAAATTGAAGAATGAAATGAATTTGTCTATTCGTTTTTGATAAAATAAAATTGCTGAGACTATAATATTTTTGTCACCAAATATTACTTTGGGTATTTTTCTAGCTTTTAAGATTCCATAGAATGCCACCTCAACATCTCCACAACCCAAATGATACTTATAGAAAAACCATTCCTTCCACAGAAATAAAATGAAAAAACCAACGAAAACACGAAGTATATAGCTTACAGGAAACATAACATAGCATAGAAATAGCTGACAAAAGTCGAAACTCGAAGGTATATACAAAGAGTAAATAAATAGCGAGAATACGAAGCAAAATATAAAATAGATAATGTTGGCACAGATTACGTAGTACACAGATAGCTAACTTCCAAAACCCCATAATGTTTGCATCCACACCAGGATTTTTATGAAGACTTCAAAAAACAAAACACAATCGTTTACGCAATGCTACTTCGATGTTTTGTCTCGTTTTAATAACGTTATAGAAGTTAAAATTAAAACCTAAAAAATGTACTTGAAAGGTCTTTGGCTTTATAAAGATTCCAAAAGCATCTCTTGTCTGAATATATTTTGTAGGGCGCGACGGTATGAACTTCAAATGTGTGTGATGTCAATACAAATCCCGAGTTCGTCGTTTGACCGTTTTCCGGCTTCAGAAAACTACCAATATAATAAGGCCAATGTGTAATCCAGAATGCCAAGTTATGTGAAAGTGAAGTATCTGTATAATATATAATCTGTGGTGTAGACTTAATAACACCCTGTGTATCTCTTATATTGTATGACATTGAGTTTTGACGAACCATGTCCTGCTGTGTATGTTGCTATTCAAAATTGAATCGTAAGGTGCTGGGAAAACTGTCTAGTTTCTTTTGATAATTGGTTTAAAAAGTAATACCACTTTGTGCTACTTTATCTTATAACTATAATAAAAATATGTGTTCCCCGAATGTTCACTTTTGTACAATGCTGCCATCAGTTTTAAAAAAGCAGCCCCATATAAATATAGTGGCTTCAGGATCTATCAAAGCCAATACGGGTTTTAAATTTTTGATTTTGTACTCGTTATAGCATTTAAGACGATTTTTAATCTAATAAGAAACATTCACTTATAATTTACCTGCTATTTTTCGGTTTAGTTACAAACTTTGAAATTGTATCTACTTTCTAAACCACGAGTTAAAATAACCAGTTTCCATTCCCCAACACCATATTTATTTATTTGCACAAAATTACATTATTATCGCACGCAAAACAATAAAAATGCATCAGCGCAGCGCCGACGTCGGCAATCAAATATAAAGCTGCAAAACATATGCCATACATAGTCACTACGCATTCTGGCATAAGACTGTTTATTGATCGTTATTAATGGGGATACTCTAGTCGCTTCTCCTTAAGTTTATGATGTTTCTCAAATCTCAAAAACCCTGCAAATATCCTATTAGCTAAAAGAGAAAAAAAAAAGTCTTCGGAGCGCGATTTAAAGGCCTTTGGAACGAAAGTTGATCGTCACTGTAATCAATAAAACAATATACTCGTTGCAAGTTGCGAGCGCGCGTTATGAGACTTTTATGTCATTGACATAAGGTTTAAATTGAAATGATACACGCGCGCTACAACAACTCCTCTCTCAATGAGTTAGTTTTCATTTGATATTTGCCGGCCGCTGTTCAATTATAACAAAACTGATACTTTTCTTAAATAAGGTATGGTTTTGGTTTTTGTAAATTCAGCATAATAATGTTAATTATACATTTACATATATTCTGACTACAAATATAAAATCCTCAAAAAGCGTGTTGAGATTTGAGAAACAACGTTATAAGGAGCGGCGACGAAACGTATCCCCTCAAGATTTTAGTTCATCAGTGTGCAGACAGATGGCGTACTTACCTATTGGTGTTTTGTGATTGGCTGGACACGGAGCTTCGCTTGCTGCTCTTACCGCTATTCGCGCTCAGGGATTTGGCCACTGAAGTCTGTGAAGATATACGTTTGTGAGTAAATGTTGGCTTACAAGGGTTTTCAATTACTTTGAGAGCTTGTTTTAGAAGTTTGGCAGATACAAATGACTCTAAAACAGCGCTGCATGATGGCCAGCTGATTTTCTATAAGCCTTATGTTCACTAGGCAACAGTTGACGATATAGTTTGGCTACGTCGCATAATATTGTCAGCAGCATAATATTGCCTAGAATGAGGAGCAACTATACTCCATTTGAAATAAGGTTAGACATTTAAGAGAGCATACTACGGTACATAAGCGCCAATGCTTTAAAAAAAAAAAATCTCGTGACTAAGAAGGAATTATTAAAAATGGTTCAATCAGCGACCTCGGTAAGTGTGTCTAGAATTTTCTAATACCTTCTATAACGTTTCATATTGAGACACGAAGAAACAAAATACGATCTAGAGGAATGTGGCCGCTATTCTTTAGATCAAATTTTGTTGTTTCGTGTTCTGCGCTGTTTTTATAATTCCTTCTCAGTCACGAGATAATATTTTTTTAAAGTAGTGGCGCTAGTGAACCGTAGTATGCGCTCTTAAATAAATCTTTTTTACAGTCCGGTCAACCGATTTTGACTTATATTGCTTTGGTGGCATGACAAATGGAAGCTGCAGTAAACAGTTGGTTTTTTAATTTTAATGCCATCCTTATGCCTACGGAATAGAGAAGTCAAAATCGGTTGAATGGACTGTAAAAAAGGTTTTTATACCATTCCCCCTCTAAAAAGCTTATTTTATTCACTAAAAACAGTGAATAAAAAGCACTTTTAATCACTATTTTGGTGTTTGAATTTAGAACACACCAATATATTCGACCTCCATCTCAGTGCTATACAACCTCCTTGCGTAACAATAGGTACTCGATACAAACAATACTCGACGGCACGGTTGAAGCGATTGACTGCTGCGCTGCGTGTCGCGGGTTCGATTCCCTCACGGAACCAATATTTGTTATACCTACAAGTAGTTGTTCCGGGTCTGGCTGTTTGTGTATGTGACTTTAAATGTTTGTAAACGCACCCACAATACAGGAGAAATTCCTAGTGTGGGGCAAAGTTAAAAAAAAAAAAACTTTTGTGCACTCCACGCCCTTCAATGTCCAAAGATGCCCCAGAGTTTCCTCCTAACAGAAAGTTCTGACCATCGACAGGAAATAAATATCGCTTTACAGGTTGACCATCCTAATAATAATAATAAGAAAATTATTCCAATTTGAATGTGCATTTTAAATTTAATTAATTTAACCTTCCTTTTTTCTTCATTAAATGTCTATTTTCGCTTGAAACTTTCTTTTTCTCGTAGTCATGGTATAAAGTATAGTATGCAAGTCTTGAATTTATATCGAGGGCCATGAATCACTCGCGTCGCTCAGGATTCTAACACACTTGAATCACTCGCCTCGCTGCGCTCGTGATTCAATCATCATGAATCACTCCCTACGGTCGTGATTCATTCGTTAGAATCCTTCACTTGCTCGCAATTCATCTGTGACCCTCGCCATCCGTTCTTTATTCACTAATTGCATAATATACTATTACTAAATGTCTAATGTTATTTCAAATGGAGTATTGATTTTTTTTCTGCGTTAAATAGGTACCTTTGATGGTTTTGGCTTATTGCAATCGAAGTAGTCTTTGCATACATTCTGGTGCACCGTCTTTGTACAATCTGAAATTTAAAAAAATACATTTGTAACAACCGTAGTAGTAGTGTTGGAATACCGAGCGGAGGTTAAAAACCTACGAAGTATGGAAGTAAGCACGTTTTTATATGCTTTTCAACTCCACCTAAGCTCTCTGGCTTAGCCAATGGAGTCTTTTGACTTTCACCTAAGCTCTCTGGCTTAGCCAGTAGAGTTTTTTGAATTTCACCTAAGCTCTGGCTAAGCCAATGGAGTCTTTTGAACTTTACCTAAGTTCTCTGGCTTAGCCAATGGAGGCTTTTGAAGTTCACCTAAGTTCTCTGGCTTAGCCAATGGAGTCTTTTGAATTTCACTTAAGCTCTCTGGCTTTGCCAATGGAATCTTTGGAATTTCACCTAAGCTCTCTGGCTTAGTCAATGGAGTCTTTAGCATTTCACCTAAGGATGCTAGATAAGCATAGCCAATAAAATATTTTAAAAATGGACGAAACCTAACATAGTTTTCTCAAATTCTTCACATTCAATGTCGTGATCAATCCTTGATTTCTTTTCTGAAAAGAAGCTTTTCTCCTAAAGAGGGACAATTCAAAAACGTATGATAGGGCTAATATAATAACTCTTATAAGCCTGCTAATAAGGTTTACAATTACAAAACACTTACTGTCACAATACAAAGCAGGTTTATCAGCCAACGCCCGTCCACACCAGTCGCAGTCGCCGCCGGAGCAAGCCGCGGACCACGCGTGCGCAGTCTTACGGGATTTGTCCTAGAACGTATGAAAAGACTGTACTTCCAATGGCACCGTGACACTTTATTGGTGAAACGTTCTTAATCCGAATTTTATTTTGAGGTGGGATCTTTTGGCAAGTTTTTTTTTTATCTAAGAGAGATTAAGAAAGAGAGAGAGTAAGAGAGAGAGAGAGAAAGAGAGATAAGAGTAAGAGAGAGAGGGTTTTGTATCCGTTAACTTTAAAGACAGCCAGTTTAGATTGGGCACTGCGCATCCTCATCTAGTTTTTAAAATATTATTGACGTCTGAAAAAAAATTGTACAAAACTACTTACAGAAATAAAAATGACTTATCATTAAAGTATCAGGAAGGAAGTGGCCAATGTGTCAAAATAAAATTATGGTCACACGCAACAGGCGACCCACGGCGAATGTTTTTACTTTGCAATGCGATGTGATACGCCCCGATGCCGCTATAATATGGGCAAGCCTTTAGCAGCATTTTGGTAGTTATCAACTCCCATAAAGGTAGATTATTATTATTTATTTATAAACTAGCTTTCTGCTCGCGACTTTGTCGGCGTGAAATTTCTTGTTCCGACCCATAGCCCGCCCGTTTTGTTTTCACTTAGCGTTTTTCCTGACTTTTTTTATTTTTACTCGGCTCCTACGGGTCACAGCGTGATGTTAAATAGCCTAAACTTTCTTCAAGAATTGGGCTATCAAATGCAAATAGGATTTTTCAAATCCGACTGGTAGTTCCAGAGATTATCCCCTACATACAAACTTTTACCTCTTTATAATCATCATCATCATCATCAGCCTATAGCAGTCCACTGCTGGACATTGGCCTCTCCAATTGCACGCCATTCAGCTCGGTTCTCGGCAACTCTCATCCAGCTGCTACCAGCCACACTGCGAAGATCGTCGCTCCACCTAGCCTGAGGGCGTCCTACCTTACGTTTGCCGATTCGCGGTCTCCACTCAAGAACACGTCTACCCTAACGGTCATCGGTTCTACGGCTAATATAGTAACCCTCATAATAGCTCTCTAGAGATACTGGCTCTTTATAATATTAGTATAGATTTAAAATAGAAATATTATACTACTGAGTGGCAAAAAAAGCAGACAGTCTGGCGACACAAAGCTGAAATTCCCTTCAAAGCGGAACACTGTAAACACTGCATGGCAACACAAATAAATAAAGTATTATAAACACTTATTACCTTCTTCTTTCTGAAGAACAAGCTGCCCCGTTTTCGCCTCTTCTCAGCGTGATGATCAAAAGCCGCTCTGTTTAAAACAATCAACATTATGAGTAAGTACAACGAAACACATAACCTCACATTTTTAACTTCCTCCCTGATTTTAAATCTTGTGTAAAATGTATTCGTGTTTTGTTTCTGTGACATGCAGAAAAAAGCGAAAAATAACAATAATAATAATAATCGTTTTATTTTGTATTAAAAATAAGTGTAAAATCAAACGAACACATCAAGCGAAGCCTGTGCCTTTAGCATGCTAGTTTAAATTTAAAAATAGTGCTCTTTTTAATTTTTTTTTACTTACTCTGTTTATGTAGTTGTCTCTGGTAGCTTAAGAAACCTGTTTTTACTGCTAAATTATGATGTTTCCTATGATAGATACCTTTTTTTACCGGAAATCCTCATGGATACCTTCCGTCTTAGGAGAACGGAGAGTTATGTCGGACTCCTACCGACTAAAACCCAACTGTTCCTACTCCTACCATGAATCGGGGCCCGGGAGATATTTGTACATTCGCCGCACCCCTGATGATAGATACCGAATTTTTTTGCTTCTCAAAAGATTTTTAAGAGGAAGCATGAATAACAAATGACTACGGAAGATATTTATGTATGGCAATTATCTTGCATCACAAGTCATTGTACGATCAGAGTCGTTTTGGGTGTTAGCTACCCATTTGGGGGCTTTAGCTTTCATTAAGGGTGTTAAACCACTTTTTAGGGGGTTTTGAACATTTCATTTAAGAACTTCAGATATTTATTTGTGTGCTCCATGCTCTCAATTTGGAGAAATCTGCCACACAATAGGGGACTTCAAACTTTTATTTGGGGGCTTCTCCTTGGACCCACAAATTGTTTGCAAAATCTCTACCTCTTAGATTCTATCCTGATTGCTGTAGACCAGGATCGCGTGGATTAAAAGACTCAGTCTTTTCCTGCCTGCATCCCTTCACGGTTATGTACTTACTGTTCCAAGAACGTAAGTCGATGCAACCCCAGATGGTCCTGCGCGGGCGCATGGCGCGCGGGCTGCGCGACGCCCACGGTGGCGGCCGACGCGTCGTCGCTCTCCGAGTCGCTGCCCGCAGCACCGCCGCTAACCACACGCTTATGATGCTCGTGTATGTATGTACTGACGTGATTTAGTTTGGGGCACGGGTAGGATGTTTGGGGGACGTCGAGATCGAATTTGGGGGACGTTTGGATACGATTTGAGGGGCAAATAGAGACGATTTTTGAATCAAGTAATTTTGTTGCATTTCTTTACCAAAATATTAAAAAAGTTTTTACCGTGAGTTCAACTGAAAAACCCAAAAATTGCAAGACTGACTTTCCTTAGAAAGTTATAAGTTGACGTTCCTTTGCAACTACAGAGATTCAATTTTAGTGAAAAGTTAAACTGGATCAAAGTTGGAAAAAGAAAGAAGCAACATTTTCGTCTCGCAAAAAGGATCAAAAGTAGTCAAAATACATATTTTTGCAACCAATTTAACCTTAAATGTTATATGAGGAAAGGATGCCCCTTTAGAGTCAAATGAATCATAAATCACGATAGTAATACATTATAAGTGCAAATAAAAATGTAAAAAATCAAACATTTGTCTGTGTACTGATTCGGAAGTGCTATCAAATTCAACCAGAGCAAAGCAACAGTGCGACAACAAATTAAAACATTGACTCACACATGCATAACACCAACTTCATAATGGAACCAACATTGTAAAATAAATGGGAGTAGATTGGCACGCCCCTTTTTGTTCAAGATATTTTTATCACGCTTGCACACATACTCTGCAAGCGAGAGGCGAACAGCAGAACAGGGATAATGACAAAAAAAAAATGGTTTTGTCCGTCATGTAGATTATTAAAAAATATTGGACCCGTATTTTTTTTTTTTTTTTTTACATAATCAAAACATTACGGCGATACGTTGAGTTCAAATGTGGCATGACGTCACTTCTCAGTAGATTTTATACGTAGCTGTGACGTAACGAGCCCCCACTCCCCAAGTTTAAAGTGTTTTATCTAAGTAATTTTTTTTTTTTTATTAATATGAGAAAGCAAAAAATACGTGTCAAATATTTTTTTTATTATCTGATTGACGGACTAAACAGTTTTTCCTTTTTTTTACCCAGGACACATCCCTACTGTGATTTCTATAGTATACGCCAACGCTTGTGGCAGCCGCGGTCATAAGACGCGGGAGAGAGAGATGACACTACACTAGGTTTTAAAAATGCCGTTCTAAATATTCAACATCCTTCTGGCAAGTTTTATGACCGCAAATAAAATAAGTTAGACTAAATGTTGGGTCTACTACGAAAGACGGTTGTTCATTCAAAATGAGCTAAAACATAAAAAAAAACTGGACAATTTCATTACAGGACATGCACAAACTTAATATTCTGTGGACGTGATTGAACAGTACTAAAAACAATATTATACTGTGTGTAGGAGGTATGACTGTGACATTACTTTTCTTAAATCTTTCTAAAAACATGTTGCAGTTGTAATTTCCTTTATGTCTAAGGATACGTAATTGTATTGCGTTACTATACGTTTGCAGCTTAATTAGGTCCTAAAGTGTCAGGGACTAATAAATACGGGGAAGATTTCTATATTTGAAGCCTAAGCTACTCCTTATAACATCAGCTGTTTGCCAGTGAAACTCCCGTCAAAATCGGTCCAGCCGTTTCGGAAATTAGCCGGAACAAACAAACAGACAGACAGACAAACAATTTTTTATTAAACTCTTTTTTTTACAAGTAGAGATCGGATATTCTGATACATATTTACATAAAGTAAATTTTTGCTATTAAATTATTGAAGCGGCTTCTTAAATATTTTTTTGTTAATATAAATCCCGGGATTACAGAAATTCCGAGAATGCACAACTTATTGGATACGTGGTATGGAAACGACTTCTTAAATATGTATTATTTAACTTCACACCATAAGCTAGCTATATACATATATCGATTCTATAGCCAAAAAGTAGTAAAATCTATTCCGGAAACGCGATTTTTTCGATCGATACAAAAGTGCATTCCATATTAGTCAAAACCTGAACGTAAGTACATATACATTCAATTCTATAATCAGAACTCTAAATTCGTCAATCCCGGAATCGCGGGATTTTTTCGATACAAAAGTTTTTTTCATAATAGCTAACACCTCAACTTATTAACTTCAATTATGCAATTTAGTAAAAAGCTGTGATTTTGACATTACAAACAGACACTTAAATTTTATTTATTTGTACAGATTTTAATGATGTACATAATAAAGGGTATTCTATCGAAAATCGACACTAGTAACTGAATACATATAGGATTTGTATTGTATCTCTAAGCATGTGAAATATACCCGTCTATATTACGGCTGCCGAGAGAATCCGTTCCTGGCATCTGTCAGTTGGACACGATTCATCATCATTCATCATTTCAGCCGAAAGACGTCCACTGCTGGACATAGGCCTCCCCCAAGCACCGCCGTTTCGACCAATTCTGTGCTTCCCGCATCCAGCGGATTCCTACAGCCTTCACCTTGTGGGAGGCTTTCCTACTTCTTCTGGTACGCGGTCACAATTCCATAACCTTTAAGCCCCATCGGCCATCTGTTCTGCGAGCAATGTGCCCTGCCCACTGCCACTTAAGTTTGGCAATTCTTCGGGCTATGTCGGTTATCTTAGCTCTTCTGCGGATCTCTTCATTTCTGATTCGATAGGGAAACTCCAAGCATAGCCCTCTCCATTGCCCTTTGGGTGTCTTTTCCCTTCTAAGCCCATTATGAGCGACCACGTTTCAGTACCATAGGTCATCACTGGCATCACGCACTGGTCAAAGACTTTCGTCATGAGAAACTGCGGTATGAGGGATGAGAAGATATTGCGTAGCTTCCCGCACGCTGCCGATTGATTTGATTGCTGTGGACTCGACGATTGACCTCTTTCTCGAATTTGGACCTAACTAACGAGAAAGAACCCTTCGTTAGTTAGGTCCAACTTTGTTGGGTTTAATAGGAGATGAAGGTTTATAAATTTTGTAGATGGGAAAATCCATTGATTTTTGAACACGATTAGGAAGTAATAAAGTTCAAATCCGTAAAAAACGTTTTCTTTTGTACTCAGCTGACAGATGTCAAGAACGCATTCTCTCATCGGCCGGAGTATAGTTTGATTAATATTATGTTCAGGCTCACTGTGTGTCATGCTCGGACGGGTTTTGACCATCAACTATTATAAAGGTTCAACTTTTGATATGGGGCAATCTACTGTATGATAATATTTTAAGTCTACTGCAATCAACACAATATTGATGAATGAACGTTAGATTAGGGGTCATTCAAATATTACGTAAGTACCAAAGGGGGTCTTTGCTTTGATTATTTTTGATTACATGGGGGTCTGGATGATTACGTCAGCAATATTTATTTATTTACTTTTTCAGAGTTTTCTGCAAGATTTAACTGATGTTGATTTGAACAAAGATGGCAACCCCATGTTCAGGGATTCCCCAAAATAATTGATGTTGCTTACTCGCTCTCACGCGGTGTTTACTGTTACTGTGTTACTTAAATCTAGGCTCATGAATAACAATTAATAAACCTGAACAGATTAAAAACAATGTTTACGGAAGCATAGGGGGGGGGGGGGGGTATAAGCTTTGCTTACTTTTGCTGAAGGGGGAGGTGGGGGTTCAAATTTACTAAAATTCTGCTCACTTAATACTTGAATGGCCATTTAGTATTTTATTAAAAGTTACTTTTATTAAATTCAATGTATTGTGTACCCTTAGTCTGGATTTCTTTAATCGTAAGTAACTGGGGTAATACGATACCCCTTGATAAGACTGGTTGTCAGACTTTCGGGCTTCTGGTAACGACTGTCAAAGATCCACGAATGACAGCCGGGACCCACGGCTTAACGTGCTTTCCGAGGCACGGAGGAGTCTCTGTATGTAAAGGTCACCCATCCACGGACCAACCCCAGCAAGCGCAGCTTAACCTAATGCATCGACCGGTGCGGTTCTTATGACTTAGCCACAAGCTCCTCTCAACCATATTTTATAATGAGGCTACAATTATGATTACTTCTGAGGAGCTAGTAAAAGCTGAACTACGTAAAAGTCATACAAAATCGTTTCATTGACTAAAAATTACTTATATTTCATAATATCAATCTGTGTCACAGAAGTGTACCTACACTATATAGTTCAACATGGTTGGAACAAAACCATTAGTAAGCCGTTGCAATTTAACTCTTATCATAATGAGATAAGAGTTACATTGCAATGACTCGCAAATGGTTTTTTGTTTCAAATTTGATCATGAATGTCCTACGTTAGAGACCTGAGCGGGGTCTACGGCTGAGATCAAAAACAATACTTAGCGGCCGCCTCCCGAATTGGTTAAAATCGCTCACAGCGCTCACATCGTCTCACATGCGTTCCGATTTAGATATTACGATTATGACAGCCGATGGCTGTCAACAATTCGGAACGCTCGTGAACGCGCTCACGGTGCTCACACAATGTCAAAACGATATTAGAGTATTTCTCTGTGTATACACCAAAAATTTCTTCTTATTAGGTTAGGTAGCAACTGTAGCCAGAAGAACAATTTTGAAAATGCCACGATGCGACTCAAAACAAAACAGCACAACTGTCATTTTTGACAGCGCTCACAGCGATATTAGTAAAAGGCATGGTCGGCGTTATCGCAAGATGGCGAATGTCATGACGTCATCTATTCACGGGACATCGTTATCGCGCTCACGCTAACTCGGAACGGGCTTTTAGCACGCGAATATCAAAATTATCGCAACTCGGAACGCAGGGAGCATGTATTTAGGCTTAGCGTTATTCTTGTCACTGTCGCACAATCGTCAAACTACAAAGTTATGACAGGGGTGAAGATGTCGAAGTCAACGTACGAGCTAACTAACGCTAAAATTTTGGCTTACACCCCGCTCAGATCTCTGAAGTAGGACATTCATGATCAAATCTGAAACATAAAGCCATTTGTGAGTCATTGCAATGTAACTCTTATCTCATTGTTATAAAGTAATAAATTAGAATAATTGCCGTGTGTTTGATAAAACTCTCGGCAATCATTCAAATCTATACCTTCGCTTACAGATATAAGAATTTTTGAAGTGAAAAATTCTTTAGGCGCGTTGAGCACTTTTTGGGTGAACAAAAATCATGGAATTCGCGTCATCGTCACCGAACGCTTTCCATGAGCTTTAAAGGTGTCTGCACACAGCGGGCGCGGCGCGGCGGGGCGGGACGCCGACGCGACGCTGAGCAGTTGTAATGTACTAGATATTACGGATGACGCCACACAGAGCCATCCGGCGCGACGCGACGTGACGCGACGCTCTGTGTGGCGTCCTCCGTAATATCTAGTACATTACAACTACTCAGCGTCGCGTCGGCGTCCCGTCCCGCCGCGCCACGCCCGCTGTGTGCAGACACCTTAAGTATTTTGTGTATATATGTGTGAATTTTTGGGTAAAAAAAATCATGGAACTCGCGTCATCGTCACCAAACGCTTTCAAGTTACTTAGTTTCCACTTCTATTGGCAATCTCCAAAGACAGACCCCATATTTTTTTTTTTTTGGGTGGGAAATTTTCGAACAACTTCTGCTCTGGGCGGAGCGGGATTTTCAATTTACTCGTGTCAGATTTTTACTGACTAAAACCCAGCCATGTTCCATCAGTTGCCTGTGTGTCAAGGCCACGGTATCTCTTTCTACAAACCCGCAACCCTGGCAGAGAAAAGTTACAATGCAATGGCTTACTAATGGTTTTGCTTCAATCGCGAATGACTTACATTAGGTCATCAAAATTACTCCACCCCTTAAGGTCTCTGCACACAGCGGGCCCGTCCCGCCGCGCCGCGCCCGCTGTGTGCAGACACCTTTAAAGTGTAAAACCGTTAACAAGAGAAATAATAGGGGACTTAACCTTAATAGTACGTACACATTAGCGGGCGGCTGCGCCAGATGCGGCTGCACGGCGGCCACGATGCTGGGCGTGGACACCGACTTCTGCAGCGGCAGGCGCGCCGCCAGCCGCGCGCCCTCGGCCGGGGCCGCCGCGCCCGAGCCCGGCGCCATGCCGCCCGCGCGGAGGGCCGCTGTTACTTTCTCGAAGTCCTTCTGTGGGGAGTTAAATCTACTTACCAAGAGCTGTAAAAGAAAGAAAGCCCGAAATCGCAGGTATTTGTGACCCGAGCCACAGGCGAGGGTTTTAAATATGCGATAGAGGGCTTTCTTTTTTACTGCCCGTGGTGAGTTCACAATTTTACGTCTTCACCTGGCCACAATGCGTAGCGTGCGTTAAATTTCACATTATGGCCAGGTGTGACGTAAAAAATATTTTTTGCCGTATAAAAAAATATTGGACACATATTTTTTAATTTTTTTTTCGTAATCAAAACATTACGGCGATACATTGAGTTCAAATGTGGCATGACGTTACGTCTCAGTAAATTTAATACGTAGCTGTGACGTAACGAGCCCCCACTCCCCAAGTTTAATTGGTTTATCTAAGTATTTTTTTATTAATATGATAAAACAAAAAATACGTGTATAATATTTTTTTTTATCTGATTGACGGACTAAACAGTTTTTCTCTTTTTTTTACCTAGAACACATCCCTATTTAACTACGAATCGAGTAGCTTCAAATACTGATTCCATCACGCCAAATGTTTTATTTTGTGATAAAAATTATTTAAAAAGCTAACAGTCTTCAAATTATGATAATAATAATGTAAAAGTATATAAAAACCAGCCAAGTGCGAGTCGGACTCGCGCACGAAGGGTTCCGTACCATTATCTACAAAAACGACAAATCATGTCTGTTGTATGGGAGCCTCCTTGAATATTTATTTTATTGTTTTTTAGTATTTGTTGTTATAGCGGCAACAGAAATACATCATCTGTGAAAATTTCAACTGTCTAACTATCACGGTTTATGAGATATAGCCTGGTGACAGACGGACAGCGAAGTCTTAGTAATAGGGCCCCATTTTACCCTTTGGGTACGGAACCCGAAAAAGGAGGGAAAAGGGCGAAATAATCATAAAAGCATCAACAAATTCGTCCGCATATAAATGTCAACTCAAATAACCTCCTTTCTCATAAAATCTTCCAGAATGTCCGTTTTCTGGTAGAGTATCCTCTTCGAACTCTTTCTGGACGCCATGCAGTCAATGAAGAATTTGCGGTATTTATTTTTTAAATATCGCAGCATTATGCTTAGATAGGAGCTTTTTTGGCCTCGCATAGCTCTTTTCAATTTTTTGTTATATTTTTATTCTTGTTTTAAATTTGATAGTTTTAAATGCTCCTTTTTTAGGGTTTCGTAGCCATAGTCATCAAGGAACCCTTATAGTTTCGCCATGCCCGTCTGTCTGTCTGTCCGCGGTTTAGCTCAAAAAATATTTGTACTAGAAAGTTGTAATTTGGCATGAGTATACACGTTAATGACGCCAAAAAGTGTTTTTATTTTATTTTATAAAAACTATTATTTAGGGTACCTCCCGTACATGTAAAGTGGGGGTGATAATTTTGTTTTTTCGTCCTTTCATAGTGTGGGATATCGTTGGATAGGTCTTTTAAAAATATTAGGGGTTTGGGAAGACCGTTTTTTGATAAAGTAAACCGTTCGTGACTTATCAAGCTTTAAAGTACCAATTTTCGTTAGAGTCAAGTGTCCCCCCCTCTACCAATTAAACGGTTGTAGTTAGAAATTCAAATGTCATGGCAGTAGTACACACAGCTCCATTGAGTCCTTACCCCCACAAAAGACATGGGTTCAAATCCGTGATAGGCCCAAGTTGGTTTTTGTATTTTGCAAAAACATGTTATTATAATTAATGTTTTAGTGAATAAATAAGTATTTTCTGTTTTAAATATTGTTTTCATTCAATAAAAAGTTAATACTTTTATTAATGCATATATATATAATTTTATTTTAGTAATATATAGAAATAATTAAAAAATCAATAAAAATAAATAATATTTATTATTGCTATTATTTAACAAAATTTTGATCTTTTTTGACTAAAAAATATATATATTGTAAAGATAATAATTTATATTATCTTTACAATCTTTTTATTTATATATTTTTTTCTTTATGTAAAAGTTCTGTTTGTTTTTTTTTTTTTTATTGGAAAAGATTTGATAATATACAGTTATCATTAGTCATTACATATTATGCCAACTAACACAAACGAGTCCCTAGACAACGTTGTAGTTATAATTTGAGGGAATGGATTAATTTTATAAAGAAAACGTAAGTAAGTAAAATTAATGGATACCCTCAAATGATAACATCTATCGATTAGACAGAGACCTAAAGATAAACTACTTGGACGATAGTGGATGACAATTTCAACGCATTTCTCATGGGCTCGCTGGCTAGTGTGTCAAACGGCCGGGTATGAGTATGACGACATTCGGTAATGCGATGGTTCGAATCCAACTCGAACTAGTAGACTCTTTTTGAAGTATTCTTTAGATTATTCGCAACGAATTCAATATTGTAGCAGTGTAACATTTTAAAACTTGAGGGGTTAGCACATAATGACGCCTACTGTACCTATATATAACGAAGTTAAATGAAAAACTATCACAGCTAAGTAGGCTTTACAATTTACCGAGTAATTGGCGACAAACTTACAATTAAAGTTGAAAAAAAAAAATCTCCCATACATTCTGTATAGGAAAACATGTTTTTCAACTACGTACATGATAAGTTTGTTCTTGGGATAAATTCATCCCAACTACGGAACCCTTCATTGTGCGTGGTCCAACACGCACATTACGCCGGTTTTTATTGTTTTTATTTCCTGTGCGTGTCCCAAATAAAATACGTTTCTTTCTTTTTTTTTCTTTCAAATCAGAATCTCCATATTCGGTAGTAATACTTACAGCGAGATCATTGTCGTTAAGCGAGTGTGTGGAATGCCTGACTGGTCGCGGCACCTCGCCTTCTGATTCCATGGATGATAGTGACGCGCTGTGACCGTTTAACGCACTGAAATACAGAGCACAATGTTAGTATGTAAGAGAAGACAAGTAAATAACATCTTAGTTTAAGGTAACCCGCGAAATTCAAATCAAAATAAACTTCCAAAAAAAAAGAAGATTGTATGTTGATCTAAAAATGATTCGCAGCCGTATAAAATATTTATTTATAGAATTATAATCATGAATATCAACAATACAACACTCTTAACGACTTGTCTGTCGTAATTAGAGACACAATTAAAAACCCATTGTGTCTCGCGTAGATCTACGTTCCGACAGACGAGAGGTTAAAGTTCATATTATCCTATTGAATGACTATTTCTAGGGATGGGCCGAATATTCGTTTTATATTCGGTATTCGGCAGGTTTACCGAATATTCGTATTTGGCCGAATGTTCGACAAAGTGGTACTCAAAATTTTTACTGTAATGAGCCGTGTATGAATTATCATGAGTTGAGTATTAAATGTGTTATTTTTATTAGGTAAGTAATTTACAGTGCAGCTTTATTTTTTTGTCGACACTGTAGCTTTATTTCCAATAACAGTAGATAAAAAAGATGGTTATTAAAAACAAAATATAAGTAGGCATGCAGCTGTTTCGGGCGAAGTTTTACTCCTTACTAGATGATGCAATAACAACATCTGGTACAGCGGGGGTAGCGGGCGGGAGGGTCCGGCGAGAATCCGCGCGCTTTGCGTGAACAATTTCAGACCTGTATACTGTTCACGTAAGGGAATCAATTATGCCGAATATTCGGTTCGGTAAAAGTTTTACCGAACATTCGGTCGAAATTTCGTATTCGGTGAAACCCATGTTCGGCCCATCCCTAACTATTTCATGAAATCATTACATTTGAGGACAATTCTAACTTAAGGAGTTGTATTGCTGATTCTAATGATTATAATTCTGTAAAGCCATATTTGTTACGGTCGCGAATCATATTTTAAACAACATAGAACCTGACACTGACTTACAAAAAAATGTAAGGATATTTTTATTTCGCGGGCTACCTTAGAACATCCCCCTTAAGGTCCAACAGGCTTGAACAAACAGACCTATGTTCTTTAAACGTTTCGTGAGCAAGTGGTTTATTCTGTACATTCCTGCTTCTTTCTTAAATACAGTCAAAACCGTTTATAACGATTTCGCCCTAAAACGACGAAATTTTGAGGTCCCAGCATTTTTGTTTACGTAACATAGCGTTTGGTTATAACGACTATCGGCTATAACAACTGTAATCCGACGGTCCCTTGGAAATCGTTATAAACGGTTTTGCCTGTAGTTTTTTTTTTTTTTGCTTTTTTTTTGCAGATTGTGTTGTGTTTTTTAGTCTGTGGAAAATAAACGTACTTATATTTTTTTTTTCCTACATCACCATAATGCACTAAGCTAATTGAATACTTATGCCGCTTAAGATAACTCCTCCCGTCAACGACGGGCTACCAAACATGATCAGTTCAACATTCAGATCTATGATTAATTAGGGCCCAGACACATCATCAGCGAAAGCTTCGGTGTCCTTTACAAGTGGGCCTTAATTTTATGTACGACAAAGAGACAAAGATACATACTTGCGCTGCCTGTGTGAGTCGTGTGTGCGTGGGCCAGGCTCGAGCGCCGCCCAGCTGCTGCGACGGCCCTCGTCTCGACGCTCCCATAGACCCCATTGTCGGGATTCACCTGGACACCACATTTACACTAATAAAAAACGCATCCAAAATCATAGCATCATCATACGTTCACACATTTGAAATGTCACAAAAGTTATGGGTGACCTTTTCTTGGTCGAAAATGCCATGCAAGGTTCCACAGCTCATACGAAATCTGCTACAGAGGATTAATTTCGTTCTCGTCACTCGACTAAAGATCAGTTCAGACTAAAAACACTTCCACGATCAGACAAGAAATGCCAGAATAACTGCTAGCTGTTATCCTTTTATCCAAACTGTGACGACTTTGAAATATTTTGGCATTTTCTAGTCAGCTCCGCGACCAACTTTATTATTTGGCTATTTATTCACCAAGGCATAATTTCGTATTCATAAAATCTCACCGCTATATATACCCTTCCGGCTCTGTTGGTAGAAGTCGAGATGTGTCGGTGACGAGCAGTCCGCTTCCACCGTGCCGTCCTTACATAATGAGGGACACGATGTGCTCAGACGACTGGTGCGTGTCGCCTGAACAACAGCTTAAACTATAGAAGATGTGTTATAACGTAACTTACCGCTGCCCTTCCGGCTCTGTGGGTAGAAGTCGAGATGTGTCGGTGACGAGCAGTCCGCTTCCACTGTGCCGTCCTTACATAATGAGGGACATGATGTGCTGAGACGACTAGTCCCCGTCGCCTAAATAAGAGAATACCAGTGTGAGAATTAATTAAAAGTGAGAGTGAACAGGCTTCTTCTGGGTAAGCTCACTCCATCGTAGACTTTGTCTCTGTCATCCAGACCTAGACTAAAGTCAAGAGCAAACTCATAGTAGAATAAAAAAATAAAAAAAATACCAGGTTTTAAAAGGAAATACGATTGCTGTCAAAAGTCAAACATTATTATAAGTTAGCATTTGCTCGCGGCTTCGCTCGCGTGGAATTCGGAAATTATCCCACGGAAACGTACTACCGGGATAAAAAGTTTCCTATGTCCTTTATACTTTAAAAAACATCTAAAACTACGATAATTACCAGTAGTGGCAGTGGCGCAGTTCTCATGCGCTGCACAGCCGCATGCAGTCGTCGCAGCTGCTGCAAGCTGTCTTCAAGTAACCCCGGACTGTGTGGGGTTACGCTTATCGTTGGCACCTGCAAATACATAATACAGTTGCAATCATAGCTCACAAATTATATCAAGTCCAAACCGAAGGGGCTCTGAAGAACGATAGATGGCGCAAAAAGCATAAGTCGAAGCGATCCGTACATTAGTTCAATGAAATTACTGGCACCTAGCATCAGAAAAAAAATTTGGCTGTTCTACACATCTTGACCGTGTAGGTTTTGCAATTTTGTATGAAACAGTTGATTTTTTCTGCGAAATGTTTTATCGCTGGGTCTAGAAATACTGAAATCTATGGTAAAAGTTTGTGTCACGATATCCCCTGTGCCATCGTATAATGTATATTCATTGAGATAAACCTTTTAACATATTCTGGAAAATGCTTCTACAGTATTTTTGACGCCACTCCCATCAATATTGTCATTCATCGATTAGTGCCTCTGAACTCAGCTTGCAGTTGACCTGCGGGGTAATTTACTAACACACTTACAGCAGAAATGGCACTTACAGCAATTTTGACAGTTCAACAACATTCATTGCGTTATTTTCGTTATTGAGCAGCTGATTTTTCGAACATATGAAGCACTGGATTAGTAATATCCTCATCCTCAATTATTCAAATTGTGATTGAAAAAGTGTTAACCAATTACGGTGCTGGTATTAGGTAAAAGAATGTCCTAATATTATGAACTATTCAAGATTTACCGTTAGTGTTACCTGTGCCCTGGCGGCGGCCATGTCTGCTGGTGGCGTGGACCTCGTCACGTGCTCAGTGACCTCGTCCTCGCTGCTGTCGGAGCGCGAGTCCGAACTACCGCCGCCCTCGTCTGAAAAAAAGCATAGGAAATATTAAAAGATCGATAAAAGCAGTTCCCCGAAAATGAGCCATAGACATAACGCAGGAGGTGTCATGTTTCTACTACTTTCGAGGCTTTTGATGCTACCAACTACGACTTGTTGAAAAGTAAGCTTATTTTTGAACTTTTTAGTTGGAGTCGGGCTTTTCATATTTATATGAAATTTCACCCTTTTTGTGATAGTTTTGGAATCGTCTCCTGAAGCCCTTTTATTTGATACCCCACATGGTCTATTCTTTTTTTCAAGACGTCTAAAATCCGCCATTTTGGTTTTATAAAGACCTAGCCTATATAACCATCGCGCAGCCCAGACGAGTCATTATTCGTTTATTCAAACCCATCCAGCCGTTAGGATGCTTCCGAGGGTATTGTGGAGGCATCTACAACGCCACATGCGAACTACGCATCAAAGACCTGACGTCACAAATCCTGCATCGTGCAATCAGAGTTTCCCGCGCGACTAGCATATATACAACATCCCGACATTAACCGTTGAGCAGTTACCCACCAGCCACAACACCCATCAATTAGGAGGATCCTCCCTTTTCTATGAAGGATGATGAGTAAACTTTATACCCTGTTCCTCATACCTCTAATAGTATAATTAATCTCACATACAAAGATATGCGTAATTGAGGGGTTTGTGGCTAAATAATAACAGCCGCACAGGTCGATCGATCAGGTTAAGCTACGCTTGTCGTGGTTGGTTCGTGGATGAGTGACCATCTTTACATACCAAGACCCAGGGCCGAGTCTCGGAAAGCACGTTAAGCCGTCGGACCTGGCTGTCATTTGTAGATCTTTGACAGTCGTTACGGGTAGTCAGAAGCCCGAGTCTGACAACCAGTCTTACCAAGAGGTATCGTGTTACCCAGTAACTTGGTTGTGAAGGTCAGATAGGTAGTCGATCCATGTAAAATACTGGTATTCAGGTCCATCCGGTTAGACTGAAAGCCGACCCCAACATAGTTTGGAAAAGATATGCGTGAAAAACATAACCCTAGTTTTTGCTGTCCCGCAGTCGGGTAAAAAGAGGACTTTTATTACCATCTCACAATACTCTTAAAATATAGATATACACAAGGGGCCGTATCTTACGTTCTTTACCATTTCTTAAAGCAAACAAACTCCCAGAATAGAACGCATCCATTCAAACAAGCCATTAGCAACCAAAATACTCGAAATCTGTTAATCCTCAGCAACAACTGATCACCAAAACACACGTAATGAGTATGATGTTCTTGTTTACATTGGCAACATCTAAGCGGTTAGGTAAATACGTTAGACGCGGCTTGCCTGTAACTCTGGACCTCAATCAAATTATTAGCTTTGGGTTGAACGTTGTTGTAATGTCGTCTTGTTAGAAAGCGATTATCGATTTGGGAGCTTGGGTAAGTGGGTAATATTTTTTTAACTGTTTCCGACCAGAGAAGACGAGATAGAAAAGATGGAAATGATGAGAATCCCACCCGAAGTAAAGTAGAAGTAACAGTACTTCGATCGAAAGATATAAATAACTGCTCTTAACACCAATGGAAGTATCGACAGCTTCCGAATAATACCTACTACCTTTTCTCCGAAGGTGTCAATCTGTTTAATAGGCATCGACAGGCAACAGGATACAAGAATATGCCTGTCAAAGCGAACACACGAATACCTCACTGACACATTTCTCCGTAATATTGTGAGAAGTGGCACGTGTTTCCAAGTGGGCGTTCGTTCATAAGCTTTGTGATTGAAATATTGGATTGGAAAAGCCCTGTTACATTTTTATTGAATACAAGCCGTGTGGCCGATGAGTTTTCCCATCGGCAAAACAATTTTTCATGCCCTATTAACCCGTCCTAGTTAGGTCCAAGACTCCAAGCCAACTTAGGTAGGTCCAACTTCGAGAAAAAGGTCAATCGTCGAATCCGACTCGGCTGGGCAGCGTGCGGGAAGCTACGCAATATCTTGTCATCCCTCATACCGCAGTGTCGCAAGACGAAAGTCTTTGGCCAGTGCGTGTTGCCAGTGATGACCTATGGTCAGTACCATTGGTCCACCACGACCTATATCAGTACCGACGTTTCAGTAAACGTGGTCGCTCACAATGGGCCTTATTAGAAGGCAAGTCACCCAAATGGCAATGGAGAGGGCTGCTTGGAGTTTCCCTACGTGATCGAAACAGAAATGAAGAGATCCGCAGGAGAACCAAGGTAACCGACATAGCCCGAAGAATATTGCCAAACTTAAGTAGCAGGGGCAGGGCGTATTGCTCGCAGAACAGATGGCCGATGGGGCAAAAGGTTCTGAAGTAGCGGCCGTGTACCGGAATGCGTAGCGTTGTAAGGCCTCCCACAAGGTGAACCGATGACCTTGTGAATCCGCTGGATTCGGGAAGTACAGAACCGGTCGAAGTGGCGGTGCTAGGAGGGGGGGGGGGGCAATGTCCAGCAGTGGTCATCTATAGGCTCAAATGATTACCCTTCCTAAGTGCTTACCTTCGTTACAAATGGAACTCTTGTGCTAAAATTCATGCTTCTAGAGCCAGTAGTAGATGGTTGAAGTATGTACATGTGATCTAACTTCGCATCGTTGTGACTTTTTAATATGATAAGTATTGCCTGGGAATCAAACGAACATCCCACTTGTAGTAGTATTCTGTAAAAATATCACCGTGAAACCTTAGGTGGAGTGTGTTGTTAATCCCTAGATTCCCTAGCGACAGGTAGGAAGACAGTTCACTTCAAGCTCACTTCACCTAAGTTTTCACGGTGAGGTTTTGACAGAATAGACCTGCTGATGTTAAGTGGCCACTGCCGCTGTGGACATCTGCCTGCAATACCAGAGGCAATGCAGGTGCGGACTGAGCAGAAGTGCCTTCAGCATTATGTGCCTAGCCTTTTCCCAACTATGTTGGGGTCGGCCTCCAGTCTAACCGGATGCGGCTGAATTCCAGTATTTTACATGGAGCGACTGCCTATCTGACCACCACAACTCAACTACTGGGTAATACGATACCCCGTGGTAAGACTGGTTGTCAGACTTTCGGGCTTCTAACGACCCGTGTCAAAGATCCACGAATGACAGCCGGGACCAACAGTTTAACGTGCTTTCCGAGGCACGGGGGGTCTCGATATGTAATGGATGGGCACCCAACCACGAACCAAACGTAGCTTAACCTTCGATCGTCTTATGTGGATGTTATTACTTAGCTACAAGCCAGAAGTGCCTTCATGTAAAAAATTACAACAACACAACACCCATACTTTTCAAATCGGTAGAAATAGGTGTGGTGGTAGTACATCGCCGAACGAGCTCCTCTACAAAATGCTCTTGGACTTCTACAGCTTTATTCTCTGCTCCAGTGGCTTTATGACACTCATGCATAATCAGCCTAGATAATGTTCCCACTGCTGGGACACATACCTCCTCTCGGTGAGAGGGAGTCCCGCGGGCCCAGTGCGGATTGGTAGATGTCATATGTCTTCGAATGTTTGGTTCTACGACATGCCGGTTTCCTCACAATGTTTTCCTTCACCGTTTTGAGAGCAGTTCATAACAGTCAGTGTTATGTACATATGACACAGAAAGGTAGTCTATTCATCGCCTGATATCACACGCTGTACAGTCTACAAAAAGCTTCTAAAAATACCCATTCAAACTGTTCCTATCTACGCCCAGCACAAAAATCCAACCTTATTGAATTTCAAAAAGGTAGGTATTTCATTTCGTATCTCGTCCATTAAAAGCCGTGTTCGAAACTGAACACAAATGTTTATCAAGCGTAACTTCCCGAGCGCTGGCAAAAGCCTCACAAGCGAACTTTACAACCTTGCCCTCACTCCGGAAAGGAATTCAAGCAATGTTCTTTGATACGCCAGGGTATTTGTTACAAATCGACCCGGTGTTTGCATGCAAAATTAAAGCGAAGAGAATTTAGAATAGAGTAGTACTTTACGTATACACGTGAACATGCTCGGAATATTTAATACCTGGAGAGGATGCATACATGTTTAAAGAGGGACTTTATTTTAGTGCCGAGACTGACAAAGTCTGATCAAAGCGAAAGCGGTGCTTTGTTTTCTAGATTATTTGCATCAAATTCTTTTTAAGGTTCTCTAACCAGTAATATAGTTCTTCGAAACAGTTACAATTACGCGGTGCTTTGACAAAGCAACACACTTTGGCATTTCCAAAACGATGTAGCTGCAAATTCTATCGCTGGAGACTGACAAACTCTGATCAAAGCAAAAGCGATTCTTTGTTTTCTAGATTCTTTGCATCAAATTCTTTAGGTTCTAAACACACTAGCGGCATTTTCTAGTGTAACAATCACAAAAACGCGGTGCTTTGGTAAAGTGTAAAATAATGCCAAAGCGATGTCGCTGCATTTTCTATCGCTGGAGACTGACAAAGTCTGATCAAAGCAAAAGTGGTTCTTTGTTTTCTAGATTCTTTGTATAAAATTATTTGGGTTCTAAACACACTAGCGGCATTGTCTTGTGTAGCAGTCACAAAAACGCGGTGCTTTGGCAAAGTGTAAATGCCTAAGCTAAGTCACTGCATTTTCTATCCTTGCACTCACTTTTTTCAACCTAAATGAAATTACGAAAAAAAGAACCTGAGAATTCTGAAAAGATGGAAACTCAGCTTTAATTTCATTCTTTTCATTTCATTCTCGATCGATCAGGTTAAGCTACGCTTGCCGCGGTTAGCCCGTGGATGGGTGACTATCTTTAGATACCAAGGCCCCTCCTTGCCTCGGCAAGCACATTAAGCCGTTGGTCCCGTCTGCCATTCGTGGATCTTTGACAGACGTTACGGGTCGTCAGAAGCCCGAAAGTCTGACAACCAGTCTCACCAAGGGGTATCGTATTACCCAGTAACTGGGTCGTGAGGTCAGATAGGCAGTCGCTCCATATTAAATACTGGTATTCAACTGTATCCAGTTAAGACTGGAAACCGACCCCTACATTGTAGGGAAAAGGCTAGGCAGATTTTGTTGTACCGAGAAGGTGTACACACAGCCACAAATCAAGCTACATATATAAGCAGTAAAAGCTGACCTCTCATTGTACGGAAATCCTATACAACGCGAGATCAGCCTAAACTGGAAATGTATAGCTTGATTTGCGGCCGTGTGTACCTTGTACAAAGAACAAGAATTTTACGGCTTCATAAAATTGCAAATGCATGACATCGTCTTGGTACTTTTACGAAGAATACTCTGTGAGATGTTACTTTTAATTTAAATTGAATTTTTAAAAGTAACAGTATAAACATGATTTCTTTTTATCCCTCTTTCTTTATCTTTTCTTCCACTGCAATGGTGCCCAGTTTCTGAAGTCCTGACATGAACTCTCAATAGCTCTTTAATCTATTTAAGCGAACTTCTTTCTTTCTTGTTCAGGAACGCAATATCATAACACAAAAAAACTCCGGTTAAAATACCACAGAAACGAGGTAGAGGTAAAATCTGTCAACATTCAAGCAACGTGACAAATCTTTATCTCCAACTTCTCTCTCAAATCTATTGACATCGAACACAAAGGAGACTCCAGAACATGTCGCAGAGCTAAGTACGAATAAATCCATCGCGTGGAAGTAATCAGATGCAGACAACGGAAACGGATATTGGTTGCAAGTCGGACATCCCTATCTGAGGGAATATGAAAAGGTTGCCAGCTTTCCGATGCACTACTCGAGTTTCATCGGAAACTACGCTTTGATTTGGTCGTATGTTATTATTGCAACTGCTTATAAACATTCGGTACGTAAAGTCTAATTTGGTACGCGTAATGTAGTATTGATTTGGGATTTACAAGCGATTGGGTTTAATAGTCCAACAGTTTCGGCGATCTTAAAGTTAAAACGACTCTCGAATGCGAGATGTGCTGAAAATTTATGATATGTTTTAAATTGGGAATCGATGACATGATCGAAAACCATAGATCATTTAATTGAATCACTCCACCTTTTAAAACTAAACAAACAAGCAACGTATAAAAATATCAGAATCCAATATCCAGCACGAACATGACACCATCGTTGTGAAATCACGTACAAAACATTATACAACCTCGTTAACACAGATCCCTTTTATTCTCACGCAAAAAAAAAGCAAAACAAAGGAAAAACATCCCATATTTCCCCATTTAGCGCCATACAAAATGCATAATCATCCGGAGACGGGGCCGCCCGGATTGACCCACTTTCCTGGAGGTCAAGGCTTAGAATACAACCCTGTTGAACGTTAAGCAAAACCAGTATAAGTAAACCCACCGCGCTGTGACACCCAAACAAAAGGTTTGGGAGAACGGGAACTAGCAGAATGGCGACAGCTCATCTAAAGTTGGACAGATCCCAAATTGTAACTGTCTGTTTTACTTGTCATGCTTTTGTTGTGCATTCTCGTAATACAAATGGCTGAATGTGTTTTGAGAGTGAATTGCTGGGGTTATGAATAGCCGGCCCGTTTTGCGTAGGCATCAGAAGAGGTAGAGAGATAATGAATATAAAGCACCTATTTAAATTGGCAACTATATGTGGACACTGATTATAGCATATGGCTTTCTATTTTTGCTGCTACGCTTTATTTTGAATACTAGATCAAATGAAGAAATGCTTCAGAAGTAAAATGATAGCCAAGTCGCTATATATCAGGATATCGCCATAGCGGAATCGATCTCATATCTTGTTCTAAAACAATGGCGATATTGGCTAGTTTCTATGCAAAGTACGCTTTGACTATACGTTGAGTAAAATGCTACGAGTAGACTGAAGTGTTGGTCGTGAATGTTTAAGGTGAAGGATACGACAGTCGAAGCCTTTTTTAGACATATTCGTGAGGCAGTAGATATTATGAAATCAAAAACAATGCCAGCAACACAGTATTGTGTTTCCTATAATTAATTAATCAAGCAAGATCTCATGATCTCTCACAATACTTTTCAAGATCTCTTAAGAGTTACTATACTAGATGTTAGCAGTATACAAATACTCCCCAAATAAACCAAAAATAGTCGGTCTGCTCTGTTAAACTGTCAGTCCAGTTGATGCCTGATGATTGACACTATTGACTGCTAACTTCACTTAAGAGCAGCCAACCCGTCATACAAACGCTCGTACGTGATTATGGCGTAGGAACACATCTTTCAATGAAAATTTTGAACTAATTGGTATCCTGTGCACTATATCTAGGTTTCTATGAAAGCAGAAAATTAAAATTTGGAGAAATAAATTCAGTATAAGCCTCAAAAAATCCACACATTTTACCTGAACTTTGGCCGTTCAAAATGTACTCATAAATTGAAAAAATAAAGAAAACATGTCCATAGAAACATCGCACATGTAATGGAGATTCTAAATGACACATATTTATTTCACAAACTTTTAAGGCTTTCTCAAAAACATGTATTTCCTTGAACAAGTTTTATTGAATTTCCGCACACTATTTTTCGTTCAATGTTATTGCGTTCTCACTTGCCTGTTAGCATTAACATTGCGCTGGATGAAACAACAAGCTGTTCAATCATGCTCGCGTTGACGATAGACGGTCCGGGAAGGGCCCTCTTAAGTCTACACAGTGAGTTATTACAAGTTTTTATTCAACTTAAATTGTTAGTAAGTTGGTAATGTATGGGTCAAATCTTCGAACTGAATTTTAAAACAGTTATCCCCAACCGATTGTGCCTTTTTGCACACACGCTTGGTTTGGATTACAATGCACATGTAGTTAAGTGACATAATTCTAAATCCAATATGGCTGACTCCCAAAGATAGCGGACCAATATTTTTTTATGCTCACCCATGTTAAGGGTATCAAATGAAAGGGTTAGCTGAGAGGAATATGAAAAAAGTTTTTTTAATTAATAATTTTATTTACAGAAATAGATCGACTGCATCTTCTTCACCACCGACACATATTTCATTCAAGAATGTCAAACAATATTTCAGTACTAGCAATAAAAGACCCCGTTACCTAGTTTCATGTGTCGTGCAACAACGCATTACATTAGTTCATGATAATTGTCATTCTGTGACACGATAACAATGGTTCATTCCACTCAGTCGGTTCTCATTTCTAATTAAAATATTCAAGTAATTAATTGACGAGCTGCCGACCGCGACTTCATTCGCATACAAACTTCAATACCCCATGCATAGAATGAATCCGTAGAATGGATTTAGATTAAGTTTAAGTTGCAATAATAAGAAACACATTTTTGCGCTAGGTTGAATGAATTCTGATAAAGATGTCGCCGCTTCATTCCGCGGCGCCCTTGTAACACAAGGCTGGGACTGCACTCGTAACAGGGTGTTTGAAACTATGTCATGCGTCATAATTAATAAAAATAAAATGAAACAAAAAAAAACTAATGTTCAAAAAAAAATTTTTTTTACTTGAATGATTAGTAGTCATTAGATACATGAAGTGGGCTGTCTTTGTAAGACGACTAAAATGCCACGGTGTATATTTGGAGTCAGCGAATCGAAATCTATTAACTCTCTCTCGGCAACTTTTTATTGATCCTTCAGGAGCTCGGTTTTTCAGTAAGCAAGAATGCAATAACTAAAACTTCATAACAAATTCAATAATCAAAAATACAATTCTCGGAAGCGGCAAAATCGAGTTATTGCATTTTTCGTTAGTGCGTCAGAACTGCTCACGAAACACCCTCAAAATGCAATGTTCTAGTCAGTTTCCTACCTTGCTTCTATTAGAAACCTCATTTCATCATCGTATAAGACTAGAGAAGAATTTCTCACACAGAACGCCTAAGCACGGAAATGTTTATGTAAGAGGCGGATAATTCAAAGATGTGACCATTCGTATTCTTATACCAGCCTAACACAATGGGCACTAGGCCAAGTCCGAGCCCTGGAGTTTTGTCGCTACTTTGCAATGTCAATACAGCTATCCGAACTTTCACAGACAGACTTTTCTGGGTCTGTAATAAATGTGGCCAGGGCCGGTATAAATGCCACTAAAATTCTTGACCGAAAAAGGGATTGTGCTAGCGGTCAGGTATAACTCCATCTCTCTCTTGCAATGGAATCATCATGGCATTAAAATGTCATAATACGGCACCAGTTCTACATTTTTACTAGTTTGACCCAAAATTCAGCAATTTGAAGCTCACAAAAAAAAAGGTTGATAAATACCGCTCAGCATGTTTTTAGTCTTGGCATTTGATACTTCAAGATGGTTATGCATGTTCCCTACCGTTGTTCTATCATTATCTCCAAGACGAAAATAATAACTAAAACATACTTCTAGCAACTTCCATGACTGTATTCATGTATAATTTTCTGCTACTAACACGCCTCTTTGTGTCCCTTCGTCCAGCATACTCACCATGGAATCCTGATATTTCATGAATGTCAAAAAACTGTTCTGAAATAGTGCTAAATAGTGCCCAAAGGAAAAAAATAGTGCTCTTGTACTTGCGAAGTTATAGCCATAGTTCGATGAGTATGCTGGACGAAGGTTTCGCCCAGCATACTCACCTCCGTCCGGAGAATCTGTATACGCTTCAAACATAATTCATACTTCAAAAAATAGTTCCCAAATAGTGCCAAACGGTGCCCAAAAAGAAAAAACAGTGCTCGAATAACTTCGGAGTTATAGGCTTCGTTCAGTGAGTATGCTGGGCGTAGGTTCTACGCCCAGCATACTCACCTCAGTGCGCGAATATCGAACGAGCTATAGGTACAATTTACGTCTCAAAAAATTGTGCTTGAAATAGTGCCCAATATCAGTCCAATTTTTGCTTGACTTTTGACCTAGAAAACCATTAAATTTGATTGTAAACTTCTACATACATTACATTGAGTACAGTCGAATACAATATTATTAACTTTCTTTCTAACAATTTTTGTCTTGTGTAAATTATTAATTGTCTATGTAAGGGAGTATTTACTTTAGAATCGCAATATTATTAATTACACATTATTTTAATAATACTTTATAATAATATGATTAAGCCTTCGCGCGTCGCATGGGACCCCGGTAGCTAGGAACAATGATTTTATATATTTTGTCTAGATCACGGCGCTTGAAGGATTAAGATATCAAATGAAGTAAATCATGCATGAAAAATAAAGTTGCTGTTATTAATGCTTACATTACAACTGACAAAATTATTCAAAATAATCATTTTCCGGATCAAGGACGGTACCACAACGTTTACGGAATTGACCTGTATTCCTCATGTGATAAAGTTCAATATAGTGTGGCAGTAATGGATGCACGTACGGTCAATAGGTATGGGGCTTACGACGCGCGGCGCCCGCGACGCAAATGAATATGTTTATGTTTAAATACTAGATGGCGCTGCCCTAACATCTTACGATTATTAGACAAGACTGATCTGTATTTTGAAGGTGATAAGGGTCCATTTTGTGTCACAAAGCGACGCGCGGCGCCCGCGACGCAAATGAATATGTTTATGTTTAAATACTAGATGGCGCTGCCCTAACATCTTACGATTATTAGACAAGACTGATCTGTATTTTGAAGGTGATAAGGGTCCATTTTGTGTCACAAAGCAATCGAAACGAACAAGCGCTTCTCAGTTTCTTTGTTTGTTTACTTCGTCGCACATCATTATAATAACGCCGGCTTTTGAGTTTGACTACATAGTGGGTTGCAAAACCAAACAATGTGTTGGTGATGTCATTATTTACCTATATAAAATTGTGTATCTAGTACGTAATCAATATAGGAGCTGCACCCAAATCAGTAAGTATATTTCAATTTATAATAGTGGCATTTAACTAAATTGATTTTACACTCATTCATTAATTGCACTGTAAAACTAGGTAGCAAGCGAGTTGTTTTTTACAAAAACACGTTCATTTTTTCGTTGAATATGACACTGTACACTTAAAATTAAGGACATGCTTAAGAAGTTTTAAAAATGGGTACCTACTTAGTTACTTTTTTAAAGGTTTGATGTAGGTAGGTACACACATAATAACGTAATGTAACTTGTTTGTTTATCTAATTGGATCTCAAATACCTATTTATATACCTACTTCTGCGGAGGCCTGGTTTTATCCTCCAATTCTACTGGAAATGAAACACTGTCTTATTTGCTAGGATATAATTTACTTTTCTTCAATTTTTTTATTACAAGCTTGTCCTCGTTACCCGTCAGGATCTGTTCTCGTCTTAAGTTCACGTTAGTTACATTTCAATATCGAAATAGGTAGAATCAGTCAGCGCGAGCGTCGGTAGTAAGTATAAACGTAACTATAGAATTAACACAGATTAAAGTTTCATTCATTTATTATTATTTATAAAATATATAATAATGCATTTAATCGAAAGTTTTTGACATGTGAGAAAATACCATAATTATTTCCAATAACATGAAGTCTACAATTAGAAAGTTTAATATTTTTGTCCAAAAACATGTGTCGACGACTGTACCCCATTTTACGTTAGTATGTAGAAGTTTACATTAAAATTTAATGGTTTTCTAAGTCAAAAGTCAAGCAAAAATTGGACTGATATTGGGCACTATTTCAAGCACAATTTTTTGAGACGTAAATTGTACCTATAGCTCGTTCGATATTCGCGCACTGAGGTGAGTATGCTGGGCGTAGAACCTACGCCCAGCATACTCACTGAACGAAGCCTATAACTCCGAAGTTATTCGAGCACTGTTTTTTCTTTTTGGGCACCGTTTGGCACTATTTGGGAACTATTTTTTGAAGTATGAATTATGTTTGAAGCGTATACAGATTCTCCGGACGGAGGTGAGTATGCTGGGCGAAACCTTCGTCCAGCATACTCATCGAACTATGGCTATAACTTCGCAAGTACAAGAGCACTATTTTTTTCCTTTGGGCACTATTTAGCACTATTTCAGAACAGTTTTTTGACATTCATGAAATATCAGGATTCCATGGTGAGTATGCTGGACGAAGGGACACGCCTCTTTGTCTTCATCGCAAACTGTTTTCATTAAATTAAGATGCTACACGTACTTTCGCAACTTCAGAAGCAACTTAACAAACTTAATATACACTTGAGCACATAGCTTACCCCCGACTACACACATTGGACCCAACAAACGCCAATATTGGCTTAAACAATTGCGCAGCTGTTGCGAACATTGTTTTTCGTTGATCCACACACACTGGCTCCAACTTTTCGTGTAAGGGCCTTATTACACTGCCGATTTGCGAGCGTGTTTCCAGCGAAGCGATTCTTCAACGCGCTCGCTGCGTATGTGATGCAAGTACGCCACGTGTGCGCAACATGTTCGCTACGTGAGTGTACAAGAGAGAGCGAGACAAGTGAGTGTATAATTTTGTGAAAACGCGGAGAACACGTCGCGTAATCGCGGCTAGCTCGCTACGCACCCGTAGAGAGCACGTTCATAAATCGCCTCTCTGGAAACACGCTGGCAAATCGTCAGTCTGATATCGCCCTAAAGCTACAGATTCATAGGTAATAAAACCTAGAGGATGAGACTGTACTCAGTTAAATCCAGCCAGAGTGCCCGTGAGCCCGTAGTTTCGACTGCCAGTTCACAGTCGAGACGCAGCCATTCGGCCGATATCTGGGTCATATTTGCGATTGATTGTTTGCACTGCACGTAGGGCTGGCCGGGTTTTCCCGGATTTGTCCTAGTTTAGAGGGAGTCCGGGGAGCGTCCGGAAGGGGGAAAACTTTTTGTGTCAGGAGAATGCCAATGAATTGGCAGATAAGCAATAAATTAAAGATTATTACAAATTCCTGATGGAAAAGAAATACATTTTAGCAAAAATTGGAAAGTCTGTAAAGACCCAAAATAAGTAAAAAGAACTAAACCAAAAATTCTAATTAAAATTTGATGCCAAAAAGAAGAGTGTTCCTAATTATTCTGTTACCAGATTACTTGCGGTGATCTTGACTCTAGTTATTCTGATGACCTCAGAAAGAGAAGAGTAATTTTATTCAACTATTTAATTTGTTTGTTGTCGTCTTTGTTAACTTTTGTCTAACATTGTGAAATAAAGCGCAAACAGGCGCTTAAATGAATACAAAAATTTGAATGTTTTTGTGTGCAAAAATATATATTTTTAGGGGTGTCCGGGAAAAGACTCAATTTCACCTAAATGACCTTAATATGAGGGTTTTGTAGTCAGCAATTTAGGTGATTGCAGCCCTAACTACACGTCAAGAACGCATCCTGCATACGTACAGGGTTTTTCAATACTGAGCGGGTATGTTTAAATTGAAATAAAAACATTGATTGTTTACAATTCAATTACATCTTCTTTTTTTGAAGGCTTACTTAATTGGCATTATGTTTGGAATACCATATCATTTAAATGACCACCTCCACTTCGTATGGTGGGGTGAATACGAGAGGTTCAATTTTCCATCAATTTTTGACGTGGCACCTCTATCTGATTGATTACGCGTGTGATGTTTCTCTTTAGGTCTTCGACAGTTCTTGGCTTGTTCGTATACATCAGTGTTTTCACATAACCCCACAAAAAAATATCAAGGGGCGTTAAATCACATGATCTTGGAGGTGATGTCTTGTCCCCGAATCTTGAGATCAGGAACCCGTTGAATTTATCTTTCAATAAAATGACAACGCGAAACGTTTGACGAATTTAACTGCCGTATTGATAATACACTTTAACCATTTCAACGCACTGTTCAACTTTATTGGCGAATTTTTCGTTTGTTGCCCGTCGTACTACCAGTATTACTACCAATAGTACCACGGGTAACAAAAAAACCCGTAGTACTACCAAGCAATCCAGTATTTTTTTACCCGTGGTACTACTGGTAGTCCGCATTTCATAATTTACACAAAAACCTAACCTAACCTATTTCACCCAGTTCAAAATGACGAATCCTGTGGACGAATCATACAATAAACTGAATTTTTGACTGATGACTCATCTGTCAAAAATTCGCACCAATAGACAATCTAATATGGCCGCCATCAGCTGTGAAAGATACCTTGTCCCCATAAATGTTGCTTAAAGTTAATTAATGATTATCGACTGCTGAACCATGCATTTTTTGTCGTTTAAACGTCATAACTTTGGACGACGTTTATAACCGATTTTAGCTTTACACTAAGTGATATCCGGTCCTAGATTTAAGCCCCTAAAAGGAGTCTCCTGGGATTTTATTGAAAGACAAGGTCTCGGGGGTTGATACCAAAGACAAAGGGCCATCACTGAAGAGACAATAACGCTTTAAGCTTTTGATCCTCCTTGACGTCATTTGAGAGTATTCGTGAATGGACTAAGATGCTTTGAAGTGTTTAATATCTCTACAGATATTATCACAGGGCTTTCAAAAGGAACTTTAAGATTTTGCAGAGGTATAAGGTTTAAAACCTTGGTAACACTAGACATACTAAATCATGTTGCGAGGCTCGTAACTTAAGACCACCTTTTGCGACCTATGGGTGTTGTACGAGGTCACTATCAGGTCAATATGTAACAGAAAGCCTGTCCTAACATCGCCAAAACAAAGAGGTCTGCTGGAGGCAGGAGTACCTAGAAACAAGCCGTGTGCCCGTGTCGTGGTTTATAGTATTTATTTATTTTTTACAGATTTTTCGTGATTATTTCAATAAATTTAAATCAAGTTACTAATTTTTTTTTTCAGCCAAGTATATATATATCGTTGTATTTTATAATTATTTTTAACATTTACTTTATAGTAAATACAAATATTTAGCAAATAGAAAATAATTATCAATTTGTAAATAATTTATGAGTAAATACTAAAAAAATATTGCATATATACTTATAAATATCAAAGATGTAGTGCTTAGATGTAGCTAAAAAAAATTGTACATTGATTTAAATTTAACAAAACAATCAAGAAAACCTCTAGAAATGCGACGTTATTTGCATGTGATGGCCTGATGACACATGTATTCCACAGTTATAAACAAAAAAAAAAAAAAAAGTCATTTAGAAATTACAGCCAAATTATTAAAGCAAGGAGTAATTGTTTTTAAATAGAATAAAAAAAATATTTTATTGTGAGACATACGGATTTTTTTTTTTTATTAAATTGTGTGATAACTGAATATACGATGTTTCGACCCCTTAACGTTGGACAACTATTTACCTACGCCACACCCTGTATGAGGCCAAATCTTCGATGCTCAAGATCGAAATGTTACGTATTGTCAAACAACTTGAACAGGCTAGGATAATAGTAAATAGATTTGTCTGGATGTACAGAAATACCGTAGAGTCACATTTTAGTTTTCTTGTGGGAAAGTAAACTGGATATCAGATAACGAGATTCCCAGATATTGAATATCAAGTCGAAGCAATCAGTTGAGCGTGGAGGCGAATAAATAGATAAACATTATCGCTTTCTTTGCCGTGTAAGTATAGAAAACTGACGATAGACGAAAGATCGTCGGTCAGTAGGGCAATATAGATAAGAGATAGAAAACACGTGTGTGTAAGATAGCATTGCACATTCCTGAAATGTAGATACAACAAACTTCAAAACCGCTGGCTTACACCTTATCGAAAATATTTGGTATTGTTCCAAAAGGTGATTTAAAGTTCTGTTTTGATTTCCAAAGCCAAAAAGGTAAAAGGAACCGAATGCTTTTCGATATTTTGGAATTCTTGTAGTTTTGGCATTCCGTATTCAGCAATCACAATATAGAGTTATTCCAGAATAAATTTTGCCTTCTTTTAGACTTTTCGCATTCTTCAACGTATCAGAATGCTTTATTGCCATTGATGTATTAAAAGCGGTAGATACGGGACTTGCGCCTGGTCCTATCAAACTAAGTGATGGTCCGTAGTTGGCACTCAGTCGCGCACGGGATATCGTTGATCAAACAGCTCCTTGTTGAAAGTTATAATAATATTTAATGTTTGCTTCGCCATGTTTGTGCTACCACATGCAATATCATTCATAATCGTAAACATTCGGCCATTATTCGGCAGCTAACGAGATTTCGCTCGCAAGACAGCGCCGTCTCCTATCTCTGTTCTTGTCTACGTCTCCTGCGGCGACTAAGGGCGTGAGGGCGCACAGACTACCTCTCCCTCACGCGTTCCGCCTCCTCCTTCGCGAGTATTACTGCTTCGCAGAAGGAGGTTCGCGGGTTACACTGACGCTTTCGCCTTAAACCCTTAATCTGAAGTCTGTACACTAAAAGGGCTCTCTGAGTACTCCTCACTCAAGGGCAAAGGGCTCTAATTTTCCGATTGGACGATATTTGAGGAATCTAATTAACACCATGTCATATAACGGGATTAGGTCGGCACGTGCCGTGGGTTGTGTTGCGTGATATAATACGCGTTTATTGCATATCCCCATATTAACGACCGTAGGCAAGGTTACGGTTTGTTTGATACAATGTCTCGGTTATTATGGGGGATATAATAAAGATTACTCAAAAGGTCATGACTATGATTAAGGCTTACAAGAGTTTTCGAGAATAATTTTAAAGGGAGTCTATTCGACTCCACAAGTAAATTGTTGGAGTTTATCCCGACGAACGGTAGTGAAAAGATTTTCTGCTACACTCAGGCGCTTTCCGGCCCCTTTTACAGGTTTCATATTCCTCAAAGAAACTGTCGGGGTGCCCATTAAAAAGCGCACGGCTTTTCCAGTCAGGATATTGCTAGTTCCTGAAAATATACAGAGTTTTGACGTACATTTAACCCCGTGTGCCTTTTGGAATTTACTTTGACGTAAATGCAGTTTAGCTGCGCATTTTATAAGAATTTTATTATTATTTACAGTTTTGGAAATCATACGTAAAATGCTTCTTCAGAGTAGAAATTGTGAACCTATTTGCCCGAAAAAAATACTAAGAGAAGTATATGTATCATTCTCATTCGAAAATGTACGAATTAAGCGATGTAGCGACCCCTAATGGAAGAGCGAAGTTGTAAGAACAAATTGGAAAAATTGGATTAATCCATTGTCTTTAGCAAATTTGGGATTCGAAGAAAATGTAGCCTAAACATTGCTGATAATGAGGATATTTCTAATGTTATTTAGCAACGTTACATTAGTTTCGGGCTTGGGCTTTAAATGAGTTACTTATAGCCCAAGAACATCTAATCATGCCTAAACAGATCATCGTTAACTTTATCTAATGATTGTCGATATTTAGACGAAAATATTGAGACCAACATTAGTCCACAATATCATTATGACCTCTTAAATTCGCCACTGCCAACATTAAAGTCTCGTAATCACGTGTAGGTGTTTACATTTACAGTCAAATTGCGTCTATTTCGTAAACCAACAAAGACATATGGTCAGTAACAAATCGTTGGAACGCATTAGTACAGAAACAGCAGAACGTATCAGTATGCGTGAAGAACGTTAAATCCAACGAGGCGAATTTTTAAGAGTACCTATTACTATATTTCATGAATATCACATATTTTATTTGGTCCTAAGTAGAAAGTTAGTCGGTTTTTTATTTTATTTATTTTAGTGAGTGTCATTCTGAATGTCGACAGTAAATTATTTCGACACGGTCTTAATTTCGAAAAACAATAGTTCGACTACTATAGTTCATTGCTTCGACAGAACATATATTCGACAAGCTTTAGTCCGACAGAAAATACTTTGACCACTCACACCTTCGAAGAACACTACTTCGACAGAAGCCTTCTTTGAAATGCACTTGTTCGGCAGATCTCTATTTCGACGGAACATACCTTTGACATAATACTGCTCTGAAATGTGGCAATAATAATTGAGTTTCGCTTTATGGTTTTAGGTACAAAATAAAAACAAATAATAATCAATATTTAGTTTTTAATTATAACCAGTAACTTGTAGTTATATTTTTGAACGGCCTATGCACCGATACCCCACACTGGGATAGCTGCGGACAGCTTAGCTCAGAGACCATTAGTACTAGAAAAGTGTGAGTTTTCGAAGTATTTTCTGTCGGCCTAATGCTTGTCGAATATAATGTTCTGTCGAAGCAATGAGTAGTCGAACTATTGTTTTTCGAAATTAAGACCGTGTCGAAATAATTAGCTTGTCGAAATTCAGAATGACACTGTATATGGGGAGATATTTTACTATTGAGGAGCTCGTGGCTAAGAAATAACAGCTGCAAGGGTCGATCCATCAGGTTAAGCTACGCTTGCCGGGGTTGATCCGTGGATGGGTGACCGTCTTTACATACCGAGGCTCCTCCGTGCCTTGGAAAGCACGTTAAGCCGTTGGTGGCCCGGCTGTTATTCGTGGATCATTGAAAGTCGTTACGGGTCGACAGAAGCTCGAAAGTCTGACAACCAGTCTTACCAAGAAAGAAATTAAAGAAAGAAAGAGCCGATCCCATCAAGGCTAAGCAGATTGATTCTTCTCGTGGCTTCTTTTCGTGTCGACGGTACTTTGATGTGACGTCTTTATATTGTTTGAGCCAAGGTTCAAGGGTTTGTTAGGTGGCCAAGTTGATTGCAGCATCAGTGGCAATCTTTAGGTCATCAAAGATGCAAGTGAACGGGCACTTAGGACACTCGAGCAAGTCTGATCAGAATTCAGGATAGAAAAGCGTGGGAAGGATTTCAGTAGTGGACAATTCTTCAACGACTGCGAATCTGAATTCGTGAGTGATATCTAATGGCGTTAGCACGCTACCATTCATCAACTTATCATGACTCAAAGGACAAGAAATTCCCTCTGGAGATCAGGATGGCAACAAACCGATTATCATTTAAAGTGAAAGTTCGCGAGCACATTCGTAAGAAGCTGGCAGTATCATCACAACGTTAATGTTTTCCCATTGTTTGTCTTATTTGTTTGAGTATATTCGTGTATTTATGTATGTTTATTTGTGCTTGTATATATATAGAAATTGGAAATTTGGTATATATATATTATATTTATAGTTTGTAAGTATCTATAAAGATCACATGATATTCTTCATGATATTGATCATAAGATTTTTCGTAATTGCACCTACCACTGTTTGTCTCTGCATCACCCAAAGGTTGACTGGTAGAAAATGCCTATGGCATTAAGTCCGCCTCTGTACATTTATGTGCTTGAAGTATTAAATAAATAAATAAATAAATAAGAAATTGCAAAATTAAACATCGTTTCCGACCGTGTCAAAAAATTATTAGAGGTAGCAGATTGTCAATGGTAGAAAGGCTATTTTTTTATCAGATTTTCATCAACTTTAATTTCATTTTGTACTTACCGATGTTAACCAATGGTAGAAAGGACATTTTTTATCAGATTTTCATCAATTATAATTTGATTTTGTACTTACGAGTACCGATGTTAGCCAATGATAAAAAGGCCATTTTGTGATCAGAATTTCATAAAAATTAATTTCATTTTGTGTTTACCGATGTTACCAATTTTATCCATTTAATTTTATAAAATACTAGCTTTTGCCCGCGGCTCCGCCCGCGTGGATGTCGGTTATCGCGTAAAAAAGTAGCCTATGTCCTTCTCCATATCCCAGGCTATATATCTGCCAAATTTCATGACGATCGGTTCAGCGGTTTAGGCGTGAAAACGTAACACATACAGACCGACAGACAGACAGAGTTACTTTCACATTTATAATATTAGTATGGAAGTATGGATTAGCGCTTATTGTGGAGTAAGTTAGCTTATTTTTCTTTTTTACTGTATTATGCATTTGGAGTTTACCTATAAGTAATTTTTATACTGTAATTTGACGTTTAAGAATGTACCCCGTGTAAGCAATTGCGGGTAAACCTAATGATAACATATATTTTATTTTTTTATTATAGTCCCGGAAAATTCCCAAGCTAAATACCTAGGAGAGAAAGAATACCAAAAATACCAATAATAACGCGTTTATCTTCATGAATTTCATTTGTTGCTCATTTACTAATCTTTTATAGTCGTACTTAAACTGAAATCTGGCAGAAATTGATCATTATGTAGAATCCATTACGGACACAGTACTCGTATAGCCAAATATAGTTTTTCCAGCTATGGTCCGTCCGTGCAATGGACAATAATCAAAAGCGTTTCTAATTAGTTCACGTGAATTATGAGAAGACAGATATTCTGTATATGGGAGACAATGGCCCTGATGTATGCCGCTTTGGGATTTAAGTGATGTGCGTTGAAATTGGACTGAATATCTAATTCTTCTTCTGTCGGTTCGACAAAAGCTATACGTCAAGAATTCAATCCCGTGGTTCAATCAATCTGCCTAGCTTTCTCCAACTATGTCGGGATTTAATTCAGTATTTTACATGGACCGACTGCCTTTCTGTACTCCACAACTGAGTTACTGGGTAACACGATAACCCTTGGTAAGACTGGTTGTCAGACTTTTTGGGCTTCTGACTACCCGTAACGACTGTCAAAGATCTACGAATGATAGCCGTGACCAACGGTATATTTTCCGGTATATTAGACTTCAATTAGGAAGTAAATTCAGGTAATGTGACGTTATGACCAGTTCTTTTCAAAATAAATATTACACGTAAAGACGATCATAAAATCCGACTACAGACGTTTAACCCCTCAAAAGGTCCTTTAATACGTGACGAAGGTCACAGGTTTTTATTTTTATTTGGTCCTGGGCGAGTATTATTGAATTCTAGTGTTCTCGGGGTATCGTTGACTATGCTAGTTCAGCGTGAAAGGTATAAACTTTTGCAGCCCCCCTGGCTGAAATGGTTTCTAGCTGACATATATATTTGTGTAGTTTTTATTTGACATGTTAGTTTGGTTGCATTAATTGCCACACCCGCGGGAACAGCGAATAGTTTATTATTCTTTGAATAGCAAGTTTTCTAAAGTCTTTGTAACTTAGGCTTTCCAAAAGGCCTTGTTTTAGAGCTCTCCTTAAATATATTCCACAATGTTTGTTTCTGTTGTAAAAAGAAAATATAATTTATAAATCTCAAGTCATTAAAAAAAAAGTATTGTACAATATAGTGGCGCCCAACTGGGACTCGTTAAAGAACCAGCTAAACGACATCATAATTCTACCCAATTATAAAGTAAATATTATTTAACAGTTCTTGTTAGCAGTAAAACAAAATGTCGCTACCATTTTATAGACAGCACGAAATTTCGACAACATTCGGCGAATCACTAAAGTTTATAATGTCGCATTACGTAATCCGTACATTAAAATCAAGCGCAACAAGTAAACGGATGCTACAAGTCTCATACATACCTACACAGCAAAAACCGAACCAGCTACATTTTTGTACGACACCACTAATTCAATTAACTGTCGAACACAAAAAGACACCATCACATCAGAAATTAAACATAACAAATAAAATAAAAAGTCGAACGTAAGAAACTGGAATCAATAAACGAAACTTAGGGGACAACTAGTCGTTTAATACTTTCAAAGAACATTTTAGGGCATCAGTTTGAAGTGAAATAATTTTTTAAACAATATTTGAGGGGCTCGCGTGCGAAATTCGCGAAAACCGTGTATTATTTTGACAGGCCCAGCTTGCTAGGGAGCAGCCTTGCCTTTGTACGGGCGAGGGCGAGGGCGCACGCGCGGCATCGATCCCTCTGAAGCCTTCCAGTGAGGCACGGAATACATAACTACTTAGATACTTCACTCCCCAAATTCGTCACGCAACGTACTCACACAAACGCAACGTTATTCTACATATAATTCTGAGTTGACGTCACAAAAACTCCGAGGGGGTCCCTTGATTCCCCGTTAAATTCTTTGCGAAAAAAAATTGCGTATGTGTGCGTAGAACAGTCGAAGTATCATAGAAGTCATTTGTTTGAACAAAAGGTTATATCTGACCGAGGCTAAAGTATTCAACACCTTCAGTGGATTGAGGGGAGTCTACGAGACTGGTATGCGCTGGTATCAATCCGCCGAATAAAATTACATTCTTATTCGGCGGATTGATAAAACTGTCGAGATTGAGGGGACAGGTTCTGAAGATTACTGTATTATTGGTTTCTAGAGGCACTATTACAAGGTCATTCATAGGTCTGTAATCAGGATCCTAGAAAGAAATGGGAGAGGTATATTCTTTCTGCGGTTCTATTTGGGAGTCTTATTTGTGAGGGAACTATCCAGACTTTAGATATGAAGTCAATTATTATTAATTCTCGAACTAAGCGCGAAGTAAAACTAACTAGCTTTGTGTACAGGTCTGCCCATATACCTATTTAGTGAATAGAAGGTTTCCTACGCCAGTTCTTCCAAGGTGCTATGAGCAACGCTATGAAGTGGTGAAGATTGGACGTTTTGGGGTGGTCTATTGTAACATTTTCCGATGAAAAAGTGCCGATTGGCAGCATACTTTGAATAAGTAAATGATTCAAGGGCTAAATTCTAAAACTTTAATAATTCCCGCGCATGGAAGCCTAAGTAGCTGCTACAAAGATACAAGAAAATCATGCAACAACGTGAGATTTTAACAGTAACATAGTTATACTTACGAAACAGTCTCTATTGTAAAGTATGTACTACCAGAATGGGATTCTCTAAATACCTCATTTATTTTACTACAATCGCGACACAGCTATCAGTGAACCACACGCGATTGTGAACTCAAAATGCTATGAAATAATGGTTTTAATTGTTTGGATACGTAAAAGGTAATTAGTTTAGGACGTGTATGGATGCCGTTAGACAATGCATAGCTAGTTGATAATGACAAGTTATAATTGTTTAAAGTTGGTAGATATATTCTTATACCGTCGTTTGTATTGCAAGTGTCTAGTTCACACAGATATGGGTTGCAGTTAGTTCTAAATTAGCTGCATAATGTTTGAGAATTTGTTTTTTGTGAAGTCATGTTCCACATACTGCCTCGTTGGTCTAGTAGTCGCAAGTGCACCAACTGAGAGTAGGGTCCTGCGTATGATCACTGGGCTAGGTAATGCCTACTGCAGTTTTTCTGCTAAAGAAATTCTCAGTCCCAAGATCCCTAGATTTATGCCGAATTATTGGCAATAGGCTCCATTTATGAGTGTCCTATATGGGTGTAAGGTGGGTGTGAGCTCCTCCTCAGAGTAGCCATGCGGGACATACAGTCGTGACTTTTTGTATAGATTATTAATATTTCTCAACTTGTAAATTGATTAGTAGATCCTTGATCAATAACTTATTTTCTACAGTGATTGATTTGTGGGATTAATAAAATAAAATGATCTTACCTGAAGAAAATATATTCTCCAAAGGTTGTAAATTCATTGTAGCTGCGGTGGCTTCCATGCTGAAACATGAGAATGAAGTATTAAAAAATATATTTGAAAACGCAAAAAAAAAAAAATCTGCACTAAAAGTAAAAAAGGAAAAACAGAAAATGCTACGGCAGTTATTTTTGCGATTCAATATGACCATGCCACACAAAAAAAATGTAATAAGATAAAAATACTCAGTCTAATACTACAATACAATAGTTAATAATCAGAACAAATTGTTTTATGGTTACAACTTACTTTTGAATTGTTTTCTCATAATAAATAAAACAGACATAGAACCCGAGGTTCCCACAAGATTTCAAACAACCGTTAAGAATTTATAATACAGGCAGCAGATTAACAAGTGGAATCAAATTTAGAAAGCAGTAGTCAAATTATTATCATAATGAACCATGGCAACGGGCAAGTATTATTGTGCAAGTATTATTGTGCAAGTTTTGGATGTAGTATGTGCCCGGTTGATGATAATAGGCTCTTTTACATGGGACTTAAACATAATTGGCGATATGTGGGTGTACAATCTGTGTACCTCTGCATAACCCCCTGGGGAATACAGGTGTGAAGTTATGTCATGTTTCGTTAAAGCAGGTGAAGTTTGGATTTATGGCCAGTTTATGGCAATGGGCTTGCCACTTAATATGTGGGTCTTCAATACAACTGGCAAGATCTCAGAGGTCTCTGTCTACCTTTGGGGAATAAAGATGTGACTTATTTTGACATATTTGGTTAGTAGGACTTGCGGCAAGTCAACTTGCAGTAATTGTTTACGCAGTGCAAGTTAGTTACATCAGTTTGTGCAACACCACTTTCTAGAACATTTAAGGCTCAAATTGTATAGTCAACGTCAAATAATTTATTTTAACAGGCACTATGTACTTTTCTATTTTCTTCAAAATTTTGGTGTCCAATCAAAGTTTAGAAGAAAATAGATTAGATTCTAGTTGTCCCTTCCAAAAGGAAGTTTCTTATGGAGAAAAATGGGCAAGAAACTCCACAGTTACCCTTTTAAAAATATATAAGTAGTTGAAAATGGATCTATACCCAAAGTCTCTAATTCAGATAATTTATGTAAACAAAGTAATGTCAAGAAATGTCATAGTCAAAATGACAGGACAGTGGTGCAAAACATTTTATCATATTTTTTTTTTTTGTAAATTATCATCTATGAAATTAAAGTGAATTAATTATAAGAACTAAGCAAACAAAATACCGTTGCCAAACAATGTTTTATGTAGTGTGTCGGAGACACGGCCTATTATCATCATAATTGGCCCGTTTAAGTCCACTGCCAGACGTAGGCCTCCCAAATATTATATTATATTTTTTGATATGTGATCCCCTTTGTTTACATAAATTATATGAATTTGAGACTTTGGGTTATAGCTGGTTTACTGAATAAACAGTCATCAATGACTTTACCGTTATCACCATACTTTGGAAATTACATTCTATAAAAAAATAATATCAAAAAGAACAATTAAAAGCTGTCTGGAACTATCTCGTAAGTTGATATTGTCAACATAATTATTCATATTTTGTATTAAATTTCTCAGCTGTTTTCTAAAATTGTTTTTTTATATTCTTCTTCAGTAAAATAATATTTTGAGTAGGTTGGAAAATGCAGTGGCGGATTTACAAATTTTCCAAGTATAGGCTGTAAAATTTTTGCCTTTACAATTTTCAGCTTCTAAATTATTTTTTGAATCCAACAATTTGGTTGAATTGCACAAGAAAAAGTTTTTGGGTATAGTCTGAGCTAAGCAAAGCTCAATCATGAGTTTATGTAACATTTTGCAGAAATTGAATAATGACAAAAAATTTAACTATTCATGGAAATTTTTATCGAACAGCAAGGAATGTGGGATGCAAGCACTAGTGTGTCGAGCTCGAAATTAAAAAGGAAGGGAAGAGAAGAGGGAAAAGTCATTCAAAAGATGTCTTGTATACAGACATCTTTCTGCGAGACATCAGATAACCGTCTTACAGAAATCAAAACAAAAAATTGGTCACCATATTTGCCACCCCTAGGCTCAAGCCTACTCAGCCTACTGGTAAATATGCCACTGGGAAAATGCCAGAGATAAACAAGCACGTATGTTTCATGTGCTCAAATAGAGAACCTCCTCCTTTTAACCTGACCGTGTTTAGCTCAAAAGTAATGTAATGTTCTATTAAAATTCCTTTCAATCTGCTGAAATTAATGCTTGCAGCTGATTATCACCAAAATTATCAAACTTCTTCAAAGATACCAAGAGTTTATGTTATGATCTTCTAAGTTACATTTTTACGCAACAGGTGTTGGACATTCATTTTTGACACAAGATTCTTATGCACTTACTTTTAATAATGGCAAACAAAGCAATGAACTATTTTTAACATTGTACTGATTGAAAAGGTTATTGCTTGATTGACAATCATGACATTTTGGATAAAAAGTGCATAGAAAAATTCCACCAATATTTTTAACTTCCAAGTTTTGATTTAAATCAAAAGTTTGATCATGAAATCGCAGTATATCTAGATCGTGGATTAATAATGAGGAGTGTTTATTTCGAGTGTGTTTTGAAGGAATGACACGTTAGAACACTTACCAAATATTAAATTCAATGGTTAATCAGAGTTAAACACTAAAATAACACACATTTCACCAATATTAAGCGACTTCTTACGCAAGTCACACTTATTAGCGTTTTTCCCAGCGTATACCCGGAAAGATTGAACAATGGGATCTGAATTTTATGCCAAAACACTTTCACATTGGACCCACTACAACCAGTAGGTAGTAGCCACCTACATGAAACAATACAGTTATACAGCCTTCAAACATCACAAAAACAAACTTCACATTGATTACACACCATTTATTCACTTTACTAAGATAAATAGTTGCCTCAAAACACAAGATTACATGCACAAAGTAACTTTTGGATTATCGTAAAAACTTTAAAACTTTAGCCGTGTCGACAACTAAACTCTTGAATTTTTGACTGATAGACAGAGATAGCACGATATGCAACGCAAGCCGGCTGACTCCGGCTGAGTTGTTTCGACACGCTAAACAAGCACAGTGTCATCTAATATGTACTGTATAAAAACCTAAGGAAATCAAATACCTTACGCTGTTCAGATAAAGTTCATAATTGCTCGTTTTGTAACTTTAAGTTATCTGTAACCGTAGCTGGAAAACAAGTCAAGGCTGATGCCAGTATCCATAAAGTTTCCCCTTTTATTGGAAAAATTAAATACGTATGGTGGTTATAAATGTCATGTCATTGTTGTGAGAAATCAAACCTTTTATTCATAGACGTAACCTAAAGTGCAGAATGTACAGATGTATTAGTTTAAAATTTTCTCTTCTTTATTGGTAGGTAACACCTTTTTTTTTTCAATTAACTCCTATCTTCTTTTTTCTACTTTAACTATTGAAAAATGTAAAAACAGAAATTAAATGATAAATTTAATTAACTTTGATTAACGCACTATCTTACAACCTAGGGTAAATTTCGTGCATGACCACGACAATGACAGACCAACATTTTGATTAAGATCGCTAGACTTTAACCGTTTTATTCATAAATAGCTTTTGTCCGCAGCTCCGCCCGCATGGTTATCGGTTATCGCGTAAAAAAGTAGCCTATATCCTTCTCCATAGCCCACGCTATATCTCTGCCAAATTTCATGACGATCGGTTCAGCGGTTTAGGCGTGAAAACATGACAGACAGACAGAGTTACATTCACATTTAAAATATTATAGTACCTACTAGCTTTTGCCTGCGGCTCCGCCCACGTAGATGTCGGTTAATGCGTAAAAAAGTAGCCTATGTCCGTTTCCATATCCCAGGATAAATCTCTGCCAAATTTCATGACGATCGGTTCAGCGGTTTAGGCGTGAAAACGTAACATACAGACAGACAGACAGAGTTACTTTCACATTTATAATAGTAGTATGGAAGTATGGATGGATAAAGCCATTCGCATAACCTTTTAAGAGCGAATGGCTGTATTATGAATAAAACGGTTAGTATCTTTCTCTTTTATAAAATAAATTAGTATTATGCTTTATGAATAGAGCGCTTTCGTATAAAAATATAAACATGGGAAGGTCATAATTTTATAAAATCGATAAGAAAAAGGTTTGGATGGTTCTTTCGGTTTAATAATAAACTAATGAATACCAAGAGCCAGTCGGTTGAGTTTCCCCAGAACATAATGCCGTATCTTAATGTCGAGGCAACATACCCATGATACGCTATTATCAAGGTGGCTCTGTTTGTACGGTGGCCAGCACATCAAGTTACCACAAACTGTCAAATCTCGTTAGATTTTGAGCTTAGTCATCAACATTTTGAAGTTTCAAATCGTTTGGAGAAATTTGTCAGTTTCGTGTAGCTTGATGTGCTGGCCACTGTACCTAATATATTTTAATATAAAGTCCATTTATGTCAACTTGCTCAGTTGTTTACAACTATTTTTGATACAATACACTGCTAATTAAAAATGTTTCCGTACAATTGATGCAAATACAGTAGAATAAAACTGCATTATTTTAATCGAATAAAATAATAAAATAAATATAATAGATAGGAATTTACTAAATAGATGGTTGCAACACTGATGCTGAAGTATCGCGTTTAGTTATTGCTCTCGCTTAAGTTACTGCGATCTTGAGGAGGCGTAAATCGATGATGGTTCTGTTACTAAAACTAACTTCTAATTAAAAGTTTGAATATAAGTTGAGTTCTATGTTGAGTTTCATTCCATTTCTTAGTAAAGTAGAAAGTTATCGATATCATTATTTTATTTACTAAATAAACGTTTCGTTTTTTTTTAAAGAAACTTTGAAACAAAGGCTTTTGAGACCACTTTGTTTTGATTTGTTGTAGAATCGTTTATATTCGCGGCAAATAAAATAACCAAAACCAAATTGGTGGCAGCAGAACACTTATGGTTCTGCTGCCACCAATTTGGTTTAACGTCATTTTGATAATAGTCTTACAAAGCTCACAGCCGTTCTGATGTTTACTACAGAACTCATAGTCAGATTCGTTCGAGAAGGTTTCGTTGCCAAAAATACACATATACAGCTGCTGCCATTCATCTAACGAAAGTTAACCAGGGCCTCAAGTCTGCTATTACAATAGTGTCAGAATGGTCTCGCCATTGTGAGTTTTTGACAGATTTGCCATACAAACACTGTCAAATACTCACAATGGCGAGACCATTCTGACACTATTGTAATAGCAGACTTGAGGCCCAGGCTTGGTGACCAAATTCCTACGACCAAAGCCTAATTTCTATTTTACTTTCTGCTGGTATTTCCAAATCACCTAATTACGAGTTAAGGCTCCTACAAACAGGCGTGAAACGCGACGCGACACAAAGGCACCGCGTGTCGAGCGACGATAGCGGTGCCTTTCTGTCGCGTCACGTGTCGCGCCTGTTTGTAGGAGCCTTAACTCGTGATAACAAAAAGGATATTATATACCTACTGGCTATCTTCTCAAGTCTAAGTAGTAGGTAGATTTTTTTTTTCTCCTGCTTACTAAGTAGGTACGGGAAAAAGGTGTAGGTAACTAATATTATGTATTATGCTATATTCTAAGGGCCCTGCCTACTCTGGAGCGATAAGAGATGTCTGGTGTACTTACCGTACTGGGAGTACTTAGTGGGTGAGGAGTAGGTAACTTTTATCGGTCCAGTAAGGCTGAAATGACTCAATATCTCCTACCTCCACACGGGCGTGGTCTAGATTACGGGCGGTAAGCGTAGAAAAACTCTCTCTCTTTCTCTAATGTAGGGAAAAACGAAAAAAATAAATGTATGAACACTTTATACAAATTCAATTTATTGATTCCATTTATAAAAGGTAGTGACTGATTTCATGTTGCTTTACAAAATATTGTTATCTTAAAACCTACTTATAATTAACTGTATAATACCTTTGGTTAATTAGGTAACTTAACTAGCTATAAAATAACGCTCAAGTACACTTCTTACACTGATTCAGAATCTTTAATAAACTCTTAAAAAAATATACTATTTTTCTGAATACAAATCTTAAAATAATGTCTCTAATGGAATTACTTAATTGCTAATGTTTTAGCATAACATTTAATTCTTTTGGCTGTCTTCATAAGCAAAAGTCCAAAGGATAATCGGTGAAAATATGACGATTACAATAACATTTAATTCTTGCTTATAAAGACAGTTCACAATCTATGTACCTAATTATTACCCTCCTTTTGGAATTCGCTGCAGTCGGGTAAAAATAATTCGTAATTTAGTTGCCTACAAAGCTACATCCTTATATTTAGTCAAATCATCCGACTCATTGCCTACAGAAGTATGACTGTTTCGTAAACCATAGAAAACTCTTTCTCTTGACCCACTAAAATGATACGGTTCATGTCTGAGCAGATTTACCCCATAGGCCGCATCCTCCCTTTTATACTCAGGGTAAAATCTCGGGTCGTAATCTGGAGGGTAAACTCTCGGATCGTAAGGGTAAGAGGAGCGGTAGTAAGGGTAAGCCATTTCACTTTTGCAGTCCATTCTGTCTTCGTATTCGTATCCTTTTGGTGGGTATTCATCTGTTTGGAAGGCACCGACGATGGAGTGTCTTCGTTTGTAAGGGTTATCGTAAGGCCCTGATCTAGGTCCTACCCAGGTGCCGTACATTTGTGGAGACTGGTAGGACTTAGGGTAGCCTCTAAGGCTGGCCGCGTATTGCCTGTCGGCCAGGTGCTGCCAGTACGCTGGTGGGGGCTGAGGTAGCATGTGCGGTGGGTAGCCCATATTCATGGATTGGCGGCTCGCGAGGTGACGCCGGAGATCCGGCATGGAGCCGGATTTACCTGGAGAAGCAAATTATTATTGAAACATTGAAAAGTGAAGATTCATGTAAGTTGCAGAAGCGCAAAGGTAATGCGAGGATCTGAATGATCTTCTTCTTTTAAAATATATGTATAGGGTTACTGTTAAAACTTTTGTTCTATGAATTAAAAAAAACATAATTAATTTACCAAAAACAAACCTTAATTCAAGATTTCGTTGTTCTATACTATACATTTAGAGCGTTGAATTTAAATATTTTCATTTTTGTATGAAAGTCTGATAAATCTGCAGAATTATTAAAAGTCATAGAACAATGATATTAGTAATATTTATAGTCCTAGAGAGGTTGTTAGTGTTTTACCAAACGATTGGTCCGTGAGATTTGTTTTTGCCCCAGTTTCCTAAGCTAACTTTCAGTACTTACTTCGTTGTTGGCATTTAGTTGGGCCACTTACCTCTGTAAGTGGCCCAACTAAATGCCACCAAAAAATGCTAATATGAATATTTATAAACGCTGCTTAAAGTTAAGTAATGATTAGCGACTGTTTAACCATACATTTTTGACGTTTGAATGTCACTTGTGGATTACGCGTAATAGTACTACCAGCACTGCTCATTGGCGTAACTAACGCTATTTTCGGACGGGGGGCTGGCGGGGGACTGGCTCCTGTGATGCGATGGCCGATGATGCCGAGTCGACGCCCAATATTATTTCGAAAAATATTTAACCCATGTTACATGTTTTTCGAAATGTTTGGAAGATGTTTTATCGTATTTAGCGAACAGTTGGTCATGTCTAAAAAAGTTTTCTTTATTTTTTGATTCAGCATTTGCACGGTGGCCTCTTAAAGGCAATCCTTGGCGTACCAGATACAGTATGTCTAGAATTTTCTACTAAAACTATTTTATTACTCGGTTGTAGATTATTTATTTGATTGAACTTGTTTTTGTGTGAAGTTCTTTAAGTATTCAGCCTAGAATTTCGAATTGGTAACCAAATATCTTGGGGTGGGCAACAGGTCATTCTGCTAGGCATGCCCTCCCCCCTATACGTCTATTGGCTTAGCTTAGCAAACCAAATACCCATAATAATCTGCAATATTCAGTTCCGCATTACCGTTGTCTTGCAGGAAGCCGTCGTTGGTGAAAGCGTTCGGCGCGTCGGGCACAAAGTGACTCGCATCGAACTCGCTCCCGCTCACCGCTCCGCCTGCGCTGTAACCAGCTTTCCTGGAAAAGTATGAGGAAGTGTAAGATGGTTTTCCTGAGGAATTTACGCTCGGTGTTGGTTTTTATGGCTTGTTGTGTAAGGAGAGCTGTGCATACAGACATATAGTATACGTAATAAAGAACGTGATGAGTTGGTAGATTAAGGCCTGTGTTCATCAACGTTCAAACCACCGGTTAGGTATTTAAACAGTTGGTTTATGTCAAATTACCTATGAAATTTTGAGTAAACAACTGATTAAATATCTAAAAAGTTGATTTAAATGTTGGTGAACATAGGCCTTAGTTATATAATGATGTTACTGATCCAGCAGTTATATCAATATGCAGTCTTGATACGCCCGTAATACCTATGAAGACCCAAATCTCGCTAGGAAATTCCTGCATCCACAGTCCACTTTCAATAGTCTTTGTTACATACACCCTAGTAGCATTTTTGTTGGCGTTTGGTTGGGCCACATACCTTTGAAGTTGGCCCAACTAAATGCCAACGGTAAATGCTACTAGGGCAGAGCCTAATTTAACCTTCGACACTTGCCGAATTTGAAATTGTAGACAGACAAGTTTTCTTCGTTTAATGTTTGATTGAATCAGGAGAAAATCATGTCCTAGTGAGCAGTGGCGTAGCTTGTCTTAAAAGGGCCTTGTATCGAAAAGTAAAAAGGGTCCCCTTGTCGGGGCCTTTTTACCCGACTGCGGCGAAACTCCAAAGGAAGGGATTTTTGTTTACAGCGTGTTACGGAAAGGGTATATCCATACAAACGGGGTGAAGAGTGTATCTGGTTCAGAATCTCTGTACACAATTTCAAGCTCAAAAGCACTAACTAGAAAATGCTTAATATTTTTTTTATTTCGATAGTTTATTAAATTTAAATCATAACAAACGTGTTACCGCCGTTTCTTTGTGTGTAGTTTATTGACACCGATCAGCTGACTTGGTCTAGTGATGTGTAGAATTCAATTGGAAACATTTTATTTTTAGTTAAAAGTTTCTTAACTTTTTATTTATGTAGGTATAGGTATTAAAAAATATTGCCCTGTAGTTTGTTATCACCAAAAGAATCCGTGCCTTTGATATGTATATACCCTTTCCGTAACACGCTGTATAAAATAGCGTACTGACTGTCATATTAGCCGTGTCAATGATACGGGGCCCCCAAGCTACAGGGGCCCCCCGTATTCCTTTGTTAAAATCACAATAACAGCTAAACCTAGTACTCCAGTCAGGATACTCCAACTTTCGAACTCAATTCGCTCGTTCTTGCATTTTCTTAGTAGAATCACAACGACAGCTCAACCTAGTTAGTATCCGAGTAAAATTACAACGAAAACTTAACCTTTGTAATATTACTAAGATAATGCAAGAGCAAGCGAAGTGAGCTACAATATTTGAGCACTCTGACTCGGATACTAACTAGATTGAGCTGTCGTTGTGATTCTACTAAGAAAATGGAAGAACAAGCGCAGCGAGCTCGAAAGTTGGTGCATCCTGACTGGGGTACTAGGTTTAGCTGTTATTGTGATTTTAATAAAATAATACGGGGGCCCCTGTAGCTTGGGGGCCCCGTATCATTGATACGGCTAATATGGCGGCAGCTACGCCCCTGCCTAGGAGCTCATAGCGGTATCGGCGCTTTGGTGCACGGAACCAATCAATATTTAAGTATGTATACAGGACTAGGAGTGTTGTTACTTACCTAGCTTCCCTTAGTGCGTATGCTGATTGCACGAGCACAACCCCACACACGATGGCAGGTAGCCGCGCCACGTAGCACGCCAGCTCAGCACCCCCATACACTCCTTGAAGACCCTGAAATCATATTTAAAAACTATAAGACATAATTGTAAGATAGAGGAACTGACTCCATCTATGATATCGTCATCAGGCTAAAGCAATTCCCTGTTGGACATAGGCCTCTGTAATCATAGCCACCCTGGTGGCTGGTAGGATCTCGATGAGCACATCGGGCGAAAAACAAGTAGAATGTCGTACAAAATTGGATGTTTTTAATTTTATTAACTCAATTGTAAGAACTTATTAACCCCGATTCTCTAAAGTTGGAAATGTTTCCAAAGCAGTGGAGATTGCTGTGGCTTCTCTGCAAAGAAAATATCACAAATGGAGGAATGTTGAGAACTTACCCAATGACTTATAGACATGTAAAAGACTAGAGCACATTCTGGTATGAGAACTAGTATGACTGCTATCAACCACGCCAGCAGGCATCTGTTGTTTTTCTGCGAAATCATATGACAAGCAATAGGTAAGTAAGTCGGTGTATCATAAGTTGGAGAGATTAATTTCGATTCTAAAACTCTAATCTACTACCTTCTTTGATCCGATTCTAAAAAAGAAAGAAAGAAAGAAAGAAAAAGTATTTATTGGGACTCGCTGAGGAAGATTCACTTTCAGACACGAAGCAGGGTCAGACGAGACGGGAAATATTCTTAAAAGTTGATTTTACTAAAATTCTCTAAAGTCAAACGTAAAACTTGCATTGCGTATCGTCGAAATAAGAATTAGTTAAACACAGAAAGAAAGAAAGAAAAATATTTTATTTGGGACACGCACAAGAAATACAAACAGTAAAAAAAAAACATTTAAAACTAACAAAAATTACATTGTAAACCTGGGCGAGGCCAAAAAGGCCACTATCTCAGCATAATGCTGCGATATTTAAAAAATAAATACCGCAGCGCTGGCACAAAACCATCAGAAGATTCCAAGCAAAAGCCTTAGCAGTGAGCCTTAGAGTAGCAGTGAATTTATAGGAACAGTTCACAATGCTACTTACTTTGCACGTAAAGCTGAAGTGCCCCCATTGTCTTTGACATTGTAATTATCACGTACAAGCAAGGGGCCCATCATTAATACTCTAATACTCACAGATATAAGTCCGTGAACCAGCACGACGGTGGCGGCGATGACGATGCAGTAGCACACCATGAGCAGCGCGGACGCTAGCGGTAGACCGCTCTGTGACTCCACCACCCATACGATCTCGTAGATCAACGCGATCGCGTACGCCACCTGGAACACATCGAATTGTTGCCTTAGCTGCGCTTTTATCCTTGAACACTTACATAATCGTCAGTTCGTCAACAAACATCTTAAGGAAATCGGTTCTACCTACTTTCAAGCGAGCGGATATTGTATCAAAGATAATAATTATGGTCCTTTTATGACAACTTAACTTTCACTCTCTTTCGGGCGTGGTCCGCGTGGTATTGATAGCAATCTTCGGCTACATACGTTATTGGGACAATTTAAGCCATCAGAGCCTCAAGTCTGTTATTACAATAGTGTCAGAATGGTCTCGCCATTGTGAGTATTTGACAGTGTTTGTATGGCAAATCTGTCAAAAACTCACAATGAAGAGACCATTCTGACACTATTGTAATAGCAGACTTGAGGCCCTGGAGTGGAGACCGCGTATCGGCAAGTGTAGTGAGGGACGTCCCCCCGCTAGATGGACCGATGACCTCAAAAAGGTGGCTGGGACAGACTGGATGCGGAAGGCGGAGGACAGGGTGTTGTGGCGCAGCATGGGAGAGGCCTATGTTCAGCAGTGCACTTCTCTAGGCTGAGTTGATTGAAGCCATCTATCAAAGTAAACATACTGAAACCATACGAAGGCCATATAAGGGGTTTTATTACATTCCTCTGAAGTGAAGAATTTTCTATACGCTGATGAAAATGTCTATTATCTTCGATCAAACTCCATCAGATTAAGCAATTTGCTTTTCGTAAAGATTGTAGGCAATACATATTAAATAGCATGTAATTTAGTTTGTACGCGTGTAGGAGTAATTGCAGCCACGACACCGGAAATCCTTTGACGAACGGAATGGTGTTTCATTCATTTAGGAAATACATTCTAAAATCTGACAGCCTGGGAAGAAACTATTTATGGTAGAGGCCTGGCTATGTGTGAACTATATAAGACGCTAGAAATAACAACGTAAATTCCGTTGGAACCTGGTGAAGATCAGGATTACTGAGGCCAAGTACTTGAGTACTCTAACGTAACGTCTCATCTCCTTGTACTTACAAGGAGATGAGACGTTAGCTTTTTCAAAAGTAATCCCGTATAGAAGCGCCAACCTTCTTGTTGTATCTTCATCTTCATTATCATCATAATCAAGCCTAGGATGTAGTATAGAGTGTTTAAGCACTTGTGAGTTGTGAAATATTGAATCACGACGAACACGACTTGTCATTTGGAAAAAAATCTGTATTCGATAAACGAAACAAACTGGTTTGCATACAGTACCTACTAATTTACCATTTCGTAGAAATAAATCAGGTAGTAAATACGCTGGCACCCAATGGTTTTTTTCCATACCTAATCATTTAACCTGTAGGTACCATAATGATAGTCAGTCATAATATTTTGTCCTTATAAAAAGTAGAGGATAACTTAAGTAGGTAATTCAAGAGACTGTATTTTGATCAGTGCCGAATTTGATTTTGGTGAACCTAGTCTTCGCAATGCATTCAGAAGTGTATAATTTATCGTTTTCGTCTCTTACGGGGAACATTCTTTCTAGATCTTGATTAAAACAGGCCGAAATAAAGGTATTTCCTTTTCATAATTTTAATGGTCTTCCCAAAAAGGAGGAGGTTCTCAATTGTTTTTTTTTTTTTTATTGTTATGTTTTTACCACAAAACTTCGTCGTTTATAAACCGATTAGGAAAATTATTTTTTTATTTGAAAGGATACTTCCAGATTGGGCTAATTTTTATCAGAATCAAGTTTTGATGTTGGCATCCATGAGGAATTGAAGGAACTCCTCAAATATTATAGGCATACATTATAGCGATTTTTGTATTTTCATCAACAATTAAAACATTTGCATTCAGAAAGTATCATTTGGTGAAGTGGAACTGATGAAGAAGACCACAGATGGCCTAAGGAACTCCTCAATGATAAGTATTTCACGGGTGATGATAAGGTATCTTGATTAAGATAGTTAAACGACTATGAAGCAAAGGACATTGACCAAATGACTAAGGAACCTAGTATCGGTATGAAACATGCGGTGACTCAAAGATTTATGGTTTAATTTAAAGAATGATTTTAGGGCTTTCAAATGTTATTTACTATTTTATCATAATTCTCAGCATTACACAGTAATTAGCGGTATAAAAATCTAAGTTTCGAATCGAATCTCTTAGTGACTTTTTGTCACAATGTATGCTGGTAAATTCAAAATAAGAATTAGTCAAAATGACGATTGAGCATTTTCAATACTCGTTAATTAATCCAGTCTTGTCAAATGAAATAAGATGCATACCAAAGTGAGGAGATATCCAACTAAGAATCGTGTTCCTTTCTTCACCATTTGGAGGCACTCTTATTGCACGTACGCGTAACTAGTACCTATAGATTTGCCGCACGCAATACACTTCGATGGCTAAATGAAAGCTGATGCTGACCCAGCTTGGAGAGAATCATTTAGACAAACAAAGCATTCAATGCAGACTATATCATCACGTAAAATCTATTAAACTAAATAATTAAATTAGATGAATCGAATTGTGTCCTGGTAGATACCTTAACGTTAACCCAACTTCTCCAACTCAATAACAGTAATTACGCTCAACGCTACTGTTTTGTTGATCTCGTTGGTATAGTGATCGCAAGCGCGACAACTGAGCGTGGGGCCTTAGGTTCAAATCCCAGGTCAGACAGTGCTATTGGGCTATTCCAATAGGATTTTTTCAGTAGTAGCCCCGTGTCAGGATTCGTGCCCGGTTGATTGCAATAGGCTCGCCACCTATTACATGAGACTAAACGTAACTGCCGAAATGTGGGAGTAGGTGTATCTAACACACATCTGACTAACCCTTTGGAGAATAATACAGACGCGATTATGTTATTTCCCAATCATATTCCAATCGGCTTTATAGTAATATTGCGATGAGAAAATACGGCGTCCGTACCTACGCGGTGGCAATATCAACGTTAATAAACATGTAGAAAGAATAGATAAGAAGTTATTAAACATAATTATGATCATAATAATAATTACCTATGTAGCTGCCGCCCGCTTTATTGCCGTTCAACCTAGTGCGGTGGCCCGCTACTTTTAATTATTTGACTTACGGGTGTTGGAGAAATTCAAGAAGCCAGAGTATCATACACATTTTCACTAACTTCTTTCAACGACTGCCACCGTAAATACCGCAGTAGAATCGAACAGTTAATACACCGACGAACTGAGTCCTCCATTTGAACAACTTACTAATGTAACGCAAATAAAATGTTATTTTTACATAAAACGAATAATATTCAAAAAATTAAAATATTCTCAAAAAAAAAAACAAGCGTTACAAAGAAATACAAGAAATCACAGTAGCAACCCGTGCATTAAAAATTGGCGCCGAAAATGCAGGGCGCATGTACAGTCGCTTAAAAAACGCAATTGATGTTTTTTCTACCACATATTCGTTTCTGCCCGCACCCAATTTATTTTAATTGGTATATGTACTTGCTTGCGGTTATGTACCTACATATACAGGTACTAATCCAGACCAGACCTTATCTTTATGCAAAATGTCATTACGTAAGTTATTTCTTTATGTGGTTATTTAAACCCAAATGGTTTTACAATATTCAATTACTTGTTTTTGTAAGCACAAAGTTAAAGCGAATCAGAATATAGGTACTTTTTTTCTGCCGTAAATGTTGCCACAATTTCAGTCTTCACTTAAATTAATTTATGTGACTTAAGGCATAAATATATGTAGTTAATTAAACTAACTCCAAATTGCAAAATAATGATAAGATTTATTTACATTAAAACAAAAAATATAAATGAAATCATTCAATTAATTGCAAAATAATAATAAACTAATAATAAAAGTAAATACCTACCGTTCAAGACTGTACTTAAAACAAAACGAATGGGACGTGCTTATAAGCTAGAAAGAGAACGCCCGCTGTTCGGTCACCAACATATTCTGCTCGGGATGCGCGCGCATTTAATGTTTTCAAAGAGTTTTTAATGATGAATGAAACAGGCAAAGGTCTCGAAAACATTATGCCTTTCGATTAACCAAAAGTTTTGCTTAGCTACTTTTAACACCTTATCAGATTGTTATTACAATGTAATTAATAAATAATTAGTTAGTTGTTATTAATATCTGTTGTTACTAATTATTCAACTGTAAGTTCAATAATCGGATGCGTAATTTAATTATTTTGCGTAAGGTTTTATGGTTTACATACTCTTTGAATGCCATGCCAACGACAGGTGAAAATAATTGCGTGAAAAAAAAAGTATGTAGGTATGGGTAAAATAGGAAATCGACATAAAAACTAATACGTTTATGAAGTTTTTTATGCGGAGAATTTAAGGATTCGTGTTACTAGATAAAATCATTATATTTAAAAACAAGAATTATCAACATTATAAACTTAAGTCACCGCAGAACAAATAACGATACTACATACGGTCAATCTCCTTTAAATAAATAATTCTAATGAAAATGGTACCATCGAACTGATCTGAAGATGAAGCGGAAGGTATGCACCGGAAATCCGTAATAAAACAATGTATCCTGACCGTGTTTGGGCATATTGGAATTGTCATGAGATTTTTATTAACTTTGCACTCGGGCTATGAATGGTTTTTAATCGATTTTTATTAACTTTGCGTGGGTAGTTTTTATGTTAGCTTCGATACTAAGTATTTAATCCACTTCGTATATCTTGTGTCACTGTTGTTTGTGCGGTGTAGCAAGTAGTGGTAAACGAATTGTTGTGGGGTACCATAACTAAAAATGTGAAAAATAAAAAAAAAAACATTTTAAATGAAAAAAACAGTCGACTTCCAAAAAGAAAACCAAAAAATTTAAAATAACTTTAATTTTGGAAGTCGGTGTCTTTGGTTCTGTATTTTCGTTTTTGCCACCGACTTCCGAAATTAAAGTTATTTTAATATTTTTAGTATTTTTTTTTTGGAATACTTTTTTTTTTTGTTAAAAAGTTTTCTTTTAAAGTGAAGCAAGCAACCCTTCCTTTAGAATTTGCAATCAATTCCTGTGATAATTGCAAAATAACACCTTACAAACAAATCATTATAATGACACAACATCTAACTAGTCTCAGTTCCAGTAAGTTAACTCTCTCTATTGCGTCGTCATCTCTCAAGATAAATGCACGCACGGCCTTACAGCTGACCAGTCTAACTGGACCGAGCTTTGCATACAAAACCACATCCCCTCCGAAACAAATGACGTGGAAAAAGGATCAATGTATTTTGGACAGTTTCGTCTTGTACTTCCTTCGTGAGATGTCGGGTGAATTTTAAATAAGCGAATGGTTTTGTCGTTAGATAAGTTTTATGTCGCGCTTATTTATGGAAGATCATTGGAAGATGGAATATGATTGCGATGATTTGGATTTTGCGATGTACCTAACACTTAAGAGGGTGTACAAGAATCCACTAGCACCACTACTTAAAAAAAATATTATCTCGTGACTGAGAAGGAATTATGAAAAACGGTTCAATCAGCGACCTCGGTAAGTGTGTCTAGAATTTTCTAATACCTTTTATAACGTTTCATATTGAGACACGAAACAACAAAATTCGCTTCAAAGAAAAGCGGCCACTCTTAAATCATAAATTATGTAATTTTGTGACCTCAATGTAAGAGGAGGTTAGATATTACCATAGTCAACTAAGTATTACATAGTATTGTCTTGTTCTATAGCTATGATTACTCGTGTTTTCAACAACAGACTTCTTTGATCAGACTTAAAGATTTTAGAAAATAAGTTTGATGCAAACTCTTAGGCTGTCTGGTATACATCGCCATTGCAACCTTAAATTAACGGTATTGTAGCTAGTACCTACTTTTTTATTTTTTTTTAAACGTTGCCCCACACTAGGAATTTCTCCTGTATCGTGGGTGCGTTTACAAACATTTAAACTCACATACACAAACAGCCAGACCCGGAACAACTACTTGTAGATCATACAAATATTTGTTCTGTGCGGGAATCGAACCCGCGACACGCAGCGCAGCAGTCAATCGCGTAACCACTGCGCCAGCCGTGCCGACACAACTTGATTAACTTATGGTGTACTTGGACCCAAATTTCCATCTATGAATGTTCATGCAACGTGATAAATCCATAGACTCAAAACCGCTGGACGCAAAACACTAATCGCTGGTCAGTTATATGGCTAGTAAGTCCTAAAAACACGCTATAAATAAGTAATTATCGAAGGAACTACACAGTCGGTATTTTTATATCTTACCTACTAATGACCACACGTCACGACTCACTTCCCTTCAGCGGAAACTGCATGATAAGACATAAGAGTACCTTAATGATGAGTTACACACACGCAAAGGCTTTAACTATCAGTAAAAGACCTTCAAGACAATGTTTTCTACTTATATGGATATGGATAAGGCCAACCATAGTACCCTGTGGAACACCACACACAATTAAGAAAAGCTTCCAAGTTTTGGATGCTGCATAAATTCTTACAATTCTAATTCATTAAATCTCTGTGACATTGCTGTCTAGAAAACCCTGTAGGTATTGTTTTCGTCCTTCTGTTCAATTTTTTTATTTAAGTTAGATAACTTACCAAAGCATAAGCTGCAATGAATCCCGAAGCAGCTGTCACACTGCAGCAGAATATCCTGCTGATCGCCGGCTTCATTCGAAGTTTTGGCGTCTCCAAGTCGCTCAGCTCGTTACTCGTCGACATCTTGGACTATTATTACTTCTAAAACAACCTTTTTACATTCCTGGATATCCCCCGAATGCTCTAGAAGTTTCGATATTGCTCATTATTCTTTAGTAAGATTTTAATTTCGTTTCTGGTGATATGGCAAATGGTCTAGAACTTTCGTTGATTCTCATAATTCTGTATGATCTAGTAGACTTTTATTTTGCCTATTTATTGTCATTGTTTCAAGTTGAACTGCTTTCTGGGTGTAAAAGGTTTCAAGATTGTTTTGTTTTGAAAAACTACATCTTCTCAAAAGAATGAGAAGACTGTTTTCTGGATGCCTTCAGTTGGTTATCTGTAAAAGAAAAAAGTGGTACAATAGTCTTTTAATTTTCACTTATATCATGAAACAGATAGTCATATTCAAGACAGATTCAAGACTACAATGGGGTCCTCATTTAACATCTCTTGCAGGACGGCTAAGTGCAGCAGCATATGCTGTCAGAAAAATCCGTCAATTTACTGATGTAGATACCGCGAGGCTAGTCTATTTCAGTTACTTCCATAGTATAATGTCTTACGGTATTTTACTTTGGGGACGGGCTGCAGACATCGAGTCTATTTTTATTCTGCAGAAAAGAGCCATCAGAGCCATATATAATCTCCACAGGCGCGATTCTCTAAGGGAACTGTAAAAGGATATTAACATCATGACGGTACCTTGTCAATATATCTACGAAAACATCATGTACGTAAGGAAAAATTTACATCTTTTTAGAAAAAGAGGTGAAAGACATAATTATAGTACTAGAAATAGGGACCTATTAGCTCATTCAGGTTTCAGACTGGCTAAAGTAGACTTATCTTTCATGGGGTACTGTTTAAAATGTTACAATAAAATTCCTCCCCACATACTTCAACTGAATGAGACTAAATTTAAATCTTGTATAAAACGCACACTATGCAGGCAGGCATATTATAAGTTGGTGGATTACATCGCTGATAAAAATGCTTGGCTGAATGCTGGTCCTGCTCCACAACCTCAGCTAGTTGATTAACATTTGACAATCATATTGGAGCTGCTGAAGAGTGTAAGACTATCTTTGCATTGTATAAACTCAATCTCCTTTGTATTATATAAATGCATAGCACAGGTGTGAGTCCCATGTACTATAGAGCTACCATTGACCGGGTAATATGTCTTTCATTGACTTGAATGTGTTGAGAGTATGTCATGCTCACTTAAGTGTCTCGCTGATGGTGGCGTGTGTGTTGGATCATTTAGCTCCCGTCAAAATGGTTGAGCTGGATGGTGCTAATCCATGCGTCATGTTCGTGAACGGGCGCCGTCAGTTGGGACTGGTCATGCCACGGGTTATTTTATTTTATTTTGTTTCTATTTGTTGTACCTACGCTTGACGCTTTTAACGTGTAAGTTTTTATTATTTTTATTTTTACATCGTTCTCACTTTTAGTTATAAATTCAACATTATAGATGTAACGAATACTTTTGTAACAATTTAATTTAAAAGAGTGTCCATGGAGTTTCTTGCCCGTTCTTCAATATAGGTACCTACGCTTTGGAATGGGAATGTAGCTTCATTTTTCTTACTGACCGACTCCTTGACAATTCAAAAGTGCTTGTAAATGGTTTAATTGAAATAAATGATTTGAGTTTGAGTTTTATAGTCTTGCCATAGGCGTATAGAAAAAGAAAATAATTTTGCAGAAATGAATAGGTACGCAAATCAATTCTCGCCATTTAACTACAAGGTGCAATGTTTTAACAAATGTTTTAGCTTTGAGGCTAAAACTTAACTTGTTCCCAACAAAGTAGGTGCTAATTATCGCCTAGACTTTTTATAACGGAATTCAGTGTAGTAATGTGTTATGTTGGTTGCAATACTGCAAAAAGTGTAGCAGTTTTAATGCAACGTCTATCTATTTCACATTTTTTCCCGCCTACAATAATTCCATATTTTTTGTTGTAATAAAAACTAGTAATTTGTTTAACGTGGCCAGTCATCCGATAATAATTATTATTTGTCAGTATTAATTACCATTTCGAAAATAATATGCTTCATTAATTTTCTGTACCTAAATGTACGAGTAGTATAGAGGTACCGCCATTATTGAATTGTTGAAGTTAGATCAGTTGAGGAAATATCAGTGCCAACTATAACATTATTTAAGGTAATAAAGGCATTCGCTTGTTCTTAATCAATAATGGCTTTCCCATTAGGTAGCCAGTAAGGAGTAGGGCAGTAGGAGTAGGTAGTCTCTAGGCGATTTCACACATTTGTGCCTGCTCGATGTTTTCTTAGTTACCTAGTCTCACATAATTTTCAATGGAACTATAAACACACCTAACTGTTATACTGTGTGTGTACATCTCTGCCTTCACCTTTGAAAAAATTAGGTATAATGGCGTGGCCGTATTTTCTTAGTACTTTGATTGTGCATTTATTTTTCCTATTATAATGTATTACAGTTGATGATACTTTATGCACATGACAATCTAGCCTATTAGCTAATAAGTAATTGAAATATAACTTAAACTGATATGTCACTATAAAAATAAGAAATCGTCCAATAACGTCTTTCTTTTTTTCACTTAATGTTAAGGGGAAGACACTTAATTCACGTTTTCTTTAAAATGGTCAGCACTTGCACTGCAGTTTAAGTTCACACACCCTGCACTGAAGTAACTCAAAAGGTGCTAATTCAGTGATGTCAAGGAGTTGGATCGCCTCGACATTCAGATGATGATGAAGTGTGTTCATGAGCTTCTGCATTTTTTTATAACTATGTTAACGACATCCATCTTGAGTTCCCGGTGAAGGTCGCTGTTTCTAATGTACCAGGGCGCGTTGACTATATCCCTTAGTACTTTGTTGTGAGACTGCGCATAATGAGTCAGTTTTACGTTTGATGGGATCATTTTGTTGCGCAAATGACGAGTCTTTTTGCAGAGCATTTAGTTCCCATAAGATTTTCCGAGATTGTGAATTACTTGTCTGTTGTTGTGCAAGACTTTGAATAAATCTGAATAGACAATAAGGATCAAACAACACAACTTGATAAACTGTGGGAGACTACCAAACTGAAGAAATTACTTATACTTATACATATTTTCTTCAGCAAATCACTTTACATCGCTGGCGTAGATCTTGCCAAACATAAGGGCCTTATCACACTTGCGATTTGCAAGCGAGTCCAAAGTGAGGCGAGTGCGAGCGAGCTCACCGCGAGTTCGCAGCGAGCGCGCGGCGTACTCGCCGCGAAGACGCCGCTGCCGCGCAGTGAAGTCGCCGCGAATAGCGCCGTCGACACTATTAAGAAAAAACGCGGACATCACGCTGCGAACTCGCTGCGCGCCCGCCGCGTCTTCGTAGCGTGTTCGGCGCGCGTTCGTTGTGAACTCGCTGCGTTTTCGTAGCGTGTTCGGCGCGCGTTCGTTGTGAACTCGCTGTGAACTCGTTGCGCACTCGCCTCATTTTGACCTCGCTCGCAAATCGCCAGTATGATAAGGCCCTAAGAAAAAACCGGACAGCACGCCGCGAACTCGCGGCGCGCCCACCTCGTCTTCGTGGCGTGTTCGTTGCGTACTCGCTGCGAGTTCAATGCGAGGCCCTAAGGAGTGAGAGACGGTGAGCTAGACAGTGGTCGATGATTGAAAGACAAAGAAGATTCATCTTATGAAAGAATGTGGCTAGATAAGTATTTGGATAAGCAATAACGATGGCAAAAGCAAAAGACTAGCTATTATATGACATGTTTGATCACGTAGGTAAACGACATCCGCCCACGCTCCACAATAATAACTTCCTAGCCAATTAGATTAATACACACAAGAAACAAATGCAAATAATAACAGAGCAATAGCCTTATACCTACATCCCGATTCGTTCAGTACAAGGGCCGAATCATTGACTCCATGGGAAACACCAGTCCGCCATGAATGGTGGGAACCCATCTAATTGTGAACACAAAATGGTATTTACTAGCTGCTGTAAGGCTGGGGTCTCTAAAAAAGCGGAGAAACTGAACGTATCATTGAGTTGTTGTTCTTTGTGGGTTTATACAATTTCTCAGGGATATTGTAATTGGAGTTCAAGTTGATTGGAGTGTGTTTAATAAATATTAATAGAGTAGTTACAGAATAATTAAGTAAATTAAAACCAATATAGGTAAAATGAATATCTCAACAATCAGCAATTTCATGCATGGAATGTCTTGGGATTCGGGAAGGACAATCGCTATGCTCCATTCTATACCGATTCAGTGAAAGTGAAGATCAAATCGATAGTGAAACAGAAAGTTTAGAATATCCATCTAATTAGATAAATCCTACATACAGCTTTTATGAAAGGAATCAGGGACCTAACTTTGGAATATCTGTTAACAAGTATTCTTGTATTTTGAAAGACGACATCTGTTTGAATGTACTAAACTTAATTTTGAAACGAATATCTCAATGACAGTAGGCAGGCCTTCTAATCAAGCAATTGTGTAATGATAATTTGAAAGCCAAGTACCAAAATGTATCATTGACTAACTCCACTATAGCCTGTGAACCGATCAATTCTACCTACAGTATCGCAGAAAGGACACTCCATTTCACAAGGATTAGTTGCCTGCCTTGACGTACTTTTATGAAACACTATATTTTAACTTAACGTAACAAGTTCTTATGATAATTACTTGGCACAGGATATGAGCATAATCCTAAAGCATTAAATTGTGGTATTTCATGAACCAGGCGGTGTTCGAGCTGCAATATTAACAAGCGTCGTATAAACTTAATTATTGTCTCTCGGTTGTGAAATGAACACGTGGAGGAGCTCGTGGCTAAGTAATAACAGCCGCAGCGGCACTGGTCGATCTATCCAGTTATGCTTGCCAGGGTTGATCCGTGGATGGGGGACCTTCTTTACAAACCGAGACTCCCTTCATGCCTCGGAAAGCACGTTAAGCCGTTGGTCCCGACTGTCATTCGTGGATCTTTGACAGTCGTTACGGGTCGTCAGAAGGCCGAAAGTCTGGCAACCAATCTTACCAAGGGGTATAAGTAGTTACTGGGTTGTGGAGGTCAGAGAGACAATCACTCCATCTAAAATACTGATATTCAGCTGAGACTGCAAGATAGTACTAGATTGATTGGTTGTGAAAGGGACACTTGTATAGACGTGGTGATGGCAGGAGGAGCAGAGCCCTAAAGGAATGGTTGTCAAGAGAAGGTAGAAGTTTTGGCAAACCAACAGCTAGATGGGTGGATCTACAGAAGATTACGGGCAAGATCTGAATGAGGGTCGCACAGACCAGGGAAGCATGGCACAAAAGGGAAGAGGCGTATACGCAGTAGTGGATGGAACAAGACTGCCAATGTTGATGTTGATGATGATACCAATGATTATTTTTTATTTAGTTACTTAAATGTTTATCAATTCCTTGCTGCACTTACAGTAAACACCAAAGCGCTCAGCAAGCCAACAACAAAATATTTAACTGAAAAACTTCATGCCATCATCCATACTAATATTATAAATGTGAAAGTAACTCTGTCTGTCTGTCTGTATGTTACGTTTTCACGCCTAAACCGCTGAACCGATCGTCTAGAAATTTGGCAGAGATGTAGCCTGGGATATGGAGACGGACATAGGCTACTTTTTTACGCGATAACCGACATCTACGCGGGCGAAGCCGCGGGCAAAAGCTAGTTAAATATATAGATTTACTGCTATCATACATATGTCAACATCAATATGATTGCAAACTGACTTCCCTTTGACTTCGATAAGAATGTCTATGTATATTCTGTCAATTTCAAATCAATCTTGCTTGATTCCAATGATTTCGCTATAAAGTTTCGTTACTTCATTTAGTAGCTTCAAGGACTTAGCTTTCTGAAGATCATGTCTTGAGGGTCTACTAGATTTTCTACTTTCGTGTCCTCACATTTCTAGATGTTCTCTAAATACCAATGGTAAGCCAAAATGGCCTCTAACCATATTGACTTACCATTGGTATTTAGTTGGACGTTATTCGTCTGGTTTTCCCTAGGCATATACTCGATACGAAAAGAAGACTCGAAAATTTGAACCTTTGCTAAAAATAATTCAGTCTCTAAGCTATTTTTAGCACAGCTCCAAATATAAAAATTGTCGTTCTAAATTCCAGTCATATCGTCGCTCGCATCAGAACCTGTACTTTATATTCGTATGTAAATGCGTCCACCGACCTCGCAGCATACGCATTAACACTTTGAATTGTAGAAAATATGTCGGATATCGTAATTATTGTTTTGGCAGTGAATTTGTATAATATGTGGGTCATTGAAATTGTGTATGAGTGTAGAAAGCCAAGTAAACGTAACACCTTCTTGTTAAGTCAATCAAGTTGTTTTGTTTTAATAACGACTTGTTAATGGACTCGTTTTATTTAGAGTTACTTAACTTCATAAACTGCATGATTGATTTCATAAAAGTACCTATATGTTTAAAAAATGATCTCTGCTTGTTTTGCATTGAAACCTTTAATTAGAACAACAGGGATTGAGTTTAAAAAAAAAATTTCTTAGTCCAATTAGTGTCTCTTGACGACGTCCGTCCTATAGGGACGTAAGATCCTTTTGCGATTCTCCTACTTACATATCAACGTCTTTCGCTACAAACGGCGTAAATTTTATTTAAGTAAGTTCGTAAGTTTATTTTTTTATTCTAGGTACATAGTCTTCACCTATAAATATTAATTAATGTATAAAAACTATTGTTAACATTTTAAAAGAGTAAGTATGGAGTTTCTTGCCCATTCTTCTCCATACATAACTACATTTTGGAAGGCGCAACTAGAATCAATTAACTATTCATGTAATTTTTTGACGTTCAAAAGTGCATCTTCGTGCCTATTTGAAATAAATTATTTGACTTTGACTTTGAATACAAATCCCATACTTTGACAATTAGCAAAAAGGAAAAAAAAAATTGTTTTCGTAAGAACTCTTTTTTTGTTTTTATACATATAAAATTGAGTTCTAGGAAGGAACTCACTGGAGTTAGCCTTTTGTAGCGGAAAGCGTCGATATATACTTTTATTCATTCTTCTCAACAAGCAATTCTCATGATACAATTGTTAATAAATAAAATGTTATATAATTGACATTGTCAACGCAAATAACGCAATGAATATTGTTGAACTGTCAATGAAACCCACTGCTAATGTAAGTGTGTTAAGTAATTACTCTGCAGGATCCACCGAAAATGCAGGATTATTTGTAGAATTTACTTAGGTTCATAATTATACGTGCGGTGCGTGTTGCCAGTGATGACCTATGGCACCGAAGCGTAGTCGCTCACAATGGGCCTTATTAGAAGTATAAAAGTCACCCAAAGGGCAATGGAGAGGGCTATGCTTGGAGTTTCCCTACGTGATCGAATCAGAAATGAAGAGATCCGCAGGAGAACCAAAGCAACCGACATAGCTCGAAGAATTCTTATCTTGCGCTCATGATTCTAGACCTAGCGGTTTAGGTTGTGCCTTGTGCGTCGTCAGTCAGTGAATTTCGAGGAGCGTGGATAAGTAGATAATAACAGCCGTACGTGTCGATCTTTCAGATTGGCAGAGCGCCGCGCTCGTCGCTGTACAGCTGTAGTCAGCGTCACGATGTGGGTACCCCCCTTGAAAGCACATTTTAATACAAATGGGGTACCCAATTGATGCAGCCCACCGTACATGTAGGGCAGGCGCAGCACCCAGTGCGATAGGATCAGTTAGTCCTGCAGGCCGAACAATTGTAATTGAAACATCGTCGACCAAAATTGGAAGTCATAAAATTAACTTCTAAAGCACGTTAAGCCGTTGGTCCCGGCTGTTATTCGTGGATCTTTGACAGTCGTTACGGGTCGTCAGAAGCCCGAATGTCTGACAACCAGTCTTACCAAGGGGTATCGTTTTACCAAGTTACTGGGTTCTGGAGATCAAATAGGCAGTCGCTCTATGTAAAATACTGGTATCTTACTTTGGAAAATGGCTGGGCACATTGATTGTTGTCCGTCAGATAATTGAGTGATTTTTTTTTTGATTTTTATTAAGTAGGAGATGTTATTTTCATAGAACTTTGTACTCAGGTTTACGTTAACTTGAAACTGCGTGCTCTCGGAATGTTGACAATTACCCTACTTATGACTTGGGGAACACAAAGATAATGACTCTATGAACCGTTACTATAGGTACTCATCTGACCATTACGTCTTTTTAATGACAGTGGACGTAGAAGGTATTCAGGCGGTACTGCACGCTTAACAACGTTTTGAGTCAGTTGCTTCAGATTATTTCTGAGCCAGCTTTTGTCCCGTTCCATTCAAGACAGTTCGTACTCGTACCAGCTAGGTTTGTGCAAGTTATTATGACGACAAAGCGATAGGTGCATAGGACCGGTCGATATGGCGACGCTTGGGAGGCCTATGTCCAACAAAGCTTTCGGTCGAATGATAATGATCATGGTGATGACGTCCAATAGTATTTGTTATGCGTATTGAAACCCTCGCTACGCTCGGGTTTAAAGGGTACGCGACGCGGAATAAATTTGCTGCCGAGCGAAACACACGAATTTTGACCACTCTACAGCGAGGAAAATCCTAGGTGCAAAAAAAAGTACCTACCGCTTGCTCTAACTCTGCAGGTGTTAAATTTACATCTTCGTCGCTGCTGAACTAGCTTATTTTTTATGATTTCTTCGGATTTTTAACCGACTTTTCAAAAAGGAGGAGGGTTTTAATGTTTGTTACCTCAGAACTCCGTCGTTTATGAACCGATTTAGAAAATTATTTTTTTATTTGAAAGGTTATACTACCAGATTGGCCCATTTTTTCAAAATCCAGTTTTGATGGTGGGATCCATGAGGAATTGAGGGAACTCTTCAAATTTTATAGGCAAATATACAGCGATTTTTGTTCTTTAATCAACAACTCAAGCATTTGCATTCAGAAAGCATCATTTGATGAAGTGAAACTGATGAAGAAAAGACCACAAATGGCCACCGTAGCTTCTCAATGATAAGTATTTCACGGGTGGCGATAAGATATCTCGATTAAGATAGTTAAGCGATTATGAAGCAAATTTAAATAAATAATTCTGATGAAAATGGTACCATCGAACTGATCTGAAGATGAAGCCGGAAGGTATGCACCGGAACTCCATAATAAAACAATGTATCCTAGTCGTGTTTGCGCTTATTAGAATTGTCATGAGATGCACTCGGGCTATAAGTGGTTATTAACGGATTTTTATTATTAACTTTGCTTGGGTAGTTCTTGAGTTAGCTTCGATAATACGTATTTAATCCACTTCGTATATCTTGTGTCACTGTTGTTTGTGCGGTGTACCAAGTATGGTAGGTAATCGAATTGTTGCGGGATAGGTACCATAACTAAAAAGTAAAAAATAAAAAACTTTTTAACAAAAAAACAAATCAAAATGATGGAAAGTGAATTGAATAAAGAGGAGAAAATTAAAAATATTCTTTTTCATGCTTTCGTCGTGCTGGCCAGTGCGATTATTCTAAAAATGACGTTGGCGGACTGACATGAAATAAGTATTAATGAATTTTCAGAGGATTGGCGGTATAGAAAATGATTGCGTAGAAAGGTTCGAATTTTAAAAACACTTTCGACGCTACCCTAGTAGCATTTTTGTTGGCGTTTGGTTGGGCCACATACCTCTGAAAGTGGCTCAACTAAATGCCAACGGAAAATGCTACTAGGGTAACGGATAAAACACAGTTTTGCTCTCAGATTTCGAATGATAAACAGAATCTTTCCGAGCTTGTGAAATGGAAAATATGTCGACTCAAGGGTGAAGGGTTGTTTAGGGATACCCCATTTGGATGACGACGTGGTGAATCGAACTCCTAAAAATAGAGAGAGAACCAACGAACGTAGAGCGCTCCCGATTCGTATCCAAAGAGGATCTCTTATTATCACAATACTACGCCTCATCGTCACTCAACCTTCGATCTCGAAGTATTGCGAAGTATTTACAAAGCCACAACAAGCACCTCCACACTATATCTACATGCCATATCTCAATAATTAAAAGCTTATTCAAAGGAAATCGCATCTACAATCAGCAGATTGACTGTGCCAAGGTTGGTAGGCAGTACATCATTACATGAAGAGTTATTACTGCACACGCCTTCGTCATATTGTTTCTTAGTACCTACTGTAACTCCTACAGCGATTAGTATTTAGTATTTAATTCTCCTTGGATTTGAAAATATGTGTATGAGTATGTGTTTAAAATTAATCGAAGGCCCCAGAGTGGGATTTACTATTCTTTTTAATTTCGGTGTGGGTTGGTTTTTGTAATGATGCATTCGCTTGTAGGTTTATTCAATGACATTTTGTTAATTTGCAAATATGTATATTCAAGCAGCAGTGGCTTTGTCTCTAGAGTGTTGGATTTGTGATTCTATCGCAAACATTTTGGCACTTAGTCAGTTTAAACATTATCTACGGCTTTTTTTTCTTTCTTTCCTTTTGTACACGGCACGGTTTCTTTACAGTACGCGAGCTATACAAAAAACGTCTGTCAACAAGCTTCTATGGTGATCCATACCACTGACGACCATGCCTACACATGGCGAATATAAAACATAGGTATACCTACACGGCAAGAAAAACGTGTGTGTACAAAGGGCCTAAGACATAAGCATAAATAAATTTATGACAAATTAAGGCGCAGATATATGCCAGTGACCTTGAGTGGTTAACTTGCGTGTTCTGTACTGAGCTCACGCAACGCGTCGTACGTCCAGCCAGTAATAGCTAGGACTTGCCCATTCAGGAGCGCTGTCCGAAATAAGACGCGTTATTACTTAAAAAACAAACTACTACTACTCTTACTTTAACCGCCTCTGTGGTCTAGTGGTAAAACCACCTGTCTCAGATCCAGAGGTCCCGGGTTCGATTCCCAGCGGGGGCAAAAATTTCTGCTCGGTTTGGTTGGTGGTAGGGCTTGTTCTAAGTCCGCCTGGCTAGCTACCACCATCTTATCTAAGTCTGTCGCCAAACAACAATGTTAACAACATTTGTTGTGTTTCGGCAGTTAGAGGTAAGATAGCCAGTTCCTCTGTTGTTGAGTATTCCGGGTGAAGCTCGCTTCCATCTTCGGCCTTATCATCACTTACCATCAGGTGAGATGAAGGCCAAGAGCTTCCCCGTTGAGTGTAAAAAAAAAAGAAAACAAAAGGTATTTTAATAAAACACGTATACTAAAAGATCAATAATTAAATTATCTTTAAAAAGGTGAAGGTTTCAGAAAGACTTGAAAGATTTTGCGTGATTCTCAGTTTTTTATCCTCGTTAGGCAAACTTTACAAATTAATTTATTAAGAAAATGCTCTAATTTAACATATATTTTTTCCAAATCATGAACACTACTCGTTTAGACGTCGTGATCTTCAGAATAAAATCATTAAAAGTCGGTTATCATCGCCTTAATGATTTATTGATTTCATTTGTTCACCAGCAATTGTTCACACTGGTTTTATGCTAGAGGCAACATATATTAATTACTAGCTTTTGCCCGCGGCTCCGCCCGCGTAGATGTCGGTTATCGCGTTAAAAAGTAGCCTATGTCCTTCTCCATATCCCAGGCTATATCTCTACCAAATTTCATGACGATCGGTTCAGCGGTTTAGGCGTGAAAACGTAACATACATACAGACAGACAGACAGACAGAGTTACTTTCACATTTATAATATTAGTAAGTATAGTATGGATGGAAAAATCTACTTAATATATGTAGCAATCAACAAGTTACAGGTAAACTCCGATGCTTAAAAAAGTGAAGAAGTAAAGATAATGCCTGCTTTACCGACCAAAAGATCCCCAAAAAGACGTTAATTCGAAAGGATGCTCAGAACATCTAGAATATTCTAGAAACGATGATCGCTCTCTTTACTCTAATAACAGTTCATTACTGTCTCCACCTATTTATCCTGCCCTCTGTGTCCCAAAACATGCAGTCAAAGTGACCTCTGCGCTGCCACCGACAACGACCCCGTAAAAGTTACCTGAGATGAAGTTACCAAATTTCGAAATAAGGTCATCATCATCATTTCAGCCGAAAGACGTCCACTGCTGGACATAGGCCTCCCCCAATTGGGGGGGTTTGCCATAATCGCCACGCTTGGCAGGCGGGTTGGCGATCGCAGTATGGTGTTAAAAATGACTAGAGAACGCTGCTGCCCATTCTCTAGTAAGTCCCTTAGTCGCCTTTTACGACACCCACGGGAGGAAATGGAGTGGTGCTATTCTTTACGTCCGGCAACACACGGTACGAAATAAGGTATTATGTTATATTTAATGTTTACCTTGATTTTGTTTTTACTACGATGTAGCATTAAGTACAAACCTCAGTGGTTTAAAAATGCTATTCTGCTAAAATACTTTGTAATTAATTTTTAAATGGTAAATAAATGAAAAAAAAAAATGGTGATGTTTTGAACCAACAAGAACTAAAATACTCTCTTGCCAGCGCCACGAAGAAGAAGACTGACTCAATGTAATCAAACTGTAATATCCATTCTATAGATCGATCGGTAGTTGGCACTATTCATTATTGTTTGTCTCATCGACTTTGTACTAAACAATGCAAGGGCGACTGGGACATTCAATTTGTCACAACGGGCCATTGGCCGTGAAAATTACTGCTTAATTAATGCCTTCGTTAATCAATTAGGAATCTTTTTAAAGGCTTCACACTCTTCAAAGTTCCGATCTTTTGTTGCCATGAATCTTGCCGGTATGATTATAAAGGAAAGATTCATTAATAGCAAAAACAGTTTTACGATAGTGTTCGGAAAAATGTGGCATATTCATCAAATGCGGTTTAGAATATTAATTAGTAATTACCTACCTTTTTTTCGGTTAATTCATCTCCCGTAAATTTCATAAACTCTTCTCCATTTGGTAGATACGTACTTAGTGCAAATCCGGGCTGTGGTAACGGGGTTATACAGTGCTTGCTATTGGTAATAAAATACACCCTAACCTTCCTATTTTTAACCCCCGACAGAAAAAGAGGGGTGGTATAAGTTTAACGCATATGTATCTGTGTGTCTGTCTGCGCCATCGTAGCTCACAAACGACTGAACCGATTTTGTTTTTTTTTTTTGTTTTGTTTGAAATGAGACTTGATCGAGAGTGTTCTAAGCTCAATAGAAAAATCAGTTCAGCCGTTTGAAGATTATCAGCTCTTTTTTAGTTGATGAATGGATGTGAGGTCTTCCACAGTTCTGATCGAGTCGAAATTTGGTATCCTGGTACTTCAATGATATTAGAACATGGAAACCTTGAACTGATGCAGCATTATCTGGAATTTGCAGGATACCGAACTCCCACACCAACATACAGCAGATGTATCGTGTTTAGGCTCATTGGAAAAGTCTTAATGTTTTAGTAGGGTTCATGACGTGCTTATTCGTGCCTAACATAGGTGTAAGTGTGTGTGTGGGTGTAGGTGTGCGGCGAGATCTCATGGTCCGGCGGGATGTCATGGCGACATGGAGGGTGCGATTGTCGCAACCCAGCGCTGGGCACGCCACAACTGTGGCAATAAATCCCCTCTTTGAGGAGTGGCTAGAGAGGCGTCACGGCGTCTTTACCTTTCACCTGACACAGGTCATCACCGGACACGGTTGTTTCGGGAGTTTCCTGTTCAGGATAAGGCGGGAGGAAACGCCCGGGTGTTACCACTGTGTGGATTGCCCGGAGGACACGGTGGAGCATACGGTGGAGGTCTGCCCGGCTTGGACAGAGCACCGCCATGTCCTTACGGAGGCAATCGACGGCGGCGATCTCTCGCATCCGGCCCTGGTCCAGGCAATGGTCCGGAGCGAGAGTGCATGGGAGGCAGTCACCTCCTTCTGCGAAGCAGTAATGCTTGCGAAGGAGGAGGCGGAACGCGTGAGGGAGCGGCAGTCTGTGCGCCCTCACGGCCCTAGTCACCGCAGGAGACGCCCTCGGCGGCGGGAATCGGTGGCCGATTTCCGGCCACCGTAGGCGCGGGCTTGCGGACGGCGAGCTATGGACAGCTCGCCATCCGGTAAGGACCAGGCCTGGGTCGATGGCACAACGCTTCACGCGCGCCTCAAAGAGATGTCGACGCGCTGACGGGGTCCGGTAGGACCGGTGCCTGCCAGGGTTGCGGGTTTGTCCGAAAGGGATACCGCGGCCCTGGCACACAGGCAACTGAAGGAACACGGGTGGGTTTTAGTCAGTAAAAGTCTGACACGGCCTTGCGCTCCGCCTACAGCGGGAGAAGTTATTTGATAATTGCCCACCCAGAAAAAAGGTGTAAGACCCAACAACATTTAACCACCCACAAGTACTCAATAAAACTTCTCGTATCAACTGCAGTTCCACTTTTCCCTACCAACTCGTCCTCATTTAACGAATCACAGGATGTAACTAAGCGAATCAACCTCACCCGCCTCGCATACTAATCTACCATCATTACTTCCACAATACATAACAATCCTTACTTACCTTCCAAAACTGTTGGTACAGTTGCTTGTTGTCTGTTTACATTAATATTGTATGCACGTACTTGTAAAGAAGCGTCTACATTGATCTGTTTCGCTTTCTTCGGTCAAAGTATAGACAAAGAAATAGTAAGTTCTTCGTATTTAAGTAGATGTGTAACTCCTGTTCCAAACGTATTCTAGATGCTGTTTCAGAGATGTTGACGTATTGGACTGGCAATCGTAGTCAAGACTAGTCGGTTCTGTGGTTCTACCTTCAGGTCTGTCTGATTAGACCAAAATTCGTGTCACTTGTGGCCACGGAACGATTACCTACTTGATGGTAGGTCGACGGTACGAGAAAAGTCGCTTTTACCTTTCAAGTAAATTGACACAGAATTATTCGATACATTGTATTCCAGCATTTTATATCTATACATATAAATTTAATACGAATAAGGAGGTTCTCAATTCGGTTGTATTTTTTTTAATGTTTGTTACCTCAGAACTCCGTCGTTTCTAAACCAAATGGATTTTTTTTTGTTTGTAAGCATATACTTACAGATTGGTCCCATTTTTATCAGAATAAAGTTCAGATGATGGGATCCATGAGGAATTGAGGGAACTCCTCAAATATTATAGGCATACACATAGCGATTTTTGTATTTTCATCAACAACTCAAGTATTTGCATTCAGAAAGTATCTTTTGATGAAGTGGAACTGATGAAGAAGACCACATATGGCCTTCGGACCTCTTTAATGATAAGTAGTTCACGGATGGCGATAAGATATCTCGATTAAGATAGTTAAGCGACTATGAAGCAAATTTAAATAAATAATTCTGATGAAAATGGTACCATCGAACTGATCTGAAGATGAAGCCGGAAGGTATGCACCGGAACTCCGTAATAAAACAATGTATCCTAGCCGTATTTGGGCTTATTGGAATTGTCATGAGATGCACTCGGGCTATAAATGGTTATTAACCGATTTTACTAACTTTGCTTGGGTAGTTTTTGAGTTAGCTTCGATAATACGTATTTAATCAACTTCGTATATCTTGTGTCACTGTTGTTTGTGCGGTGTAGCAAGTAGTGGTAATCGAATTATTGTGAATGAAACCACTACATAACTAAAAAATGAAAAACAAAAAAAAAAAAAAAAAAAAATAATAACAGACTTCCAAAAAAATCTTATTCACTCAAAAATTAAGATTTAAAACTGTTCTGAAGTGTTAATCGACTGTTTTTGCTGACTGTACACAGATACTTGGCTACATTGGCGTAGATAAGCAGTATGTACCCATAGAAAAGCACGTCATGAGTTTCGCTTCTATAAGGTTTTATTCTATGGTAAATGTCCTTATCTAAGTGCAACGAACTTTTTGTTGTAGAAAAAGACGGGAGATATGATTGTACAGGTGAATACGGGTGTGTCGACCTGTCGTTGTTGGAGAAACTTTCGATATTCAACGGTGTTTCTAACTTGTCAGACTAGCCGCTGCTTCTGTGATACAATACTATTATACAACACTTCTAGTTTCTCTTATCTCGTTGGTCTAAGTGGTCGCAAGAGCGACATTAGATGTTCGATCCCCAGGTCAGATAATTCGTCGATTAGAAAATTCTTAATGGCAGCCCGTAATATCCCCCCGGTTTGGAGGCTCGACCAAAATACATGAGAACTAAACAATATAACTGGTACAATGTGGGTGTACTGGGAAACCTCTGCTTACCCATTCAAGGATTACTGGCGTGAGGTTATGACTGCTAGATGTGACGTGTACTCGTAGGCCCCACATAAAAGCTAATACTGGACTTAAAAGCAAAGATAGGAAAGTTGAGCAACGCTGTTTATTCCGTATCGTGGACAGATAAGAATGTAGTGTAGATTAGACAGACGCAAGAATTCAGACGTAAGTAGAAAGGTTTGATTTGATTATAAGCAGTGTACTGTATCGACTATTTCATTGATATTATCTCTGAGAAGTATTACGAAACAAATCAATTATTATAAGGCTCCATTGCTGATCAGGAAATATGCATTGTAAGTGCAGCAGTCCACGCCCTAATAAGAACATGGAATTCCCATTCCGGTCTTTTCAGACTATTTATTTACTGAGTGTAACTGACATCTTTTTTGCAAAGTACACAACTTATGCATTACGAATAGCGGGTAAGTTGTCACTTTGTATGTATAAGCACTTCCAACTAATTGCTGGTTTTAGTTAACTCTTAGGATCCAAGGACTAGAAAATTTGTTAAATTTTATCATACCAACTAGACTGTACCTACTTATAATGGACTTACATGGCTCGATAAATTAGATTCAGTATTTGATAAATGTAAGAGATCCCCGAAACGATCAATTGAAATTGTACATTTTTATACAGATTGATGCGCAAATTGATCGTTTACCGAATGCAATTGAAGCGATTGAAAATATTACTACAGTACAAATTGATGGCAATTGGTCGTTTCGAGGACCCCTTATATAATAATAATAATGTTTATTTGCCAAAAAAACAGTGTTTACGATTCCTTATAGTCTACAATAATAGCTAGGTTTACAAAAAACAAATAAGACGCAAAGGAAGCATTTTGCTTATGAACTCCACACTAGGTCGAGCCTGTCTCGTGGAGTTCATGGGTGATATTGCCATATAGTGAAAATGCGCATTACATTAACACGTATGAAAAAGTGTTAATTTTTAGGGTAATTAAAACATTGCCTCGGCTTAAAAATGAAATTAGAACAGTTAAAATAACACAGTAAAAAAAAAGAAAAACGCCAAGTCCATCTTTTAATCACTAAATTTAACCCTTTAAAACTTAAATGACACGCAACTTTTCACTTTTCCCAAACTCACAACAATTTTAGTCGATTTCCACATACAGGTACAGAGAGAGGCTTCCTCCACATTTACAAGTACCACCCACTTAGCACCAATAAACATTGTCCGTATCAATTATAGCACTCCACCACTCACTAACGATGCAACGCCACAAAAACTAAAAGAAATGCTTTAATTACAGCCAGCACGGAAGGATACGCAACACGTTAATGATTAAATAACTAACTTTTGTTATTAAACTTGGTTGCGTCGAGAGAGCGATGTTCGAATACTCGATGCTCCATTGTTTGAGTATCAAAGTGTGTAAGTAGGACGGGTGGTTTGGTTTACACAAATGGTATGGTGTGTCTTTTCCTTAATTCCGTTCCGAGTCCTAATATTTAGTTGGTTTGAGCAACAGTGGCCTAAATATTACTGTGACTAAAATTCGGCGCCGCTGAGAAAATGCGTTACTGAAACATATCAGTTTCATACAAACGAATATTATGGCTTATCATAATCATCATCATCATTTCAGCCGAAAGACGTCCACTGCTGGACATAGGCCTTCCCCAAGCACCGCCACCTCGACCGGTACTGTGCTTCCCGCTTCCAGCGGATTCCTGCAGCTTTCATAAGGTCATCGGTCCACCGTGTGGGAGGCCTTCCAACGCTACATCTTCCGGTACGCGGTCGCCACTCCAGAACCTTTCGGCCCCAACGGCCATCTGTTCTGCGCGCAATGTACCCTGCCCATTGCCACTTAAGTTTGGCAATTCTTCGAGCTATGTCGGTTACCTTGGTTCTCCTGCGGATCTCTTCATTTCTGATTCGATCACGTAGGGAAACTCCAAGCATAGCCCTCCATTGCCCTTTGGGTGACTTTTAGCCTTCTAATAAGGCCCATTGTGAGCGATCTAGAGGAATGTGGCCGTTTTTTTTTAATATCGAATTTTATTGCTTCGTGTCTCAATATGTAACTTTATAAAAGGTATTAGAAAATTCTAGACAAACTTACCGAGGCAGCTGATAGAGCCGTTTTTCATAATTCCTTCTCAGTCTCGAGATAATCTTTTTAGGGTTCCGTACCTAAATGGTAAAAAGGAACCCTTATGGTGTGACTCAGTCTGTCTGTCTATCTGTCACAGCTGAATATCTCAAGAACTACTGATGCTATCAACTTAAAATTTAGAATCGTTTTAGATGACGTTTGCCCAACTATTTTGCAAATAAGAAAGAAACAAAAAACATTTTTTTTTTGCAACAGGGTCTGAAAGGTGGTCTTAAAAATTCGAAATGCCGCTACTACTCGTATAGGGCATGTGGGATATCATATGAAAGAGCGCTGTTTGCATATTCTCAAACATTTTTTTTTTTTCTTTAGAACGCATAGTTTTCGAATTTTGATGAAAAAGTTAAAAAATTTACCGTTCCCCTTATCTCCGAAGTTTGCATAGATAAAAATTTGAAATTATTCTATGTGATAGAAGCTTATGTAAAGATTACAGGAAAAATGAAATTATGAAAAATAAATAAATAAATGACTCACTTTTCAGAAATCAACAAAAATTACATTAGTTCCTTTATCTGTCAATAGATGGCGCTGACCTAAAATTGCAATATTCTACACCGCAGAATTCTCTGACGAATATAGGCCTCGCCGATGAAAATTTAAAAATATTTAGCGGTTCACAATCAAAATATCCTCCTTCCTACCTACTCGCAGGTTGCTTTGGGTGAAGCACAGTTGTAGTTTTTTCTGGGCACAGAACTATTTAGGTCCTACTTATACAAAATATGAAGCTTATGAAGCTATTTATGATGGTACGGAACCCTCGGTGCGCGAGTCCGACTCACCCTTGACCGGTTTTTTTTAAAGGAGCGCCGCTAGTTGACCCGAGAAAGCGCTTTTATAAGAAAATAAAATGATCTTAACACAATAAGAGCAAGGACCTAAAAACTGTTGTCCTTCGTATCGGGCAGATCCTGCGATCAAAGTCGATGTTCTGATCTACATGAGCAGATTTTAACCACCTCTGTAATCAATACCGCACAAGTAACAACTATAATTTAATCATTAACTTCATTGTAATATCAAACAGACAATATTACAAAACAAACCAAGATAATGCAGTTCCTGCGGCCTAACAGTTCTATCATAAAACAACATTCCTACGACTAACAAAGTAAATACTTTGTTATTCCTAGTACCAGGTAAAGTACTTCATTACTCGTAATAGAGTCTGACCGAAAACAGTTTTTTTTTGGCTGATAACGAACGTGAAATTTGGCTGATTTTCTTTTTGGCCGAAAACCGAAAACGAAAACGACTTTTCTTTGGTAAATGTAAAAGAAATGTCGAGTCCATCTTTTAACTACTTTTATTTAACTGTTTAAACTTAAAAGATACGAAACTTTATACTTTTCGCAAACTCATAATAATTAATAATCAAACAATCTGCGAGATGCAAGATGTCATTGCGATGAAAAGCTTTTTTTTTTCATATATTGTGCTTTAAGTTGTTGTTTTAGAGGTATGAGGAACAGGGTGTAAAGTTTACTCATACTCTATGGAAAAGGGAGGATCCTCCGACCAGACGGGTATTGTGTCTGGTGGGCAACTGCCCAACGGTTGATGTCGGGATGTTGTATATATGCTAGTCGCGCGGTAAACTCTGATAGCGCGATGCAGGATTTGTGATGTCAGGTCTTTGATGCGTAGTTTGCATGTGGCGTTGTTGATACCGCCACATTGTAATTATCTATTTTCTCTAAATAACTTATTGAAAAAAAAAAAGACCCGAAGGCCGAAAATGCATATTTCGGCCGAAACCTGCCGAAAAACGAAAACGAATTTAGGTCGGACTCTACTCGCAACACACGGTATTAAGGTAAGCTCCAAGTTCTAAGAAATTACATTAAAACTTGTTAGCGGGAAGTAAAATTGAATTTTCTTGTTACCTTCTCTCTACATGAAAGTTTGGGATGTGAATTCGACAGATTACTTAATTTTAAAACTAAGAGAGAGTCTCTGAGTACCTATAGAAATAAGAATACTAGTGCTTTTCCGGCTTCGTCTGCCTGGACTTGGGATTTTCCGATATTTGAATGGACATAACTTGGGACTCGGGGGAGCCCGGGGTATTGGACCTTTGGAAGGCTTACGAGGGGCCGAAGCCAACTCACAGAAGCCTGTTACATGTTTTTAATAAAATGAAGCACCAACCGACGATTATCCCTATATGCACTATGCAAATGCACCCAAGGACAACCCCCGGTAGGTGTAGACTATTACAGGATATTAAAAAAATGGACTACGGATTTGGGTGGCTAAAGTGGATTAGTTACTAAGAACTATACAAGGACTATGACCCTTGTCTGATCAATTTTATTATTATAACCATTTACGACTAGATCTGTTTTAAAAAGTATGCCTATGTCCTTTGTGAAGCCACATTTTACGAAATCATTTTTTCTTATTCTTTCTTTCATATTAGGTTAGATGTAGAAGAGAATGTATGGATATTTTAATGAAGTACTCAGTGAACTTGGGAAGTTAAGTTATACAATACCGAGTCATGAATTAACCAGTTATCGAAACAATCTCTATGACCATTATGCAACTGTAAATAAATACCTACAGAATGATATTCGATTGTTTCTTCGATAATAGCTGGGTCAGACACCAACAGGCCGAGATACAAATAGAACAGAACACACACACACAGAGAGGAACAGTTGGTACGAAATGGATTCTTACTGTTTTTAATTTTTGAAACTAGAACCAAAAACTAGAAGGATGAGAAAATGCGACAACTAAGGAACTGAACTTTATGTGTGGGTTTTAAAGTTGTTTTTCCAAAAAATACATAATTTGTTTACATGTTTGGAAACTAAATTGCGAACGCAGAGTAGACATAAAGTCAAAGTCAAAGTCAAAGTCAAATCATTTATTTCAAATAGGCACGAAGATGCACTTTTGAACGTCAAAAATTACATAAATAGTTAATTGATTCTAGTTGCGCCTTCCAAAAGGTAGTTATGTATGGAGAAGAATGGGCAAGAAACTCCATACTTACTCTTTTAAAATGTTAACAATAGTTTGTATACATTAATTAATAATTATAGGTGAAGACGATGTACCTAGAATAAAAATAAAAATACTTACCACAATTGGTAAAAAGAATGAAAAGTGAAGTAATGACAGAAAAATTAATAAATGCGATAGGTACATGGTGCTCACATATTTACAAACATTGTGTATGATTTTCCAAAAAAAAAAAATTTACATATAATAAGTGTGTGAGTTAAATTTATATTAATAATCATACCTAATATATGTACCTATATGACCCAAAAGGACACTAAAATCAAATACTATCATCCAAATCGGAAGCAGATAAGCCCACCCAACCACAATAACCTCAATAATCAACCTACTTACTACAAATATAGAGTCCTTTTCGCATTGCCAGTCAGTTTACAGTTAGCACCGTTTCTGAAGGCGTGATGATATGGCGCGGTGCGTGAGTTGGGTTAAGGAACAGTTCTATGGTTGATGCCCCAGGGAGTGACGTGGACGGAATGTAGATCTGAGGAAACAATTTAAGTCTCGTTTTGATTTGATATTTAGATCTAGGTTGCCAATTGCACTGTCTAAGATATAAAGTTCAGAGCTCAGGAGGATTTTTGTGCTCAAGCTTGGGTATTGTGTCTTATTTGTGTTTCTTGTGCTTAGTTGTGATCGTTCTTTAGCATCCTCTTCAATCATGATTTTACACTTTGGCTGGGGAGAATGAAGTTACGGAATCTCTTCTCACTCAGGTCTCTATCAAATGGCTTTATTTTAAGTAATGTTTGAGTTTTGAATGAGATTCTGTAATACGGGCCTTAAAAATTAAGGACCAACTAAAACCCTCCTGATACCGAAAGTCAGGGACTATGAGCCTTATACTCACACTTTATATGCTTCGCATACAACAAAGATTGACATTGAGTAAGACAAGAAGTAAGAGCATGCAATTCATTCAAATGAATTAATTGGGGCTTATATGTTGGAGTCGTTTGGTTGGTCCGTGGATGGGTGACCATCTTTACATACCGAGACTCCTCCGTGCCTCGGAAAGCAAGTTAAGCCGTTGGTCCCGGCTGTCATTCGTGGATCTATGACAGTTGTTGCGGGTCGTCAGAAGCCCAAAAGTCTGACAGCCAGTCTTACCAAGGGGTATCGTGTTACCCAGTTACTGGGTTGTGATGGTCAGATAGGCAGTCACTCTATGTATAATACTGGTATTCACCTGCATCCGGTTAGACTGGAAGCCGACTCCAACATAGTTGGGAAAAGGATAGGCAGATACATACATGTTCGAGTCGTTTGGGGTTGAAACACTAGGGCCACGGGGTCCGAGTGCCCAAGCAGTTGTTCGACTCTTCACGTGACAAGAGGGCTGGTCTATTTCTTGGCAAAAATTTCCGCATTGCCATACAACGTGGCAATGTTGCCAGCCTTTTGGGCACTTCTCCTGTTGACAGCGATGCTGACGAATTTTTTGATGCCCTTTGATTCTTTCCCTTCCCTTTTTATATACTTGTACATATTATTATGTTAAGACTATAAGCTTTTAATAATGTAAATATTATCCAAAATTAAAAAATTAAAACATTTTTGCCAATAAGTGTTTCTTAACTCACTTCATGGAATTTTTCAATTCAATCATTTTCTTTCAGTATCTACCTATTCATCATTATATTGTTCTTCGTTTGATCAAGTGGGAACTTTCTTGCAGCACGTTTGTTTTTGTTTTGTGTGACTAATAATAATTATGTTGTTTCGGTTTTGTTTTTATGTATTTCTGAATAGTACTTACTCTGGACCCTTTTAACGTGTACCTTTTTATTTTTTAATTTTACATCGTTCTCACATTTAGTTATAAATTCAACGTTATAGATGTAACTAATATTTTTGTAACAATTTAATTTAAAAGAGTGTCCATGGAGTTTCTTGGCTGTTCTTCTCCATAGGTACCTACTACGCTTTGGAATGGGCATGTAGCTTCATTTTTCTTACTGACCGACTCTTTGACAGTTCAAAAGCCTGTAAATGGTTTATTGAATTACAAAATGGCCAGCTATTTGGAATTCAGCTACAAGCTAATGATTACGTGTTGCTTGTTTTCTGGCATAACTATTATTCTTGGCAAGGCGAGACACGAGGCTTTCTTTAACCTGTTCTGCTGCGATTACTGCCTGTTTGCCTTGAAAGTGTGACCAGTACGTATCTGCACTTTCCTGATTTCCTTGTAGATTGAATTACTTATGAATGTTTTACTAGTTTTTATCTTTTCTATAGTCTTTCTCTGCTTATTGGTTATTACGGATCATTTTGTCGAATAAAATAAGTTTCAAGGACCAGTACCCTAATTGCGTCAAAGCCATTGCTACTGGGCCTCAAGTCTGCTATTACCATAGTGTCAGAATGGTCTCGCCATTGTGAGTATTTGACAGTGTTTGTATGGCAAATCTGTCAAAAACTCACAATGAAGAGACCATTCTGACACTATTGTAATAGCAGACTTGAGGCCCAGGGGGCCAAGTCTACTAATGTACAAACTTTGCAATGGTCTCTTCATTGTGAGTTTTTGACAGATTTGCCATACAAACACTGTCAAATACTCACAATGGCGAGACCATTCCTGACACTATTGTAATAGCAGACTTGAGGCCCTGGAAGAGTGTTACACAATTACCCCGCAGTATCTTCATTCTGAAAGAAGTGAAGACTCAAAAAACCAGCTTAGGTTATAGTTAATTGAACAGAACTCGGGAATTTTCGTTGACACAGACACAGCTAGAGTTATAATATCTTGCATAATAATTACTTTGTATTTTCGCTAACTTAACGTCAGTAACTTTCCCTGACATTATCACATTTCTGCACAAAATACCGTAGAAAGCACTGAACTAAATATTTAAAAGCACATTGTCTCCATATCGTGAAAAGCATAATATTTTACCTTCCTTTTAGCGCAGCAGTAAATGTGGACAGCCATATAAAACCTTTAGTTTAGCTGCGTTTTTATGCAGCCAACTACAAAACAGATGGGACTGATAAAAATGTTTGTTCGTCTTTTTATGAGGGACCGGTTCTACTACATTCTGGGTATGCAGATGTGAATAAAATGATTATGGGATGCAAATAAAATTTGTGTGAAGGGATATATTTATTTCTGGATAATAAGCTTAGTCTTAAAACAATAATAATCAAATAGTATATATATATTGGTTATTATATATTCATTTTTCGAGACATCGCCATGAGGGCTGCCCTTTTCTTGGCCAAAGAATCAGCATTGCTATAAAACGTGGCAATGCTGCTAGCCTTTTGGGCACATTTCCTGTTGACAGCGATGCGGACGAATTTTTTGATGCCCTTGATTCTTTCCTCTCTCTTTTTTATGACTTTTGATTTTTGTCTGCTGTGAACTGCAGTGGCAAAGATACTAGGAATGGGCCGAACATGGGTTTCACCGAATATGAATATTCGGCCAAATGTTCTGTAAAACTTTTACCGAACCGAATATTCGGCATAACTGATTCCCTTACGTGAATAGTATACAGGTCTGAACTTGTTCACGCAAAGCGCGTGCATTAGCACCGGACCCTCCCGCCCGCTACCCCCGCTGTACCAGATATTGTTATTGCATCATCTAGTAAGGAGTAAAACTTCGCCCGAAACCATCTTTTTTATCTACTGTTAATGGAAATAAAGCTACAGTGTCGACAAAAACATAAAGCTGCACTGTAAATTACTTACCTAATAAAAATAACACATTTAACACTCAACTCTTGATAAATCATACACGGCTCAATACAGTAAAATCTTTGAGTACCATTTTGCCGAATATTCGGCTATATCGCCGAATATTCGGCCGAATACGAATATTTGGTAAACCTGCCGAATACCGAATACAACACGAATATTCGGCCCATCCCTAATAGATACTGTTGAAGAACGCTTTACAACAAAGTTACAACAAGCAACAGTTTAGTTTGTTGGATTATAAAGTCAAGTAATAAACACAACATTTTACATCAATGCGTAAAATGTCGGCATTTAATGTGAAAAACAATGTAATCGGATGAATTTATTGGTGGATGCGGGTCGTAATGTAAATTTCTGTGTTTTTTTTGCGATAATATTAATAGGTTTTGTATTAAAAAGTTTAATTAGGGACCCAATCGTTGCCTAAAGGCTACACGTCAGGGTTAAGTTTAATTTGTCGGAGTTGGTGTGTAAAACTTTGAAACGTTGTATATATACTTAGCATCAAAAGGATACATAAAGATCACATTTTCCATTTAAATACAATTTATTATGTAATGTTTACTGGTTGACTTTAACAGAAAATTTCGCATCAAGAGTAATTTTCACATCACAACAACAAAACAAAATAACAATAATAATTTCAATAACACAACGAATCTAAAAGTATGGAAGTATAATATAGTTCTGTAAATGGAAAAAGAGTCACAGTCCCTGGACATGCTCTTCCCCAAGCTACTTTGCATAAACCATAATTTTATAAACCAAGCCTTGAACATGGAGGATTTTATCTTTAGCCCAGTACCTAATAATTTACATCTAGGAATGTCCATTTGACATCGGCAGTTGGCACCAACTCAGTCTTACAGTCTTACAAATAAAGGTCACTGCCAGTATTTCATCGTGTAACAAGCGAAACATTCGTAATGCAACAAATAAAAGGAGTTTGTAATGGTAAAATATTGTGTTATAGTGGTAAAGGCTTTGAGCTGTTACCCAGTTTAACATGACCTGTGGCAGAAAAGGGAACTAAGCTAAACTGTACCGGATTTTTAAGGGCCCCTTTGCAAGCAGCGCCACAGTGAAGTATCAATATAAATTGGGCACACAGTGTCGCCTACGCAGACTGCATGCTAATGTAGTGAGTCAACAGCATTAATATTTACTCAATATCATACAGCGCTCGTTCGTGAATTACGTCAGTTCTTTTTTGTTTTTTGTTTTTACTAGAATCCGATGAAGTGTGGAGGAAAAACTACGATAATTTGACATGAATGAATGGTCCTTCGACCGAGCTTCGAATTTTTAAGATGATCTTGGAGGCTGAAGTGTTGATGATTCTTGAACTTAAGTGAGGAAGCGTTACAGACAAGCTCTCTAGATTCCAGGGCCAGAGAATTTCGTAAATAGTTCTATATTTTACGGGTATGTTACCTTTGAATTATAAGTACCTATAGTTTACTATGTATGTACGATGTCGTTTATCGCGTAAAAAAGTAGCCTATGGCGTTCTCCATATCCATTTCTGCCCAATTTCATGTTCAGCGGTTTAGGCGTGAAAACGTAACAGACAGACAGTAACTTTCACATTTATAAAATTAGTATAGATTAATTTATTTGGGACACAGTACAGCATTGATATGTGAAGAAATAGGTTTTATATTTTTGGAACATCCCAGACTGAGCCCTTTTACAAGTGACTCTACTACTCCTCTGTCCTCGTTGCTCTAGTGGTTGCAAGTGCTACTAATGAGCACGAGGTCCTGGGTTCAATTCCCAGGTCGGACAAAGTGTTGTTGGGTTTTTCCATCAGGAAATTCTCAGTAGCAGCACGGAGTCTGGATTGAGCCCGGTAGATGTCAATAGGCTCGTCCCCTATTATACGGGACTTAATAACATAACTGCTAGTACTGGTAGGCAGAGGCTGGTACTAACTAATTGCGAGGCATTTACCGCTCTTTTGAAATAATTTTAGTGTTCCGTAGTCAACAAAGGAACCCTTATGGTTTCGCCATTTTCGTCTTGTCTGTCCGTCTATGCTCGACTTAGCTCAGAGACTCATAGTACTAGAAAGTTGAAATTTGGCACGAGTATACAAATTTGTAGGATACCTACCTCCCTTGAAAACAGTGACGGATTAAGACTACTTGATGCCCTAAGCAATCCACGCCTGAGGGCCCCCCTATCCGTATGCCAACTAGAATCGGTCTTTAAATCTTTACCGCCTAAAAACATTAGTTTTTTTTTTGGAAAATAAGATGATGAGATGTAACGTACTTACGTACGTAAGTGGAGTAGGTGCGACAACAATAAAAACCAAAGCATAGTTTATTTATTTATTGAAATGCGCCTTGCGGCTTTTTCGGGCCTTGAATTCACGCAAGATAGTATTAACGTCTAACGTTTTTAACATATCGGACTCTATGTATAATATCGATAAATTATTACATTATTTCATATTTTTAATTTTGAAGTTTGTTAAGTATGAAATCGTCGCATTTTACTTGTCATTCGAATTTGGTCGGATAACCAGCCGTTGTGTACATGTTTTGTTTTTTGTTTATATCTACTTAATGCGAACATTTCTAAGCTGAATATTTTCACTATATATTTTTGACTAAACGCACTAATTCTTGGTTTAGACCCACACATCTTGGGTTGAGCCGGTTTCTTGTATTTTGCCGTCAAAGTTATGACACCGTCGTTTTGACTTTTATCAATATTATTCAATAACGCATGCACAAGTAAGTAAGTAAGGAGTATAGTGTTCTGTGCGCATGCATGTGCACTTTTGAAACTTTTTATGGTTATTAAAAGCGCCAAGAAGGATCGAATACAGTTTTCAGCGAGCTTATACGTTTTCTCATTTAGGCGCTACGATATTTTTTCGGGTTTTCAAAATAGCGCGATTACTTGAAAATTATAAATATTTTATTAAATCTAATTCTGTCACAAATACGCACAAATAAAGAGCTACTCGTATATGTTTATTCTACAGGCGCACATATAATGGTTTTAGAGATACACGATTCTGCAAAACGTTACTCCAGCAGGAAATGCAATATCTCGAAAATCTGAAGACGCACATATTATATTTTCGGCGCACATTTTTGCACAAATATAAGCTTTCTGCCCATGCAAAATATTTCTCCCTCCGACCTTTCGTTTAGAATTTCGAAATCGTTTTTTCTGTTTTATTCCAAAACGACAAAACGCACAATTTTATTATTTGGCGCACATTTACAGCAGATTACGCACTTATTATACGTTCCAGTCATATCACTCTAGGAGACACTTTCCTGCTGGGGTAACGTACACCTGTTTCCACATTAGGGAAAGCTGATTCAATTTTATCATCATGTATTATTTTATACAATTGTGCGTGAGTTTGTGCTTCTTCTGGTGCCCCCCAGACGTGATGCCCTAGGCAATTGCATAATTTGATTAACGTTGAAAACTTCTTTAGGCACGTTGACCACTTTTTGGGTGAACTTAAATCATGGAACTCGCGTCATCGTCACCGAACGCTTTCCATGAGCTATGTGTATACTGTGTATATATATGTACTTTTTGGGTGAATAAAAATCATGGAACTCGCGTCATCGTCACCGAACGTGTTCTATGAGCTATATTATGTATAAAAGAACAACTGTTCTTTTCAAAGTTTCAAAAAAAATCCAAAGTTTTGTGTTTCACTTCTGTCGGCAGTCCTTATGACTGCCAATTTTAATAATTTTTTTCTCGTATATCCCATGGGGGGGTATAAGCCGTCAAAAATATTGCGGGTCTGTGAAAACCATTTTTCCATTCAGGGATTCGTTTGCGTAATATTGAGCTTTAAAGTGCAAATTTTTGTTAGAGTCAATAGTGTCCCCCCACCTGCCAGCTAAACATTTATTTTTGGATATGTGAAAAAAATTACGGCAGTAGTATTATATGTATAACGAAGTTAAACGGAAAACTATCACAGCTAAGTAGGCTTCACAAGTTACCGAGTAATAGTCGAACAACTTACATTTGTAGTTGAAATGTATGGGAGAACATGTTTTTCAACTAACTATAATGTTGAGTTTGTTCTTGGGATAAATTCGTCCTGACTACGGAACCCTTAATTGTGCGTGGTCCGAAACACACTTGTCGGGTTTTATTAACTTTAAAGGCTCCTACAAACAGGCGCGACACGCGACGCGACACAAAAGCACCGCGTGTAACGCAACGAGCGGTGTCTTTGTGTCGCGTCTGTTTGGAGAAGCCTTAACTCGATGTTAAAACATTAGGTTTCCCCCTATTTTTCATTTTGAAGGCTGACGGCCTTTTACAACTTGTGAATGGGCCAAAGACCAAAGTTTTGGTATAAATTATTGGCTAACGGTACAAGATTGTACAACTACGAATTGGTGATCGCCCATGAACTTAATGATCAGATATGGTATGATTTTATTATGTGGTTTGTTTCCGCATAATTTGTATGTGGTCTCAATATTTTATTGTTTTGGGCTTTAGTTTGTAGCGTTTATAAATCATAACATAAAATCACGCACGTAGGGTGTTGGAATATAGGGCACGCCACAATTGTGGCGATAAGTCCCCTCTTTGAGGAGTGGCTAGACAGGCGCCACGGCGTCCTCACCTTTCGCCTGACACAGGTCCTCACTGGACACGGGTGTTTCGGGAGGTTCCTGTTTCGGATTAGGCGGGAGGAAACGCCCGGGTGTTATCACTGTGTGGATCGCCCGGAGGACACGGTGGAGCATACGGTGGAGGTCTGCCCGGCTTGGGCAGAGCACCGCCGTGTCCTCACGGAGGCGATTGGCGGCGGCGATCTCTCGCGTCCAGCCCTGGTCCAGGCCATGATCCGGAGCGAGAGTGCATGGGAAGCAGTCACCTCCTTCAGCGAAGTAGTAATGCTCGCGAAGGAGGAGGCGGAACGCGTGAGGGAGCGGCAGTCTGTGCGCCCTCACGCCCCTAGTCGCCGCAGGAGACGCCCTGGGCGGCGGGAATCGGTAGCCGATTCCCGGCCACCGTAGGCGCGGGCTTGCGGACGGCGAGCTATGGGCAGTTCGCCGTCCGGTAAGGACCAGGCCCGGGTCGATGGCGCGTTGTGTTCCACGCGCGCCTCAAAGAGATGTCAGCACGCACTGACGGGGTCCGCTAGGACCGGTGCCTGCCAGGGTTGCGGGTTTGTCCGAAAGGGATACCGTGGCCCTGGCACACAGGCAACTGAAGGAACACGGGTGGGTTTTAGTCAGTAAAAGTCTGACACGCCCTCCCGCTCCACCCAGAGCGGGAGAAGTTATTTGATAATTCCCCACCCAAAAAAAAAAAAAAAAAAAAAGGGTGTTGGAATATTGAACCATGCTATTATTACTAGTACACCATTCAACTTGTCTATGAGACTTGAGATTGAGGTAAGGATTTATGATTAAATCCATGCTTTTTAATCTGTCAATGTTGTCTCGATGACACTGACGTTTTTCAACTCTCTAAAACTGTTCATCGCCTTTTGCAACGTGTCCATTTAGCTGATTTTCTATAACCTATAATTTTAATGTGAATCATATTGTGTAACTGGTAGTTTTCTTTACTAGACAATAATCATTATTGTACCATGTGATCGTGTACATTTATTTTCACTCGCCGCCTGCAACCTATCAACCTAACTTGTCTTCCATCCACTGACTGACATAGCAAAAGCTAGGCCTCCACACCGCCTGGCTGGCTCTCTGCTCAACATAGGGTTTATCAGAGGTGTACTTTTATAGCTCAAGTTTAGTGCATCACATACAGTACTATTGACAAATGTGTCTGGTTTTAGAAATATGGCTCCTTACTTAAGTTTTTACTCTTTGTGAGACTTTATTCTGTTACTAGCTGCTACCCTTGGCTTCGCCCAAGTCGCTTTTTCTAAAATAAAAGTAGTTCCTCCTTATAACATGAGCTATCTACCAGTGAAAATCCCGTCAAAATCGGTCCAGCCGTTTCGGAGATTTCGGAGACCACAGGCAAACAGACACAAAAAATAAAAAAATAAAAAGTTTTTAGGGTTTTGTACCTCAAAAGGAAAAAAACGGAACCCTTTTAGAATCACTTGTGTGTCTGTCTGTCTGTCCATCTGTCACAGCTAATTTGTTAGTGGTACGATTAAGTTGAAATTTGGTACACTTATGAGCTTCTGTTACCACAACACAGACGTGTAAATTAGATAAATGAATTTTATAGGGGGGTCACTTTTGGGGGGCAAACTAGAAAAGAAACTAGAAAATAAAATATGAAAACTGTGCCGTGTGACATATCAAATGAAAGAGCTTATTGTATGGATTTCAGATATATTTTTTTATTTATACTTTTAAAATTAATTAAGAAAATAGCCTACAATTTTGAAAAAAAAAATAACTCAAAATATCTTTAGTTTGGTATAGATTTAAGGAAAACATATAAGTAGGATATGGTCTTAAAATAAGATGGTAAATCACTCAATATTGTGCGTACATATTTGCAGTTGGAATGTATGGGAGAACTTGTTTTTCAACTACAATGTTAAGTTTGTTCTTGGAATAAATTCATCCCAACTACGGAATCCTTCATTGTGTGGTCCGACAAGCACTTGGCCGATTTTTTTTTTTTTTTGTTTTAAGTACCGTAACATATAGTTTCATAAGCATTAGGTAAAAAGTTGTTATTTTGACATTACAAACAGACACTTCAGTTTTATTTATTTGTATATACATAGATGTCACATGAGGAATTATGAACCTACTGATTCTCAAGGAAAACTGCCCTTATGGGCCTCATATTGAAATGATTGGACTTTATAAAGTATCAAGTGTAATGACAGGTAACAAGCAGCCTTCATCTCATTTTCTATCTTCCTGATTAAAGATCAACCACCTCCGACCATATTACAAGTCGCCCATTGGAGGCCCGTGCCTCATACTTGAGTGCTATACTCACAAGTAATTACACGCAAAATGTTGAGTCATAATTAAAATTATAATCAACGCGATGACTCATGATAAATATTGATGACTGAGACGTAGAGGATCAACAAAGCGACAATAATGAAGTAGGCATCAATTCATACATAGTTCTGTGAATGATTGACGATCTTACGTCACTGTACATATTTAACGAAATTCAAAACACTCTTGCGCAGTCATTTGAACAGATATTTAAATGGTCAACGTCAAAGTTAAGGCGCTGCCCTAGGTAGGTAATACGGGCTGGTATCCGCAACTCCACGACAATGCGTGTATTTTGCGTACTGATGGGAAATCTATTATTCGATCCATCCCAGCTCCTCAAAGAAGGCCAGCAACGCCTTGGTGTTTCTGACAATCTCACCTAAGGTACCTGGGTTACCGAAGTACTTGGCCCTGTATGTAGGCCTAACAGGGACACCTAGATTTGTGTCGAGAAGAGGCAAGCCTAAGCACATCTACTCTGATAATGGTAGGTACCTCGTTTGTTCGCGCGTGTAATGAAATTAGTAAGTTCACAGAGAGTAGTTGCAATTCGTTATTCACTGATTAAGCTAATGAAGAAATAAACTTTCATTTTATCCCTCCTTATGCTCCTCACTTTGGAGTTTTTTGGGAGGCCGGTATAAAATCTACCAAATATCATTTTAAGCGAGTACTGGGAAATTGTAACCTTACATTCGAAGAGCAACACTGTTAATTCAGATAGAAGCTTTACTGAATTCTCACCCACTTACACTACTTTCATTGATCCCAGTGATTTGTCACCGCTTAAACCTGGACATTCTATAATAGGACGGCCACTCTTCAGAACCTATGCCAAACCTTGAAACCTTTCCGTGAAATACTTGTCCAGATACCAGAGAATCGAGCAACTTCGGCAGCACTTCTGGGCCAGATGGAGCAAAGAGTATTCAATTCAATTCAATTTATTTCAATCAACATTGGATCATAATAGCATTGGTAACATTAAATAAAAATTATTAGAAAGATTAATAAAAATAAGACAAAACACAACACACAATTTCATTATTACATATAAATTTGATTGATTCGATTTTTTTTTTGTCTCAGAACTGCAACATCTAGTAAAATGGCGATCCTGAACTAAGCCATTGGGAAAGGATTCTCTCGTGCTCATCAAAGATGAGAATCTCCGACCTCTCAAATGGCGATTAGGTCTAGTGACGGCTGTTTAACCCGGAAAAGATGGGATCAGTCACGTCGCTGACATTAAGACGGCGTGCGGAGTGGTTCGGCGAGCATTCAGCGAGATATGCCCTCTTCCGGTATCTCATGCAGGACAATCTGGTTGAGAGAAAAGTCTTTCAACGCCCGGGGGGATGTTTAGTAATCTTTAGTCGGTTAGTTTTTCTCTCTTTTGACATCTGTGTAAAAGGAATACACGGTAAAAACCATCGGAAGTCTTTTTATTGCATCCATGAAAACCCTGATTGAAAATCCCGTACACAACTCTTTATTACTAGATTTTGTGGACATGATATTCATTCAGATTAATTTCCGTAGTTGTCTTGGCATTCATGTTATTTGGTTTAAATCTTTTATATAGATTCATTTCTATTTTGTGAATGTGAGAACGTTGTAGGCCTGACTAGATTTGTTGACCATTTTCTATTTTGTTAAGTACCTGGTACTTCTTGAAAGGCCTACACTGTCCTCCCATACCTATTAACACTGTTATTTGAAAATATTGTAAAAGCCAATTATTTTTAAAAGAGTAACCGTGGAGTTTCTTGCCGGCTCTTATCCATAGGAAACGACCAATTGCAACCGTGCACCGAGCTTATAAGTGCCCATGTAGGTTTATGTGAAATAAAATATTTTGATTTATTTTGATGCACTTATTAAGAAAGGGTTTTGCGAAACTTTTCCCTGATTTTTGATATAAAATCGCAGGCTGCAGTTAATCTACCTATCTATAAGCATTTATATCGGACGACCTAAATAGTTTACCGGCGGAATGCTCGCTTTCTGAGCTCAGGGTCGCGAGTTCGATTCCGGACGAGATAAAACTTATCTTATCGAGAATAGACTACAAGCACTGCAGCTACAGATTTGTATCTAGGATTGATATTGCATTGTGCGTGCTTAATATGCACTGCTTATATGTAGGTACAATACATTGTTCCGTATGTGATTGTATTACTTTTTTTTGTAGTTTTGATTAAAATATGATTCGCGACCGTAAAAAATATGGCTTTACAGAATTATAATCGTGAGTGTCGTGTGGTGCCGGCCGTAAAGAATAGCACCACTCCATTTCCTCCCGTGGCTGTCGTAAAAGACGACTAAGGGACTTACTAGAGAATGGGATGTAGTGTTCTCTATGCACTTTTAACACCATACTGCGATTACCAACCCGCCTGCCAAGCGTGGCGATTTTGGGAAACCCCCCCAATTTGGGGAGGCCTATGTCCAGCAGTGGACGTCTTTCAGCTGAAATGATGATGGTTGAGGAATTATAATCATTAGAATCAACAATACAACTCATTGTCGTCAAATGTCATGTTTTCATGAAATAGTCATTCATCATCATCATCTTCCTGCCCTTGTCCCATGTTACTTGGGGTCGGCGCAACACGTTTTATTTTTCCATTCCCCCCTGTCAACCGTCAGTCTATCATTCACTCCCTTCTCTTTCATATCATTCCTCACACAATCCATCCATATTTTTTTGGGCCTTCCTCTCCCTCTCCATCCATCCACATTTATCTTCATCACTCTCCTCGTCACATGCGTTTCCTCCCTCCTCATCACATGCCCATACCATGCCAAACGACGTCCTTTCAACTTTTCTGTCACTGGCGCCACTTTCAAACTTCCCTTTGAAATATACTCCCTTCACGAAATAGTCATTCAATGAGATTATATGAACTTAGAGAGTTGTATTAAGGATTTTAATGATTATAATTCTATTAAGTAATAAATATTTGATACGGCCGCGAATCATATTTATATCAACATACAACCTGAACCTGAACTAAGTACAAATTGCAAAAAAATAAGAAAATTTGAATTCCGCCGGCGGTGGTGCTTCCGCCTTAAGAGGAACACCAGAATTTGTTATCAATAAAATGTATCTATTGGTGATCGCAGTTTTAATTTTTGAATGTTAGAAAGCTGCTTAACACTGGAGTATTTAAAAAATACTTAGATTAGGTATTAAGCAATGTTTATCAACACGTTATTTACAGAATGAACGCAATATTTAACACATTCTTTAGCACATTCACGTTGAATGTTATGTAAATAAACACTAGGTACTACTCGTAATTTAGCAATACTGCAATATCGACACTCGGCACTCTTTAAATATTGACATGCGAAGTGAATGTTGTATGTTTGTTAGTTATTCCACTTTACTAAATGATTTATACATACTACATACAAATAAATACAGGAGAAATTCCTAGTGTGAGGAAAAGTTTTTTAAAGAAAAAAAAAATTGATGTGTCTATACTCCATTTACCAGCATTTAGCATTAGACAAATAACGGCTAAATAAGGACAGTTATTGTGTAATATTGTTGAAATTACTGCACTTTAGAGTTATTTTTTTAATGTAAATGGTAAATAGATTACAGAGCTTTGTATTTATCGTGAAATAACGGAGTTTATTAAACGTTTACATCGAAATAACGAAAGGGTGAGAACAGTTATTAGTCTAATGTTATAATAAATGGAGTATAGAAGTAATGTAATGACTGTAAGTAATGTAATGTCAAAATAACAGCTTTTTACTAAATTCATATGAAAGTGTGTAAGGTACTTCTAACAAAAAAACAATTTTTTAAAGGACATGACCAGTGGGACTGCCGCCTGCTTAGGTGCGAAAATCAATGTGCAGTAAAGGACATTTCCGAAAATAGTTTTTTATTATTCAATAATTCTAACTATGATAAGTTATAGTACATTACTTACCAAGGGCTGTAAAAGAAAGAAAGCCCGAAATCGCAGGTATTTGTAAATATGCGATAGAGGGCTTTCTTTTTTACTGCCCGTGGTGAGTAATGTACTATAACTTATCATAGTTAGAATTATTGAATAATAAAAAACTATTTTTAAAATATTATTAACTATTTTTTACGTCTTCACCTGGCCATAATGCGAGTTTTACTGTACGCGTAGCGTGCGGTACAACTCTCATTATAGCCAGGTGTGACGTAAAATATATTTCGATACATTCCAAAAGGCAGTGGTTCTAACTGTATCATACCAGGGGCCTAAGTCTACTAATTTACAAACGTTGCAATGGTCACGCGATTGTGAGTATTTGACAGTGTTTGTATGGCAAATCTGTCAAAAACTCACAATGAAGAGACCATTGCAACGTTTGTACATTAGTAGACTTGGCCCCCTGCTCTCGGGTAAACGGTCAGATTTTTCATACGTTATGTATGACTGCATATCCACGCCTGTAAGTTATAAATATCCACTACCAACGGCCTTACAAACAAAGTATAGTACTTAGAAAGGGCACAGTTATATTGCGAACTAAACAGAGTAAACGAAGGCAACGAGCTCAAGGATGCTACAAGAGAATTGTGAGCCTTGGACCACGTAAGGACATTGGATAAGGCTAGCTATTGTATTAATAGTGGAATGAGCAGGGGCCTAGCTACCGCCGTATCAGCCGTATCAATGATACGGGGCCCCCAAGTTTCAGCTTAGGCACGAAGCAACAAAATACGATCTAGAGGAATGTGGCCGTTTTTATTTAGATCGAATTTTGTTGCTTCGTGTCTCTCAATATGAAACTTTATAAAAGGTATTAGAAAATTCTAAACACACTTACCGATATAGTTGATTGAGCCGTTTTTCATAATTCCTTCTCAGTCACGAGATAATATGTTTTTAAAGGAGTAGCACTAGTGGACTGGTGACAACCCTCTTAACATGACATCATTGTAGAAGAGTTAAAAAAGAGACAAGTCAAAAAAATGTTAACTGTAACAAAGTAAGTTAGTTGTGTCAATTAAGCATTTTGATTACTTCAATAAAGATCGTTGAAACTTTAATCTAAAAATCTTTGTTTGAGCAATTATGTTTTGACTTGATTGCTGCAAATAGGTTTTGTGATAACTCCAATCAAGATCCCGTTTCAAATCTCAATCGAATAAAAGTAGTAGCTGTGATCATTGTGCTTGATAGGCTCAGATTCAAACAAGTTACTTAGTCAATCTAAACAAAATCTTGATTGTGGCAACTACTTTTTTTTTTCAGTGTCGTATTACCCAGTTACTGGGTTGTGAAGGTCAGATAGGCAGTCGCTCCATGTAAAAAACTGGAAACCAGCTGCATCTAGTAAGACTGGAAGCCGTCCCCAACCGGCTAGGCAGATGATGACTTTGGTCAACCCAAAGTGATTCGGATGGCTAAGATCTTCTTTCTAGCCATTATTTTTTTCGTTTTTGTCCGTGTTAATCCATTGTCATTGTCCAGTGCCCTAGCTGTGGTGCCGGACGTAAAGAATAGCACCACTCCATTTCCTTCCGTGGGTCTCGTAAAAGGCGACTAAGGGACTTACTAGAGAATGGGCAGCAGCGTTCTCTATGCATTTTTAACACCATACTGCGATCGCCAACCCGTCTGTTAAGCGTGGCGATTATGGCAAACCCCCCCCAATTGGGGGAGGCTTATGTCCTGCAGTGGACGTCTTTCGGCTGAAATGATGATAATGAATTCATTGTCAATTTCGCACTCACAAAATCACATGTGCCATATAATATTGCGGGTTTGCGGTACCTACCGTATCAACCGTATGGTACATTACATACGGTGTGCGGCCCGCTACTCTTCTAGTACTGTTAATACATCTCGCACTTTCATCAATCACGCACGCCTCTCGTGATTTATATAGATTTATTTTGTTTTTGATTAGATTATTTGTAAGAGTTAGAAACGGTACCTTTAGTGTAGGTACCTACATTTGCCATAAGCCACGCACATTTAATTTTAAGTGAGTAAACTTAAAATTAAATGTGGCTTATGGCGAATTTCCCAGCAAAGATAAGCTGTCTTGAAGAAGAAGATGAAACCGACCTTTTGTTTGCTAAGAATATGAAACATTTTCTATATACGTGTCAAAGTCGTGGTTCGCCCTCACGACTTTGCCACATGGAGCGAAAGTACCTAGCTTAAATATTGTAGATAGAAAAATTTACTGAATGAAGATTTCATTTTTATTTTAAAAACAATACGAACTGCATTCAAAGAATTTTAAATAATCGCCTGTTTGAACCGGGAATCGAATGCACTAAATTTGAAAAAAAAAAAAATCCTGTAATTTTACTGTACCGATCAAAAGGCTCAATCATATACATTTATTTCTTCTAAATAACATAACATCTAAAATAAAAGGAAGATTATTTTGACGTGACAACGTCTAATAAATCGATGAACGCCGGCTGCATGCACGAAAAAGGATGACTCATTGTCCCGTTACGCCCATTGTCCCGTTACGCCCATTGTCCCGTTACGCTCGACACAATACGTTCGCGGACAATAGTTTAACGTTGTCACGTTAAACTATTGTCCGTAAACCAACTTTACAGACAACGAATTTTTTTTCATGCACTCTTGTTTTTCTTTAGACATTGGCAGAATAGTCGACATCGGCTTTGCTTGCCATATATATAAAAAATTGAATAGAATAGAAAAATCCACGCGGAAAAACGCGCGCGATGCTAGTTTCTGAATATAACATTAATCTTCATGTATTCGACGAATTAGGTAATACTAATAAACCTGGGTTTATTATTGTAGTATTACAACCAATTAAGTGAATTACCGTGACGATTATGTGATGTTATGTTAGGATTGTAAACATTTAATTAAAGTTCTTCGTATTGTCATAAATTCTATCTTTCGACGTAACACTTTTCAGATTAGTTCTGGTCGAGAGACAATGCGTAATATCACTCTAATCACACGTTTGTCGACTACTTATGAAAACTAAAGAGTATGGGTAGGTAGATACAGAACTTGTATTTTAAAAGCTAGCTATAAACAAGGATATTAAACAAAAAAATTGGTTGTCTGTAATGTTGGTTTACGGACGATAGTTTAACGTTACAAAGTTATGGTTGTTGTCCATGGCACCCGTTAAACGTGCGAAGCTATATGTCGGTAGACTTAGGCCTGTGTTCACCAACATTCAAACCACCGTGCACCGGTTAGGTATTTAAACAGTTGGTTTATGTAAAATTTCCTATGAAATTTTGAGTAAACAACTGATTAAATATCTAAACAGTTGATTTAAATGTTGGTGAACACAGGCCATAATAGGTTATATTTTTTGTTATATTTAACATTTTCATGAATTTAAGGATGATTGTAATTTTATTTATGTGAGTATTGTACTTCATTTATTTATTTTTAGTTATAATGGTTGTGGTGTGTTTTTTAGTTTTTGGTTACTGACATAATTTTTAAGTATATTAACAAAAATATGAATCACTGTGTCTGAATTAAATAAACAAATTAAATTAAATTAAATTGAACCCTTATGTTTGTTATTTATTATTATTATTTATTTTATTTTAATATAACATGGTAAGTACCTAACTTATAAACTTAGCCCCGCAAAACCATTGCAATGGTTTGACAGTGGGGTCAGTGAGTCTCTAGACAATAATACTTAAACACACATATCCAAATCATATTTTTTTAATTTACTTCTAAATCTGTTTTTATTTGTTTCATTCCTTATGTCTGCCGGTAGACTATTCAATAGGTATGGGATTCGTTTCTTAAGGGTTCTGTCACCAATGTAATTGGTGACTCTGAGTACATTGAATCTGTCAGCAGCAATAGATCGTGTGTTATGGTTGTTATTTTCATATATTATTTGTTTTCTAATAAACTGAGACTTAATGAACGTACGAGGAGCCTGTATGGTGCGGGGGGCTGAAGCAGGTGGGTGCGGTGCAGGGGAGCGCCACTAATGGCCACTATCAAGGCAGCACGCACGTACAGCTTTTTTTTTTTGAGGTTGGGAAATCATCAAATGACCCCTCCCGCTCTGGGTGGGGCGGAAGGGAGTGTCAGACTCTTACTGACTAAAACCCACCCGTGTTCCTTCCTTGGCCATTTATGTTCCGGGGCAGCGGTACCCCTTTCGGACAATCCCGCTGACCCGGCAGGCTTGGGCTCTAATGGGCCTCCTCGTCGTTGCTGACATCTCTTTGAGGCGCGCGTGAAACACGTACGCGCCATCCGGCACGGGCCTGGTCCTGATCGGACGGTGAGCTACCCATTACTCACCGCCAGCAGGCCGGCGCCTACGGTGGCCGGGAATCGTCACGCGGCTCCCAACGCTCGGAGCGTCTACCGTGGCAGCTGGGACGGGAGGCTCTCTCCCTCTCCCATCCCGCCACCTCCTTCGCTAGCATGACTACTTCGCAGAAGAAGGTGATTGCCTCCCATTCCCTCTCGTCCCGGACCATGGCTTCAACCAGGGCGCAAGAGGTAGCCGCCGCTGCCGATCGCCTCTACAAGGACACAGCGGTGCTCCGCCCAAGCAGGGCAGACCCCCACCGTATGCTCAACCGTGTCCTCGGGGCGATCATCGCAGTGGTGACACCCGGGCGTTTCCTCATTATTTGTAATGTCATGACTTTTTATCGTCCATAATTTGTTCGAAAATTAATTTCAAAGTACTTAATTCTATGACAATATGTCTTTGTTAGTCAAACAAAGCCCGAACATATCGTCAATGTACTAATCTATCATCGTAAATACACGTTATTACGCCTTATTGCGTCCAAATGAGTAAATAAATGATTTATAAGTATATGGTTGTTAAAACAACCATATACTTGGTTGTTTTTCTTACAACATTGTTAGGGTTCCGTAGCCAAGTGGCAAAAAACGGTACCCTTATAGATTCGTCATGTCTGTCTGTCTGTCCGTATGTCACAGCCACTTTTTTCCGAAACTATAAGAACTATACTGTTGTAACTTGGTAAGTAGATGTATTCTGTGAACCGCATTAAGATTTTCACACAAAAATAGAAAAAAATCAATTAATTTTGGGGGTTCTCATACTTAGAACTGAAACTCAAAAAAAATGTTTTTTACAAGTGTTTGGTTCAAATAAATGATTTATTATTATTTATTATTATTATTATGACGTTTATTCAAATTTTTTTTCATATAAAATACATTTTTAAATATTTCTTAAAAATAGATATAAAAAACATTTAAAAATATAAAATATAGTGGTCCGCCGGTGTCGGGAGCAGGGTCCAAGCTACCGGTGGTTAGGGCTGCAGAGACAGGAACCTCCTCACAATACGAGCCATATCAAGGAGTACTGCCTTCTGAATCAGGCCCTTGATCCAACCGTCTAACGAAAGCCTCGAGAGATGTTGATCGAGGCTTTCGGCCATCAGGCCATTGGCCGTCACGACAATCGGCACAATGATAGCTGAGCTCACTTTCCACATGTCAACAACCTCGTGTGCTAAGTCGAGATACTTTATTTGTTTCTCTTTCTCAGCTTTCACGAGGTTCTCGTCATGTGGAATGGTAACATCAACTATCATTGCGCGGCGCGCTAATCGATCTATCACCACCATATCAGGCTTATTGGCAACGATAGTCCTGTCAGTAATGATAGACCGATCCCAGTACAACGTGACATGGTCATTTTCAAGAACTGGGTCGGGCACATACTTGTAATACGGTACCTCAGAATCCACAAGTTTATATTTCAAAGCAAGCTGCTGGTGAATAATCCTAGCTACTTGATTATGTCTGTGCAAGTACTCGCCGTTAGCCAGACGAGAACAACCAGAGATAATATGTCTGATGGACTCACCCGGACGGTGGCATGCCCGACACACGTCAACCGTTCCGTCCTTCATAATATGTCTTCGGTAGTTATTCGTCAAGATAACTTCGTCCATAATTGCACAAGCAAAACCTTCAGTTTCCCCGAAAAGGTCACCAAAACGTAGCCAGGATACGGACGCTAAGAAATTTACATCTGGCTCATGGAGAGCCCGGTAAAAGCGCCCGTGAAGCTCCTTGCTTTGCCATACTTTCTTGCGGTCATCTGTAGTAAGTATTACAGGTTTGCGCCAGTTCTCTTTAGCCATGGACAGCGGGGTGAGCCCCTTGTCCACTGCGACCACATCACGGTGCACACCCACTTCGGCTTTTAAAAAATATTCTCTGAGGCTGCACACCTCGCGGTTGTGAAGGGTCTTCGCATTTAAAAATCCTCGACCCCCGCACTTCCGCGGGATGTACAGTCTCATCACCGATGATCGTGGGTGATGCATCCGGTTTGCGGTCAGCAGTGTACGGACCCTCCCATCCAGGGCTTCGAGTTCAGTCTGAGTCCATTTGAGTATGCCGAAAGAGTACATCAAAACCGGCATGACCCAACCGTTGAAGGCGCGCACCTTGTTTCCGCCTGAAAGAAGGCTAATTTTATTATTATTATTATTATCATACCCATACGTGTGGGGTATCTATGGATAGGTCTTTAAAAATGATATTGAGGTTTTTAATATAATTTTTTTCTAAACTGAATGGTTTGCGCGCGAGAGACACTTCCAAAGTGATAAAATGTGTCCCCCGTAACTTCTAAAATAAGAGAATGATAAAACTAAAACAAAATATATGATGTACATTACCATGTAAACTTCCACCAAAAATTGGTTTGAACGAGATCTAGTAAGTAGTTTTTTTTTTTAATACGTCATAAATCGTAAACCGCGCTTGCTGCTACGGAACCCTTCATGGGCGAGTCCGACTCGCACTTGGCCGCTTTTTTTTTGTTTTTTTGTTGTTCGGCTGCAAAGGGTCCCAGGTTGGATAATCATCATCATCATCATTTCAGACGAAAAACGTCCACTGCTGGACATAGCCTCTCCCAATTGGGGGGGTTTGCCACAATCGCCACGCTTGGCAGGCGGGTTGGCGATCGCAGTATGGTTTTAAAAATGCATAGAGAACGCTTCTGCCCATTCTCTAGTAAGCTGGATTATAATAAGTTAATAGGTTGGATAATAATTAAGGTTAATTTTTTAAAGAAATTATATACCGCATGGGTCGATCACTTGCCGCGGTTGGTTCGTGGATGGGTGACCATATTTCCAAGACCCCTCCGTGTCTCGGGAAGCACGTTAAGCCGTTGTTCCCGGCTGTCATTTGTAGATTTTTGACAGTTGTTAGGGGTCGTCAGAAGCCCGAAAACCTGACAACCAGTTTTAGCAAGGGGTAAGGGTGCGTTTCCGCCAGAGATGTGCGAGGATGCGTAGCGAGGGATGTGTTTGTTAAGAACCAATAGAGTCGGCTGCGCTGAGCGAGGCTAGGTAAATGAAGCGATTCTATTGGTTCTTAACAAACATATCCCTCGCTACTCATTCTCGCACATCTCTGGTGGAAGCGCAGCCTTACAGTGGTGCCGATTCCCTTATTCACAAACGAAACTAAATTAAGTTCAGTGCACCTTTTTCTTTCTATTTCATTAAGAAAAGGACAGGAGATAAATTTTAGTTTATTCCTGTCAAATTAATCAGCGCCTGTCACTACTCCATACAAGTTTAGACGTGATTAAAAACTTTCCGACTAAAATTACGTCAAAATACGTCAAGCGCTGATTAATTTGACAGGACTAAACCAAAATGTATCTTCTGTCCTTTTCATAATGAAATAGAAAGAAAAAGAAGCACTGAACTTAAATATAGTTTGTGAACAAGGGAATCGGCACCACTATCTGGGTTGTGAAGTGGAGGTCAGATAGGCAGTCGCTTCCAGTTAGACTGGAAGCCGACCACAACGTGGTTGGGAAAAGGCTAGGCAGATTTATTGAGCCAACTCCCTTATCTAATCCATACTAATATTATAAATGTGAAAGTACGCGATAACCGACATCCACGCGGGCGGAGCCGCGGGCGAAAACTAGTATGACATAATTATATGACAAAAATGGGCAAGAAATCTCTGCCTTTACGATTAGGTTTTTCTGGCCTTGATTCCGAAGATTAACTTCCCGGTTTTCAGTACATAGTCGAGTTAGCATTAAGACTCCGGTGTGAAAAAGTCTGCAAACCTGAACTGTCATTAGAAAAACCCAATAACACGTTGTCTGACCTCGGCATCAAACCCTGGACGAAGGAACTCACACTCAACAACAGACCTCTTGCGACAACTAGAGAACCGATTCGAGGGAGTTCATTATTTTGGCAAGATTCTCTAAGAACCGTCTTCTTCAGTACTCCATAATTGGTAGACCCAGCTGAAGTACAACAATACTTAAAAAACCGGCCAAGTGCGTGTCGGACACGCACAATGATGGGTTCCGTATATGGAAAGAATTTATCCTAAGAACAAACTTAACATTGTAGTTGGTAAACATAATCTCTCATACATTCCAACTGCAAATGTAAGTTTGTACGCACAATATCGAGAGATTTACCATGTTATTTTAAGACCATATACTTCTTATATATTTTCCTGTAATCTATAAGTATAGAACTATTTTCTGTATTTTTTTCAAAATTTTAGGTTCAGTAGTTTCGGAGATAAGGGGGGAAATGGTCAATTTTCGTCTATTTTCACTTATAACTTCAAAACGATTAATTTTAAAATTATTAAAAAAGTACGTTTGAGACCCTCACGGTAAGCCCTTTCATTTGATATGTCACACGGTACATTTTGCAAAACTTTTTTTTTTCTTGTTTGCCCTCCAAAACTGACCCAAATATTCTAAACTCATTTATTTACGGTTCACGTCCGTGTTTGGGTCACTCAAATTGATAGTTATACCAAATTTCAACTTAATCGGTCCATTACATTCGGAGCAAATTGGCTGTGACAGACGGACAGACAGACAGACAGACACACGAGTGATCCTATAAAGGTTCCGTTTTTTCCTTTTGTCTTAAGACTTTTAAGTTTAGATTTGAATTAAGTACTTACGGTTTCCGAGTCTAGATATTTTCTTGAATATTTTCATTTCTACTATTTTTAAATGAGCAGGGCCTCAAGTCTGCTATTACAATAGTGTCAAAATGGTCTCTTCATTGTGAGTTTTTGACAGATTTGCCATACAAACACTGTCAAATACTCACAATGGCGAGACCATTCTGACACTATTGTAATAGCAGACTTGAGGCCCTGTTCGCTCGTTGATGTCTTTTGTATGTAAATAAATGTGCTGCAACAAATTCAGTTAACTACATCGTTACGATGATCGAAATGCCCATTTATATTCATAATTAGTTAATTATTCAAATTGGTATGTAGTAGGCATATGTAGCTACGTACTTTTAGTACTAGGTCAAGACACTTAAAGTTAGTACAAGTAAGTGCTAAGCATGTAAAGTGCGTTTTGAAGTGAAGAACTCAATTTGCATGAACTTTAACTTTGAATATAAATTAAAAGCTGAATGGCATGTGTATAAATACATACACAATATAAATACACATGACATATGATGAATTTTAGGTAATGTCACATAAATATTCTTTACTTCCATAAACATTTCAGATCTTTGTCACAAAAAAACTGTCGAAAACTTACTACTGAGCTACAAACGTGGCATTTATACGAATGACCCAGACTGGTATCACAACAAAAACATTTCGCAAGACGATTGGAGTTATTTATTATTTACTTAGCGTTACCTCACTAAAACTACAAACAAAAATATCTAAGTAATAACAAACCTTCAATTAGAAACTCCAATTCCGTTCAACCAAAGAGGTTCAATATCCACAATAATTTATAAAAAAATAAACACTAAACTTAACACTATTTCAAATAACACTGGCTATCAATTCGAACGTGATTTTAAATTTAAAAGTGGAACGCGCGCTCGCGCACGCATTCAACGCGATACTGGCTGCTGATTGGCGTTTGAAGCGCGGGAACGTATATGTCAAGTGACGTTTATAAACAGGTTGACTATGCAAATGCATGGCGCAATATTTTTTTCATTAATTTATCGTTGAATGCAACAGCGCACTGAATTACTTTGATCTAAATGGAGCGTCGTGTTTCAGTTTTGTAATTATCGATCTACAAGTGTCGGTTTGGAATGTTTTGTGAAGCCAGCGAAAGCGACCGATATTCCTAGGTGTTGCGCGACTGAAGTTGATGCTATTTCTAGACTAATAAGTTAGTGCATATTGCTTGCTTTGGAATACGTCATAGGTTCCAAAATTACCTAAATAGTAAGAGGTACCTACTGAATTTTTATCCTCTAAGTGTCTAGGTTCTAAATCAGACGAACAATTTTTTTTTTTCACAAAGATCAATTCAAAAATTGCGACAAAATGTGCTTTAAGAGCGTTCTTCCCGCGTGGGCTGGCAACGTCGGTTTTTCGTGATTGGTGCCGATTCCTTGTTCACAAACTAAACTAAATTTAAGTTAAGTGCATCTTTTTCTTTGCCCGCACGGAATGAACGCTCTTAAAACCGTCCCACTTTGCACAATTTTAGACAGCAATACGCAGTCTATTTGACTCAAGATACAGGGTGGAAGGGACAGCCCTCCGCAGACTGATGACGTGAATTCAGTATATCATATTAAGATGACCGGTACAAGAAATTATTTCAGGAACGTTATGGGAATAAAAAAAACGTGTTTTGTTTTATTATCTCACACGCAATGTCGTTACCGTGGCAAAACGCACGTAGCGAACGGCAGCGCAGCGAACCTTTGGCCACCATCTGTAGCTAGGCAGAAAGTGAACAGCTGATTTCGAGCGTCGTTCGTTAGAGTATTTCAACATCCATTGCAGATTTATTTTTTATTTTAGCTGTTTTATTTACATAAATGGAGTCGTGCTGCGTACCGAGAATGTAATTTTACAATGAAATAAAGTAAAAAATAAATGAAAAGACGATTTAAAAAATGAAAATTTTCCTGAGAAAATTTCCGGTGGAATATTATTCAAAATATGAAGCTGAATGCACCCTGTTAGCGGAGGGCTGTCCCTTACACCCTGTATAAACGTTAATTTAGGAAGATTTCTTCATTAGAGTTTAGATAAGTGCTGAGAAGTACTGAGAAGGATACAACCTTCTCTTGAGGGAGATACGTCGCGTGTGGGCGAAAGAAATCACAGGTTATTAATACTAGTTTAGAAGGTAGGTACCTATTGGCTTGCACCACTCCCTACAAAGGAAACCATATTGCAGACAAAGTGACGCGGCCATGGCACACCCCATTTATGTTAGTTCATACATAAACATAGATTTGCAATAAAAATAGCAACAGTTTGATTTATAGCGAGCCCGTTGTGCCTGGCTGGTTAATATTCAGTGTGTGAATCATTGACTGCGATGCGAGAAGTTCAACAGAGCTTGATGGCTATTGTACCCCTAGTTTTAATCAAACTGCATGGAACTGAAAACATGTTGGAAACAGCTGGTGACTTGTGTTCTTGACCTAATTATATAAATCAGAAACAAAATACAAAAGGCCAAGGTATATTCGTGTATTTATATGTTCTTATCTTATACGGGGTGGAAACTTTCAGCGGGGCAGTTAGGGGAAGTTATACCTTATCCGTTGCAGCTACACGAAAATGGTCTTAGGAGGCTATCCATAATTTTTTATGGAATTTTGATCCCCATTCACAGATTTTCAAAAAAATTTACAGTTAGCAAGAAAATAGCCATTTTACACAAAAACATTTTTTGATGCCAATCGATCCTGTTTCTAATACTGAGCAAAAACTTCTATGGGACCAACCATCGTTGGAGTACTGAAAAAGTCACTAATTGCAAAAAACTTTTCCCGTACATTTTGTATGAAAATTTTACGCAAAAGCTTTTTTAGTGACGGTTGAGATCTTCTTGTTGACTGAATAAAAAGATAAATTTAAAAACAATTCATATTTTGAACTCGGAATTTTCGTAATTGCACCTACCACTGTTTGTCTCTGCTTCACCCAAACGTTGACTGGTAGAAAATGCCTGTGACATTAAGTCCGCCTCTGTAAAGTGTGCTTAAGTATTAAATAAATAAATAAAAGGCCGACCATCTTTGGATAATCCTATCTATAAGATTGAGCTGTAGTAGAGTTGGCTAAAATATTGATAGCAAAGTCAAATCCTCATCCCCTCCTCCCCTGTTATTTGCTGGAAGGGACACCCCTTAAATCCTGATTTGGTAGTCAATAGCGACACGAGACGACTGCAGACTGGTAAGTCATGGGAGCCAAATTTTTTTTATTTTTTTTAACAGCAGTTATAGCCTAGTGGTGTGATCTTCGGACTGCCAAGTCATATGTAGTTCTTGATTTCGAACCCGAGGCACGCACCTCTGACTTTTCGGATTCATGTGCGTATTGTATAATAGGGATGATGACTAAAAAATATTTTTTGTCCGTCATGTAGATTATATAAAAAAATATTGGTCACGTATTTTTTATTTTTTTACGTTATCTAAACATTACGGCGATACATTGAATTCAAATGTGGCATGAGGTCACTTCTCAGTAGATTTTATATGTAGCTGTGACGTAACGAGCCCCCACTTCCCAAGTTTAATGTGTTTAATCTAAGTATTTTTTTTTGTTAATATGATAAAGCAAAAAATACCTGTCCAATATTTTTTTATTATCTTATTGACGGACTAAACAGTTTTTCTTTTTTTACCCAGGACACATCCATATTATCACTTGTTTAAAACACGGTGAAGGAAAACATCGTGAAACCCCGATGCCTGAGAGATATTTCTGGACGGCATGTGAGGGTGGCATAAAAGCTCTGACACTAACCAGGTGAGTCACTATCCACACGAATAAGAAAGAAAGAACTAAAGATCGGAGCCAAGAGTGACTAGACTGAAGTATGCGAACTGAGTTATTCCAGTCTGACCCCCAAATCGGAACCAACTGTGATCAAGATAAGTAAATAACTCTGAAAACTATACGAATCTGTATCTCCCAGTAACTGCAAGGGACTGATGCGATAAGAGATAAACTAATTTTTTTCTCAGCAAATGTCGCTGATGGTCATACATCAGCGACATTTGCTGAGAAAAATACATCATTAGCATAATTCCTTTATGTATTTTATCAATTGCAGGAAAACGGCAATCCTTGAGTCTTTATGGTAAAACAGTACCTCTGAGGGTCGTTTTCCTTACAAGCAGAGCAATGACTCAGTAGATTTCCCACGACTTTAGAACAATACATCTGTCATCCTTATCCAACACCTAATACAGAATGAGACGAAGCGATTGTAGGACATCGTTACATAGAACGTAAAGCCTTGTGTATAAGAAAACATTAATCTTCACTTTTGAAGTGATTTACCGTGGGATTTGGCTTGCTTATGTCGTGTGTAATTGTGTATTACATAGTGCGCTGTAACTGGAATGGGACATACTTTTACTTTAGCGAATGGCACAGTAGAACGGATGCTTGGTAAACGCACGTAGCTACCTACTTGACTAGCTAGATAGGTTTTGATTCCCAAAGCTGGACACTGAATAAGTTTTTCTGTTAGGTTAAATTCAGAAAAGGATTTGGGGTTGTGCCCAATTAAAAACCAAATGGTTTCGACCAGACTATTTATTAGTTGCGAAGTATAACAATTTTTTTTTTATAAATAATCTCAGTTATGGTATCGGGCCCTGTAAAGCCAGTAATGCCTAGGTCCTGTCCTGTTTTTGACCCCAAAAATATGACCTACATGTAGAGGAACATCCTCCGTCAACAGTAGCACATGGAAAGAGGAAGCATTCTTCTTTGCTTAGTAATGCTAACACAGTTTAGCACTAACGGTTTCAAGTCGACACAATATTATTGTCGTACGTGTTTTCCTGCTGTGTGTAGGTACCCACATATTTAGTATCTACATACTTGTAGATACCGTTTGAACTTTCCCCTATAGGCTGAAAGCGAAAGCGACACACACATCTCTCCTTTTCAAACACTATCATGGGAGCACCTTCATCGGTACCTACATTAAATACTTGTCGTATAGCTCCTTGACAACCAAAGGGCTTATATAGGTACTATTCTTTCATGTGGACTACGGTGATATTCCGCAGGGCCACGACTTAGGCCCGCTTAAACTTCAAAACCCACAAATTCAACTCTGAATCCAGTAGTCTTGAAACCAAAGGCCAAATTATTGTTTCGTGTGGGCTACGGTGGTATTCCGCAGGGCCACAACTTAGGCCCGCTTAAACAACAAATCGTTTAAATACATATTACGATAATAGTACATTACTTACCAAGGGCTGTAAAAGAAAGAAAGCGCGATATCGCAGGTATTTGTGACCCGAGCCGCAGAAGAGGGTTGTAAATATGCGATAGAGGGCTTTCTTTTTTACTGCCCGTGATGAGTACACAATTTTACGTCTTTACCTGGCCACAATGCGAGTTTTACTGTACGCGTAGCGTGCGGTAAAACTCACATTATGGCTAGGTAGGTGTGACGTAAAAATAATTAAAAAACCCACAAATTCAACTCTGAATCCAGTAGTATCGTTCGAACACCTTGGAAGTAAGAATTCCGGCGCGTTTCGCTGCCGATGTTTCATCTAATTACTGGTAAGATAGAAATTGAAGCTTATCATCTTAACAGGACTCTTTAGAAGAATATTATGCCGAGGCGAAAGACAGATAACCAGGGTGTTGCGACAGCAGCTTGGGTTGGGACAGAGATAAGTTGGGCCGATACACATCCTTTAGACAACAACTTTGAAGTTTAATTAGAAAATCAGCGCTCCAGCGCAAGATTCTCAAAATATCAGATTCGCAAAACACCAGATTCGCAAAATACCAGCAGTGCTATTCTGTAAAAAACTCACCGTGAAAACACAAGTGAAGTGAGCTGTCATTCCATTGATGCTAGATATTGACACTGTGTATTGATGCTCACTTCACCTGAGTTTTCACGGTGAGATTTTTACAGAATAGATCGGCTGATTCGTAAAATAACAGATTTTGTACAGTAACAAACAAAATTTAATCACCAAAAACACAGTTTCTTCTAGATATTTACCAAATCATCAATAAGTAGGTAGTTAAAACAAAAAAAAAAGTTACTTCTCCGTATTTGAGCTCAAAGCGTTTAAACGTTCTAAACACTCCTACACTGAAATTAAATTGTTAACGCAATCATTAATCATTTTCTTTATTTTTTCATCTTTCTGCATAAATTTTTTTCGGCGTTTTTGTTTGGGCGGTGAAATTGGTTTTGGTGTATTTTGACCTCTTGTACAAGAGATTCTTTCTTTAAAAGGATGATGAATTGAAACATTTTTATTTTTTTATTGTCATAGGTAGGTATTGTGTAAATCACTGTACTTCTGTTATTTTGCGAATCTGGTATTTTGCGAATCTGGTGTTCTGCGAATCAGGGCCTAAAGTCTGCTATTACAATAGTGTCAGAATGGTCTCGCCATTGTGAGTATTTGACAGTGTTTGTATGGCAAATCTGTCAAAAACTCACAATGAAGAGACCATTCTGACACTATTGTAATAGCAGACTTGAGGCCCTGCAGGCTTACTCTCGACACTCGATTTCAATAGGATTTGGAAATTGGGATCGAGATATTGTCATTTGGCACTCTTGAATGCAACACTAGCTCACGATTGGAATTGTATTAGGTGGATTTTAATGGAACTAAATGAAATTGAGTATCCTCGATTGTATACAATTTTAGCACTCTTGACTAGATTTTGACATTGAGTTATCGAGTTGGGGATTGAGTTTGGGATCGAAGTTACACAGTTGTAGAGAGTTTACTTTTTTGTGTTCGAGTGTTACGATAATTACGAATATATTAAAAATAATGGCACGACTAGCGCTTATTTTGATATTTTGGAAAGTCCCAATAATTTAAATAACAGGAGGAGGCGAGATTTAAGGAGAATGGCGTCTTATGCCGATAATGCTTTTGCCATGACCAACGTCGAGTTTAAAATAATTATCGGCTAAGTAAAGAACTTTTTGAAGTTGTACATGACGAATTGCAACCCTTATTGCCAAGGTGAAGGTGCCCTTATGAAGGTATAAATTTAGTCCATGTAAATCTTGCCATTTCTCTAACCAATACTTAAATTTTTAGGTTTAATTGACAATCTCTTTTTACGCCAATGCCTGGAAGTTATCAGCGTTTGATGGGAGCTAAACACGGGACGATGATCTCAACAATCGGTATAATGAGCCTTAAATGAAGTAACAAATGCCCTCAATGCAGAAACAATGGTCAACAAATGGCTTAAATTAGCAACTCTCAGAAAGCCGACCAACAGGAGGTTCCAGCTGCAGTGTTAACTAGGAGAAATGAAGCTCGTTCACGTTAAGTGCATGCGCTCTGGGCTACACGGCATCTTTTTTAATGTAATTTAAGGAATTAAACTCATATTAATTTTATATATTTTGTGTTTATTTTTCAATTGATCAAAATGAAATGTATAAGTAATGTAATGTATGTAATTAGTATTGTCAGAACAAGATAATAATATTTATTCTCATCTTAGCCTCTACCGACAACATTAAGAGTATTTCTCTTTGCAAATAGTTATAACAATCAAAAAATATCTGTCAATTCTTAGTCTAGGCCTTAGCTAACAATATTTAGTTAAATATCACACCTATTTCTCTTTGAAAATAACTATAGCAAAAATATCTTTTAATTCTAAGTATTGACCTCAGCTAAAATTAAGTTAAAAATCACAGTTTAGCTCTTTGAAAATAATAATTATAACAATCCAAAAATATCTTTCAATTCTAAGTCTAGGCCTTAGCTAATATTCGTAAATATCACACCAATTTCTCTTAGAAAATAATTAAGTATAACAAAAAATATATTTGAATTCTAAGTATTGACCTCAGCTAACATTTAGTTAAAAATAAAAGTATTTCTCTTTAAAAAAAATTATAACAAAAAATATCTTTTAATTCTAAGTATTGCCTCGTCTACCATTTAGTTAAAAATATCACAGTATTTCTCTTTGAAAATAATAATTATAACAATAAAAAAATATCTTTCAATTCTAAGTCTTGGCCACAGCTAACAACAATTAGTTATCAGTCTTATTATTTCTCTGTGTAAATAATAATCACAACAATAACAAATTATAAAGCATAAACTAACATCATAACAATTATATAAATTGAAGAGGCACATTTAAGAATATTTTCTCTAATTAATATTATTGCTGTGTTGGCAGCTAGAACCCATGGCTTGAGCAATAATTTGGGCTGCTTCTGTAATGGCTGCTGCTAAATTATAGCAGTAGGGACCAAAGAAATACTTTCTACAGGCTCTCTCAAGGCCCTTGCTGTGACAGTTTCAGCTTCCACTTGTTGCCTCTCTACGGCAGCAAATTGATTTCTATATTGGTTTAATGTTGATCCACTTTACGTTGCCCAAGAACGGTGGTTGTTGGTTGTTTGTGGTTTATAAATTGGACTACGCTCATGGTCTCGTCGTGAGATACAGGGTGTTGTGTACACTGGGGAAAAAGCAATTGATAATAATTAGACTTTACATACCATCATGTATATATTCACAAAGAGGTAGGCTGCCCCACACAAATGAATGTCCAACCTAGGAATTTAACCCAGCGACCCATGGTTTCAACCGCATCAATGCAGTAGTTAGTATTATTTTATTTCTTCTAGAAATAGTAAAAGTATGTTTTTATTGTTGATTGTGGATGATGGTAATTTAAAACAGTAACATTTTTCACACACCTGTCATAGTATCTGCTGTCTGCACAGCAGAATCAGGCACCAATATTATTTCCTCATTCCTGGGGTTCTCCTCCTCCATTGGAATAACTTCATATGTTTCGATTTCCAACTAAATGTTTTGATTTGTAATCTACTCCTTTTGTGACTTGTTTGGCATGAGCGGTGCGCAGGTGACCCTTTGCAATCCCTGGATTCTGCCCTAGGAAATCGGCAAGAGCCTCCAATGTTGAAAAGTGGGCCTACTCAAAGTTTATTTTACTTTCCGTCGTGGTCTCCACCAGTATCACGCGCTTGAAACTATATTTGTTCTTTCTTTGTACAACACAACAAACACTGCACCAGTACAAAAATGTTACGAAGTAAATTGAAATATTGAATTTCGAACTTTATAACTATTTACCGTAGACTGAGAAAATGTCTATGTTTATTCGATTTCAATTTCAATCCAATACGATACCCCATTCGTTCAAGAGTACCCATATCTTCCAGATTGGAATTGAAACTGTTTCGAGTTCGTGTTAGCTTGAGATTGGGATTGATTTCCAGAGTAAGCCTACTGGTATTATGCGCTGGAGCGAAATCAGCTACATCATCACCCAACAATAAGACCAACCCACAAACTGTCTCTAACACATTATTTCAGTTAATAACTGTATGTTATAAGTTTATAACCTTAACCTGTGGTTAGTGGGCGCATAACATCACGTAATGAAGATTACATTCACGCCGTTGCCGTTGACTCATCTTGACATACTGAGGTTTTGATAGCTGCCAGTAACACGCCTACCTAACCGTAATTAAAACTTAAAACAATGGCATTATGAAATGTTAATGTCGGAAGATGATTTTGCCGAAACTTTAATAAAGCTGTATAAGTATATTGCGTGGGTTCCTGGGTCAGATTCCCAGGTTCAAGTGTTATTCAGCTTTTCTATCATGAATTTCTCAGTAGCAACTCTAGAGTCTGCATTGTGGCCAGTTAACCTTTTGATTGCCACAGTCATGTATAGTTGACAAACCAAAATGTGCCCAGCACGCCACGGTCACGACTACATGACAGACTTTTATACGTGAATCTGTAAATAAAGCTCATAAAACAACATTGTCCTTTTATTTCCTTTGCTAATTATGTTCCTTGACTCATCCTAATTTATACAACATTATTTTTAGTATATGCAAAACCTGAATATAGTTTGTTCAGAATAAGGAACTGAATCGATTCCAATAGTTTTTACACTATGTTATATTTTTTCCCAAAAATATTTAAAAAAGGTTACAAGTTGGACACCGAGCGACACTAAGTACTTGACCATTACGAAAAAGTCCAAAGCCTGCAAGTGTGATGGAAAATGTTATCACCAGTTAATTACAATACAATCGTCGTACGGTTAGATACCTACTGCCAAAATAATATTATTATTAATGAACGCAAGCTGCGGGCGGCGCGGGTGCGCCGCGTGGTGAGCATGTTTTTGTACGGACAACCAGGGCCTCAAGTCTGCTATTACAATAGTGTCAGAATGGTCTCGCCAATGTGAGTATTTGACAGTGTTTGTATGGCAAATCTGTCAAAAACTCACAATGAAGAGACCATTCTGACACTATTGTAATAGCAGACTTGAGGCCCAGGTAACATAACAAGCTTATAACTTTGTTATTTTTCACGATACAGTTTTGAAATTTTGTACATAAATTCTTTACATAAAAATACTAGACACGTGTTTCGGGTTTCGCATAAACTAAAACTAATGTTGTATTAGTTGAACTTCTTTCTTTATATTTCATTTATTAACATAAGGTGACAAAAACTCGAAAGGATGAATTCGTATCTTGGCGCCGAGGGCACGTTTTTACCGTGGTGGTCAAAAGTTTTGCAAAAGGGTCGCCCCCTGTTACATGGGACTAAAGGCGCTTTGATCTGGCTCGCGAAGTCGCCAGTGGTTATCTTGCGCATTTGGTAGGTATTTAACCATAGAATTATTTTAATTATTTAATCATTTTATCAAGGCAGACTCAGCGAATTGTGCTAAACAATCTTACTACCTTTTCATTTATGTAAAAAATAAGAAAAAACCGTCTGTTTTGTAGCTATGAGAGAGATCAAACATGACGAAAAGGGGTGGTTGCTGAACTTGGGATTTTTCTATCCAGCAAAGTTAATTAATCTTGTTACTAAAAGCGACTGCATATCCGCCAGATCCTTAAATATCTAAGATTTTTTTTTCAGATTTTTATAACTCTGTTTTTTATGTTTCCCATGGATTAAAAAAACTAGTAAGCGCGGTCTCTGTCGAATCATACCGCCTTAAATATAACTGGCGAAATGTGGGTTCCTCAGCGAAGGGTATAGGAACCGTACGCCAGTGTAATTGCACATGAGACATTTCAGCTTCGTCTTTAGGATGGCAACGCGTCTGCGATGCTTCTGGTATTGCAGATATCCATAAGCGGCGATGACTACCTACTCACCTCAGCCGATTTATTCTGTAAAAATCTCACTGTGAAAGTTTAGGTGAAGTGAGCTGTCATTCCGCTTATTGATTGACACTATTCTTCACCTTGTCGGTGAGATTTTTGATAGATCGGCTGGTGGGCCATCGGCTTGTTTAACTTAACATCCATTGGTGCCGATTCCCTTGTTCACAAACTAAACTAAATTTAAATTCAGTGCATCTTTTTCTTTCTATTTCATTAAAAAAAGGACAGAAGATAAATTTTAGTTTAGTCCTGTCAAATTAATCAGCGCCTGTCACTACTCCATACAAGTTTAGACGTGATTAAAAACTTGCCGACTAAAATTACGTCAATTTACGTCAAGCGCTGATTAATTTGACAGGACTAAACTAAAATTTATCTTCTGTCCTTTTCTTAATGAAATAGAAAGAAAAAGATGCACTGAACTTAAATTTAGTTTAGTTTGTGGACAAGGGAATCGGCACCAATGACAGTCTCACTTTCCCGATTAGAATCCTCTTTAGTTTGTTTTTTATTGGTCTATTATAGGTATAACCAACTAAACTTTCAATAAGTTTGTATTTTTTTTTTTCGAGCTAAAATAAGCGTGAAATTATTTCTTACATTATGAAACGCAAATCACAGTTTATAATGCCATAACATGATAATCGATTTTGTGGCATAATCAATTATGAGGTAACTTGTATTAATGTTTTTGTGTTTACCCGTTCACCTGACATGACTTCGTCTAACCAAGAAGAGTTTCAGTTCGAGAGAGACCTACCGGTTTATGTATTGGCAATCTGTACTTATAATAAAACTAGCTTTTGCCCGCGGCTCCGCCCGCGTAGATGTCGGTTATCGCGTAAAAAAGTAGCATATGTCCGTCTCCGTATCCCAGGCCATATCTCTGCCAAATTTCATGACGTCTGAACTGCTGAACCGATTTCAGCAGTTTAGGCGTGAAAACGTAACATACAGACAGACAGACAGAGTTACTTTCACATTTATAATATTAGTATGGATAGTATGGATACTCGTAGCAACGAAGTCAAAATTGGAAATTGAATATTTTTGAAATAATTAATTGCTACGGGATGTGGGCACGAGTCTAATGCCGAAAATATGGTTTGTCTGAATGTATGTTCCGGATTGGTGCAAAAACGGCTTTACGAATTTGCATGAAATTTGACACAGATAGATTATAAAATGGATTAACACATAGGGTTCTTTTAATCCCGGAAGTAACAAATATGGCTTTACAAAATTAAAATCATTAGGATCAGCAATCATACAACTCCATAAGTTAGCATTTGGCCTCAAATGTCATGATTTCATGAAATAGTCATTCAAGAGGGTAATATGAATTTAGAGAGTTGTATTGATGGTTGTTATAATTGTAATTCTATGAATAAATATATTTGTTACGGTCGCGAATTATATTTAGATCAAAAAAACGTATGAAATTTTTGATTTCGCGGGTAAGCCTGACGCTTACACCATGGGACATAGAGTTTAAGGCAGAAACTGTTACACAGGTGACAGGGACAGTATGTATTGTATTATATAATTGCATAGCACATGTGTGAGTTCTATGTACTAGGTATAGAGCTACCATTGACCGGGTAATGTCTTTCATTGACTTGAATGTGCCCTGGCGGCTGAGAGTTTGTCATGCTCATTTAGATGTCTCGCTGATGGTGGCGTGTGTGTTGGATCATTTAGCTCCCTTCAAAATGGTTGAGCTGAATGGTGCTAATCCATGCGTCATGTTCGTGAACGGGCGCCGTCAGTTGGGACTGGTCATCTCTTAGCTGCCACGGGTTATTTATTTTTAAATTGTTTGTTTTTACTCTGGACGCTTTTAACGTGTACGTGTAATTTTTTTTATTTTTACATCGTTCTCACATTTCGTTATAAATTCAACATTATAGATGTAACTAATAATTTTATTTTTGTAACAATTTAATTTAAAAGAGTCTCCATGGAGTTTCTTGTCCGTTCTTCTCCATAGGTACCTACGCTTTGCATCGCATGTAGCTTAATTTTTCTTACTGACCGACTCCTTGACAATTCAAAAGTGCCTCTAAATGGTTTAATTGAAATAAATGATTTGAGTTTGAGTCAGCCGACGTTTCTTTACTGTACTGTTACAAATTCGATACTTTTTCATTATCGAAAAGTCATAGGGATTTTCGCCGAATAAAATAAAACAAAATATAACTACTACACATATGAATATTTATTTAATCGTGAAATACATATTATATAGAACAGATATACATATAGAATGTTCATTCAATAGTAAGTACGGGCCTCCCGGTGCTATTCCACATGTTTGACAGTTTTGACAGGACATAGATTAATCTGGCATTTGTCAAATATATTATTAGTAGGATTGCATAAAGATCAGTTGAAGTGATTTTTTATATATTTTTCTTTAATAAATTAAAGGCAGTGACGATAAAAAGTTAGTGTAACTGTCAAAACATGACGAAATTTTAGTTTGGAAAATGTGATAACATCTATGAATTTGTATACTTACATACAATATTACACAGAAGTTTGCCTACAATAACAATGAAAGCGGTGGAGAGGCGTATAGTACATCACTACATGTCATAGACTATTAAAATATTCATTATAATTCAATTTTATGATTCCATGCAAAAGCTATGCAATTACACATTCCGTAGAAACGATTAAATCTGAAAACATTACTTAGACATATACATAGACTTATAATATTGATTAATTTCAAAAAATTGTATAACTTTTGACACAACATTCAAAGACACAGAAATAATCAGATTTAATTATTTAAAACTCAAATAGACTCTCAAAACAGATAAAAATATTCAAGGTCCGTTCAACGTTAACAAAAACAACCATCAAAGAATAAAACAAAAGATGGACCTTACACACAACTGTTATATCACGTCTGCTCTTTCCTCCTACGACATTCCCTTTAATTATCACTATTAGATGGATAAGTACAAACAATTCGTCTAATTCTAGGCAATTCGGTTTAGCGATAGAATGCTACAAGAGTGCGATTTCAAGCGACACTTTTCTATGGCAAGTACTTCTAAAAACCGTTAGTACAGTGCTGAAAGAAATCGCACTTTGTATATATATACACGAAAAGTTACAAATTCTGAGGCGAATAACCCATTCTTGGGATGATTTAACATTCATTATTTTCTATTTATATTAAAAATAATACCCGCTGTATATAAATGGCATTTTTGAGTAACAAATGTCAGAGTTTTTAACTCTCCGTGTAAGATAATATGTTACAATGATTATTCCCTATTATATAAATTGATATTTGTTCATTACAAGATCCCAAACCGATCTCAGTTGTTCACAGCCTTATTGAGTCTTGGTGGTATAAAAATTGCTATTTGAACTCTGTCCTCATTAAAATACGGTTAATATTACTTTGTAAATATTTTTTTTTGTTATCAGACAATCTCTGGATAGGAAGGTCAATTATTAATATTATAAAGATGCAGGATTGTTTCCATTACAATAAATTTTGAGGTTCTCGTTTTCGATTATTTGTTAACGATTTATACTATAGTGCCGATAAAATCGATACTTTTCATTCAACTTGTTAAGTATCGCTAGCGATAGTATACTCTGCTATAAAAAATATTATCTGAGCAGAACATTTTATAAACGCAGCTGTTTCGGCAGTATAATATAAAAACGACTTCGATTTTTTTCGATCACAATATTTAATACATTCTAGAATAAAAGTATTGAGCAAGTCAAAAAGATGAATGCAATTCTTCGCACCTTCCATTTTTTTTTGGTTTTATTATTATTACGTACAAAAGAGATTCATTATAGGACAGAGTTAAATAATAATGTTATCAATAAACTAAGAGGCGGGAATGAATAAGATGCTCAGTAATTGTTTTTAGTACAACTCGTGACGATATTATCACAATAAAAAATAAACACTCAATTTGTGTTGTTATTATAGTTCTTAATATCAGACCGTAGGAACAAGAGATACCCGTTTAAAAAAAGTTATTCGTCGTCAAACTACAGCATATAAAATGGAGTTTCATGCCCATTCTTCTCCATTCGAAACTAGCTTTTGGAAGGGGCAATGAGAATCAATTATATTTTCTTTTAATTGTTGACGTTCAAAAGTGCCTTTAAATGGCGTACTTGGAATAAATGATTTGACTTTGGACACCTTAAATTACTCTCTAGCGTTAGCACTTCAATACGCACTAAAAAGTGTAGTGCGTTTTGGCATCCCTTTATTTCGAACGTACTACCTATAATAGGCGTGGATCGCATTTGGTACTAATCTAAATACGACCACGCTAGGCGTCCGTTGTATTTTTTTTAATGAGCGATCATGTTTTCATGGTTGATACATACCTATGTAAAATATTATTCGCTCTGAGATGATTTGGTACAAACGCTAATGTTTTGTATGACATTAGGTCCAGCGCGGTAATTGCGAAACACAGTCACAATCCCCATGCCATGCCATGCATTACGTTATTTACGTTTTCGTGCCGAGGAACTTATCAAACATATGAAGGATTGTTTTTTTTTTTTTTTTTTCTATAAATGTATCTGTGATAGAAAGTGTGCTAAGCCGCTTATATTACTGTGTCGTGTCGTGACGCCTGCTGACGCAGTGTTAGCCAACCAAACCTCGTGATTTGACGTAATCCTGAACGGATTCGTTTGATTGGTGGATTCCGCGTCACGACACAACACGACACAGTAATATAAATCCGGCTTTACGCATTAAGGGTGCAGCTTGAACGGCAACTTTTTCAGTCCCTCATGTCCATACGATCTGAATTCTTAATATTATTTTGTTTTTAATATTTATAACGTTGTTATTATGATCTTAGCCTCTTCTATGCATTTCTCAGTCTCAGGGAATGTATGTTGGTAAGTCTCTTCGTTGCCTTACAATTTATGTTCCTACGCATTCGAACTTTTATAAATGTCATAAAAAATATTTGAAGGAAATTATTTTTAACTTTTTTTTAATATAATTCATTCGTGCTCTAAGTTTAAAGAGTACTTAGTACTACAAACTATTTGAAGCAATAATTTTATTGGCCTCTTATATTGGCCTATTGGTCTTGCTTAATTGAGACAGGAGCGTGCTATTCACCACTAGTTAAAAACTGCACATACTTCGAGAAGAAATTGATTCTACACTGCAAGAAAAAAAAAATGGCTTCATATCTTAAAAGATAACGTGCTTGTCTTTAAAAAAAATTAGAGAGCTTCTATTGCCATTTTTATTTTATTGACATTAGCCGGTTTACAATAGTTTTATTATTGATGTCAAGGTAGACATTTGGAGGTCTAGAATCACTGACATTGAGAGGGAACAAAGGTCTCCGCGTTCGTACGCGCAAACATGATAGTCAGCAGGTTTGTACGTTGTACTGCAGACATTAACAGCGTTTTGGGATAACCTTTTACATGTGCAGTCTGTAGAAGAAATATTTGCAAACGTCTTTAAGGAGTCCTTATGCGACTTATAAACGCGTTATTATGTACTTTGTGATTAGTTACGTCATAAGCGGATGCTAATGGTACTAGTGCTGTGACAGTCTGGCAACTCATTGGTGAATTTGAGTTTGTAACTGGTTACTTTTGAGCAGCGTCATGGACGACGGGCTACTTAGGTTTAAGAACATAACAACGTTTTTAATGACACCTAACCCTAAGGCTCGAAATAAACATTATACCAATTGTTTGACATATCTAGGGACCCTGTGGTCCCGGATCTTTGGCAGGCGTACAAGACAAACGAAGCCAACTCGCAGAGGCCCGTTAGACGCTTTCAATAAAATGAGGCACCAACCGACGATTGTCCCTGTACGCACTATGCAAGTGCACCCAAGGACAATCCCCGGTTGGTGTAGGACTATTGCAGAATATGGAAACAACGATATTAGACTATTGATTTGGGTGGCTAAAGTGGACTGGTTACCTAAAACTATGGAAGGACTACGGCCCCTGCCTGACCAGTGTTTCATACATTAAATACACGGATAAAAAGGCAGTGAGTGACTTGCACACTCAATAATGAGCCCCTGGAAACGGTCGTTAGCACATATACATATTATTATTATTATAACACTGTCCCAATCAAACAAAACTTACCTATACTAATATATAATCTAAAATTGAAAATATTTTGGAATTTCGAATGTTATAGTTGTAACGTGTTATACTATAAAGGCATATGTGAGTTTTTTGTCTTTTTGTTCGTTATTCTTTCACAAAGATTGTGCGTGACTATATTTTTGAGATTATTATTAATTTCGACTTATTATTTTTATTATAAGAATCGGGTGTTTTAATAGGATAATAATATTAGTAATACCTATTCTGGAAGCCTGATTTTTTATTATATTTACTATCTTTTATAAACAATTTGAATGATAATTAAGAAACATTTGTTATTTTAATAATTAAAACTAATGATCAGGCTGTCAGAAAAAGGGGCTAAAAATACTTTAAATTAAGTTGTTATAGAACGGCAGCAGGTTCGTTGAATCCTGCATCTATGAGTACATTCGCTGAACGAGCGGTGTCAGTCTATACTTTCAAATGCATTTGAATATGATGGGGGACGGAGCATTATGTCACTTCATCCGGATATTGTGAAGGTTTATAATAACATAGGCGCAACTTGGGATCCCCATACCCCCAATAACTTTTTTTAATCGATAAGGAGTAAAATGGCCGATTATAGTCTATTCAGAAAAATGTGGATTGTATGACACAAGTCAAATTCCTATTTTAGAGCTTTGGCATTTATTCGATAAATAATCGATTGTTTACCAAAACCTGTTACTTGTTAAAACTTGATACATTAATGTAAGATAAGTAAAAAAAAAAAAACTGGTTATCAATTTGCGTATCACGAAAACCATTATAAAATGAAGTTTACAATAGGAATATAGTTAACTTCCACCGAAATTGATGAAACCCATCTGTAATATATTTTGTGACTTTTTTAATCACCTATAAGGAAGTAAAATGGCCGATTATAGTCTATTCAGAAAAATATGGATTGTATGACACATGTCAAATTCCTATTTTAGAGCTTTGGCATTTATTCGATAAATAATCGATTGTTTACCAAAACCTGTTACTTGTTAAAACTTGATACATTAATGTAAGCTTAGTAAAAAAAACTGTTTATCGATTTGCGTATCATGAAAACCACTATAAAATGAAGTTTACAATAGGAATATAGTTAACTTCCACCGAAATTGATGAAACACATATGTAATATAATTTTTGACCCGAGCTACGCCTATGCCATCGAATATTATGTATCGTTCGTTCGAATCGTTACTCTTAATTGTAAAAACGCTTTTCGTCACAGCGAACTACTGTCTCGTCAATCTTTTAAAAATGCATATTAATTATTTTGTTTAAACTAGATTCTAGCTGCATTGGTTCAAAGTCCGTCTACATTCTCTAATAAAATATTCCTATATTCGTTTGTCTTTTAATACGTTCCCAATCTTGTTTACAGCTCTTTAGCAGTGGCACTTGTATAATAAAAATCACTGTATTTGATACAGTATCGCGAATGTTCGCTTAAAGCTCTACGTTGATATAAATTATGTATTTGTAATACTTTGTTATTCGTTTTGTGCAATGTTCGTGAACCCGTTGGTTATATCATCTGTTCTATATGTACATTTTCTACGGGTCCTTTGACTAGATAGATGTTTAACGCTCGTTTATATACACTCCCGGAATTCTAAATCGAGCCACCGTGCACTTTTTGTATTGAAATCTATAACTTTTTAAATGGTCGTGAATTCAAATTCGGAACAATGACGACACCAAAATGGCCAGTATGTCGGCATGAACACTGCATAAAAAAGTGTGTTTCTGTGTGTGTGTGTCAGCTCCGACGCACGACTGAAGTTTACTCCTTAAATATATATATATTATACATACATACTTACATGCGTTAGCTGTCGCGCAGCATACCCTGTACACGTCGGCTGTATACAAGTATACACATACATGATTTCAAAGTGACAGGTGAGCAAGGTACGTTGCGCAGAAAACCATAACGTCTCAGAGTTAACGCTTGTATTAATTTCACTCATTTTTTTTTTTTTTGACAATCGTTTCTTAAGGAGTAAACTCCAAAAATCTTTTTCTTTGATTTATCATTATTTTAATGTTTTAGGCCTTTATACCTGTAGATTTGCATGGTGGTTCGATTTAGGAGTCCGGGAGGGTATTCATTATCATTTTCACTTAACCTCACACCAAAAGTACGTATGACTCGCAAATATTGTTCTGTTTGGTCAATGTTCTTATGATCTTAGGATTTGTGCGATTTTTTAGTTCGGCGACTTCGATTTTGGCGTGTGAAGAGTGTCAAAGCTGTAATCGAACCTGCTTGTAATAATACTATTTAGATTTAATAAGTTTTGTATTGTCTTGTACCGCGCCAAATAAGAATGTGAGAGCGCTTGTGATAAAATTGTCTTTGATTCAGGGCGAATTTCACGAATGTAATTGAACGCGATCACCACATCTAAACCGCGTTCAATAGCTTCTTCTTTTCGTGTGGTTAGTGACTAATACGCGTGTGTAACTCTTTACGGAACCGACTCACTGATCCAGATAATTGAAGTGATTCAAAATATTAGTTCAGTAACAAAATTTCAAACACATCATTTTGATCTGAAACATTACTTTGCTCTGTGCTCTTTCCGCGCGACGCGTCGCTTGCGAGGCGACTGAGCAGTGAGCGAGAGAGGCAAACCGAGACACACTGAGTTACTTTACTATTGACTCGCGAGTCGCGAGTGAGCGGTTGACATATTGCAATCTATACAAATCAGAAAGAGATACCAAATGAGATGTGTATCACTCATACTCGCACAGTTTGCGTAAATGTATACGCAACATTCAGTATTTTATATCTTTTGAGCCGATGTTCCGAATGATCCAAATGAAAGATAAAAGTGTTTCGGATCATTTCAGTGATCCAGATGCAAATGTTCCAATGGGAAAAAATGATACACTTTGCCCATGCCTAGTGAATAACCCGGTGTCAATTTTATGCAACTCATGAGCCATTGACTTGGCGGTTTCCTGACGATGTTTTTCTTTACCGTTTTTTAATCAAGTGATAATTATACAATACGCACTTGAATCCGAAAAATCAGAGGTGCGCGCCTTGAGTTCGGACTCGAGATCTATGACTTGGCAGTGCGATAGTCACGGCCCTAGGCTATCCACTACTGTTTAAAAGGTGTCAGTGTCGATGTTCCTTAACAATAATGACTAGAGATCGGATGCTCCGATGCATATTCACCTAAAGTTGAGATGTTTGCTATTATGGAAAGCGCTTTTGTATCGAACAAATCCCGCGGTTCCGGTGTTTTATTTTTATTTTAACTAACACACACCACCCCCTACTCTTACACTCCACATACACATATCTGCATAGGGAGTTAAAATAATTTTAAATAAATATGCATCTGAATAGTTATGCAATCCAAGAATCCCGGGTATTTTTTTTTTATAAATAATATTTTAGAAGTCGCTTCAATACTATACACCCGACTAGTTATGCATTGCCGATATTCCTGGCATCACGGGATATTTTCTTACAAAAAATATATTTTAAGAAGCTGCTTCCATACTTTCATAGCTAATAATTAACTTTAGGTAAATATGCATCCGAATATACGATCTCTAATAATGACACTCGAACTCGGTTGAGATGTGCTGAAAGCGTTGAGTTTTAATAGTGAAATTTGCTCTTAGGAATGTTTATCAAACATTTATAAAATCTTCTAACAATATAATTAAACAGATCTATATTTTATTCGAATTATGACTCGTTGCAGGTTCCATTACAACTGTGGCGTGTTATATTTAAAAAACATTTTTCTCTAACATTGCAATTATTACAACTACATGATAAATTCGCGATTTTTGAGAGATGTTGCCAGTAAACATATCATTCGGCCTTTCTCTATGTTACCTATATTATAACAGTTCTATTACTAAGGAAACAAAATTAAAGCAAAAATGTATCGAATCAAAATGATTAAATGTTCATTTTAGGCAAGGTGGGGTAGTATTATGGTGTGTTTACACTAGTCGTCTTATCGCTAGGACTAGTAACTATAATATTTTATACAAAAATGCGATAGATCAGTCACGGTCATTTTCATTCAGCTACCGGACCGGACCTAGTCTGTAAAAAACCTCACCGTGAAAACTTAAGTGAAGTGAGCTGTCAATAGTGTGAATCCCTATCATTAGCCAGTCTATTCTGTAAAAATCTCATCGTGAAAACTTAGGTAAAGTGAACTCGAAGTGAACTCAAAGTGAGCTGTCTATAGTGTCAATCCCTAGCATGAGCAGTGGTATTCTGTAACCGTGAAAACTTAGGTGAGTGAACTGTCATTCCACCTGCCGGTCGATTCTGTAAAAATATCACCTTGAAAATTTTGGTGAAGTGAGCTCTGCCAATCACTAAAGTCGGGTGGAATGACAGCCGGTCGATTCTGTAAAAATCTCGCCGTGAAAACTTAGGTGAAGTGATCTCGTAGTGAACAGTCATTCCATCTGAGACTAGGGATTGACACTATTAACAGCTCATTAATTCAAGCTCACTTCACCTAGGTTTTCACGGTGACATTTCTACGAAATAGCACTGCTGATGGTTGGGATTAACATTAGTCACAGCTCACTTTAAACTCAACTTCATCTAAGTTTTCACAGTGAAATTTTTACTGAATAGACCGGTTGGTAGAATGACAGTTAATTTCGAGCTCACTTCACCTAAGTTTTCACGGTGAGATTTTTACAGAATATAATTAGACGTAGTTAAGCAGAAAGGACTCAACCCACATTATCGTTAGGGATGAGTTGTATATACAAAAGAGGTCCTAACGGATGGTTCATTCACTCAACAAAAAAGATCCGTGATTCTACAAAGATAAGGTTGATTTTTGAATGTTAGGAACTAACCCACATGTAGCTGGGTACCTTCCGTTAACCGTTAGGACTTCTTTTGTATATACAACTCATCCCTGACGACAATGTGGGTTGAGTCCTTTTTGCTTAACTACGTCCAATTGCATGTGAAATGACAGCTCACTTCAGATAACTTTTCACGGTGAGATTTTTACAGAATAGACCGGCTGATGCTAGGGATTGATACTATTGACAGTTCACTTCACCTACGTTTTCACGACGAGGGAAAGAATCTCACCGTGAAAACTTAGGTGAAATCAGCTCGAATAATCAAAGTTTTCATGGTAAGGTTTTTACAGAGTAGACAGCCAGTTATAATGCGTAAATACCGCGTGATGAAAAACAACGATAAACCGACAGGCGTAAATGGACCATAATATAAGTAAATGTCTTATAAATATGGTTATATTTCTGATCAGAATTTTGGTATAAACTTTGTCTGTCCAGAAACGACTTTTACACTTTATTATTACAGAAAAAATCGTCCTGTTAATACTTATTAGAGAGAAATCTACACTTAGAGCTTATTTACAGCTTGTTGTTATTTCCAACACATCTAAATACACCAGTGATTCTGAACAAATAATTAATAATAAATTGTTTTATTAAAAATTATAATCATGACGTATTTATATTTGAATCAGGAACTTTTTATGTAATTTGATACTAATATTTTCGAATGTATATAAAAAACAGTTGGTATACCTCTGAAACCAGTACTTTTGATCAGGTACTTATTTAGAGCCTCGTTTACATGAGGAGAGTTACTCGACCGTCGAGAAGCGAGTGTCCATGCTAGACTAGAAGGCGATAATCTACTGCGAGAAACAAGGTCGCCCAGCGAATTTCTCGTCCTGCGACTTGGCAACTTGGAATCCGATTTATTGTTTACACGGACACTACCAATATCAACACGTGAGGCGATTTTATCTCTCAAGATCTTAGGAACAGTTTACACGAGTTACCTTTTAATCTCCTTTTTAGATAATCGCCTAATCAAGTAGAGAATCTCTCATCGTGTAACAGGCACTTGAGCGGTAGAAGAAAACAAAAGAATACTACGGTGCGCATAAAGAGATCACAGAAGCAATATTTATAATTATGCTATTAAAAGTTTATATATTGGTAAATGTTTAACAATACGCCCGAGCTTCGTTCCCATACCGCCTCAAGTACTGATAACAGCGGTACACATAATATATACCGGATGACTTTTTTTACCGTCTCGAAAAAAATTGGGTATACTAGGTGAACGGAGTAGAAGCCTATGGCATAGCAATTTTTTTTTTTTTTTTTCCGAAATAAAACTAAAATAAAAGATAAAAATATTGAAATTTGGGTGCGTATGATTTAAATTTAAATATTATTTATCGTATTTATTTATTGAATTATGTTTTTTGTTAAATTTCTGTGTTTATTGTTATAGTATGATAAGTTTACTTCAAATGTGTGGTGTTTATCCATAGATCAATTTCTTTCTAGGTTAAAGAAAAAATAATAAAAACTATGCCATAGGCTTCTACTCCGTTCACCTAGTATACCCAAATTTTTACGAGACGGTAAAAAATGTCATCCGGTATAAATGTAATCAGATCGCTTGCATTTTGGTAACAGATATTCGATATGCGATCATATTCATATAAGATATACTTTTTAATACTTTTACACCTAAAAAGTAATGATTATTGACAAGTAAAGAGATTTTCCCGACAACTTTAGGCCGTCAATTTTGAGTTATCCTAACTTTCGGCTCTAAATTCGATAAATTTTACATTTATAGAGCAAAAACATTTTTTTTATACTTTTTATATTTTCCCTACAACTACGGGTATAATATTAAAGATATAAAGAAACTATAAAACTTAGAAACCCATGCCTTTTTTGTTTATCTTAAGTCGGTAGCTTTTTTCAATATTATAATAATCAGAGATCGGAATAGGTAGAGCTAATTTACCTAAACTTCGAGGTAAAATCCCGGAATCATTATAATGACGCACAGTGATCCATTTGATCAAAAAATATTCCTTCTGCTGTTTATGGTATTTATCGATCCAGGGATGCATTTATAATGCACGAGTAAAACACCCACGTGTCCATTTCAATTACTTTCTTTTTTTTAATCTCAAAGTTTAGGTGATCTTTACATTTAAAAAATTAAAATAAATTCTGTAAATGTAACTTCAAGATATTTATTTTATATAAATATATTTTGATAGAGCATCTTTGGGCGCATTATCCAGTTTTTATTATTGGAAAATCACCTCCGGATACAGAGTAATATTTATTTTTCAGATTTTCTAAATGGAACACTGCGTGACGTCTAAATCCCGGGATTTAAAAACCAAGAATTATTTATTGGATTTTATTTATAGTTACAAATTATTGATTTGAAAAATCATATAACATTTTTTTAGGGTTCCGTACTAAAATTATTAAATTAAAGATCTTTTTTTAGCAATTTTAGTACGTAACCCTACCCTGTTTTTTAAATCCCGGAATTTAAACGTAATTATAATTATTCCGGGATCCTTCCTCTAAGTTTAGGTAAATTAGCTCTACCTATTCCGATCTCTGATAATAATACAGGGTTATTTTAAAATAGCTAGCTAAACTCCCCAGACGCAATGGGTATTGATACCTAAATACGATTAAATAAAAATAAATAAAGAATTGTTATATATATATATATATATTTTTTTTTTTTAACGACCGCTGTTGGTTTTGTTACGTCTTAAAGTATGAGTTGAGATAAGTACTCAATTTTCTTATATTTTATCGCGTTTATATGTCAATACTCATCACGTCTGTGAAGATTACACAAAAAATAAAACAGATTTTTAAACTGACATTTCAAGTGACTACAATAACTGCGGTCGAAGACCCCACAAAAAAAAAAAAACTATCATATAAATTTATTATTTGTTTTATCATGTTTAGATACCGATACCCCTCGCGTCTGCGGAGTTTAGCTAGCCAATTTAAAATAACCCTGTATAGCGTACAATTATTTGTAGAACATAATATTTATTTTTATTGTTCGTTGCTTTATCAATATCAGAAAGCAACTCGTTATATTTTATTTATATTTTATATTCGTCTATCAAACATTTTACGATTCATCTAAATTGGATTATTCGTTTTTAATGCTGTGTGAGATTCTATATTTTTGTATGAGCACAGTCAAAATTAATAGTTAAGTATATAACGAAAAAATATATTATATATTTGTCAAACGATATGCAAATGCTCGAAAAATCAGTCAAGAATAAAAACAATAGCATCAAAAGCCTTTCCTTAAGTAGTAATCCAACTTAGACTAATCCAATACCCTCCCTTTACCGTAATTTCGACTTTATTCCAATTATCACAAGGTGTTTCATCGAAATATAATACTTAGCAGATATGAGTCTTCCGTATTCCGCTGTAGCAGTTCACCAATCGTTTTGAGGGCGACCTGTAACAATATTAAGCTAAAATAAAGTTACAGTTACTACAGTTAGGGTGCATATTTGAACATAAGCAACCTTAAATGATAATTTGATTCTATCTGACTCTGAATTCAATCCATTATGATTGTACTAGTTAACACAAAATAGATACAGTCACGAGCAAAAATATATTACTATGGACTATTCGGCAATAATATCTGATTTCATTATTCATTCATTAATACCTATCTGTTCTCAAAAAGACATCAAATATATTTGATCATCTGTGGAAGGCATATACAAGCACCGGCACAAATATGTGACATCGAAGAAACACCAAATCTATTTGACAAGACAAGCTTCGCCAAAATATAAGCTACCGTATCGGCTTCTAAAAGTTATATCACCTTTCAGAATGCATAAATATCGGACATGTCTTGCGTTTTAAATATCTGCCTACGCAATCAGTTCAGAAGAAAGTGACACCTTTGTGATAAAAAATATCTGTTATCACTTTGCCAGCATAAATTCTGACCGTAAAATGATTCGAGCCCTGTTGTTTCATATCGCAATCAGAGCCGCTCATTTTGCAAAAAAAAAAAAAAAAATATGTGACATCCCACTGGCAGCATAATTCTGCCAGTAATGTTAGAAAGAAGAAATGTCAATAATCAAATCAATGGCAGATATTTATGCTTCTAGTGGGATAACACGTATTTTGGTAATATATTTATGCTCATGACTGTACTATTGAAGGTCGGCTCCATTAAACGAGCGAGAACGTACACACACGTAGACACACTGCACGTACAACGAGTGCTAGGGCACTCGCGATTGGTATTCGACCGAGATCGCCGTTCGTCCACGCCTGTGTGCATGAAGCCGGCCTTCTGTAGGTTAGGAACTATTCTGTGATAATACTTTAAAATATAGAAATATCTTCCACTAGATTCATATCTTTCATCCTTAAATACAAGTAAACCAGAGAATGTATGCGCATCGGTAATCTTCGTGTTTCCGAATTAGCACGAACGTCTCGCCAATGAAATATTCTCAGATAGAGGCAAAGCTTCTAATTCATGAAGATTTCGTTCTTTCGACCCTACTCCGGTCATAGTGTCATTAAAAAGTTTCGAAAAGTTTTTTGGAACTGCATGGAGTTGTGAATCCATAATTTTGTCATCATTATCATCAACATTCACGAAAGACGTCCACTGCTGGACATAGGCCTCTCCCAAGCACCGCCACTTCGACCAGTTAGGTGCTTCCCGCATCCAGCGGATTCCTGCGACTTTCACAAGGTCATCGGTCCACCTGGTGGGAGGCCTACCAACACTACGTCTTCCGGTTCGCGGTCACCACTCCAGAACCTTTCGGCCCCAACGGCCATCTGTTCTGTCTGCGAGCAATGTGCCCTGCCCATTGCCACTTAAGTTTGACAATTCTTCGAGCTATGTCGGTTACCTTGGTTACCCAAAGGGCAATGGAGAGGGCTATGCTTGGAGTTTCCCTATGTGATCGAATCAAATGAAGAGATCCGCAGGAGAACCAAGGTAACCGATATAATTTTGTAATCATGATATAATACGAAATGGATAAATTCTTCCATGGTTGACACACCTCGATAGTAGATCTCATCATGAGCCGTTTGTATTTCCGAAGCGCATACTGATCCAACAGGCCTATGCAGGCTGGTGCATGCCTATGTCCAGCAGTTTACGTCTTTCGGCTGAAATGATGATGATACTGGTCTTAGGATATCTGAACACATAGTCAAAAAAGACTTACGTGAGCCGTCACACATGCCTAGGGGCGCCCTGGCCTCGCCCACCACGTAGTCCGCTCGCTGCAGGCTGGAGGCGCGCGCTCGGAGCGCGGGGTGGAGCTCCGACCAGCGGGTGGGGATCCATGGGTACTCTATGAACTCGTTTACCTCCTGCAATGAAATGAGAGAGAATTAACCTCTGTGGTCTAAGTATTAAGACCACCTGTCTCAGACCTAGTGGGGGCAAAATTTTCTGCTCGGTTTGTTTGTTCTAAGTGCGCCTGGCTGGCTACCACCATCTCACAGTCACACTTCCGCTGTACAGTTAAAACAAACCAAAATGGGCGAATTACGAACTATGCTGACCAGTGATGCCAACTTAGCTATTTTATAGCTAGAACTAGCTATTTTTGCACCCCTGTAAGCTACAATTTAAAAAAAAATTGTAGCTAAAAGATTTAGCTACTTTTTTTAGCAATTTTTCAACATAGCGACTTCATCTACACATTGGTGCTTGTGTGATTTTCAGTTTTACTTTTTATCTGTGGAAGTAACTCAGCATTTTGAGTTATACTGTAAAAGCAAGACCATAGATATAAAGCACAAAGGGCGCGCGATACGGAACACGCCCATGGAAGGGGCGTCCCCTGATAGTTTCGCTTGCTGGAACATTCTGATTGCGTTCATTCTCTCTCACTCTCTTTTATTAATAATTAGCTGTCTCTCTTTCACGCATTTTGTTAGTTTTGCGAACTACGCTAAGACCCTGATACGTGTGCGACTGTGTGCGAGCGTAGTGTGTAATGTGACTAAAATTTTCTCCCACAATCAGTATTTAAACTAACTTAATCAATAAACAATGTTTATACATAATAGTAAAAATTCAGTGTATGTATTATGATTATAACATAATATTCTAATTGGGGTGTTTGGTGGTGCGTTAATTCCGGGACATAATGTATAACCATAAGTTTCACCAATTAATATTAATCTATTGACCGCCCCGTCGGATTAATACGACAAATGTTTTCGTGCCCCCTCAGGCTGGGTTCACATGGAAAAACACCGCACTTTTTTTTACAATATTCAATTTAAATCGTATTAACAGCAGGCTGTTCACACGATACATTTTTCTACGTGTAAAAACGAATAGCCACAGTTTGATGGTATAATGTTATGTGCTATCGCAGACCGAAAATGTTAATAGTTCATTCGGTTTGCTTGACAATTCCGGTGGGTATTCGATAACCGTATTTAGCTATGTAAGTTTTTTTTGCCTTTTGGGTCTATATTTATTTAATACTTTAAGCACACAAAATGTACAGAGGCCGACTTAATGCCATAGGCATTTTCTACCAGTCAAACAGTAGTAGGTGCAATAGCGAGAATTGAGAAATAAATATTAATTTTAATATAAAGTTATACATACACCTATTAAAACTATAATATACTATACTCAATTTATGCGCCACTACTTATTCGGCAGTGGCGTGCCTAGGGGTCAAAATTAGGGCAAGCCAATATATATTTTGGATAAAAAACACCCCCTGCCCTATCGCCTGGCAAAGTGGCGCCTACCGACTGAGCCGTTAAAGAACTGACTAATATTCGTTTTTCATAATTGTAAGTAATTGCGATTTATTCTTTTGTTCCAAAACTAATACCACTATGTATGTTTTTCAACAAATTTGATGAAACAAATATCAGTGGTATTAGTTGCTAGATAAGGTATAGATATAGACCTAAATATTTAAATATGAATTAACAACAAAACATGACTGGAAAAATGTGGGTGTAGCTAGGTAGGCATACCTCTGCTTAACCCTCCGGGGAATACAGGCGTGATGTTATGCTTAAATATAGGTAAATTTTAAATACGAAGAGTACCTACTGGTAATCCTTTAGAAAATCACAACTATTATAAGTACAAGTTATCAGTATCGTGTAAAATATGATACGTGAGCCATCTATTATCATTATTGGCACAACAGAGCTCTTCGAGTCGTAATAATTCATATTTCAAACGCTCGCAAATTTGCAACAGTTATTATGGGAAAAATATTACAATACGGCTACTAGATGGCGCACAAATAATTGATTGATTTGTGATTTCTAACTACACATTGCTTACATTTATTTCGTTTGATAAGTAACTGGGCTCCGGTTTGTTGCCATCTTGTTGCTGCATATGTTTCTCTAAGACTATACTCCATTTACTATAGCATTAGACAAATAACGGCTTAATGACGACAGTTATTGTGTAATATTGTTGAAATTACTGCACTTTAGAGTTACTTTTTTAATGTAAATGGTAAATAGATTACAGTACTTTGTATTTATCATGAAATAACGGCGTTTATTAAACGTTTACATCGAAATAACGAAAGGATGAGAACAGTTATTTGTCTAATGTTATAATAAATGGAGTATAGGTCGTATAAAGAAAGCAAAGATGCAAGCTAAGAAATTGCCTTTATTGAATGAGGTTTTAAACTCATTGTGACCTCGGAAAGAAAGTTCTTAAAGTGCTAAATGACACACAACATCAACCTAATCTTTGAAAAACAGCGCGATTGTGTTCGACACGCATAATGTATTCAGCGAGATTATATTTGTCTGTAAAACTCAAAGTATTTACCTTTTTCTAAGTAACGATGGCACACCAATACACACTTTAATCCTTCACAAGGAATTGCATGCGTTTCCGAATTCATTATAATGATAAGAAACTTTTTCATCACTTCAAAAAGAAGGTAATTACAGCAAAAACTAATCACAACACAAACTCACAGAAAATTTAAAAAAATCAAAACATAAACGGCGTCAGTAACCGCTCAAAACAATTAATTTGAAATTACATCATGCAAATTCACGCTTTGCGCAGCGACTCGCGCACACATACTCAGGATCTACAATCCTACCACCTCCTTCTACGATTCGTTTCATTCATAAAAAGTCAAAAGCCGGGCTTAAAAATTCGAACATTTGCAAATTGAGTACATACTATCATATCAAGGACGTTAACACATTTCTTTGCGAAAGAATGAGAAGTTAGAAGCCCGATTTGAAGCCACCTTGTGTGAGCGAGAAAGCTATACTTCATTCATCGATACGATCTCGCCTCCTGCTTAGCGCTATAACGTTAGAGCGAGATCGCAACTGCGGCATCGTAGATAGTTTGGCAACGGTGCATGATGAAAGAGGCGATGAATTTAAATATTATTCCTTGAGTATGTAACTCTGGCAACGTTGCATCGTAGTACGTATCTAGCGCGGGGCCGCGGCCGGTACCACGTTTACCGTTTTTATTCTTGTGGCCGGTACTACGCGGAGAGTTTAATGTTATTATTCGTATCAATTCTTGCGACATTGAGTTTGTTTACAGGTGTAGTTTTTTTATTAATAGGCTCACTTTTGATTGAAAGCCGGGCTTTTCGGCTTTAATGAAAGGAACGCCCCTGTTATTCGGTAGCAATTATCTCGCAAAAAAAACGTGCAGTACAATGCCGTGTGAACTTAGCCTCTGTCGTATTTATACGACTGAGAACCTATGTTCGCTCTTTGTACCCGATATTCGACAAATAGTTGATTTGTCGATTTATGATATGAGCTGGGTGCTCGGGGCACGGCAATTGATATAAAATCAAGCAGTCAATAGGTTAAAAGGTTGTATAATTTGACCTTTTGATAGTATACAACAGTTTTACTCACACGTATATGTTCCGCGTCGATGGGCGGAGGCGAGTCACCGCACAACACTCTTATGGCTCCCTCTTCGCTCGAGTTTATGAAGTTCTGGAATCTGTCCTGCCTGTAGTATATCGCTGACACTTCCAAGTGTCGCAGATCTTTGCGCAGGCGCACGAAGCCGAGGACGTCGTATTGCCATATCCAGTAACCTGGAATTAGAAATAGTTTTATATGAGGTAACTTTTTAATAAATGTTGCTGTTTGTGGGTAAATTGTAATTATTTTTTTATCATATGTGAATGTTCAAGTTATTGTTATGCTATTATTTAATATTTTCGATAATTTATATTGTATATACCTATTATTGCGTTATGTGTTAGATTAGATTATTTTAGATTAACGTAGATTACACTTATAATAATATTAATTCAATTCTATATTTATATAAATTCAAATGTTTGAAAATGTTGCATGCCGTAGGGTAAAATATATCAGGGCTATTTATAAAAATTACATCTTATCGGATTATTTTATAAGCAAATAAATGATTTCTATTACTATTTCGAGTGCAAATAATAGTTTCGTTGGTATTTTAATCAATAATGAAAAAAAAAAAAATTGAAATACCCAGTCAAACAGATACAACCGGATTAGCTTTCAGAAAACGCTTTTTGCGGTTACACAAATACATATTATTGAACACTAGCTGCTTCCCGCGGCTTCTCCCTTGTGGATGTCTTTCTTCTAAAATAAGTTATTCCTTATAACATCAGCTATCTGCTAGTGAAAGTTCCGTCAAAATCGTTCCAGCCGTTTCGGAGATTAGCCGAAACAAACAATCAGACAGACAGAGACAGCTGTTATTTTGACATTACACGCATACACTTCAATTTCATTTATTTGTATGTGTCGTATATAAAAGTAATGGGGCTTATTTTATGCTTCTACAGTTAAACCATTTCTAACCGTAGTATCTCATCATCATTTCAGCCGAAAGACGTCCACTGCTGGACATAGGCCTCCCCCAAGCACTGCCACTTCGACCAGTTCTGTGTTTCCTGCATCCAGCGGATTCCTGCGGCCTTCATAAGGTCATCGATCCACCTTGTGGGAGGCTTTCCAACGCTACGTCTGTCGGTACGCGGTCGCCAGAACCTTTAGGCCCCATCGGCCATCTGTTCACTATAGTACCTATTCAGTAATAAAATATTCGGTGCTCTGCGGCTGTAATGTACGATTAGCTTTACTCACCATGTATGACGAGCCGTTGTAGGTTAGCGCATTGCCAGCACATTAGAACGAATGGATTCACGTGTGCGTACGTGTCGGGCTGTGAAACAAACATAGTATGTGAGTAAGTAAGAATTTTTATCTACACTCAGGTCGCGACCTATAAAAGTTACGACACGTACTTTGACTAACGAAGGGCCACGACTTTTGGAATTGCACAGAGTTGTTAATCTATAACTTTGTAATCAAACTCAAACCAATTATTTCAATTAAATCATTTACAGGCACTTTTAAATTGTCATGGAGTCGGTCAGTAAGAAATATGAAACTAGTTCCAAAGAGTATTAAGGTACCTATGGACGGGCAAGAAAATTCATGGACTCCTTTAAATTATATTGTTACAAAAATATTAGTTACATCTTTAATGTTGAATTTATAACTATGTGAGAACAATGTGGGCGCATGGATCAGCACCATTCAGCTCAACCATTTTGAAGGGAGCTAAATGATCCAATACACGCGCCACCATCAGCGAGACATCTGAGTGAGCATGACATACTCTCAGCCACCAAAGCACATTCAATCAATGAAACACATATTACCCGGTAAATGGTAGCTCTATAGTACATAGTACTCACACCTGTGCTATGCAATTATATATACATGCAATTATAAAATCATAGTAATACAAAATAGGCAAGTACTTCCATGGTTGTAACAGCTCTATATTAGATCTCAACATCAGACGTTCGTATTTCCGAAGATACACGATGATTCTCGAATACGCTCATACTTTTTCTCGGAGATTTGTACTTAAAGTTTCAATCAAAATGGCTACCTGATTGTGTCTCACGGGCCTGACGATTCGGTGGTAGGGGTCGGTGGAATCGTAGGGACTGTCTACCCACATCACCTCCTGCAGAGAGTTTTGATAGAGACGCGACACGTGCGATATTAGAGGAGTGTAGAGCTGTAACACAAATGTACACGTGTATTTTTATTGAGGAAAATTATATCTTATGTGTATTTGTTCAAATATTCGTGTTATTTCTCTAAAATATAATCGAACAATGAACATAGGGTATATTTTGAATTACTGGTTCCGAAGATGCAAGCGCCACCTAGATTTCCTTTTTTACACTTAACACTTACATATAAGTTACATTAAAAATATTATTATTGCCCAAGTAACGCGAAGTTTAGGGCAAGTACGCCAAGTGTAACGAGATATTTTTTTGCATAGAACCGAAAGCATATTTTTAAATAAAACGTGAATTTAAAAAAAAAAAAATCTTTAAAATAGCCAGGTTATAATTGTGCTATCGTTAACTAAAACCCACACAATAACCTCATATTATTTAGCAGACAGGTTTCAATCAGCCATTTACGTAAAAAAAATAAAGTATAAAATGTTACTCACAGATTTACAAAACATAACTTTCAGCGATATTAGTGTCATTCCTTCCACTAGAATTTTCTGAATGATATCGTCGAATCTCCTGTATGGCACCCCAATCTATAACAACATTAAAAATTTAAATTAATTAAGTGACGTGTTCGTGGCTAAGTAAGAGCCTAACCTTAGACTCGCAGCCAACCCCAATATAGTAGAAAAATTGGTAGGCAGATGTTACAGAAATGTATATAACTAGCTGCAGTCCACGGCTTCACCCGCGTGGTTTTTTTTATATATGGTAGCCCTTATAACATCAGCTATCTGCCCGTGAAAGTCCCGTCGAAATCGGTCCACCCGTTTCGGAGATTAACGTACGGATCCGGCAGCTTCCTGTTTGTGATGTTTATTGACACATAGCGGGGGTTGGCGTATTATAATATTATATTATTACTTACAATATTAACAGCGACTTTCAGCGGAGTCTCGTAAAAGTCTTCCAGACCGATCCAGTCAATGTAATGGTAGGATCCGGCAGCTTCCTGTTTGTGATGTTTATTGACATATAGCGGAAGTTGCCGTATTATAATATTATATTATTACTTACAATATTAACAGCGACTCTCAACGGAGTCTCGTAGAAGTCTTCCAGACCAATCCAGTCGATGCAATGGTAGGATCCGGCAGCTTCCTGTTTGTGATGTTTATTGACACATAGCGGGGGTTGCCGTATTATAATATTATATTATTACTTACAATATTAACAGCGACTTTCAGCGGAGTCTCGTAAAAGTCTTCCAGACCGATCCAGTCAATGCAATGGTAGGATCCGGCAGCTTCCTGTTTGTGATGTTTATTGACATATAGCGGAAGTTGCCGTATTATAATATTATATTATTACTTACAATATTAACAGCGACTCTCAGCGGAGTCTCGTAGAAGTCTTCCAGACCGATCCAGTCGATGGCATGATACGGATCCGGCAGTTTCCTATTCGTGATGTTTATTGACAGATAGCGGAGGTTGCCGAGACTGGACAGCGTCTCCAGTGAGCTTGTATTTATCTGATCGATGTCGGCTATTATGTGCTGGAACAAGGATATTACATCAGAGGGTTAAAAGTCAAACTCAAAGTAATTTATTTGTCAGACAAATGGTACATAGGCTGTTCATATATTACAAAAAGGTTGACATGTTCCACCATACAAATATTAGTTAGGATAAAATTAGATGGATTAAAACTTCAACTAAAAAGTTCAAAACAAACTCACTTTTCAGGCAGTCTGATGCAGTTGGTGGCATCAAATATTAATAATATTTAGGTATTTAATTTATAAAAGGCGTATAAATACCCTTTACGAAACCGGCAGTCAATAGCTTTTCCATTTTTTTGTACAGGACCATACCTGGAAACCTACAGGTTACGGAGATATTGAAGGTCCAACTTTTTTTAGTTTTTTAACGAAAACTAGTTTTAAATTGTATAACAACCATTAAATACCCAGTTCAAAAAAAAAAAATACTAGTAAGCCATAAATTGTTTGGCTACATACTTAGATGTGGTATCGCTAGTCGGATCCTAGGCATGAGTAGAAGTCATCTATAGCTACTTACAGCTACAATTCGGACGCGGGTTGTGGGCACACGAACGAATTATTTTTCGACCCATATGCTGGATCCCTCTACTGTTGCATGCCCCCATAAGCACAATGTATTGTGTGCGTTACATTGCGCACTACCGCAAACAGCGAACTTTACACCAAAAATAATGGTCTTTTCCCAGCAATAGGGATGATGACAAAAAAATATTTTTTTGTCTGTCATGTAGATTATTAAAAAATATTCGACACGTATTTTTTCTTTTTTTACGTAATTAAAACATTACGGCGATACATTGAGTTCAAATATGTCATGACGTCACTTCACAGTAGATTTTATACGTAGCTGTGACGTAACCAGCCCCCATTCCCCAAGTTGTTTAATGTGTTTTATCTAAGTCATTTTTTATTAACGTGATAAAGCAAAAAATACGTGTCTAATATTTTTTTTATTATCTGGTTGACGGACTAAACAGTTTTTCTTTTTTTTACCCAGGACAGATCCCTATTATTTTTGCACAAAGTTGAGTACTTAGTTTGATGAACAGAATGCGTAGATGACGGCTTCGTGAAGGATCTTTTTACACCCTGTATAATTACTAGCTATACTTACATGGATTTTCGTGAACTGCATCACGCATTGGTTGGCTCTTGTCAAGATTTTGTCCGCTGGACTCGAGATGCAGTCAAACTTCAGCGCCCGCGAGTATTGTTCCACGGAATTGTGCTGTAATAAAATATTTGTTGTCAATCGAGGTACTTTGACTTGTTTAACCTATTGACCGCTTGGTTTTATATCAATTGCCGTGCCCCCAGCGCCTGGCTCATAAATCTAATAAATATCTACGACAAATATGGTAGTGCAATGATATAAAAAACACAAAACGAACATAGGTTCTCAGTCGTATAAATACAACAGGCGCGACGGGCACGAAAACATTTGTCGTATTAATCCGACCGGGGCGGTTAATAGGTTAATTATAAACTCAATGTCATACATAACAAAGTTCAAATTCCTTTGCATTTTTTTTTCTTTTTTGTTTTGAATGACACGCAAAAATCAACTTACACTAAATCATATAACGTTGAAGTTAAGTAAGTGGAAACGGAAACTAAATGATTTATGATTCTGAATTCAAGTGTAAGCGAATCACAGTCTACAAATCAATACAAATACTTTATTGGAACAAAAAAACAGATTCACAAATTTTTAGTGTTCATTAACAGCTAAGTACATTGGTTTTAAAAACCTGTGTTGCAGCCATTAGCGTCAACCTCCGAGAGAGACGTCGGCGTTCCAACATTTATAATACTAGAGCATTAAAATAAAAAATAAATATAATAAAACAGTCATTGGTAATTTGCCATTATCTTTGGTTTATGGCCGCGAATCATATTTGAATCAACATACAACCTGATACTGACCTGCAAATTGCATAAAACGTAAGAAAATTTTAATTTCGTTCGCGGGCACATCCTTGACGCTTTCGCCTTAACTACAACTACGTCATTTCATGATCTTATCAATAAACTTTATCCTAGAACCCGTTCCATTTCATAACAACACAAAACAAGATCGAGTGGTTCTGACATTGAACGCGAAGGTTCGACATTTAAATGGCAAGACTAGTCTATGACGCAAAAGGAAGAAAGCAGTTCTTCTGAGTTCGACGTATGACCTTTATAGTTCAGTATCTTTACTGTCAAGTGAAGGTCCTGTTTAGAATGGCTGTTAATTGTGTTGAAGTTCAGAATATATTTTTATACTACGCTGCTTCGCGCGCTGGTTTTTGTAAAATAACAGTAGCCCGAGTTACTCCTTATACCATCAGCTATCTGCCAGTGAAAGTCCCTTCAAAATCGGTCCAGCCGTTTCGGAGATTAGCCGGAACAAAGTGACTGACAAACATAAAAGATTTTTTTGTTTTTTTTTTGTTTTTTATGGGTACCTTATATACTTTCATATGCATTAAGTAAAGGACAGTAGCCGCGGGCAGCAGCTAGTATAATATATATGTTATCGTTCATCTTTCGTTTCATTCATTCGTACATCATTCAGTCACGACTATAGTTGTAAATAAACCGTTTTAAACCAAATTGTGATTTATACGTACATTGATTACGTATTACTTTAAAAATTAAGTTTAAAAGGCTAATTGAAATTATTTACCATTTTTATCTATTTATATATTTTAATTTTCGAATTTAATTAATAGTTTTTTTTTTTTTTAATTAGGTACTTGTTAAGGAATTTTAACAACTGTATCTCTAGTTTAAATGGAAAAATCAATATTTTAAACACTGATTGTGGAACATTTTTTTTACATCATTTTTGTATTAATATATACATAAAAGATATAAATATGTATAATCTTCTATAAATAATTATAGAAATGGTGCTAGTCGATTTTATGTTATACATGTTAATAAAGATTGATTTTAAAACATTTTTATTTTAATTTCGTTCATTTAACCTAAATCAGAAAGTAAGTGTGGTCTAGATCACTTCGTGTGAAGCATCAGTGCATTCTATTTAAAAAATAAAACTTTAGAGGTATGAGGAACAGGGTGTAAAGTTCACTCATAGTAAAGGGAGGATCCTCCGACCAGACGGGTGTTGTGTCTGGTGGGCAACTGCCCAACGGTTGATGTCGGGATGTTGTATATATGCTATTCCCGCGGTAAACTCAGATAGCGCGATGCAGTATTTGTAACGTCAGTTCTTTGATGCGTAGTTCGCATGTGGCGTTGTTAATACCGCCACAAAACCATTATTAAACCGCTAAGTGAGGTTTTAAATCGTTTAAAATCCGTTTTGCATCTAAGTATAGTCACGACTAAAGAAAATATACGCTTTTTGACACTTTTGGCAGATGCCCGGACCTGAAGTCTCTGCTGCCGTCTAGTAAACATTATTTCAGAAAGCCCTCATTGGGATGGTACCTTTCTTTCATCGCGGCATGGGCTATAATCAGCTCGTGCCAACACTATAAAAGGAGAAGATGAGGTAATACTTACTTGTCTCCCATTTTCATTCTTCGGTGTGCCCAAACTGCAACCCATAAAGCCCAGCTTCTGCAGGCTGAGCGTGTTCTTATATATCAAACTCTCGATTGGTATCCTGAAAATAACAATATTAAAATGCTATGGGACAAGTAAAACTCCATCTGTTCACAAATAAATTTAAAAACTATTGATGATAAATCCCTAAAACTCACATAAAATACACAAAACATGTTTTATTTTATTAGAATGAGTTAGTATTAGCGATTTTCAACTGAGATGGCAGGGATATCACGTGACCAAGTTGTGACGCAGCGAGAATGGAAGGGGCGACACAGCGTTAGAGGGGTGCTCACGCACCTCGATCACTTTTGGTCAGGAGCTCGGAAGCGACGGACGACTATTAGGTAAATGATCTTCTGATCTATAAGATTAGATTATAATATTAAGTTAACGATAAGTAATCTCTTCATTTATTATCTTTCTTTGGCTGTGCCCGACAGGCTCCACGATTGTATCTTAATCGAATGTTTACCACCTAAGCAATACATTGTGGAATGCAATAAAGTATTGAGTATTAAAACATGATTTCAAAAGACCATTTCTAGTTATTTTTAAAAGAAACGTTAGAAATGTTCTAAAATACAAAAAATAGTTGATGGGTTTATTTTGACATATTTTTGAAATATTCGTCCTGGTTCAAAAGACCAATATCTAATTCATATAACGTAATTTTGACAGTAATTTATTGAATGAATTCTGTAGGAGGTATTCACCCAAAAAGTGACTTTTGAAATGAGTTTTTTTTTACAACTTGTTGGCCAGTTCCACCCCGGCTCTTCAGTCCCTTGGTCTAGGTAGGTAGGTAGAGTGAAAATAAATTACATGATAAACAATGTAATTAGGGGCCGGTATTATTAAGTATTAATGCCATCATGATTCCAGTCCGAAAAAGAGATTGTGCCATGGTTATGTTTTTAGTTGAAGTGATTTTGTTGCCCGGCTAACATGAGAACGAACGCCGCCATCTTGTTTTTCTAATTTCACAAAATATTATCACAAATGTTCAGGGCCGGATTTATAGCTGTGGAGGCCATGGGGCAACCAATAAGTTGAGGCGCCGATTTTTTTTGGAACAGACGAAAAAAAAAAACAATTTGAAAAGTACTTTATGAATGTAAACTTTTTTTTCATTGATGGACACAGGATGTAGGTTTTACATATCAAAAAAAAAAAAAAAAAAAATTATTGTGGAGGCCCCTTCTTTTTGCAGGCCCGGGGCTAGAGCCCATGTTGCCTTGCTCTAAACCCGGCCCCACAAATTTTTACTAACAGCGCCCTCATGTCAATGTCATTCAAGCACCAAAAGATCCTTGTAGCACTTTAGCATCGTCTCTCTTTCGCACTGAAATCACGGTGCTCTTAAAACGTCATAATACGGCACCAGATAACTTTCCTTACCTCTTCAATTTTATAAATGGCACATGGTTACTTTGCTGTGCGTAGCTTGGTCCAATGAATAATAGCTCTTGTAGACGAGTTGCGTCAAAAAATCTGAAAAAAATACAAACAAATAATATTTCAGAAATTGTAAGAAGAATCTGGACGGCTGAACGGTTGTCGAATCCCAGGTCAGGCAAATTATTACTGGGTTTTTCTATCTGTAATATCTCAGTTGCTGCCCGGAGTCTAGATTTTTGCCCGGTTAGTGGTAACTGGCGGGATTTAGGTGTACCATATGTGTCTGTCTACGGGTTCGAGAACTAACGGCGTGATGCTATGTGTTAAAAATTTATATTTCACTTCTCATGCTCTAAAAGTACGCCAATATAGCCCCCTACGAAGCGGGACTAAAGTGACTTTAGTCTCTAGGGAGTGAAAAGTAATTAGTTTTTTAATTTCCTTCATGTGACATAGACAAACTCAAACAGCCAGTAAATATCTGTGGAGTGTGGACCATCTTCATTGCGAAAATGTTGAGAGTTTTACTTCCATGGTTTTTCCGCAAAGAAGGTGACGCCATGCGTTTTAAATTGTTAATCTGTGACTGGTTTAGAAGAAAAAACTGACAGCGAAAATTTCAGAATTTTTGTCGAGTGTTTTGTTCGGTTTTAAAATAGGTTTTAAATTTATTAAGAATGTCCAGTGAAAGTGAAGAGTTTGACGGTGAGCAAAGAGCAAAAGACATAATAGATAATCTTTTGCCGCCAAAATCGCGGAAGATTTACCTAAAAACTTACGAAAGTTTTATGGACTGGAGGAATAATATTTATTAAATGTTTTTGTACTAAATTGACTATTTTTCTCGCACTCAAAGTGAAAAGTACAGTTTGCACCTCGAGACTAAACGCCAACTTAATATACCCTCGGTTTCATTGACTCCCTCGCACGCTCGGGAGTCAAACCACCTCTGGTATATTATGGCTTCGTTTAGTCCCTCGATACAAAGTATAATATTTAAATACCGGAACAAAAAGTATCCACCAGGACACAGGTCCTAACCCAGATCATGGTCTACCTGTGAGCCAAATTTCATCCCAATCCGTTCAGTCGTTGAGGCGTGAAAAGATAACAGATAGACAGAGGTATTTTCGCACTTATAATATCAGTATGGATTCCGTTAAAATAGCATCGCTGTATTATGTACTTGTGTACCTCTCATTGTACGGAAATCCTATACAATGCGAGATCAACATATACTGGAAATATATAGCTTGATATGTAGCCGTTTGTACAATGTTAAAGGAAGCATAGATATATATTTTTCTTGGCAATTGATTCATATGTTATTTGTTCAGTATCGATTACAAGGCATCGTCGCCGTCATTTATTTTTGCCCGCGGCTCCGCTCGCGTGAATGTCGGTTATCGCGAAAATAGCCTATATCCTTCTCCATATCCCAGGCTATATCTCTACCAAATTTCATGACGATCGGTTCAGCGGTTTAGGCGTGAAAACGTAACAAACAGACGAGAGTTACTTTCACATTTATAATATTACTAGCTTTTGTCCGCGGCTCCGCCCGCGTAGATGTCGGTTATCGCGTAAAAAGTAGCCTATGTCCATCTCCATATCCCAGGCTATATCTCTGCCAAATTTCATGACGATCGGTTCAGCGGTTTAGGCGTGAAAACGTAACATACAGACAGACAGACAGATAGACAGACAGACAGACAGACAGAGTTACTTTCGCATTTATAATATTAGTGTATTCATTTTGGTGATCATTTACTATTTTTGTCTCTATGTTACTGTATTTGGTGGTAAGTTAAGCATAAGCCTTATAATATTAGTATGGAAGTATGGATTCCACCGAAGGCCCATGCACTTAATGCAATTACCATTTAACTTTTCAATTAAAATGAGAAACAAAATGCTCTGTAGCAAATAATAATATTTGTTCCGGTTTGTTGAGTGAAAAAACAGCATTCTATAACTTTTGCTTTTAAGCATTCATAAATGTATACAACATGTTAATTGCATGTTTCATAACTAAATACAGCATTATATAACTGTTATTATGAACAGCCGTACATTCCCCTTTAACTAAGACTCGCTGTAACTGCTGGACATAGGCCTATCCGAAATTCGGCCATTCTCCGCAAATTAAGGGGACGGTAAGTGCGGGTGACCTTGTACGAATAGGCGGTGCGTTTTCCCAGCCCCGCGCGGCCACGTATACTTGCCTCCAATATTTATTTTTAGTAACGAAAAAATTTATATTTGACAAACATAAACACATAATAAAAATACATAATAAAATAGTCTGTTCATACAAAAAAAAAAAAAAAAAAAACATGAAAATATCTTAAGAAGTTTGAAATTTGTACCGGACGGGCGTGATCGCTTGACTCGAAAATCGGGAAGGTTGTAAGGCTATCCCAGTCCAAGCGGCGCTGACGTCCTGCACCAATAGTTCAGGATATCTTCAATACTCACTGCGACATTACTCCTGAAGAATTACAGGTTTTACGGAAGAAATAATAAGACCGTATTACTGATAAGACTTCATAAATATTCAGGAAGCGATTTCAGGACTCCCCAGTACTACTATATGACTATTTAGATGGAATTAGTTCCATGTCGATGACTACGAAATTTATAGGTGGCGCGCTCACTAAGGTAGTAGTGCTCCTTTACCTTACTGAGAGCCGCGAATCGCCTCCCGTTTTAGAAACTTTATTGGTTTAAAATATCTTAAGTTCTAATGTGTTTCACACCTAAACACCCTTATTTCTATCACTTTACATAAAGTGTTATACATCATAAGATTCGTAAAATAATGGCCTTTCTAATGACGTTTCTATCATGATTCTAACTATCCCTACTGAAAAGATATTTCAGTTACAACGGGATTTATGTGAATAATTAAATATTAAATTGTTTGCAAGTGACTTTACTGGCAAAGTACTGAACCGATCTCCACCATACCAAAAGAAACCTCAAGCTAGTCTATTGCCCTAGAGAAATCTAGTATTTTAGTTTTCGTACCTAGATTTTTCAGCCCGCTATGAGCCTCTGAATACAGGTTGGGTAGCCTTTATTTTACGAAATCCGCTTCGCGGCATTTAGACTCGATTAGGTAGGTATCCTGAAGGGCTAGATTTCAGGAAGTTAGGTCCAGGGCTAGGTCTCGGTCTAGGTGACCTGGATACAGTAAATGATTTTAAGTTTTGTCTATCTAACTTACCTAATCGAGGCGTACAATGGTCGAGTTTACGACTTTTATCAAAATTGTCATTTTGATTACATTATAGCTGCTAGGCAGCACTATCAATGACTATACTTTTTACATATTTGAGTTAGTATAGTCATTGCACATTATTTTGACTGTTTTATTACGCATTATTGCGACATGAAATTTTCCCTATTTGTAGGTGGGGCATATTGTGTGGAAAAAAAGTGTGCAAAAATACATGGGCACCTACGTAAATAGGAACATTTTTGAATAAAACTCATTTCTGATGGCGCCTCAGCGCGCACATCATCGATTCTACATAATTTATGTTATTATTTCTAGTATTAACGAAGAAATTATATTTCCTATATACTTAAGCTAAGTTAAAATTACTGATTTTATACAAGCTAAATTGTTGGTGACGCATCGTCGCGAACAAAATTTAATATCGTTTTTATGTTTTGGGTGGACATTACTTCCTGAATTTATTTCATAAAGTATTTTACTACAATAGTTATTTAAATATTTATATATAGAATTGATGTATGCCTACCCGTACAACAACATAACGCGTTTAACATACATTTTTGCATAACTTACTTGCATTATTTGAAGGCGTAAGCACAGATTTAAAAGTCACTTAAATCATCTGCGTCAATCAATCAAAATCAATCAAAATATTTTATTTCACATAAACCTATATGGGCAGTTATGAAACGTCAGAAGCTAGGTGCATGGTTCCAATTAGTCGTTTCCTATGGAGAAGAGCCGGCAAGAAACTCCACGGTAACTCATTTAAAAATAATCATAAAACAGTACACTTCTAATTTCTTTACAAGAAAATTAGGTGTAATTTATGTATGTATGCACATACCAAGAACGGTGAGTTTTGGAAAGTTTTCGTATGACGCTGTATCGCTAAGTGTTTCGTTTGTTTCTAATACATTTTAATGGCTACTTATAAAAGGAAACTTTCGAGTAGGTTGGAAGCGACTTAAATTTCTACAAAACATTATTTGAGGTCGAGGGTCTTACGTTTCGAATTTCAGGCCGTTCAGTGTTATTTGACGCTTAAAGACAAACGTAAATATCCTCCCTCTTTTGTTTTCACATGCTCATTTACTTAATAAAAATCTTAAATTCATTCGCTGACAGTCAACCGCGTGGTCAGGGCCTCAAGTCTGCTATTACAAGTGTCAGAATGGTCTCTTCATTGTGAGTTTTTGACAGATTTGCCATACAAACACTGTCAAATACTCACAATGGCGAGACCATTCTGACACTATTGTAATAGCAGACTTGAGGCCCTGGAAGCATGAAACTTTGCAACAAAAGTTCCTTACAAAACCGGCCAAGTGCGGGTCAGACCACGTATAAATGAAGAGTTCCGTAGTTGGTATGAATTTATCCCACGAAAAAATTTAAAACTGTAGTAACATTGTATACATTCCATACGGAAAAACAAGTTTTTCAACTGTAAATGTAAATTCGTCGATTATTACTCGGTAACTTGTGAAGCCTACTTAGCTGTGGTAGTTTTCCTTTTAACTTCGTTATATATACACTGCCGGTCAAAAGTTTGAGACCACTAATAAAAAACTTTTGTTATTAGTAAATATTTTCAAAATATTGGTGATAAAAAGTAATCTGCACACCTGCATATTCTATTGTTTATAAAGACTGCCTAAAAGCTTATTCTTTTATATATTAGCCAAGGAAAGGGCAATAAACAAGCATTGTTTCCATACTTCAATGTGAACCGAGGAAGATTCGTCTCTCAACGCGGCTAAAGAAGTTTTCACTGCTATTACAATAGTGTCAGAATGGTCTATCATTGATTTCATAATTGTTGATTTTGACAAGTTTGGTAATGTACCAATATAATGGCGTCATTATGACTTTCGAATGGTCAGCCACTGACACTACATTGAAAGAATTGGTAATCTCGTACATAATGACAAATGAAACTTCCTACTAAACTTCCAACTTCCTACTACTTCAGATTGCTTATAACACTAATAAATAATATGTAAAAATATATATAAATGAAATCTGGCATTAATAAATGTTCAAAATGCCATTGTAATACAATTCTATTACAAGAACATTGACCGACCAATGATCGACCATTATGAATTTAGCAGATTACGAAGTTTTAGCAAATTGACAATGGGATCGTGTTGGAGTGACGAACTTATAAAAATAGCAGACTTGGGCCCCAGGTTGCATGGAAGTTCGTCATTTTACCGGTGGGAAATCGCATCGGGCGCATGGCTTGTATTCCTATAACTTGATAAATGTAAAATACTATTTTCAGCTGAGAATTGGAGCACACAAAATCCAAGTGGCTTGGACTCGAACTTGAAACTTAATACTAACTACGGTTAAAATCATCATTATCTCTGCTTAACTCTCTAGGGATCACAAGCTTGGCGATAAATAATAAATTTCTCATTAAACATTTTAACAAGTTTCCTTCGCAAATCTTGGGCGCGTATAACATCGAACGAGACGAGGCTCAAACTTCCAGACTTTTCTTTACAGACGCGTCTTTGGCCCGACCTTCACAGTAGTCGGAATTCATTGTTATTTTTATTAAACAACAATCAAGCATGAATCCTTTGTGTTACAGTAGTTAAAAGGTCGCACTACCAAATTTTAGAATGCTCTTCTATAAACTAACCTCTGGTTGGCTCTGACGTCTTTAGGCATTATACAATTTTGTAGGTTTCTCTAAAAGTGATTAAGTTTTGGAGCAGTCGTAACAGTACGAGTACCTTGTATAATCTTGAAATATTATTGGCCGGGTTTCAGTTAGTTCCTACATGGCATTGAATCTGAAAAAGCTAAAAACAAATAGAAGGATCATGGCATTTTATCGCCATACCTTATCTGCTTGCCCTAAATGTTGCTTGCAACATCATCCTTATCATCGTCTTTGGTCCCTGGACCTGAGATCAAGCAATGAACTAAATTCTCAAATTTTTATTGCTTGAATAAAAGGCTTTTGGCTACTTTGCATGTGTATTTTATTATTATTATTTTTTTGTTATGTGCGTTTTGTTTGTGCAGAATAAACAATTTTTCTTTCTTTCTTTCAAAGATTTTTTTATTTGTTTGACAGTTACATTATACGTTACATATATATTATAACATAGGTGTTATAAAATTTTCTATTTTGTTAAGTACCTGGTAATTGTTGAAAGGCCTACACTGTCCTCCCATACCTATTATCACTGTTATTTGATAATATTGTAAAGCCAATTATTTTAAAAAGAGTAACCGTGGAGTTTCTTGCCGGTTCTTCTCCATAGGAAACGACTAATTGGAACCGTGCACCTAGATTCTGACGTTTCATAAGTGCCCATGTAGGTTTATGTGAAATGATTTTGAGGGATGGTAAATGATAAATGATTTTATTTCTGTAAGTATAGGTTTGTACAAACACTTACAGTCAATCATATTATAAAAACTGGATGAGTTCGGCGTTTCCTATCTGACTACTCTGAAAAGGCAGGCCGAAACAAACTCAGAGGTCTCTTTTAAGTCAAGACATAATCTTGGTCAGATCATGTGAAGACAATGGAGATTGGTGTTTGAAATGGTCTTTTGATGAAATAACCACACAGTTTGAGTGAACCTGGCCTGTCAGTGCACGCATGTCAGTAACCGTGCAGCTCAAGTCAGAACTAAAACAGCTCAACGATTCGGCGAACAATAACAAAGAAAGATCATTGGGTAGGCCGCATAAATTACTCGAACTGCCAGATCACGATAAAACCTAATCGAAAAAAAAAAAAAAATATACTGGTCAAGAGCGAGTCGGTTTCGCGTACCAAGGGTTCCGTAACATCAAAAATAATTTTAAAAAATTACATTAGTTTCCCTATAGGTCAAGAGATGGCGCTGACCTAAAACTGCAATATTAGAAAAAGTGTGCCATTTAGAAACATCGTTTTATTTTTCTGTAATCTTTACATAAACTTGTATCACATAGATTTTTCTCTATGCAATCTTCGGAAATAAGGGGGAACGATATTTTTTTAAATTTTTCGACAAAATTCGAAATCTATGCAGCATAATCAAAAATGTTTGATAATGTGCAAATAGTGCTCTTTCATATGATACCCTACATGCCCTAGTAACCCCACTTCGCATTTTTAAGAACCCCGTTCAGTCCGTAGCAAAAAAAAATCTTTCTTATTTGCAAAATAGTTGGGCAAACGTCATCTAAAACTAATCCAAATTTTAAGTTGATAGCATTAGTATTCTTGAGATAAGCGGCTGTGACAGACGGACAGACGGAGTGAGTCGCACCATAAGGGGTCTTTTTTACCGTTTTGGCACGGAACCCTAACAACGACCCATAATCCACATAATTGTCCACAAACTAAATTAATGTTACACCAGAAGGGGATCATTTCAAATTTTGGATAGAAAAATAATTTCTAAGAATAGATACCACGTGCTCGATACAGTCCTTCTCTACGCAGAATTGCTCCTACCACTTTCGTGAGACAAAAGACATGAGAAAGTCAAGTGCGATCAAATGGAACTGGTTTATATATTTTCAACATTACGATATGGCTACGTTAACATATATAGTGTGTTGTGCGTAGTTGTGTCATAGTTACATCACGTCTTGTAAGACGACGGCGGCGGCGCTACGCGACCGCTGGTATTGATTAAACACGTTCTAATATAAGACTCAATCGATGTGCAAGTTTAGAGGTGATATTGACTGTCTGGCTGCGTGTGTGTACATGGCTGTTATAGAACGATCGTTAGGCTGTATTAGTAATCATCATCATCATCATTTCAGCCGCAAGACGTCCACAGCTGGACATAGGTCCCCCAAGCACCGTCACTTCGACCGGTTCTGTGCTTCCCGCATCCAGCGGATTCCTGCGGCCTTCACAAGGTCATCGGTCCACCTTGTGGGAGGCATTCCAACGCTACGTCTTACGGTACGCGGTCGCCACTCCAGAACCTTTCGGCCTCATCGGCCATCTGTTCTGCGAGCAAAGTGCCCTGCCCACTGCACATAAGTTCGGGAATTCTTTGGGCTATGTCGGTTACCTTGGTTAATACTGCTAATCTCTTCATTTCTGATTCGATCACGTTGGGAAACTCCAAGCATAGCCCTCTCCATTTTTCAAAGTCAAATCTTTATTATATTTATTCAAATAGGCACATACTCGTAAAAGGCACTTTTGAACGTCAAAAATCACATATATAATTAATTGATTTTAGTTGCCCCTTCCAAAAGGTAGTTACGTGTATGGAGAAGAATGGGCTAGAACATACTTACTCTTTTAAAATGTTAACAATGGTGCCGATTTTCTTGAACACCGAACTAAACTAACTGAACTAAGTATTACTAAAATTCCTTACTTTGGCTATGAGAATCTAAAAGCTAATCAGCAAAAAAAAACTGAAAATTTGAAAATAATTTTGATACAACTAAAATCGAATTTGACAATCGCGACTCCACGTTGTATTTTTTTTTTTCTCTTGGCTTCGCAACGTAGTCTACCTGGTGAATTTTTTTAGAGCCGGAGCCGTGCTCGTGGGTTGGACGTGTTTTATATGGAATTTTTCACTTTTTGTATGGAAAATATGAAAAACTAGCTTTTGCCCGCGGCTCGCCCGCGTGGTTGTCGGTTATCGCGTAAAAAAAGTAGCCTGTGTCCTGGTTCCTACCTATATTTTATGTAGGTACTTACTGCTCTAGATTTTAAGCTAATGATCCTTTCCTACGCTCAGTTTTTATGTAGGTACTAACTGTTCTAAATTTTAATCTAATGGTATTATTTATGCTATGCTGCAGAACCGATTCGTATGTAGATATCTTTAAATTCATAGAAAAGAGGAACTTTAATCCACGCGCATGATAAAGAATTCGCAATAACAGTTATGAAAGCACAGGTAAATACTGCGAATCCATTTGAGATCAATCCGTATGACGCGTGGGTGTCATACTGAGTAACGGGCTCTATTTATAGCCCAGACGAGACCTCCGATCAATATTGCAGGAGCGTGTAATGCTTTGGAGAGCAAACCTATAAATAAGGTAGGTGTGCTTTCCAAAAGCGTTAAAATAATGTGTGGGGGGCTCGTGGCTACATAATAACAGCCGAACGGGTCGATCAACTGTAAAGCTACGTTTGCCGCGGTCGGTTTTTGGTAACGTGAGAATCCAATACGTATCGAGTCCCCTCCGTGCCTTGGAAAGCACATTAAGCCGTTGGTCCTGGCTGTCATTTGTAGATCTTTGTTAGTCTTTTCGGGTAGTCAGAACTTCGAAAGTCTGACATTCACTCTTACTACTGCTAAGACTACAAGACAAATGGAAGGCTACGAGGAAATAAGGAACATCACTAAAGTGGCAGACGTTAGAGTAAAAACCAGATCACTCAAGTGGAAATGGACAGGTCATATGAGAGCTAAGATGGAGAAATGGACTAAAAGTCACAGAATGGTACCCAAGAAATGGAAAAAGACGTAGAAGAACACAGATGAAAAGGTAGGAGGATGATCTGCCAAAAGGCTGGCGAAGAACTGCTCTGGACAGGAATAATTGGAGGGAAATAGAGGAGGCCTATGTCGCAAGACAACCTGACCTGGTAGCCGATTAGTTTTAAGTTAATGTATTACTTGTTTATGTACTCGTATTAAGAAGGTCAGAGTAAAATAAAGGCTATTTTCATTTATTTATTTAAGGGGTATGGTGTTGCCCAGTAACTGGTTTGTGAAGTATTGTACCTATTTATTTTATTTCTTATTTTGTTGTTTTTGGCTCATTATATGCTGCACCGATTGACGCATCATCACGTCAGCGCGGGCTGTCACTGAAAACCAGCGCTGGGGCTCTGTCTCACATAGGCTCGCAGCATTATGCTGAGCGATGGCAGTTTTGCGTGGATGTGACGCATATTTTCCCCCAACTCGTCCTTTTCGTGGCTGTGTTCTTTCTCTGCGTCATGTTTACCGCAAATAAACGTATTTTCTTTGTTTTTTAGGGTTCCGTACCTCAAAAGGAAAAACGGAACCCTTATAGGATCACTCGTGTGTCTGTCTGTCCGTCTATAACAGCCAATTTGCTCCGACTGTAATGGACCGATTAAGCTGAAATTTGGTATACATATCAATTTGAGTGACCCAAATACGGACGTGAACCGTAAATAAATGAATTTAGAATATTGTGGTCAGTTTTGGGAAGCAAATAAGTAAATAAAAAATAAGTTTTGCAAACTGTAAAGTGTGACATATCAATGAAAGGGCTTACTGTGAGGGTCCCAAATATATCTATACTAATATTATAAATGTGAAAGTAACTCTGTCTGTCTGTATGTTACGTTTTCTTGTTTGGCAGAGATATATATAGCCTGGGATATGGAGAAGGACATAGGCTACTTTTTTTACGCGATAACCGACATCCACGTGGGCGGAGCCGCGGGCAAAAGCTAGTTTTTTTTAATAATTTTAAAATAAATTGTTTTAAAGTTATAAGTGAAAATAGACGAAAGTTTTCCATTCCCCCCCTTATCGAACCCTTCATTATGCGTGGTCCGACACGCACTTGGCCGGTTTTTATTCTTTTGTGGAGGTCAGATAGGCAGTCTCCATGTAAAATACTGGTTACAGCTGCATCATGTTTTAGACTGGAAGCTGACCCCAAAATAGCTGAGAAAAGGCTATAGACAGAATGATTGACCTACAAATAAGGTCAAGGTTAGGACATCAGCGACTAAGCAATTATTTCGCATTGAATGATTCTGTCTATTCAATACTTTCAATGCTCATTCAATTCACAGTTGTTACTGCCGAGCTTCGATCAATAAGCCGAGCCCAGTTTTTTTAACAATGGACCGTCTACTTATTACGCATCGGCAGAAATAATCAAGGACCTAGGTATTTTTCAGTAACAGCCCGGAGTGTAGATGTATGCCCGGTTGATGGCAATAGACTCGCCCCCTATTACATGGGACTTTACTTAAACTGGGTGGTGGGTACACCTCTGCTTAACCTAACGGCGAAAACAGGCGTGATGTTATGGTATGTTTTACTTGTACACGGTCTGAACATCCATAGGTACACATAATTAAAATGTCTGTTTGTAATGTTTTTTACAAAATACATATATGAAGTACTAGCTGCTGCTCGCGGCTTGGGCCGCGTGGCTTTTTCTAAAGTCTCTACAGTTACTCCTTATGACATCAGCTATCTGCCAGTGAAAGTCCCGTCAAAATCGGTCCAGCCGTTTCGGAGATTAGCCGGAACAAACAGACAGTTTTTTTTTTACTTTTGTTTCTAATTAAGGCGAATATGTTAGTATTCAGGCTGTAAACATGTATTAACGAAATTAATCAATCTGCCTAGCCTTTTCCCAACTATGTTGGGGTCAGCTTCTAGTGTAACCGGATGCAGCTAAATACCAGTATTTTACATGAAGCGACCTATCCGACCTCCACAACCCAGTTACTGGGTAACGCGATACCCATTGGTAAGACTGGTTGTCAGGCTTATGGCTGACTATCCGTAACTTACATATGTCAAAGAAAAACGAATGACAGCCGGGGCCAACAGCGATTGACAGCTAATCTTTTCTACCGTCATAGACAAAGGTTTATTCATAACAATAATGGGACCATTCATAATAATGATAGTATTCACCAGTTACATTCCAAACAATGTATTTTATGAAATGTTTGTTAACATATGTACTGTAGGTATAAACTAAAAGGAAACCGACTTCCCCTCTTATTCCGTAATCGGATAAGGCTATATTAAGCCTGTGCACGAATGTCTCAAACACACTACTTTCATTGGAAACAATGTTATAACTACTGAATTTGGTAGATTTATGTCTTGACTTCTATACTCCTGCCTTTACGGCCCGGACTCCACCAAAGCGGAGAATAGACGAGAGGAGAGATGTGTTATAAACAACCAATAGAATTTCGTTATTCACACATCTCGTCTACACTCAGCTTCAGTGGATACCACTGAGCGGAAATCCATACTAATATTATAAATGTGAAAGTAACTCCGTCTGTCTGTATGTTACGTTTTCACGCCTAAACCGCTGAACCGATCGTCATGAAATTTGGCAGAGATATAGCCTGGGATATGGAGAAGTACATAGGCTACTTTTTTACGCGATAACCGACATCCACGCGGGCGGAGCCGCGGGCAAAAGCTAGTGTATCATATTTGTATGGCGCGATCGAAGCGGAGATGTGAACTGTCCCTCGCCGAGATTGAGCTGGGCGGTGGTACAAAATGGAGATATGAGTTGTGCCTCGTAAGCTGGCGACGGCGCGCAGCGGAGACGAGAAGAGATGTGAGCGGCGTGCAGTGAGCGGCGGTCAGACCGCGCTAAACTGTGCGTTCATTTCAACATCCAACGCTCGACGCACGCAGCTCAGTTTCGCTCTAGCCAGCACAAATCTCCGCTCCAGTCTAGCCAATACGTATCTCCGCACAGCGTCGGTGGATACACCCTAGCTGAAAAACATCTCTTTTCGTCTCCGCTTCGGACATCTCCGCCTTGGTGAAGTCTGGGCCTCGTGCTTTGAACATGTGCTTAGATTTTTAGACATTCCCATGGTATAATTTCCGGTCTCCTTTTATTGGTTTGTTTTGACTGTACAGCGGAAGTGACTCTTAATTTACGTAGTTTTAATTATGTTTGCAATAAAAAATGACCTATATTGTGGTTAAAGAATCTTTATTTACTCAAAAGAAACCTACCTTATGTTTGCGATAAAAAATGACCTATATTAAAAATGACAGACATCGATTCAGTAAACGATTCAGGGGCCTTAACTCCCGAAAACGATTCGAGTTTGATTTTGTTTCCGATTCAAACTCATTTCGATTCGAACTCGATTTAAAACCTTACTCCCGAACCAATACGAAACGTAAACCAAGATCGACATAGGTTCGAGTAATATCAGCGTCGTTTTAGGCGTATCCGGCGGATTCCGTCATCGTCAAGTACTCTATGTCTTTTAGGTAGTTATCTCACTCGATCTGAATAAAGTAGCTTCTTTGATATCGTGTAATTTGACGTTTAGTTTTGATCCAACAACTCGATATCTATCTGTCAGATGGCGTGCGGAGTACGAACTTTCTTTCGATCGAAGTTAGTTTCGCTTCGAACCACCGCACGATCGTGCCCTAACGCACGATCGTGCGGTGGTTCGAAGCGAAACTGTAAACGGATTCAAGAGTATGGATCGTCATTTAATTCGAATCCAATTCGATTGATTCAGAACTCGATGCTGTCGGGAGTAAGGCCCCTGAACACACTACTTTCATAATAAGCATTAGTTCACTTACACATCTATACTAATATATAAAGCTGAAGAGTTTGTTTGTTTGTTTGTTTGTTTGTTTGTTTGAACGCGCTAATCTCAGAAACTACTGGTTGGAATTGAAAAATTCTTTTTGTGTTGGATAGTCCATTTATTGAGGAAGGCTATAGGCTATATAACATCACGCTACAACCAAAAGGAGCGGAGCATAAATGAAAAATGTTGCAAAAACGGGAAAAATTATTCTTTTTGAGAGCTTCCGTTGCGTGCGCTGCGTAAACGGTTTAAGTTAGGCAAATATAATGTATGATGGAATTGATCCTCTTTAAATTTTCTAAAAAAAAGTCTGCGACAGCATATGTCTATCTTTTAAGATTGACTCACTATAACCTTTTTTATGGTAATCAAATTTGTTCGAAATTAATGCATTATTTGCGAAGGAGTTTTCATAAACATGGTATTAATCCTTATCCAAATAAATACGTTATTCATCACAAGTATTTAATTTTGAACAAAGTTGCCCTTACATCATTTAATTTCAATGAATATCTTAGGAGATATAACTGTTTTATAATAACTCCGCAGCAAAGTAATGATCAACTCTGCGAGGTAGTCTATTCTAAAGCTGAAGAGTTAGTTTTTAGGGTACCGTATCCAAAGGGTAAAATGGGACCCTATTACTAAAACTCCGCGGTCCGTCTGTCTGTCTGTCTGTCTGTCCGTCTGTCACCAGGCTGTATCTCATGAACCGTGATAGTTAAACAGTTGAAATTTTCACATATGATGTATTTCTGTTGCCGCTATAACAACAAATACAAAAAAACAGAAAAAAAAATAATATTTAATATATGGCTCCCATACAACGGACATGATATTTTTGCCGTTTTTTTTGCTCTGCCCGCGTGGATGTCGGTTATCGTCTAAAAAAGTAGCCTATGTCCTTCTCTATATCCCAGGTCGATCGGTTCAGCGGTTTAGGCGTGAAAACGTAACATACAGACAGACAGACAGAGCTACTTTCACATTTATAATATTAGTATGGATAGCTTTTGCCCGCGGCTCCGCCCGTTTGGATGTAGGTTATCGCGTAAAAAAGTAGCCTATGTCCTTCTCCATGTCCCAGGCTATCTTTGCCAAATTTCATGACGATCGGTTCAGCGGTTTAGGCGTGAAAACGTAACATACAGACAGACAGACAAATAGACAGACAGACAGTTACTTTCACATTTATAATATTAGTATGGATAAGGATTTGTATGGATGGTACGGACCCCTTCGTGCGCGAGTCCGACTCGCACTTTGCCGGTTTTTTGTTTTTTGAACGCGCTAATCCCTGGAACTGCGAGTTGGATTTGAAAAAATCTTTTTGCATTTTACAGCCCAATTCTTGAGGAAGAATTACATTCCTATTAATTAGAACACCATTTTTTTTTAAATGAAAGTTTATGCGAAAACGAAGTAAAAGCACGGGCAGGCAATGTGTTGCGACGGGGTGGGTCGGGGGAACAAGAAATTTAACGCGGACGAAGTCGCGGGCAGAAGCTAGTGCTATAAATAAAATTAATAAATTGAATACTCACTGTGGAAACACCAGGTTCATGAATTTCTCGATTTCTGGCTCATTGCAGTCTATGTAAAGGTGTAGTCTTCGTACGTTCTTCTTGAACAAACACGTCAAGAACTTGCATTTCTCAAGCTGCTTGATGTTCAGCTTCAGTGTGTCCCTAGGAATGATAGAAAAAATTGAAGGAGCAAATAATAATATAATAGTATTAACACCCTTTTTTTTTAGGTGGGAAATGATCAAATAACCTCTCGCGCTCTGGGCGGAGCGGGAGGGCGTGTCAGACTTTTACTGACTAAAACCCACCCGTGTTTCTTCAGTTGCCTGTGTGCCAGGGCCACGGTATCCTTTTCGGACAAACCCGCAATCCTGGCAGGCACCGATCCTAGCGGACCCCTTCAGTGCGTGCTGACATCTCTTTGAGGCGCGCGTCGAACACAACGCGCCGTCGACCCGGGCCTGGTCCTTACCGGACGGCGAACTGCCCATAGCTCGCCGTCCGCAAGTCCGCGCCTACGGTGGCCGGGAATCGGCTACCGATTCCCGCCGCCCAGGGCGTCTCCTGCGGCGACTAGGGACGTGGGGGCGCACACACTGCCGCTCTCTCACGCGTTCCGCCTTCTCCTTCGCGAGCATTACTACTTTACAGAAGGAGGTGACTGCCTCCCATGCACTCTCGCTCCGGACCATGGCCTGGACTAGGGCCGGACGCGAGAGATCGCCGCCGCCAATCACCTCCGTGAGAACACACCGGTGCACTGCCCAAGCCGGGAAGACCTCCACCGTATGCTCCACCGTTTCCTCCGGGCGATCCACACAGTGGTAACACCCGGGCGTTTCCTCCCGCCTAATCCGAAACAGGAACCTCCCGAAACAACCGTGTCCGGTGAGGACCTGTGTCAGGCGAAAGGTGAGGACGCCGTGGCGCCTCTCTATCCACTCCTTAAAGAGGGGACTTATCGCCACAATTGTGGCGTGCCCAAGTATTAACACCCTATTAACCGAATTTTTAAAGGCAAGTACGCAACTCAATTTTAACTCGCCATAAGCACCACACCAAACACGACCCTTTAAGCATCGTAGGGATGCAAAGAAGTGCTAAAAAGTAAAGGTATCTAAAAAAGATTGATATCGTCGTTCCTGGAGATCGATGCTCTATTTTTTTTATGCGACCCAACGCAAGGTTGCCCGAGCGTGATGCAGCAAATTGATACATTTGCAAAATCGGTGCCGTCATAAAACGGTCTCAAATAACGCTCTCTATACGGCGGCTGTAATTATTCGGCCGTTATATGACAGTGCCGCTTTCTTAGGAAACCGACACTCACCTGCGTCCTTCGTATAGCAGAACAGCATTCCGCCAGTGTCTGCAGGTTGACATCGCCTTAACAGCATCCTCCGGGCTGAGGTAATCCAGAATACACCTCAGGGGAAGAAGCGGCAAGGTGCTCCAATCACTCATCTGTTGAGAGGATTCTTATTTATTTATTTATTTTATTTTACAGAAAGCTTACAGACTAATAACAAACTTAATATACCGACCTACCTACCTAAATTTAAACTTATACTTAGCCCACGTTCGTACCGACGAAAAAATATCGCGGCGGAGTTTTATCACCTTAGGTAACAGACTTAGTTGAGGTGGCATTATACCATATAATTTTCCACTATCTAATCTCCTATTATTAAAGCCTATTGGAGAGAAAATGCTTTAATTCTAAGGCGAACATAATATCAGGATAATAAGGTGACCTTAGGTAACAGGCTAGTTGATGTGGCATTATACCATAGAAGTTTTCCACAACCTAATCTGCTATTATTAAAAACGATTGATGAGTATATGTTTCGATTCTAAGGCCAACATAATAAATATCAGGATAATAAGGTCACCTTTGATAACTGGCTTAAATGGGGTGGCATTATACCATACATTTTTTCCACAATCTAATATGCTATCATTAAAAACTATTGGTGCGAAAATGCTTTGATTCTAAACGCACCATAATATCAGGATAATAAGGTCACCTTTGGTAACAGGCTTAAATGGGGTGGCATTATACCATACAAGTTTTCCACAACCTAATCTGCAATCATTGAAAACGAATGATGAATTCTCATCAATATGAAAAGCATATTCATGTTTAGATTCTAAGCCCAATCACACTAATATTATAAAGGCGAAAGTTTGTGAGTGTGTGTGTATGTTTGTCACTTCTTCACGCTCAAACAGCTGGATCAATTATAATAAAATTTGGTATGGACATAGCTGACACCCTGGATTTACACATAGGCTACTTTTTATCCCAAAATAATGTAGTGTACGCTAGCTAGTATTATATCAGGATAATAAGGTCCTGAGTTAAAGATAGGCTTCTGGTATTAAATAAGACCTGTTTGATTGTGATGATACGTCTTCTTAAACATTGGACATAGGAAGTGTCATTTGATATCACACTGAGAGATTAAGCTAGGAGAATATACCTTCTCATTAGTTCTCTTGTTTATAGAAACTAGCTGGGCTTATTCCACTAATCCCCCCTGAGAGAATCCCTCTCAGTGGAAAAAACTGAACCCTAATGTAAAAAAATCACTTTCAGGGGATCTTGGAATAAGTAATTTTTTGTTTTTTCAATACTAGTTTTCCCCCCTTAGCGGGATTATCAGGAGTGAATTCTAGACTGTTTTCAGATTCCACTTTTCCTCCCAAGGGGGATTTTCAGGGGGGATTTGTGGAATAAGCCAACTAGCTGGTACCCACAGCTCCATCTGCATGGTTTTTTTTTAAAGTAGCCTTTGTTACTCTTTATAACACAGCTATCTGCCAGTGAATATCCCATCAAAATCCGTCCAGCCGTTTCGGAGATTTGTAGGAACAAATAGACAGACAGGCAAAAATGCTAAAAATTGTTTTTTTTTTTTGTTCCACATCCATCCATACTAATATTATAAATGTGAAAGTAACTCTGTCTGTCTGTATGTTAGGTTTTCACGCATAAACCACTGAACCGATCGTCATGAAATTTGGCAGAGATATAGCCTAGGATATGGAGAAGGACATAGGCTACTTTTTATGCGATAACCGACATCCACGCGGGCGGAGCCGCGGGCAAAAGCTAGTACCATATATACTTTCTTAGACATTAAGTAATAAGCTGTTATTTTGACATTACAAACAAACACTTCAATTTCATTTATTTGTATGGATATGTCTCCCTGCTGAAGCATTCAGCATTAAAGCATGGTCTAAAGACACTATGAGACCCAGAGTTAACAATTTAGCTGCAAAAATAATTGTGAAATAATGTTGTCTTAAAATAGTTTTGATAGTGTTTTTTGTTAGGTTAATGTTATGCTTTTTTTGAATATGGCAATCATTAGTTTCTCTGAAACTATTGGAGGAGCTTGTTGATTATTTTATTAAAAAGCAAGGAAATATGAAGTAAAAAAAAAAATACCTATTATGTTCACAGTAAAATAACTAATGGGCCTTAGTAATTTTACTGTGAACTTAATTATTTAAAGGAAATAATAATAAATAATCTAAACATGTCTTGATTTAATAGTAAACAGGAACCTATTATGAACATACTTGAGGGTTTAAAAAAATACTTTATTATAGTCTAAAAAGACTAGTAAGTAAATAAATTATAATAATAAATTTCAAGAAGGATACACGTATTTATGACACAGCTCAGCTGTTAAATATTTAGGCGTGACGACTTAACAGCTGTTTTTTTTGTGAAAGTGGGTTATCACAAAAACAATAAATACACCTCCGAAAAGACAAGTAATCCGTTTACTTCATCTTAGCAGACACTTTACAGCTCAGATGTGCAGTTCCACACCAGAAAGTCATTGCAGAAATGTAATTTTAGAAAATTGCGACGATTACATGGGTACAAAGAAAGGTCATAATGAATACAGGTTTACGTACCTTGTATTTTTACAGGCTTTCTATCAGGCTTGGGATTATTTCTACCTCTCCGTTGCGCGAATGTTGTCGTTTATATCACTTCTATTACAATTAAGAGAAAGTCGCGACGTTATGTTCGTTTACACGTCCATTGTATCTTGTATTATCGCGCAAATTAACGAACGTTTACAAATGAAATGACAGAAAAAGCGAATATTCTATCTCGTTCGGTCGGACTACCACAACGGTGTTTACATTACAAACTGCCTCGTTCATAAATTATAATTTCGTTTATGAAAATCAGAGAAAATTAAACAATTTTATTAAAACTTTGAGAAAATCACCACACTTTAAAGTTTTTTAGTTATAATTAGTTACTTTTATCATTTCAAAAAATTCTAATAAACCCTTTTTTTTTTATTGTCTGGGTATCCGAATGGATTTTTTTGACAACTTGTTTGACGTAAGCATACCAATGTTGCTAGTTAAAAAATAAGAATGCAAAGTTCAATCTTCAATTTTTGGAGCAGCGGTTTAAAATACCACGATAAAATACCAACTTACTTCATCTCATTTTATTTCTATATTTCAATCATTTAGTTTCTTTTTAATTAAATACCTCTAGACATTTCTTTATTTCGAACTAGTTTATTATTTTGCAACACCAAATCTAAAAAATGGCGGCCAAAAATCAATTTTGAATTGTGACAGCCGCGATCGCAGTTTTGTCACAAAATAAATTATTTATCAAGTAAATAAAGCGCGTTCTCGGCGTTAACAACTGAAAATGTTAGTTGTCTTTGTCCGCTAAATGGGGCGTAAAACTTTCTCTGTGTAATTGGGTGCAATAGTTCCGACATAAGATCGTAGTTACTATAATAGTCGATGATGTAAGAAACTGAAGGTCTCGCTGATCTTGTGAGTGTATAGTTTTATTGTTATTGTCTCGAGGACTGTTTCAAGAGTTTTCGCCATGGAAGGTGAAGATGGGAGTGTGGGGAATCCCGAAAAAGAAGATTATGAGAGTAGTTCCCATTCAACTCCACAAGAACACAGGTCTTTTGCCGAGTTTGCTAAAGACAAGCTGGATAGTGGTGCGTATTTTTCCTTTGGGAATTTGTAAGCAGCTGTCCTATGTATTTACTAATCGTAAACAATAAAAAAAAAACCATGAATATACTTTTTTCTATTATTACTTTTCTTTAATGCAAAAATTGATTGATTAAGTGCACTAATAATATTATATTTTTTTAAATATTATATTTTGTGGTGTAGAAACAAAGCTGTTGGTAAATGATAGGCATAAATATATTAGAAGCCTTCAAGTATTCAGTCAAGTTTTCTATACTTAATTCCAATAACAATAGTCTAATAAAAATGCACTTTTGTTTTGAAAGTAGGTACTTTAAATCAAGACTGCTAAAACATTACATTGGGCATATACTCAACTGCCCAAATATCTGTCTTGCTGATACTGCTGGGGAAACGAATGAAAATAAACTTTATTATAATAATAATATCAATACACCACTGCATCAAAATCGATTTTAATTTAATTCCTCATTGGCCAAATTGAAGCAGAAACCAACTTCCAGACCTGCCAATTTTGGTGCATTTATGAAAAGTTGTAAATATTTTTTTCATGAATTAGATATTTATTTATTTATTTTTATATACTTTATCATACAAAACAAAAATATATATGACTAAAATAAATTAAGCACTACAAAATAAACGTTGGAATGAACAGTGATTGCCTGAACATAAAATGTTGGCTGTTTATTTATTTTTATGTTATGTTTGTGTTTGATCAGCTGGACGGGAGCTTCGGCGACGTCTCCCCATGGCTGGACAGTTGGGTGCCCATCTGATGCATCCTCGGCGTCTGCTGCTGCATTCCACACCAACACAGCATACTGATGTTGTGTTAATATTCCCTAAAGGTAAGAACTTAGAACTTTAGAACTTAGATGTGGTTTAAGAGGGTTGTCACCGGTCCACTAGCGCCTTTAAAAACATGTTATCTCATGACTGAGAAGGAATTATGAAAAACGGCTCAATCAACTGTATCGGTACCTGTGTCAAGTTGTACTCATGTGGTACTCGTTAACTTGTAAAATCTACTTAGCTGTGATAATTTTTCTTTTGACTTCATTATTTAAACTTCCTTCTGTGATTTTTTTGTTGATAACTAAGATACTAGATAGCCTGCAGAATTCAAATTCAAGCTCATTGTGTGGGTGTATGTTGATTAAAGTATGATATGCGACCGTAATAAATATGTATTTACAGAATTATAATCATAAGAATCAGTACCAATACAACTCCATAAGTTTGGATAATCCTAAAAGCCATGATTTCATGAAATAGTCATTCAATCAGATTACACGAACTTAAGGAGTTGTATTACTGATTCTAATGATTATAATTCTGTAAATACATATTTGTTACGGTCGCAAATCATATTTAGATCAATATACTTGCAAATTACAAAAAATGTAAGAGAATTTGAATTTCGCGGGCCACCCTGACGCATCCACCTTAAGTAATAACAGTCGCACGGGTCGATTGATCAAGTGAAGCTTCGCTTGTTGCGGTTGGTCCTTGGATGGGTGACCATCTTTACTTACCAAAACCCCCCCATGCCTTGGAAAGAACGTTAAGCCATTGGCCCCAGCTGCCACTTGTAGATCTTTGACAGTTGTTACGGGTCGTCAGAAGCCCGAAAGTTTGACAAGCTGTCTTACCAAGGAGTATCTTATTACCCAGTTACTGGGTTGTGGAGGTCAGATAGTTAGTCGCTCCATGTAAAATACTGGTATTCAGCTGCATCTGGTTAGACTGGAAGCGGACCCCAACATAGTTTGGAAAAGGCTGGGCAGATGATGATGTGGTAACTTAATATGGCAAATTGTGTACAGTCAGTGACAAAAGTCGATAAAGTATCGAATTTTGTCGCTGACTGAAAAAAAAATTTTTTTTTTTCTTACTTCCTTACTAATATTTAAAATGTGAAAGTACATCAATCCGTTTTATTTTAGACAGCGCTCTTAAGGCCGGGAATACACATCAGATTTTTTCATCAGATAGTCGGATCCGATAGTCTGATCCGGCTATCGGAAGGCGTTGGAGCCATTATTTTGCTTGACATTCAACACACGTCCGATCCGACTATCGGATCGGACGTGTGATGAATGTTCAAGCTAGGGAGCCGGATCAGACTATCGGATCCGACTATCTGATGAAAAATCTGAGGGCTTGTACACATAGCGATCCGTTTTACAGGTCCGTTATTTGATGGCGTATGTAGTTGTATGAGCGAGTTCACACACAAAACAGCATTCCGGTTTCAGTAATCATGTCACTCCGCCTCCGGTCCAATTCTGATCCGTTAAAACGGATCCAGTAAAAACGGACCTATATGTGTACGAGCCCTGACGAGTATTCCCAGTCTAAGAAAATTGTACTGTACCTACCTACTGTGGTTTGTACAAATGTTGTCGCTATAGTCTATTCAAATCCTTGTTTTCAAATGATGTTTTTCCCACTTTAACAAATATCAACTTTATGCAAGAGTTTATTAAGTTAATTCTAAAACAACTATAACTATTGAAAAATCATAAAAAATGTTCAAGTTGTAGCGCAAACTGAGCAGAAAGTTATTTTTCCAAAAACTCATATTTGTTACATGTTTGAAAACTAAGGGGTTTATTTATAAACGCTGCTTAAAGTTAAGTAATGATTAGCGACTGTTTAACCATACATTTTTGACGTTTGAACGTCACTTAACTTTAAGCAGCAACGTTTATGAATAAACTCATAAATTGCCAACGCAGAATAGCTGGTGCACTGCAGTCCAGAATTACGTACAGTTTCGTTTGCATGAAACGTAAAAGGTAGCGCAGGGTGGTACACAACAAATAACTGCGCCTTTGCTCGTTTAAGTGGCATCAAAATTAGATTGAAACCTAAAAATAACAATGGGTTTCATTTTGACAGTTCAATAACATTCATTGCGTTATTTACGTTATTGAGCAGACAAATTTTACGAACATGTGAAGCAAAGCGATGCCTAACAGCCAAAAAGGGATGAGCGACATTTTTTGCGAAATCGACTTATATGTAAGTAGTATATAACCAATAGACGCAGAAAAAAAGGTAATTCTAACCATCCATACTAATATTATAAATGTGAAAGTAACTCTGTCTGTCTGTCTGTATGTTACGTTTTCTCGTCTAAACCGCTGAACTGATCGTCATGAAATTTGGCAGAGATATAGCCTGGGATATGGAGAAGCACATAGGCTACTTTTTTACGCGATAACCGACATCCACACGGGCGGAGCCGCTGGCAAAAGTTAGTAATTAAATATAAGTCGATTTCGCAAAAAATGTCACTTATCCCTTTTTGGCTGTTAGACATCGAAAGGATTAGCCTTCAACATCATTCAGACGCAATTGGGCTGCAGTAATAATTAAAAGGATTATTGGTATTTCGTTTAAACATTGCATTATAATAAGGTAATAGAGAAGTAGCTATTTCTACTCCAAAGACTAAAAGCAATATCAAACGTGTTCCTGGTAATAAAATTACAGTAAAAATGCTAATATGAACTCGACCGTACATTTACCAGACTTCATATACTACGATATGATAGGACCGACCCTTACGTACACATACTTAGCTCGCATCGTTATTGTTATTGATATATGGTCTACATTAGCATGCTGGGAGATTGCCAATACGTTGTATAGTTGCTGAGGCCATTTACTTAACTTCTGTCTGTTTTGGATTGGTATAAGTACGTGAATTTAATACTTATGTCGACGGGATTGTCTAGGCAATTATTGTCAGAGGCGCCCCAATTAAGATTCGTTTTGATTACGATCTTTAATTCGCCATGTTGAATACGCAGTTGGTAACTAGGTTTTAAAGGCGTTTTCTGGCTTGTAGTACGTCTTCGTTTAAACGCTGTTCTTTGGCTCCAAAATTCACTTAAATGGAATATGTTGTAGTATTTAAAACCCTCGGAAATTCCAATCAGTAAATTTTGGTCTTTTGTGCCTGGTTGTTCCGTTTTTGATGCAACTCCAGATTTCGTGAGGGTCTCAGCCTGACCCTGACGAAAGCCCCTGAGAAAATACCTAGTAAGATACTATAAGAAACGGTCGGTCGATGCCGTAACGTGGACACTGACATTCGGGCTGGGCCACAAATTTAAAGTCGCTCAGCGCGCTATGGAGCATGTTATGCTTGGATTTCCTTTGAAGGATAAATTTAGGAATGAAATTATCCGGAAGAGAACCGTAGTTTCCGACATAACTTGCAGAGTAAGCAAGCTGAAGTGACAGTGGGCTGGCCATGTTTGTCGAAGGACCGATGTCCGATGGAGCAGACGAGTCCTGGAGTGGAACCCGCGTATCGGCAAGCGTAGTGTGGGACGGCCCCCAGCTAGATGGACCGATTACCTCAAAAAGGTGGCTCGGACAGACTGGATGCGGAAGGCGGAGGACAGGGTGTTGTGGCGCAGCATGGGAGAGGCCTATGTTCAGCAGTGGACTGCGATAGGCTGAGTTGATTGAAGTAGTATAAGAATAGTTTGAATTTGTAGTCTGTAGCCGTACCCAGGGATGAGTAGTTAGAAAAATCTTATCTGCAACTACTGCTAGGCCAAAAGCAAAAAGAGGGAGTTTTCTGCGAGTTTCGCGTAAAGGCGCTTGTCGCGCGATACGTGGTACCTTTGTGTCGCGTCGTGTGTCGCGCCTGTTTGTAGCAGCTTTAAAATAATGAGCATTTAGGTGATCAAAATCAAATCAAACCGAATCTAATAAAATAAAACATGGGTAGTGCGATCCAGCAAATGGATTCAGACAATTACTTCGACCACTAAAATCCAAATCAATCAAGTGACGTTGACATTTATTAATGAATCTCTTTGATAGAGTAACGATCTAACTTGGCAAGACTTTACTGTTTCTATGAAGACATTAACGTTGTATATCTTAGTAACGGGTCTCGGCTATATTCTGTTTAGGGAATACCCGATGGTTTAGGCGTCAGATTTATAACCCTACACGTTCATTTCGCCGATGAAGATAAGTCTCATAATTGTGTCTAAGAATAGGAACTTATTTCAGTATATCGGGCATAGTTTTTCTTTAAGCGAAATTGGTCGTAAGGACGAGTAGGGGTTTATTCCCATCTCTTCCCCTTCCCATCTCGTCCCATATGCGTTTACCTACAAAAAATCTATATAAAGAAAAGAAAGAAAAGAAGAAAGAAAATCACACACATCTCACACCACCACACCACATCACATCACCACATCTCTTCTATAAACGGATAAGGGAAGAGATAGGACTAAACCGAGTAAGAATATTGTTCACCTACTTTATTTCGTCATTACATATTTTGTGGTAAAAATTCATGCCAAACTATTTTGCCGTTACAGAGACAATTTACAATTTAGGTTGAGAAGGACCTATTTACTACGATTTTTTTCCAAGATTTGGAAAAGTTTATTACAATTTTTTAAAATATCATTTATTTGTGATGACCTTAAGTATAACATATATTTTGTATATGGAAATCGCACAAAAGGATTCATCTAGATTCTAGAAACTTCTTTAAACATACGGTGTTTTTGGGATTTGAGCGAGGTAATCCCCTCAACCGAACGGAACTCACATAACATGTCTGTCTATTGTAGGTACTCTGTTTTTACTGGAGGTATTGTATCGAACGGACAGAGTTAAATATTTCCCTACATGCAATTTCGAAGGCCGATCATCGATCTTCGAGACTGGTGCGGCCTTGAAATCTGTTCTTCAATAGCTTTTGCACATGACTAAACATTTCGATTAGGTACTCTGAACATAGACCGCTGTAAACTAAACACGTAAATTAAAATTAAATCGCTAATAGGTACTAAACTTTTTTACTGTATTTTTATCCCCTTATCTATAAATGTTGCTTTTTAAAAGTTAGCAATGATTAACGTCTGCCTTACCGTAGTTTGTTTTGACTTTTTAAAGTATCCTAACTTTAAACAACGTTATAAATAAACTCCTTAGTTATTTTTATTTTTTTACTTTTTTATTTGTACAAACCTGACTGAATAGCACAAACCTAAATAGTTGATGCTCGCGGCTTCGTCCGCTTGGCTTTTTCTATACAAATTAATAAAATTGAAGTGTCTGTTTGTAATGTAACAATTTTTTTTTAATTCATCGTGCGAATCCGCCGGTACCAGCTAGTCGAAAATAAAAGTAGCCTTAGCTACGCCTTATAACATCAGCTATCTGCCACTGAAAGTCCCGTCAAAATCGGTCCAGCCGTTTCTGACATTAACCGGAACAAACAGACCGAAAGACATACAGAGAGACGCAGTTAAAAAAAAAAAGATTTTTTGTTAAACTTTAGTTCCGTATATACTTTCATATGCATTTCGACGCTTGAAAGGCAATATTGACCAAACATGTTGGCAACTTTACACTATAGCATCTTAAAGTATTTTTTTCCAAAAGAAAAGAAAATTTTAAAATGGTGTATTTTATATTTTTTTGTGTATACTCTAGAAGAGTAAACACAAAAAAAAAGCATTTTGAAGGTTTTTTTTTAAATGTTCTAGTGTAAAGTTGCGAACATGTCGTTTGGTCAATACTGCCTTTCAAGCGTCGATTTAGTAATTTTATTTATTTGTATATATCGATGTGACAAGTTGGTTTTATAGCGCGATAAAATTAGTCAAACAGGTTTTACTCGACCTCTTTGACCCACTCGGCAAAAGAAATAACCGTTTCTTTGTTTAGTAAACGGTTTGCCCGCTTAGAATGAGAGGTCAAGCACTCGGTCGATTCATGTCGGGCTTCAAAAGCATTAAAAAGAAAAGAAAGAAAGAAAAAACTAATGCATATAGGTACGACCGACTCGACGAACCTGAAGTAATATGTACTTTGAGAATTGGCGCTAAGTGGCTCCCGATTTCCCGAAAAGGACCACTTTGTGCCTTTTGGAAAGTGAAAGTCTTTCACTTTCAATGCACTTAACTGTCTGACACTTCACGAAATATAATCCAGATATCTGTCAGGGGTCCATATTGGCTCACCTAAAGTTCTTTACCCGAAATTGTTCTTCCTAATGATTTGTAATCCGAATGATCACTCTTCCTAAAAAATTTCATCCTAAAGTTTTCATTCATACTATTTGTAGTGCTACCGGCGATGTTCATAACACTCATGTTTCCGAAAATTGTAATGAATAATATCATTAATGTAAATATATTTAAACTCCTACTGTTTTTTATCATAACGCTTTTATCCCTAAACATAGTTACCATAATATTCATTCAATTTCGCGACCAATTTCGAGGTAGCGCTCGCCGGCCGCTGGCGCGGCACCGCTCGCTTCGCTCGCTCGGCTCGCGCGTAGTTGGTTACAGTTCTAACCTAACCTATCGATATCTTTGCAGGTACACACCGCTATAAATAAAGAAGACGCTTTAATTAATAAAAACAAAAAACCAATTCATATAATTAGTGAGTGCGAAGCAAGCACTTGATTATTATGAATAAAAAGAAATCTAAACAAAAAAGATATGACTTTTAATAATAGTGTAAAAGATGGTTATGTTGAGAAAATATAGGAAAACAAATAAAAGTATGATAGATGTTTATTGCTACTGACATTATGAAGTTGAATGCTTCGGAATTATGAACATTAGAGACAGAGTAGTTAGGAATTGTGATTGTTAGGATGAAAAATGTTAGGAGAACATTTTCGGATTTCCAATTATCGGAGTTAAAAATTTAGGTGAACTTTGGCGCACCCATCTGTCAGTCCTAATCTTAAAAAAGCTTTGACATTCGAGTCTATCCTTCATCCTCCTTTTCTTTTAAGGAAAAGCCATTCCCCTTTTTTCATATTAATAATAGCTACGCCCTGCGGTTTCAACCGCATAAGTCTCGATCCCGTGGGAACATCGGGATGAAAAGTATTGTGTCCTAATCCAGGCCATGGTCTACCCATGTGCCGAATTTCATCCGTTCAGCTGTTGTAGCGTGAAAGCGTAACAAACAAACATCAAAATATCAAAACTTTGGCGGCATCAACAACGCCACATGCGAACCACGCATCAAAGACTTGACATCACACATCCTGCATCGCGCAATCAGAATTTACCGCGCGACTGGCATTATATATAACATCCCGATATCAACCGTCGGGCAATTGCCCACCAGACACAAACACAACACCCGTCTGGGCGGAGGATCCTCCCTTTTCCATACAGTATGAGTGAACTTTACACCCTGTTCCTCATACCTCTATAAATATTTACTCTTTATATTACGAGTATTAGTTTAGACAGCAGTATAATATAATATTGTCCATAAATCACAGCTACCAATTTAAATATCTGTACAATATATGGAAAGAAAAACGTCACAATTCTCAGAAATATAGCGTTATTCATCGTACAGTATTCGTTGCAGCATGGTGCGGGTGACATAAGACGAATCGTTCCTTTTCACTCTTAAATGTCACTGCGATTTACAATCAGGACTGAATATTTTAGCTGCACCCTAATTATCATAGTCGTAAAATACGGAATCAGTAATAAGTACGAATTACTGTAGTTAAATAAATAAATGTAGCCTGCCAAAATGTTATTGTCTAAAAATAAAATTATTGAACGAAAAATGAAGCAGTCACTCTACGCGTGTATCGTAACGCCATAGGCATGTAAATGATGGGATGTATTGCTTGCTATGATGGATAGTAGATATTTTTTATAGAAAAAGAAGTTTACTGTATGTATTTTAATTTTTTTGTTGTTCTCTTTCAAAGTAGTCTCGGAGGCGAACGACAAACTCCCTTGCCTGACTTCCCAAAAGTTTTTTTTGTGCACTTAGGCATATTAATTACCGCAACCAAGTAAAACGACAAACTTAACAAACAATAACTTAAAAATTTTAACACAAAATAAATAAAAAACAACGGAATGGCAAATGGCAATACGTGTCGCATCCAAGGCGCTAGCACTCGTACTGACGCAAAATGGCCGCCGACGCACAGCGCCACGTGGCAAAAATGTTACAAAGTTTTTTTATTCTAAATCTCCTTTGTGCTTTGAATGTGTTTTGCTTTAATGTTTTGTATTAAATACATATTTTAAAATAAATTAAATAATAACTGGACAGGGAATCAACATAAACGGCGAGTACATCTCACACCTTCGCTTTGTCGATGACATCGTCATAATGGCAGAGACACTGGAACAGTTAGACCAGATGCTGCACAGCCTAAATGGAGCCTCTCGGCGGGTTGGCCTCGGCATGAATTTGGACAAGACGAAAGTCATGTACAATTCCCACGTCCTGCCGAGTCCAATCCACATCGAAGGGTCGCCCCCGAAGTTGTGAAGGAATATGTCTACCTAGAGCAAGTCATCCAGCTCGGTAGACACAACTTTGAGAAAGAAGTCGACAGGAGGATCCGGTTGGGCTGGGCAGCGTTTGGAAAACTCCGTCGATTCTTTTCGTCGCCTATACCGCAATGTTTGAAGACAAAGGTCTTCAACCAGTGCGTCCTGCCCGTTATGACATATGTGCCAAAACGTGGACACTGACAGTCGGGCGGGTCCACAAATTTAAAGTCGCTCAGCGCGCTATGGAGCGGGCTACGCTCGGAGTTTCTTTGATGGATAAAATCAGGAATGGAATTATCCGGAAGAGAACCGGAGTTACCGACATAGCTTGCAGAGTAATCAAGCTGAAGTGGCAGTGGGCTGGCCATATTTGTCGAAGAACCGATGGCCGGTGGAGCAGACGAGTCCTGGAGTGGAGACCGCGTATCGACAAGCGTAGTGTGGGACGCTCCCCAGCTAGATGGACCGACGACCTCAAAAAGGTGGCTGGGATAGACTGGATGCGGAAGGCAGAGGACAGGGTGTTGTGGCGCAGCATGGGAGACGCCTATGTTCAGCAGTGGACTGCGATAGGCTGGGTTGATTGATTGACATAATAATACGAGAACAAGAATAATAACGAGATTTTAGCTGTGTGAATCCTTATCGATAAAATTGAATTGCATAATATCACTGACCACGTCATGCAATACTGACATCTGTCACCCGCACCAAGCTACAACGAAAATACTGTAATTTTCATAAACATTTATATAGGTTGGTACTTAAAGCCTCATATACATACCTGTCATATTACGCGAGAAAATTATAAAACAGAGTCTTTACTGCTCAGTAAACGACGTCGAATTGATTCTCCAGCTGTACGAATTGATACGGTAATAGGTTCTGCGGCATACCTCCATGAATTTATAAATGTTAAGCACATGTTTAACATCGAAACGTATTGTGGAGGCGAAAGGTAAAATGTTAAATGAATGTCTTGCGCGTTTTTCGTAAAAGGTCTATGTAAATGAACACGAATAAGCCACTCAGCATAATCACAAGTAATAATGATTTGATAGTTTGCTCGTAAATAATGGCTATTTGATCCAAGACGTGTCTTGGGTCCAATATCACGAGCCCTTAAATTTTACTATAGATGCCACGTTTTACAGTGTGAGTCTTTATAATGTGCACATATCGAAATGAGGGAATCTATGCTTAATTTTATCTACGGCAAAAATATAAAAAAGTATAAATATTTTATTTAATTTTTTATGGAATAAAAAAAAAAATTGTTCCCAGTGTAAACAAAACCGTGTGACTTTTAAACTAAATGATCTATCACGATGAAACAAACTCCATAATGATTGGAAGTAATTAGGCGTCCTCATAAAATAAAAATTGGGGAAAAAACTACCCTCAATTGAAAAGAAACATGTTTTTTTTTAAATCTCTTTCTTTTTTCATCATTTTTTACAATAATTGTAAAATTTCTCAATAAGGGGGCGTCTTATTGAGAAATTTTCAGTTTTCACGACACGAAGTCGTTCCGTGCATAATACCACGATGTGTCGTCATGACGTATGTATGTCTTTTGAAACACAGGGACAAAAGTATTGAGTAGGTACTATGTACTGTAGAGCTACCACTTACGGTAATGTCTTTCATTGACTTGAATTTGTCCTGGCGACTGAGAGTATGTCATGCTCACTCAGATGTCTCGCTGATTGTGGCGCGTGTGTTGGATTATTAAGTTCCCTTCAAAATGGTGCTGATCCATGCGTCATGTTCGTGAACGGGCGCCGTCAGTTGGGACTGGTCATCTCTTAGCTGCCACGGCTTATTTTAAACGATTTTAATTTTTGAATTGTTTTTTTTTATAATACGGACGTTTCTAACGTGCACGTCTTTCTACATTGTTCTCACATGTGTAATTTCAACGAATGATGTTACTAATAATTTATAACAATATTTTGTTTTAAAAGAGTATCCGTGGAGTTTCTTGCCCGTTCTTCTCCATAGGAACCTACTGCACTTTGGAATGGGCAACTAGCTTCATCTTCCTCACTGACCGACCCCTTGACAATTCAAAAGTGCCTGTACTTGGTTTATTTGAAATAAATGCTTTGAGTTTGAGTTTGGGTAAGTAAAATGTATTGAAATATATGAACAAGCTGTTCCGTCCACGATAACGTTATAACGTGCACGTATTTCCCTAAATTTTATGACGTCCACGCTAAAATCGTCACGTTAGAAATTATATAAGAGCCCATTAGGACACAATTCAGCATAAGTCTCCTGTTAGCCAGATTATAGTGGATCCAGGATATAAATTGATTCCAGGCTCAATTTTTACATATTTATTTTATATATTACCAACCTTACCAACTAAAGCTCGGTTTACTATAATTAGCTTACTTGTACAGTCGAACAAGATATTTGATATACAGATCGGATATCTTTCTACTACACTGCCAATTTTCCAAAAAAATCTTCCGCGTCGCTGTCAACTGGTAATGTACCCAAGAGACTGGCGGCATTGCCACGTTGTATGGCAATACTACGCCTCTCGCCAAGGTAAAAGCCAGCTCCTGGGTCACGGGAAGTGTCAACCAGCCTTTTGGAGATTTCACTGAACAAAACATGAGCACTGGGACCCCACGGCCGGAGGGTTTCAACCCCAAACGGCTCGAAAATATGGTTACCGATATGGTTACTATACTTTCGCCGCATGAGGTTTTTTTTTTTACATTATGTATAGTTTTAAAATGGCAAGTATAATAGTTTTTATAAATATCAAAAATAATGAAACAATAATATATTTTTTAAATACTACGTTATATCGTATGTTGGCTTATTTTACACGAAGTGTTCGTGTTTTTTAACCCAATTTAGCAGTCTTAGAATTAATATGAGAATGAAGATCAGGTTCTACTTCCCAAACCCTCAGAGAACTGTTCACCTCACTTTGAAGAGAGGGTAGATCGACTCATGTCAAGTGACCGCCAGTATCCAACGAGACAGTAATGTAATTAAAGATCTATTTTCATCTGCCCTCCCTGAGGGTTAAGGGCGGTCAGGCGGCTGCTGCCTTGGTAGATATATAGATAGAGTATAATGCTTTATTGTTCACCGAAATTGTAACACAGCTCTGTCTGTGTTTTCTTCTAAACTACGTAACAGATTTGATGCGGTTTTCATTCTTATTTAGATAATTTATTCCGTAAGATCTATGTGTATAATTACTTAAATTTAAACTGACGTATAATTATTTCATAACCACTGCTCTCAAAAACGGTGAAGGAAAACATCGTGAGGAGACCGGCATCTCCTAGAACCAAAAATTCGAAGACATGTAACATCTACCAACCCGGACTGAGCCCGCGTGGTGGATTTGGGCCCACTCCTTTTCACAGAGATTAGGCCTGTGTCCTAGCAGCATTATAGGCTGATTATGCTTGACTGACGTATAATAAAGAAATATCGATGTTTTGAAAAGTCATAAAAATCGTGCGAAGCTGGGGCGGTCGCTAGTTTAAAATATTTAAAGCGAAAATCTTGATTGATAAAATCAAAATTAAATGGAAGTGATCGTGGGTCTTCCTTACCTCGCGTTTACATGTAGATAAAAAACATAATTTGTGTTCATCATTTTGTGTCTACTAGTTTCCTTTATCGTTTACACCTAAACTTGCCTGTCGAAAACAAGTATAGGTACGTTTTTTTTTTTACATTGTTCTCACATACAGGGTGTAAAAAGGGCTTATTCCACAAAACCCCCCTGAAATTCCCCCTTAGGAGGAAAAGTGGAATCTATAAAAACAGTCTAGAATTCACCCCTGATAATCCCGCTTAGGGGGGAAAACTAGAATTGAAAAAAAATAAAACTTATTCCAAGATCCCTGAAAGTGATTTTTTTACATTAGGGTTCAGTCTTCCCCACTGAGGGGGATTCTCTCAGGGGGGATTAGTGGAATAAGCCTGTAAAAAAACCCATCACATAGCCGTTACCTACGCATTCTGTACAAACATCAAACTAAGCAATATAGAATTTAAAAAAATGCTGGGAAATGACTTTTATTTTTGGTGTGAAAAATCGCTGTTTACTGCAGCGCGCAATGTAACGCACGCAAAACATTGTGCTTATGGGTGCATGCAACGGTTTAAGAGTTGTGGGGTTATATAAAGTTAATTTATTACATTTAAAACTTGTTTTCGAGAAAAAAAGTTAAAAAAAAGTTGGAACCTTAACCTTCAATATCTCCGTAACCAGAAGGTTCCCAAGTATGGTCCAGTATAAAAAAAAAATGATTACAATGACGGGGAGTAATGTGACGCTCGGCTTCGTTAAGCGTCTTTTTATTTTACACCCATTAATTTGTCCGTGGGGTTTCTTGCTCGTTTTTCTCCCTATGTACCTACGTTTTGGAATGGGCAAGTAGCTTCATATTTTTGACTGACCGACTCTAAGTCAATTCAATACTGCCTGTAAATGGTTTAATTGAAATTGAAAACTCAATTCATTTAATTTCGTTTGAGTTGAGTATCATAACTTGAATATGGGTGTAAACGCCTGGGTTATACGACTTGATTATTTATGCAACGCGAAAACTCTTCTGAATAAGCATAAACTATTTGCTATTAAGACTCTTTACTGAAATAACTTTATGACTACTTCCTGTACGCATTGTTTGCTTTGAAACGCGTCCAGAAATGCCTTCATTTCATCTTTGAAACATGTTAGCTTAGATACCAAGTTGGCTGGAATATCTTTCTTCTTTACAGTATAAAACTTTTGGCCTGACGCCAGACTCCGTATTCAGCAAGCCTTTTTGCCTTTGTCTGATGGTACGCCATTCTGGGCTGAGCAGAAATGTTCGTGTTAACTGGTACCGTTTTATTCACTTTGAAAGTTAACTTCGTGCATATAATTTTCACGTCAGGGCTTTAGAATGTAAAGTGGAGAGTTCGCCTTTATTAAAGGTGTTAATGATTTATTTAGAACGGCCTGCTTAGTGCTTATACTCACTCATACTCACACTTATTCGCTCCAGCAAACTAAAAACTTTCAGTTTTTAGTTTGCTGGGGCGAATAAGTGTAAGGGCTTTTTCCGCAGGGCCGGATTTAGGGCAGGGCAACAGGGGCTCTAGCCCCGGGCCTCCGCAAATTGATTTTTTTAGGATACGAAAAAAAAAACCATTGTGTCCATCAAAGAAAAAGAAGTTCACATTCACAAGGTACCTTTTTAAATTGCTTTTTTTTTTTCGTCTGTTGCAAAATAATATTAAGGCCTCCACTTCTTGGTTGCCCCAAGGCCTCCTCACCTTTAAATCCGGCGCTGCTTTTCCGGGTTTCTAGTTACCACACTGCCAAAAGACCCTAACTATTTATACATAGATACGCGTATTTAAAAATTTAGTTGAGTTGGCACGAAATCCTTTGAAATGTTTTATGACGTCCTATGCGTACCGTTTTTGGCTACTATCAGATCATAGGACACTATCTTCCATTTACGAATAAACGACATCAAATCTCGATTACGGCTATCTACCACAATTACGGTAATCTTCAATCCTCACATATGTACTGGCTCATTTCCAAATCCGGTTTCCTTAAAGGAATACGCAGTATTACGGATGAACGAACTGTTCATGAACTTGTTAATAAGCGCTCGACCCCATCCTTTATGTAAAGCGGAAGCTGGCGAGACGCCAACAAATCGAATCAAGAACAAGAAAGATTTAGTATGAGTACGCTGGCACGCAGGAATAAACTACCTTACGTTTCCGTAAAAATTGTACGCGATTTTTCGTTTCAGTTGTGATTGAAGATAAGTAGTAGTAGGAGGAAGTCTGAAAGCGACACTGATGACTGAAAAGTTGTGTGAAAATCGGTTGTCATGGTATAGGCAAGTGAGGCGGAGGAATGGGGAAAATGTCATCGGGAAAGTTTGGAGTATGATTGTAGATGGCTATACGAGACGGGGAAGACCAAAGAAACGATGGATAGACTGCGTGAAAGATGATACGTCTAGAATGGGAGTGACTTCCGAGATGAAGATTAATAGACATTGCGCCGATCCCAAATGAATTGGTGAATGATGATAAGAAGCAGTATAATCCGATGGTAAAATGACAAGACACGGCTGTAAAACATGCCATATCGAATCATTGACAGTATCCAATCCTACCAAAATAGATAGTGCAACGATTTTGGCACTCCCAAGATTCAGTTCGTTAGTCGAAGCAGTCTTAAGAGAGCCTTCTTTATTCGTAAGGTGCCCTCGAGTCGCATTACCCGAGATCACGGTCCACAAAATGATATCTATGCTTCGATTTCAATCAAATATGGAGGACGCCATGCTGGCTTAAAACTACAAAGCCTGTTGAATTTTATGATATACCTTTTTTTTTGTGGGAAATCATCAAATAACTTTTCCCACTCTGGGCGGAGTTGGTGTCAGACTTTTACTGACTAAAACCCACCCATGTTCCTTCAGTTGCCTGTGTACCAGGGCCACGGTATCCCTTTCGGACAAACCCGCAACCCTGGCAGGCACCGGTCCTGGCGGACCCCGTCAGTGCGTGCAGACATCTCTTAGAGGCGCGCGTTGAACACAACGCGCCGTCGACCCGGGCCTGGTCCTTATCGGACGGCGAGCTGCCCATAGCTCGCCGTCCGCAAGTCCGCGCCTACGGTGGCCGGGAATCGGCTAGCGATTTCCGCCGCCCAGGGCGATGATATACCCTGCCCTGACAACCCCGGATAATACGGTGTTTCCGAGTGGTTTAACTATCAGACTTTGGTTTAATGGGCCCCTATTGATGTTATGATTAACCCACACTTCTTTTACAGGCCTCCCCGACAGTATGCTGCTATGGCTACTGCAGAAGTTGCGCGGCAGTAGACCACGTTTGCGTGTGTGCGTTCGACAACACGCGTCGTCACAATGCTCCGCCTTCTACATCACTGCCGATGACGATGTGTAAGTGAGAAATTGTAATACCTTTTTATCTTGAAGCTTCCTTTAAAATCATCTTCATTAGCTCTCTAATCGCCATTTGACTCGATCCTCGACTACTCTCATTCAGCTACCACCAGTCACCAGAATATTCTTGCACCACCTAGTCTGAGGCAGTCCCTTCCCTTCCTTCAAAATAAAAAATATATCATAAGTATTTATCTGAGAGAGACTGGCGCAAGACCTTGAACAGTGTGACTAGCAAAGACAGGCGTATGCCTAGCAGTGGATGAAATCGGGCTGTAGATGATAATGATGATTATTTAAGTAAATATGGATATTGGTTTTGTGGATTGACGTCTGATAAGTACAGATGATTACTTTCTAACTAATGTTTCGTAGTATAGTAGTTTCACCGTGTTATCTCACGCAAATCTGACATCTCAAACAACAGTTCGAGGTGTGAGATTTGCGTGTGATAACAGGAATCCATTAACTTAGTAGTTTAGTCTAAGAATTGGCGTGACAATGTTACCGCAAATTATACGCTAAGGCCATTATTATTGCATATTTATATCAGTTGAATGGTCTAAGGGAATATGTGGAGGCTGCCCAAGACGTCTAAGAATTTTTTAAACGTTAAAGTTGGTAACAACTTGAAACGCAATAAAAACTAAAATAACGCTTGGAAAGTAAACTTAGTTTGCTAATAAATAAAATATTCTGGCAACAAACTTAAAAATAAACAATGCCATGCCACAAAAAAATGACCCCTGAATGTCACAAGGCAGTAGCGGAATGGTTATAAAACTTTTAACGAGTACAAATACTGTTTAATTTCCTTCGTGATTTATCTAAAATTGTAGCAGTTTAGGCTATAAAAATAGTAAAATTTCCCACAAATCAAAAGTTTAACTACTCCAAAAGACTTGTAATTTGCTGCAAAAATGGGCCAATCCTTTGGTTTTGGTCAACCTCATTTCGCTTTGCCTATGTTATTTTAAAATGCAAATATTATGAAGTCATGCAATGATTCACCTGTCTGTATTCATGTTCTAATTATGTCACGTTTACGTAACTGTTTTAAAGATGTATAGTTGATCTAGGTAGCGATATCATAGTTTTTATGGAACTGTGTATGTTTAGATATCGATACCAAACACATCTGTGAAGTTTCGCCAATGAGGGTTTTCATGAAAATTCACGACACCAGTTGGCGCCGCTTTGACAAGAGGACTTCTATTTCGACGATGAATATAAAATAAATGATGGCGTTCATCATTCGTTTCATTCATTCGTTCATCATTCATCATCATCATTTTAGCCGAAAGACGTCCACTGCTGGACATAGGCCTCCCCCAAGCACCGCCACCTCGACCGGTTTTGTGCTTCCCGTATCTAGCGGATTCCTGCGGCTTTCATAAGGTCATCGGTCCACCTTGTGGGAGCCCTTCCAACGCTACGTCTTCCGGTACGCGGTCGCCACTCCAGAACCTTTCGGCCCCAACGGCCATCTGTTCTGCGCGCAATGTGCCCTGCCCATTGCCACTCAAGTTTGGCAATTCTTCGAGCTATGTCGGTTACCTTGGTTCTCCTGCGGATCTCTTCATTTCTGATTCGATCACGTAGGGAAACTCCAAGCATAGCCCTCTCCATTGACCTTTGGGTGACTTTTAGCCTTCTAATAAGACATCATTCAGACACAACTAAAGAAAATAAAGGCGCTTTGACACTTTTGACAGGTGCCCGGACCTGTAGTGCTATTCTGTAAAAATCTCACGGTGTAAACTTAGGTGAAGTGAGCTGTAATTCCACCTGATGCTGAGATTGACACTATTGACAGCTCGCTCCACGCTCACTTCACCTTAGTTTTCACGGTGAGATGGTTACAGAATAGCACTGCTGATGTCTCAATGCAGCATTGAGACATCAGCAGTGCTATTCTGTACCTAGTGAACGTCATTTCAGAAAACCCTCATTAATTTAATTTGACCTTGTACGAGTATGTCAATCAATTTCTACTGCTTATTTATGCAAATAGCCTAGATAAAATATCAAAGTCTCTTTTCAGCCAGTGATGTTAATACCCTGACTGTACACATACATATATAAACTCACGCAGTTTTCTCACGGGGGTGGGGTAGGCAGAAAATACAGAACTCTGCCTGCTACGATCCTTAGCCTCTGTACTCCTTTTGCTTCATTTACGTTCATACATCTGAGGCCCTAGTGTGAGTTTATTTTAACCATCTCGAATTTAAGCATCGAGCGCGTTCAGCACTCCGTTTGGTGAAGGGCCAATCGGAGGCCTCTGGTCATACCCTGACTGTACTTGACTAATAACCAAACTGTTTTCTATAGCCTTCTCCAAACTGCCGAAGAGATTCATCTTCCAAAGCAGCTGAAACCAGAATTCGGTGGCGGATACAAGGAGTTCACAGTTCGCGATATGCACTGTTTTCAAAAGGTAAGAGTTTGCGTTGAATTTTTAGAAGTATATACTACGACACAAGTCTAGATTCTAATGCCGGTACAATTTGGTGAAACGCAAATTAAATGTAACACACATTGAAACAAATTCGCCTTGTTGTTGTGTTACATTTTATGTTACATAAAATATATTTGGACGGCTTTTTTGTGGGTGTAAATGTAATGAAATGAAATCGTTTATTCTTTAAATAGGATATCAGAATCACTAACACTGCATATAAAAAAAAAATAAGCTAGATGGAGTCGGCATTTCCTATCTGACTACCCCTGAGAATAAATGGCGAAACAAACTCAGGGGTCAAAGTCTCTTTTAAAGTCCAGACATAATCTTGGTCCGATCATGTGAGGACCATGTAGATCCGTGTCTGAAATGGTCTTTTGAAGAAAGAACCACACAATTTTGAGTGGACCTGTCCAGTTGAGCTACTGTACACGTTTACTGATTTAAGGAGCTCAACGACTCGACGAACAATACCAAAGAAAGGACATTTGTGTAGGCTGCATAAAGTAGGTACTCAAAATACCAGACCATCAATAAAACTACGTGAGAAATAGAAAAAAAAAAGATAACCTTAAAGGAAACAAATGACCCACACAGTGCTCACATTCACCTCACATTCACTGCTGGATGCATTAGAATTCCTGCGATTTTTTCGACAGAGCTCATAATATGAATAATAAATTTATAAATTATAATATTTGTTTATTTATTTTTTATTTTTTTTATTTGAGGAATGTGAACACTGGTCAACTTATGCCACTGATGTACGAGAACTCCGTTATCTCTATTTCACCTCACGTAAAGGACTTGGGTCTGTACATTGACGGTAGTTTGAGTTGGAATAAACACGTGGCTCAGGTGAGCCAGAAAGTATCGTTCTCACTGCGGTCTATAGATTCAAGCATTTCCTCCCATCTAGCACCAAACTCACCTTGGTCCAGTCACTTGTGCTTCCTATTATAGACTATGCTGATGTTTGTTGTTCTGATCTTTCCCAAGAACTTCTAAATAAATTGGATCGACTTTTGTTTGTTTTTGGCCTTCGTAAATACGATCACATTTCTTCCTCCCGTTCTCAGCTTAAATGGTTGCCTATCCGATTCAGAAGGTCCCTCAGATCTCTCTGCTTGCTCTTCACGGTTATGAACGATCCATGTGCTCCCGATTATCTAAAGAATTATTTCAAAGTGTTGGGCAGTTCTCATAGTCGTAACCTACGAGCTTCCAAGAATCTACTTCTCCAAATTCCTTCACACCGTACCGGTTTTATGTCAAATTCTTACGCTATCTCTACTATAAAGCTCTAGAACGCGCTACCTTTTGGCATTAAAAAAGCTAAAAACAAATTTACTTTTAAAAGAAAAGTTCGTAACCACTACTTAAGTCAGACTAAATTAACTCTCAAATAATAGTCTAGTCATTGTAATTATTATTAGGTGGTATTTGTTAAAATATCTATTATTTTATTTTATTTGTATATGTGTATTAGTATCAATAAAACTATATAAATTCTCGTAATCTAGAAGTTAGTATTTTAGACATTATTTTTGTACCCTATCACTGTTTTTATATTTAACCCAAAGGTTGCCTGGTAGAGAATGCCTTGTGGCATTAAGTCTGCCTATGTATACCACTATTGTACATGAAGTTTAAATAAATAAATATAAACCATTTTATTCCATTACAACAAAGATTTAAATCAGTTTAAACGGTTTCCTCAAATAACAACAATCGATCCGACTATTATAATATTCATTGTCATTTTGCGTAGTCGAGACACTCCTAAAAATCTTTAAAGACTCCTTTCATTTAGGTATTTAGAGCGGTAAAAATCCGTGTTCAAATAATATGGGTCTGGAGCATACTTACGCAACGTTTAAAGCCCACTTCTCCTTCTAATGTGTTCCCGGCCTATTGTCACAGTTTGCGATACTTGAAGTAATGGCTGCTCGCTCCTTAGCGAGTGTTCTATGCTTCCATCCATGATATGATGGAAGCTTTAGGGAAATATGCTATGTAGGGCTTTCAATACCGGTATTCCGGGATCCCGTAATACCGTGATCACGGATTTTATTTTGGCCTTTTTCAATACCGGTATTGACGCCACAATACCGTGATTACGGTATTACAAACATTCGATGTGATCTTATTCTCGCACTTGTTTTCACCAGCGCAAGCGTTCCGCTGTTATCTTTAGCTCACCCTCCCGCGCCCCGCCTGAGACTATACCCGAAATCAAGCTGTACTTATGTCGTTTTTATTGCATACCTAATTATAAGAATGTTACTAAAATGAACACCAAATGATTACCTACTAGCTAATTAAGTTATACTTACATTTCTACAAATATTGATGCCTCCGAAATAAAAATGATGACCTATGCTGATTTTTACATGAGACATGATGACATTTAGATAATAAAAATAAGTTTATAAAAAAAATATACTTTATAAAGTCTATGTGAAATGCCTTCCTGCAAAAAGACTAGATTAAGTTTCAGTTTTGATTATGTTCCTAATTCCTAGTCCTACCTAAATAATCAACCAATACCAAATTGTTATATAAGAGCTATGTATACTTTAAAGAAATTTATTATATTACTAGCTTTTGCCCGCAGCTCCGCCCGCGTGGATGTCGGTTATCGCGTAAAAAAGTAGCCTATGTCCTTCTCCATATCCCAGGCTATATCTCTGCTAAATTTCATGACGATCGGTTCAGCGGTTTAGGCGTGAAAACGTAACATACAGACAGACAGACAGACAGACAGACAGACGGACAGACAGACAGAGTTACTTTCATATTTATAATATTAGTATGGATAAAAAAAATAAGAACTTAAAAGACTGATTTGACAATAAAAACACGTATTTTAATGGTTTTATTAATGTCAAACTGAACTTGCGTTCAGTACCGGTATTGATACCGTGATCATGGTATTGACTTTTCCAATACCGGTATTGATACCGTGATCACGGTATTGATACCAGTATTGAAAAAATCCGGTATTTGAAAGCCCTAATGCTATGCAATAATATATTGTAGTCAGAACAGGACTGCGAACAAGTGCGCAACAACTGCCTGCAAACAACCGCCTTGCAAATGTTTATGGTAGGGCAGTACCTACAGCTTTGACGGCGGCCATAATTTTCTGACACCAGAAATTATTTTCTTATTCTTACGCCAGTAACAGTAAGCAATAAATGCATGTTTTTGATCTCGGAGCCTTCGTATTGGGCTTCGAAATATGGCATTTCCCACTTATATATTAAAGTTAAAATCTTTGATGAAGTTCAATAATGTTGCTCCGACAATAGCCATGAAGTTTCTGCAGTAAAGTAGTTGTGTTGTGAACTAAAATAACTTAACATTATCCCCAAAAAACACGCGTCAAAACAAACGACTTTACTCAAAAAATAAATCTGCGTTTTTACGACGTTATCATAAAGAAAACTCTCAAAGTGACGAATAATAGCGTCTGGTAATAAGACCAAATTGCTATTATTATCTCTCATGAAACGCTTAAATTATGTCTCAGTAATAGTACTTACTTCAAAGAACTCGTGATTTTCCCAGATATATGTAGGAGATATTCGACGATAATTAACTGGAAAGCTGATGGTTAAATTACAAGGGTTGAATATTTGTGAGTTGCAAGCAACTTCTCCCTTGTCTGATTAATAAACGGATATGTACATGTCCCAAACTTTATCTAGTGACAGCAGAAAATGTTGGAATGAAACCAAAAGCAGTAGATTTTCAGCTGTTTTTGATTCCATTCCAAACATCTAGATTCAGCCTGATACTTAAACTAAAATATTACCTACATTATGTAATGAATAGCTGGCACCTTTATAATCCTCTATGATATATTACGTGTCACGTGAGATATTTCGTCTATAACCATAGAATGATAATAATGTATTAAGAGCATAATGACATAATAATATGAATTAACGCATCATCATTCATAGGTATTTACCTATTCCAATACTAGCTGTTGTCCGCGGATTCACACGCAACTTGGGGAAGCTATGGCACGGTAAACCCCAAAATGGATAAAAAGAAAATATGTAATAATATGTTAATCCATGTCATCGTTTAACTGTGTACCATGTTTCAACCAAATCCGTTCATGCGATAAAGAATTATAATTCATTTTCTTTCTTCCCATAAACCAAGCTTTGTCTCTACACATAACCTATGTCATTGTTAGCTTCTTCAATGTCAAAATCAAATTTAAAAGCCATTATTCAAACTAGGCTGAGAGTCAGCACTTTTAGAACGTTAAAATTACATAAGACAGTCCCCCAAAACGCTTGCCCTTTACCACTTCCTAGTGCTTTAAGTGGTAAGAGCAACAAACCCCGCAGTAGCACATCTGTCTGTTCAGTTAGAAAAACTTGTCGAAATTCAGGATCCATTCTTTAGATTGTTTAGAATTTCATTCAAATACAGGAGGAGCTCGTGTCTAAGTAATAACAACCGCACGGGTCGATCCGTCAGGTTAAGCTACGCTTGCCGGGGTTGGTCCGTGGATGGGTGACCATCTTTACATACCGAGACTCCTGCGTGCCTCGGAAAGCACGTTAAGCCGTTGGTCCCGGCTGTCATTCGTGGATCTTTGACAGTCGTTACGGGTCATCAGAAGCCCAAAAGTCTGACAGCCAGTCTTACCATGGGGTATCGTGTTACCCAGTTACTGGGTTGTGGAGGTCAGATAGGCAGTCGCTCCATGTAAAATACTGGTTTTCAGCTGCATCCGGTTAGATTGGAAGCCGACCCCAACATAGTTGGGAAAAGGCTAGGCAGATTGATTGAATTTCATTCAAATACATTCAGCTAACTGCGAGATTGAGTAACGAGCATTCAAACTTTCCCATCAGCAATATTAATGTATCTACAGCTTTTTGCATGACAAACTTTTCGGAGACGAGCAACCGGAGCTCTTAATTATAAGCACTTCGCTGGGCTCCGAAAATTGTAATTGTACCCTAGGACCAAAGTAACAAGAACCGTTTTGAACACTGCTTGTTATAACTAGCACACCAATCAAAAGGCTTTGTACTCGCCCTTAAATTAATTACGTAATTCGAAGAGCTAATCAATTCAATTTTATAAAGGTCGAGGGTATAAAATAATGTTTTCACGACTCCGTGATTCTTTGGGCCGATCGTCATAAAGTTTTTTTTTTTTTTTTGTAAATGGCAAACGCACGATGCTCAATCGATTTAGATGATAAGGGTAGATATCGGCGTACAAGTTAATGAAAATTTGGGCTAATAGCTATGATATTACGTAATGTTTTAAAACGTTTCGGATTTATGATAACGACTTTAGCGTTTCATTTAATAATCATTAATAATCATTTTTATTTAAGTTCGTCAACAATAATTGTACATTTAGCCACAGTAGTAATATTTCCCATACAATGGTTTAAAGTAGTGCCCAAAAACAAACTACATATAATTAAAATATATTATTATTGATTACAGGTGCAAGTTGTAATATTAGTTCGGAGTTAGAATATTAGGTATGTAGGTGTAGAGCCCGATTTAGGTTTGTTGCGAAACTTGTGTTTCAGGGAATTATCTACTGTGTGTTAGTCATTTATGGTTCTGTAAATGGGATTAAATTTAAGGAAATTCTGTCGTATACGTTGAGAAATAACCCTGTATAAATATAGCGTTATTTACTCGTCGAACTTTGAAACATTAATGATCCGTTTCTGCCAGGAGCACTCGGAAGATAATTTAGGGGTGAATTGCGTTTGCGTGAGTCAGCATGTTGGCTAAAGAAATAACCCTGTTATAAGTGCACATTATGTAGGTAGAATAATCTTTGTTTTGTACACCATATAAATAAAAATGAAATGCTGTTCGTTGGTAAGCGCATCACTTGAGAACGGGTGGATCAATTTGGCTATTTATTGTTTTTTTTTGTGTTCCGTGTAGTGCCGGACGTAAAGAATAGCACCACCCCATTTCCTCCCGTGGGTGTCGTAAAAGGCGACTAAGGGACTTACTAGAGAATGGGCAGCAACGTTCTCTATATGCATTTTTAACATCATACTGCTATCGCCAACCCGCCTGCCAAGCGTGGCGATTATGGCAAATCCCCCCCCCCCCCTTTGGGGGAGGCCTATGTCCAGCAGTGGACGTCTTTCGGCTGAAATGATGATGATGATGATGATTGTTTTAAAATGTTTGTATTAGTTTTTTATGGAAAGAAAAATTTGCAACGATTCCCGGACCTTCTATGGGAATTTTGTATGAAATTTTGGACATGACAACGTTTGTCGGATCAGCTATACCCAAAGTCTCTAATTCAGATAATTTATGTAAACAAAGTAATGTCAAGAAATGTCACTGTCAAAATGACAGGCCAGTGGTGCAAAACATTTTATCATTATTATTTTTTGTAAATAATCATCTATGAAATTAAAGTGAATTAATTATAAGAACTATGCAAACTAAATACCGTTGCCACACAATGTTTTATGTAGTGTGTCGGAGACACGGCCTACGATCGTCATAATCAGCCCTTTTAAGTCCACTGCTAGACGTAGGCCTCCCAAAATCGATTTCCACTCGAAACAGTTTACAGCCGTTTTCATCCAAAATGTGGCTAGATATGCTACATACAATAATTATGACTATGAATGAGAGTTGTATTATTATGTTAAAGATGTAAAAATGTGAATATGTTTGGATCTCCTGCATTGTTACCAGTATCATAAAATATTTTATACCAGAAAATCTCCTTTTTTTAATAACTTTGTTTAAAACCGATTTTTTTTTAAATTAATTACGGTATGATTATTTTTTAATTATTATTTCTTAAATTCAGTACTTAAAAGAAAATGGAACCTTTTTTTCGCCATTTTATGTGAATTACCATTACGAAGATATTTTTTTGATATGTTTATCCCCTTTGGATAACATATCAAAAAAATTATCATATTTATATTTGGGTATAGTTAAAAATACATACATAAACTCACGCCTTCTAACCTACTTCCATAGGCAGAAACTATAGAACGCCACCTGCTATGCTCCTTACGTACCTACTCCATTTGCTTCGTTTACATTACAAAGAAAATTTTTGAAATACGAGGTAAACAGTTTTGGTCAATGACGAGGAACACGAATGAATCTAAAGTGCTCAAGATCTGAAACTTGGTTATGATAATGATTGGTTTAGAGATCTACGGGGTAATTGTGTAACACACTAGGAATGGGTTTCACTTTGACATTTCAACAACATTCATTGCGGTATTCACGTTGTTTAGCAGACTTTTTCGAACATATTATATGAAACAATGGATTAGAAATATGCTTCAAAATCGTTCAGATTGTGATTGATACTGGCTGCCTTACTTACATAATTCTGGATCAGCGACTCAAAGGACCAACTTATTGAGTCGACAAGGACCAATCCTCGTGCCACGTAAACACAATGACGAAATTTGCGAATGTTTTTGTCAACGTACTTCATCTACCTTAGGTTCACAATAAAAAACAAACAAACCTAGTCTAAATTCAAGACAACTACGCGAAAATAAAAACCGATTTGTTCAGAAATGTTACTTTAGGTAGCCCAATCTTGTATTCAGTATTCATGCCTTGCTTTAGCATTGCAGTAGGTATCGTGTACGACAAAGCTTCGCGTACAATAGGAATTGTACCGATTAGGTTAGCGAGCAGATGTTACGTAGCTACCGTGCTAAATAGACGGTACCTGACTTCGGAACTTTTATTAGTGCAAAGATTTTTGACTTGCTTACGTAATAGGTTTTTGTTTAAGGTTTAAAGATCTGTCGCTGTATTAATCTTCTGAAAAGCGGCTAAAGCGCTGAACACAGACGCTAAAAGCACCATATTTGCAAAGGCACTTAATCCATACTTAATATTATAAATGCGAGAGACTCTGTCTCCTTTTTACGCCTTAACGGTTAAACGGATTTCGATGAAATTTGGCATATAAGTAAGCCCTGACCTGGATTACTCATAGGAAACTTTTAACCCGGTAGTACATCCGATAAAGGGTCCTCAAACAGGCGCGACACGCGACGCGACACAACGACACCGCGTGCCGCGCGACGACCTGTCTCATTGTGTCGCGTCTGTTTGTAGGAGCTTAAATTGAGGATGGACGTGGGATAAGATCCAAACTCCTCTACGCGGGCTAAGCCGCGGGCAAAAGCTAGACAGATATGAATAAATCCATCAACGAAAATGTGTTCGGTAATAACCATCAAATGGTTTTCGTAAACGTCATTCCTATGTTTTGATTGATGTCCCTTTTACTTGATCAAAGATTTTCATGAAATGGGTAAGCATTTTTGGATAGCTTTAGCCATATATATGTATACTCTGCAACTGTGCCCAGTTCCAGAGGAAATATGACTAAAGCTTTGTTCTATGTTCAGACATGTTTTATTATAAAGCTCCTTAAACAAAATATTTCCAGAACTGGATAGGAAATATTTACATCTCTCTTTAGCGTCTTCAGACTTATTGCTATACTAGCACTGAATGGCAAAGCGAGGAACGTTTTACGATCCTTCCTTTTAGCTAAATAGACACAGCAATAAGCCTCGAAACGCTAAAGAGATATTTCCTTTAGCATAATAACATCACGCTTGTAGTGATAATTCCGTAATGGAATAACTTCTTAATGTTGCCCAAACCGGGAGTAGGTACCGCTAACAAGTTTGAAATCTGGTAGTTTCAAACTTGTCAAAGTTTCATTACTATAAGGCTCAGCCTTCACAGTCCACTGCTTGACATAGGCCTGTCCCAAGATGCTCTGGAGGGTCTCAAGCTACGCTCCTATACACGGTTTCCACTCCAGGACTCGTCTGCTCCAACGTCTATCGGTCCTTCGACAGACATGGCCGGTTCACTGCCACTTTGGCTTGCTCACTCTTTAAGCTTCGCCTTTACTCCAGTTCTTTTACGAATGATTTCATTTCGGAATGAATTTTCTTTGTGATAAAAAATAACGGCCCAGTAAAAAGGCATCATATAATTTCCGCAGACTGTTATTTTATTGATTGCGAAACCGCAACGTCATATCATACGAATCGATATAAGCGATGAATAATTTATGTTATGCACAGAACAGTTTCCGACACGCGTATGGCTTCCTATTGGTTCCACGCAATATTTGTTTATGGATATTTTGTGGTTGTTTGTAGCTATGTTATTCGCGTAACGATATGATAAATGATATATTTTCTGTAAGTAAGTTTGTACAAACACGTCAATATTTTAAAAACTAGATGAGGTCAGCGTTTCCTATCTGACTACTCTGAGAAGAAAGTCCGAAACAAACTCAGAGATTACAGTCTCTTTTAAGGTCCAGATGTAGTCTTGGTCAGATCATGTGAAGACCATGTATAGATTGGTGTCTGAAATGGTCTTTTGAGGAAAGAATCCCACAGATTGAGTGGACCTCTCTAGTCAGTACACGCATTTGTCAGTAATCGTGCAGCTCAACTCAGAACTTCAATAGCTCAACGATTCGACAAACACTACCAAAGAAAAGACATTAGGGTAGGCCGCATAAATCATTCAAACTGCCAGACCATGATAAAACTAACTGAGAAAAAAAAAGAAAACAATGACTCACATAGTCTTCACATTCACAATAATTAAAATCCATACTTCCATGCTAACGTTTTCACGCCTAAACCGTTGAACCGATTGTCATGAAATTTGGCAGAAGTATGGAGAAGGATATATGCTACTTTTTTTACGCGATAACCGACATCCACTCGAGCGGAACCACGGGCAAAAGCTAGTAATATAATACTTTACAAAGTAAATATTCATGTCGTTGTATATAATACGGAGGTTCTGGAGTGGCGACCGCATACCGGAAGACGTACCGTTGGAAGGCCTCCCACAAGGTGGACCGATGACCTTATGAAAGCCGCAGGAATCCGCTGAATGCGGGAAGCACAGAACCGGTCGAGGTGGCGGTGTTTGGGGGAGGCCTATGTCCAGCAGTGGACGTCTGTCGGCTGAAATGATGATGATATAATACGGATACGTCTAATTATTTCCCATCTATTTTCCGATAAAAGAAAAAAAAAAAAGAAAGAAAAAACGTTTATTTGCGGTAAACATGACATGATAACAGTCTTATATGATGATGAAAGGTAGTGTCTCTATGGCTGGTCCTAATCGCTTACAGGCTGATAAAGATAAAGCAAGCCTAGTCACATAGAACTTAAACATAATTGGCAATACCTGCGTTGGGAACTTTGGCCTAGCTTAGTACGGAGATCGATAGAATGCGAGGTCAGCTTATACTGGTTTTGTTACCACAAAGATGTGGCCTACTGTACACTACTCCGTTGGGGAATACAAGCATGGTGATGGTGTTAAGACAGTGAGCAGTGGTGGCCCAGTGGAAACGGCCGCGACTTACAAACCGTAGGTTCGAACCCAGACAGGCGCTTTACTTGGTGTGAATTCTCATCACCACTGCTCTAAAATCGGTGAAGGAAAACATCATGAGGAAACCGGCAGCAATCAAGGCTGATTGCTTATAAACTATAGTTAAGACTGTGTCTTTTGAAGATAAAAAATATTAAGACAATATAAGGGATGTGTCCTGGGTAAAAAAAAAAAGAAAAACTGTTTAGTCCGTCAATCAGATAATACAAAAATATTAGACACGTATTCTTTGCTTTATCATATGTATAAAAAATGACTTAAAATGATAAAACACATTAAATTTGGGGAGTGGGACGTTACGTCACAGCTACGTATAAAATCTACTGAGAAGTGACGTCATGCCACATTTGAACTCAACGTATCGCTGTAATGTTTTGATTACGTAAAAAAAGAAAAAATACGTGTCCAATATTTTTTAATAATCTACATGAAGGACAAAACATTTTTTTTTTTGTCATCATCCCTATTAAGTGTCAATTTATACTAGCGCAGAGTCGAAACGCAGCGAAGCGTCAATCTAAAGGATAACACAGCAAATTCACCCTTATCTCTACAACTTATGGCGCGCGCACCAATCAGCGTTGATTGCGCTCAGACGCGCGAATTCTGTCGAATGCGCGCGAATTCGCTCGTCTTTTTTCTATCTTAGAAGAAATATGTGTATTATGTTGTGGAGGTAAGGGTGAATTTGCTATGTTAAGTTTCAGATAGATGTTTCGATGCGCTTCGACTCTGCTCTAGTATAAATTGACCCTAAGACACTCAAAAACGTGGCGCCTTCGTCATCGTACATTACTAGACGACTTCATAACTCTAATTTTACGAGTTACCTAACTTATAACGCTTTTAATACGCTCTTATAACGCTATTAACGCTACATAAAAATACTCATAAAGTTCTCTCAATCTTAATTGCTAATTGTTTACTCAAATAACATAAAACCTTTAAACAAGAGAAGTTGGAGATTTACAGCATACCTACATTCCGGATTAACTCAAAACTGTTATCTTTTATCCTTGGAAAGACACGCAAGCTTTTCGTTTCTGCACCTAAAGTAGCAAAACTGTCGAGGATTTTATAAAATTGGCTTGAAAGATTGTTGCTGTATAACTTCGAGACGTGTTTGCAGTGTAAAGCTTGTCTTGATCTTAGAATAGAAACCGTACATGAACTTGGGTTTTGATAGTCAACTTTTGTAATTTGTAATACTTGTGCAGTCAACTGGACGTCAGTAGAAGCAATACTTGAATTACTATGAAAACTGCTATTATAGGTTGATTACTACAACGAAATAATGAAATTTTCAAGGCCAATTAATACTTACGGTTGACTGATACTATAAGCCCAATATGGGTTCATGCTACCAATTCCCATACATACACTTATTCAGTTGGCTTAACCTTGATGTCGATGTTGATTTAGATCTAATGGCCGGGCTATAGTATGTGGCACTGTTACAATTTCAATACAAATTGGATAGCAAAGTCAAATCATTTGTTTCACATAGGCACATAAAAGGCACTTTTGAACGATAAAATGTACAAGAAAATAGAATTGTCGCCCCTTCCAAAAGGAAGTTTCGTATTAACAAGAAATTCCACACTTACTCCTAGCGACACAATGAAGTGTCTGTTATGACACGGCTTTACATTCTCTCCGAGGCACGGGGCCGTCACACCGCCAACTTCTTAACTCCGGGCAAATGCTCTTGACCAAAAAACCGAATATCACTTTTTGCCGTTTTACTAGAACCACATATCATTTTTCCAGGGTTCCTCAGCCGCTGAACTACTGAACTCTCAAGAGCGGGGAGCGTTAGTCAAGCATGCGTTGGAGTCAGCGCGCGCTGAGCCTGGTGATGAACATGCTTTAGAACCTGCTCTCACGCTTAGACCTGGACAGAGTATAGGTAAGTTTAAGCTAAAATCTTGTTTAGAGAATTTGTGCTACACAAAGCGATAAGATATCCCGATTAAGGTAGTTTAGCGACTATGACGAAGCAAATTTAAATAAATGCTGATCAAAATGATACCATCAAACTAGGCCTCAAGTCTGCTATTACAATAGTGTCAGAATGGTCTCGCCATTGTGAGTATTTGACAGTGTTTGTATGGCAAATCTGTCAAAAACTCACAATGAAGAGACCATTCTGACACTATTGTAATAGCAGACTTGAGGCCCTGATCTGAAGATGAAGCCGGAAGGTAGGCAACGGAACTCCGTACTAAAATAAATAGGTACTTTTACCAGTCATTTAAGAAAATAGATGAAAATTTACCATCTTATCTCCGAAACTGCTGAGCCTAAAATGTTGAAATAAAATACAGAAAATAGTTCTATACTTATAGATTACAGGAAAATTAATAAGAAGTCTGTGGTATTAATATAACATGGTAAATCTCTCAATATTGTGTGTACAAACTTACATTTTCAGTTGAAATGTATGGGAGAACATGTATTTCAACTACAGTGTTAAGTTTTTTATTTTTTTTTAATATAATTTTGTTTTTTTATACTTTTATCATTGTGCGTTTAGTTTGTGATTTTCCTGTGTGAGTTGCAATAATTTTTTTTTTTTCTTTCTTCTAACTTCCAACTGCACAACAAACCTATATCTAATATAATTATATGTATAAGTATCTATATGCTTTGTGTACGTATGTATTTATTGTATATGTAAATGGTACACCACTGACTACCTGCAGTATTGTCTCTCCTTCTACTTTTTGATCAGTCCAAAGGTTGTCTGTAAAAGATCGCTTTTAGGGATAAGACCGCCCATGTGACACCCTATGTAACAGTTCTACATTTATATCTGTAATTTTTATGGTGTACATAATAAAGAGTATTCTATCTATCTGTATCTATTTAACACCTCCCTTCTACAGTGATTCTAGTTTATTTATTTATTTTATTATTTATGTACACACAGTTAAATACATAGAGATACGATATCATTATAATTTCAGTACAAAGGTACTGCTTATTTTTTAAGAAATTTCTTCCAGCAGACCTGCGAAAGGAGAAATGAAAAAGAAATCTAGACAAGAGTGTGTGAGAACTGGAAGAGGAAAATATGAATATGCAAAGTCTTAAACTAAAATATTAAATATACCATATTATTATACTTAATTCCATAAAACGTAAATATACGATAGAATTACCCATTTTGGCAAACAAAGGGGTATAAGAATACAACAAGTCACCTTGAACTGGTTAGAATACAAAGTCAACGAGTCCATCGGGAAGGTCACTTTCTCTTGTTGTTGAACTTTGTAAAGGACAAACTAGAGCGCGTTGTACTTTGTGTTTTTAGGTTTCCGTACCCAAAGGGTAAAACGGGACCTTATTACTAAGACTCCGCTGTCCGTGCGTCCGTCTGGCACCAGGCTGTATCTCATGAACTAAGCTGCGGTCAGACAGTCGGACATGGCGAGACTATAAGGATTCATTGTTGACTACGGAACCCTAAAAACCTGTTATTTTGACATAACGAACAGACACTTAAATTTTATTTATTTGTATAGATTATTGTCATTTATACTCCATTTGAAATAATATTAGACATTTAAGTCAGTCTGTTCAACCGATTTTGGCTTCTATTGCGTAGGGATAAGGATGGAATTAAAAGAAAAAAGTGGTTAAAATATCAAATGTTTACTGCAGCTGCCATTTGTCATGCCACCAACGCAATAGAAGTCAAAATCGGTTGAACAGACTGTACAAAACGTTTATTTAAATATCTAATCTAACATAAAGAAGATAAGATACAGGACTACCTAGTTTAGGAGACAGGGTTACATAATCTGTGTAGATTTATGTAGATATATCATGTTTTTTTTTTTGTACATCTGCTCTTGTGTATCATGAATCTTGTGTGTTTTATAATAAAGATTATTATTATTTTGAAGATTATTTTATTTCAAACGGAGTGTGAAATGTAAATTTCTTTATGGGAACTAAATTATCTTCTTTGTCAACAGTGCCAGCATGTGTGAGTAGAGGAGTGGTAGCCAGTATGTTCCCCCTTCACGAGAGAAACGCTTTGGAGAACCTCAGAAGGAAATGGGTGAAGACATTGTTTTCTCCCCAACCTATAGGTATGTCTATTTTATGCGGAATATTTTGTTGGTCATCTCAATCCTTTTTATTTTTCATTGGTCCTGCTCTTGACATCGATCTCTCCTTATGGAGAGCGATGGATGAGTTCTTAATTTCATATGATCTAATGTTATATATGATATAATTTTCATTTTCTCTAATTTCATTTAGTATAACGTCCATTTCATATAATTTTCAAATTGTATAATGCTTTTTTTATATAATGTTCATTTGACTTAACTTGCATATCCATACTAATATTATAAATGTGAAAGTAACTCTGTCTGTCTGTCTGTCTGTCTGTATGTTACGTTTTCACGCCTAAACCGCTGAACCGATCGTCATGAAATTTGGCAGAGATATAGCCTGGGATACGGAGAAGGACATAGGCTACTTTTTTTACGCGATATAACCGACATCCACGTGGGCGAAGCCGCAGGCAGAAGCTAGTTATTAACTAATTTTCTAAGGTAACGCATCGTTCTTGAGAAAAGCAAATTATATTGTAACCTAACCTCAAAACATTAAAGTTGCTTCTACATCGTTTCCGGTGCTGCGGGAAGTGCAACCCCTTCGCTCTTACGTAGCCCAAAGTAGACATTTCTAAATTATATTATTTATTTATTATTTTTATTTATTTATTTAACGTTACTTATAGATTTTGAATATTATAACAACTGAATATTATATTAATTGAATATTATTTCAAATGTGCATTATGTAAACTGTTCATTATACCATATGAAATTAGGTAAAATGAAATTATATCAATAATTCAATATATCATTTGATCGTAATATAAACAAATAAATAATAATAATTATGTCGTATGATCATTCGAACTTTTGTTATTATATCAAACGTTACACACCCCTATGATAGAACGAGCGTGCCCAGAAGATGCCTGTTCACTCTTGCTTTGAAAGCAGATGGGTTATATATGGAAGGGAACACAGACGCTGGCAGAAAATTCCACACTTTGGCTGTGCGCATACTAAATGTGGAGGAGAGGGCTGAGTACGACTGGACGGGATCCTGTTTGACTGTTATATTTTCGTGTTCGACTCCCAAATCCGGCAAAGTTTAATTGGGTTTTTCTATTAAGAGTTTTTCAGTTGCAGCCCGGATTCCAGATTTGTGTCCGGTTGATGGCAATGGGCTCGCCCCCTATTACATGGACTTAAACATAAATGGCGAAATGTGGGTTTACTATAGGTCCATTTCTGCTCAACTCTTTGGGAATAACAGGCGTAATGTTATGTTTGTCGTAGCTGCGTGCCAATAACTCAACTCTGCTATCACAATGTCGAATTTTCAAAGTGATCAGGTATTAGGGAGAGTTACAGACACGCAAACTACAATTTTCGAGCAGAGCGTAATCTTTAATCTGTAAATTCTCAAAGTTAGACTGATTTTTAAAATGGCAATTTAAATCCTTGGCTTGTGAATTAGCAAGTTTCACCCCAACCAGGGGACTTGGAAGAGAAAAATTCACGACCATGAGCTCTGGAAAAGCCTGGGGGGGCTATGATAAACAGCAAGGGAATCTGGAGATTTCTGATATCTAACTAAACCTTTGCCGCCTTACTTATAAACGCAGAATGAAGTATACTAGGTATAAAGGTCAAAAATGTATTGTTATACCGAAGTTATTCATAGTATAACTTTATTCCGAGTTTATAAGTAAGACGGTTAATAATTTAAATAAATTGTACTAGTTTCAAGATTGTTAAAGGCCATTTGAAATTGAAATTGAATGATAACAATTTTTGTATTCCAGATGAGATTAGTGAATATTTCGGTGTTAAAATAGCAATGTACTTCGCTTGGCTTGGACATTATACACAATCGTTGACGGTGCCTGCAGCTGTTGGATTTATATTTTGGGTAATTTTTATTGTTTATATCCCTTTTTTTAGTGCCTATGGTGAACCGCAAGTCAACTTACTGCTACAATACAGGATAAGTTTTAACCAGTGTGCAATTTTTTTTTGGTGTATCAGTGTCAGTAATAGAATACGAATTTCATTATTTGTTCTATACTTTTTTTTATTAAAATTGCAATTAATAACCTGCTTAAATACCTACATCGGCGGAATTGCCCGGGCAAACAGCTGATAGTTACCTATAACTGCGTTCCGCTTCACTGCACGCGTCATCGCGCGACGTGTATCCAATAAAATAGTTTGAAAATATACATGTTTCGTTAACGATAACTAAATTTTTTGTACTAAGATGTATCAAAATAAGAAATAGGTGGTTAATAAAACTCGTTTAAGTTTAATTTGTCAAAATTTGCGCGCCGGTTATAAAGTTTTCCTGTATACAATGTGTAACTGAATTAATGCACAATATGGAAGTAGTTTGTTCAGAATCGATTCCTGTCATTTTTTAAATAGGTAGTCCCTTAAATAATGAAAACTAAATAAATTAGTCCAAAATGAACGACGTACTATGGGGGACACCCTACTACTACATGCTTACCTTACAGCATACTTATGCTACTGACTTAAATGCAACGGTGTATAGAGCAATCAATACAAATGAAACTAATTAATTGGTTATTTCAAAGTTTTGACTATGTCACTTAATGAGTTCTTGAAGTAAACCGATGTATAATGTTGAAATGTTAAGATTATTTTGTAAACTAATACTGATTTGATACCTTTCCGTTTCAGATTTGGCTCGGCACAGCAAATGATAATTGGAAAGACATAGCTTATGTATTGTTTTCGCTGTTCAACGTGCTCTGGGCGTGTGTATATTTAGAAACGTGGAAAAGGTATGTACAGTACCCGCACATTAATAAATCTACAGCGTGTTACGGAAAGAGTATATACATATCAAAAGCACGGATTCTTTTGGTGATAACAAACTACAGGGCAATATTTTTTAATACCTATACCTACATAAATAAAAAGTTAAGAAACATTTAACTAAAAATCAAATGTTTCCAATTGAATTCTACACATCACTAGACCAAGTCAGCTGATCGGTGTCAATAAACTACACACAAAGAAATGGCGGTAACACGTTTGTTATGATTTAAATTTAATAAACTATCGAAATAAAAAAAACATTAAGCATTTTCTAGTTAGTGCTTTTGAGCTGAAATTTTGTACAGAGATTCTGAACCAGATACACTCTTCACCCCGTTTGTATGGATATACCGTTTCCGTAACACGCTGTATACATCTATACAAATAACTCGAGAACTCCGTTATCTCTCTTTCACCTCACGTAAAGGACTTTTGTCTGTACATTGACGGCAGTTTGAGTTGGAATAAACACGTGGCTCAGGTGAGCCAGAAAGTCTCGTTCTCACTGCGGTCTCTCTATAGATTCAAGCATTTCCTCCCATCTAGCACCAAACTCACCTTGGTCCAGTCACTTGTGCTTCCTATTATAGACTATGCTGATGTTTGTTGTTCTGATCTTTCCCAAGAACTTCTAAATAAATTGGATCGACTTCTCAACAATTGTATTCGGTTTGTTTTTGGCCTTCGTAAATACGATCACATTTCTTCCTTCCGTTCTCAGCTTAAATGGTTGCCTATCCGACTCAGGAGGTCCCTCAGATCTCTCTGCTTGCTCTTCACGATTATGAACGATCCATGTGCTCCCGATTATCTAAAGAATTATTTCAAAGTGTTGGGCAGTTCTCATAGTCGTAACCTACGAGCTTCCAAGAATCTACTTCTCCAAATTCCTTCACACCGTACCGGTTTTATGTCAAACTCTTTCGCTATCTCTACTATAAAGCTCTGGAACGCGCTACCTTTTGGCATTAAAAAAGCTGAAAACAAATTTACTTTTAAAAGAAAAGTTCATAACCACTACATAAGTCAGACTAAATAACTCTCTACGACTAAATAGTCTTAAATAATAGTCTAGTCATAGTAATTATTATAAGGTGGTATTTGTTAAAATACCTATTAGTTTATATTATTTGTATATGTGTATTAGTATCATAAAACTATATAAATTCTCGTAATCAAGAAGTTAGTATTTTAGACATTATTTTTGTACCCTATCACTGTTTTTATATTTAACCCAAAGGTTGACTGGTAGAGAATGCCTTGTGGCATTAAGTCCGCCTATGTATACCACTATTGTACATGAAGTTTAAATAAATAAATATAAACCATTTTATTCCATTACAACAAAGATTTAAATCAGTTTAAACGGTTTCCGCATTCTCTACCAGTAGAGAATGCCTTGTGGCATTAAGTCCGCCTATGTATCACTATATACATACATTAAGTTTAAATAAATAAAATTTAAGTGTCTGTTTGTAAAGTCAAAATAACTAGTGATTTGAAATTGAATGTACGGACAATTTAAGTTGGTAGTCAATTTGCTTATTAATTTATAACTCTGGCTGTACCTAGTTCGTGTGATGCAAGTATTAACCTTCGGCGTGCCTGGTGGTAAAATGTTACACGTTATGCCTGTTGGGTCTGTCAGGCCCGGATTTCTACATGACTATAAATGTCGTACTAGTTATGATAACTAACTATGGTAATTATGGTAACTACTAGGGTTGGGGTATATAAGAAGTGCACTTTTAATAATTATTTCGCTAATTAACCTGAGCTGACGTTTTTAACAAATAAATAGGCATATTTTTCTCTAGCAACATAAAATACTTACCAAAACAAAAGAGATTCCGGTAATAGTCCTTTAAAGTGGTTAATAATATAATAATGAAGCCTCAGGGCATAAGCAGAGGCGTAAAGTTCACTCCTCTCCCTACCCTCCACAAATACCAATACAATACACCTTCCGCAAATACCTATAGGCCTGATGTTATGTTATGTCAATTCCATCATCCAAAAACATTCTTCCAGAACAACTATCTACATTATTTTATGAAATGCTTCGAGTGGTTCATAACGCCCAGCTATTGAGAGTTTTGTAGCATAAAATTAAAATTTGGAAGAAATACAACGGTTTCTGTGCCTAGGTGGGTCTGTCAGACCCTACCAGGCATGCCGAGGGTTAATAAGATTTGTTTAATTTGGTCTCGTTGCATGAGGTCCTGGGTTCGATTCCCGAATTTGGCAAAGTGATGGTTATTCCATCTGTAATTTCTCAGTAGCAGCCCGGAGTCTGGATATGTGCCCGTTTGATGGCAATAGGCTCGCCCCCTATTACATGGGACTTAAACATAACTGCCGAAAATAGGTACACCTCGTCGATTACAGTCGTGATGTTATTTAATTACAGATATTCTAATGTGCTGGCATATAAATGGGGAACATTGGATCAAAGAGATGAGTTGCTGGTTGAACCAAGACCATTATTTCAGGTAGTTCATTTTAAACTAATGTGGATGTACCGTGTGTACAGTGCGACATAAAATAGTAGAAATTAAATAAAATGGAACTAAAAAAAATCCATACTAAATTGTTGCCATGTTGCATGTTACGTCAAAAATGTGACAGCTATGTAGAAAGTGGCGACCTCATTTAATTTCTATTATTTTATGTCGCACTGTACATCTACAGCCAAGTGCAAAAAAATGCATACATACAGTGTAGCGGTACAGGTTATCACATTATTTAAACTACGTATTCTACATTACGTATTATAAACATACACAATTTAAATAATTAATAATAATTAATATTCTAGCCGTGCGATCTTTTTTTTTTTCGTTTTAGTTTTTAACAACATTAAACTTAATTTGTGATTATTTATTTATTTATTTATAATAAGCACAACAACAGGACAGTCACTTACAATTCAAATAAAATAACATCCAAAATTGGCATTTTAGTAACCATGCAAATAACAGGTATGCATGACATTATTATATGAATATTAGAGACAAAAAAGAACAATAAAAGTGTGTATATTAGACCTAAATCTAGAACACTAGAAAACAAACCAATTTGAGCAACAAAGAAGTGCACTCTTCGCAGTGTTTGATAACAATACCATAAAGTTTGTATTAAATTGTTGATACCATCGCCCCGCGCTTGTCTTGTGCCTTATTATCAAGCGTGGTTTATTTCGTGCCTATTTTTACGCATTTTTTTTTTTTAAATTAAATTTTCTCGTAAAATTGTTTATTTTATTATTTTATGACAGACTGATAACAACTTGTAATAACCGCTGCACTATTTAATGTGATAACCTAATCGCCGCTCTGTGTAGCTGAATACAAAAGTCCTCTGCTAAATTTTCAATTGAAAGTGGCGAATATTAAACATAAATAATACCTATGTTTATGATGAGAATAGTATTTCGACATTTTACTTAAGTCTAAGTACTCATATTTTTGCCCTTCGCTGTAACTCATATATCTCAGCTTATCTTTTCGAGGTATATTGTCGTGATGTTATAATTATTATGTAATTTTCAGGGTGAGATGAGTACAAGTACAGTGACAGGGCGGCCGGAGCCCGTGTACGCGGCGTGGCGGCGGCGCGTGTGGCGACACTGCGTGTCGTTCCCACTCATGTGCGTGTGCCTCAGCGTCGCTGCTTCGGCCACCTTCGCACTGCTGCGGGCTCAGGTATACACTTCATAATGTTAGAGTACAACGAGTACAGTGACAGATTGTGTACGCGGCGTGGCTGCGGCGCGATTAGCGACACACCTTCATATAGAGTACTACGAGTACAGTGACAGGTTGGATTGTTAAGGGCCCAAAATACAACGTCTTGCACGCCGCGAAAATACAGGGTGGCAGGGTCATCGACGCGATTTAACCTCTCAGTCTCGGGTTCCATGTTCCCTACTTCGCTATAACCAGTCACTTCAAACAATATTCCTTCAACAGGATTGGTGGGAAACAAATATACAATATTTCACATGGATACCGCGCGCCGTGCTCGCTATTATCATAGCGGTTGAAGAGGAAGTATACGCCCGAATAGCGAGGTGGCTCAACGACAAAGGTAATGTAGCTTTTTGGTTTTATTTGTATGAATAAATGTGTGAGAGAAGTTGAGTTTTGTTTTGTTTTGTCTGTGGTCTTAGGACAGTGGTTTTGTTTTATTTTTGTGTTTCTTTCTGAACCAAAGGGTTGTAGTTTATGGTTATTTGTTGACTTATAGAATTCAGAGTGCTCAGTATTCATTAGGAGTCACATGTCCCGCGACACTTGTCGCTAGATATCGGACGACGTTTGATGATGCCGACCAACGTCGCCAGACATCTTGTCTCATGACGTATCATCATTTTTGATGTCGCTAGACTTGCCCGACACTTGTCGCGGGACGTGAATACGAGGCTAAAGCCTCGTCCCCACTAGGAACATTTGTCGAGCGACATGTGTCCCCGGTGACATCGGGCGATGTCGGGCGACGTCGGACGACATCACCGCGACATTGTTGAAACTGTTCCTTGTCGCACAGTCGATGAAGAGTAGTGATATTATGAAATGAGCCGTCTAGAACACTGAGATCATTAAATACACTTGTTTTGTTTCGCAAGTACTGTTTAATCCACCATCTTCTCTTCTTTTTTGTTCTTGATGCATTCATCATTATATAAGCCGCACTGTACAACACTACCTCTTCCGGATACATGATAGGTTCGACTGAACTGATGTGGACGGAGACAAGACACCGGGCGACGTGGGGCGATGTAGGGCGACATTGCCCGATGTCTCCGGGGACACATGTCGCTCAACAAATGTTCCTCCTAGTGGGGACGAGGCTTTAAAGACATTCTATTATACGAAAAAAAAAAACCTAAACACTATTGAGCTAGCGATTCCTTTCTCTTCAGAAAGCATTCAGCCACTTCGTGACTTTGTTAAAAATTATACGTTCCTTTCTTCAATAACCACTGACCTAACTGTGACGTTTTCATGTATGTGCAATTCTTTAGTTTGGATATAATTTAATAACCTTTGATATGAGGTGTGATTCTAACGTAGATATACAGTACATTTTTGTTTCTAAATTAATAGTATGGTGAAATATAAAATTGGCAAAATGTTACGGGTGGTCTTTTCGCACGTATCCAGATTTTTTTTTGCTATTTTGTACATACAATGTTCTTTATTGTCCAAAAATGCTAGATAATCATTCAAAATCTACTTCTTTTTCTTATTTATAAAAATTTATTATAACTTTCTTTATTTATTTATTTATTTTTATTTACCAATCGGATATGTGCGATTAGTACAAAATATTTGAGAAAACCTGCATGACACTTAGTTTTGAAATTGAGATATTTTCTTGGCATAGCAATATTTACTACATTAATTATTTAAAAACGATATTAATAAATAGTCGATTAATCAAACTTTAAATAGACACATTTAGTTATTAGTACTTACTTACAATAATAAGTAGATGAACACAGTGTGTAGAAGATATACTATAGCGCATATTATTTTTTCTCTTTACTGCTTACCAAATGGGACTGGACACTACAAATAAAAAAACAAATAAAAAAATGGTAACACTGAAAATCATGACGTTTTATTTGAACAGAGAACTATCGACTCGAGACAAAGTATGAGAATCACCTGATTGTGAAAATAGCATTGGTTTGTATTTAAAAAAATGCTGTAAAAAAACTAACGCGATACTCAAAAGCTAAGCTTTCATCACGCTTTGCTTCTAGAAAGTAAACGGAGAAGGTTATTAACCAAACAGATTGGTAAATGGAATAATAATCTGAAGGCACAGTGACTTAGCTTGCACGCTATTCTTTTTCGCTTGCATGCGAATTTAAAAGTAATAACTTTTCTTGTAGCATGTATAATCAACAAAAGAGTTAACTAACCATGCAGCTAACCACATATTTTCTCTAGTTTGACCGATACCCATGTCCTAGGAATGCGCGGCGAGGCGGGGGGCGGGACACCGTGATCGTTGACGAATGAGTGGCCTGCCCTGCCCCCCCGTCTCGCTGCGCACATACCTACTTAATTCCCGATACAGCGGTATCGGTCAAACTATAGGTTGTGTCTGAAAAGACGAACGGTCGATACAGTTATGTCAATTGCACCTAGACTGCACAGCACAGCTGCACAGCTGGTGTGCAGTCCGTCGCTTTAGACCTATAGTCAAGTACGCTGTACCAAGTGTCTTATGTAAAAAAACACACGCGAAATAACATAGAATATTCCATGCGTGCAATGCAAAGAGGATAATTTCTAGCCTGCACACCAGACTATTTTGTTGACTGTACATTTGACATTAAGTAATAAAACTTATTTGAATTCATACTTTTTGTTGTCTCGTTAACTGTTTTAAAGTTAAAACAGAACTTTTCCTGAACCACTGCTGTGGGTGTTAATGTATTACTGGCGACGATGATATTAACAACCACTTCTAAGTAGACTTATGAGCACTGATCTTTATGAAAATAACTCTTGAGGACTTAATATCAAATCGCCATTGTGATAACGCTGTTAGAAAGCGAAACACGAAAATAAACTAGGGGGGAAATATGTGTCACACTCACGCAAACCGACCATCACTCAGCATAATGCTGAGACCCTATGCGAGACAGAGCCCCAGCGCTGGTTTTCAGCGACGGCCGGCGTTGACGTGATGACGTCAACCGGTGCAGCATATAGTGAGATAATATACTCTTGTAGTCCTTAAAATAAATTTACAAAGAGAATAATCTTTTACATCATTATTTATTTATTTTCACATCTTTAAAACTTCAGTTGCGTAGAAATTAGATTAAAAATATTTTATTTATGTTGAAACACTGACTAATATAATTTTAATCATAAATAATTCCATTATTGTTAAAGTATTTTGTTGTAGACCGTACATAGTTCGCTTTTGATGTATTTTAGTTCATTTAGGTTGTAAAAGTGAAATGTATTGTTTTGTTTTCAGTTTCAATTCCTCAACTCGTTCATGAGTTTGTTCTATATTGCGTTCTACCTGCAGGATATGGATAAATTAAAAGAGGTTCGTATTTTAATCATAGTTTTAATTATTAGTACAGTCGTTGCAATTCACGATCGCACATCGAATGTTTTAGGTGATTGACATTAGGTATATTTAAATATTCGTTCTTTAATTTTTGAAACTGCAGCTGCCACTCTGTCTCTGCTTCGCAGTGTTTTAAGGAGCCCATTTTACGGACAAAGCATTTTTAAATATATATAAAAAAAAAAAAAAAACATCAAGATTTCGTAATCCTATTTAGCTAGCACGTCTACATTTTGAGTAATAATTTAGCCAATTTTTTGGAAAAAATGGGTTTCTTAAAACACTGTGCATCGCCCAAAGGTCTGGTAGAAAATGTCTATAGTATTAACAATTTGTGTGCCTGAAGTGTAACATAAATCCATACTAAAATTATAAATGTGATAGTAACTCTGTCTGCCTGTCAGTCTGTTACGTTTTCACGCCTAAACCGCTGATCCAATCGTCATGAAATTTGGCAGAGATATAGCATGGGATATGGAGAAGGACATGAGCTACTTTTTTACGCGATAACCGACATCCACGCGGGCGGAGCCGCGGGCAAAAGCTAGTATTAAATAAACACATATTCTATTTGATAAATATTTGTTAACTTTTGTTTGCTATGAAATAGGCTTAACATTTTTTAAATTACTTTTTTTCACAGCAACTAGCCGTTTTGTTAATAACACGACAAGTGATTGGTAATCTGAAAGAGTCGGCTCTGCCTTATTTGATTGAAAACTTGAGACTAGCCAAGATTTGTGTTGATGTATTTGGAGCGATCAGTCCGAGCAAAAGTAAGTATTATTATCAAATTCATATTTATTCAATTAAGTCTTCATCGTCATCATTTCAGGCCGGAATCGCCCACTGCTGGGTATAGATAGACAGGATTAAAAAAAAAAACCTTTATGTTCAAGAGAGCAGTACAAATTCACATAGCACTAGCCTCCACACTAGGATTCCCTGTATCGTGGAGACTAGTCTCCTTCGTCTCTGATAGACTACTATACTCTATTTGAAATAAGATTAGACATTTAAATAAAACTTTTTTTCAATACAGTTTTTAAACATGGCGTACTTTCAGAGGCTATAATTATGATTCAAAAATTAAATCTTTTGCACAAGCATCTTTTGTTTACGCGGTCGTGACTTTTGTTTACGAGCTCGATCATTTTGTTTTGCAGTTTAGTTTTAAATTTATAAGTCAGTTTAAAAAGTTTAGTAGCAAGGAGTTTTCATACATAGAATAAAATGGGATAGATTTTATACGAGGAAAAATGAATGAGTCCATACGTCTTAGCATTGAATTCTCAAGTCTTATAAATGGTTGTTTAATATATTTAATTACCAGTTTTAATTTAATTATTTTCTCATCAACATTTTTCAAAAATCGAAAGGACTGTATAGTCTGTCTACGTTGTAAAAACAATATCTCCAGTTGCATAAAAGCGCCATTTTCTGAAAATTTTAGTTTTTTATGTGATAGTTTTTTTTTAAATTTGTTTTTTACTATTTCCCACAACTGTATTGAAAAACGTCATGTGATACACGAGTGTGTAAGTTATTGCAAAAACGTGTCATTAAAAACTCTCGCCTTTAGCTCGGGCTTGTTAATGACAGCTCATTTGCAATAACCTACTTTCCACCCTTGTATCACAATTTACAGTCTGTTCAACCGATTTTGACTTCTATTGCATTGGTGGTATGACAAATGGCAGCTGTAGTAAACAATAGGTATTGTAACCATTTTTTATATTTTAATGCTGTCCTTATGCCTACGGAATAGAAGTCAAAATCGGTTGAACGTTTTGTAAAAAAAGGTTTATTTAAATGTCTAATGTTATATCAAATGGAGTATAGGCGTGTGTAATTCTTTACGGAACCAACTCACTGATTTGGATTATTGAAGTGATTCAAAATATTAGTTCAGTAACAAAGTTTCAAACACATCATTTGGATCAGTAGTGCTATTCTGTAAAAATCTCACAGTGTAAACTTAGGTGAAGTGAGCTGTCATCCTACCCGACGCTAGGGAGTCTAGAGATTGACAGCTCACTTTGAACTCACTTCACCTACGAATTCACGGTGAGATTTTTACAGAATAGCGCTACTGAAACATTACTTTGCTTTGTGCTCTTTCTGCGCGAGGCGTCGCCGTCGCTTGCAAGGCAACTGAGCAGTGAGCGAGACAGGGAGTGAGACACTTAGTTATGCATGTAGCTTCATTTTTCTTACTGACCGACTCCTTGACAATTCAAAAGTGCCTGTAAATGGTTTAATTGAAATAAATGATTTGAGTTTGAGTTACTTTACAACTGACTCGTGAGTCGCGAGTGCAATAGCAAGTTTGAGAGAGATACCAAATGGGATGTGTATCACAGTTTTCAGTTGTCGTTATTCATGCTCGTAAAAATTACCACTAAGGCCACAATCAAATACTATAGGTCCTTTTTTGAATATAATGTTTGCACTAACAAGCTATTTTACTTTGATTCGGTACGCGGCAGAATAAAATTCTGTATTTTATATCCTATGAGCCGATGATCCAAATGAAACACAATATCAGTGTTTTGAATAAATTCAGTGATCCAGATGCAAATGTTCCTATTGCAAAAATGATACACTTTACCCACGCCTATAGACTAACCTTTATTGTACTCTAAATAAAGGAAAAACACAGGGTGATACAATGGGCGGTCTTTCCGCAATCAGCTATCTCTGAACGACAACCTTAGGGTTAACAGAAATTCTACTTATAAATGAGGGTCGTTGTCGTTGGTGTAGTGATCGTACGAGCAACTGCTAAACGTAGCGTCCTGGGTTCGATGCCCCGGTCAGACAGTAATTAAGAAATTTCTCAATTTTTGGCTGATGGCGACAGGCTCGCCCCTTATTACTTACATAGGTCGTAAACTTAACTCTGCTATACTTGTAGAAAACGGGCGTGATTTATTCGTGTTTCGTGTTAGCAAAAACAAACATATAACATAACATGTTTACCGCGACAAAACGTATAACGTCACCCGCCGATCGGCGAGAGTTTCCACACTACTCTCCAGACGAAGACGTTTCGTGACATTTTTTTAAGTTTTAAGTTCCGTGATGGAGTGGGATAAAGAAAATACTTTGTTTTTTATACAATTAATTCGAGAAAGACCAGTGGCTATGGGACGCTACATCAATTGAATATAAAATATATGTCGGAGAACGGAAGGTTTTTCTCGTTATCATCAGCCATATTTTACCTACTGTGGGCGTACTTTGGGTAGTGTTGGTTATTGCGCAATAGAAAAACCGAAATAAACTCAAAAGTCATTTACTCAACCTAAGCTAAAAATCAGCACTAACTTGAAAAATTTACATAAGACAGTCCCCCAAAACGCCCGCCCTTCACCACTTCCTAGTGCCTTAGCTGGAAAGAAGAAGTAGTGGAACAAACTTCCCAGCAGCACATCTGTCTGTTCAGTTAGAAGAACTTGATTCTATACAGTAATGGGTATGCAAAGTAATTAATTTTGGTACACGACACAACTATACCGAACTCGCAACAGTTTCTAGACGTCTTCACTGCTTGACCGCCACCGATGAACTTCACTTGTCGAATGTGCCGCGATCACTTGCCACCGGTCGAACGTTATGTTGTGGACTCTGTTATGCTCCGCTAGGAAGCGCTGGCGTCCCGATTAGTCAAAACTCGATGGCGCGAACTCCATCAACTTCATCGAACGCCACTAGATGGCGCTGGCGTACCGGATACAATCCGTCTCCGACATATATTTCCATTTCTTCTTTATAGAACGAAATCTACTGTTTCTAGAACAGCAGACAAGTCGCGTCGGAAATCATTTTTGAAATGCGTTTTTCTAACATAAAAATTGGTTACTCATAAGTCGCAGCGGATTGGCTGTTTTGCTGACATGTTTTGATAGAAAACATGGCGCAGCTGGTACCCGGCTGAACAGACTATATTATTATCTGGCCTGAATCATTATAATAGAAGAAATGTCTATGCCTTTACAGTACCAACATCAGCCCAACTAACGGAACTATTCGACAAGAAGACAGACTCCTCGGGCGATCCTCCAGAGAACAGTCTCGTTAACGGAGGCACCGATAAGGAGAGAGATGATAGGAGAGACTCGGAGCCTCTTGTCGCACAAAAGGTGTTGCATCAGGCGGAGCTGGAGTCGCAGCTGTTCAAGGTAATACTTTACAGAACCTTGGGTGTACATTTACAACATGTCCCGGAATTAACGCACACCACCAAACACCCCAATTAGAATATTATGTTATACACTGATTTTTGACTGTTATGTATAGATAGATAGATAAAATATTTATTCAGTGTACACAAAAGATAAGAGAGACACACAATAGCACAAAAGATATTTTTTTTCATAAATATTATAAAAACAGGGTGCCAATATACAAAAGGAAAAACATACAGAAATAGTGTGATATTATGACATAATTCAGTTAGATATCAAATATACAAGGTGTATAAAACATTGTTTAGATTGTGGGAGAAAATTGTGTAACCATTACAAATCTACGCACTCACACAGTCTATGTTATCTATTTTCTTAAATTAATTTATTTACGTTACACGTCCGTGATTGGATCACAGAAATTTATATGTGTACCAAATTTCAATTTAATTGGCCAAGAGATTCGGAGCGAATTGGCTGTGACAGACGGACAGACAGACAGACAGACACACGAGAGATCCTATAAGGGTTCCGTTTTTTCATTTGGACATACGGAACTCTAAAAGAAGTAATTTAAGAAATGTTTTAACTTCATCTTTAGTTTACATTGTCCACAGTACGAAGGCACATTCGCCGAATACCTCGAGATGCTTACACAACTGGGTCACGTGGTACTGTTCTCATCTGCCTTCCCGCTGGCCGCCGTATGTGCGCTTTTGAACAACGCGGCGGAAATACGAGCCGACGCGTTTAAACTGTGCCATGTCGCGCAAAGACCGTTTGGGGAACGAGTGAAGAGTATTGGGAGCTGGCAGGTGGGTGTAATATTGTTACGAGCTTGGGGTTCGTGACAGTAAAAACTGCCGATTTAATAACCAAAAATGACACTTTAATTAAACAACACTCATAACAACTCAAACACACTAACTATAAAACACAACTGCACTACTGATCACTCTAAAGTCGCACTTGAAGATCGCTTGTATCGTGTGAAGTTTAATTGTCGCTTGATCGTTTGTTTTTCGACTGACACCGGGTCGGGGTCCATACCGGTCTTATATAGTCCACAGATAGTTCCAGAACCTTCTACTGTAGAAACATCTAGAATGTTCGAGTAGATACCAGCCCCGGCTGACCAGATGTCGATAGTTCTATTAAATTCTAGCATCGCACTTTCTAGAAGCATCTTGACTCTACTAGTTCTGCTATTTGATACTAGATGGCGCTAGTGGCCTACTAGTTCTACAACTCTATACTAGATGGCGCTAGTGGTACTTAATGTCATGATATATGTATATATTGTTGCGAGCCACAATTAATGCCTGGTACAGGTATTAATTGTGGCGCGCAACAATATATACAGGGTTCATTTTTTGCGATGGGGCAGTAAGGGCAGGTACATTAACCGTTGTAGCTACAGGAAAACAGTTTTAGGAGACTGTTATTTTTTTTTTTTCGAGAAATTTTGCAAGAAAATGGGCCATTTTCAAAAAAAAAAAAAACTTTATTTAATGCCAATCGATCCTGTTTCTAATAAGGATCATAAATCTCTATGGGATCAACTGACGTTTGAGTACTAGAAAAGTTAGAAATCGCAAAAAAACTTTTCCTATACATTTCGTAGGAAATGAGATTCCCAACTTACTTTTTTACTATGGATAGACTGGCCGCTAGAATCAATTCAATTTATTTGGTAAATTTTGACGTCCAAAAGTACTTTTTGTGTGCCTATTTGAAATAAATGGTTTGACTTTATCTTTCACGCGTTAAAAGATCCTTGTAAGCACAGTGTACGTTTTCTGACTCGCAGTTTCTACTCAGTTTATCTCAAAATATGACATTGTTTATTTTCAGCACGCAATGGAAACCATGGTAGCTGTAGCGGTTCTAGTAAACTGCGCGCTGATTGGTCTTTCTGGCCCGGTACATAGAATGTTGCCCGACGCCACTCCCGCGCAGACGATACTCGTCATTGTGGCTTTAGAGGTAAGGTGCAATTTCTTTTTTGTTATAAAAATAAATACGCAACTCGCAACCGATGTGTATGTATGACCAGATGTATGAATGTACACGAAGCTAAAGGAGTATGTTAGGAGCGTAGCAGGTGGCGCTCTATAGTTTCTGCCTACCCCCATGAAGGAGTGAGTTCATGTATTATGTTATAAAAATATGTTGGATTGTCGGTGGTCTAGTGATTGCAAGTGCGACTGCTAAGCATACATGGTATCCTGGGTTCGATTCCTAGGTCTGTAGGTGTTACTGGGGTTTTCCATTAGTGAATAGGGAATGTATTTTTTTTTTTTTTTCACAAAATCACAGTAAAAAAAAAAACAATATTTAAAACAAAATAAATAGCGTATAAATTGGTACGAAATAAACCACCCTTGATAATATGGCATCAGACACGCGCAGGGCGATGGTATCAACAATTCAAGACAAACTTTATGATATTGTTACCAAATAATCACAAATTAAGTTTAATATTGTTAAATACTACAACGAAAGAAAAGGTCCCATGGCTAGAAGGTTTATTTATTTATTAATTGGTACACCAACAGCAATACAAACAAAAACGAAAAAAAAAAGGTTAATTGTTATTAATTATTTTAATTGTGTATGTTTAAAATACGTAATAAAGAATACGTGGTTTCAATTAATGTGATAACCTAATCGCAATTCGAAACTCGAATCAAATATTTGTACACCATAGGTTGTGACAGAATGTATAAAAATTAAAAAAAAAAAAAAAAAAAAACATTGGCACTTTGGGACTGCCGATAGAAGTGAAAACTAAGTAACTAAAGCGTTCGGTGATGATGACGCGAGTTCCATGATTTTTGTTCACTCAAAAAGTTCACAAATATATACACAATAGCTAATGGAAAGCGTTCGGTGACGATGACGCGAGTTCCATGATTTTTGTTCACCCAAAAAGTGCTCAACGCGCCTAAAGAAGTTTTCATTTCAAAAATATTAACACTTATGTAAAAATACATTCTTACAAACAAATACAATTCTAATCACCACACTGTTTAAAATAAGATAATTTAAATTTAACTCGAGTAAATGCGCATGATGATTATGTATGTATGTGTATCTATTTCAGCACGTAATCCTGGTCATAGTACTAGCTCTTCGCATAGCCATACCGGAGATTCCAGCGTGGTTGGCTACTGAAATGGCGAAGGTGGAGTTCCAAAGGCGAGAAGCTATCAAGAATGCGCATGCTCCGCTTATGGTAAGAACATGTTGTTAAGTAATCATCATCATTCATAATTTCAGCCGAAAAACGTCCACTGCTGGACATAGGCCTCCCCCAAAAGGAGGGGAATTTGCCATAATCGCCACGCTTGGCAGGCGGGTTTGCGATCGCAGTATGGTGTTAAAAATGCATAGAGAACGCTGCTGCTCTCTAGTAAGTCCCTTAGTCGCCTTTTACGAAACCCATGGGAGGAAATGGGGTGGTACTATTCTTTACGTCCGGCACCACACGGCACAAGCACGGCAGGGCGTGTTGTTAAGTGCGATTGACTTATATTGAGTGAGTTCCTCTGTGGTTGAGGATTCCGGGTGAAGCTCGTTTTCCACCTTCGGCCTTATCATCACTTACCATCAGGTGATAAAGGCCAGAAGCTTCCGGGTTCAGGAAAAAAAACACCGGTCAAGAGCGAGTCGGACTCGCAAACCGAGTGTTCCGCACTATCAAAAATCATTACATTAGTTCCACTATCGGTCAAGAGATGGAGCTGACCTAAAACTGCAATATTAGAAAAAGTATGCTGTAGATATCGTTTTAGTTTTCATGTAATCTTTACATAAACTTCTATCATATAGAATAATTTCAGATTTTTCGCTATGCGAACTTTGCATGAGGAACGGTATTAATTTTTTCGTCATAAGTCGAAAATTACGCGGCATAAAAAAAAAAAGAATTTGCGAATAGCTATAATCTTTCATATGATACCCTACATGCCCTAGTAGCCCCACTTCAAATTTTTAAGAAACCCGTTCAGTTCCTGTTGCAAAAAAAATCTTTGTTATTTGCAAAATAGTTGGGCAAACGTGATCTAAAATTATTCCAAATTTCAAGTTGATAGCATTAGTAGTTCTTGAAATATCCAGCTGTGATAGACGGACAGTCAGACTGAGATTACATCAAACGATTCAGTTTTTGTTTATTTTTGCCTTTCATTTGGCATCTTTCACTTCAATGAAACGTCTGAACACAAAATAAATCTCGAGTTATTTGTGTCACCTCATCATCATCATCATTTCAGCCGAAAGACGTCCACTGCTGGACTTAGGCCTCCCCCGAAAGTGGGGGAATTTGCCATAATCGCCACGCTTGGCAGGCGGGTTGGCGATCGCAGTATAGTGTTAAAAATGCATAGAGAACGCTGCTGCCCATTCTCTAGTAAATCCCTTAGTCGCCTTTTACGACACCTACGGGAGGAAATGGGATGGTGCTATTCTTTACGTCCGGCGCCACACGGAACCTATTTAAGTATTATAGAAGTCCAGATATAATCTTGGTCAGATCATGTTAAGACCATGTAGATTGGTGTCTGAAATGGTCTTTTGAGGAAAGAACCACACGGATTGAGTGGACCTGCAGTGCTATTCTGTAAAAAACTCATGGTGACACCTTAGGTGAAGTGCTGTTATTCCACCTGGGCCTCAAGTCTGCTATTGCAATAGTGTCAGAATAGTCTCTTCATTGTGAGTTTTTGACAGATTTGCCATACAAACACTGTCAAATACTCACAATGGCGAGACCATTCTGACACTATTGTAATAGCAGACTTGAGGCCCTGATGCTTGGGATTGAGACTATTGACAGCTCACTTCACGCTCACCTTTTTTTCACGTTTTCACGGTTTTTTTTTTTACGTATAACGGGAAAGCTCTTGGCCTTCATCTCACCTGATGGTAAGTGATGATAAGGCCGAAGATGGAAGCGAGATTCACCCGGAATCCTCAACCACAGAGGAACTGGCTATCTTATCTCTAACTGCAGAAACACAACAAATGCTGTTAACATTGTTGCTTTGGCGACAGACTTAGATAAGATGGTGGTAGCTAGCCAGGTGGACTTAGAACAAGCCCTACCACCAACCAAGATAGTTACAGAATAGCACTGCTGTCCAGTCAGTGTTGCATTTGTTAGTAATCGTGCAGCTCAACTCAGAATTTAAGAAGCTCAACGATTCGACGAACAATACTAAAGAAAGGACATTTGGGTAGGCCGTATAAATAACTCAAACTTCTAGACCATGATTAAAACTAACTAATAAACAAGCCCTTGTCTACCAACCTTTAGAGAACACACTCAGCACTAACAAACAAATTTTCCTTCAAGTCTGAATGTACGTCACAAGACGACATCCGACCGTCGGCCCGCAACACACCTCGTACGGTCACACCTACAACACCGAAACAGTCGGGCATCGATAAATCTATCGACAAGAAGAAGATGTGTATTGGCAAGATACCAGAAATACCGCCTTTCAGGTAAGTGGCACATAGACTGTTTATTATTTGACTAGCTGCTTCGCCCGCGTGGCTTTTTCTAAAAAGCACATATAAGCAAATATATAAATATAAATAAATAAATGAAGAATGGCCTTAGTAACTCTTATAACATCAGCTATTTCCCAGTGAAACTCCCGTCAAAATCGGTACAGCCGTTTCGGAGATTAGCCGGAACACACAGACAGACAGACAGAGAAAAAAATATATAAATTGCATTTTTTTATAAGTACCAGAGGTGTAGCGCGCTAACAACTTCATTTCTACGGGCTTCTCTTTGGACGAACGGAAGATCAACTTAAGACGCCGATATACGCCAGTGACCTTCAGTGGTTAGCTACTGAGCTCAAGTAACGCGACGTACGTCCAGCCACTATTAGGACTCGCCCATCTACGAGCGCTGTCCCCAATAAGATGCATTTTTGATTAATTAATTATACATAAAACAAAAGGTATTTTAAGAAAACACGTATACTAAAAGATCAATAATTACATTATCTTTAAAAAGGTGAATGTTTCAGAAAAATACGCTTGATAGATTTTGCGTGATTCTCATTTTTTTATCCGCGTTAGACATACAGAGAAAACTTACTTGACTAACAAAAATTATCACTTTAAAGCTTAATATTTCGCAAACGGATCCCTGAATCGAAAAATGGTTTTCACAAACCAACAATATTTTTGAAAGGCCAATCCAAAAATACCTAACACCACGGGATAGATGAGAAAAAAAAATCATATCATACCCACTTAATGTAGGGGAAGTTACAAAAAAAAAAAATTCGAGATTTTATTTTACCACTTTGTTTGCATAATTTATATGTGCTATGCCTAATTACAGCTTTCTAGTATTAAAAAGTCTCTGAGCTAACAGACAGACGGAGATAGCTAAACTATAAGGGTTCCGTGTTGATTATGGAACACTAAAAACGCCTATTCCTAGCTTTGAATTCCAACAACAACATAAATTGTTCTAAACATGCCACGACGTAATAATCGCGAACAAAAAATTCATAAAATAACGAAATACCTAAATTAATTTTGACGTAATTATATAACTACTTATAGAACTAAACAATGTCTTCGACTTCCCAACCTTCGAAATGTGAAGCTTCGCCACTGATAACTACCGTATATAGGGTGTATCTATGCAAACACGAAATATTTTAAGAGATACACCTATAGGTGGTAAAGAAGCCATGGAAAATCGGAAAATGTAATATTTTCCGATTAAAAAATAAAAAATAACTTGATATGATGATTAATTATCAAAATTCACCGCGCTAGTGCCGCCACCGTCGCGGCGTCGCCGCGTCGCCGCGTACGGGCGGGTCATTCATAGAATAAGTAAATAAAGGTGCTTTTTTTTCCAAAACATCTCAAGCAACTTTAAAATTATAATCATTATTTAAAAACATAAAACACTTAGATAAAAAAAAAAAAAATCGTAGCTATGGCTTTTAGATGTTTCCTTTAAAATATTTCGTATATAAATAGATACACCTTATATATACATTCATATGCATTTAGTAAAAATCTGTTATTTTGATATTACAATCAGACACTTAACCTTAATTTATTTGTATGGATATACTTTTATTTTAGAAGAAGCTACGCGGGCAGCACCTATTTGATTTATATGAGAGCAGTAGTGGCCGAGTGGTATCGGCCGCGACTTACGAGTCGTAGGTTCCAAACCTGACAGGCGCTTTACTTTGTGTAAATAATTTCATCACCAATGCTCTCAAAACGATGAAGGAAAACATCGTGTTTAAACCGGCATGTCCTAGAACCAAACATTCGAAGACATGTGACATCTACCCACTCTCTCTTGAAGAGAGCAGCCTGTCTCCCTGCATTGGGAACATTAAACGCTGATCATGTACAAAATTTTATTTCAAAGAAAGTTTTAATGTTCATTGGCCATATCGCGAATAAACCATCATCGGCAGTAAATACCGCTTGGTCGCAACCCCCAAATTTTAATTTACTTTTATTTTCTTGTTTTCAGTTAATTTGGCACAAGTATTAAATGGATGGGTGTGTAGCGAAATATTATTTGTATAAGTTTTATTCCGTATCAGTATTTTACGCTTGTTTTTTAATATTTAAGTTTTTTTTGCAATAAATCTCCTTTTCAACCGTAAACGCAGTTTTTTTGTACGATTCCTAGATTTAAAGGTTGACAGGTCATTTTATATTACTGTGATTTGGATGATTGAAGTATACCTAAGGCAGAAAAGCCAGACAATTCATGGTAAAACACCACAAATATAATTATATTTTTTTTTTTTCATAGTCGACTGGTAGGACTGAAATTAACCCCCTGGCTTAGAAATCCCGATTTAATAAATGCACTATAATTGAGTATAGCATATTAATTTTCAAAATTTTAAACCTTGTAATCCATTGCTATATGAGAACAGTCTACCGACAAACTTATGCAGTTTGGCAGACTATGTATGTTATTGTTAATACAGATTTCAGACAGTCAACGATCAATCAAATCTTTTGAGACAATTAATTGAAATACTTTCAGTAAGTTTTCTGACCCTGGAAGTAGATCACTATTGTAGAACTGTATAACTCTGCCTATCCTGCAAAGGAACTTCCAGAAAATTCCATAAATGTGATGGATACTTTTGTAAATACAGTCGAGGATAATGGAAAGTTCATTTGTCTTCGACGACTATGACCTGTCGATCAACTATCTTTCTGCATTACATAAGGTAATATGAACCACCTGTGTGCGTCTATTTTGTATCTTTGCTTAAACCATCACCCATCTTATGCCATTCTGTGTGCTACAATAGTCCAAGGATCTTTTAATTGTCGCTTGAATGACATTAACGGTAATTCTGGTGTTGGTAACCATTTGTGAAATTGTAATGGAGCAAAAAGAGTCCGATTTAGGCCATGCGTTAAAAGATCCATGACAAACTATACCTATGTACAAGACCCGGGCGTAAATATGACACATCGAGCTTTAAAAAGAGAAAGACGGTATGAGTGAGAGAGACGACACCGTAAACCAGAACTTTTTTTTAAAACTCGCTGTGGAATATCTACGGCCAGGTACTTTAAATTACATTTTATGTTAAGTATAAAATGAGTATAAATGCGCACTTGCGTTGTTTTAATCTTACCCTTAACACTACTAACTTTAAGCACATTTCATGTTTCCCTTAACATAGAGTAGTAACCAAATGGAGTGCAAATGGCTTACTAAATTATATGCTAAAGTTGTCGTAGAAAGTTTCTTACGGTGTTTTTTAACTATTGTTATTTATGAACTGTAATAATATAACTCCTGGTTCTTGGAAGCACGTCCAAGCCTTGTACAACCAAATCTCACGTTAGTTTTTGTGTTTGCTAACCAAAATATAATTGTGTAATCACTTAAGAATAGAGATGAAATAAAATATGTAGTACTCAGTGGCTAAAAATACGCTTCGACGTGTTCGATTGCTTTATCACATCATGCAAAATCTACATATTTTTAGTAAGATAAGTGACAGGTTGTGAATTTTATAATAAAATACCACTTGATATTCTTCAACTGAATGAGAAGAAATTTAAAACATGCATTAAACGCTACATGTAGATAAGCATATTATAATTTGGATGATTATATCTTAGATAAAAATGCTAGGCTAAATGCTGGTCCTGCTTCACAGCCACTTGGGCTCACTAGATAAAATTGGTACTTGGAAGTTGCTTCCCCTTTTTTATTTAATTTTCTGTCATTACGAACGTTTATTTTGAATTGTTTTTTTTTCATTGTTTCACATATAGAAACAATAAGAATAATGTACCCAGCATTTAGTAAAATCTTGATTTAAAAGGGTGTCCTTGGAGTTTCTTGCCCGTTCTTCTCCGATCTACGTTTCCGAGGTCTACGTTTTGGAATTGGCGAGTAGCTTCAACTTTCTGACTAACTGACCGACTCTTAGACATTTCAAAAGTGCCTGTAAATGGTTTAATTAAAATAAATACTTTGAGTTTGCCAACGTCGGTATTTCTATGCCCAGAAGGCTTTATTGTAGAACTTCTGCCCAACCGATTGTCACGCTTGTGAGATGTGTTGCTTGACTGGCATATAGAAAGCAAGGAAACTTGAATTCTCAAACCGAAAAATGTGCACGCTAAACACTCCATTTGTTATCTTCTCTGTAACCCAAAGTACCGCTTTCTTTTCTCTCTAACAACGTCATAGTGACTCTGATATTGTATGACGTAACATTGCAGGCCTAAGGCGGCGTCTATAACGACTTCTGAACCACCTGTGACGGTGACCGGCTCACTGCAGACATTACAAGATGTCAGCCCAACCAAGCCTATACGACGTAAGGTAGAGACTTTTATACTTTATCCTCAAGGTTCATTAGGTTATTGAATATGGTTCTAGCCATGAGGTCAGCTGAAGGTCTATGCACATATATCAGGGCCGGGCCCGTGTCGTGGTGCACACATGGCAGGCACTCAAGCTCCGCCGCACGTCGCTGGCCCGGAACAAGGACGTGTGTGAGCGAATTCATATAAAATGCACACACACCGATATTTTTTGAGCCCACGATATGTGTGGATAGAACTTCAGACTACCAACCTAGACGAAATATGAATTTATTCTCGTAGTATTGTTGCAGCAACGTATCTAACGTGTAAATCTTGTTTCCAGCAACAAATTCATGTTGCTGCAACAGTGTTGGGCTACTTTTGGTGCTTCCGTGAAATTATTTATAACTATTGTCTGATGCATGAAAAGGTTTTGCGTCAATGATAATGTACGTGTTGTGTTGTTCAATGTAAGGGCGCCCGCAGACAGGTGCCTGAACAGTTAAGTCTGCGTCGGCAACGGGTATACTTGTCACATGAAAAAGTGCACTGGGCGCTAGTGTCGTCAAAAGCCGTAAAAATGCAGTTTACGAAAGTAAGAAACTCATATAACATCATGAATTTTGAAAATAGGCTAGTTGACGGTAAGAAAAAAAAAAAACATTAAAGGTATTTCTAAATTCCTAATCTTAGGAATTTTGTAGTGTACATAGAATGACTGAGCTAAAAAAAGCCGGCCAAGTGCGTGTCGGACCACGCACAATAGAATTCCGTAGTTGGGATCATGTATGTATCCCAAGAACAAATTTAACATTGTAGTTGAAAAACATGTTCTCCCATACATTTCAACTGCAAATATAATATAGTCGACTATTACACGTTAACTTGTAAATCCTACTCACCTGTCATAGTTTTCCTTTTATCTTCGTTGTACATACTACTGCCGTGATGTTTTTTGCATATCTAAAAACAACCATTTAGCTGGACACACTTAACTCTAACAAATTTAGAAAGACAATAGGTTTATTTGTCACAGAAACACGTGCATACAAAAAGAGGTAGACGTACATACATACATTCATACTCTCGAACAACATTACACTCCTTCGGGGGCATTCGGTTAAAAACAACACAATTAGCATTTTAACATTTTTGTTTTCCACAAAATGGTTTCCACAGAACCGCAATATTTTTAACGGTCTATCCAACGATACCCCACACTATGGGATACACAAGAAGAAAAAATATCATCACCATTTTATGCGCAAAGGAAGTACCCAATTTTTTTTTTTTTCAATATTTTGTTTAACCTCTTTGTCGGCGTGATTAACATGTAACGTATATCCATGCCAAATTACAGCTTTCTAGTACTAAGAGTCTCTTAGCTAAACCGCGGACAGACCGACATGGCGAAACTATAAGGGTTTCTTGTCGACTAAGGAACCCTACACTGACCGACCCAGACGACCCCATCACTCTCCTCCAGGAGAGTCATAGGTCTACTAGTACAGTTCGCAAAAGAGTACACACTACACGATCGTCATTCCGACCTCGCCGCCGAGGCCCCGCGCGAAATCCCCGACTAACGAATAGTCCTCCCCGACCCTTGACTGTAAGTGAAGCGCCAGCACGCGCTTTAGCTGAGCAGCAATTAGTCCAAACTCCCCATGATAATAATCAAAACAAATTTGTGTGAATTTATCCAGCCACCAACGGTCCCTTGCCACCCTCCCCCCTCCGACTCTGCCCTAAGCCGAGGTCCGTACCCCGCAGGCGAGCAGGCGGAATTTAGAATTTAGCTTATAAGTATGCCCTGGCTGGAGGCCTTAAAATCCGTTAGGAGCTTAAGGCACCACAGGATAGTCCGGCTAAAGAGTCCGAGCCCCTCGTGGTTACACTCTGAGTTGCAATTTCAAAAAAAAAAAAAAAGGAACCCTAAAAATCAGCTTAATTTTGTAAATGATTTTGGATTAATTAATATTTTTGAGAAATAATCACGTAACAATAAAGCCATTGATCACGTGGCATTGAACGCTAATCAGAGCGCGACACGTCACACCTTACAGACGACTGTTTCAAATTGTAAAGAGGAACAAACTTTTTGCGTCAGACATAAAGTTTATTTTGTATTACGTAAGGAATGGTCTTGACTAATTGGTAATGTGTCCCTCTCGCACAATGTGGCAGTTTTCATTATTAATCTACGAGTGTTAAATTCGTAGTATTCAGTCATATTTTGTGTATTGTGTAAAATATGAGTGTTTTAATAATTTGTAATGTTAATTTAGACTACCGAATATTATATTATAATTTTCCGACAGAGGTAATAATAGTAGATTTTTATAAAAGAGATTAATGGGACCTATTTAGGCACGAGATAGTTTGGAACACGAGCGTAGCTAGGGCGCCAATAGTTCGAGCGCCTAAACAGGCTCTCACCCGAGGTAAACACTTGCTTTTCATTTTGAATATGAGGAATGTAAATAAAAACCTGGTTAGTTAAACAAATACATATCTGAATCTGAGGAACTCTTTTTATACAAATATCTGTATACGTAAATAATTAGCACTAGACAAAACTATTGAAATTTAGAGGCTATTTGGGTCGAACACATTTATTAGCGCCACCACAATTATTATAATAAACAACGACTTTTTCTCCATGACGGAACAGTTTGAAGTGACATATTCTAAACAGTTTTACTCGATTCTTAAAACACTGTCATGTAGGTATACAACCTCCATCAAAAACAACTGAAGATCGAATTGCCGCTTTCTAGCCTTTTTCTTTTTCTGTGGCATTCTACCAGCCAGTATTTTTTATCGTTGATGATGATAACAAGTTAGCTCAAATCTATGTAAATTAAATAATAATTTAGTGAAAAGTAAATTATAAGTATAAATTTATGTTTCAAATTGTTGATAATAATTTTAATTACAATTTTACGTCTCGATTTCGTGGGTTAACAGTGGCTGTATAAAAAGTTGAGAAATGGCTTGCTTAAAAGTTTTTAAATTTTTTGACAGCAGGGAAAATCTTTTCCCAGCGACGAAAAGTACTGTTTTCGTCCCTCTGATACTTCAAGAGTACTTTCCATGTATCAGAAATGAACAATAAATTTGCTTGCAGGAAAAACCGTAAAATAAACTAACAGATTTAACAGAATTCAAGAACTTGAAACCACCCACGTATTGACAATAAAAATTAAATTGCTATATAAAAATGTTCCATTTATTGCTATTTTGCAGAAATATTCATATTTTGAGGGAAATACCATAAGGAACATTATTAATCGGTTTCTCAAAAACAGTCAACTAGCCTATTGGCGTACAAGCTGGCTACACCGATACGTTTTATATCATGCTGTTCAAAGATATAATAACTTTGTTCACAGGAAGGGATAGCCGGTGCTCCGTTATCCTTACTCGGAGTGCGAGGGCTTAGAGACGAGCCTCTACATAGGTCAGCGCACTGCATCCCACATCCCACACAACATAGACCGCTCGTCAATCCGACGTTGCAGGTAACTTTTATATCGACACCAAATAGGGGACACCAAGGGGGGAAACTTATCCATATTTAAATATACATTGTGTAAAGAAACAAATTCTATGAACTTTTCCTTCAGGAGTTGTCAGGCAGCGTAAGCGCGGGCGGTTCGGAGCCGGATCTAAACGCGGTGCCCTCGGCCGCGCCCTCCATCGACGTCAGCGCCACCTCCAGCGAAGATGATAAACCTAAGGATAAAGGCAGTAAGTAGTACTGTTGTTTTTTCTTTCTTTTAAGGTGATAGCGTCAGGGTAGCCCTCGCAAAACAAATTTGAATGAGTATTTAATGAAATCATGACATTTAAGGCTAACTTAAGGAGTTGTATTGCTGATTCTAATGATTAAATTTTGTAAAGCCATAGTTGTTACGGTCGCGAATCATATTTTAATCAACATACATCTTGACACTGACCTGCAAATTGAATTTCGCGGGCTGCCTCAGCGCAGATTAAGTGCAGATTTTATAATCGTCAGGTAACTGAAGAATAAAAATATAAGTTTAACAGCATTTTGGCGGATTGACATAATATTTTCTTTACAAAAGCTTTCAAACTGTCATATTTATTCTTCATTCTTATCTTCAAGTGATAATAGTATCATTGAGTGTTTTAATACCTAATTATGTACAGTTGCATACAAGACTTTATCTACACCCATGTTATATACTCTTTGATATTTTCCAATTCATGAAATCTTGATACGCCTTTTCATATTGTTTTCTCAACTTTTCTGGTAATAATTGGTTAGAAATGTCCTTTGCTGCATTAGAAATATCTGGTGGTGTATTATCAAAGCTTGTATCACTCATTTTTGTAAACAACAAACTTATAATTTTTTACAATATTAATATCGAACAAAAATGGCGGGATGCGACGTGAACTCGAATAACCTATACTTTTTTTTTAAATTACGGCGCTGTGGAAGAAAAACGCGCGTGCATGACGATGTTCTTTTTTTGAAATTCATAAATGTGGCTGTTTGATGAGTAAGGAAGGGATCGAAAACGCAAAGGAGTTGCATAATGAAATTCAAGTCTTTCTTTTAGTGATAAGACCCCCCTCCCATCGTGACACCCTATGTAAAGCCTTGTTTAGACGAGGAGAGTTACTCGACCGTCGAGAGGCGAGTATATCCTCGTAAACGAAAATCGGCAGGCAATTTATTGCACTCATGCCGTATTCATCGCGCAAAACTTGGGTGCGTTAAATCGCATCACAAGTGGTCACAACTGCGAAAAAGGGATTCTTGTTGAAAACTTCGCCACTAGAGCGCGCTGATTGTTTTAACTTGTCGCTGATTGGTCGCTTTTCATTCTTGCTTTCGTGCTACAGGGGTCTTTTGGTGACTGAATGACATTGACAGCCCTATCAATGTCAGTTATTGGTAAACATTTCTGAAATTGTCCCAGCTAAATTGTGTTAATGCCGTAGAAATGCGTTCCTTGCGAAGCATGTGTGGCGTGACTAGCGTTGCCAACATTTCATCATCGAAATATAGTATTTTCCAAAATAAGGTTTAAAAAAATATAGTACATTTAAAAAATATATAGTATTTTATGGGGAAAACAAAAAAAATAGACAAATATATATTTGTTAATTATTTATTTTTATAAAAGCTATATTTTTTTGCACTTCTTGCACTGTGTAACAGTTTTTTGTTTAAAATAAAAGTGTCATATGCTTTGTCACATTCAATTTTTAAATTAATATAAATCAGAAGCTCATTTTTTATTAATGATATACTACTTCTGTTTCTTTCTTCTCGCCACTTCGAATTCATAACCGAAAATATCCTTTCTGTGAATGCCGAAGTGGCGGGAATAGAGAGCAGGAATGAAATTACTTTAAATAAATTTGGTAAGTCATTTTCAGTAGTTTTTTGTTACGTTTAACAATTAATGTTGTCAATTTGACATTGACAAGTTCGTTAAGCAAGCGTTCGGATACACGCTATCGCCTATCGGGTATGTTCGCGGACCTCATCAAAGGAAATGGTACCTGCGCAATAGGTTATATGACTTAGCTATCTTAACAGTTAAAAGTTACTTTAAAGGCGCGTTCTTATTTTAAAAAAATGAAGGATTTGTTTGTTACATTTGTCGGTGTTGAAAATATAGTATTTTTGCGTACTATATATTTTTTCAACAGTATATAGTACGCAGACCCGAAATATAGTACAATACTATATATTATAGTACGGTTGGCAACCCTAGGCGTGACTGTGAATGATAAGTTGAAAAATGATGTGATAAGGCAAAGGTGTGGTTTAAAAGAAGATGTAGTGACAAAATTTTTAAAGAGTATGTTTAGATGGTTTGGTCATGTTGAGAGGATGAATGAAAGGCGACTTACAAAATGTATTTACAAGGCAGATGTGAGTGGAAACGCCGGGAGGGGACGCCTAGGAGAACACTGGTGATGTTCTTCAGAAAGGTCAGGTGCGTAGCAATCGCAGCCGGCGTGCATGTATAACCAGATGTATGAATTTAAACGAAGCAAAAGGAGTATGTAAGGAGCGTAGCAGGTGGTGCTCTATAGTTTCTGCCTACCCCCATGGGAAAAAGGCGTGAGTTTATGTATGTACGTATGTAAATTGTATTTACAAAACAAGATGGTGGCGTTAGTTCTTATATCAACACGTGTTTGTTTTGCGAAGTTTTCAGCTAGTTGGGACCTCTTTAGTGTATCAGATCGATTTAATGCTTTTCTCTTCGTAGGTCGTTCCCGAGCCAAGGCAGCTCTAGTGAAGCGCGTGCGCTCGGTGGCGGTGTTCTCGCTAGGCCTGCGCCGCGCGCGCGAGGCGGCCGCGCAGGGCGACAAGCACGCGCACACGCCGCGCACGCCCGACAAGCAAGTGAGTATCCGGGATGTCGCTTCGTCCCCACTAGGGGGCGTGGCCAGCGGAGCCGGAGCATAGCTCCCCGTCCGCGGAGGGTATGCGGTGGCCCATTAAGATGGATCCCTCCTTATGTCAGCCTAATGCGGCTTGTGGCTGAGGCAAGGATATCTGTGCAAGCGAGTAGTAGGCAGCTCTACTCAAATAACTACACGAATGGACGATGCCACACCATAAGGAACTAAGCCAATTCATAATATTAAATGGCCTTCATCTTGAAATACAGAATCGCCAACTTTTTCGACATTCGTATCTCCAAGAAGTGTGAAAATGATACATAGCCAACCATGACGAAACAAGTAAAAAAAAACGGCCAAGAGCGAGTCGGACTCGCGCACCGAGGGTTCCGTATCATGAAAAATCATCAAAAAAAATATGTTCCACTATCGGTCAAGAGATGGCGCTGACCTGCAATATTAGAAAAAGTGTGCTACTTAAAGATATCGTTTTATTTTTCCTGTAATCTTTACACAAACTTCTATCACATAGAATAATTTCAGATTTTTCTCCATGCAAACTTCGGTGATAAGGGAAGGGGAATGGTATTTTTTTTTTAATTTTTGGCACGGGCGTTGGTGGCACGAGCGCGGTGCCTTTGATAATTAATTAATCATCATGTCAAGTAATATATCTATATATATATATATTTTTTTTTTTTAATAATATACTTAAGATTTTTTTTTAAATCGTTTTCATGGCTTCTTTAGCACCTATGGTGTATCTCTTAAATATTTCGAATTTGAATAGATACACCTTTTATATAATTATTCTGTACGTGTGTTTGTCACCTAGCTCCTCCTTAATTCCCTCCTGATTAGGATGAAATTTTCTGTGTACAATGCGTGCCACGAAAGATGAGACTTGACCGCGCCTCCGGCGCCCTTTCCATCGCTCCGATGACGACCGATCCCGTCCCGCGCACAGACCTCATACCGCTTATGAGACCTAAAATCGTGTACTGCGCAAGTCAAACCACGTGGTGTGTCAAGTCTCATCTTTCGTGACACGCATTGTACATTTGGGTAGGTCCCTGGACGGTTTGAAAAAACAATTGGACCCGGTAGGTGACGCCGTTCGGGCAGGACGACGTCCATCAGGTCCGCTAGTTTATTATAAAGAACTTATTTCAACTTATAATAATTTGAATAATTATTTTCCAGCTACTTCCAGCGCCGATGTTAGGCGGCGAGCTCTCCCTAATCCCGATAGAGCAGCTCATACAAGTCGAGGACGTCAAACCGCGGTCTACGTAGAATGGTACTAGCTCCTTTTATACATGCTCCTCTGGTACTTTTGGTATTCAGTTGTTGAATATACGCGAAGGTTTTGGGTTATTTTCGAATTGAAATTTGTCAAAAAACGATTATAAGGGCTATTAAGACAACACACATTGAGTTTTAAAAAGAAAAAAGTGATTGACCAAAATTTTTCTAATCTGGCTTCATTTTATTAATTTATGTTTTTTTATTTTTTTTATTTGCCCCACACTAGGAATTTCTCCTGTATTGTGGGTGCTTTTACAAATATTTAAACTCAGATACACAAACAGCCAGACCCGGAACAACTACTTGTAGGTCATAAAAATATTTGTTCCGTGCGGGAACCGAACCTGCGACACGCAGTGCAAGTAGTCAATCGCTTAACCACTGCGCCAACCGTGCCGTCATAGATTCATATTTGTGTTTTTATTCGGAATATATTTTATATGAAAAATACGCTTGATAGATTTTGTGTGATTCTTAGTTTTTTATTCGAGTTACTAACTTTAAAAATTAATTTCACTATGTAATATAAACATAATCTAAAATATTCACATATTAAGTTATTAAGAAAATGCTCTAGTTTAACATATATTTTTTGCAAATCATTAACACTACTCGTTTAGACGTGATCTTCAGTATCGTTGCCTTAAATATGGGTGTACTGTAAAACTATGCCTAATTCGTCTTGAAGTTATGTTTGTATTCTAATTTAAATTTCAATAAAAACGCGAATATTCAACAACTAGAAACGCCTAACAAAACGGAGTACAACTATAGCTAGACTAGAAAGCGCCTGTTATAGACCATAGCATAGAATAGACATTACAATGTATAATAACGTAGAATATTCTTTTTAGATTCGTTTTCTATTCGTTGACATAGTGTAGTGAACGATTTAATGTTGATTGTGTTACATTTGAAATGTTTTGACAATTCTTTTGTGAAGTACAAATTTTGTAAGCGTGTTTTTGCTCGGGAGTTTGTATGTTGCTTCCAGTACTGTTGGAAAAATTGGTAATAACACCTAAAACACTAACAACCTCAGTCATAGAACAAAAGTTGTTGTTTAAGATGTTAGTAATACAGTCCAGTTGTCTTTTACGAATAACCCTTTATATATTATACAAATCAATTGACGTGCGTTAGTCTCACAAACTCGACAATGGTTCGACCGATTTGAATATTATTATTGTTTTGTTTTGTTCGCCTCTATACTGGCGGGTTTAAACCCAAATGAACAATCGATCTCACATGGTACGAAGGTCATCTAGATCTTTACGAAAAATGCTTGACAACATTCCTTACTAAATAAAAATGGGTGAAAATAAAGAGAAGAGAAATCTCCATACACATCAACGAGAAAACTTGACTAAGGCCCGCTTGCACTACAAATCACTAACTAAATATGTTCAGCGCTAAACTAATTTTAAACATTGCGTAGTTTGTTCCTGTCAATATTTAAGGATGATAGAGATGGAATGATCTTTAAAATATGTTTATATATACCATACACCCAGACAATGAGCTGAAAATTGCAAGAAAATTTGAATTTCGCGGGATACCTTAGCGCTTACCCCTTAAGGTGAAACTAGTCAAATTTCGGGGGGGTATTACTCCACTGTTTGACATTATACATCCAAAGTTTAACATGATATCGTTTTGGCTTATTATTAATTTTGTCTGTACGGAAGCAGAATGTTAAAATAAAAAGCCATTAAAAAGTTATGAGCCAACAAAGATTCGTTTTTCCTGCTAATTTTAACGCAACTTTGGGCGTAAATAAGTAATAAAAGAAGTGTAACATCTCCAAAACAAAGTCCACTCCGACAAAGCTCAATTATCGAAGATTTTAATTAACTTTATTTGTAATTGATTTATCCAGTAGTTTTTCATAAAACTCAACCTTCCAAAGGACTTTTCGTAATTTTTTAGGTGCGCGGTTTACTATGAATTATCGTGCATTTCACTCAACACACGATGCTAGGTGAAACAGCGTGCTTTTTGGCCACGCTCACTAGTGAGTTCGAGCCCGCGACTAGTTGGCTCTTAACGCATTTTCTCGCGTGTTCTACGGTGCATGTGGGCCTTAGTCAAATAATTGTAGACCTTAATTGCGTCATTATAAGACAACATTTCTAAACAGTACTGTAAGTAACATCGTATTTATATGAAAGTAAAGATTTGTGATACTGTAAGAGAAAGATATCAGACATCTCGTGTGGAGAAGGCTTTTTGATGTATTTTTACGTATTTCGATGAGATTTTTCGATGTTATTAGCCTAGATACGCACTGGTGACTTTTGTTCGGAAACTTTAACGATTTGTAATTTGGAACATGCTATCAAATTGTAATCAGATCAAGTTTAAGTATAATAGGAACTACTCTTGGGATACTGATCAATAAGCCCCGTATCCATGGAAAATAAATGATACACAATATTGTTTCAACGTGTTTTTGTGTTGAAGAAAACATGTTGCTAGCAACATAGGAGGAGGACATGGGAGGTTATTTTGGGATTTTATTTGTTTTAAAATAGTATAATTATAATTTTTATGTATATGTGTGTCTATGGACTGTGAATGTCTGAATTAAATAAATTATTATAATTATTAAACTAGGTACAGTTTGTGTGTGAACAAATTTACAGATGGCGTTAACATTTTATTGTTATTGATTTACTAAAAGAATGATGTTTAGAATGATATATTAGTATCACGGAGCTTTCCGCGCAAAATAAACGCACTAGTAGACTTTTAGTTAATAAACTGAAATAAGTAAAAAAAAAAAAAAAAATGCGGTATCGGGACGTCCGATAGATGTGAAATATGGCAAAGAGGCGTGCATGACGGCATAAGAGAACGTCAAGCCGTATCCCATCACACGATTAGAAATTAACCCCAAGGCGAGCCATAGATGTTTCACATCAATAAAAACCTATAACGTAATATGGAGTAAAAGGCGTAGAGGGGCATGACGGCATGGCAGCGTCATGCCGTTTGCCATCACGAAAACGAGTTGGTTTTACGGCCAAGGCGAGCCAATAGATGTTTCACATAAATAAAAACTTAGAATGAAATATGGAGTAAAAGGCGTAGAGGGGGCATGACGGCATGGCAGCGTAATGCCGTTTGCCATCACGAAAACGAGTCGGTTTAACTGCCAAGGCGCGCCAATAGATGTTTCAAATCAAAAATCTTTTTGAATAACGAATGAATCGGCCATCGGTTTTCTTACAAAAGCTGCCAGTGCGTCCGGCGCTTGGATGTTTTCGTTCTAAGGTTCGTCGTACCGCAATATAGTTTCCTAAGCTTATGTCATTAAAGCAATCGTCTGACAATAATTTCGAGTTGCTCTCTGTACTTATGATGTGTGTTATTTCTTTGTTTTGCTTTTAAGTCTGACTGGGATGTGAATAAAAAAAAACTAATAGTTTTTGACGACAGACTAATTACTGTCTAAAAGTAAGTGCACATTGGATGGGACGCGCTATAACGCGACGCATTACAAATATTCCCCTACATTCTCTTTCACTTTCGTACATTTTGTATGAACCATCACACAGATGCACACTATAGGTGGCTCTTTCGAAATGCGATGCGGCAGTAATATGTGCTAGCCATGTGCTATTGTTGTCCAATATATACCTACCATTGGTACATTAAATCATAGTTATTGATAAAGTCAGGAAAATTTTTTGTTACGCAAATTGACTACCAACTCCACTTGTCCATATGTTCAAATCACAACTGCTATACTTTGATAGTTGTATGAAATGAATATAACACGGCAAATTGACATAGTGGTGTCAATTTACTTAGTAAATAAACCAAAAATTATGATTCCAATGACGGCTGCAGACTACATACTTTGGGAATGTAGTTTATCATCTTAAGGCGCTATGATCTGCAGATCGGCGCTATGATAATGCTCGAGTCGACTGAAGTAGAGTCGCGAAGTCGCGACTGGTTGCCTCGCGCATTTGGTAGGTATTTAAACATAGTATCTAATCATTTTATTAAGACAAACTCAGCGAATTGTGTTTAACAATCTTACTACCTTTTAATTTATATAAAAAAAGTCTGTTTTGTAGTTATGCGATTGATTAAACATTACGAAAAGGTTTGGATTTTTTTCTATACACCAAAGTTAATCTAATCGTGTTATAAAAAGCGATTGCATGTTCGCCAGATCCTTAAACAAAATTATCTTTTTATTTTTCAGAATTTTGTGGCACTGTTTTTATGTCCCTTGGATTCAAAAAACTAGTAAGCGCGGTCTCTGTCGGGTCACATCGCCTTAACCAATTTGTATGATGTCTGCAAATTTTTTGTGCAATCTGTTACAGTTGTTAATAAATTCCGTCAATTTCTTTTTCAAGAAGGGATATTCTATACTTGATTTTAACTGTTCTAATATTCTCCTAATTAATTTCGCGTGCGTCCCAGTCAGTCTGTATATAGAATTAGTTAGTAATAAATATATACTCCACTCTAGTACCCTTTTTAAACACGGCTAGACTACTTCACCTCTTTATCGTATGTAGGATATTTCGCGTATAGTGACATGTCATGATTTAGTTATAGAGAGAAATTAGAACATAATTAAGTGCATCGCTGTATGCGGTTTAAAAGAAGCTTTAGGCCCTTTGTACACACGTTCTTATACAATATTTTGTTATGCCCATAACAACCAACGCCACCTAACTAAAATATAGAGAATTTCAATGGCTTTCTGTCATTACAAGAACGAAAGATGTAGCAGTATAAAAAAAAAACACACAAAAAATAAAACTGTGCGCGGTCCGCAAAAAAATCAAGTCCAGTCTCGTGGCATTGGACATTTCAGCGTTTTCGCTCAACGCCAGTAGAGTGGATTGGACACAGTGAGTGGATAAGGACTATAGAAGCTTGTTGACAGACACGTTTTTTCTTCGGCACGGTTTAAACGTACGGCCGCCGTACCGTAAAGAAACCTAGCCGTGTACAAATGGCCATATGGTAGCAATATGGAAGATTTATTTGTTTTTATATTGGACAGGCTCGCGTCGGACTTTCTTGTCTGACCTTAGGGTCAATTTACATTGATTATTGGAAGATATGGGAAGGGAAGCAAAGTGATAATTTTTTTTTGTATTTCTCCATTATTTAACGTACAAATTAGATATGAGAGAGAAAACGGGTAGGGCGTCTTGCCATGAATTCTCGAGCATTCTACCTCACCGAGGTTCCCTTTATTTCTGCAGCAATATGAATTGACTCTTAATTTATTGATGTGGTAGAAAATGGCGCTTGCTTTGCGCGCGCTCAGAAATGCGACGACTATACAACAATGATGGGATATTCTAAGAGTAACTTCTGTTGATATTTGAAAAGTAACAGTTCTTCCATGTTCTTTTGCAATACTTTGTGACATGTTGCTATACGACGACGAGTACTAAAACTTGGGTTTAGAATTAAAAGACAGTCTTTGAAAACTAAAGTATATAATCTTTCCTTATCCTAAACCTTTAGGGAATCATGCGTGATATAATTTTGTTTTATTATTTTTAGATTTAATGTTTCGTCGCAAGTGCTTGGCCTAAAAAAGATGTGTATGAGTTGACATGTTTCAACAGCGTGTCTTTTAATTCAAACCATACAACAATACTATAAATTGTTATATAAGATTAGTTCCTAGGTATTTAACGATATAATGAAACATTGTAGTCGAAAGCAGCTCCCATCCAATCGTATGTATTTTTGTTACCAATCGCTCAATAGCTCAGTCAATTAACATTGTAACATTTTCCTTTCAAACTTCAATTCAGAATCTTAGACTAACATGTTTTGGAAAATCAGACTCAGTGTCTTACACAACAAAGCTCAAATTCCATTGCAACTAGAATTCATCTAGAACCTTTTGACTACAATTGGTCACTCAAATATCGACTTGAGATAGTTGAGTAAGCGGCAATGAATGTAAATTATCTAAGATTGTGAATTCAAGTATAGCTACTTCCATTGTAAACGAAGTATTATTATATTAGGCTGTCGTCTTGTCTAGTCATTAATTTGTATGCTATCGTTGTGAAGTATATCAAGTAATGGAGTAGACGGAAATGGAGAGTGCTCAGTCGTATAATATTTCTTCTATGAATGTGTAGACGGCACCGACTTGAGGCTTACCATACATAATCAGGATTTATGTCTAACATGCCGTTTCCACAACACATGATCATTTTCTACCTTCAGAAAATCATGGTCGTGAATGTTCGTACCGTGATAGATAGATAGATAGAAGATAGAATACTCTTTATTATGTACACCATAAAAATTACAGATATAAATGTAGACCTGGATGTTAAGGCCTAAGCCCTAACGTGCTTATGGGGGTTGGAGCAACCACTATTTGAACCAGATCGTTAGAACTATCTGTTCATTTTTCAATGTGTTTCAAGTCCCTGTTACTTCATTTCTCTCTACTCCTTTATCAACAATTTTTGAATATAAAACGCAAAACTGTAATTCAAAGAGAGTAATTATTTTTATCGTATTTTATGATAGACTTGTTAGATTTAGTTGAGCTTTTTATAGATAAAAGTTTTGTATATCGTTAGCTTAGTGTACGGATATATTTAGCGTTGTAATTGTTATCGATCATTGACGTATTTGTATCGTCTGCTAAACACAGTTGCTGTCATCTTTCTGCTACCGTATGCCTTTGTATAGGTCTACTGATGTCTCGAAAAAAGTTCGGTTTGTCGAAATAGTTTTTTTCTGTATTGAATAAGTACTCTCGTGACCATTTACCTAGTGGTACTTACTGTTGTCCGCGATATTATGAATCCTATAACATTTATTGAGGACATACTTTCGGTACCCGGTTGGCAGATACATTTACGTCAATAAAATAAACTGCATCTAAAAACTGTTAAATTGTGTTGCAAATGTAAGTTATTATAATTGAAACTTGACGTCCAGTGTTGAAGCTTTTAAATCGCTTTCTATATGATTCCTTGAAGTTTTTCTTCGATAAGTTATCGTATTACACGAATACAGCAGTAGCAAAATTGGTATGCCTTGTTGGATTATTTAAAACACAGTGAGAAGGGAGTATGAGTTAATTTCAATAAAACATTTTGACTGATTTAATGGCAATTGAAATTATTCCTTTAGAGCGCTTCAAAATTCAATTCTTGTTTTGTAAAAAAATGCTATGAACTTTTCTACTGCTGAATTTGAAACCATATTTATTCTTCTTTGTTACTTACTCTTAAAACCTTGATCCATCCAAAGTTTATTCTTTAATTTACGGCACTGTGTTCATTTTCGTTTATCCATGTCATTTATCAACAGTGCCGCATACTACGACCAAAGCATCTCATCCCCACTTTCTCTAATCACTAAATACCTATACTTTTCAATTTTTTTCATATCTACTTTACTTATAGTTTCAAACACGAAATACTAAATGTTTTAATCTTCATCAGAATTCTTCCATTTTGTAAATCTTGCGGTACAAAAAAACAACTATTTGTTATTATATGAACGATTAACATCTACATACTCGTAGGTGCGATATACGTGCAACAATTTATCAACTTGACATCAAAATGTACAAACGAAGTAAGCAGCCAACTGTTGCCATTAATTCAGCACATGATTCTAGAAACACAGCGCAGTAATTTTTAGGTTATAAAAAAATTATCTGCTGTTCCATACAAAAGTGCGACACCTACACGGTCAAAACGTATGGAACAGCTGATTATTTTTAATAACCGACGACAAATTTTAGTTCTTGTGTTCACGTACTAAATTCATGGTAACGTATTGCTGATTCTAATGATTCTTTCTTTATTTTTAAACCATATTTGTTATTATTTTAATTATTCTTTAAAGCCATATTTGTTACGGTCACGAATTCATAGTCTAATCAACTTTTTCGTGGACTACCTTACCGCATCCCCAGTAACAGCTTCTCTCAATAATCGCTGCCGGCGAATGTTGGAAAATGCCCTGATTCACTCTGATCAGGCTTTTAAATAATGGATTTCTGTTGATTACTAGAGGCTAAAATATCATCTATGGGTGAAGACTTATTTTGTCGATGTTAATCCTTCATTATAATAATACGTTACATGGTGTTGATTAATGAAATAGTAATGATGCTTCATTCTAAATAGTAATGTGTCGTAGATATTAAATTTGTTGTTGTACTTATTTTTTATACGGGATATTGATAAATGTTGCATTTTTGTGTAGATTACAGATTAAATTCGCAGAATTAAAATGATATTTGTGTGTTTTTCTTTATACCTATAACCTTTTCGTTAAAATATTGCTGGCGTCTTAAATAAATACCTGGTGAAAAATACAGTCTTTGGAAAATGAATCCGCTGCCTCGTAAACATTAAATATCTTTTCGCGCATTCTTTTTGAGTCGATGGCAAATGTAAAAAATATGGCAAAGGTAAAAATATTGTAATATGTTACATGAGTGTGGTCCAGTAGGTGACCATGTGCATTTACTTGGAATTTATGTAAACTATATTATTGAAACTCCAATACTATTTACTTTTAAACGCTCGACAGAATATTTACGCGAGCTAGTGATACGCACACACAGTTTAGCAAAAATAATGCAATTTTCCTGTGACAATCTATGAAAGATTTTTTTGCCCAGCTTTCGAACTTAAAAGAGCGTCCAGAGACAAAGATATAAATCAAACACTCAAATGCTACATGATAACGTTTAATGCCATTAAATACACACATTTAAAATATCTTACTGACTAATAATAAGTACAGTAGGCCAGGGGTTAATATGGTATATCGAGTTAACATTTTATTTATTATTAATCTTATGAGCTCGATTACATTAAATCACTGCCATCATAGTCGGGATTAGCAAGTTTCCTAAACAGATTGCATCGAATTTCTTTATTATCCAGTTTAGTTACCTGTTTAATGACAGCTTTAAATTCTTCCTCATATTCATAGCGGCAACTAGCCGGTAGAAGATTCAATACGAGTAAGTATATCTGAGTGACATCGAATGACATCAGGCCTAGACATACATTAGTCATCATATCTGTGAATTTAGTTTTTGAATCTATTAGATTCTTCAATGTTTGCGTCTTACTTATAATTTTGTTTTGAATATCTGATGAGAATGTAGCAAAGAACATTTCTTTTTCAACGAATTCCTTCATTAATATTCCGAGCTCATTAGCAAAACTGTTTGCAATTTCTTTAATCACCTGTTTATCGATTTGTTCTGGGTCTGCATGTTTCATTTTACTGTCTGCTATCACTTTCCTAGTCACGATTCCCAGTCGTATTTCCCACACTTCCATATAAATTTCTTCAATGGGTAACATTTCTTCTAGCGTCTCCAGTACTAATTGCATTATCTTATTCACGTTTTCATAACAGTGAAAGTCTTGACAATAACTTCTAGTCTCAAGATCATGGATGAAATTAAAACAAGTTTTTAGTAAGGCACGTTTCCTTTTACGTATTCCGGTGTCCATCAAACATTTTTTCAATATTTGCTTCGTTAACTCCATTTTTATCCCAAGATCGTCTTTTCCTTTTACGTTTATGATATAGGTGGCCGTAAGTTTCCATTTGGCATCAACTAAATCAGCAGCTTCTGAACTCAGTTTTATTTCGTATTCTTCTTCTTGAATAAAAACAGTTGCAATAAACGACTCTATAATACCGCGAACAAACTCTTGGCGGATGGTATCAATTTTAGTACACATGAACATTATAACGTTACGCGTACGATTCAAGTTAGCTGGTTTTGGCGGAAATTGGCTTACTACTTTCCAAGCCATCTCAATATATTCTAGACTCAAATGATCGGGTAGTTGACGTGATATTTGAAGACGAAATATCTCATCATCATCATCAGGTCGTAGCGTTAATGTTAACTGCTTCAATGTGTCAAACAATAAATCTTGTCCACTTGTAACTTGAGAAATTTTGTTGAAGATTGCTTTGTAAATAATCATTCTGAGTGAAACATTTTTGGTCTTCTTCCAAGCGCGTAATACAAGTGTATTTAGACTTTCTGCGTTGAAACATTCAAAAGCGAGACGAATACCGTGTTTCTGAATCGATACCGGAGTATCTAATATTGCTTCGACGAATTCCATGCAAACTGGTAGTGGCAGGTTAGCCAAGTACGAATGAAACATCGGTAAACAAAAATGTACGTAATCTCCTTTTACATACATAAGCATGGACTTGAGCGGGACTGGAGGGCGCGAGTAACATGCGTGGGCACATATGGCTTGTTGAATCCGTAACAACTTTTCATCTATTTCACTGTGATTAATCGCAGCATCTTTTGGGGCGTATTTTGCCATAAAATCTACTTTGAATTGCTCGTCTCCAAGTTGGAAAATACCATGAGCTGCGGTTTGGGTAACTCTACACCATAACCGATCTTCAGACAGTAATTTATCGAAGAATTTAAGATAATCCTTCGCAATATCGTTCGAGAAATATATTTTCAATTTCTTAAGCACCGTACTTATATCGTATTTGTAACTGCTGTCAATATTGGTTTTAACGAGCGGAAGGTGCTCAACTAGGAGTTTTGCGTCTTTCTTTAAGTCACGTAACAGATCAACCTGGGTTATTTCTCTTTTGCTCTTGTCACGAATCAACCTATGGCATTCAAATTCCGCCCAGTCCAACTTCATAAATTCGTTAACAAGTTCGGGGCAATCCGCTTTGGTTCTATCATATTGGGCCAATAGATCCAAAGTGAAATGAATATATTTTCTAAGACTATATTTCACTTCATCCACATAAGGTACACTTTCGAATTTTCTTATTTCGTCCATGTAAAATTTAAATAAATACTCAAATACCATTTCTTGTTGCTCTTTTGTCAACTTATCCGTTTTCGTTTTTAATGCATAAAATTGCATATCAGAATGAATTTGATTTTTTATGGCTTCAGGAACTTCCTTTTGATTAATGATATTGTATACGAGAGCAACTATTCTATATTCAGTCTTACTGTTATAGTCAGTTATATTGTAAACTTCCAAATTGTGGAACATTTTATTAAAAGCCGTCCAGCAATCTTCATCAAATTCGAAAACATCAAAGTTTTGCATAACTCTGTCAAGGAAATTCTCTTTAATAAACTTTGGTTCATTGACATGTCTCTCATAATAATGTTTCAAAAGTTTTTCTAAATCGCGTTGGTTTTTTGCAGAACTAACCAGAACGAGCAACATCTCTGCCCGTTTAGTATTATCCGTAGTGATCAATACTAGCTTTTTGATGTCCTCCAAAGCTTTTTCGAAGCTGACAAACTTGTACCATAGATAGTCTTTGCCTATGCCTAGCATTTCATTCTCACTGGCTATTTGTTTTAAAGCCCAAGTTTCTTTTTCTTCGGCTGTCATTATTTTGTAGTACTGCTTGTGATAAAAGTTTGGATTTGTTTCTAAATATTGTTCAGGATACTTGGCTGTGAATATCTGTTTTACGAATTGAAACTTTCCAACTGTGATTTTATCAAGGATGAATTTGTATTTGCTACAATAGTTTTGACTCCAAAAATGTTCGACATTATCAGGCAATACAGCAGCTGCGTAAATTTTCGCATCTTCTGCCGTACTATACTTGGCTATAGCTCTTTTGCTTAATATTCTCACATATAGTGATGGCTTTTTAAGAACTCGGTTCTTATGCTGTTTCATAATACTTTTTGAAATACGTAAACCTAAATAGGTACTGTTATATGCGCTTACCTCTACATATTTTTCCAACAGATCTAAATATTTCACTTCCGAAACTGTGTACAAATAGCTAAGCCCCCGAAACACTAGAATTCTGTTGTTGTCATTAAATAACTTGACATACGCATCTGCTAGAGTGAATGACAGTCCAATAAAATGCTTAAGAGAGTCACCTTCAGATTCTAAAATTAGATGATCACAGTTCGACTGTTCCTTCAAAACCTCCAACTTGAAGGTGTCATTGGTGAAATTAAGGAATTTTAATGCAAAGGTTTTTAATTTGATATCCATGCAGTATTTATAAAATTCTGCTGCCCGTAATTCATTCCTGACGTATGTGGAAATAGCTGTTAGTAGCTTCTTCTTCATTTTGTTAGACATGAAAGGTATCACATTTTTGTGAAGATTATCAACATTGATGATGTGTGAGAAACTATCATCATATATCCAACTGCATTTAAGAGCTCGAGATACGTACAAACTATCTCCAGACTTTAAAACTTCGATGATGTAGTCGATGTTTACGTATTTGGACGCAAGATCTATTTTAAATAACTTGTCTACATCCGACTCTTCAGCCTTATCTTTTATATCGTTGAAGTTTACAAACTGTGCTGCGGCTTCATTCACTTTTGCGTTCAACTCCCGCTGCCTTTCGCCCAAGTTACTCCCCGTTAGTATTATCATCTTGATTTATGTTGGATCTGAAATAAAAGAGAATTTGTTGTTAATAAAATAGTAGAGTAGGTAACAGGTGTGTTAATATTTACTGTATTATACATTAGCGTTATAGACGTAGCCAAGACTTTGTTCAGGGTGGGGGAAATAAATAAGATTGCATACCTAATACGCAACAATTAAATAGTTTTGTAGGTATGTCGGTCTAAAAATTACGAAATCAGTGTCGATTAGTCGTGCTTGCGATATTAATGGATCATGAAACGGCACCCACCCTCGCGGCGCTTTCCCTTCTATTGGCCACGACTTGGGAGGGTCGGACAAAACATCTGAGTAGGTATCACATCAGCTCAAGTAAAATGCATTTAAATATGTATCCTTTGATAATCAGACGTAGGTACTCTGATTATCGGCATGACTATGACTGATGACGGCAAGTACTTACGTAAATATAATTAGGACATTGATTATGATTAAAATTCCTAAAACAAATATTTTGGTGTTTATCTTATCTACTTAATCCGCTGTTAGTTATTTAATTTTTTATTGTATTTCATGTTAAATACTAATATATAATAATACCAGCCTGAGTGCGTTACCCTAGCAAAATAATGTCGTCATTTAAATGTTGTAGATAATTAGTTGCCCAGCTTCTGTAGTTGTTGCGCACATATGCAGAAGCTCATGAACCATCACGTGAATATTGAGGCGATCCAACTTCTTGACAACACAGATCTAGTACGGAGACTAAAAAGGGTAAAACCTTTTGAGTTAGTTTAGTGCAGTGTGAGTGATGACATATACCTATAAAGAACACATGAATCAAGTGTTTTCCCCTTATCATAGTAAATATGAAAGACGTTATTGAACGATTTCTTAATATTATAATTTCTTAGCAGTTTAAGTTATATTTTAATTTCTTATTAGATAATAGGCTAGATTGTAATGTGAATAAAGTACCATGGACTGTGATACTTTACAATTTTTTTACAAAATATGATAAGAATCCGCTTAACCGTTTCAGAGATCTCGCAAAACCACAAACGTTACTCCAGCAGGAACTCGAATAACTTCGCAGCCGAAGAAAGAACAAATACAAAATAACTTGCAACATTTACCTCGTCTAGACAACTAATTTTAAAGCTAATATTTATTTCAATATTTCCATTAAAAAAGAAAATGTCTGGCTGCGGTAACGTTACCCCAGCAGGAAATATTTTTGCGGAATAACTAAAACAAATAAAAGTGCAACAAATTTTAAAATGTGCGCAACAATTACAGAAGCTGGGCAACTCATCATCATCATCATCATTTCAGCTGAAAGACGTCCACTGCTGGACATAGGCCTCCCCAAAGGTGGGGATTTGCCATAATCGCCACGCTTGGCAGGCGGGTAACTGCAACTGGGGCAGCTGGGCAACTAATTATCTATAACATTTAAATTACTATTTTCGACATTACTGGGGTAACGCACACGCCTATTATTGTCCCTCTGCAAGGCTAAGGCCTCTTCTCATACAGAGAAGGCATGAGCATTGATCACCACACTTGCTCAAGGCGGGTTGGTTGTTTCAGATTTAGGTACCTATAATAGTTTCCTCACGATATTTTCCTTCACAGATGTCAGTGATGTCCAAGATAAACTTAAAGGGGTTTATTCATAAACGTTGCTTAAAGTTAAGTGACGTTCAAACGTCAAAAATGTATGGTTAAGTAGTCGCCAATCATTACTTAAAGCAGCGTTTATAAATAAACCCCATAGTTACTAGGTAAGTCGTGGTCCACATTGCGCGTTGGGTGCAAAAACATGTAAATATGTTCTCGATATTGAAGTAGGTATATTATACGCTTGCAGCGCAGAGCGAATTTGCTTTGAGGATTGCTGCACGTGGAACGGCCGTAAGCTTTAAGATCAAAATAATAAATCACTTCAAATCGGCTATTTCAAGTTTACAAAATATACAGTAATGAGGGCACTCACCGGTCCACTAGCGCCATACTTTAAAAAAAATATTATCTCGTGACTGAGAAGGAATTATGAAAAATGGCTCAATCAGGAACCTCGGTAAGTGTGTCTAGAATTTTCTAATAACAAGTTTCATATTGCACGAAGCAACAAATTTCGACCTAAAGAAAAGCGGCCGCATTCCTCTCGGTCGTATTTTGTTGCTTCGTGTCTCAATATGAAACTTTATAAAAGGTATTAGAAAATTCGCGACACACTTACCGTACAACTTTTTTCAAGAAGGGCAATGTTGATATTTGTTTGGCAATGAAAACCTCGCTGCGCTTCCCCTGATGTGCGCAAGCCCAAATGGGTGCCGGTTCCGTACATTGAGCAAATAGGTACTATCACGATTGCAATATATGGCAAGATAATCCAATTTTATTATTTTTTTAAACTTTGGCAAGCTGGGCAAACTTAGCTTTGCAGTAGATCGAAAAGTAAAAAACACGTTTATTTAATTAAATAATTAAGTAAAAACCAACCAATCCACATCCCAGCCAGAACTTGGAGGTACCTACTTGCTGGGTTTTGAAAACTAAATGGTAATATTTAGACTGAGACTGAATTTAATTATTGCAGAAATGTTAAAAAAAAAATTGTAGCATCGAACCAAGAAATCGATAAAATAGTGCCGCGTTTTGTATGATTCAAACTACCCAAACAAATCGCAAAGCTTTTGGCAAATGAATTAGCATTATTAGCAGAGCGACTCAGCAGGAAAATACCTACAAATTACTACGTACCTACCTAATGCATTCAAACTATTCACGAAATCTTTGGACTGACTTTGAATTCAGAAACAAAGGACCGGCGCTATAGTGCTCCCACTCAAACCCTCACAATCCTTGCAGCTAGACTAGACTGGCTTGGAAAATCAATTCCATCGTCTGGTACCTACACTGCCTACCTACCTACCTAACTACCTATATATATCCCAATGCCGAACGCATCAATCAATACGAGCATACGAGCGAATCATTCGGCTTTCCTCTCGCAATGAATGCAAGTGTAGGTAACTGCACAAGAGTGACAGAAACAATATACAGGGAAAAGTTCGCGGGATTTATTGGAATTGCAGGACACGCCGCGCCCCGTTGCGCTGCGCATCGGTCATCAACAGACAGGTACGATCAAACGCACATTTAATTAACTACAAAATTATGGCTACGCATTAACCGGCGGCGCTGTCAAAATCATACTGTTACCAACATACTCTGTGGTTACCAAGGATGTGCGGTTGACTGTACCTTCAATAACTGGATGATGATTTAAAATTCTACATGTTCATGGATTGGTACCTATCTTGATTTAAACATAGATTTCGTAGTAATTATTAAAACACTTATCGTCAAAGATTTGATAGTCAAAAATTAAAGATAAAAAAATAAGTGTGAGTCATAACATGTTTTTTGTGAATACTAAATTATTTATATGATATGTTTTAAACTTACGTATTCCTCCAAGAAGAAAGGTTGACAAGCTCAGCAATATGAAAAGAATAACTGAGTTATGATAACTATGTTAGATTATTGAAAAACGTAAATATATATTAAATTATGAACACAATGTTTTCCACTCCCACCAACACAACTATAACAATAGCAAACCATAGACTAATATCTAAAAATTATGAGTGGGCGTTGCAACGACGAACCGTTTTCAAAGACCGTTTTGTGTTCTGCGACGGTGAAATGAAGATGAAAGATTTTAAACTTTATAGTATTGATGAAGTTCAAAATGGTAACTTGCTACTGTACACACGGCCACAAATCAAGCTATACATTTCCAGTTTAGGCTGATCTCGCATTGTATAGGATGTCCGTACAATGAGAGGTCAGCATATATCTCTCTTTAAAAAAGGCTTCATAAAAAGAAAGAATGAAACGAACAGATGAATAGGTTCACAAAATTGTTGCTAGAACCTTAGTTTTTTACAAAACATTTTTCTTTATTCATGTTAGTCTTTGGGCTTCGCCACATTCAAGTAGAGTGAACGTGTTGTCATCTAATGTTATATGAATAGTTAAAATTTAGCGGTTACTATCTAATCAATCTTAGCATTTTCATGAATTTCATGTGAAATCTCCGTTGTCGAATTGCAATTTTCCTCTGATTGGCAAGCCCCAGGGCCAGTACGGCAAGATTGAGGCAAAATGTATGAATAAAAGCCAGCGCCCTAGCCGGAAAGTGGAAAACCGTGCCATAAAATATTTTGATAAATTTTTGCTTTCCCCGGCTGCGGAGCGGTCATAGCTGTGTTGGCAGTGTGCGGTGCGATGCAGGCCAGTGGTAAAATATAAACACTGGCTGAACTGGATCTTGGATATTAAATCTTTTGAAATTATTGCAAAACTCATAAAGGCTGAATGCGTAATACTTATGCCTGACGTTATGCTGTGAGTTCAATAAAAACAAAGTACAGAGGGAAAATGGCGGTTGTTGTCTCTGGCAACATAGTTCCGTAATAATTTTCTATTTCTCTGTATTTGTTTGGAAATAACAAGTCAAAACTTTAAAATAACATTGTTGTACGCAGTCTTACAAATAAAAATTAAAGGAATATAACATTTCATGCATAAATATGTACTAGACATGTTATCTGTATTAGTGCTAACAACGCGGTTTTTCGTTTAGTTTATTTGTTCACATTTTCGTGCTGTGTGTTGATTTTGTTCGTATAAATCCATTGCAATAATTATGGTTGTGTTTACCAGTAGAGTATAATGAATTAGTGAATGTCATGATATGGGACGCTTCAAAAGTATAATGTGTCAGTGATATTTTGTTAGTTTGATAACAATGGGAGAAACAGAGGATTTTAACACCTTAGCGTTTGAGAAACGCCTGAGTCAGCTGAAGGATACTCAGGAGAGTATCCAGGGGTTATCGTCGTGGTGCCTGAAGCAAAGGCCGCACCACAAAAGGATAGTGCAAAGTTGGCTGAATGTGTTGAAGAGAGTGAAGGTGGAACAGAGGCTGGTATTATTCTACTTGGCCAATGATGTTATTCAGTACAGCAAAAGGAAGAACTATGAGTTTGTTGAAAGCTGGGGGCTTAATCTGCAAAAAGCTACTCCTTTGGTCAGGTTAGTCCATGTATTTTATACTTACTTCCAACCTTTCTAAGACATTTTATATGAAAAATTAAATAATTAACCATTACTACATATAAAATACATTATGAAAGTCATAAAAAATGAAACTTCTAAATAATTGAAATCATAATGTCATAATAACCTACGAAAAAGTAATAAAATTGTTCCAAATACAAAGCAATTGATTTCTTGTAAAATTCTGGTATGGTGGCCGAATTTTGAGAAACTTAATGATTTTTTAAACGTAATATTGAGAAAAAGCCTCATAGTATTGGTGGTAATAGTACACTACAAGTTATCTGCAGTGCTGTCTTTCCTTCCCTCCTTAATCCATTCAAAAGGTTGTCTTTAAAAGATCGCTTTTAGATAAAAGACTACCCATTGTGTCACCCCTTGTAAAATTTCTACATTTATATCTGCAATCTTTATGTTGCACATAATAAAGATTATTCTATCTTTAAACTTCATAAGCTAATTGTGTAATTTTCTTTCTTAAATCTATGTTTACAGGTTGTCCTAATGCAATAGTTTATAGTTTGCCCTAATGCCATAAATATAAAATACTACAGCAGATTTGATACACAATTATAGTAAAAAAAAGAAAATTTATTTATTAAAAAAAAAGAACTTTTTCTTAAAACAAGTGAACAGCTTTCATTAACCATCCTTAAACAAACGAAGTATTTTTGTTTTACTTCATAACCTTCTTCATCTTTCAGGGACGATAAAGTGAGACCAAAAATCCTGCGCATATTCAAGATATGGGAACAAAGATCGGTGTATGACGATGAGTTCTTATCAGATCTAACAGGCTTGCTAAGTGCTGGTGCTGTTAAGAAAGATGATGATTCTGAGTTTCAAGTAAGCTTTAATTCATAGGATACTAGTGTCCCTTCGCACGGTTTTTACGATTACAAAACATCAAGATTTCTTTATTATTGTGTAACTTTAATATTATTGTATTATACACATAAACCTTAACCGGAATAAGTTATATATATGAAAACCGCATCAAAATCCTTTGCACAGCTTAGAAGAACAACGCGGTCACTCAGACACATGTAAAGAAACTTTAATATTATAATATTAATTTATGCATATTATGGAAATATGAATAAGGGAAGAAAAATTGGTCAAAGTCAAAGTCAAAGTCAAATAATTTATTTCAAATAGGCACGAAGATGCACTTTTGAACATCAAAAATTACATGAATAGTTAATTGATTCTAGTTGCGCCTTCCAAAATGTAGTTATGTATGGAGAAGAATGGGCAAGAAACTCAATACTTACTCTTTTAAAATGTTAACAATAGTTTGTATACATTAATTAATATTTATAGGTGAAGACTATGTACCTAGAATAAAAAAAAAAAATAAAAAAAAAAAAAATAAAAAAAATTAAAAAAAAATTCATCAAAATTACTTACCACAATTGGTAAAAAGAATGAAAAGTGAAGTAATAACAGAAAAATTAATAAATTCGATAGGTACATGGTCTGAATTAAAATAAGCATCCAATAATTTTTTATATGCAAGCATAACTAATTGCAAGCTAAATCTAGGTCTTGTAGTTTAACTTGTGAGAGGACCATTTATAGTGTACCACACAAAAGTAGTCAAACTTGAACTTTTTAAATCGCCCTAAACTTAAGGTGTTTTCAAAGTTGTATGACATGACATTTTTTACTGTCTTGAAAAAAATTGGGTATACTAGGTGAACCGAGTAAAAGCCTATGGCATTGTTTTTTTTTTTTCATTAACCTGGATATAAATTGATTTATCGATAAATGCCAAACATTTGAAGTAAACATCGTACTAGAACAATAAACACAGAAATATAACAAAAAAATGGATCAATTGCTGTCTAGGTTAATGAATAAAAAATAAACTATGCCATAGGGTTCTACTCCATTCACCTAGTATACCCAATTTTTTTAGATACTGTAAAAAATGTCATCTGGAATAACCATGACGTGTCGACTGTACAGCTGTGATAGGCTGAGCTAAGGATTTAGATGATAAACTAAGTACTTATAATAAAGATATCAGCAGCAATTCTCATACATAAAAAAAATCAAATTCAAATCCTAATCTCAACCAGCAAAAATAATTGTCAAAAAAAAAAAAAAAATGGTAAATTAGACGTTTTTTTTTAAATATAATTGTGACTGAGATTAGAATGTGAACATTCTTAATAGTACAGGAATTGCCCACTCTGATGAAGAATATCAATGTTCTTTGTAAAAGCCATGATGCTTGTTGTAGGGTAATGAATGGAAATCAATAATAACGGTTCCCCAATTAGATAAATATATTAATTTAATTTATTTAAACATAACATAGTTCATGTAAAATAATATGACATTTTACTTATCTAATCGTAACTTAAGTGAAAACCTAAACGTATGCGCGCCTCGGTTGCGCAGACTTCTGGAATCTTCCACGCTGACATACGTCGTATGCATATATGTACATGCACTTGCACACATATCGATGGCCCCACCGAATAAACGTGTAAGAGAAAAATGACAACTTTTCAGCAAAAAATAAAACCGTTTAAACTTCAAAAACGCTTATATCATTGTAAATAGGTATAAATAATGTATAATCGAATTATTGTTAAAAAAATATGCTATAGACTTGTATATTTACTTTCTTGGTGATTCAAAAAGCATGTAATCATAACATAAACTTATTATTCCTATAATTTTAAAATTAATTATTTCCCTAGAATAAAGAAATTCACTATTATAATAGGCATGTTTTGAGTCTAAAATTCATAAAAAAAATTAAGTGGATGCAGGATAGGCAATAGAAACGAAAAAAGGAAAAAAAATATCGTGTAAGAAGCATTAAACGTTTATTCAGTGGGGCCATCGATATGTGAGGCGTTAAAACTCTTGAAAGGAGGGGGCCAAAACTATAGTAAAACAATTCTTCCAGCCTACTCAACTAGTTAACAAGATAAAACAATGTGCAGTTTTGGAAACAGACACAGACTTGAGGCTCAAAGATATTCATGAAAGTCATTTAGAACTATCTGATGCAGAATTACTGAGGGTCAGCCTTAAGGGTTTGTATGAAGGTTTGCCAGCTTTATCTATGCTTTTATTTATTTTTTATTCTTTTATATTGTTTATTTTTCTTTTAATTTATTATCTGTGACTATGTATGTGCGGGGTTTACTACATGCCCTGAAGTATCAACACCTAAAAATAATAATTACAGCATTACAAGAACTAGCATCTGTCAATATTTCTGTAAGTAAGTCTTTGATATTCTTATTCTGTTGATCTTATGGATGACAGAATCCATACCCTTCACGGGCTCACGCGAGTCTGAATAAAAACTACCAATGTCCAGTAGCAATAACTGATTTAGGAGAGGTCTTATTCAGATATGATGGGTGGCCAATTCAGATGTATACAACTTTTTTAGCCCTGATTCTGATTTAAAGTCAAATTTTGCAGTTGTTTGATGTCTATTATTTAGTTCAAATGCGGCAAATTCGTTATGCACAGTCTATAAGACCATGACTACCGCAATACTTTCAGTAATTTTATCTCGGAGTTCTTAAACGAATTTAAAAATGACCTAATTTTTCAAAAAAAAAAAAAAAATCATTAAGAGTAATGATTGATCATTGAGGATTTCGCGACACGTCCTGATTTTTTTTCCGTGGGGTTATCTAAAGGGATGTGTCGTGGTAAATGTTGAATACGAAAAGCAGTATATTATTGTTAGTGGGATAACTAATAAAGTATGCGAAAATTTAATGAAAAACATGATGAAAAGCGATCAAATTATTGAGTATAAAAAAGGAGGAGTTTAGGCCGAACTTAATTACCGTATAAAATTGTAAAGCCTAGATAAAATAATTATAGAAAAATATCCTGTTATTTTTCGTTTGTTATAAAAATAATCTTAATTTAAAGTTGTATACTTCCAAATTGACCAACCTGTATCTTCATATTCATGCAGGCTAATTTCGTTCTGTATTACACACTACACATTTGAAATAAGATTAGACATTTAAAAAAAACCTTTTTACAGTCCGTTGAACCGATTTTGACTTCTATTCCGTAGGCATAAGGATGGCATTAAATACAAAAAAGTGGTAACAATACTAATTGTTTACTGCAGCTGCCATTTGGCATGTCACCAACGCTATAGAAGTCAAAATCGGTTGAACTGAATGTAAAAAAGGTTTATTTAAATGTATTAAGGTTTTTTCATACAGACAGAAAATAAGTGAACTGTACAAGATTTGATTTCGTAATCTGAGTTTTCTAAAAAGTCATTTGGGTCCAGAAAACGGCAGTTTGTATCCAGTAAAAGTAATTTTGGATCCAGGAAGAGGCATTTTCCAAACACTTTGTTTTGTAGAAGTTTCAGTAGTTAGGCAGCAGACAAACTGCAATTTACAAAAATAATTTGCAAAGTAGTGCATGACTTTTTCATTAGAATCAATACACCTGTCTCTAAGAAAGTTTTGTTATAGTAAAACGTTTGTTATTTCAGAAAGGGGTAATAAGGATGATGTGGAAAAGGAGTTGAACGATGGAATAGCTTGCGTTGAACGATACACAGCAGCTTTACAAAGAGAAATAGTGGCGAGGGAAGCGTTACTAGCGTTGCTTACAACTGCCACACAGTACTACTCGACGCAGAGGGGCGAAGTCAAAGTTGTTGCTTATGTGAGTCAGAATAATATTAAGTTGACGTATTTTACGCGTCGACGGCACATAAACCCGCGTCCTAACCAAAAGTCATCGTCCCGCGAGCACGCGATCGTCGAGTTCATATTATTATGTCACTTAATGTTCGGCGAACCCGCGTCGATAGAGGGGTCCGGTTATCAACGCTCCTTGACTTTAAGACGCAGATATATGCCAGTGACCTTGAGTGGTTAGCCAGCGTGTTCTGTACTGAGGTCACGCAACGCGTCGTACGTCCAGCCAGTAATAGGACTCGCCCATCCAGGAGTGCTGTCCCAAATAAGACGCATTATTGTTAATTTATTATATATCTAATAAAAGGTATTTTTATAAAACACGTATATTAAAAGATCAATAATTGAATTATCTTTAAAAAGGTGAAGATTTCAGAAAAATACGCTTGATAGATTTTGCGTGATTCTTAGTTTTTTATCCGCGTTAGACATAACTTTACAAATAAATTTCACTATGTAATATAAACATAATTTAAAATATTCATATATTAAGTTATTAAGGAAATGCTCTAATTTAATATATATTTTTCCAAATCATTAACAGTACTCGTTTAGACGTGATCTTCAGTATAAAAGCATTAAAAGTCGGTTATCGTCGCCTTAAGGGGGAAGCGCTAAGGTTACTGTTACTGTTAGTCTGTATTATCCCATTGCTGGGCAAAGGCCTCTCCCTATGAATAAGTTAACCCTACGTACTAAAATTGCAAAAAAAAAACTCTTTAATTTAATAGTTTTAGTCTGGAACCCTAAAAAAAAATTATGATTTTTCAAATCTAAGATTTGTAACTATAAATAAAGTCTAATAAATAATTCTTGGTTTTTAAATCCCGGGATTTAAACGTCATTATAATTATTCCGGGATTATAAAGGAGGCTTTATCCACTCTGTTACATCCTTCCTCGAAGTTTAGTTAAATTAGCTCTACCTATTACGATCTCTGGTAATAACATACTCGTTACGGTCACGAATCATACTTTAACCAACATAAAACTGATACTGACATGCAAATTGCAAAAGAAAAAAGAAATTTTGAATTTCGCGGCCGAACCTGAAGCTTTCGCAAAAAAAAGTGCGTAAGTTAGCGTTTGCAGCGCGTCGATGGTGCGTGAAATAGCGTGTCAATAGGCCCATTGCATTGTAATATCCAAGAGCCCAAATTTGCTAAATTAGGTAAAATGATATTCAATTGTCATTTCAGTAACAATGACTTTGAGATTCAATTAGCATTGTGTATCGAAGGTTTCATTGTCACACATTGCCTGATAAATTCTTGAGATGTTTTTGATATTTTTTAGGGTTCCGTATGTCCGAATGAAAAACGAAACCCTTTTAGGATCACTCGTTTGTCTGTCTGTCTGTCTTTCGCAGACAATTTGCTCCGAATCTAATTAACCAAATAAGTTTTTGGTACACATATAAATTACTCTGACCCAAACACGGATGTGTTACGTAAATAAACGAATTTAGAATATGGGGGTCACTTATGGGAGACAAATAAGAAAGAAAAAAAAAAATGCACACTGTACCGTGTGATATAATCAAATGAAAGGGCTTATTGGGCCTACACTGTCACAAGAATAGTTTTTTTTATAATTTTAAAATAAACAGTTTTAAAGTTAATCAAGAAAATAGATGAAAATTTACCATTCCCCACCCTTATCTCCGAAACCACTGAGCCAATTTTTTTTTTTAAATACAGAGATTTTTTTCATACTTATAGATTACAGGAACCCCCCCCCCATAAGAAGTCTATGGTCTTAAAATAACATGGTAAATTACTCAATATTGTGCGTACAACGTTACATTTGCAGTTGGAATGTATGGGGGAACATGTTTTTCAACTACAATGATAAGTTTGTTTTTGGAATAAATTCATCCTAACTAACCCTTCATTGTACGTGGTCTGACACGCACTTGGCCAGTTTTTAATAATAAAATCGCAATGTAATGACTGTTCAATTGACAGTAAGTGCAAAACCTGTAGTCTTAACTAGCAGAATACCAACTTGACTAAAACTATTCTTAGACCTACAGGGAGTGACACTTATCGACGCTAAATCGGCTTAAGCCGGTCAGAAACAGCTATTCTATTATGCACATTCAATAAAAGCGAAAAAGACGTCATTCTCGTCGTTTCGGTTCAGACGAGACGACTCAACACCGCGTCGAATTTAATACGACATGTGTGGTGATATATGTACGTGATTGTCGATAAGTGTGGTCACTCCCAACTAGCTTAAACTACTGACCAAAACCTTGGAAATTAAACAGTGCCTCTGTAAATGATTTTATTGAAAAAAAATGCTTTGATTTGCAGCCCTGAAGCACACACTATTATTGTAAAACATTATTTTCACTTTTATTTTTGTATTTTATGTTTCACGAACTGTGACCAAATAAACATTATTCTTTCTTTCTTCATTTTGAATGCACTTTCAGGCATACAAAAACTTCGGGGCACGCGTGCGAGCGTTAAAGCGGAAACTGGACGAGTTGACGCCTTCTTTACCGAATGCTGCTCCGTCGCCGCCGCAACGGGATGAAGATGTACCGTCCCCAGGACCTGATGAAGACCTGGACTTGCCTGTACCCACAGACGCCGGTGATGATGATGATAGTGAGTAATTTTTGTTTAATTGAGCTGCCTTTGACCACCGTCAGTAAGCGATGATTTGGTCAACGATTGATGCCATCTTTATCAAACGCTGCCCTATCGCCGGCGCATCGAGATGAGGATGTACCTTCCCCGGGACCTGATGAAGACCTGGACCTCCCTGTACCCACGGACGCTGGAGATGATGATAGTGAGTAATTTTTAACTGACTACGGCAAACCCAAAGGAGGGTTATGATTTCAACATGCTATGTATGTATGTTCATCAGTTCTCTCATAACTCCTAAACTACTCGTCGTATTTTGACAAATTATATCGTTGTGCGCATTATGATGTCCCGCGGCATGGCGGCTTATAGCTGATGTAGTGAAGTTTTACTACATCCGTTATCGTGAGCGAAACATTACTTAACGTCAGCTGAAAAGGTGACCACCAAAGAACATATAAGAGAGGTTAGAAGGGCCTTGTGGGCGGGGCAGGCGCACTACACTTATGAGCAAACGCTTATAAGTATCGACAATGTTGTACCAAATTCTCCCCACGATAATAATCAAAACACTGATTTTATCCAGCCACCGTCGGTCCCTTGCCACCCTCCCTCCGACTCAGCTGCCCTAAACCGAGGTTCGTACCCCACAGGGGGTGCCCTTAGCGAGCAGCAGTCGTTTAGTTTATAGTTTTTACGCCCTGGCTGGAGGCATTAAGTTTCGTTAGGAGCTTAAGGCAACCACAGGAAAGTCCGGTTAAAAAGTCGGAACCTTAGTGGTTACACTATGAGATGCCCTAGATAAAAAAAAAAAAAAGTACCAAGTTGTAAACAATGTCGATATTAAGTGTGTGTGTATGAGCACAAATGATTATTATTATTAAAATTAGAATTAAAATAACTTTGTTTATTACCACCATTTATTGTTTATTGTTACATAATAATTATGACGTAAAACAGAGCTGCAATTAGCTAAAAGACGAAAAAAAAAAATAGAATTTCGCGGCTATATCATATGTTCCCCTTATGTATTTAGGAAGACCGCACTATTCGTACCCCGTCCCCCTCCCGAAATTAAAGTGAAAAATTGCAAAACTGATAGTAACAAAATTACAGTAATTTTATCGATATAAATAATAGACCTTTTGGTCGCCGTAACATATATGAGAAATTAATTGATTTGCGCGTCTGTGAGTGTACTTCAAGCGCAGTGTGTGACAAGCAATAGACCTTTTGGTCGCCGTAACATATATGAGAAATTAATTGTTTTTGCGCGTGTGTGAGTGTACTTCAAGCGCAGTGTGTGACAACCAATAGCAAACTCGCGATCTAAGTGCGTGTGATTTATTTGTCTGCGTAATGCGCGTACGTATTGGTATCTTGCTTGTAGTGGAGTTAGAGAGTGGGAGACAACGGTGACACGTGTTTTAATACAAATCAAGAACCATTTCCTTTCTATCCTCTTTTATCTGTTATGTGGTGACCACAGTGTTTGTTTTTGACAACAAAATCATCATCTGCCTTACCTTTTCCTAACTACGTTGGGTTTGGCTTCCAGTCTGACCGGATGCAGCTGAATACCAGTATTTTTAATGGAGCGACTGCCTATCTTACCTGCACAACCCAGTTACTGGGTAATACGATACCCCTTGGTAAGACTGATTGTCAGACTTTCGGGCTTCTGACGACCCGTAACGACCGTCAAAGATCCATGAATTGACAGCCGGGAGCAACGGCTTAGCGTGCTTTCCGAGGCACGGAGGGTCTTGGTATGTAAAAATGGTCACCCATCCACGGCCCTTGATCTAACCTCGATCGACCTTTGTTTAACCTGATCGATCGACCCGTGCGGTTATTACTTAGCCATAAGCCCCTATATGCTCCATGCTTGTAATAGCTCTATATTATATCTCACCGCGATTACCGAAGCTAATCCTTTCGTTCGAGATCTGTAATTGGCTTAACTAAAGCCACAGACATTTAAGGGACAGACAAGTAATGAAAAAATAAATAAATCATACTTCGGGTACTGACACGAAGATTAAATCATTTTACATAATATAATTATATCTATTTTTTTGATAATTATTTATGTATTTCTGTATCTGCACGTGACATCACAGCGGGCTCTATCAGAATTCCAGCGCTGCGACACTTATTTTTAAATGTCGCAGCATCATGCTGAGATAGGAGCCTTTTGGCCTCGTACATGACCTGCTTTTATCCTTATAATAAAAAAAAAAATACTTTTATCATTATGCTTAGTTTAGTTTGTGATCTTCCTGTGCGAGTCATAAAAATACTTATTCTTTTTTTCTTCCTTTATATGATGATTTATCTTGTTGCAGTTGGCTACAACATCGATCAGACATTCAACTCGTCGATAGCCGCCGATGGATCGCTATACAACCTAGGACTCACGTCGTTTCTCACGTCCGATAACCCTATAGCGTTGTTTAACGAGTCCAGTGATGTTGTTCTTAGTAGTGGTGAGTTTTAGTTTACATACATTATAACGTGTATAAAGCCTACCTACCTAGTACCTAGTGTGTACCTAGTTGATATTCCACCAACTCGCACTAAGCGTTTTCAAACGTCTTGTATAATGCGCACAGCAAAGGAGTGGAACTCTCTGCCTGCGTCTGTGTTTCCGAACGCATGCAACCCTAATCTATTCAAAGTTAGAGTGAACAGGCTTCTTCTGTATAAGCTCACTCCATCGTCGATTTTGTCTCTGTCTCCTCTGACCTAGACTAGATTCAAGAGCAAACCCATCGTAAATAAAAATAATAAAATTAAAAAAAGCCTGATTTACACAGTGCGATTTAATTATATTGTGGCGGCATTTACAACGCCACATGCGAACTGCGCATCAACGACCTGACGTCACACAAATCCTACATCGCGCAAGCAGAGTTTACCGCGCAACTGGCATATATACAACATCCCGACTTCAACCGTCGGGCAGTAGCCCACCAGAGACAAAAACCCGTCTGGTCGGAGGATCCTCCCTTTTATATGGAGAATGAGTGAACTTTACACCCTGTACCTCATACCTCTATACCAGGGGTTCCCAACCTTTTCTTGGTCAGGGACCACTTTTACGTTATTCTTGTTAGCAGGGACCACTATGTAGTTATAATAAAAATAAACTGTAATAATCTAACTGAAACTTTAATTAACAACTCAATAGGAATTAACATAACAAGAAATAATAATATTTTTTAGGATAAACTTCTGTAATTTTGTATTAATGTGATTTCTGAGCTTGCATCTTCTTCACGAGTTCGGCTATCCAAGCACTAATATTGTAACTCAAAGCTACACGCAAATCATCATTTACTTTCAAACGATTGCTCGCTTTGTTTTTAATTACCAACAAAGCAGAAAATCCATGTTCACATAAATACGTTGTTACGTTGTTATGAAAATCACAAAATAGCGCAAGGCGATTTCTCCCACATTTTGGCTTCTGCAAACCACTGGTGGTCCACGGACCACTGGTTGGGAACCACTGCTCTATACTATCATTCAGTCCCTCCTCTTTCATATCATTCCTCCCATAATCCATCTTTCTTTGATCTTCTTCACCCTCTCCATCCATTAACATTTATTTTCATCATTCTTTTAGTCACATGCGTTTCACGTTAGTCACACTCTCTCATCACATGTCGTCGCCTTAGTAGTGAAGGGAGCTATTCTACACTAAACTGGTTCCAAGATAAAGATAAATCAAAAATTCACCACTTTATTTTTTGTTCCGAGTTTCATTTAACTCCTTTCACGTCTGAATGAAAAACCAAACCTCTAGTTGAGCTATCACTTAGATCTCTTCACCACTAGAATCTCCGTTTAACGACGAGTATGGTGGTGTTCATAACTCAATTCGGTCAAAAGTGTGGCTTAGCTCTCTTCACCACTAATGCGACGATGTGTTCTATGACTTTTAATAATTCATTAGATTTTAATTCATCAAACTTCCATACAAAAATAAAAATATTTAAATTCAATGCTCAAAGTCAAATCATTTATTTCAAATAGGCACACAAAGGCACTTTTTAACGTCAAAAATTACAAAATTCATTCATTGATTCTGGTTGCCCCTTCCAAAAGGTAGTTACGTATGGAGAAGAATCGGAAGAAAGAAGAAGAAACTCCATATTTACTCTTTTAAAATCTTAAAAATATTTTGTATACATTAATTAATAATTATATGTATTTACCTAGAATAAAATTACTATATCACAATAGGTCTGCTGGAAGAAATTTCTTTTGAAATAAGCAGTACCTTTGTGCTCTTCTATGTTAATATATTGTCCTGTTAAGTATTTTGTGTGTACATAAATAAATAAATAAAAAATAATGAAAAGTGAAGCAATTACAGACAAATTAACTATGCGTGAGATACATGGTCCTAAAATTTTAATATTTAATAACATATGTCAGTGTGTGAACCAAACCAAGCCGAACGACGAAATAAGCATGTTCTATGGGCACAACTCTGCCTATACCTTACCTTCAGGGAATATAGTCGTGATGAATGCAGATGAAGCTTCAGTTGTATGCAATGGTATATTTGTGTTTCAGCTAACAAAATAGAGGTGATTAACAGTAGGCCGAACCAGCAACCCGAACAAGACTTTAACATAAACGATGTATTAAAGAACCTCATGACCGACAATAACACCACCGCCTCGGATAATAACTCAGGTTAGTCAGAAGTAACACTTCTATACCTTAATTTGCAAAATGGCCAAGCGGTAGAACCAGGGACTGAATACCGATATAATTTGGATACATGATACCAAAATATCGCTATAAATACCGGTACCTATCTGGGTATACATATAATACCGTTATTATTACATTTTTGAGTTTTTGCAATTTGCAGGTCAGCGTCAGCTTGTATCTTGATCAAAATATGATTTGCGACTGAAGAATCATCAATAAAGATTCTGTGACGTCACAGTGTAGCGTGATATCAGTACTGAGTATCGATATAATTATCGATATTTTATACCGATACTCAAATTACTGATATAAAATACGAGTATTTATGCCAGATGTCGATACTGTTATCGGTGTTCTCTTTAAAATATCGGTATTCTTCGAATATCAATATCGGTCCCTGGGTAGAACGGATAACCAGATGTAAACCTCCTAAATCAGGTTGTATAATAAAATCATTACAGTGTAAAACTGCACATTTACAAAAAAACTGCGTATATACTTATTATTTACCAAAAGGATCTTCAGATTTTACAATTTCGGGTTTTTTTTTTTTTTTTTTTTTATATGTCCCCTGTAAAATTTACTGTTGCGGAGTTAGCCACCTTGCGAATTAAGGTATCGACTTGTAACTACGAAAATCGCCTTTATCGCCAGCGAACATCGGCGGATGGCGGGGCAGAGTATTTTAAATTTGCCAACGCAAATTCGTACGTATCTAATGGTATCAAGATAATAGATTCCAAAGCTCAGAGACCGAACACAAAGCATCAAAGGGGTTTTCTTTCTGCGGTATTGAAGAACGTGCTGGAGGATACCGCGACGGGATGCGAAGGCATGCGGCGGTTTATGCACGTGTTCGCTAGCAAACGATCGCGGGGAGAGGACATTTCCCCTGCGGCATACGGCGGCATACCGCGGGATGTTCTTCGGCAAATCCTCCTCAATGCCGTCCCCCGCCGTCCGCCGGTGAGCGTTGGCCTAATCTGATACGAAATAAAGGCGCCGTCAAAATGTTACCATACACTTGCAGTTGGCAGTTTGATTTCTTGCTTGTTCCTTATGTGGAAATGATGTTTATGTGAATTTAAAGCAAATGGCGTCCCTTGATTTTCTTGATCATTTATTTCAATAAGACAGGCATGTGACTATCCATAAATTATCCAAGGCAGACACAATTTCAGTATATCCCTAAATAATGTTAAAGTGGCTTCCCCCAGGCACTTTTGAAAGTCATATAAGAGAAGAGAAATGCCTATTCCAAAATTTAGTGCCGTTTTTTGTTTACAAGCTTTAACACTCCGGCCCTTAAACTAAATATATCCAAAAAATCTCGTCGATTCTGCGCTGCGTGAAAGAAGGACAAATTAATAAAGATTTATTACTAACTGCTGCCCTCGGTTTCGCCCGCGTGACTTTTTCTAAAAGTAGCCCAAGTTACTCCTCATAACATAGCCATCTGCCAGTGAAAATCGGTGCAGCCATTTCGGAGATTAGCTGGACAGACAAAAATTAAAAATAGTTTTTTTTTGTTACAAGTAACATATACACGGCTATTCATATGCATTACAAACCAGTTATTTTGACATAACAGACCCTTCAATTTTATTTATTTGTATGTATGTATAGATTAAGTAAGATAGGATTGTATGCTTCTCTCCCAATTGGAACAGCGGCTGCTAAAACGGGCACATAACAATTTGTTCACAGTTACTAGCGCGTCGCTGTCTCAAAAGTCACAGGACACGTTGCCCGGGTTAGACCTACTAACACCTGATACGCCCGGCAATCCGCCGCCTCCTACGTCCTTCTATGGAACCATGGATCTTACTGGTATTTATTTATTTAACCGTGTATACACATTTAAACAGACAAGAAGAAAGGAACAGAAAAATACGTTCAAACATGATGCTTATCTAAAGAAATCTTTTCCAACCATACCTGCGGCAGGAGACTAGATACAAAAGAGATGTAGATACGTGTGTTAAGGAAATGCGAAATTCAAATTTTCTTTTTTTTTTTCAATTTACAGATTTGTATCAGGTTGTTTGTTGATCTAAATATGATTCGCGATCGTAAAAAAATGTATTTCGATACCTTAATTTGCAAAACAGCCAAGCGGTAGAGTTGATAACTCCCTAAATCAGGTTGTATGATAAAAATATTACAGTGTAAAACTGCGTATTTACTTATTATTTACCCACAGGATCTTCAGATTTTAGGGATGCATCCGATACCGATACCGATGCCGATATATCGGCGATACTCGAAGTTTGCCGATATATCGGCATCGGCGATATTTTTTATGGACGATTCAACGATACTTTTCTCATCAATGTTAATTTTAATTACTAAAACTATTAACTAATCTCAACCTGTCTATAGATTAAAACTATTTAGTTTGTCCTGTTATTTGTTCTTTTTATATTAATAAAAAAAAACAGTTTATTTATTTTACCTTCATTTCTGAATTCAATAAGCGTATCGGTATCGGTATCGCCGATATTTTTATAAGAGCATCGGTATTGGTATCGTATCGGCAAAAAGGCGTATCGAGGCATCCCTATCAGATTTTACAAATTCGGGATACTTTAGAAATAAATATTTTTTTAATGTCCCCTGTAAAAATTACTGTTGCGGAGTTAGCCACCTTGCGAAGTAAGGTATAATCAGTTGTATTACTGATTAAAATTTTGTAAATAAATATTTGTCAACAGATAATCAGGGCCTCAAGTCTGCTATTACAATAGTGTCAGAATGGTCTCGCCATTGTGAGTCAAATACTCACAGTGTTTGTATGGCAAATCTGTCAAAAACTCACAATGAAGAGACCATTCTGACACTATTGTAATAGCAGACTTGAGGCCCTGATCAGACGAACTTAAGGAGTTGTATTACTCCTTAAGTTCGTATAATCTGATTGAATGAATATTTCATGAAATCATCTCTTTTAGGATTATACTAACTTATGGAGTTATTTTACTGATTCTAATGATTAAAATTCTGTAAATACATATTTGTTACAGTCGCGTATCATACTTTAATCTACATACACCCAGACAATGAGCTGCAAATAGCAAAAATCTTAAGAAAATTTGAATTTCGAAGCACTAAGGTAGCCCCTTAGTGCTTCCCCAGAAGACGAGAAAATAAAATACATAAATATTTATTTGTTTGAACGCGCTAAGCTCTGGAACTACCAGTCGATTTTGAAAAAATCTTATTTGCATTTGATAGCCCAATTCTTGAGAAATAGGTATGGAATATGTTATTTAACATCACGCTACGATTCTTAGGATACTTTCATCAAAATTTCCATTACTATTTCAGACACCAATCTACATATACTTCACATGATCTGACCAAGATTATGTCTGAACTTTAAAAGATACATTGACCTTTTAGTTTGTTTCGGCATTTCTGCTCAGAGTAGTCAGATACGAAACTCCGACCTCGTCTAGTTTGTAAAATATGATTGACGTGTAAAAATATTCATTCATCATAACGATTAACTTTACCCTTGGCCAGTGCGTTCATTGATGAGGTTAGTGTAAGTAATGTTTTGTTTTCAGATGACCCGGAGCCTTATCACCCAGAGCCGACAAGCCCGTGGAGTAGTACCTGGCCTGTGACTGTAAGTTTCTTGTTTCTTAAGCATGCAACTGCGTTAAGCGGACGCCCGCGCGGTTCCGTATAAAAGTGCTCCGTCGCGGTCGCGGGCGTAGGTCGCGGGGAGGCGGGCCCCGCTTCCGTGCGACGGAAATCGTCGCAGGGGCTACCCCATGGAATGCGGTGCTCATTCATATCGCACGTACGGAAGGGTTGCGTTCAAGCAACAATATCTCTTAAACTAATTGTCATAGAATCGATTTTTTGGCATCATTATTAGGTGAACTAAACATCTGTTAGACGAGTAGATAAAAAAGGTAGTTCCCCGGGTTGAAATTAACAAAAAAAAAAACGATGTTATTTTTAACGTAAAATTGATCTTTTAGCATTTATTTCAATATGATGCAGCATTTAATGTTATTGAGTTATTTAACCCATTGTTAATACTTTTCAGTTGCTAAAAGTATATTTTTTATGACAATTGGGCTTTAAATTTTAAAGTTACTGTACTTTTAGTATGCACGCTCCATAAAAGGCGATCGAAACAAAAATGGCTGCCATTCAGGGGAGGATGGGTTCCGACCCTACATGTAGAATAATTTTATTGGTAGAATAGAGCAAACTACCACCCCTTTAAGTTTGTACAGTCCGAAACCGGACATATTGTATATTAAATTCTGACTGTACATGCACACCGTTAAAATTTAACTACGTGTAACTAATTGCAATGGGTACCCGCGCGGAGCCCACCCGCGTAGACACCAATCTACATGGTCTTCACATGATCTAACCAAGATTATGTCTCGACTTTAAAAGAGACTGACCTCTGAGTTTGTTTCGGCTATTCTTCTCAGAGTAGTCAGATAGGAAACGCCGACCTCATATAGTTTTTAAAATATGATTCGACGTGTAAAAGTGTTTGTACAAGCCTACTTACAGAAATAAAATTTATCATTTATCACTGTTACATCAGCGCGGCGTACCGGCGTTAGGGGCGGGCTTCGCTGACACACCGGAGTCGCCGCCGCCCGCACCCAGGCCCATCCCGCCGCCTGAGCCCGTGCGGTATCCTCAGGTAAACACTACAGTTTAAAGGAAAATCAGTGGAAACTGGAAAGTCAGTGGATTTCATTGTGCGAGTGCGGTGCTTCTGATCAGACCACAGAAAAGATAAAAGACGTGAGAAATAAAATAGTTCTTGACTAGTATTACAACGCGTGTTGCCGCTTGTCTCCCACTCTCTAACTCCACTACAAGCAAGAGTCCAATACGTACGCGCATTACGCACACAAATAAACCACACGCACTTAGATCGCGAGTTTGCTATTGGACTAACGCAAACACTGTGTTTGACGAACACTCATGCACGCGCAAAAGCAGTCAATTTCCCATATATGTTACGGCGAGGAAAAGGTCGATTATTTATATCGATAGAATTACTGTAATCCAAAACCCTCAGTTTTGCAATTTTTCTCTTTAATTTCGGGATCCCGGAGCGGGGTACGAGTAGTGTGGACTTCCTAAATAAATAAGGGGCAGCATCCGATATAGCCGCAAAATTAAAAACTTCTTTCGTTTTTACCTAATTGCAGCTCTGTTTTACATCATAATTATTATGTCACGATGTTTTCCTTCACCGTTTTAAGAACAGTAGTGTTTTTCTTGCCGTAAGAACCTAATACGGACTATTACGAATATTTTAAAATCTAAATTAGCCAAATCTGTCTAGCCGTTCTTAAGTTATGCGCTTACCAACGAACATCATTTAATTTTTATTTTATAGAAGACTATTCTATCGAATCACTACTCGATCGGACACTGTTTTGGATACGTTTGTTAATGAGGTCGATTCTACTCATTCACAAACAAAACAGCAACATGGAAAGCGACGAAAGTCCGATATCAAATCTTTGAAATAATTTATTTTCGTTATTCATTTCAGGACATCCCAGCTGACGTGGACCACAGAGGAATATTACCTCCACCTCCCCCGCCGCCCACATTACCACTCTTAAGTCGTAAGTGTTGTTTTTTTTTTTTGTGGCTTCGGTGCTCTCTGTGTGACTAATACATTGCGCATTGTGTGTTAAAAACAGCGTTTTTCACATCAAAAACAAGTCTTATCCCAGCAATCATTTTTGTATTATAGTATGTCACTTAGATTCATGTACAGAATGTGTAGATGACGGCTTCATGATGGGTGTTTTTTCACGCTGTAGATGTTTTTACATGCTATTATTTCTAGACTGAAGCTATAAGCAAATCTAAACTTAAAAGACTTCAAGTACTTTTGGCCGACGCGTCTAGATTTAATAGCCTTGTTTGTTAGTTAGTATGTATTCGTATTGGTCAAATCTTGCAAGCTGAATTTAAACCACTTCCTCTTATCCTACGGTGTGGAAATTTTACATGTTGATTCTGTTTCGATGACAATACATTTTTATGATGCTTGACCTGGTTCTATACCCAGGATTGGCTCCAAACGACGGAACTCCTTATCGGTCAACAGTACAAACACGAAATTTAAAATACGCATTTTTTTAATAAAAATTTTTAACTTGCAGAGCTAGAAGATGTGGACCACCGTATGTTACCGTCGCTGCCTCCGCCGCCGCTGCCTGGCACTAACCCTGCGCCGCCCAGACATCCGGTAGTACATCAAGGTAATTCAATATACTTACTAGTTTATTAGAGTTTATGCCGCCCATGGGCGTCTGACTTGACTGACTGGCTGACTGACATACCGTTGAGAAATATTTGTCAGGCATGCCTAATTCCTCCTCCGTTTTTTAATCTTTTGACCGCCACAGTCACGTATAGGTGACAAACCAAAATGTGCCCAACACGCCACGGTCACGACTATATGACAGACTTTTATACGTGAATCTGGAAATAAAGCTCATAAAACAACATTGTTTTTTTATTTCCTTTACTAATTATGTTTCTTGACTCATCCTAATTTATATTAGTTGAAGTTCTTTCTTTATACTTCATCTATATTAATATAAGGTGACAAAAACTCGAAAGGATGAATTCGTATCTTGGGCACGTTTTTGCTTCTTTGACTTTGCGGTCAAAAGGTTAAGCAAGTGATAATTATACAAAACGCATATGAATTCGAAAAGTCAAAGGTGCGTGCCTTGGGTTTGAACTTGAGACCTATGACTCGGCAGCCCGACGATCACATCACGAGGCTATCACTGCTAAAGGCCAGGTTAGTCACTACAACTCGACCAAGATAAGTTTGCACCTCGCGTCGGTTACGTCACACTGACGCTTAGGTACGGTCTGCAAAAAAGGATTCGCTATGACTCGGATGACGCGTGTCGGTGACATAGACGCTTACCGTACTGACGCGACAGGGCGATCGCGAGAAGGTAAGCGGGGAAGCGGGCGGGGCGCCGCATTCCAGCGAGGTGCAAACTTAGCTTGGTGGACTTGTAACCACACGTAAAGAAGAAATGCTAGTTAATTTATTAGATACTAGCTTTTGCCCGCGGCTCCGCCCGCGTAGATGTCGGTTATCGCGTAAATAGCCTATGTCCGTCTCCATATCCCAGGCTATGTCACTGCCAAATTTCATGACGATCGGTTCAGCGGTTTAGGCGTGAAAACGTAACATACAGACAGACAGACAGACAGACAGAGTTACTTTCACATTTATAATATTAGTATGGATACCAACAGCAGTACATACAAATAATTAAAACAGCACGTAAAATCCGACCCGTGCGGCTCGATCGATCAAAACGAGTATTATTATTTACATTGTAGTCACTTTTTCGATTTCCAATGGGTGAAAATAAAGTTTCCTATTATTATTTTCAGATGTAGACCACAGAAATCTAATACCATTAACACATCAGCCCCCAATCCCACGGCCAATGAACCCTCCCTCAATGGACCAAGTAAGTTTTTATTTATTTATTTATTACTATCGGGGACATCCGAATATACTTTCAAAACAAAATCCCGTGCTCATGGATGTCCACATCTGTTTACGCCCCTTTATGAATAGACTACAAAAAAATAAAAAAATTGTTTAAATTAATTTCTCAGTCACAGTAACTGTACTTCTAATAATATGAACGTTTTTAACACAGGTGGATAGTAAATGATTTAATTGTTTGTAATATCCTAAAAAGTACAATTGCCGAAATTTGTTAGTTGACTCAGTATACTTAGGAGCCGTCGAGATATCTGGCTACCTCGGCTGGTTTTTCACGGTTTTTTATTCTCAGAAAATATCTGATGCTGCGATGCTATTGATTGATGAGCGTAGGTAACCGTTTCCGTAGCGGCCGAGCGCTGCAAGCAAGAATAGTCCTTATGGTGGTCCGATTTGGATGTCGCCGACAGTACATTAGCTTTTGCTCACGGCATTGCCCGTGTCGATGTCGTAAATTATTCCACGGGAACCTACTACCGAGATAAAAAGTATGTCCAAACCCATGTCATGGTCTACCTGTGTGCCAAATTTCATTAAAATATAGCTGTTTAGTGTCATATACACGAGCACGTTGCCAAAGGCAGGGACAACTGTGGCAGCATTTACAACGCCACATGCGAACTACGCAAATCACAGAGTTGTAAGAACAGGGTGTAAAGTTCACTCATCCTCCATAGAAAGGGGAGGATCCTCCGACCAGACAGGTGTTGTGTCTGGTGGGCAACTGCCCGACGGTCAATGTCGGGATGTTGTATATATGCTAGTCGCGCGGTAAACTCTGATAGCGCGATGCAGGATTTGTGACGTCAGGTCTTTGATGCGTAGGTCGCATGTGGCGTTGTTGATGCCGCCACACAGCTGAATACCGTCATTTACATGGAGCAACTGCCTATCTTACCACTACAACCATTTACTGGGTAATACGATACCCCTTGGTAAGACTGTTTGTCTGACTTTCGGGCTTCTGATGACCCGTAACGACTGTTAAAGTTCCACGAATGACATGAATGAATCTTGCGGCGACACTTGTTTTTAAATGTCGCAGCATCATGCTGAGATAAGAGCCTTTTGGTCTCGTTCAGGATAAGTGTTTAACCAGTGCGCAATTTTATTTTGGTGGTTCAATATCAGTAATAGAACACATTTCCATTATTTGTTCAATACTTTTTTTTGGTCCTACTTGAAAACAGCAAATATGGATACAATCTATTCGTAAGCGATTCTATTGGCGAGCGCACAGCTGATAGGTACCTACTACTGCGTTCCGCGACGAGTATCCATTATACCAGTTTCAAAATAAATATCTTTCGTTAACGATAACTTAATGTTTTGTACTAAGACATATCAAAATAAGAAATAGGTGTATAATAAAACACGTTTAAGTTTAATTTGTCAAAATTTGCGCACTGATTAAAAACTTCCTGGATACAATTATTTTTTTATACTTGTGTATTTGCTTTTTCTTCAATGTGTGTTTAGTTTAGTTTGTGATCTTCCTGTGCGAGTCACAATAAATACTTTTTCTTTCTTTCCTTCTTTCATTAGTATAAGGTATTTATGCTCGTGACTGTGCAGTACCCGTATCCCGCGAATTTCAATTCTACTTACGTTTTATCGTAAGTAGAATTGAAATTCGCTGGCAATCACAACATAGAGTATCTTCGAAAGCGAAAGCGTCAGGGTAGCCCTCGAAATTAAATTTTCTTACGTTTTTTTGCAGTTTCATCAGGTTGTATGTTGATCGAAACATGATTCGCGACCGAATCAAATATTTATTTATAGAATTATAATCATAAAAATTATCAATACATTAATATTATTAGTCCATACCCTATTGAATGACTATTTCATTAAAATCATGACTTTTATCGGCGCACGACATATGCGCGTGATTGACCGCGGGGAAGGCGCGCAGGGTCGGGGTAACGAACCTGTTACACGACGCCCGCTGCGCGCCCTCCACACCACTCAGCTCTCAGACGCGGGCCACTTCATACTGTTCTAATACGTTGATCATTGTTAATTGTGGTATTACACCTATTTTAATACAGTCCACTTCTTTTATTATAAAGTCCCGAGTGAGCCTATTCAATGGTCCTTCGAGCCGGATCATTGAATTCTGTAAAGCCATATTTGTTACGGTCGCAAATCAACTGACAACCTGACAGTCACCTACAAATTGCAATAACACTTAAGAAAGTTTGAATTTCGCGGGCTACCTTAACGCATTTAACAAAACACTAATATGTTTTGTCGTAAACAGGATTACAGGGTACCTCCAATGGTGCCTCCGACGGATATCGTGGAAAGCGTGGATATGGACTTGTCTGAAGATGAGGATCAACGTAAGCTATAAACATTATTATAATACATTCCAGCCTATTATCTTCCTACTGCAGGGCGAAGCCCTCTTCTCATACACAGAAGGCACGAGCATTGATCACCACGCTTGCTCAAAATCCTGGTAGACTGGAAACTGACCCCGACCGGTCCTAGTAAAAACAACGTTCTCAATATTTTCAGAAGGCATGTACACAAGTGGGAACCAAACGGAGCGACGACACAGCTTCAATAACAACAACAAAGTGCTGGTCGGAGGAGATAACGGCAAGACGCACCACAATGATCAAAACCACACGAACCTAATACAAATCAACAACGCCAAGAAGGAGACGCATTCGGCCCCGATAATGCCCCCCATGGTCAACCCCTTCGACGCCATGCCACCATCCCTCAAAAACTTCAACATGAACTTTCAAAAGCCAATTAATTTCCCACAAACATTCGATCTAACAGAGGACAACTCAAACGACAGCGCTTACGAAGAGGACTTACGAAACAGAGGAATAGAAAAACCAATCCAAGAGATTCGCAATCCATCCCCACCATTCGAAGACTTTGCGAGCGATGAATATCAACAGCAACCGAGGTTCATGAACTCACGGTTCCCCAGGAATTGGGGACCCAGGACTAATTTCAGACCACCCGGTTTCCCCCCCCAGCAAGCCTGGCCCAGGAATGGACCACGTCCCCCAAACCGATGGATGGGCCCCAGGCCAAGGTTCTGGTGAAGTGTTAGTGTGTGACAGTGTTGTTACTATATAAAAGACGAGGTTTAGGCAGTATCAGTGAGTTTCATTTTACAATAGAACCACGGAGGAGTAAGTAAATGGAGTGTTGCCGCGATTTTTTCTTAGAATCATTTGTAGATTCGTTAGCGCTCAGCTCTCCAGTTGTTTAATCTCCGTGTTACCGACCGATGCTATAATGTTAAATATAACATGTTTAATAACTAGTTGTCCCTTAGCTATTTTTCTATAATCAGAGCGTAATAAGTTTCATATCAATAGGTATCTAAGTCATTTTGATCCCTTTACAAAGGAAAATCTAGATTCACAGAGGTTTTCGCCAGCACGAGTAGTTCTCAATAATCTATAGTTTTCTTACTTTTAATAGTTTGCGTTAGGCAACTGCAAAAACACGATCATTCTCATATTTTTGGACAATGTAAAGAAAATCAACTCAACACTTGAAAACTTAAAATGAGACATTACAATAAAACGTAGAAAAGACGAGTTTTAACGTCATATATGACTGTGTTCGTAGTAATAGAAACTGAAGTTAATAATTTCGATAATAATCGAAATTCTGTAAATATGTATATTATAAGTACTTCAGTTATGAAAGAGTTATTCTGCAATTTTTTCTATATGAGCTGTACAATGTATTCAATAAATCGATAGGTCGTATACATAAATTGATAGAATCAGTGTGTAAGGCAGTCATTTTATATTGAAGACGGTAGCAGCTATTGTATGGTATGTGAGAGGAATGAGAATACCGTGTATTCTTTATTTGGTGACAAATCTGGTTCAATAAGATCGCATGTGTAGGTTTTCGCGCGTTGCCATTGACCACAAAAGTAACTCGTCCATGGTTGCCTGTCCTCTGCTCTGTCCTATGCCAGTAATAGATTCTAGTATAATCACAACACAGAAATAAGCCGAGATATTTTGTTCCTATAGGTAGGTCATTGTCATCTTTGCTTGGCATAAGTCTCGACCAACTTATTGTCCAACATCTGTCACCAACATTGAAGATAAACGGTAAGAAATGTTTGTTCAAACATTTGGAAATGTAAACAATGATAGGCATGAGATAGAATGTTCTAGACTGGTATATTTAGCGATCATTCAACTGTTGTAACTGAACGAATTAGGAAATGTGAATTAACTTGCACATTTTTAAAGTTCTGTAATGTTGACAATAACTGGGTAATACCAGTATTTTCTGGTAATTTTACGTATATTTCGGGTAGTCTGCGTATTGCCCAGTTATTGTGGACAATACAGGACAATCTAGTAAGTTTCTAGGTACCATATACGGTACAGGATTAATTTGTGACATGAAAAGAATATACTTCCAATGTGATGTGTAGAATTGAATAGCAATTATGTAATACAAATGGACCTTTCTATTTAATGATGGAGCATTTGTTTTACATCTATGCTATGAGATGCTAATAAGCTATGACGTTTTGGAACTGAGGAGTCTGGATTTTAATAGCCATCATGTTGAGGTCGTCAAATGCTGCTCAATTCTAAAATGTCTTTTCTTGTTAGCTAGTTGGGTGCCTCATATTTAATATGCATACAGTATTGGTACGTTATTGTCATAAATGTCAGTTGCCTGAAAAGATACGACTACGTTGTAATATTTAATTTAGTATCGTCTTGAATCGAATGTTAAATTATGTCTGACAAGATGTAAAAATGACATTGCAGCTGTATTTTTATATTCTAGAATTATGTGTAATGAGTTAATGATTATAAGACAGAATGCATTATATTTTAGTAAAATAAAATTCTTACTTCGTATTCTGAACACTTATTCAAAGTAATTGGCTGTCAAACTTGAGATTGTTTTTTTATATAATGCTGATATGTAGTGTTTAAATACGTCTTCCGTAGTTACTAGCTGAATTGCTGATTGAATACTCAAGTACCTATAAATACTGTATGCATATTATAACAAGCCCCCTAGACAAAGTCACTGCGGGCGTTATTTACAGCACGCAGTGACTTTGTCTCGGCGGCCAGATATTCGCAATATTTGTTAAATTGTATATATTTTTCAATACATTGATGTATGTAAAAAGATCTAGAGTCACATTAGTGATGTCTGGTGTAATTATGTGTGATATACCATACAAAGGACGTTTCACATTTATATAATCTTTTCCTTCTAGTCTGTAATCATCCTATTATGTGTAGTGAGCAACTTGACTGTTTATCCGTCTTGATTTTGGAAGAATGTTGCGAAGATGTGCTAACAGTAATGACATTGTAGAGAATGTATCGTTTGTCTATTGAGACTCGATTCGATTATACTGATTTAATCCGGAATGAAAAAAGTTCGATATGGCTGATTTTTCATACTAAATCGACATTAAAAAATAAAAACACTTGGATCGTCAAAAAATGTTCGTGCAGCACCATACTCGTGATAGAAGTGAAAATTCTTAAATAATAAGAGAGATTTAGTTTGAGAGAGAGAGAGAGAGAGGATTATATCTTTCTTCTCTCTTATGTAACGGAATGTGTTTAAAATTAAAAGTGAAGCCACCTTGAAATTTCGCTCTCAATTCTCGTCCAACTATCGAATCGCCATGGCCATTTAAGAAGCTTCACTTTGAAAACATCATGCGTTATTTTTTAAATAATAAAGCGAACTAAGGTGTTAGCACATCTATCCTGATAAAAATATGTTCAAAAAAGGTTTATTGTCAAACTGAAAAATAGCAGCCAAGTTGTTTTTTTTATAATATAACATTAAAATAGAAACTCGCTTTTGTCTCGTAATAAATAAAAAGTAGGTTGACAGTAATATAGTTAGAATTTTAAAATAAATAGATATTTTCTTTTTTGCTTATTAATAAAGCTTAACAATAAGGTTGTATGTTATTTTGTCTCTGGGCGCAATAAAGTCACGGTCGCTGAAGAAACATCCGTATCAGCTTATGTTTTGAAATAACGAAACACATCAAAATTATTTTAATAAACTCTCTTTGTGTGACAAAAGATTTTAAATTCGTGTTGTAGTACTTAGTTTACCCTACCTGCAAAACAAAAGTATTCTGAATGATAAAAACTCAGTCAAGGGAAGACTGGGAATATTCGAATTATAGTGTATATTGGAGAACTGCATTTCAACTGCTAATCAGCTAATTAATGATCGTTTTATGCAGTTGGTGGAACTGAAATATCGGAACGAACAGAGTTCAAAATGATCACTCGGTGCATGAGCACCTATGAAAATTAAACTCCCAATGACACTAGGAGTGTTTCAGAATGAACACAGTACCCGACATTTAACTACAATTCTGACAAGGGTTTTATTCAGCTGGGATAAAGTTTAATTTTCTAAGTTGTCTCGATCATTTTAACATTAGTCCTGATATTTCTGATGCTGATTGTGCGAACACTTTTACCCCCTGGTTTCTGAAGTGTTGAGCTCATTCAAGTGTTGTCAGAATTCATGCTGGATTCTGTTTAGTTATTATTTAGGTACACAAAAAAGGCATTATTATTAGGAGCCTGTCGTGTCCCACTGCAGAGCAAATACCTTTCGTGCTTCCGTCTTTGCATTTTTCTCTCTTTTGCAATTTGAGCTCAATCCTTTATGTAGGAGTTAAACTCGTCATGCCATCTCCTGGGCCTACTGCGTCGCCGGTTCCTATTTGTAACCCAATCTGTGTCTACTTTCTCAATTCTGATGAGACATGCGGCAAAAATATATGCCAACGCCAAAACCTTCCTTCGACTGTCACTGACCAGAACTTTCTAAAGTTAACGAACGCTGCAGAAGCACCGATATTGGCCTTAATTCCTCATAAATCTCCGCCCTGGGTCAGAGGGAGCGGTCTATCAGACTTACTGACTAAACCACGTTTCCTATGGCCAGGGCGCTCGAGCATTTGGACCTTCATCTCATCGGCAATATGGTCCCGCCGGATGATAAGGCGGGCACCGTCACCCTCCACGGCTGTCTCGACTGAAGCTTTTCAACGTCCACGACCGGCTCTATTCATAAGAAATCAAAACAACTAACATCTGATTTGACAACATAATAATAGGTTTGACATTTAAATCTTAGCAGTAAAGGTGCATTATTGAATGGCAAGCGAGCCTTCAGAAACCGGGGTAAATGTTCAAATTTTATATTTTGCTAACTGCCATTGCTATTAGTTCGACCGTTTGTTCCATAGGATAGCTTCTGAGGATCGGCTCATGTCAAGCAAAGCTCTGCGCAGCGCAGTTTTCACTTTTTGCAGTATTAACCGCGCTGTGTCAGGTTTGGGTTTCCTGAGGCAGCAGTGCCGTCACATAAACGGCCACAATGAATGACTGCCTTCCTTAAGAGGGCTGTCTCGGGTCCAGTAGCGCCACTTAAAAAAAAAAAAATTCTCGTGACTGAGAAGGAATTCTGAAAAACGGCTCAATCAGCTGCCTCGGTAAGTGTTTCTAGAATTTTTTAATACCTTTTATAAAGTTTCATATTGAGACACGAAGCAACAAAACTTTATAAAAGGTATTAGAAAATTCTAGACACACTTACCGAGGCAGCTGATTGAGCCGTTTTTCATAATTCCTTCTCAGTCACGAGATAATATTATTTTTTTTTGGAGTGGCGCTAGTGGACCCGAGACAGCGAATCTTAAGCTGATATCGGACGCTTCACTAGAGTTTAGATTTTTGTTTCATTTCACGTTGATACGACACCGAATTACATAGGAATGAACTTACGAATTACATGTGCTCCTTTCATTTCATTTTTGGACCATTCGGTAGGCGAGTGCCGAAATCCAACAGCGTTGGATTGGTTCACTAATGAGTATTTTTTTTTATTTATTCATTTTGTGTTTAGACGTTTCACTTCGAGTGAAAGACATACCTAAATGAATGAAAATGAAGTAAGCATTTGATATCTGATTTAGAGCGTTTTTTGATACGGCAACATCACCGTGGTCATAATTTTCGTGACTGCCGTCATTGTGGCCGTTATGTGACGCCTATCGCTATCTTAGGATAGTCAAGCTTTACGGTTCTCATAGGTACTGAATAAGGGTGCTTCCACAAAGAACCGGATTTTCGGGACCGAGTCCTGGCACAGATCGCTGCAGGTTGATCTTCGGAAAGAAACGGTTACATGTTTTAGCTGTTTCTTTATGTTTGAGCGCATAAGTTAACACAGGACAATTTCACCCGCACCGATCAGTATCGACTAGTCTTTGCCGGGAAACCGCTTCTTTATGCAAGCAACCTAAGAATCCAGAAGCCAACTCGAAGAGTCGCTTTAGCGGTTGCCTTTGTGCATCAAAAAAGTGCTATCGTGCATCGGAACGCAAGTGCATATCGTCTACCTACTGCAGTTGGAATGCAATTCTCTGTATATACTATCTTCGTAGTAAAATTTGTAATAATAGGGACTGCAGAGATTCACCGATTTCGGATTTTATTCGTATTTATTTCTAGGGTTTTTGTTTCTAACCTATGTTGTCCCACTCAATTTTCTTTGTGTTTTATTGCCTCGGGCCAATCGGTCAGGAACGAGGAGTTCTAGAGGTTTATTCCAATAAAATGTATATCCTAAGCAGAAACTTCTATCTGCACACAATTCATTGTTGGGTTCTATTTGTTCCTTGGAAGCAGAAAATCTGCGCATAAATAAAGCACTACAACACAACTATATACTGTCAACTACGAGAGCAGCGAGTTTCTATTTTATTGTACGCCCTGAATGGGACAGGTCTACAAGAACTTCGAAGGTTTACCGAAGGCCAAACCTTTTTTTTTTCTCAGAAACCCGGCGTTAATATGACACATTCAGCTGTGGACAAACAGACCGAGAGAGGTACACCTCTGCCTAACCATTTGAGGAATATAGGCTTGATAATATGTATGTACAGTACCGTTACACAGTCACACAGGTATGAGCACCAGGAGTGACAGACAACGCTCTACAAATATGATCTTTTTCTATAACTCGATGTGCCATATTAACAGCCCCGTAATATACGTCCTATAGTTTGACCGAAACCGCTGTATCGCGCCTTAGGCATGCGCGGCGAGGCGGGGGGCGGGACACCGAGAGCGTTGACGAATGAGCGGCCTGCACTGCTTCAACGTCTCGCCGCGCTCATCCTAAGGCGCGTTATAGCGGTTCCGGTCAAACTATATCATGTCGTCGCCTTGGAGAGTAATGAACAGATAGCTGTGCTGCTAGGGAGTTTGTTGCGCCACTTCTAGCTAAAGCACTAGGAAGTGGTGAAGGGCGGGCGTTTTGGGGGACTGTCTTATGTAATTTTGACGTTCGAAAAGTGCCGATTCTCAGCCTAATTTGAATAATATAATAATATACGTTTATTTTTTAAATAAATGGCTTTTGATTTTGATTTTGAATGGAGCTATTCCACAGAATTACGTTTCTGAGTTAAAGATATCAATAAATAAATGATGCCCGTAATAACAGTTCGTTTAACATAAATCGGCGTCATCACACAATATTATGATGTCATAAATTTGGGGGTCAAGATTTCTAAAGTCAAAGTCAAATTCAAATAATTTATTTCACATAGGCACTTAAAAGGTACGTTTGAACGTCAAAATTTACAAAAATAATTAATTGATTCTAGTTGCCCCTTAAAAGGTAGTTATACGTATGGAATGGGCAAAAAGCTCCATCCTACTTACTCTTATAAAATCTTAACAATATTTTGTACAATTCTATGCCGCTTAAATTCGTTGATATTACAGAATTTTTGACTCTTATTAAAACTACACTAAAATTGATTGGCAAATTTAAAAATTACCTGATACCTGTTAGATTTAATGACTAATATAAATATAAACTATGGCTTTTTCTCAATATGTTTTAATGCACTTAAGGCAGCAGTCTTGCAAAATTCACTCGCGGTGAGTTATTTGCGCAACTTTGTATTTTTTTTTAAACAAATTAATGAAATATCATGAATTATTATTATTGCACAGAAATAAACATAATATATGTAATAGCTAGTATTTTTTTTTTAGTTCATCGAGGTGGATTATTTTAGGTTAATCAAGCGTTCCATACAGCTCTTTCTGCCCAACAACATTTCGAGGTATGTTTGTGCACCTACTTTAGAATAATTAAGAATTATTTTCAAAATCTGTTCAGCGCATAATTAGCTGAACATTCACAAGAGTACAATGAAACAAATACTAAAAAAAAATTGCACTTAAATCTCGTTATTCTAACAATTATAACAATCTCAAAATACCCAAAAAGATGCTCGGCGCGTGGACTCACCGCACGCGATTCTTACATTGCGCACTAGAAGATTTTTAGGTCTTTTGAGATTATTATTATTGTCAGAGTAAGGTGATTTGAGTTTTTTTTTTTGTATTTGCTTTATTGAACCTTTGGCATTAAAATAATCTAATTATTACATACATACGATGCATTGTTATTATGAAACAAACCGTTTATTAAGAGATAAAAACAGAATTTTGATGACTTTTTGACCTCCTAAATAAGAAAATGAAAGATAATTAGAAAAAACTAATCAGCGCATTTTGAAGACGAGAATGTTCAGCTAATTATGCGCTGAACAGATTTAATTTTGATGACTTTTTAACCTCTTAAATAAGAAAATGAAAGAATATTAGAAAAAAAATAATCGGCGCATGTTGAAGACTAGCTATTACTTATATTATGTTTATTTCTGTGCAATAATAATATTTCATGTTATTTCATTAATTTGTTTAAAAAAAAAATACAAAGTACATTAACACATATTGAGAAAAAGCCATAGTTTATATTTATATTAGTCAATAAATTAACTCCTTAACTCCATTTTGCAAAAATTGTGGCTTAGCTCCATTGCCCTCCAAGGCGACGATATGGGACAAGTCTTCAAGAACTTAAAAAGGTGTGCCAGTAGGTATGTTTGTGATTTGAAGGACCACTGAAGTATAAATCAACCGCACGTTCATGATAACAATTTAAGTTTGGCAATGCCTTTTTTTCGTAGCAGTAAGGGTTTTCGTTGTTTATAATAATTATGTTACCATTGACATGCGGTTGACCGATGGTACCTACCTACTTTAGAATGTAGCAGATCTTTAAAAATTTTGTGGGCCTGGTCCACAGAGCACGAAATCGCCGCGCCTGCAGCGTTTAGAGACAGTAGGTACTAATAAAAATCATGGCGCCAAAAGTGCGTTGAGCGTACAACTGTCGCGGACCGCTTTCAAACCGTCACTTTCTATACGTCATTTGTGTCTTAGTGCGAGTAAACTGTAACACGCTTGGTTTGTATGGAAAGTGTTGACAGTATCGCCTCTAACAGCAGCCGCCGAGGCGATTCTTTGCTCTGGGGCCTGGCCCATACCTATATGGGCCTGGACTGCAAAAACTTTAAAGTCCACTGCCTTAGTATAGCCTGCCTAGCCTGAAGTTACGCAAAAGGACTACCTACCAGCGCCACATCCAGCTTCAGAGTTATTAAGGTATTCCTAAAAATTGTAATAAATGCATTTTTCATTTAGACATCGATTTTGAAGACGAACATTGCAGGACAATTGAGGCCATGAGCGCCAAAGTGGCCTAACTGTCATTTGTTAAATACTGATTTTATTTTGAAAAATTTCTTCCGAGGTAAGTTTAGAGAAGTTTTTTAGGCCACTCTGGCTCTCATGGCCTCAGTTTTCAGCATGATCATTTGGATTTGAAGAAACTCACTACTAACTTGGCGGGCTACCTTACAGAGCGCTAAGGTAGCCTGCAAAATTCAAATTTTCTTACGATTTTTGCAATTTGCAGGTCTTTGTCTGGATGTATGTTGATTAAAGTATGATTTGCGACCGTAACAAATATGTGTTTATAATATAGAATTATAATAATTAGAATCAGTAATATCCAAAAAATCATGATTTCGTAAAGAAGAATAGAATAGAATTGAATTATCTTTATTCAAGTATCAAGACTCAAAAATGATTAGTAAGACTTAGAACTATATTAGTAACAAATGAGACTTCGCAAAAACAAACAAATAGTAGTGGATCACCGCTGTGGCAGCCTATGGGAGATGGCACAACAGTGACCCACGAAAACACAGTCTAAGCGACTTGAAATCATACTTAGGATACTGTTGAAGCTGCTTCACACCCTGTGCACCATGGAAGTGCACCTTTTGCGCATGGTTTGTGTAGAAACAATCTACATGCGCATCAGCGAACGTCCCCGACGCACTACAGAAGCGGGGTAGCCCCCCACCAGCATCCTAAACGCGCTATTATACTGAACGCGGAGAGCTTTGTACGATCTTTACGTATTTATCTACGCCCATGCTATAAATCCTCTATAAAAGTTTCTGAAACAGTTAGCTTATTGCCAACATTAAAACACCCAGTGTCATAGTAACCATAATAGCATCCAAACGGGAGTTATAATGTTGTACTGAATTTCATTATGCAACTCCTTTGCTTTTACGCGGATGAGGATCCATTTCTTACTCATCAGATGAGTAATCATCTGATGAGTAAGAAATGGATCATCATCCTCCCTTCCATTCTCACTAAATTCGTGGTATCTGTATGAATTTCAAAAAAAGAACAATGGTGCCGATTCCCTTGTTCACAAACTAAAGTTCAGTGCATCTCTTTCTTTCTATTTCATTAAGAAAAGGACAGAAGATAAATTTTAGTTTAGTCTTGTCAAATTAATCAGCGCTTGACGTAAATTGACGTAATTTTAGTCGACAAGTTTTTAATCACGTCTTCACTTAGAGGGAGTAGTGACAGGCGCTGATTAATTTGACAGGACTAAACTAAAATTTATCTTTTGTCCTTTTCTTAATGAAATAGAAAGAAAAAGATGCACTGAACTTAAATTTAGTTTAGTTTGTGAACAAGGGAATCGGCATCATTGTCACGCACGCGCGTTTCACTATACTATATCATAGCGTCGTATCCCGCCATTTTTGTTCGATATTAGTATTGCAAAAACTGTTTCAGAACCTTTTATAGAGGATTCATGTCATGGGTGTAGATCAAGTTTTGTGTGCAACTGTAATAATTAGGTATTAAAACACTCATGTGATACGATAAACCCATATTCGTGTTTTAATACCCCTTATTATACAACAGTTGCATAAATAACTAATCTAGCCCACATAAGCTGCTCGTGTAAAAGGACGTACAGTAGGCTCGAAAGTGCGTTATCTTGACAGGTAGTGAGCATCGTGCAAACCTGCGAGCCAACATTTTTTCGCTCTAACCGACAACGCTCTCCGCTCCCGCTCAATGTCGTCATCGTCTTTGAGATTGGGGGTTAATATAATGACCTAGATACTTAAACTTATGGAACTTTTTTAAAGGCGTGTCATAAAGAAAAACTGGTGGTACCTTATTAGGGCTCTTACCCCCAACCTCAAAGACCATGATCTCTGACTTCTTGATGTTATATGCCAGGCCATGTAACCTAGCATATGCCTCACACTGGGCAACCAGCTTTCTCAACCCACAGATTGACTCGTTCAGCAGCACCATGTCGTCCGCGTAACTGATATTGTAATGCAGATACCGTCTACGTAACATCCAAACCCTGGTACTGCTGAGCTCGGCAATCAGTTCGTTCACATAAAGAGCGTAGGTTAGCTCAGCTCACCCTGCCACACCCCAAACTCCAACCCGTATGGATGAGACGCCCCAGCCCATCGTACAGTGTTGATTTGGTTTCCATACCAAAACTTAGTAGTCATTCAATAGGATTATATGAAGTTAGAGAGTTGTATTGATGATTTTTAGGGTTCCGTACCCGAAGGGTAAAACAGGACCCTATTACTAAGATTACGCTGTCCGTCTGTCACCAGGTTGTATCTCATGAACCGTGATAGTTAGACAGTTGAAATTAACTACGTTAAAACGGAACTTATGGCCGGATTAGGGCTAGGGGACTATAGGTACACATTCGATACGGCCGCGAAACATATTTAGATCAACATACAACCTGATACTGACCTGCAAAATGCAAAAAAAAAAAAACGTAGGAAAATTTTATTTTCGCGGTATACCCTGACGCTTTGGCCATAAAGACTCCTCAGCACACGATCGCAACAATGCCATCGTTATCATTCATTGGAAAGACATTCACTGCTCGACTAAGGCCTCTCCAAGCATCGCCATAGCGACCTTTGCTTTTATCAACCAGCGGGTTCCTAAGAACTTCACCAGGTCATCGGTCCATCTTGCAGGGGGCCTAACTCGTTTCACGGTGCGCTCTCCGGTAGGTACGTGGTCGTCGGGCAGTTTTATTGGGTGCTTCCATTGAGAATTTCTAAGTACCTACGAGCCCAGTCTGGATTTGTTCCTCAGCTAGACTCGGCCCTCCATCACATTGGTGTTTATTTTTTATTTTATTTTATTTTTTAGTTTTATAGTTATATTTTTTTATAGTATTTTTTTGTTGCGCGATTTGGTGATTACTGTAAGTTCAACAAGCATTCGGTTTATGTAAGCACCAAAAGGGGGGGGGGGGACTTTGTTTTGCTTATTGTCGATAACATGGGGGACGGGGGGGGGCTGGATCGCGATTACGTCAGCAAATAAATTAGGTATTTCATTACAAATAAACTAATCGGGATTTGGGGCACCCCGACTCGGACAGGTTAGGTTCAAAGGGGACGGCGCGCGGCGGGGTCTAGTGAGTGAGCGAAGCGAGCGAACAATGACCCCTCCATTCCCTTCGTCGTTATTTTTATTTTAACCACCCAGACGATGACTACATTATTGCTTGGAAATAAATATAGACCCGCTTCGATGTTTAGCTTTAGGTCTTCCGATGTCACTTTTGTAGATAATTAAAAAGCTTTAAGATAAATAGCGGTGTGCCACGAATATAAATAGTTGCTTATTAAGTTATATTTTGAGTTGAGTATTTTTCTGTGCAATCAGTAATTTTGATTGAAATGCCGATTATTTTTGGATACAAAAAGTTTTTTTTATTTGCGTTTAAATACTACCCCCAATGTTGAGGGGGGGGGGGGGGGGTGTAAGAGATTTTGCTGACAAGGGGTAGGCCGGGAATACACGTCAGATTTTTCATTAGGTACTCGGATCCGATAGTCTGATCCGACTGTCGGAAGGCGTTGGAGCCATTATTTTGCTTGAACATGAAATACACGTCCGATCCGACTATCGGATCGGACGTCCGAGTCGGAAGTCGTTTACGATTTTATTGTCGGTCTGATTGTCTGAATACGCGGTTTGCATAAAAAAATAGTAAAATTCTACTTACGTAATACTTGAAAAAGCCACATTTCACTAGTTACACACCGTTGCCTAACCTTTCTTAGAATACAGCCGTGATGTTATAACCATATAGGTAGTTCTAGCCAAAACATCAGACTGAGAGGTTAAGTATAATATATAGAATTAATAATAGGGGTTAAAGTATGAAAATGCCGTTTTATAGTAATAGATACTTTGAATTGACATTAAACCTTCATGGTGTGAGATATTCGAGTGAAACTTTTTTTACATTATACCTACCTATGAGATTTTTCTTTATAAAATGTGTAACATTCGATTTTCGAATTTGAATTGTTTTTTTTTTTTCAGTTGACGGAAAAGGTGGATACCTACTTTGAAAACGCGAGTAATTTTTTGAATACGAGTTCCGACGCGGAACTAACGCGGCAGAAACGGCTCTCAATATCAATGCTGCGTTTGGAGAGGAGACTGCTAATGAACGCACCGTGCGTTTTTGGTTTAAACGCTTTCGTAATGGAAACTTCGACTTGAAGAACGAACCACGTGGAAGACCGCCCACATAGGTGAATAACGCTGAATTGAAGGAGATGGTGGAAGCCGATCCGAGTCAAACTACCCACGAATTAGCAGCATAGTTCAACGTTACCTTACCTACAATATTGACTCATTTGCATCAAATCAATAATATTAAAAAAAAATATGAAAAATGGGTGCCTCATGATTTGACTGATCTGCAGAAAGAAACGTGTTGAAACTGACACTGCCTTGTTGAATCGGTACAGAAATGAAGGAATATTGGATCAATTTATGACGTGACGAAAAGTGGATTCTTAACCTTTTGACCGCCACGGTCGGGTATAGCAGACAAATGAAAACGTGCACAACACGCCACCGGCGGCTAATGCCGACAAGAACAGAAAAGGAAATAGGGTCAAATTAAATAAAAGAATGATGTTTAAAGAGTAATAGTTTATTTAAAAAATAGGGGACGGAAAGCAATGATTAATTAGTTATCGATGAGATTTTGGCCGATGCGTTTACGCTCTGGCGGTCAAAGGATTAAAGATAACCGTAAGCAAAAAATGCAGTGGTTGACCCCAGGTCAAACGCTGCAACAGTGCCCTCAAGCAAAGGTTACCAATAAAAAGGTATAAATGGTAACTGTTTGGTGGTCTCTTCATGGTGTCATTCACTTTAGCTTTCTCAGGTCTGGTCAAGCAATATCAGCAGATGTTTACTGTGCCGAACTTCGAACAATGATGGCGAAACTGGCAGTGAAACAGCCCCGACTCGTGAATCGATCTTCACTATTATTGCTCCATGATAACGCAAGACCTCGCACTGCACGGGACACCGTTGTAACTCTACAGGAGCTGCAGTTTGAGACCTTGCTTCAACTGACTACCATTTTTTCGTGATTTGGACATTGACTTATATATTAAATCATTGGATTTGGACTATTTTCTGTGTGGTAAAAAAAAATCTTCCCAAGAGGCAGTACAAAATGCTTTCACACGGTTTGTCGAATCTAGATCCCAGAGTTCTATCGCAAAGGCATAAATGAACTTCCAATTAGATGGCAGCAATATATGGAATATAATGAGGGTAAATATTTTGATTAAATAAATATGTTACACCTTGGAAAAAAAAAAAGTTTTAATTTTGCAGTATAAATCGGCAATTTCATACTTTAACCCCTAATATTAATACTTGCATCGAAACTGTATCGAAGTTTGAGCACGACCCCGACGACGACGCTAAAATTGTTTTAGAGTCAACTTGGCCAATCTAAGTGTGGGCTAGTTTGTGTTGTATTGAATACTAACAAGTTTACGTACTACTTGCACTAGTACTAGGGAGTTGGTAGAAAGCCAGCGGAGTTAATCAACGCCAAACAAGAGGATTTAAGTTTTTTTGGAGCCTTTACAAGATCTTAACTATTTTTTGTAGATAAATTGGGACCACATACTTTGAAAACTCAAGATCTCTTGTTTTAACGTATATTCAGGGGCGTAGCTACCGTCGTATCAGCCGTATCAATGTTATGGGGCCCCCAAGCTACAGGGTCCCCCCGATGCGACATGTGTAAGCAAAAATCCCTAAAATCATTGATATATTAAAAGGAGGAAGATATGTTACGCGCTAACATCGCAATCAGTAAACGTGGGCTCAGCGCACGACTACATGCACCAAAACGCACATCTGTGATCAGTGTGATCACAGTCGCAAACCTACAGTTACCGTTAGACAAGAACAGAGATAGTAGACGGCGCTGTCGTGCGAGCGAAATCGTGTTAGCTGTCGAATGTTGGCTGAATTTTATAGAAGAGTTTTACGAAAGTTGGTTGTTGAAAAACACGGGAGGTATTCATGGATGTGTTCTTTTATAGGCATAGCACACGTTCATGAATAATTCCCGTGTTTGTAGTTCGTATGTGGCGCGAATTAGGTACACATTACATCTGTCGACAAAATCCTACGTCGCGCAAGCAGAGTTTTCCGCGAGATTTTAACATACTTATAAAACAGCTCTATAACACTTATCGGGGAATAGCCCACGTCGCACTAGACACTACACCCGTCTGGATGGTAGGATCCTTTCTTTTCTGTGGAGGATGAGGAACTTTCTACCAAGATCCTTACACCTCTAAAGATGTAAGGCCATATCGATGGCCCCACCGAATAAACGTGCAATGCTTCTTAACGATTTTTTTTTACATTTTTCGTTTCTTTTGCCTATAAAATTCATTAAAAAAAATTAAATGGGAGCACCCATTTAATTTTTTTATGAATTTTAGACTCAAAACACGCCTATTATAATAGTGAATTTCTTTATTCTAGGGAAATAATTAATTTTAAAATTATAGGTATAAATGGTTTTTGTTATAATTACATGCTTTTTGAGTCGTCAAGAAAGTAAATATACAAGTCTATAGCTTATTTTTTTTACTAATAATCCGATTATACATTATTTAAATTCTCTTATTATTTAAATTCTCTCATTATTTAAATAAAAACGTTTAAACTTCAATAACACTCATTTCATTGTAAATAGGTATACCCTATTTACAATGAAATGAGTGTTATTGAAGTTTTATAACACTCATTTTTATAGGGTATACCTATTTACAATGAAATGAGTGTTATTGAAGTTTAAACGTTTTTATTTTTTGCTGAAAAGTTGTAATTTTTCTCTTATACGTTTATTCGGTGGGACCATCGATATTATGAATAAAAATATAAATAAAAACTTATTTACCTACGATATACCTACTAACGATACGAAGCTCCGAAATAAGTTCTTGCTTGGTTTTACGCTACACGAAATCGGTAGGTACCGGTACCATATAGGTACCGTAGGTTTTGTATTTGTCCAACTTATATAATAATAATAATAATACCATTTTTTTCAGGCAACACAGGCCCATAGAAAAATACCTTAACCTAAACATACATATTTTAATATAAAGCTTGTGTTAATAAAAAGGCTTAAGACTATGTTAGTAGCACTTCACTTTACACTAGCTGCACTTTGTGCTGTTCTGTGGAACTTGTCCGCGGAAGCGACGGAACACCACGTCCTGCGGTCAAAAGTCTTCTACCATGACGATGGGCAGATACAGATTTGGAACACGCACGATGAACGCCTTGAAGTTGACGTTCCGGTGCGATTCCAGTAACTGCACCCTCGGCGTGTACGTTGTCCTTTGGCGCACGTACTCCACGATGTCCTCCGCCGTAGTGGTGTAGTGCAGGCGGGAGATGTACACCGGTGCGTTCGGCTTTGCGGCACGCAGACTCACTTCGGGCTCCGGAGGAGCATTGCCGCAGTGGTTCTTCTAGCTGTTGTCTTTTATATGTTGGGACTCCATTGTTTATGTTGACTAGTTGAGAGATAGACCTCCTAATTAAGCTCCTACGCGTGTTCCATAAACACTTACTTAAATGAGAATTGTTCTGTAAACATAGGTATCTATTTACTTTGAACTGTTCGCTGACATTAACTTTATCATTCCTTTTGGGTCCTATTTACATTCTTAACGCAAACTTAAAGGCTCCTTTTGTTTAAGAATAGCTTTCGATTGCGACTTACATAACATTACGAGTGTTCGGTTAACAAAGCCGACATAAAATTCAGGTATAGGTACGATAGGTAGGTAGATGTATGTATATCAATACATATTATAAATTAAAGTCGCTTTTCGTGTCTGTCTCTGTGACCAGCATCGGCCCTGGGATAGAGCGGGAGGAGCGGTCGCTTTAGGCACCAGATGGCAAGGGGAGCCAAAAAGCCAAATGCGAAAAACAATTTCCCGCGCAAAATAAAATTTTGATTGCGCCTTTTGAGAGGCGCGGGAGTAGTGTTGCCAGAATAGATTTTTAAATGTTAAAGAAGCAAGAGCATACTAATTAGAGCTACTTAATTTAATTTAAATTCAATAAGTGTTGATATTTGCAATAAAAGTTGTTTTTTTTTTAGGTTAATTTGGGAATCATTATTTACTAGCTTTTGCCCGCAGCTCCGCCCGCGTGGATGTCGGTTATCGCGTATAAAAGTAGCGTATGTCCTTCTCCATATTCCAGGCTATATCTCTGCCAAATTCAATGACGATCGGTTCAGCGGTTTAGGCGTAAAAACGTAACAGACAGCCAGAGTTACTTTCACATTTATAATGTTAGTATGGATTTAACATAAAGTCGAAGTAGAATTAACGTGAAGCGAAAGCGTCGACCAAAGGGCGACAAAAGACAATGTCGCTCTACCCTGACCAAAGGCTAGGGCCGGCGCTGTGTGTGACTGCGTTGTTCTACAAAACAATGCAACAGATTCTGATTCGGTCCTCATTATTTGTTTAGGTATTTCGGAAGTTTTATGTGCAGAATGCATTTATTTCAAAACCGAATGTGTAACTGAATTAATGCACATTATGAAATCAATGAATTAATATTAAATGCGCGTTTGCTGCATGCTGGTGGTCAGGATACCCGTGGAAGCCATGGGTGCTGGCTGGCTGTGTGATTCAACGCTCGAAAGCTTGAGGAAGTGATGATGACGTCACGCTGAACTAGCTGCTCGAAGGCTGCGCTAATGATCACGTCGGGGTCACCAGTATAGAGGGATGAGGAACAGGGTGGGACGTTTACTCATCCTCCATAGAAAAGGGAGGATCCTCCGACCTGGGGCCCAAGTCTGCTATTTTTATAAATTCGTCACTCCAACACGATCCCATTGTCATTTTGCTAAAACTTCGTAATCTGCTAAATTCATAATGGTCGATCATTGGTCGGTCAATGGTCTCGTAATAGTATTGTATTACAATGGCATTTTGAACATTTCTTCATGCCAGATTTAATTTAATTTTTACATATTATTTATTAGTGTTATAAGCAATCTGAGGTAGTAGGAAGTTGGAAGTTTAGTAGGAAGTTTCATTTGTCCTTATGCACGAGATTACCAATTCTTTCAATGGAGTGTCAATGGCTGACCATTGGAAAGTCATAATGACGCCATTATATTAGTGGATTACCAAACTTGTCAAAATCAACAATTATGAAATCAATGATAGACCATTCTGACACTATTGTAATAGCAGACTTGAGGCCCTGACGGGTGTCGTGTCTGGTGGGCAACTGCCCAACGGTTGATGTCAGGATGTTGTATACAGGTTGAAATTTAAAACATGCGACATACCGAAATGGGAAATTTTACTCATATTATGAACACCTTTTACTAAGGGACCAAAGCAGCAATCGCGAAAAAAAAATCTGCTGTCCCCTACATTTATGTTCGCATACGGACGGCACGGTTGGCGCAGTGGTTAAGCGATTGACTGCTGCGCTGCGTGTCGCGGGTTCGATTTCTGCACGGAACAAATATTTGTATGATCTACAAGTAATTGTTCCGGGTCTGGCTGTTTGTGTAGTGAGTTTAAATGTTTGTAAACGCAGCCACGATACAGGAGAAATCCTAGTGTGGGGCAACGAAGTCAAAATATAGGAAACAGCAGTTTTTTTTTTCGCGATTGCTCTTTGGTTCCTTAGTAAATGTTGTTCATAATGATGAGTACAATCTTCCATTTCGGTTTGTTGCATGTTTTCAATTTCAACTTGTATAAGCTAGTCGCGCGGTAAACTCTGATTGCGCGATGCAGGATTTGTGACGTCAGGTCTTTGATGCGTAGTTCGCATGTGGCGTTGTAGATTGTACCGCAGTAGTTTGTTCAGAATCGTTTACTGAATACATTTTTGTAATTTTTTATCCCAAAAATAATTAAAACTATGTAAATTACAGTCACACTTCCGCTGGACAATTGAAATAAACCAAAATAAATAGGTACGTGAGCGACTGTAATTGGCGTGCGTATAGATTTGTAATGTGACCATAATTTTCTCTCCCACAATCAGTATAACTAATTTAATAAATAAACAATGGTTTATACATAGGTAATAATAAAAAAAATGTGTTTGTATTATGATTATAATATAAATATTATAATTGGGGTGTTTGGTGGTGTGAGCTGACTCCGGGATATGTTGTTCTTGTACTTAATTCAGAAATTGATGATGCTTTTTTTAACATTCTTAACCCCCCCTCCCCCTTGGTGATACGTGGTGAGGTTTAAGACTAACCCCCACCCAAAATCACGTGTATTTTTTAGTACCTACAAAGAATCTTTAATTTTTTTAGAATATTATCTTTAAGTAGAGGTGTAAATTATAATCTAATTTTATTGTGAAATTAAGGACCATGATAAAAATGTCTAGACAGAAAGGTTGCAGGTTCTTTTTGACTGGCATAATAATAATATTAAGTAAAGGAATGGTGTAATCATGCGAGTCAAGGTCACACTACACGCCCCTTTTCGGTTTAGAAATCGCGCGTTTGACGAAAAAATAAATACACGTGATATCTTACTACTCCCCCTTTGTGATATTTCGTGATTTTTGCCAAATCCCCTCACGTGATTAATGGACGGCCCCTTACCTGCACGAATGATAAGGTTAAACACAACATTTTGTGGCATAAAGACATTGAATTTAACATCCAAACTGCTGCAAGATGTTCCACAGACAGAATAACTAGGTGGCAAGTTGAATGGTAGCTCGGATCGAATCGAAACCGTTGGTTAGTAAGTTTGGGCATAACTTGATAGACGAGATTCACACTTTAGGATAGCTTGTCTACGGCCGGAGTTTCGGCTTTGTAATTAACTTCTTCCGGGGAACTTGAAAGGGTTGTGTTCACTTTTGAACTAGACGTGTTTGATGAAATTGTGTTGTGGTGTTACTAAAACATTAAAGACTACTAGCTTCTGTCCCGAGACTTCGTCCGCGTGAAATTTCGGACCCTGACCCACCGTGTCACATCCCGTTGCCCACCCGCGCTATTAAGTACTACGTTTTCACATGGCGTTCTTTCTGACTTTTTTTCTTTTTACCCGGCTCCTTAAGGTCGCAGCGTGATGTTAAATAGCCTATAGCCTTCTCCAGGAATTAAACTTAAACAGGAAAGAATTTTCAGAATCCGTTCAGAGTTTCCGAGATTACCCACTACAAAGTCAAAGTCAAAGTATTTATTAGTGCAATTTTTGGTGATATAACAGGTCTTACAGATATTTTATAGATACTCAAAAATCTATCCTTTTAACACTGTTAGAAATTACATAAGACATAAACGATACAATTCTAGCAAATTCAATATAATTCTAATAAATCTATAGGAATATTACATTATAAATCATAAATACAGGATTAGTCACAAAAATTTTGTCAACAAGAAATTCATCAATGTAGTAGCATTTGTCTATTAAAAAAATATTTAGTTTGCGTTTAAATTGAGTCAAGCTTAAATATTTTATGTCATTTGGTAGCTTATTAAAAAACCAGTGACCTTGAGTGGTTAGCTTGCGTGTTCTATACTGAGCTCACGCAACGCGTCGTCCAGCCAGTCATAGGACTCGCCCATCCAGGAGCGCTGTCCCGAATAAGACTCATTATTAATTTATTATACATAAAACAAAAGGTATTTTAATAAAACAAGTATATTAAAAGGCCCTCTTAAGTCCACCTTTGTATGTACCTTATTGTGTGCGAGAAGTTTAGGTAAATAAATAAATACCGGAGGGTAAAGCCCAATATCGCGTTACCCGACCTGAGAAACAAACTCACCCTAGTAGCATTTTTGTTGGCGTTTGGTTGGGCCACATACCTCTGAAGGTGGCCCAACTAAATGCCAATGGAAAATGCTACTAGGGCATGACCTCAAGGTAAGCTAAGTTTTTCAAAGCTTCCTCTGTCCTACTATTTTGCTGTGCCCGTCAGGATCCACAATGATTACATATATAATTTTAAGTTACCACTATAAGTATACATTGTGGAATTTAAATAAAGTATTGAGTAGGCTATTGAACTCAGAAATCGCGGGATTCCACCACAGGGTGGAAGGGACATCGACGCGAAGCCGGTTACCATGGATACAGTACTTACATGATTCTGAAACACCGGCGATGAAAAAAAAAAAACTGCTATTTCCTACATAAGTGCAATACCTACGCGGTCAAAATCAGGGTTCGCCGATACATATCAGCGGATATATATCATGATATAAGTATATCACGATATATATCAATTGATTTTTATCTTGATATATATATCAATTGATTTTTTCCCGTCTTCTAAACTAAAAATGTTTCCCCTGGCAAACACGTAGCGAAATACTACAAAGCAGTTTTTTATCAATTAAATTAACTTTTTTATGATTACAAATTATTATTAAAATTAGTTGATTTATCTCACAAACAAATGAAGATTATTATAATAATAGGTACTTGTTTTTTTTTTAAGTGTTCATTAAAAAATTCATTCTCAAATAAACACTAATTCTTTAGTTACTTTTTTTAAATAAAAAATGTGGTTATTTGACACTTACATTATTTTACAAATTCCTTTCACATTTATAAGTGTTTAATCCCCTTACAGAATGAAATTCGCTTCTTTTTCTTGGCCTGGATATATATCGGATATATATCCGATATATATATAAAAAAATCGGATTTTTGATATTTATTATAAAAATCGTATTTTTTCGAACCCTGGTCAAAATGTATGGGACAGCAATTTTTTTTTAATTATACGAAAAATTTTAACGTCTGGGGGTCCAAAATCATGTACTGAATCCATGGTAAACGGCTGCATCGATGACCCAACCACCCTGTATAGGTATTTAAGTTTAATTGCCGCTGATATAACCAAAATGGCTTTCCAAACCTTCACAAGTACCACCTAGGTATCTCATAATCTCCAGATTTACCGACAATGTGCACGTATAACCTACCTAACTTCACGTGATAAAGGAACAACAATGAAGTTTTAAACAAGGAAATCCCCACGCACTTACTTAACAACATAGCACTAACAAGTTAAATACTACGGTATTAGGATTAAAGCACTTGTTGTTTTTGGGGCCTGTAAAACAGCGGGTAGTTAAAATAAAATCAACCATTAAAGTGCCTATGCACCGACTTAAAAAAGGACCTATCTAAGCATTAGAATAATAATGTAGAATCAAGCACCACAGTAAGGCTGATTCATTATTGTCGGTCTGAACAGGCACTACGAACTTTCGCGCATGTTCTCTCACTCACACTCGCCTCATGTCACTATCTGGTTCCTAAAAAATGTTACTGCGCAGCCTTCTGCGCAAAGTTCGGACTGACCATGATTCATCGGCCATACTGTACCTACACGATGGTAATGTAGTACAGTAGGCCGCACGTCAATGGTAACATTGACATTCAGCTGGCCTAGCGTAGTACGGAGTTTCAATAGAATAAGATGCCAGTTTAGGGTTAAGATAATGTTCAGCTGTAGTTAAGATAATGTTCAGCATTGGTTAAGATAATGTTCAGCATTGGATAAGATAATGTTCAGCTTTGGTAAAGATAATGTTCAGCTTTGGTTAAGATAATGTTCAGCTTTGGTTAAGATAATGTTCAGCTTTGTATTGTCTCTCTTTCTAAAGCTCGGTGTGTCAACTCGGTGTTGTTTAATTAAATTAATGAAGAATCTAACACGAGTGTAGACGTAAATTCACTGAAATGCTTCTGTTTGTTATTATTTCTTTTATTTTTTATTTGTTCAATAAACAAATGAATAGGTTAAGTTCTAAGTGCACTTTTCCGTAACTGGAGACAAGCTAAACAAAACATTTTTGATTATTTTTGCCTGTTTCTGTAGTGATGCTTGCGGTCAGCGCGCAAAAGCAAATTTAATTTCATCCCAAATTTCTATTTTTCAGTTTGAAGAAACGCTGACCGATTCCTTGTACCGGTAAATGTTCAAAAAAGAGCTATTAATATCGATGTCTAGACATGGATGCTTAACTCTAAAAAATAAAAAAATAAAATCTATAAAACTGATCTGAATACCAATTTTCTTACATGAAAAACGTTCAAATTTAAGTCATAATCAATGTCAAAATCTTGTCAAAAATATAGGTCTGTACGTCTGTCTGTACCTACCTACCTAAATTAGGGTTTTTTTTTAATATATTGAGACAGAGATTACAATGCGAGTGTTCTTAAAAATAAGGGGATTGAACCCTTGGTAGAGGCATCACCTACTGCTACAATTAGCTCATGAATAAAGTTGTCCTTCATTAATGTAGTTCGCACTACCGATTTGCGCATGAATTAATTCCAAACGCTATTATTCATATCCGCATGAATACATCTCGCCTACCATAATCATTTTGAAACGCAAACCCTCACATAATAATTAAGATATCGTATCCCCAATCGCGAGTCCCGGAGCCTCGAAATAATTACTCCGCGCATGTCATAACTACGTAGTTCCTTTGTGAAAATATTCCAATTTCAGCTAAGAGGTGAGTTCACTCCTAAGGCTAATTCACTTCTCCTAGTTTACTAAGATAGAGTTAAGTAGTTACAAGTGCAACTGTCTAAAGGCACTATTTGCTTGTTACCTAGCTACTGTTAGTTGTCTGTCTACTGTTTCACGACTGCCGTCAATTGTTCCGCTTTTAGGAGCTTCAAACTAGACCTTTTTGACCTGTTTTCTTTTGTTTTGCAGGTTCTACATGGTTTCGGGCTGTTTGGATGTTGAAGGATGTTTCCTATTTTTATGGGCTTCTATTGTTTGTCACTAGAAACTTGTTTTTTTGTTATGGTTTCGTTTATGCTTTCTCTGTTTCGGATACTTCGAATCATCAACCAGGATCTACGTTATCCCCGTTAGATCGATGTTTAATGTCTTCAGTCTGAATATAAATAAAAGCAAATAAACCCTTTATGATCATGCTGACTATGCCAAGTATTGCCTAAACCTTATATTGACTAGGAAGCACAATGCCTACCTTACAATATGTCTGTACAGTATTTGAATTAAACCTTATTCTGACAATGAACCAAAATGCCTACCTTGTAATATGTCTATTATTTTAGGAGAAGAAAGGGAGTACCGTTTCTGACGTTGTGTAGTCACAGTTCTAACTTAACCTAACCTACAGTTCAGAGGCCCTAGTGTGAGTTTATTTTAACCATTTCGACTACTTAGAAATAATTGCATTTTAGGCATTTTGCTTGTTAAACATTTTGATCTCTAGGTGATTTGTTACAGCTTAGGCAATTTGCTGTGTAGACATTAATTTTAGGCATTTTCCTTCGTAGATGACTTCGTAGACACTCTGATCATATAGTAAATGAACCACTTGCAGGAAATCATATTTTTGTATTTACGAGTAAATACGGACATGAATTCAAATAAACCTGACACCACTTTTGAAACCAGGTGCAGTTATTCAAACAGAAACATCATTATCTGCCTACCCTTTTCCCAAATACTTTGGGGTCGGCTTCCAGTCTAACCGGGTGAATACCAGTATTTTACATGAAGCGACTGCATCTCTGACCTCTACAACCCAGCTACTGGGTAACACCATACCCCTTGGTAAGACTGGTTGTCAAACTTTCGGGCTTCTGACGATCCGTAACAACTGTCAAAGAACTACAAATGACAGCCGGGACTAACGGATTAACGTGCTTTCCGAGGCACGGAGGGGTCTCGGTATGTAAAGATGGTCACCCATCCACGGACCAACCGCGGCAAGGGTAGCTTAACCTGATCGATCGACCCTTGTTGCTGTTAATACTTAGCCACAAACCGCGTAGAAGAAATTAGAGGTACCTAACTTAGTGATGTTTTTCTATCGAGAATATTTTTTAGTTCTCATCTTATGTTTCTGTTCCAGAAAATACTTGCAAGTATCATGTGGGTAGTATTGCTATTTTTATTTTATACCAAGTCTTATAAAAATCAAAACGATTGGCAATTTTGCTTTAGGCCCGCTCTTAATGTGGGAGGCTCTACAGCTAGATGACTGTCAAGTCGGGACTATCACTAGGATGTGATAAACACAAAATGAGGGTAGAATGAATACAAAACAGAAGACCAATGCCCATTTGCCCAGTCGAATGACAACTACTGAATTAGAAGATGGTTACGGCAAAACCTTTCGTCCAAATCAACGAATCTATTCAACGAAACTTGGAGTTTTATCAGAGCTTTGTAAAGGATAAAGCTTAAAGGAGCGAGCTTTTAGTAGGGCTCTAGTCAATAGTGCTGTCGTTAGGCACAAACGATTGCATGGGAGCTTTTGTAGTTTAAATAAATAAAGAGAGGAACGTAGCGGCGCGATGTCGGATCGTTGCATCCATTTCCATTGACGATTGAAAACGGTAGATGTTGTTACACCGAAGTGTAAAGCTGTAGCAGATTTGGGCGGGCCACACCGCTTTGCGAAAATCCTCTTACGCCACTTTTGTAAATTTTGTATGACCCACCGCACGCTGCAGGCGGGCCGCACCACGCTTTTTTTCGAGTGAGTGAATTTAAGATTTTATTTATTAATAACTAGCTGACCCGACAGACTTCGTTCTGTCAAAAGCTATTTGACTGTGGCAGTTTGTCTACGCGCAAAGGAAATATAGTATAAACTTCACTACTCTACCCTACCCTACCTACCTACCTACCTACCCTACCCTACCCTACCTACCTACCTACCCTACCCTACCTACCTACCTACCCTACCCTACCCTACCCTACCTACCTACCCTACCCTACCTACCTATCCTACCTTACCCTACCTACCTATCTACCCTACCTTACCTACCCTACCTACCTACCCTACCCTACCCTACCCTACCCTACCTACCGTCCAAACCTTCTCCTGATAATAACAAACACAACAAAAAAATAATTAGCGAAATCGGTCGAGCCGTTCACAAATAGATTTTTTTTCCATATTTTCTCACCGTTTAAACCTTCCCTGGACTACGACAAACATTTCAAAACCAAAATCAGCTAAATCGGCCCAGCCGTTCTCGAGTTTTAGCGAGACTAACGAACAGCAATTGATTTTTATATATATAGATAATATAGTCCTTCCATAGTTTTAGGTAACCAGTCCATGTTAACCACCCAAACCCATAGTCCAATACTCGTATCTTTGTTTCCATATCCTGCAATAGTCCTACACCAACCGGGGGTTGTCCTTGGGTGCACTGGCATAGTGCGTACAGGGACAATCGTCGGTTGGTGCCTCATTTAATTAAAAAGCTCTAACGGGCCTCTGCGAGTTGACTTTGGCCCCTCGTACGCCTTCCAAAGGTCTGGGACCCCAGGGTCCCGAGATATGTAAATATATATAAAAATAATAATAATACATTGCATTGTTAGGAGGTTCCTCTCTCTGGAGCCCTGACCGCCGGTAGCTTGGACCCTGTACCCGATACCGGTGGGCTACTATTTTTTATATATTTTTTAATATTTAAAAATATAATTTATATGTATAATAATGAAATAAAGGAAATTATGATACATTTATTTCAGACATATAATGTTAGTAACAAAGGTTGTAATGTTAGTAACAAAATTGTCCATATAATGTTAGTAACAAAGGTCTTAGAAATAATTTTAGTACCTATACACAACAAAAGTACAAAACACAACCCAAAAATTTAAGAAGAAGATTTTGTTGCTAGTTTACACGATAGCGGAGAATTTATTTTTCTAGATAGATATTCTTGTTGCGACAAAATTAAATGATTGTTTATCCTCACCTGTATTTTTAGACAAACTGTTACATACGGGTGTAAGAGGTTGCTCCAACGGTGAAAAATGCATGCCGTGAGTGAAGCAGAGTACAAAAACAACACAATTGCTACCGGGGCCTACATTTTGTATAGCCCTGCAATAAATGAGTGCTGCGCCCGGTTTAAGTTTTTACCGAAGTAGTTAGGTACGTACAAAAACCAAAACAACAGCGTGTTTGTACACTTGGTAACCACAAGTAAAGCACGCGTCGCTTTGTGAAGTTCAAGTTCAAGTTATTTATTTCATAATAAAAATACAATTGTGTCGAAATATTTGCACAGTTGGTACACAAAAAGAAGCAACACAAACAATTTTAATACCAGTCACCCCGTCCCTCACCTAAAAACATATTATCTTAACTAACTTAAAAACATATTATCTCGTGACTGAGAAGGAATTATGAAAAACGGCTCAATTAACTATATCGGTAAGTGTGTCTAGAATTTTCTAATACCTTTTTTAAAGTTTTATACTCATATTGAGACGCGAAGCAACAAAATTCGATCTAGAGGAATGTGGCCGTTTTTATTTAGATCGAACTTTGTTGCTTCGTGTCTCAATATGAATGAAACTTGTGAGAATTTTGTGACAAGAGAATCGGCACCAATGAATACTTAAACTAAGGGACTGGGTAAATTTAGATGTTTTTTTTTTTAATCGTGAGATCACTTTAATATTTTTCGTTACTTGTTGGATGACTGGATTGTATCCTGTTACCGCCCTTGCCAAGGCCTCTCTCTTTTCTTATGGAAATAGACGTTGATTGTGGTTTTGGAGCTCCTGTGCATATTTCTGTGGAAAATAAATGTTTCCGCTTGTGCAGGAGTTTTTATTTTCTCAATATAGTTGGCAAGTCTTAACACAGCTTGTGAAGTTGTTGGAGTTGGAGACGATTTTAATACCTCGATGAAGTTTTCAAAAGCTTTTTCTAGTTTCGCAATTGCTTGACTATGTTCTTGTAAATTGCTTTCATGTTTTTGATGATTGTTTAATGTCAGTTTCCATTGGTTCATTAAATTCAGAATTATCTTTAGTTGTAAAGGTATTCTTACAAATGAAAAATAATCTAATTCTAATTCCAACTTTTCTATTTCAACTTTGTGTTCATTTACTAGTAAATTTTCATTAATGTCAACTTAGAAAGTCGCTATGTCGCGATGTCGGGAACGAAACAGGGTATGCAAGAGGCGCGCGGGTGGGCTGTGAAGCATCATAGGTGGATGTTAACTCATAGAAGCGTTCGGAAGCCGGTATAGTTGCCAACGCAACCCTTTTAAGCATCAACATGGTGTTAGTGTTGTGTTAAATAAGCACACGGGGCTCGTATATAAAGTTTGTCTGTCTAAAAGCTTCTTTAGTACAACGCTATACAAGTGTTGAGATGAAGAAGCATTTGAGAACACGCAGCGCCGGCCCTAGCCTCCAAATAAAAAACCAAGACAGAGCGCTGTCAACAGTGACGTGAGGCCGGTTTCACGTGTGCAATGACGTAGATTATTAAAAAAGATTGACACGTTTTTTTTTTTTCGACATATATTGAGTGCAAATGTGGCATGACGTCACTTCTCAGTAGATTTTATACGTAGCTGTGACGTAACCAGCCCCCACTCCCCAAGTTTAATGTGTTTTATCTAAGTCATTTTTTATTAATATGATAAAGCAAAAAATATGTGTCTAATATTTTTTTATTATCTGATTGACGGACTAAAGAGATTTCCTTTTTTTACCCAGGAATCATCCCTATTGTAAGTGTGTTACGCAAATGCGGTCAAATACCCCGCTGGACCAACTGAAGCCGACTTTCTGCTCCATAGTATGCAGATAGACAGACGGTCAGCCCTTGTTTTGCGTCCCGGGTTAAAAAAGAAAGCGAGAAATAAACGCTCGCTAAAAAATAACCCTTCAGTTGCGAACGATTTATACAACCTAATCTGGGAAGGCCGTTAGGGCCAAATAAGTAATTAGTGGGGTTGAAAAACACTTAAATTTCTCGGTTAATGTGTTTTTGCGACAACGCCTAATGACCTCTAGGAGGTGAAAAGGGTGCGAATGTAAGCGAATAAACATCTTTTGCGGCCTCGTTTAACACTCTGGAATGGGTTTATTTGACCCCTGGGTGCTTTGCTTTCATTTGTTATTTTCTTGGAAGGCTCATTGTCATACGAAGGTACCTACATACATTACATACATAAGCTCACGCCTTTTTCCCAGGTAGTCAAAAACTACAGAACGCCATCCTGCTACGATCTTGAATCTCTTTTTGTTCTTTAGTGAAGTGTGTGTTAAGGTACTTGCTAGTCGTAAATGAAACACAGGGATGACTGAACTAAACGGAACTACCTTTTTTTTTTTTTAAATGGCATCTCAGTTTGTAACCACGAGGGGCTCGGACTCTTTAACCGGACCGGTTCAAAATGCCATTGTAATACAATTCTATTACGAGACCATTGATCGACCAATGATCGACCATTATGAATTTAGCAGATTACGAACTTTTAGCAAAATGACAATGAGATCGTGTTGGAGTGACGAATTTATAAAAATAGCAGACTTGGGCCCCTGACCTTTCTGAAGAACATCAACAATAAGGTGACTATAATGAATGCCCTTTTAGGCCGTTCCCTCCCTTTTTTTTGGGTGGGAAATTATCAAATAACTTCTCCCGCTCTGGGCGGAGCGGAAGGGCGTGTCAGACTTTTACTGACTAAAACCCATCCGTGTTCCTTCAGTTGCCTGTGTGCCAACGCCACGGTATCCCTTTCGGACAAACCCGCAACCCTGGCAGGCACCGGTCCTGGCGGACCCTGTCAGTGCGGGCTGACATTTCTTTGAGGCGCGCGTGGAATAAAACGCGCCTTCGACCCGGGCCTGATCCTCACCGGACGGCGAGCTGCCCATAGCTCGCCGTCCGCCAGCCCGCGCCTACGGTGGCCGGGAATCGGCTACTGATTCCTGCCGCCCAGGGCGTCTCCTGCGGCGACTAGAGATGTGAGGGCGCACAGACTGCCGCTCCCTCACGCGTTTCGCCTCCTCCTTCGAAAGCATTACTGCTTCGCAGAAGGAGGTGACCGCCTCCCATGCACTCTCGCTCCGAACCATGGCCTGGACCAGGGCCGGACGCGAGAGATCGCCGCCGCCGATTGCCTTCGTTAGGGTACGGCGGTGCTCTGCCTAAGCCGGGCAGACCTCCACCGTATGCTCCACCGTGTCCTCCGGGAGATCCACACAGTGGTAACACCCAGGAGTTTCCTCACGCCTAATCCGAAACAGGAACCTCCCGAAACAACCGTGTCCGGTGAGGACGCTGTGGTTGCTCTATTCACTCCTCAAAGAGGGGACTTATCGCCATAATTGAGGCGTGCCCAAGGCCGTTCCGTCCCTGCGTTTCCATTCACATCTGCCTAAATACCTTTTCTTAGTGCCTTTCATTGACCTACTCTTTTAAATTGTAGTCACTGCATCTTCGTTAGTTATCTTTCATTTTTATGAGAGAAAAATTCAAGAGATTTGACTCTTAGTAAACCGACGGTTGTTTGTAAAATAATGTAGTTTTGCATAAATATAGAGAAACACTGTAGCGAACCGTGCTTTTGTATTCCAATTTTAATGAGTTCGGTTTGATATAAAATATTCCATTTGTTTGAAAATATTTTATGCAACCCATTTTTAGATTGTATTGCTTCTTTTTCAGAACTTGCAGAGGTTACTGGGTTATTTTATGAGGTCAATGCTGTTTTAAAAAAAAAAACATTACTTTTCACTAAATCAAGATTCAAGTTTTAACATCGGTTCTAGGATAAATAACTTAGATTGGTCTTAAAAAGGATGAAATAATGCCGCTCCCGGAAACAGGAATAAATAATTCACCTTTAATCCAGTTAATTTTCACCTTTAGTATCTTAAAATAACCTTTATGAATGCGCCAAAATGTAGGTAAATGTAGTACCTATGGCCTATTTACATACGAATTACATTTTATCGGAAATGGTTTATTAAGGAATCCCTTTGAAAGCACCTGTGGCCGGATTTCAGCTATTCAAAACATTCCAATTTAGATTGTGAAAAAAAAAGGCCCGGTTTCCGACACAAAAATTCATATCATGAATTTCAGAAAGAGGACGTAGGTCACAGGGGGTATTTAACATTGAAAAATGCTTCCTACTGCCCCTAAAACAGTAGATATAGTGAACGTTTGTCAATTAAAAGTTAATAAAAAAAACCGGCTAAGTGCGTGTCGGACCACGCACAAAGAAGGGTCTGTAGTCGGAATAACAAAAAAAAAAAAAAAAACATGTTCTACCATACATTCCAACTACAAATGTAAGTTTGTATGCACAATATTGAGAGATTTACTATGTTATTTCAAGACCATAGACTTCTTAGGTATAGGTTTTCCTGTAATTTATAAGGTAAAAAACTAATTTATATAAGTATAAAAAAAAAAAAATTGGCTGAGTAAGGTTCGGAGATAAGGGATAACTTTAAAAGTATTAATTTTAAAATAATAAAAAATATATACGTGAAATCCTTACAACATGAGCTTTCATTTAATAAGTCACATGATACAGTTTTCAAAACTTTTCCATGTTCAAAATTTCTTTATTTACGTTACACGTCCGTGTTTGGGTCACAGAAGTTCAGATGTGTACCAAATTTCAACTTAATCGGTCCAAAAGATTCGGAGCAAATCGGCTGTGACAGACGGACAGACAGACAGACACACGAGTGATTCTATAAGGGTTCCGTTTTTTCCTTTTTAGGAACGGAACTCTCAAAACGTAAGTATTGTAAGTATTCACATAAATTTTGAAATGATATAAGCACACAATATCAATCAAAAATCAACTCTGCCTATCGCAGTCCACTGCTGAACATAGGCCTCTCCTATGCTGCGCCACAACATCCCGTCCTCCGCCTTCCGCCCAGTCTGTCCCAGCCACCTTTTTGAGATCGTCGGTCCATCTAGCTGGGGGTGTCCCATACTACGCTTGCCGATAAGCGGGCTCCACTCCAGGACTCGTCTGCTCGACCGGCCATCGGTCCTTCGACAAACATGGCCCGGCCACTGCCACTTCAGCTTGCTTACTTTGCAAGCTATGTCAGTAACTCCGGTTCTCTTCCGGATAATTTTATCCTTTAAAGAAACTCTGAGCATAGCCCGCTCCATAGCGCGCTGAGCGACTTTAAATTGAAACGTGGACACTGACAGTCCAGCCCGACTGTCAGTGTCCACGTTTCGGCACCGTATGTCATAACGGGCAGGACGCACTGGTTGCAGACCTTAGTCTTCACATTAATTTTCTTTGTTAATTAAAAACTACTTACATTTAAAAATATGACCAGATGTATGAACGTAAACGAAGCAAAAGAAGTATGTCAGGATCGTACTATGTTGCGTTCTGGTTTCTGCCTACCCCCATGGAAAGAAGATTTTAGTTTATGTATGTACTAAAAAAATACTGAGTTCACTGTTCTTATCATATTTTGGGAATATCACTATTTATTTTTTTGTTATTAGATTTGATTACTTGTTTAGTATTTATTTATTTATAAGTATAAAAGTTATGTATTAGGTATGTTGAAACTGTTTGTACTCCCTGTCACTTGTCCCTACAGGTTCATTAGAAAACCAGCGTCAGACAGCATCTGTCTGGCATTAATGCTGAAATGAACCTTTTTGGCCCAGCCGTGAAGCACACAGCAATTTTTTTATAACATTTTTTATTTCACTTTTTAATTTTTTTCGTATTTTGTGTTTCACGAACTGTGACCAAATAAACGTTATTCTTTCTTTCTTTCTTTATAAGTATTATGGGAACTTACCTAAAAGTACAACAAAGTTTGAGAAGAATAATTTTATTTAGTTTACGATCAGAGTGTCTAACTTTCAATTCGTCTACGAAGCAAAATGCCTATATTAATGTCTACACAGCAAATTGTTTAAGCTGTAAATCGCCTTAAGATCAAAATGTTTAACAAGCAAAATGCCTAAAATGTAATTTATAGGTAGTCGAAATGGTTAAAATCAACTCACACTGGCCAGTCGCTAGTCAGCCGCCATATGTAACAAAGAAGTGCGATTTCTACGTCCATTCCTGATGATCGAAGTAAACGAACTGACTGCCGAGATGTCATGGCCACTCGACATGGCGACCTTCGGATGCCAGTAGCCAGGCCTGCGCCACTGACGACGTCGCCATCAGATAAGACATACCAGTTTTCTCACGATGTTTTCCTTTACTGTTTTGAGAGCAGTGGTGATGTCCTAATTATTTACTTAAAGTGCCTCTCGTAGTCCAACCAGGTCCTCAGGTTCAGGTCGAGGTCGTACCTCGACCTGAACCTGAGGACCTGTGAACTCGTAAGTCACGGTCGTTTCTACTTGGCCCCCACTGCTCTTCAAATTTGTTTAAAATCAAGTAAAGGCTCCTACAAACAGACACGACACGCGACGCGACACAAAGGCATCGCGAGTCGCGCGACGAGCGGTACCTTTGTGTCGTGTCGCGTTTCGCACCTGTGGAGCCTTAAAGTAATCATTTCTTTGGGCGATTTTCAACAATCGTTTCGAATAACTTTAGCTTAGGTTGCAGTCCTTTATTATAGACATTAAAGTCGTTTCTAAATTACATTTATTACGATGTAATGGTCAGAGAATTGAAAATAAAGCCTTAATGCATTTAAAGAAGCTTTTAAATAAAATGGTCCTTTGCCCCAATGATTTGAAAAAAGCTTTTCTTCGTAAGAAAATATGTTTGTTTTTATGGCTAGGTAAGTTGTACAGCCGACCCCACGTCGCGTCGGTTGTAACCAATGTTGTAACATTTTGACTTTGAGCTGGCTTAGACACGAAGTTCAATAGAATAAGAGGACAGTTTATATGTATAGCGGGATAATGAGGGCTACTGTTTTTGTGCTCACCAGTTGGCGCCACTGTCGAGTAATTTCCTGAAGTGTAGCTGCTAAAGTTTGTTACTACGGGCGTGAAAACAAAGTTAACATTTAAATCATATTTAATACTTTAAAACCGGTACCTTGTGGAGCCGGACGTAAAGAATAGCATCACCCTATTTCTTCCCGTGGGTGTCGTAAAAGGCGACCAAGGGACTAGAGAATGGGCAGCAGTTTTCTCTATGCATTTTTAACACTATACTGCGTTCGCCAACGCACCGGTTGGGGGAGGTTCATTGACCTGTAACTCATATTTGCCATAGTAAATCTCTGGTATTGCGAAATATTCACAACATATTATGTTTTTAACGTTTATTTTTTGGCCCAGTCATATTTTGAGCTTGCTTTTACTTTTGTAATAAACTCATTTTCTTTTTTAATATAGTCATAGAACTGGGCGCATGATGAGAAGCGAAGAGAGGCTCCAATATGAAGGTGCTAGGCCCGTACCCGCTTCTCCCCCCGCCTTTCTTTCAATTTCGTGCGTGGATTCGCCAAAGATCGACCGAACTCCATAACAACAGATGGTCACGGGTAACAGACTGTAGACAGTCAAAATTGGCTTTACCAATGGTACACCCGCGATTAACCAAAAAACTTCTCAGCCTAAGTAGAAATAACCTTAGAATAATAATAGGTACAATTACGGGCCATAATCTCCTTAACAAACATCTTTTTAACATAGGCGCCACAGACAGCCCCCTTTGCAGGGGCTGCCTTGACGCCGAGGAATCAGCCGCCCACGTCGTCCTGGAATGCGAGGCCGTGGCTCCACAACGTGAAGAAATCCTCGGAACAGTTAGGTGCTTTTGGGCGGAGCTAGGCTGGCTTTGTTAGCCAGAATCCCCACGCACAACGGACCAAATGAGAGTCTAAGTGCGGAGAAGGGAGCCCCATCATCATCATCATCAACTGGGCGCATGTCATTTTAAAATTATAATGACAAATCAATACGGATTCAATAGTCTCTACCGACAACCTGTTTCGTTCGTCCGTCCATTGAACCGTCATCAACGAAAATATCCTAATTTTATCGAAATTAATGAAATACGTGACAATCACGGGACGTGTAGCAATACGGGACGCGATATATGTAATGTCACATGAAATGTAACACATGCGTTTCATGTTGCATTGCATATATTTGGGCGGCATGTACGTTTCCAAGTATGGTACCTAAATTTGATGTTACGTTTCACACAATATGTGCACCCACCTTATGTAATTGCAAAAACGTAAAACTTTGTAGTCTGGTAAACAGAACATACTTTTATTCAAATGTGAGGGTAGTCTCAAGTATTTATGCGTTGATAACGCACTAACGGTAATGGATTCCATTTTTAAATTGCACCCATCTCGTGATTGGACAGTGTAAAAGCAACTAGACTCCGGAGCACGTGGGAACATGAAATTTTATTTAGACGCTGAAAATAGTTGCCTTTTAGCTTAACAGTGAACATGCGTTGCTTTATTTGGATCCTGGCTTGGTAGCCAGCGGGGTAGTTGCGTAATAAACTTACATTAGGCTAGCCAACTGCCCCACTCCTTTAAAAAAATATTATCTCGTGACTAAGAAGAAATGATGAAAAACGGCTCAATCAGGAACCCCGGTAAGTGTGTCTAGAATTTTCTAATACCTTTCATAAAGTTTCATATTGAGACATGAAGCAACAACATTCGATCTAAAAGAAAAGCGTTCTCTAGATCGTATGTCGTTGCTTCGTGTCTCAATATGAAACTTTCTAAAAGGTATTAGAAAATTCTAGACACACCGAGGTTGGTGATTGAGCCGTTTTTAGGGTTCCGTAGTCAACAAGGAACCCTTATAGTTTTGCCATGTCCGTCTGTCTGTCTGTCCGCAGTTTAGCTCAAAAACTATTGGTACTAGAAAGTTGTAATTTAGCATGAGTATACACGTTAATGACGCCAAAAAAGTGGTACAATAAAATTTTGAAAAAAACTATTATTTAGGGTACTTCCCCTACATGTAAAGTGGGGATGATATTTTTTTTTCATCCTTCACATAGTGTCGAATATCGTTGGATAGGTCTTTCAAAAATATTAGGGGTTTGAGAGGACCGTTTTTTGATTAAGTGAACCGTTCGTGACTTATCAAGCTTTAAAGTACCAATTTTCGTTAGAGTCAAGTGTCCCCCCCTCTACCAACTAAACGGTTGTAGTTAGAAATTCAGATACCACGGTAGTAGTACCTATATATAACGAAGTTTAAAGGAAAACTATCACACTTAAGTGGGCATTACTATTTTACGAGTAATAGTCGACCAACTTAAATTTGCAGTTGAAAAACATGTTCTCCCATACAATCTGTGTAGGAGAGCATGTTTCTCAACTACAATGTTAAGTTTGTTCTTGGGATAAATTCATCCCAACTACGGAACCCTTCATTGTGCGTGGTCCGACACGCACTTGGCCAGGTTTTCATAATTCCTTCTTAGTCACAAAATAATATTTTTTCAAAGTAGTGGCTCTAGTGGACCGGTGAGCGCCTTTTTAATTGAAAATTTATTCAAAATTAAACTTCAATTTACGTCATCAATGATTTTCGTCTTTGCTGTCAGTGACTCCCATAGATTTTTTTAAATAAATGTTGACCAGAGCTTGATAGTTACCTACTAGATAATTAGAGGCCATTACCATATTAATTTTCTACGTATTCCTTCTATAAACATAGTTTGTCTTTCTGGGAATTTATCCAACTGACCCTAATGCGGTCATTACTTGGAATTATCATTACTTAGCAAGGGAATTATATACTTATTTCTAGCTATATTTACCTTACATAAAGCTGGTGTAGTGTATCTATTTATGATATGAAAACACTCGATCAAGTCAACTTTCAAACATAAAAAAAAAAAAAAATGGTTCAGTCGTTTGTGAGTTACGATGGCGCAGACAGACACACAGATAAACAGATACATGCGTTAAACTTATAACACCTTTCTTTTTTCGTCAGGGGTTAAAAATAGAATAGAATAGAGAAGCTTGGTGTGGTTTTGAGCCAGTGTAGTTTAGTTATACAGGGTGAAATTGAATTCATGGGCATCCTCTTAAGGGGTCATTGTACTCATCATTATGAACAACTTTCACTATGGGACATACCCTGAAATCTCGAAAAAAAATCTGCTGTTTCCTTACTTTTTGACGAGCTATGCGAACATAAATGTAGGGAACAGCTGATTCTTTATTCGCGATTTCAGGTTTGGTCCCCTATTGAAAGTTGTACATAATGTTGAGTATAATGTACAGCCATGAATGCAATTTCACTCTGTATAATCAATCAACAGGATTCTACAGGTGGGTAAATAAGGCTTTTAATAAGTTATCCCTTTGTTTGTTGTGTGTGACTATCTCCATAATCAGCAATATGCGTCTCCAGAATGATAAATATGTTGAGCCCTAAACAAAATTACGTGAGGTTGTCTCCAAAGTTAATAAAACAAACTTGAGGCTAGAGATTAATTTATCCGTCGTCCTGAGCTACAAATAATACCTGTGATAACAAGGTAAGTTAAGTAAAGTCCCGCGAAGCTCCTCCCAGGATGGCGTTGCCAACAAATCTTGTTGTCAAACTATGAATCACTTTATTAAACGGCTTAGACAAGCGCTCCAATTAACAGTCGGAAATAGCCTGGAGGATCGACCGAGGGCTTAGAACCTCTGATCGTAGGAATAATGAAGGTGTGTGTAAAGACGAAATTACTGGTAAAATGCATTTATGTCGTCGTTAAAGTCAAATACACTAAGCGTTTTCAAACGTCTTTTATAATGCGCACAGCAAAGGAATGAAACTCTCTGCCTGCGTCTGTGTTTCCGAACGCATACAACCCTAATCTATTCAAAGTGAGAGTGAACAGGCTTCTTCTGGGTAAGCTCACTCCATCTTAGACTTTGTCTCTGTCACCCAGACCTAGACTAGAGTCGAGAGCAAACCCATAGTAAAATAAATAAATAATTTATTAGAAGTAGGTCTTTAAAAGGCACGAAATTCAACATTTAGAAAAAATATATAGAATTGATACTAGGCGCCCATTCCGCGGTAGTTTCGTATGGCAAAGAATGGGCAAGAAAGTCCATAGTTACTCTTTTGTATATAATGTTTTACATAGACGCTTAGATGACGATATTACAAGCATCGCACACAAAATTATTGTCAATTTTTGTTTTGTTGATAATAATAATAGGGGACGACAACCACGCGATGGATGAAACAATTAACAATAACCATAGTTTTATGCAAAGCTAAAGAAGGTTCTCGTTAAAACAACTTTCTCTGTCAAAAACTCACAATGGAGAGACCATTGCCACGTTTGTAAATTAGTAGACTTGGCTTCAGTTCTAACACTCGTTGTGAACACAAAAGCGACAGATGACATTCTTCAACGTTTCCTCTAGTAAGAGGAATTAAAAGTTGAGATATTATAATTATTTACCACAAAACACGAAGGGAATTTGGACGTGCTACCAATAAATTATTCTGTCTAATTATCACAATAATAACCCTTAGGGAAAGCCTTTATAATAAGACAGGCATTTAAACTTGGTTTTTGTTGAGACCCTTTCCTTTAATTTAAAAATTCAGCCAGTGTTTTTAAGTATGCAACGATCTAATTTTTAAATATCTTTTCTTTTAACGTTTATTGAGGCAAATGGGTTTCAAAGTTTGCTCTGCTAATTTCAAGCCACATTGCTTTTGTTTGCGATTACTTAAGTACTTTATATTCAATGAAGGAGGTGTTCAAAAATCGAGCTACGTAGGTACAAATAGTTACGTAGGTAGGTATTTGTAATGATTTTTCTTTAGTTTTTTCGTCCGCGTGATTTTTTCTTAATTTTTTTATCGTCCTAAGTATTGTTACGAGCTTGCGGTTCGTGACAATAAAAACTGCCGATTTAAAAACCAAAAATGACACTTTAATTAAAGAACACTGATAACAACTCAAACACACTAATGATAAAACACAAATGCACCACTGATAATGCTCGAATATCGCTTGTATCGTACTTGTTGCTTGATTTCGACTGTCTCGGGTCGGGGTCCTTACCGGCCTTATATAGTCCTTAGAAAGTTCCAGAACCTTGTAGAAACATCTAGAATGTTCGAGTGCATACCGGCCCCTACTGACCAGATGTCGAAAGTTCTAGCTTCAAATTTTCTAGAAGAATCTCGAGTTTACTAGTTCTGCTACTCGATACTAGATGGCGTTAGTGGTCACTAGTTCTGCTATTCGATACTAGATGGCGCTAGTAGTATTTAAACTTGTGAGGCACTTAACAGTATCATACCCATCAAGTCTGCGGAGTTTCGCTGGATAATTTAATGTGTCCCTGTATATTTTAGTAAAGGGATTATTCCTATACCCTGCCCTATCGGAATACCAGCGCTGCGACATTTATTTTTAAATGTCGCAGCATCATGCTGAGATAGGAGGCTTTTGGCCTCATTAAAAAAAACATTATTTTGTACAGACTTCATACGGGCAAAAGCCTCTTCCAAGGCATACCAGTTTTCTCTATCCGTGGCTGTGGCTATACTGTTTTTACATGATGTCGCAACTATTTCGTCTGCCATTCTAGTACCTACAGGTACAGCTGGTAGTGTAGTTACTTGAAATTTGAGTATTAAAGAAAATTCGCGATACAAACCTCAAGATTAAGAGTAAGAATTAAGTTTACCTCAACTTAGAAGTGTGTACTTTGCCTTGGTGGAGTCCAGGCTAAGATACAGCAGTGAGTTTTGGGGCATAAAAGATTCAGAAAAGAGCTTTAAGGTCTATGCTCCGCATGAAATAGACGGAATCATGTAAAGACCATTTTATTAGATTAAAAATCTGGACAGTGCCATGCCTTTGTATTGCTAACTAGCTTAGTTAAAAATTTGCACAAAATTGAGATTGATGAGCAAAGACAAACTAGAGCTGGCACACGTAGGAAAGATTTGCCCAACACTATTCAACCGAAATTAAGAGCCCATAGCCCGAGGTATCAGTCTGTATTTTTATACAACAAGTTGCATAGAGAATTCAAAACCATATAGAGTGTTAACTTATTTAAAAGCAAATTGAGGACCTATTTATTGGGGAAAGGCTATTACAGTATCAATGAATTCCTAGATGATATATGACATTATAACATATGATTGATCGTACTAATTTGACATTTATTATTTATGATCTCTTATTATTATTATTGTATTGTTGATTTTATAATTATTATTGTACTTGAATTTTTAATTGACCGTTATTGTTTTTATTGACTTTTCTAAATGTATTTAATGAATTTTATTTTAATTGCAATTGTATAATGTTACTTTTTAATTTTTCAACACAATGTACCTATATTGTTATGAAATATATTACTTATGACTTATGATTCACTAAAGCAACTGTTTCTAACAAAAAACTTTTCAACAAAATCTCTATGACACTTAAGTACATCGCTCTTCAAAGCAGTTTTCTGCTATCAAAAGCAAACTTAACAATATAAGCACTACATTTGAAGTATTTGTTGTATAAACTTACTAAAAGAGTCCTCGTACCAAAATCTAAGGCCCCACAGTGGACGGCAAATACTTTAGTGCAGGGGTGACGAACCTTTTCACTTTGTGTGCCATAACAAAATAGGTTAAAAAATGTTTTGTTTAATGTGGTGGCACACATATTTTACATGACATGACATGACATATTTTTCATGATTTTTACTTCGGCTCCACTATCGAGTGTAAAGCTCAAACTGCGGCCAAAAAACTGGGCGTCCTAACTATTTAGGACGCCCAGTTTTTTGGCCGCAGTTTTCAGTCTTCACCCTATGGTGAAGCGATACTTTACGCCTGGACAGCTTTTAACCCTTTACAAAGCACAATTCCGATCCTGCATGGAGTATTTCAGCCACCTTTGGGATGGCTCGGCTAAGTACCAACTTGCTGCGCTTGACTCAGTGGAACGCAGAGCTAAGAGGCTCATTGGCGACGTAAAACTGGATGCCAAGCTTCACAGCTTGGCTCATCGCCGCAAGGTTGCCTGCTTGTCGGTCTTCTACAGATTGTACTTCGGCGAGTGTGCCCATGAACTCCACGACCTCATTCCACTGGCCCCTTTCTACCATCGGACATCTAGACGCACTAAAAGTTACTACCCCTAGCTAGTTGATATTCCACCAACTCGCACTAAGCGTTTTCAAACGTCTTTTATAATGCGCACAGCAAAGGAGTGGAACTCTCTGCCTGCGTCTGTGTTTCCGAACGCATACAACCCTAATCTATTCAAAGTGAGAGTGAACAGGCTTCTTCTGGGTAAACTCACTCCATTGTAGACTTTGTCTCTGTCACCCAGACCTAGACTAGAGTCAAGAGCAAACCCATAGTAAAATAAAATTAAAATAAAAGTGAAACTTAATAAAACAATAATTACACTCACTCACTCTGATCTGCAGAAAGCGTGGCAGCTGCAACGGAATTCTGAAGACTAAGATAGGATCTCTTCTCCGTTATGGAGATCTTTTGTTAAACGGGTGATTCGATTGTATTTAATTTTAATATTTCGTTTTAATTTAAATCGGACTGTATGTATTCAGATATCTAAAGTAAAAGTAAAAAAAAAAAAAAACGTTGTTTGAGGTTTGTTCCTAAATAATGTATATAGGGTGTGTCTATTCAAACACGAAATATATTAAGAGATACGCAAAGATTAAAAAAAGCAAAAAAAAAGAAGTCATGGTTTTTTTTTTTAAATCTGAGTATATTAATTAAAATATTAAATAATTTAAAATGACTTGATAATATGATGATTAATTATCAAAATTCACCGAGCTCGTGCCGCCACCGTCGCGGCGTCGCCGCATCCGTTCGGGTCATTCATAGAATAAGTAAATAAATGTTTATTTTGCAAAAAGTCTCAAGCAATTTTAAAATTTTAATAATTACGTAAAAATATAAAACATAGATTAAAAAAAAAGACGTGTGGCACTCGGGGACTGCCGCGGTAAAGCTATTGCATAGCATTTTGTATCAACTTATGCAATTATAATTATTTATTTATTTTATTTATGCAGTATTTCTTTTTCTTTGATATTAATTCAAGTTACACTTTTTGAGCGTAGTGACCGATAAGAAAACAAATTTTTCTTTTATTAAATAAACAAAGAGTATATAATATTAAGAGACGGGAGTCCCATAGATAAAAATGAAAAACGTCGCTTGTATGAAACGTGAGCTAATAATGAATACCAACATAACAGAAATGACACGGACTGCAGAAATGACATAAAGCTGCCAACATAATAACAAGATAGGGATGTACTACTACTCACTCGTAATTTTTATCGATATGTTGCTGTAAAAAATTTCGGGTTTTAGGATCCTGACATTTTTACGGTTTCATTCTTAATAAATTTAAGGCAAAGGTCACTTAGGCCAACGGTAACTTTCGATTTGAACTAAGGTTACGTGGTAATTTTCTTATAAAAAGAAACCAGCTACGGCTGTGATTCCACGTTGGCGTAAGCGGGGTTCAGAGACAAATCCCATTGTATAGTCTAGATCTAATCCGAGGTAAACTAGACTATAAGATGAGATTTGCTGTGATGATAATAAAATAAAACAAAACTTTGGACTTAAGTTTTTTTATAATAATTACAACACCTTTTCCTTTCTATTGATCATTCAATTGGCAATGGTTCAGCAGTTGATGTTGAAGGTACTGAAATGTAGAAAACACGTTGCTTATTAACTGACACATGAACAAGTGAATTCAAATTTAATTCTAATCTTGAATAGTTACTTGGGCTTAGTCTCATTCTTTTTATCACATTTTCATTTGAAAAAGGGTCTGTAATAGACAAAAAAGTATCTGTAATATTTACAATTGATACATTCAATACAGTTAATCAAATAGTAAAGTGAATTTAATAAGTTTAAAATAAACATAAACCTTACCCGCAATAGAACATATTTTCCTGTCTTTTGAACATTCTACTGGCAATGGTTCAGCAGTTGATGTTGAAGGTACTGCAATAAAAACAAAATGTAGTCATTCACTTCTAATTCCAAAAACAATGAAGGGTATCGTAGTTGGGATGAATTAATCCCAAGAACCGAATTAACATTGTAGTTGAAAAACATGTTTCCCCATACTTTCCAACTGCATAATAATAATGTAAGTACACACAATATTGAGTAATTTACCATGTTATTTTAAGACCATAGACTTCTTAAAGGTTTTGCTGTAATCTTTAAGTATAGAACTGTACACTGTATTTTTTTTAATGTTAGGATCAGCAGTTTCGGAGATAAGGGGGGAAATGGTAAATTTTCATCTATTTTCTTTAATAGTTTTCATTAAAAATGTAAAATGAAATGAAAGGACTTGTCAAGAGGATTTTTTTTTAAATAATTTAAAAAAAAGTTCTCTTGTCAAGTCCTTTCATTTCATATGTCACATGATACATTTTGCATGTGTACCAAAATGCAACTTAATCGGTCCAGTAGATGAAGGTACATAAGGGTTCCGTTTTTTCATTCGGACGTAAAGTACCCAAAAAAAAAAAAAAAACTTTCTAGATGTACCAGTTCAAGAATCGCAGTAGTCGAAGTAGAAGATAACTCTGCAAAATATAATTGAACATGAGTTACTAAAGTAATCGGAAAGGGTGAGTTAGGATGAATTACGACTGGAAAATAAAGTCTTACCTGTTTGCTCACTTTTGAAGATGTGTAGTGGAAATCCAACGAACAGCTCACCTGCCATTGGTTCTGCAGTAAGTTCTACAGACGGAGTAGCATTTTTTCTTAGTTGTGTCTTCTTTTTATTGAAATCCTTTGGTAGAAAATGACTGCCACAAATATGTTCCAATTGATGTAGCTTTTCAATGGGTACATACACCAAGTCTTCTTTCCTGTAACTTTAACCCATTTTTTACATCTAGCTGGAACATTTTATTACATTATTATGATTATAATAGTAGTGTATTTAAACTTATATCTTTGTTATTTTGGTTTTGCAGTATTAATAGAATAACAGAGAAAATTAAATGAAATAGGAATATTATTATAATAAAAATATCGACAGTCGATAAAAAAGTAACATGCGTCAAGCACTAGCATATTGATAGGTTACTAAGATGAAACTAAACACATGGCTTCAAACACTGGATTACACACAGACAGAAAACATACTTAAAGCACAATACTCGTGATAATTAAATATTACCTATAAAATTAGGCACACAAATCCTTACATATACCCAAAGTTCAGCCACCAATCACAATCACTCTCACTCATTCACACACACACACACCCTTACACATACACATTAACACAACAAACACACACGCACACAAACCACTCAAGAGCATGCTTGCACTACATTAGATTCCTACATTTTAAGTTATTTAATTTTTAATTTTATTGCATAAATTGTTAAAGTTCAAAAACGGGTGAAGACACTGGCTCCTGTAACACAGGTACCACCTAGCTCAGGAGTCAGGGCTTCAAATTAAAATGTAAAAACTTTTTTATGTCAATAAAACATATTTTATTTATTTTATTTTATTACTTTGTAATTTTGTAAATTTTGGACTTTAAATCAAGAAATTTATTTTCTGTAAGAGCTTATCAATGTTTTTTAACATAACAATTGAAAATATATGCTTACCTATCTTCATTTAAAGGAAATTTGGCTATGAAGATTCGCATTTGACCATCTGACCGGCCGGATCTTATAACACATATTTCACACGTTTTGTAATGCATTGCAACTTAAATTACGTCACACGTACATACATAAATACAACAATAACTCTAATTTACGATAAATATCCACAAAACACAGAATAAAAACAAAAACAGCGCTTTGTTGACAAAGTTCTTGACAACAAACAAGACAAGAATATGGCGGCCGGTAGCTATGGCGGCTGAGTAGCGTAGTGCGATAGAGTCGAATAGATGTTAAAGCGAGACAGCGATAGCGTGAGGTTTTTTCGTTACGGAATTTCTGGATTCGGTCCCGCGCTCAAGGCCCGCGATAGAAGCTATGCAATAGCTTAAAAATACTATGGCTTTTCTACCGCCTATAGATGTTTCCCTTAAAATATTTCATGTATGAATAGATACACCTTATATATAAATGGCCTGGCTGTAAGTCATACATATACACCGTGGCATTTTAATCGTCTTAGAACGATAGCCCACTTCATGTTTCCAATGACTAGGTACTAATCATTAATACGAGCGCAGTACGAGCCTTGTGTTCCAAGGGCGGCGCGGAATGGAGCGGCGACATCTTTATCAGAATTCATTCACCCTAACGCAAAAATTATTCTTACTATTGCAACTTTTTAATCTAAATCTTAATCTTTATTTGTTTAATCGCGCCTAGAGGTATTTTATGTCGGATATATTGAGTTGTAAGACGACTACAATGTCACGGTGTATATATAAATATAATGCTTACAGCCAGGGAAATTAATTATTTATCAAATTGATACGCTACGTCAATTTGCCCTAATATAACCTTTGCCTCTAATATAACTGGCCTCCTCTCTGTGAGAGGGAGTGGGCTATCCACTAAGTACTAAATCCTACTGCGGGTTGGTGGATGTCACGTCTTCGAATTTTTGGTTCTAGGACATGCCGGTTTCCTTCACCGTTTTGAGAGCAGTGGCCTACAACAAATCATAAGTCGGGGTCGATACTGGTCAGCACTGCTCCATAACTGCTCCATATCATCCAAGGCGTATTGTCAAAGTTTCTACACGAGTGGTCTATGGGTTAAGTACACACAAAAAGCTTACAATGCCCTCAGAGTCCAGTATAATAACATTTTCAGGGCACTGTTGCGGCTCCCGCGTGCCTGTAGTGCATTAGGTATGTTTGCGGACGCGCATATAGATGACTTCTATGCAATCATGTGGAAGAAAAGCGAGTCAGTCTTGAAAACTGTGCGGGGGAGTAGCAACAGCATCCTGAAAATGGTAACAGATAGGTTGGATACGGCCGTGTTCAAACGATTCATCAATCTGCATGTGAGAGGTGCGAGTTGATGCAGTGATATTATTATTATTTTTTTCACTTTTATTTTGTACCTACTAACATATGTTTAAGTTTGTAACTAACATTATGGGCCCTGGTTGTCTGTTAATAAATTTAATTTTTTATTTTTATTGCACACGACTAGCAAAAATTAATATACGGACAATTTAAGTTGGTATTCAATTAGCTAAACAATTAATTTACCTTACTTTAGATGCACACTGAATGATTGAAAATATGTTTTCATTTCTAATCATACTCGGAAAGTAGTGTTTGTTTGATCCGAGTACCGGGTGGAAGACGCTGCTTCCCAACTTTGGGCGGGAAAGAGTCATAGTAATTGCTTCCCTCTCTAGGGCAGGAATTAATTTTAAAATAGAACTAAATTCAGCTAGGTAGTCGGCTACGAAAAATTTATATAAATAAGAAAAGAAAAAAAAAATGCTGCCGTCTTGTGAGTGTATAAACAGCCAGAGATAATTAAAAAAAAATACCTATTAAGCGGGACGGCCCGCGGCGGTGACGTGGTGTGTTCCACATTAAAAAAAAAAAGACTATATAATTTGGCAGGATACTAACTCTGTAAGCTGTACCAAATATTTGATTCAAAATGAGTTCAAGCGATTTTGAAATGTTGACCCCAGATTCGGTTAAAGATATTTATTTATTTATTAAAAAACACATACAACTATCATCACAGGCTTACCTAATACAAAAGTGTAATTATAATATAGCTTATAAATATTAGACTTACAATTATATTATTATGATCAACCAAGAGCAATTTTACAAAATACGGCCCGTGTTAATTCTAGTGAATTAACACGGGCCGTATTTTGTAAAATTACTCTTGGTTGTTCATAATAATATAAATACCGCAGTGCTGGTATTCCAATTGGGATTTATTTTTTATATATCGCAGCATTATGCTGAGATAGGAGCCTTTTTGGCTTCGCACAGGTAATTTTTAATGGTTTTTTTTTTGTTGTTTTAATGCAACTTTTGTAGTTTTAAATGCTCCTTTTTAGGGTTCCGTACCCAAAGGGTAAAACGGTACCTTATTACTAAGGCTCCGCTGTCGGTCCGTCTGTCACCAGGCTGTATCTCATGAACCGTGATAGTTAGACAGTTGAAATTTTCACAGATAATGTATTTCTGTTGCCGCTATAACAACAAATAATAAAAAAAAAACAGAATAAAATGAATATTTAAGGCTCTCATACAAGAAACGTGATTTTTTTTGCTCGTTTTTATAGAGTCCGACTCGCACTTGGCCAGTTTTTTACTGTTTGTGTCTCTTGTGCGTGTCCCAAAAAAAAAAAAAACTACTTTTCTTTATTTCTTTTTCTTTTCTAAATTAAAGCCATGCCCAGAGTTTTCTGTCGCGCTTCACAGGTTCACCATCCCTGCTTTAGTACTAAACCACTCGTAGTGAGTAAACCTCTGAATGCAAGTCTTTGTGAAAAGTTTATAAAGCTAAGGTGGCAACAATGGCAAAGTTGAGTCCCAGCGGCCAGAGAAAAGAAGTAAGAATTGTTCCTTTAGTTCTACGCTTTGAGATTAATAAGTTTTTTTTGGATTACGTTGTTATGGTAACAAGACTTGGGAAGTTTGAGGACCTTTGTTGTTGTGAAGTGATGTCTACAGACGTTTGGTTTTCATAAAGATACAAGCCGTGAGCCGATCGTATTCCACTTCGGTAATACGATCACTTCGGTAAAAATATCGAACTTCCATATACAGGAAAAGCTTTAAAGGTGTCTGCACACAGCGGGCGCGGCGCGGCGGGACCGGGCGTGGCGGGGCGCCGACGCGACGCTGAGCAGTTGTAATGTACTAGATATTACGGAGGACGCCACACAGAGCGTCGCGTCACGTCGCGTCGAGCCGGACGGCTCTGTGTGGCGTCCTCCGTAATATCTAGTACATTACAACTGCTCAGCGTCGCGTCGGCGCCCCGCCACGCCCGGTCCCGCCGCGCCGCGCCCGCTGTGTGCAGACACCTTTAATCAGTGTGAAAATTTTGACAAATTAAACTTAAACGTGTTTTATTATACCCCTATTTCGTATTTTGATTTGTCTTAGTACAAAAAAATTTAGTTATCGTTAACGAAAGATGTTTATTTTGAAACTGGTATATATATACATGGTATGTATATATTATATATATACTAATATTGGCTTTCAAGCGTCGATATGTAAAATACAACACCACGCGTTCCAAACACGTGTTAAGATCTTATTTGCATTCTGAACAAACCCCCCTGGGCTACAAATACATGTATAGGACTTAACTAAAATCCGCTTTGCATGCTATTCAACAATAATTATGTAAGCTACGCACTACCACATAGTTCGGTATTCAGAGACTACATGAATGTTACTAATCCACATTGCAAGTACAGTCAGGGTCAAAAATATGTATACACTGCACTGAATTTCTCCTAAATAGGGATGTGTCCTGGGTAAAAAAAAAAAAAAAAAAAACTGTTTAGTCCGACACATTAAACTTGGGGAGTGGGGGCTCGTTACGTCACAGCTTCGTGTAAAATGTACGTCAAGCTACATTTTGAAGTCAATGTACCGCGGTTATTTTTTGATTACGTAAAAATATAAAAAAAATACGTGTCCAATATTTTTTTATAATTTACATGACGGACAAAAAATATTTTTTAGTCATCATCCCAATTATTGAATACTAGCTTTTGCCCGCGGCTTCGCCCGCGTGGATGTCGGTTATCGCATAAAAAAGTACCCTATGTCCTTCTCCATATCTCTATATGTCAGTGAAAAAGTAACTATAAAGTCAATATATCTACGAAAACATCATGTACGTAAGGAAAAATTTACATCTTTTTAGAAAAAGAGGTGAAAGACATAATTATAGTACTAGAAATAGGGACCTATTAGCTCAACCAGGTTTCAGACTGGCTAAAGTAGACTCATCTTTCATGGGGTACTGTTTAAAATGTTACAATAAAATTCGTCCCCACATACTTCAACTGAATGAGACTAAATTTAAATCTTGTATAAAACGCACACTATGCAGGCAGGCATATTATAAGTTGGGGGATTACATCGCTGATAAAAATGCTTGGCTGAATGCTGGTCCTGCTCCACAACCTCAGCTAGTTAATTAACATTTGACAATCATGTTGGAGCTGCTGAAGATTGTAAACTATTTTTGCATTGTATAAACTCAATGTCCTTGAATTATATAATTGCATAGCACAGGTGTGAGTACTATGTACTATAGAGCTACCATTTACCGGGTAATATGTCTTTTATTGACTTGAATGTGCCCTGGCGGCTGAGAGTATGTCATGCTCACTCAAATGTCTCGCTGGTGGTGGCGTGTGTGTTGGATCATTAAGTTCCCTTCAAATGGTTGAGCTAAATGGTGCTGATTCATGCGTCATGTTCGTGAACGGGCGCCGTCAGTTGGGACTGGTCATCTCTTAGCTGCCACGGCTTATTTTAATTTTTGAATTGTTTCTATTACGGATGCTTCTAACGTGCACGTCTTTCTACATTGTTCTCACATGTATAACTTCAACATGAATGATGTAACCCATATTTTGTAACAATATTTTGTTTTAAAAGAGTGTCCATGGAGTTTCTTGTCCGTTCTTCTCCATAGGAACCTACTACGCTTTGGAATGGGCAACTAGCTTCATCTTTCTGACTGACCGACCCCTTGACAATTCAAAAGTGCCTGTAATTGGTTTATTTGAAATAAATGCTTTGAGTTTGAGTTTGAGTTTTGAGTTTGAACGAAAGTTTTGGAATGCACAAATTTTGATCATATGGCCGCCGTGTTTAGTAATGTTTTTATGATAAATATTCTTGTATACTGTTTGAAATACACATATGTAGCTAGCATATTTATCGATGAAAATAATTTGACTAATAGCTACTGATATTATAGCGTATTGTTATCGTAATCGTATTTCCAAGAGTAAAATTCGGCAAACAAATACCTACAAAAGACAATAAAATGGATATAGTATGTTATCCTTAAGAGATAGACATATGCCATTGCAGACTTTTTTGAAGACCTTAATAAGATACACAATTCCACCATACATTATTTTGTTATATCTCAAAGGGTTTAGACAGCGTTTTCGTTGAAAGTTCTCAGACGGCTTATTTTTTTTCGACACCTCCAACAAATATGTTATAAAAATGCATACAAAAACTTAACAAGTTATATATTAAAACCTTCCTAGAGAACCACGCTATCCATTGGTGAAAACAACATGCAAATCGGTGCAGTAGTTTTTGAGTTTATCGCGAACAGACAGACAGACAGACAGACAGACGCGGCAGAGGACTTTGTTTTATAATATGTAGTGATATAGAAACTATAGCTGACCGGACAGACGTCTTGTTTGCTAGAACTCGATCGCAGTGCCACCCGGACCTGGATGGTTTAAATTCATAATTGGACCCGGTATCCAACCATAATAAGTACCGATAAATACCAAACTAAAAAAAAATACCTACATTTACAGCTTATTTGTTACTTACATGAATTGTGCAAGGATGTTAAATTTATTTTGCAAATAAAGATTTTTTTTTCGATTTTCTACGATTTAAAAAAAAAAATATATTAAATGCTCTAGTGTAAAGTAGCCAACATGTCGTTTGGTAAATATTGGCTTTCAAGCGTCGATATGTAAAATACAACACCACGCGTTCCAAACACGTTAAGATCTTATTTGCATTCTGAACAAACCCCCCTACAAATACATGTATAGGACTTAACTAAAATCCGCTTTGCATGTTATTCAACAATAATTATGTAAGCTACGCACTACCACTTAGTACGGTGTTCAGAGACTACATGAATGTTACTAATCCACATTGCAAGTACAGTCAGGGTCAAAAGTATGTATACACTGAAATAAATTCAACACTGAATTTCTCCTAAATTATAAAAATATATATATATATATATATATATATATATATATATATATATATAATTTATGCAAGTATAAAGTAAAAGTTAGATTATTTACAATCGAGGAGCATTTTATTATAACTGTAATGTAGACCTGCCTGAACTAGGTTTATTAAAAACCTGTGTTTCAGGCTATCAATTTACATCAACCATTTAAAAAGAAGACAACAATAGGTTTATTATTTTAAAATTAGATTATGTAAGATATATTGTGTTTAAATAAATTATTAACAAATAATATTAAAGTAGATAAAGTGGACACCATTATTATTTAGGTAAAGGAAGAAATTTATATTAGAGTAGGTGGCTAGAGACATTATTTTAAAATTTCTAGTAGTTTTTCCGTGTCTGCGTAATTGAGTTTTGACAAATATTCCTGTACTAGTAAGTGAATGTTGTAAGGTGATGTATTTGTATAGTTTATGTAGTAATGGAACTTGTGAAGGAAAAACAGCCAGTTCTACTAATGAGATTTATTTCTCACCAAACACCATCAATCTGGTAGGTAGGCAGCTCAGTAGGCAGGAGCACGTTGTTGCGACCTGTCGCGGACCGATCGTGAGGAAAAGTGAACGAGACATTCTAATAAAGATGGCTACCAAGCGCGTGCGCTAGTGATGTTCGCATCATTTAGTAACTTTAGTGTTGGGATCCCAACAGTATTGTGCACATAATATCTTCTTATAGTCATGAGACTGTGAAGTCTTGTGTGTATATTTCAATATTTGGAATACTCTTTATGATACGATTTAAAATGGCGTACAAGGCTCCATTAGCCCCACTCCTTTGAAAAAATATTGTCTCGTGACTGAGAAGGAATTATGAAAAACGGCTCAACAGCGACCTCGGTAAAGGTCTCTGCACACAGCGGGCGCGGCGCGGCGGGACGGGACCCCGGCGCGACGCTGAGCAGTTGTAATGTGCTAGATATTACGGAGGACGCCACACAGAGCGTCGCGTCACGTCGCGTCGAGCCGGACGGTTCTGTGTGGCGTCGTCCGTAATATCTAGTACATTACAACTGCTCAGCGTCGCGTCGGCGTCCCGCCCCGCCGCGCCGCGCCCGCTGTGTGCAGACACCTTAAGTGTGTCTAGTTTGTTCTAATACCTTTTATAACGTTTAATATTGAGACACGAAGCAACAAAATACGATCTAGAGGAATGTGGCTGTTTTTCTTTAGAATTAATTTTCGTATCTAAATAGGAATTTTTATAACAGGGGTGTTCACGTGACCGCTTCGGCTGGTCTGGGTCCTGTCGTCGTAGCAACCCCTCAACAGCTTCGTAGACACAGGAATTGACAGGAACCAGGTGCGAACCTTATGGGAGGTGAATCGGTGGATGGTCCTAGCACGCCGCTGCCTGCCTCGATCTCTTCCTACCATCCCACGTGTGCAGTTGGTAGGTCGCGGGTTCTATAATTTGGGTTTTGGGGGAAGGATTGAAGCCACTGAATAATCACCAGTTTGTTTACACCTTGCACTTTACTTGCTTTGTGGTCTTATTATATTTAAGATTAATATTACAAAATGGCGCCTCGCGGTAAATTTTGGGACACGTGCGCTACACATGGCGGTCGTCCGGGAACAGGGCGGAAGTGCGCCCGCGTCGGCGTTAGCTAGTGATGCGCACACAAAATAGTGATGTCCATTTAGTCGATTTTGCATGAACAACAGGTATTAGAACATTCCAGACACACTTACCGAGGTCGCTGTTGAGCCGATTTTCATAATTCCTTCTCAGTCACGAAATAATATTTTTTTAAAGTAGTGGGCTTAGTGAACCGATGTATGCACTCTTAAGCCTGGAATACACATGCTATGTAGTAGCACAAAAGCATGCTAATTTCTAGCACTAGCTACTAAGAAAGAAATAAAGAAAATGTATTTATTGGGATTCGTACAAGATCACATTTTAAACTAAACACGCTCATAGTAATATTAATAAAAAAACTAAACTAAAATGAAAACAAAATCCTGTCCCAAAAAAAATCCAAAGGCTCGTATCTCAGCATGATGCTGCGACATTTAAAAATAAGTGTCGCAGAGCTGGTATTCTGGTAAGGCCCGCTGTGATGTCATAGATAGAATACTCTTTATTATGTACACCATAAAAATTACAGATATAAATGTAGAACTGTTACATAGGGTGTCACAATGGGTGGTGTTTACGCCTGGTTTAATTGTGATGACGTTCAGGGCCTCAAGTCTGCTATTACAATAGTGTCAGAATGGTCTCGCCATTGTGAGTATTTGACAGTTTTTGTATGGCAAATCTGTCAAAAACTCACAATGAAGAGACCATTCTGACACTATTGTAATAGCAGACTTGAGGCCCGGTTCGTGTCGCGTTTGCTATTCTAAAAGTCCAGGCACCCGTACATATTTTTTATTGTTTTACCTTCACTAATTATATTTTCATGCGTCATTTTTCACTATCATCGAAAACTCGTACTGCTATTGTAAAAATTCAGTTTTAATTACCTAATTAAACAACTACCTCGACACGGGAGTTTCATTGAAGACAATTGAAGCCCCATCAGGCGGTCTTATCGCTAAAAGCCACTGCCCGCTGTGATGTCATACTACTTAGTAGCACAAAATACGAAAAAAAAAAAATATTTTTGAATAGATTTTATTATTATTATTTATTATTATTATTATTATAACTAAAAAGTGAAAAATAAAAAACTTTACAACAAAAAAAAAAAAAAAACAACCGACTTCCAAAAAAAGAAACACTAAGAAGTGAAAAATAACTTTACTTTCGGAAGTCGGTGGCAAAAAACGAAAATACAGAACCAAGGACACCGACTTCTGAAAGTAAAGTTATTTTTCACTTCTTAGTGTTTCTTTTTTTGGAAGTCGGTTGTTTTTTTTTGTTAAAAAGTTTTTTATTTTTCACTTTTTAGTTATAATAATAATAATAAATAATAATAATAAAATCTATTCAAAAATAAATATTGGAAAAATACAGTATAAATCTTAGAAATAATGTAGGTATTACAAAGTATGATGCCTGTACTAGGATAAACCTGTATCACAGGCGGCCTGAGTTCTTACAATTACTATTAGGACAACTGATTTCTTAACAAATATTTAACATAAGTTTTATGAGCAGTGCAATAGTTAGTTATGATACCTATCTAACAACAGTTCGATTACCACTACTTGCTACACCGCACAAACAACAGTGACACAAGATACCTAACTATATGAAGTGGATTAAATACGTATTATCGAAGCTAACTCAAAAACTACCCAAGCAAAGTTAACAAAAACCGGTTAATAACCATTTATAGCCCGAGTGCATCTCATGACAATTCCAATAACACGGCTAGTATCATTCTTTTATTACGGAGTTCCGATGCATACCTTCCGGCTTCATCTTCCGATCAATTCGATGGTAACATTTTCATCAGAATTATTTATTCAAATTTGCTTCATAGTCGCTTAACTATCTTAATCGAAAAATCTTATCGCCACCCGTGAAGTATCATTGAGGAGTTCCGATGGTCATTTGTGGTCTTCCTCATCAGTTCCACTTCATCAAATGATACTTTCTGAATGCTTGAGTTGTTGATGAAAACACAAAAATCGCTATATGTTTGCCTATAAAATTTGAGGAGCTCCCTCAATTCTTCGTGGATCCCACCATCGAAACTGAATTTTGAAAAAAAAAAAATGGGACCATTCTGAAAGTATATCCTTTCAAATAAAAAAATAATTTTCCAAATCGGTTCATAAACGACGGAGTTCTGAGGTAACCAACATTAAAAAAAAAAAAAAAAATACAACCGAATTGAGAACCTCCTCCTTTTTGGAAAGTCGGTTGAAAAGAGTATGATCATTTAATAATTTTACACATGAAGAGCATGCTATAAGTAAACATTTTACTTTGTACCTAGCTAACAAGAATGCTTTTTAATAGCATGTGTATTTCTGCCCTTAGGGGTTTGGTATACACATTGTAGCCCCTGAGTAACATTGTGAAATATTACTCTCACCATGATGGGTTAATCTACCTCACAATTTTAAAGAGTATTTGATTTTAGAGCTAATCAACAAGCAGAATTAATTATTTAATTTTTGCAATCAATACGCTAAGACAGTGTTAATCAACGTGTAGATCGCGATCCCCTAGGTCGCCAAGCCTCTTAAAGGGGGTCGCCGTTACTTACAATATTTAAAGCTCATAATATAAAACTATACTAGTTCAAAATGTTAAATTTATTAAGAAAAAGTTAATTAAAAGCTTAGGTTAAAACGAATCAACAAATACCTACAAATCACATAAATCATTAATGTGACAAGGACAAAGCATACTTTCATATTAATGTGTTGGTTACTCCTGTTTATCGTTAACCAATTTATCAATTTTTGATGATTAAAATGAAATCGTTTTCATAATTTAGGCGATTTCTCTGTTTGCCTTTTATTTGAGCCATCGACTAAAACGTTAAAATCGCACAAGTAGGAGGTTCTAAATGGAACGAAGCAGCAATTGTGGGAATTCTGTTATTTAAAAGAGTGTCCTTGGAGTTTCTTGTCCGTTCTTCTCCATAGTGATCTACGTATTGGAATGGGCATCTAGCTTCAACTTTCTGACTAACTGACCGTCTCTTTGACAATTCAAAAGTGCCTGTAAATGGTTTAATTGAAATTTAATCAAACTCAAAGCATTTGCTTTGAGTTTGATTTTGAGTTTTGAGTTCTGTTTCCAAAAGGTACCTAAAGTGACAGACTTGAATTTCAAGGTAGAACAGAAATTACAATTTCAAGGTCACGAAATATTGTTCTATACTAAGGGGTTCGTGCCATGAAAAAGGTTGAAAAGCACTGCGCTATGAAAACTAATTGATTTGCAGAAATGTTTACATATTTCTGCCCTCAACTGTACATACTAAAGGTAGTCGAATAGAAGTTAATTAAAGCTGCAAGATGCAGACATAATTAAGTGGAATTTATATTCATTAGTATTCTTTGTCTAAGTCTAGTGCGTGCTTGCAATGCAATGGGGGATTTAATTTCGGCGTGTTGACTTCTTAAAATCTAGGTTCCACAATTCTGCTGACTGTCATTTGTAGATCTTTAGTAGTCGTTACGGTTTATCAGAAGTCAGAAAGTCTGACACCAGTCTTACCAAAGGATAAACGAGTATCTGGTTTGTGAAGTTCAGATAGGCAGCTCAGGAAGATCACAAATTAAACTAGACACACTCATACAAACATTAAATAAAAATATCTTTTTCTTCAATCTGTCCCTCATTACTGAGGATCGTGGTCACTGGACCCCTTTAAGGCGAGGTTCTTCGAGCGTGCATTTTTGTTCTAGAGATGGCAGCTGGGCGCGAATAAATTGTGCCGTGAAATTCGTTAATTTTGGGTTGAAAATTACATGTTTTACGATATTAACAATGTTAAACCCGACGGACATTACATCATCATAGACGTTTATTTTGATGTAATTTTCAATACATAATGTGGTATAATATTTAAATAAAATTATTTTAATCTACAAAATAAGGGTATGTTTGGATTTTTTTCTATCGAGCGAACTTTATCCAATTATGTAACGAGTACCGGACGTACCTACAGAAAGGTCTCAAAAGCAACATATAATTTTTATGTTGTATATATGCCAGTCGCGCGGTAAACTCTGATTGCGCGATGCAGGATTTGTGTAACGTCAGGTCTTTCGGTTCGCCCGCGTGGATAAAAACGCCACGCGGGCGAAGCCGCGGGTAGCGGCTTGTGCTATAAATTGTCACCTTAATATAGGATGTTTTTTAGAGGCGGAGAAATTTAAATTGAAATAAAACACAGAAAAATGTTTTTGTTATCCATAAATTTAGCTTTATTTGACAGATAATTATATGATATTAATTTGAATATGATTTTGGGCATGTGGCCGCCGCGGCTGACGTTTCGCGTCAGATTATTTACAGAAAACTTAACTTTTTTATTGGCTTAATTCACTACAGGAAACATTTGACGAACGACTAATTTCACGAAACCTGACAACGATTTAACGTCATTACATTATTTTGTCTAAGGATATGTAAACTTGCATGTCTAAAGGCACTTTTGAACGTCAAAATTTACAAAAATAATTAATTGATTCTAGTTGCCCCTTCCAAAAGGTACGAGTAGTTACGTATGGATTAGAAGGGGCAAGAAACCCCATACTTACTCTTTTAAAATGTTAACAATATTTGTATACATTAATTATTAATTATATGTGAAGACAATGCACTTACCTAGAATAAAATTACTATACCACAATAGGTAAAAAGAATGAAAAGTGAAGCAATGACAGACAAATTAATTATGCGTTAGAAACATGGTGCTCACATATTTACAAACATTGTAAAAGTAGATGATTTCCCTAAAATTTTAACATTTAATAACCTATATCAGTGTGTGAGTATATTAATCACAGAAAATAAAATGAATGTCATAAAAAACATAAATTATACAATTAAATTAGCAACCAGTTTGATTTTGTCTAGACTCTAAATAAATTGTCCTATGGAGCAGGAGCAGTATGTTTCCAAGCATTCTTATCTTGGATAACTACCGACCTACCTACCTACCTACCCTACCCTGCCCTACCCTACCCTACCTACCTACTCTACCCTACCCTACACTAACCTACCTACCTACCTACATACCCTACCTACCCTACCCTACCCTACCCTACCTACCTACCTACCTAATCCTCTAATTTGTAATATGCTAGTTTACGAGTACAAAGTGTGCTTTTAATCTATGCCGATGATATCTCGAGAACGGATTGGGGAACGGGGATACAAGAAATTTCAAGCGCACGAAGTCACGGCCAGAAGCTAGTTACTTTTTAAAACATGTAACTTAATATTTGTCATTTAAATATTCAATGATAAACCAACCAACCTCTTCGGGGAACACAAGCGCAATGTTATGTTAATTGCTCAATAACTTATCCTATGTAGTTGTATCCTCCTACGTTTCACGTCTTCCTCACAGCACTTGAAAGTTTTAAGTCGCGCTAAGTTGTCTGAGTAATTCTAAAGTTCCGTAAATTCCTGCAAGTTTTACTTACGTTATGTTAGTATGCAGAGTTTAAGTTTTAGTTAAGTAAGTCGTATGCGCTGCGGTCGCCGCGGGTCAAGTATAAGCAGGCCCGAGAATTCCTGGCGCTCTAGGCGAAAGACTGGAACGACGGTGCTCTTTTACGAGGGCGTAGATCATCATCATCATCATCATTTCAGCCGAAAGAAGTTCATTGCTGTACATAGGCCTCCCCCAATTGGGGGGGTTTACCATAATCGCCACGCTTGGCAGGCGGGTTGGCGATCGCAGTATGGTGTTAAAAATGCATAGAGAACGCTGCTGCCCATTGTCTAGTAAGTCCCTTAGTCGCCTTTTACGACACCCACAGGAGGAAATAGAATGGTGCTATTCTTTACGTCCGGCACCAAATGGCACAGAAGAGGGCGTACACGAAGCAACAAAATACCTACGATATAGAGGAATGTGGCCGCTTTTTTTAGATCGAATTTTGTTGCTTTTTGTCTCAATATGAAACGTTATAAAAGGTATTAGAAAATTCTAGACACACTTACTGAGGTTCGTTACTGAGCCGATTTTCTTAATTCCTTCTCAATCACGAGATAATATTTTTTTTGTCACTCCTTTAAAAAAATATTATCTCGTGATTGAGTGGACCGTTGTACACGCTCTTAAGGCGCTATGATCGAAATATTAAATAAAATAAAATAAAAAATAAATAGATTATATCAAATACTAGCGACCCGCCCCGGCTTCGCCCGGGTAGCAAAGCATAATATATATAAAATAGCCTATGTCACCTGGAGATAGTGTAGCTTCCCAACAGTGAAATATTTTTTAGGTTATACCTTAGCCTCAGCAACACGTGGTTCTATTAAATTGTAGGTTATATGAAACGTTTGTATTTTTAACATAGCGCCATCTATTGAATACTTACTCAAACCAGTCAACAGATATCGCCATCTGTTAGATTCGTTTGGAGCTAACTGATAATTGTGACTATCAAATAATATACAAATAATTTGCAATAATATAATATTGCGACTATAAATTGAGATGTAAGCTATCCTATCTTTCAAGTTGGATCAAATTGCATACGTAGTGCAAATCAAATTTAAAATCGGTTCAGTAGTTTAGGAGTCTATCGCGGATAAACAACGTGACACGTAATTTTTATATATATTTTTTTAGCCGACTGAAGTAGGTCCACTAAGTCTTGCGTGGTTGCCTCGTGTATTTGTTAGCGCCGCCGACTGCCCCCCCCCCCTCCCCCTTAGAGGGGGGCGGCAATCGCGATAATACGAGCGCCCTAGACTCTAGACCGTCGCCTAGTTCGCCTATATGAATGGACCGGCACTGAGTATAGGTAAGTGTGGAGTAATTAGTTATTTATTTATTTAAACTCCACTATTGTGGTACATAGGCGGACTTAATGCCAAAAGGTAGCGCGTTCCAGAGCTTTATAGTAGACATAGCGTAAGAATTTGACATAAAACCGGTATAGGCAACCATTTAAGCTGAGAACGGGAGGAAGAAATGTGATCGTATTTACGAGTCTAGTTTTAGTTATATTCTTTGAACAAGGAATAACGGCTCCTACAAACAGGCGCGACACGCGGCGCGACACAAAGGCACCGCGTGACGTGCGACGAGCAACTGACTGTATTATGACTTGACTTAGGTGTACGCACCAGGACTTAACTTAGTACGGCCTTATCCCAAATGCGTACAGTGTGGCTATGTTTAAGGCAATCGAGCCTGGTACCGAATAGCTACCTACGACCCTAATGACTAAAACCTAGCCGTTTAAATTGACCTAGCACCCTAGTTATCCTAACACCCTTACCCTTACCATACAAACCATACCAAACGTGAGTTACGTTGGTTATACGTGCGGGAAGTCTGTTACGAGGAGACCTACGGTAACAGACGGAATTTGGGAAGGAATAGGGGTTTGTGTACGTCGTGCAATGTACACAGGAAATGGTTTTCTTACTGCCGATCCCACAGACTCATAGGATCGATGATGGCTAAAGGTGTCTTGGCCACAGTAAGAGGAAGTATAGGAGATAAATCACACTCGACTCCAGCTTGATGACTAGTTTATTACATTTTTTTTTTTTTTTTTTTTTATAAATGGCAACTCGGAGGTATAACCACTGGGGGTTCCTGCTCCTTAACCGGGCTTTCCTGTGGTGCCGCAAGCTCCTAACGAAGTTTACGCCTCCAGCCAGGGGGTAGTTTATTACAGTAATTTACTTAATTATATACTAATTTTATGGTCCATACACATCGATACTTATTTAGATGTGTGTTTATATGTATCGAGCCGATGAGGCGAAGATCTCAGTAGGTCACTTCTTAGCGCTGACGGTGCGATGCTGTTGTTGCTTGTTCACGGTTGAACATTAGGTACAATTTTAATTCGGCAATATTATATTTCTCGGAGAGGTGGTGCCTTCCAGAGACTACGAGACGGACTACCATTTTAATTCGGCAGCATTGTATTTCTCGTAGTGCCCACGTGTAAAAAAAATATCCGTGGTATCTTCCGTTCATCGGGACGAGGAACGATTTTTTTTTAAATTTTGCTAAGAAATGAATTGAAAACATTGAAGGAATCACCACAATAATAATGTTCCCCAGCGATTACTCAGATTTAATCCACCTATTGCTATTCCGTTTTCTTCTTCCAACTACAGGCAAAACTCATATTTAGTGCGCGCTCGCACTAAATATGAGTTTTGCCTGTGAAGACTTTAATGACTTATGTAAGCGGTTCTCTTTTGACTTGTTTACAACCAAAGGCTCAAGCGTTCGCAATAGGCTGAACCTTGAATTCTTCAAAATTAATTCTTAGTATCAATATTGGTTCTAGTTCTTGTTTTTTATTATTGTAGTTTATTCCTCAAGTTTGGCGGTGCCGATTTAATGATTGGTGTGCTTCTTGACAACTTGTCGTGTTTATGATCTCTTATTGTGTTACACCATAGCCAGCCGTGAAAACCTATAATTGGCTTCATGTTTCTTATGCCAGTATATTTCTTGTATTTATGTAAAGCTGTTGGTTTTCCATGTGATAAATAAATAAATAATTAACGCTAAAGACCATTTTGACCAGTTCTCAAATTCTAATTCAGAAACAGCGTATGGCTATTTTAATGGTACATTACAACCAATGTCAGTACAGATATAAAACGAAGCAGATAATTTAGTTACCGTAATCACATCAAATCTTTTCCCAATCTTCGGAATCGACGTAAAATTATTTACTTAATGGACACGTTTCGCAAGTAACTTCGTTCGAACTTATGCTTTGCCTCAATAACTTTCTTCAAGGTGAAATATATTTCTTCTAGTTTCCCTTTTCCACAGGTCCGGACACAATATTGCAAACCTAAATTACTCGAGTTGTTTATACGTGATCGGAATAGCAAGTCTTAGAAAAAATACCGCCAAAAATGTGTATTGGTATTTTCTGGTGAGTCAAAAAAAATCTGTTTCCTTTTTGGTCCCGGAATATTTCTACTTTTCTGGTAGGAATGCTTTATCCTTCTTTAGGTAAAATCAATCAATCTGCCTAGCCTTTTCCCAACTATGTTGGGGTCGGCTTCCAGTCTAACCGGATGCAGCTGAATACCAGTATTTTACATGGAGCGACTGCCTATCTGACCTCCTCAACCCAGTAACTGGGTAACACGATACCCCATGGTAAGACTGGCTGTCAGACTTTTGGGCTTCTGACGACCCGTAACGACTGTCAAAGATCCACAAATGACAGCCGGGACCAACGGCTTAACGTGCTTTCCGAAGCACGGAGGAGTTTCGGTATGTAAAGATGGTCACCCATTCACGGACCAACCCCGGCAAGCCTAGCTTAACCTGACGGATCGACCCGTGCGGCTGTTATTACTTAGCTACGAGCTCCTTAACAAAGTTAAAGTTTTCTCTCCTCTTTTTTAGGTAAAATACTAGGGCGTAAATAATATGATAGATTGAGCTATAGATACTGTAATTTAGTTGTGTTTTATAGAGACAACGACGCTCAAAAAGCAGATTTTTCAAACAAAATTGATATGCCCAACCACATCAAAATCATAAACCATAATCCATAGCATCACATCTCTTTTCCCCGAAACTTTGGCCAAATGTGGTCTATTATGTTTAAGTCCCATATAAGAGCCTATTGCGCCACAGTATAAATAAGTAACAGTATTACGTCTCGGCATTGATCTTGAAATAATTACCAACGGCCGCTCGGTAGAAAACCTTCCGTGTACATGCGTAACTGCCGCGCACTCGAAGCTGTTGCGTACTGGTATACACTGAGATTTCGAAGTGCGTCGTTTTGACCGTTTTCTATGAAGACGTGATACTGTTACTTTACTATACTGTGCTAATGCCATTAACTGGACACAAATTCAGACTCCGGCTACTAAGAAATTCGTGATGGGAAAACCCTATGACACTTTGGCCGACCAGAGAATCAAACTCAGGATATCATGCTCAGCAGTAGCACTTGCGACTACTAGAACAACGAGTCAGTCAACGAAAAGCAATCTGCTAATACACCATGAAACGAAACACTGTTTATTGTTCTTGATAGAAGCGTGTAAACATGTGCATACTTTGTTTGTCTTTCGGGTTAGAATTGCATATGTTTGTGTAGCGTAGAATCTACACTAATGGCATAAATACTAAAAGGGACTTTAGTATGTAGTTCTAACCCGAAAGACAAACAAACTAGGCACATGTTTACACGCTTCTATGAAGAACAACAAACAATATGGCAGCATATATCTCGTCCAGGTAAAGTATAAATTTGTAAAACATACGAGAACTGTGTGCTAGCAACAACAGATTCATTTCTTAGGCCCATGTTCACGGTCTCAAGCGATGCGACTTGCGGCGCGATTTGCGTCAAGCGACACGCGCGCACATCTCCTGCACCCAAATTGCGTAAAACACTATCCATACTATATACTAATTACTAATTTACTAATCCATACTAATATCATAAATGTGAAAGTAACTGTCTGTCTGTCTGTTACGTTTTCACGTCTAAGTCGCTGAATCGGTCGTCATAAAGTTTGGTAGGGATATAGTCTGGGATATGGAGGCTTAGGCAACTTTTTTACGCGATAACCGACTTCCACGCGGGTGGAGCTGCGGGCAAAAGCTAGTAATATTATAAATGGGAAGGTAACTCTTTCTGTCTTTCTGTCAGTAACGTTCTCACGCCTAAACAGCTGAACCGATCGTCATAAAAGGCAGAGGTATTTTTTATGTGATAACCGACATCCACGCGTGCCCGAAGCCCCGGGCAAAAGCTAGTCAATCATAAATCTGAATGATTTTGAAGGATATTGCTAATCCATTGCTTCATAATTATGTTCTAAAAAAATTGTTTGAAAAAACTATCAAAATGAAATCCATTGCTATTGTGTGTTACTCAATATTACCCCGCTGTTTATGGACTTACGGAGGGACGGATGACCATCTCTCTGGCCGTCTCTCCGCAAGTCAAGTCGAGGTGACTCGTGGCATGCTCTAAACAACTTCCTTTATTTGTTTTCACCGCACTCGCTTTCGCAAGACACGTGTAGCTCGTGGCCATAGGGCTGGGGGTTATGCATGTTTTACAGCTAGTATTGTCGGCTTTAGTGGAAGGTATGGAGCAACATAATACAGTTGCTTAATATTGCACTCTTGCAACAACTCAATCACACAACTCAATTACAATCTTGGTATTGAATGATATGAAGGAAACTCCATATTGTATAGTAAAAGTTCCGAAAGTCAGACAACCAGTCTTACCAAGGGGTGTACCCAGTAACTCGGTTGTGGAAGTCAGATAGGCAGTCGCTCCATGGTATTATATTATTATTATTATTATATACTGGTATTCAGCTCCATCCGGTTAGACTAGAAGCCAACATAGTTGGAAAAAGGCTCGCTTTTTCCCAACATCATTTACCTAGGTAGATGATGATGAATAAATACAATTATTGCGGTAAATGCTCAGGCAACTTTCCTGTTCAATTCTGGGTAATATTCATAAAAATAACGTAATATCGAGCAATTTACTTGAATTCCGACAAGTAGCAATAATTGTAGCTAGAGATACCGCCATGGATACCATACTACAATAGACTGCTCCACTACCAACTATATTATTGGGAATAATAGCAAAAAAATGCCCGTGTAAGTCACACCCTTACTTTTGTTTGTAGCGGACGAAACCCTTTGCCTTAATTAGGGACTGAAGGACCATTGTAACGCAATAACGTTCGTATAACAGGGTAACCCTTTAGCCTCGTAGTTTGATTACCTTTTATTCTTGTAGATGTATTGTGGGGATTCATTTGTGTAATGGTTTTATGGCTTTTATAGTTTTTTCGTTGTCTTGTCAGAATGCAATGGAAGGTTACGTCGCACTCCTAAAAAAATTGTGTCCATTACACTAAAAAAAAAAAAAAAGTCTGCGGTCGGGGAACCCTCGTCAGGAACGAAGTTCCTTCTCACCTATGATTTAAAATCAAAACAAAAACTTTTGACTTGAAACTGACTTTTTTAAGTTTCTTTTAGCTCCCAAATACTGTTTTACCCACATACGCGTTTTTAATACAGAGCCATCTAGTATACATTTTTAAAAGCTTTCTATCCACCACTACCGACCATTCCAGACACCAGGGCCCCAAGTTTGCTATTACAATAGTGTCAGAATGGTCTCTTCATTGTGAGTTTTTGACAGATTTTCCATACAAACACTGTCAAATACTCACAATGGCGAGACCATTCTGACACTATTGTAATAGCAGACTTGAGGCCCAGTCTACATGGTCTTCACATGATTTGACCAAGATTATGTCTGGACTTTAAAAGAGACTGTGACCTCTGAGTTTGTTTCGGTCTTTCTTCTCAGAGTAGTCAGATACGAAATGCCGACCTCATCTAGTTTTAAAATATCATTGACGTGTAAAAGTGTTTGTAAAAACCTACTTACAGAAATAAAATCATTTATCATTTATCATTTATCTACTCGTATGAGAGCTAAAAACTTATACTAGATGGCGTAGTAAAAACGCGTATTGAATACACACTTTCTCTCTGTCTTCGTCTCTTTATTATAGGAAGAGACAGAGAGGGAGAGAGAAAGTCGCAAAGAGTCGCATCACGCTTTGTCCTTACGTGACGATTTCTACCAACCAACTCCTATCGCAAGCCGCGTTAAAGTACTTCGTTCCAAAAAAGAGACAGAAAATACATTGATTTATGGTAAACAATGACGCCAAGAAAAAAACAAACAGAAAGAACAAGTTGGAGGAAAATATGATATGCGTCACGTCCAACCAAAACAGCCATCGCTCAGCATAATGCTGCGACAGAGTTATATAGCCCTATGCGAGACAGAGCTACAGTGTAGCTTTCTACGGCTTATTCCACAAATCCTCCCTGAAATTCCCCCTTAGGAGATAATCCCGCTTAGGGGGGAAAATAGAATTGAAAAAAAAAAAAAAAAACTTGTTCCAAGATCGAAAGAAAGTGATTTTTTTACATTAGGGTTCAGTTTTCCCCACTGAGGGGGATTCTCTCAAGGGGGGAGTAGTGGAATAAGCCGCTTTCTACTACGAATGACAGATTATTAGTAGATTTAGAGAAATTCCTATACCCGAAGTCTCTAATTCAGATAATTTATGTAAACAAAGTAATGTCAAGAAATGTCACTGTCAAAATGACAGGACAGTGGTGCAAAACATTTTGTCATTAAATGTTTCTGTAAATAATCATCGATAAAATTAAAGTGAATTAATTATAAGAACTATGCAAACAAAATACCGTTGCCAAACAATGTGTTTTGTAGTGTGTCGGAGACACGGTATATGATAGTCATAATCAGCCCTTTTAAGCCCAGTGCTAGACGTAGGCGTCCCAAAATCGATTTCCAATCGTTTACAGCCGTTTTCATCCAAAATGTGGCTAGATATGCTACTTACAATATGAATCTATTTATGAGAGTTGTAATATTAGTGTTGTTGAAGATTAAAAAATGTGAAAATGTTTGGATCTCCTGCATTGTTACCAGTATCATAAAATATTTTATACCAGAAAATCTCCTTTTATTAATAACTTTGTTTAAAACCGAAAATTTATAAAAATAATTATGGTATGATTATTTTTTAATTATTATTTCTTAAAATCAGTACTTAAAAGAAAATAGAAACTCTTTTTTTGCAATTTTATGTGAATTACCATTACGAAGATATTTTTTTGTTGTGATATCCCCGTTGTTTAGATAAATTATCTGAATTTAAGTATATTTGGTAAGTGAACTATTTTTACCACTTTTGGGTATTTTCGGTGTTCTCTCATATCATGCCGTTCCTTCTTTTACTCTTCTCGAATATTTTATGTAGAATAGATTTCGACTTACTGGCACGTCGGGCTAATAGACATTCGATGGATAGGACTATCGTTGCAATGGCTTTTCGGTGAAACGGACGCTCGATCAAATGGCTATTCGAAATTGCCTGTGCCAGTATCAACAACGCCACATGCGAACTATGCATCAAAGACCTGACGTCACAAATCCTGCATCGTGCTATCAGAGTTTACCGCGCGACTAGCATATATATATACAACTTCCCGACATCAACCGTTGGGCAGTTGTCCACCAGACACAATACCCGTCTGGTCGGAGGATCCTCCCTTTACTATAGAGTATGAGTGAACTTTACACCCTGTTCCTCATACCTCTAAAAGCCTATTGCCATCAACCGGGCGTCCTGCATATGCTTGCTCCGAAAACCCTCTGGTCTCCCCTATCAGTATGAAAGCTTATGAAAAGAAAGCGCTCGGTTGTACAGCTCAACACGAGATAAAAATATAATAATGTGTTACAACAAAAATAAGAATCTCTTAATCTTTATGTAGTATAAAAGTTGAGCGTGGAAAGGAACAGCTGTGTACATGTGCAGTAATACCAGTGTAATGTTGCGTAAAAACTATCTCAGTGTTATCTTCATGAGGTGAATGTACTTAAGTAGGTACGAGTACCTATGTTTGTAAAATGGGAATAATAATTATGGTTAGCCAGAATCAAGTTACTGCCCCGTTGGTCTGCGGCTGCTGCAAGCGGTCTAGCGAATTATTATTATGTTTTGACGTGAATACGTTTTTAAGTTTGCTTCTATATTGGGAGGCAATAAAAAAAACTGATCATAACAAAATCGGGGGATACAGTTTGGTGTTGCAGCTACTTATCTATAATCTACATCCAAAGTTTAATTACATCACTCAATAGCTAAAGGATCAAAGAAGTCACATTAATGATGCGTCGCGCGCGGTGGAGGGGGAAGCGCCGTCAGTTTAAGGTCGTTTCGCCATGTAACATAATTTCCGTTTGGTATAACTTTTGTTTTAGAGAAGCTACGACGTTCGTTTGAGTTTCAATCTTGTCAAGATCTATGGATTTCGTGTATAAAACATTCGTGTGAAATATTTATATTGAATGCATTACAGAGATAAAGTAAAAAAAAAAAAACAATGTCATTAATGTTTCATGCTTTATTAGTTAAAAACCAAACTAAAATAAAGAGATCGTATACGTTTATAAAAGGTTTCTCAAGAGCAATCCAGTGATAACCATAAAATACGTTAAGATAGAGTTAAGCGGTGCTGGGAAGTAAAAGAATGAAGGGGTCCGAGCGGATCAACGAGGGTGCCAGTACATCTGCAGACGTACACGTATTCACGTAAAACACACGGCCGCCACGACACACCCCGATTTTTTCCTTTAGAAATTTTCCAGTAGCAGTCCGGAGTTTGGATTTGTGCCCAGTCGATGGCAATAGGTTCGCCCCCTATTATAAGGGGCTTAATCGTAACTGGCGAAATGTGGGTGTACTAGGTAATTAGGTACACCTCTGACTAATCCTTTGAGAAATACAGGCGTGATTGAGTATTTTAATTAATTTTAATTTTTGAATTGTTTTTATTACGGACGCTTCTAACGTGCACTTCTTTCTAAATTGATATCACATGTTAATCTTAAACATGAATGATGTAACCCATATTTTGTAACAATATATTGTTTTAAAAGAGTGTCCGTGGAGTTTATTGACCGTTCTTCTCCATAGGAACCTACTACGCTTTGGAATGGGCAACTAGCTTCATCTTTCTGACTGACCGACCCGTTGACAATTCAAAAGTGGTAATTGTAATTGGTATTTTTTTTATAATGCTTTTAATTTGAGTTTGATGTTATGTCAGATATTATAAAAATAAAATGTTGCTAAATTCCCCCAATTTCAATGAAAATGCGGAACTGTTTGTTATAAGACGAAAATAAATTCACAGAAAAATTCTCTTTTCCTTACATGAACGATTTGTATTTGATGCCATAGCAATGCAAATCCATTCACGAACCAATTTGGAACAAAAAATCCTCTACGAATATAAAATATAAAGAACGAGCTTGAACATAAAAGTATAAATATATATCGTGTCTTTCCTTAGGCGCAGGAATTTGATTTCCTGTATCAGGTTTTATACGGAAACGATTTGAATAAGAAATGAAAAACGTGACACTGATATTGAGAACTATGGTGTTATTTATGTGGAGTCATTGTTTTATGGAGGTCAATATAGAAACCAGATTGCAATAATAATATTGTATACTAGCTGTTTCCCGCGACTCCGTCCGCGGGGAATTTAGTGTTATTGTTGCGGTATCAACAACGCCACATGCGAACTACGCATCAAAGACCTGACGTCACAAATCCTGCATCGCGCTATCAGAGTTTACCGCGCGACTAGCATTTATACAACATCCCGACATCAACCTGGTGTTGTGTCTAGTGGGCAGTTGCCCACCAGACACAACACCCGTCTGGTCGGAGGATCCTCCCTTTCCTATACCTAGAGTATGAGTGAACTTTACACCCTGTTCCTCATACCTCTAAATTATCTTGCACCACTTAGAAATTTAAATATTAGGCCTTCTGGATTAGGCCTTAAGGATATTAGGAAAACTATCACAGCTAACTAGGCTTTACAAAATAACGAGTAATTGTCAACCAACTTGCATTTGCAGTTGGAGAATGGACCGTCACATATATCGATGTATTCGAATACAAGTATTTCAACTTCAATATTAAGTTTGTTCTTGGGGTGAATTCGTTCCAACTACGGAACACGTACGTCTACGTATTGTGGGTGGTCCGACTCACACTTGTTAAATTTGGTAGTCAATGGTGCCAATTCCCTTTATCACAAACTAAACTAAATTTAAGTTCAGTGCATCTTTTTCTTTCTGTTTCATTAAGAAAAGGACAGAAGATAAATTTTAGTTTAGTCCTGTCAAATTAATCAACGCCTGTCACTACTCCATACAACTTTAGACGTTATTAAAAACTTGCCGACTAAAATTACGTCAATTTACGTCAAGCGCTGATTAATTTGACAGGACTGAACTTAAATTTATCTTCTGTCCTTTTCGTAATGAAATAGAAAGAAAAAGATGCACTGAACTTAAATTTAGTTTATTTTGTGAACAAGGGAATCGGCACCGTTCTCGGCGAATGTCCCAGTGTTTTTATGGATCTAGGATTTATTTAACTTATCAACATGACGTCGTGAATAGTAGTCGTACTGTTCAACAAAAATAAAGTACAGAAACCGGCCTTAAATATTTCACATGGATTTTTTGAAAAATTTTGATTTTTCCGTCCGTCGGCTTCGTTACTGGTAATTGTGTTTTTCTAATGCTCGATGTGTCATAATACTTGTTTCATGTGCTTTTTATACACGACGGACGACGGAAGCCCTAAAAAGCTGAACATTTTCTAAAAATCCATGTGCAATATTTACGGCCGGATATTGTATATGAATATACTGTTTTCACTAAGATCCAGAGTTATAGGTTCTTTCATAAAAAGTTTAATGTACTACGTAGAACATCATGCATGCACCTGGCCATGGGCTAGTTCAGCTAGCTTTAATTTCAAAATGAAACTGTAGTGCTATTTCTGTAAAAAATATAAAAATCCTACCTATATTTTCACGGTGAGATTTTTGCAGAAACGTTGGCATTTAGGCTTAACGGCCTGGCTCATCGGCGTAATGTTGCTTGCCTGTCGGTCTTCTACAGACTGTACTTCGGAGAGTGTTCGCGGGAGCTCCACGACCTCATCCCACCATCGCCCTTTTATTACCGGACTACCAGACGTACAGCAGGGCACCATGCGTACTTGGTTGATATCCCGTCCAGTCGTACTTAGCGCTTCTCGTCCACATTTATTATGTGCACAGCCAAATTGTGGAACTCTCTGCCAGCGTCTGTGTTCCCTTCCACATATAACCCGTCTGCCTTCAAAGCAAGAGTGAACAGGCATCTTCTGGGCATGCTCGTTCGATCATAGACCTCATCCATTGCATTCCATCAGGCGAGATCCAGGTCAAGAGCAGGCCCAATCAGTAATAAAAGAAAGAAAAAAGTTGACCGGCTGTAAATGTGTCAAAGGACATCGTCGGAAATGGCCCCAGGACCAACAAACATCTGACCTATGTATATATTAATTATAAATATATTTTATAAGACTTATTGCGAATATCTGTATGAAACGGACATTCTGCGTTCCGTAATGAACAATTAAAAGAGCGACTATCGACATCACATAAAATATGCTGCCATCTTTGACAATTAGATGAGACATGACAATTAGGTGATGTCCAAATCATTCAATAACATGACTAACATACATGAGGTAATATGATTTCCTACCTAAGTATAAATAAATAGAAAATAAAAAAATAAACATTAGGATAAAGTCGTTTGCATTGAAGTTAAATAAATAAGTACTTATTTTCTTAACTACCTATTTTAATACAAAAACTAGAAGATATACCAAATACCTAATAGGTACTTAGGTAAGTACTTAAATGTTTTTCTGATTCTCTGAGCTTAACTAACCACATACAGGCAATAGAAATAATAGTGACATGCATTTATTAGCATATACTTGTAATTTAGAACACGCAAAGTAATTTTCCTTTGCTGTTGGTTCTGGGGCGAACGATGTATGGATACAGAACAATCTCTTTTACGGGACATACATAGTAAATGGATAATTGTTATCAGAATACCTGTTAGATACTAGTAGGTATTATAGTTAGTTATAGTTAGGTCTGCCATCTAAGTATTCACAGAAAGAGTGTTTTCAGTGGTCGAACGACAGAAATAAAGCTCGGCTGGTCGACTCTTCATGTGGTCAGAGGGCTGGCCTATTTCTTGGCCAAAGAATTCGCATTGCCATACAACGTGGCAATATTGTATGGCTATGCTGCCAGACATTTTTTAAAATTATTTTTTTTTAAATAATAATAATGTGTACATATGTACATGTATATAAAAAGGGGAGGGGAAAGAATCAAAGAGCATCAATTCGTCCACATCGCTGTCAAAAGGAAATGTGACCAAAAGGCAAATGGTTCTCGTCTATTTAGCTTACGAAGCCTTACTAGATTGATGAGTTGCGCAAATAGCACTAATGAATTATGTATCTATTTAAAACGTTAGAAAAATACTTAAAATACTGTTTATTTTTCCGATATACTGTTTATTTTCCCACTTTAGCTATAATATAAATACTTTATTTTTTATACAATTAATTATTTGTTGCTATAATTTTTATTAATGAATCCGCATTATGAATTGTGTGATTATATTTGTGTTAATGTTAATCTGTGTTCTTATTGTGATTATTGATTACAATCATTTGTACGCTCTCTGGCATAACATAGCGCACTCTTTATTATCTTTTATACCATTATTATTATACATACCTATGTTAAACAAATGAATAAATGACTTATGACTTACTTACAAAAAGTTGACAACCCTTGTCGTGAACTCCATACCTACTATTAAATGGAAGCACTCAAGACACAACCAATTGTCATTTATTTTATGGCTGGACCGAGTACACAGCCGGACAAGGAAATGATTCATAGTCGTCTTCTCGACATCGACATGAACAAACCTCTCGATTAACACTCACAATAAACATCTTGTATGCAATCGAGAGAAAAAATATGCTTAATTCTAGAGAATTTAGTTACAAACTTACTTGCTAAAATATTAATTACATTTTAATATAGACTCGTCCCCTGTTACATGGGACTTAAACATAATTGGTGAAATGTAGGTATATGTAGGTACTATTAATTATATACCTCTGCCTTTATGTCCTTCGGGAAAAGAGGCCTAATGTTATGTTTTATGCTTCCAACACATAAATAATTGACAATAATATTTAAAACTTTAGTCGAAGCTTGGGAAAAACATAAAAGGCACATACTTTTCTTCCCTTAAAAAGTTTACCCATTATCAACATGAAGACTTCAAACAAAACCCCCATCCATCTCCCGTTAATTTCATTAAACACCACTATCCAATCTTCCTGTAATCCATAACGATTACCCTTCACTAATCGCTTCACCCCGATAAATCGTGTACTCGATAATCGAGTAAATCGAGATCCCAACACTATCCATTACACCAGATTGCGTGCCCCATAAAACAATATGAGTGTCGTAGGAATAAAAGTAGTGATTTACTCCTTTCCTGTAATAGTTTTTTGCGATAGTGAGCGTGTAGGCACAAAATAGATCGATACAGAAGGTCGGCTTCACGCAATGGGCGAAAACGCACGTACCCATTGATATGGACTAACGTGCAGCGAGTGTAAGCGCATTCACGACTGGCATTCGGTTTGATAAGTAATAAATGATTTTATTTCTGTAAATAGGTTTGTATAAACACTTTTACACGTCAATCATATTTTGACAACTAGATGTGAACGGCGTTTCCTATTTGACTACCCCGAGAAGAAAGGCCGAAACAAATTAAGAGTCTCTTTTAAAGTCCAGACATAATCTTGGTCAGATCATGTGAAAACTGAGACTTCAGTGTACCTGTCCAGTCAGTGTACGTATTTGTCAGTAAATAATCGTGCAGCTCACCTCAGAACTTAAGGAGCTCAATGATTTGTTATGTGTTTCTGAAACAAATAAACCTATTTTTCTTTCTTTCTTATTTGGCGAAAAATACCAAAGAAAGGACATTAGGGTAGGCCGCATACATTGCTCAAACTAATTAAAAAAACTGAGGAAAAAAAACGATGACCCACATAGTCTTCATATTCACAATAATTAAAATAGTATAATGCTTTACAAAGTAAATATTCATGTCATTGTATATGTCGTAGGTTAATTTGATGATTCGAATTTTCGCGAAAACCCTAAGGATTGCGAAACGAAACGCTAGCTATTATGAAATAAGAACACTGATTGGCCGGTCGGAGCGCCCAAAACGAGATCTCCTCTGATTGGTTGTCGTTTTGAATGTCACGCACGTTGTTTTATGTTTGTGTTTTTGAGAACGACTCAGAGTCTTTTGGCGAAAATTCCGAATTATCAAATCATCATCCATACTAATCCATACTATATACTATACTTACTATAATATTATAAATGTGAAAGTAACTCTGTATGTCTGTCTGTCTGTCTGTCTGTCTGTCTGTCTGTCTGTCTGTATGTTACGTTTTCACGCCTAAACCGCTGAACCGATCATCATGAAATTTGGCAGAGATATAGCTTGGGATATGGAGAAGGACATAGGCTACTTTTTTACGCGATAACCGACATCTACGCGGGTGGAGCCGCGAGCAAAAGCTAGTAAGACATACATTTAAAAATTCAGATTTGAGATCGCCAACCCAGGTTATGGAGATCGGGATAGGCAGTCGCTCCACGTAAAATACTGGTATTCAGCTCTATCAAAACTCATCATCTATACCAGTATTTTACATGGAGAATACTCGATGTAAAATACTGGTATAGATGATGAGTTTGAGATCGCTGGATTTCTGCGTCTATGTGCGTGCGCCTGTTTTTAATCGAGGTACGGAGCTGACCTTCTGTGCCTAACAATTCATGGTTGTGTTTGAACATGGAGAATACTCCATGTAAAATACTGGTATAGATGATGAGTTTGAGATCGCTGGATTTCTGCGTCTATGTGTGTGCGCCTGTTTTTAGTCGAGGTACGGAGCTGACCTTCTGTGCCTAACAATTCATGGTAGTGTTTGAACGTTGTTCTCGATTCGGGGGCGGATCAATTTTATGATGGAGATATTGTAGGGACAAGTTTATGTCATGTGTGTTTAGTTTTGTGAAGCTAGGAAGTCAGGGGTTGAATGTTTGGTAATTGTTTTTCGAATCCGGAATGAGGTAATCTAAAAGAAAACTTGCAAGCTGAATGGGCCATGGTCCGGCCAACTTAGCCGGATAACTGGTGACCGTTGTGGTAGACGTGTTCTTGAGTGGAGACCGTGAATTGGCAAACGTAAGGTAGGACGCCCTTAGGCTAAGTTGAGTGACTTTACGAGCAGGGTGGCTGGTAGCAGCTGGATGAGACTAGCCGAAGAGTTAAATGGCGTGTGATTAGAGACGCCTATGTCCTATTATTTTGTAAGCAACATATTTTGTTTTTACAAGCTTTTATTTAACTTGCCTAGTTAGTTAGTTTGTTAGTTAAGACTCTATATTACCTCAGCGCCACCTCACTCTGTATCTCGCTCGCACACTATTGCTACCGGTCACGCGAGCAAGCGAGACAAGGCGGCAGGGAAAAGACTCTAAGGCGCCGATAGTTTAGGTAATTTCGTTTTACGGTGAAAATAATGATCATTTAAAAAAAGTAAATAACATAAGACCTGCTTTATAGTTAGTTCAGTTAATATGCAAAGTTTCATTATCTAATTCGAAGTATTTTTTTAATAACAGCGGTTTATTTTTCGGTTTGGAGGTAACTTTGGATTTTTTTCTATTGAGGTTTTTTTATGGAATCGTGTTTTGGGCTAACATAGTACTTACCTAACATTAATCCTCAACTTTACTATATATTTATTTCAAAATTAATGCTGCAGTATTTTCGATGTAACGGAGGATCATGCTAAGCCATTTGAGGTAGCATAGGCCCTTAAATAATATCGCACACCTAGATAAAGAGTAGCACAACTCAAAATACCTCTTTTTTCAGGAACAGCAAAAAACGTTCTACTCATTTTCTATTTGACCGATTTAAATTATTGTTGTATGATGTTGTATATTATTTTACTAAGATATTAATTTGCTATTAATATATATATTTTTTATATTAATTTAGTAAAACAACAATTACTTTCATTTGTCAACAATACTGGGGTAAGTGGAAATAATTTGAAGAGCACACAAGAAACAAGACCGATTCAATCACGAATACGAAATCAACTTAAAATAATTCACGCTTGATTACTGCGATTAGCCACGAATACAAAACTAAGTCGAAATAATTTACTCTTTGAGCGTATTGACAGCATCTTTCCCTGCAGCTGGCATATCGTAACTGGTGATGCGTTACTGTTGTTGATGGGGGGTGACCGTGGAGCTACTCAAAAAGACTGACTTACAGCGCAATCTAGTCTTTTATGAATGGAGTTTGTACACCGGTGTCTTTGGAGTTAATGTAGTTTTCAACACTGATTCCGATAATCGCAATAACTCGATTTTGGATTATTTTGAGTTGTGCCACCCTTCATCTAGGTGTGCGATATGTATTGGTCAAATCTTGCAAGCTAAATTAAAAATACTCACAAAAGCATCCTCTTATCCTACGGAGTTGAAATTTATAATTATGTTGATTCTGTTTCGAAGACAATGTATTTTTATGATGCATGACCAGATTCTACACCTAGTCGAAGGAACTCCTCAAACGGTCGACATTACAGACAAGGAATGTTTTTTGTTTTGTTTACTTTGATTGTAAGTTAAAACTTGTTCCTATACCTAAAACAGGGCTTCCTCTCTCCTACCCTTTTGCTGTGCCCTACAGGGTCCATAATGATCAAAATTATATAGTTACCACCTAAGTACACATTATGGAAAAGCAATAAAGATATTGAGTATTGAGTAAAGGCATTTAATTATTATGTTTTTGGTAATGAGATGTACCTGACAATATGTTTATTAAAAGAGAGACTCAACGATCTCACAGTTAAACTGCGTAAGCAGTTTTGTGGGGCAATGTACCTAGTGTTAAGAAATTTAAGTGAATAAAATCATTCATTCATTCATTCAATCCGTTCTAAAGTCCACCATGACCTGGCTGCTGCACCCAGGATTGGCTCCAGACGATGGAACTCCTCAACGGTCGAAAATACTCGTACAGCCACGAAATTTAATATACGCATTAAGTTGTGGTAGTCCGTTCTAATGTCCAACTTTTTATCTAATTAAAAACTTGTTTTTATAAAGATTTTTACAACAAATATAAAAAAGTACTAATAGCTCTAATCGGTTTTTGTTGTATGAATGAAATCAATAATATGATAAATAATTAATTGTTTTTTTACGTTATTCAGCTTTTGCTCCTTTTCTATGGCCACGCCGCGTTGACTGATGACCGATACTTACTAAGATGTGCTGGTTTATGACGCCAATCTTCGGTGGGCATGAGTAATTGCTTATGTAGCAGAATCTACATCAAGCTAATACACTGCTTATTTTCTAAGCCATACAGTTGATTTTCGTGTAGAAATGTTATTAATTCCTTGATTGAATCGAATCGTTAATATTATGGACGCTCATAAAAGGTTTATAACGTGTCGGAAAACTGAATTGTCTTGTGTGACTAGTTTTGGTGGTTTTATAGAGATATGACGAACATGGTGTAAAGTTCCCTCATACTTTATGGAAAAGGGAGGATTTGCCGACCAGACGGGTGTCGTGTCTGGTGCACAACTGCCTGTCGGTTGATGTCGGTATATGTAATTGCGCGTTGCAGGATTTGTGTGACGTCAGGTCTTTGATGCGTAATTCGCTTAAGGCGTTGTAGATGCCGCTACAATTGCACCTATTTGTGAAAAGGCTTGAAATTCGTCCGAGGAATTACTATGACCGACTGTTTATATTTTTGCTGTCTAAATTTGTTCTTGTTTAAAGATGGAGCAGCAGCAGGGATTGCCGATATGTATCAGCGGATATATATCATGATATATATCACGATATATATCACGATATATATCAATTGATTTTTATCTTGATATATTATCAATTGATTTTTTCCTGTCTTCTGAACTAAAAATTTTGGAGATTAATGTTTACCCTGGCAATACGTAGCGAAAAACTACAATTCAGAATAATTTGCTTTCTACTTTTTTATGATTACAAATTATTATTAAATTTAGTTGATTTATCTCACAAACAAATGAAGATTATTATAATAATAGGTACTTGATATTTTTAAGTTTTCATTTAAAAAAAAATCTTTCTCAAATAAACACTAATTCTTTTGTTTCTTTTTTTTTAATAAAAAATGTGGTAATTTAACACTTATATTATTTTGAAAATTCCTTTCACATTTTTAAGTGTTTAATCCTCTTACAGAATGAAATTCGCTTCTTTTTCTTGGCCTGGATATATATCCGATATATATATAAAAAATCAGATTTTTGATATTTATTATGAAAATCGGATTTTTTCGAACCCTGAGAAGCAGCATAGAAAATCGGCTGTCATTGTATAATATGAGCAATTGAACATGTGATGCGGAGAAAAGAAGAAAATCTTGTGAGAAGAGTTTTAAGCATGAATGTATACACATAATGACTACAAAAGTAGAGGAAAGACAACTTAACAACTTATAAATAATTAATTAATAAAAATATTCTGTTCATCTATACAAATAATTAAAATAGAAGTGTCTGTTTATAATGTCAAAACAACTGCTTTTTACCATTTGCATAGGAAAGTCTATACATAACATAAAACATTATACAAAAAAAAAAACATTTTTTGTCTGTTTGCCTGTTTATTCCGGCTAATCTCCGAAACGACTGGACCGATTCTGACGGTACTTTCACTGGCAGATAGCTGATATTATAAGGAGTTACTTAGGCTGCTTGCTTTTATTTTAGAAAAAAGCCATGCGGACGAAGTCGCAGACAGAAGGTAGTATGAAATATTACAGCAATGTATTCCATAACTCACCATATTATCATAATGTCATTCAAACTCTAGAACTATGATCGTGAGCCACTGACGATCATCGTTAAACTGAACATTAAACTCCTCAGTTAGAGTTATAGTTTAATGCTAAAATTTTAAGAGCCGTCTCAGACCGTCTTAACGTTTGGATGGTAACTCATTCAATTTATATCTGTCTTTAAAGCAGGGACAACTTTATTGGTCAAGTGAAGATTTTGTTTGGCTGTAACTAATTGCGATAGCACTAGTAGTTTTTAATTTTCTTCTTCTATAGGAAGGAACCTTCTGGTCCGAGACCTAGGATTTGCGAATATTATTGTGTACCTACATAAATTGTGTTTCTAACGCGTTTCACTAGCACTCCCCGTCATTGTGATCACTGTTTTTTAGGGTTCCGTACCGTTACGTTCAAAGGCAAGAAAGAAGTGGGAACTCTTGAGTGGAGATTCGCAAGAGCAAACTGGGAGGAAGAAAGTATTCCAGTAAGATGCTGGTAGGGATCTTGATCGTCCTTCCGGGATTGTTCTTATAGCCCTGGAATACCTTTCCACTCCTCAAGCACTTAAGGAAGTGTTGCCCTCTTGTCGCTACGTCACTATGTGCTAGCGGCTATTTCCGGGGACCCTTAATGAGTGTGCAAGTCCTCCCCTGCTATTTTATCCGTGTATTACATGAAAGCTTAGTGATCAGACAGGGGACACAGTCCTTCCATAGTTCTAGTCAAACAATCCACTATAGAAGGCTAAAAGTCACCCAAAGGGCAATGGAGAGGGCTATGCTTGGAGTTTCCCTACGTGATCGAATCAGAAATGAAGAGATCCGCAGGAGAACCAAGGTAACCAACATAGCTCGAAGAATTGCCAAACTTAAGTGGCAATGGGCAGGGCACATTGCGCGCAGAACAGATGGCCGTTGGGGCTGAAAGGTTCTGGAGTGGCGACCGCGTACCGGAAGACGTAGCGTTGGAAGGCCTCCCACAAGGTGGACCGATGACCTTATGAAAGTCGCAGGAATCCGCTGGATGCGGGAAGCACAAAACCGGTCGACGTGGCGGTGCTTAGGGGAGGCCTATGCCCAGCAGTGGACGTCTTTCGGCTGAAATGAATGAATGATGGATGAATCCACTATAGCCATCCAAACCCATAGCCCAATAAGTTTTGTTTCATATGTTCTGCAATAATCCTGCATCAACCGGAGGTTTTCCTTGGGTGCACTTGCATAGTGCTTGGTTGCATAGTGCTTGCATAGTAGTTGGTGCTCCAATACTTAAATTGTCTAAGGGGCCTCTGCGAGTTGGCTTCGGCCCCTCGTACGCCTTACAAAGGTCCGGGACCTCAGGGTCCCGAGATATGTCAAAAACATAATTTAAAAAAAATACCCTAACGCCGTATCTCTACGTTGACGTCTTGGTGGGGCTTGCGCGCTCCTAAACTCTGGGTCTGGCCGGTAGAGTTTACTTTGCCGAAACGGTCTAGGGTGCCTTCAAGTATGCCTTCTAGAGATCCGGTACACCAGGGTACCGAGATATGGCAAAGATATAAAAATAACTATAATAATAATAGTCCAGACCGATTTTTGGCCATGGCGGCCAATGGCAGAGGAGCCTTGTCATCTACGCGGGAGATATTATAGTACACAACTGTGTGCGCAGACACAAGTGCATTCACACTTCCCTCACTTTCGTAGTCCGATGGGACGGCAATCTAACACGACCGGGGAGAGATCAGGCGCAGGACCAACGGCTCAGATTTCTCTGTAACAGCCCGTAGTTTGGAAGTAGGCGGTGTGATACCCCCGAGCCTTGGTACATCTACTGTTGTATTGTTTGACCGAAAATTATAACAGGCAGTCAAATAATTTTACATGAGATTTTACCAGTAGCTCATCGTTATAAAAGCTTTGAAAAGTTTTTTTTGCTAATAAAGACGTTTGTGGCTATTTAGGTATGTGTTTTAAGGTCAAAATTTCGAGGAGCTCGTGGCTAAGTAATAACAGCTGCACGGGTCGATCCATCAGGTTAAGCTACGCTTGCCGGGGTTGGTCCGTGGATGGATGACCATCTTTACATTCCGAGACTCCTCCGTGCCTCGGAAAGCACGTTAAGCCGTTGGTCCCGGCTGTCATTCGTGGATCTTTGACAGTCGTTTCAGGTCGTCAGAAGCCCAAAAGTCTGACAGCCAGTCTTACCAAGGGGTATCGTGTTACCCAGTTGTGGAGGTCAGATAGGCAGTCAGTCCATGTAAAATACTGGTATTCAGCTGCATACGTGGTATGTTCTCGTATGTATAATATTATGGGAAAAGGCTAGATATTTTTTAAGGTCAAAAATTTGATTACCTACAAACGCCAGACTAAATATCTATTCGATTTGGGAATCTATCAAAGCTCCATTATTTTTGAGATTGGATTGAATCATCTGCAAAATACGAGTAGATATAGTCTGCTTAAAGTATTCAAACATTAAAAATATAAAAGCATTCAATTTGTAAATGGCACAGCGAATTGGCATCCACAGGAACGTTTTCTGATCCTTTTGTTTACATTTTCATCATCATCATCAGCCTATAGCAGTCCACTGCTGGACATAGGCCTCTCCAATTGCACGCCATTCAGCTCGATTCTCGGCAACTCTCATCCAGCTGCTACCAGCCATCCTGCGAAGATCGTCGCTCCACCTAGCCTGAGGGCGTCCTACCTTACGTTTGCCAATTCGCGGTCTCCACTCAAGAACACGTCTACCCCAACGGTCATCGGTTCTACGCTAATATGGCCGGCCCATTGCCACTTCAGCTTGCTTATTCTGTGAGCTATGTCGACAACTTTGGTTTTCTGCCGAATCACCTCGTTCCGGATTCGATCTCTCAGAGAAACTCCAAGCATAGCCCGTTCCATAGCTCGCTGAGCGACCTTGAATTTATGGACCAGCCGTACCGTGAGTGTCCACGTTTCGGCTCCGTAAGTCATAACAGATTGAAGACCTTGGTCTTTAGGCTCTGTGGAATACGCGACGAGAAGACTCGACGAAGTTTCCCGAATGCTGCCCAGCCCAGCTGAATTCTTCTGTTAGAAGCATATTCATAGCTACGTCTTTATCGAAACCTCCAGAAATTACACTCATAATATCGTTAATTTAAACTTTCGTACTAATTCACTGCTAATTCAACTATACTCCGTTTACTGCAGCTGCCATTTGTCATACCACCAACGTAATAGAAGTCAAAATCGGTTGAACTGACTGTAAAAAAGGTTTACTTAAATGTATAATCTTATTTCAAATGGAGTATAGTATTATATAATCTAAAATATTAGCTACGCCATATAGCCCCAAAAGGCTGAGCTCTTTCTAATTAAGCAACAAACTCCTTAGCAACAAACTCGCTAGCAACAAACTCCCTAGCAACAAACTCCCTAGCAACAAACTCCCTAGAAACAAACTCCCTAGCAACATAGGTAGTAATCAGCCTGTAGCTGGGACACAGGCCTCCTCTTTTCGAGAGGGAGTGGGCTGTAAACTTCCACGCGAGTTCAGTGCGAGTAGGTAGATGTCAGTTGTGTTCGAATTTTTGGTTCTAGGACATGCGGCTTTCCTCATGATGTATTCCTTCACCGTTTTGAGAGCAGTGGTAATGACTAAACTGTTTACACAAAGTAAATCGCCCACCTGGGTTCGAACCCACGACCTTATAACTCGTCGCGGTCGTTACCACTGCGCCATTACTGCTCTATAAACGAATTAGAAATGAACGTAGCTTTTATTTATTTATTTATTTATATATTAAAACTTTATGCACAAGTAAAAAAAATACTGTACAAAGGCGGACTTATTGCCTGAAACTTCGTGTGTATGACCACATTATTCTTCTAAACCACGCAACGGATTTTGATAAGGTTTTCACCATCATTTAGAGTATTCATTCAGTTTCCGAATGGTTATGTATCTAATATATGAATGTTATCCTTACACATAATAATAAAATCTCGATGTTTTGTCGCGTCGTAAAAACTGTGCGAAGCAGGTGCAGGTTGCTAGTTTACAATAACCTCGAGAAATTTGATGATATGAAGACAACGAGATGGCAGGTGATATTTGTATGGAAAATTGGATTTCCTGTAAGGCTATCATAAATTCTTAAGGTTTAGATAACTATGGCGCCATAGGTAAGTAAATTTTTTGGATGATTTCTCGATCAAGTACAATCTAAGGACAAGTGTTGTAACTGTTGTTGGGTGCGTTAACAATATTTATTTTGAACTCATTTGTTGAAATCGGTTCATTAATTTAGGCTTTTAGAGGAAATATATATCCTACTGAGATAATACTGACATATACATACATAGTTACATCCAGTGAGATTTATAACCCTACCTCTTTGCTGTAGTCGGGTAAAAATATTCCATTATCATTCCAAACTTTTCCCCAGAACATTAAACACCTGCAAAAACAAACAAAAGCGAGCCACGTCCAGTCCACATTAATTAACTCCCTAGATATCGTTTCGCCGAATCCCAAACGACAGCGCTCATTTGTGACGCAATTCCGCCATTTTGACGACTTTCGGAACTGTTCGGAACTTCTCGGGGCGCTTCGGCAGTTAAATCAGCTGACCTGAAGATGTTTGATGCTTCCTCCAAATGTTCAAAAGCTTGACTTTATAGCATTTGACCTTCGAATTAGGGGGCTCAATTCTGCACCTATTTAAATGCAATAAAGTCTTGAGGATTGCTCCTTAGTTTTTATTGGATCAAGTGCCAAGTTTTACGTTTAAGACAAGGATATAAAAGTAAAATAAAAAAGTTTGAAATCCCTTGAGTGACCTGAAAGACTAATTTATTGCCATCCCAAGAGACATAAGATCTTTCAAAAGAGAACAATTGAAATGGGTGTAAAATTGGTCCTCATGGCCTTACACCCGATTCTGAATATAAAACTTAACGAAATAATCATTTAGCGGTCAAGATAATGACATCAATTATTTCGTTGATTGAATTAATGACGTAAGACTTAATAACTAACCCTGCGTTCCGAGTTGCGATGATATCGATATTCGCGTGCTAAAGCCCGTTCCGAGTTAGCGTGAGCGCGATAACGATGTCCCGTGAATCGTCATAGATGACGTCATGACATTCGCCATCTTGCGATAACGCTGACCATGCCTTATACTAATATCGCCGTGAGCGCTGTCAAAAATGACAGTGTGCTGTTTTGTTTTGAGTCGCATCTTATCGTATCGTGGCATTTTCAAAATTGTTCTTTTGGCTACAGTTGCTACCTAACCTAAGAAGAACAAATTTTTGGTGTATACACAGAGAAATACTCTAATATCGTTTTGACATTGTGTGAGCACCGTGAGCGCGTTCACGAGCGTTCCGAATTGTTGATAGCCCTTGGCTGTCATAATCGTAATATCTAAATCGAAACGCATGTGAGATGATGTGAGTGCTGTGAGCGATTATAGCCATTTCGGAAGGCGGCCTAAGTCAACTGCGTCCGTTATGACACTGACAACTTGTCAAGCACAGATCCGAAATCCCGAGAAAGTCGCACCTATGAAGTACCGTGTTTCAGTACTAAGAAAACTGGTTATGAAACGTATTGGTGTGTTCAAACGTTTCCTACCACGTTTGAACACCTATAAGTTTCATAACCAGTTTCACAGTTTTCTTAGTGCTGAAATGAAGTCGAGTTTAGTCATGTGTTTTTAAAATTAAAAGGTAGTAATAAAGGCTCCGAAAAAAAAATTAAAATGTATGAGCATACTCAAAATATGAAATTTACTGCTTTAAATACTGACTTTCCGACAACTTATGAAGCGAATATGAATAAAGAAACAACCGAATAAAATACAGAAAATTCCGAAAAATTAATAAAATATTTGTTGACGTAATATTTTTCCACCAGCAGCTTAGCGTTCGCCGGCCGCTACCGCGGCACCACTCGCTTCGTTTGCTCGGCTCACGCGCCTTTGGTCACAGTTCTAACCTAACCTGACCTATTTCACCCAGTTCAAAATGACGAATCATACCTACAATCTGCCGCAGAAACGTGAAGCGAACGGTGAAAATATGTTTTCGGAAACTTAGTATGTTTTTCGGAAGTTTAGTAATTTTACACAGCTTAGTTAGTATTACAGTCAACCACAGATCGCTGGAAGTTAATTTGTTTTTCGGAAGCTGTATTATTTTCCTAAATTAAAATTAAAAATGTGTTTAGTTTAAAGTGTGGTCTTCCTCTACGTACGTGTCCCAATAAATACATTTTCTTTCCTTTATCAATCACAATCTGAATGATTTTCACAAAAATCTGTGGTTTTAAATTTTATTGTAATCATTCAAACGGAGCTTAGTGGCCACTATTTTCCGTTTTAATGATTACAATAAAACTTGATAATTTAAAACTACTGTTGTTATAATAATAACGTATATTCTTGTGGAGCACAACTTAACGTGGTTATTTTCTGCATTTTCATTCTCAAATAAAAGAAATCACCGAACAAACGATGAGGGCGCCACTGCGCGCTCGGCACAGTCTTAGGCCTCTGCCTCGAATCTTGCGGGCAGCGAAGCGGCGGCGGCGGCGCGGCGGCGGCGGTGGCGCGGGAGCGGCGCGGGCAACGCAGACCCGTTCTCGAAACCAGCGGGCAGATCGCGAGGCACTATAGCGGCGTAGTGTTGTGTTCGTGGTTGTGTCGTTGAGATATTTGTTTTTATTCGCGAATGAAATGTCTGAACAACGGCGACAACATCTTTTTGATTCAAATTTATTCCTAACGTCACAAAAATAAATTGCACAACACTGCAATGCAGACGCGCGGGCGGTCACCGCTTGACTGGAGTGCACCGCTCGCTGCCCGCGCCGCTGTTTTCGAGGGCCGGTCCATTTGATTTTACGCATTAGATCCTGCCGCTCCCGCGCCACCGCCACCGCCGCGCCGCCGCCGGTGCCCGCAAGATTCGAGGCAGAGGCCTTAAGTAAGACGAGTAGCGCCAGCACATAACACACACACACACACTTCCGACGACTTCGCTATTGTCTCGGACGGTACCGAGAGCTTCCACATTATAAATGCACAATTGCGTACACAATCATATTCCCATGTGAGCCTCTTATAGACATAGTAATCGGGGGTTGGACGTTGTTGGGATCGCTGTAGTACATTTGATTATGTGATGGCTTTTATTACCTTTGAGAGTTGTTGCATTGATTGCTTTTAATTGTTCATCTAAATACTACTGTGTGCTTTTCTTGTATCTGGGGCCTTATTATTGTTTATTTATTTATATATTGTTGGATACTACTACCCGCCACATAAACGGAGGGGGGCGAGATAACTATAAAAGCACTGCGAACGGCCGGTCGTACTCCACCGTCGGTCCCTTGCCATCCATCCTCCGACTCTGCCCTAAGCCGAGGTTCGTACCCCACAGGGGATGCCCTTAGCGCACAGTCGTTTAGTTTATAGTTTTTACGCCCTGGCTGGAGGCTTTAAGTTTTTGGAAGCTTAAGGCAAACACAGGAAAGACCGGTTAAAGAGTCTCGACCTCTCATGGTTAACTCTAGCAATAAAAAAAAAACGGTCGTACTTCACTTTCTGTTCGCACTGCGTCGCGAGCGGCAGTTACTCGTCGGCCGTTCGGTGTAATCTGGTATTTCTGTAACTCAATTATTTCTTTAATTTGTTTGGTGATGATTTTCTTCCTCTGATTGTAATTTAGATAATTATTTTTATAAAGTTCATGTGATTAGTTTTTATGTTAATAAATAATCCTTTTATTAATTGTCATTTCACTTGTGTCCTAACAATATACTTTATTGTACACCACAAAAATACATAATAAAAAAATAATCAAACCATACAAAATATACAATAGGCGAATTATTCTGATCTGTCACCCGGCGTTGTCCCCCTCAAGGGGACTTATCGCAGCTGAATAACAATATTTTACATGGAGCGACTGACTATCTGACCGCGACATACAAGTTACTGGGTAACATGATACCCCTTGGTAAGACTTGTTGTTAGACTTTCGGGTTTCTGAAGACCCGTAACAACTGGCCCGTAACAGATGGTCACCCATCCACGGACAAACGCGAAAAGCGTAGCTTAACCTGATCGATCGACCCGTGTTGCTCTTATTACTTGGCCACAAGCACCTTCCATCATCTCCTTTTGACGATGATACAACAAGAAACCGTGTACCGTGTGATGCCGGACGTAAATAATAGCACCACCCCATTTCCTCCCGTGGGTGTCGTAAAAGGCGACTAAGGAACTTACTAGAGAATGGGCAGCAGCGTTCTCTATGCATTTTAACACCATACTGCGATCGCCAACCCGCCTGCCAAGCGTGGCGATTATGGTAAACCCCCCAATTGGGGGAGGCCTATGTTCAGCAGTGGACGTCTTTCGCCTGAAATGATGAATGATGATGACAATAAGAAAATTCAATTCTCACAATAATCTGAAAACATGCGAATATAAAAATGAAAACATCAATCTTACTTCATGATGTGTCCCGAAAAAGTAATTCGCCAGATTATTCTCCATACTTCAGTATTCATACTTCGTACAATCAGCTTATACACAGAAGTTAAATTCATTTTCTTTTATGAGTTTACCATTTAGTTTTTATGAGTTCTTGCCGAAGTTTCTTGATCTCTTTAAGCGATGCTTCATTCTTGGATTTGGAGGAATCCCTAGATCATAAATACCAGTTATTTGTTCATGTTATTGTTGAAGGAGCTTTAAAATAAGTAGTCTTTGCGGCCAAAAGCATTATGAGTAATGTTTGGAAATTGTGGGGAAATATTAAATATAAATAATAGGAGAGCCCCTCTATTATTATTAAATATTAATAATTTTAGAGGTATGAGGAACAGGGTGTAAAGTTCACTCATACTTTATAGTAAAGGGAGGATCCTCCGACCAGACGGGTATTGTGTCTGGTGGGCAACTGCCCAACGGTTGATGTCGGGATGTTGTATATATGCTAGTCGCGCGGTAAACTCTGATAGCGCGATGCAGGATTTGTGACGTCAGGTCCTTGATGCGTAGTTCGCATGTGGCGTTGTTGATACCGCCACATTACTCCCCTCCGGAGACCGGAGGTCGATAGTGGGCTGAGTCAGTGCATATGTTGCTTGCCAGAGCCAGTTGTGATTCAAGTGAGTCGGAACTGGGTGCCGCATACTCGTATTCCACGGTGAGTCGGAACTGTCTGCGGTGATTCCCCAGTGAGTCAGGGTGGCGCTGCGTTTGTTGATCCAGTGAGTTGGACGTCGTACAGCGCCGGGTTGAGGCTGACTGCTGGCGTCGACCAGGGGAGCGTTGAAGGGCTCTGCTTGTGGACCGGCCGAAAGTGCAGTGTGTTGTGCAAAGTTGCTGATGAGGCTGAGGGTGATGACCAGGTATGCGCGTTTACTGCATGCTGGTGGTCAGGATACCCGTTGAAGCCATAGGTGCTGGCTGGCTGTGTGACTCGCCGCTCGAAAGCTTGAGGAAGTGATGGATGACGTCACGCTGAAGTAGTTGCAAGAAGGCTGCGCTAATGTCCATGTTCAGGGTCACCAATTTAGAGGTACGAGGAACAGGGTGTAAAGTTCATTCATACTCTATAGTAAAGGGAGGATCCTCCGACCAGACGGGTATTGTGTCTGGTGGGCAACTGCCCAACGGTTGATGTCGGGATGTTGTATATATGCTAGTCGCGCGGTAAACTCTGATAGCGCGATGCAGGATTTGTGACGTCAGGTCCTTGATGCGTAGTTCGCATGTGGCGTTGTTGATACCGCCACATTAAGAGAGAAGCTCAATAGAGGAGCTCGTGGCTAAGTAATAACAGCCACACGGGTCGATCTGTCAGGTTAAGCTACGCTTGCCGGGGTTGGTCCGTGGATGGGTGACCATCTTTACATACCGAGACTCCTCCGTGCCTCGGAAAGCACGTTAAGCCGTTGGTCCCGGCTGTCATTCGTGGATCATTGACAGTCGTTACGGGTCGTCAGAAGCCCAAAAAGTCTGACAACCAGTCTTACCAAGGGGTATCGTGTTACCCAGTTACTGGGTTGTGGAGGTCAGATAGGCAGTCGCTCCATGTAAAATACTGGTATTCAGCTGCATCCTGTTAGACTGGAAGCCGACTCCAACATAGTTGGAAAAAGGCTAGGCAGATTGATTGATTAAATATAAATAATAAAAAATAATAAAAAACACGACTGCCCTGCCAAAACATTAACTAAAAAGTAAAAAAAAACCCGGCCAAGTGCGTGTCGAAACACACACAATAAAGGGTTCCGTAGTTGGGATGAATTTAACCTAAGAACAAACTTAACATTGTATTTGAAAAACAAGTTCTCCCATACATTCCAACTGCAAATGTAAGTTTGTACGCACAATATTGATAGATTTACCAGGTTATTTTAAGACTTATAGTCTTCTTATAGGTTTTCCTGTAAAAAAAAAGAAAAATAAAATAAGTAAAAAACTATTTCCTGTACCTATTTTTTTCACTAAACTACTCTAAATAACTTTAAAAGCATATATTTAAAATTATAAAAAAATATATATCGGAAATCCTTACAATAAGCCCTTTCATTTCATTTGTCACACGGCACAATTTGCAAAACTTTTTTGTAAATATATTATTTGAGTTTGTATTGAAGTTCGCTATTTTTGGCGATGGGAAATCAAATCAGGAAATCAGCTTGAAATTCAATAAGTTTTTTCTAAACGCCAAATAAAAGTGAGCAATTAAGTAGTTAAAAAAAAAAAAACATTTTGGAGTGTGTAGCAAGTTAGTTTGTATGTTTGGGGAGTCAGTTTAAAAGGGATGGAAAGATTGATGGAGAAGTGGAAAGGAGAGTAATTGCAGAGAATAAAGTGAATGGTGCTATACATGCGATTGTGACCAATCAGTCAATGCCCAAAAAGGGTCGATTTTTTATATTTTTTATCAATGTTATCTCAGAGTTAACCACGAGGGGTTGAGACTCTTTAACCGGACTATCATATGGTTTTGTCTTAAGCTCCTAATAGAACTTAATGCCTCCAGCTAGGGCGTAAAAACTTATAAACTAAACGACTGCGCGCTAAGGGCACCCGCTGTGGGGTACGAACCTCGGCTTAGGGCAGCGTCGAAGGGAGGATGGCAAGGGACCGTCGGGGGCTGGATAAAATCAGGGTTATGATTATTATCAGGGGGATTTAAAGCTACAGGCTCAGCTATAGCGCGTGCTGGCGCTTCGCTTACGGACAAGGGTCGGGGTAGACTATTTAGTCGGGGATTTCACGCGGGGCCTCGGCGGCGAGGTCGGAATGACGATCGTGTAGTGTGTACTCTCTTACGAATTGTACTAGTTTCCCTACGACTCTCCTGGAGGAGGGTAGTGGGGTCGTCTGGGTCGGTCAATGCATGCCGTGGACGGCGGGTCATACTGATACGTGAGGGGATATAGTTGGCGGCCTTCACAACTATAATGTTGTGGTGGGTGGTGGCGGAGTCATAGAAGTGCTTTGAAGCGCGTTTCAAGAATTGGGCTATTGTAGGGACTTTAAGCTCTAATCACAATGGCGTGCTGGTGCCTACGCTTATGTATGGAAGTGAATGTTGGGTGAAATGCTGTGGAGATACGTTCCTTGCGAAGCATGTGTGGCGTGACTATGAATGATAGGCTGAAAAATGATGTGATAAAGCAACGGTGTGGTTTAAAAGAAGATGTAGTGATAAAAATTGAGAAGAGTATGCTTAGATGGTTTGGTCATGTTGTTGGGAGGATGAATGAAGGGCGACTAACAAAAGGTATTTACAAGGCAGATGCGAGTGGAAACGCCGGGAGGGGACGCCCTAGGGGAACATAATATGTTCCGTCCCCTCCCGGCGTTATTGACCAATTAGGTCAATATATTATATTGACCTAATTGGTGATGTTCTTTAGAAAGGTCGGGTGCGTAGCACTCGCAACCGGCGTGCGTGTATGGCAAAAGGAGTAAGGAGCGTAGCAGGTGGCGTTCTATAATTTCTGCCTACCCCCAAGGATAGAAGGCGTCAGTTTATGTATTTCCACAAAATAGGACCATTGAGAGAATATAATCTATATCTCTAATTACACACTAAAGCTCCTGCGTGGAGTAGCTCATAACCCGGGTGTGCTGCGTCACCTGAAGCTGTGCGGGCCAGACCGGTACTTGTGGAGGCGGCAGCGACCGCCACTGCTGGCCGTGCCTGTTGCCAAAACCAACCTACTGTCAAAACGACGGCACAGTTGGCGTGACTGCTGCGCTGCGTGTTGCGGGTTCGATCGCCGTACGGAACAAATATTTGTATGATCTACAAGTAGTTGTTCCGGGTCTGGCTGTTTGTGTATGTGAGTTTAAATGTTTGTAAACGCACCCACGATACAGGAGAAATTCCTAGTGTGGGGAAACGTTTAAAAAAAAAAAAAAAAACACCCGTCACCCGCTCAATGTGTGTACTAAACGAAGTGCATGAGAGAATTGACATACTCGTATTTTCGTGCAATCTGAGTGAATTCGCAAGTTTTGTTGAATTTTGTTGGTTATGTTTAAATGTTAATATTCTGTGTTAAGTCTGATTTTGTATTTTAGAGTTAAGTGTTGCTTTCTATTTTTAATGTTTAGATTTTAAGTGTTAGCCGTAGGTTGATTTTCCAATTTATTTGATGTGTGTTTGCAAACCACTATTGTATTGGGGTCATCCTGCAAAGATAGTGTGTGTGTAAGTGTAGCCACGCCAGATTCCATGAACACTTCATGAAATTTCTAAACAGCAGTGGAATGTTTTTCTATATTTCTCTCTTAATTCTAATGATTATAATTCTGTAAATACATATTTGGTACGGCCACGAATCTTATTTTTGTCAACATACAATCTGACACTGACATGCAAATGGCAAAAACATAAGAAAATTTTAATTTCGCGGGCTAATATTACGCTTTCGCCTCAAATTCCTAAACTTCGACAGAAACACTACTTTTTACCTATTGTGGTATAGTAATTTTTATTCTAGGTACATCGTCTTCACCTATAATTATTAATTAATGTATACAAACTATTGTTAACATTTTAGAAGAGTAAGTATGGAGTTTCTTGCCCATTCTTCTCCATTTATGGAATTTTTGACGTTAAAAAGTACCTTTTACGTGCCTATTTGAAATAAATGATTTGACTTTGACTTTGACTTATTCTAAACACTTGCGACGTTATTATATGTTTTGCGTTTGACCTAATAATGTCCCGAGACAATTTATATGGCGTCGTACATCACAATTGGTGTTTTATTTCTCTCTTATTAAAAGGTTTTCGTCCTGCGAGATGCCTAGAACTAGAAGTAATGCCAGTTATATTATACGCCATTACGCTTAGCAGAATGTATGATAAGCATTTAATAACTTTAGTTTTATTGCCTTTTAGTAGTTATTGCTGTGCTGTCCTCGAAATATTTATTTATTTCTAGAGATGTTTTTCTCTCGAGACTAATTTACAAACAAACGGATCTCTGAATCAAAAAATGGTTTTCATGTACCTACAACATTATCTTTTATCAATATTTTATTTTAACACTTTGTCGGCGTGATATATATATATATATATATATATATATATATATATATATATATATATATATATATATATATATCACAGCTTTCTAGTACTAAGAGTCTGTTCAACCATGAACAAGCAACAGCATCGCAGCATCAGCATTAAGAGCGACATACATTCATTCTGCGCGCCAGGTACACCGGCGCGCCGTCAGCGCTAAGAAGTGACCTACTGAAATCTTCGGTTCATCGGTTCGATACACACACAACACACGTGCAAATAGGTATCAATACTCAATTCTCAATATCTTTATTGCTTTTTTATGTGTATTTACCACAGAATTTGTATATAATTAAGTTAATTATTGTAATAAACTAGTCATCAAGCTGGAGTCAAGTTTGATTCAACTCCTATAACTCCTCTCACTGTGGCCAAGACACCTTTACCCATCATCGGTCCTATGAGTCTGTGGGATCGGCAGTGAGAAAACTATTTCCTGTGTATATTGCACGACATACACAAACCCCTATTCCTACCCAAACTCCGTCTGTTACCGTAGGTCTCCTTGTAACTGACTTCTCGTACGTAAAACCAACGTAACCTATTATACGAGTACGTTTGGTATAGTTTGTATGGTAAGCTAGGGCTGTAGGGTAACTACAATAGGGTGCTAGGTAATTTCTTAAGGCTAGGTTTGTAGTCAGTAGGGTCTTAGGTGAATAGTAGGCACCAGGCTCAATTGTCTCGAACATAGTTACACTGTACGCATTTGGAATAACGGCCGTACTAAGCTGTAAGTCCCGGTGCTTGAAGCTTCAGACAGACAGACGAACATGCCGAAACTATAAGGGTTCTTTGTTGACTACGGAACCCTAAAAAGCTGGTAATTGAGCCTGGGCACGCGAGATGGGCCTGTGTCCCATCAGTGGGTACTGGGTACGTTACGTCGAAAATAATAAAATAAAATACACTGAACACAATTGTACCGTGTGGAGCCGGACGTAAAGAATATCACCATCCTATTTCCTCCCATGGGTGTCGTAAAATACGACTAAGGGACTTCCTAGAGAATGGGCAGCAGCGTTCTCTATGCATTTTTAACACCATACTGCGATCGCCAACCCGCGCCAAGCGTGGCGATTATGGCAAACCCCCCCAATTGGGGGAGGCCTGTGTCCAGCAGTGGACGTCTTTCAGCTGAAATGATGACTGAACACAATTTAGGATATACGGCTCCTACAAACAGACGCGACACGCGACGCGACACCAAGGCATTGCATGTGGCGGGACGCACGGTGCTTTTGTGTTGCGTCGCGTGTCGCGCCTGTTCGTAGGAGCCTTTAAAGTTTAAGAAAACACTTACTAAGATAAAAACATGCATTCTGCTTTAGAATGGCACATAACAATATTCTGTGACAATACAATCTAGTACAGTCAGCTGCAGAGAAATCTCACCCCCTAACAATGAATAAATCAAACTCAAATCATTTATTTCAATTAAACCATTTATAGACACTTTTGAATTGTCAAGTAGTCGATCAATATGAAAAATGACCCTACATGCCGGGCATTCCAAAGCGTAGTAGGTACCTATGGAGAAGAACGGACAAGAAACTCCATGGACACTCTTTTAAATTATTTTATTACAAATATATTAGTTACATCTATATTGTTGAATTTATAACTAAATGTGAGAACGATGTAAAAAAAAAAAAAAAAAAACTTACACGTCAAAAGCGTCCAGAGTTGGTACAACAAATAGAAACAAAATAAAATAATTAAATACATTGCTAAGGGGGGGGGGGGATTGTCCGAAAGGGGTACCGCTGCCCCGGAAAATAAAGGGCCAAGGATGGAACACGGCTCTCCCAGAGCGGAAGGGGTCATTTGATGATTTCCCATGCTCAAAAAAAAAAAAAGGGGTTGAGATTTCTCTGCAGCTGACCGTACCACCAACCTAAGTGAAATAGCATGTTCGCGTGCTAAGACCCAGTTAAATCAGGTGCAGCGCGTAAACTTCGCGTTATCTCGGCGTGATCGCGGCGTGATCGCGCCGTGATCGCCGCGAGATCGCTGCGTGATCGAGACCGTATCGCACTTAGTTACCAAGTTAACCGACTCGATTTAATTTATCTCTGGATCTTAATTTATTGGTGTCTTTAATTGAATTCTTTATCTTTTTGAGAAGACAATTGGCGGGTTCGCCTTTCAGATGGAGAGTTGATTTGTTTTGTGAATGAATCGATAATGGCGGTGTTTTGGAGTGAAAGCGAAGTAGAATTTAAATAAATCGGTGCGCAGAAACAAAACCTATTTATTTATGCACGCGATTATAAAGCTTTTGAGAGTTTATGTCGCAATTTTTATTTTCTGTGATTAATACAAATTTAACTCACACACTGACTTAGACTATTACATGTTTATTTTTTTTTTGGAAAATCATATACAATGTTTGTAAATATGTGAGCACCATGTACCTATCGCATTTATTAATTTTTCTGTCATTACTTCACTTTTCATTCTTTTTACCAATTGTGGTAAGTAATTTTTATTTTTATTCTAGGTACATCGTTTTCACCTATAATTATTAATTAATGTATACAAAATATTGTTAACATTTTAAAAGAGTAAGTATGGAGTTTCTTGCCCATTCTTCTCCATACATAACTACCTTTTGGAAGGCGCAACTAGAATCAATTAACTATTCATGTAATTTTTGACGTTCAAAAGTGCATCTTCGTGCCTATTTGAAATAAATGATTTGACTTTTGGGGTTCCGCAGTCAACAAGGAGCCTTATAGTTTCTCCATGTCCGTCTGTCTGTCCGTCCGTCTGTCTGTCTGTCTGTTCGCGGCTTAGTTCAGAGACTCTTAGTACTAGAAAGCTGTAATTTGGCATGTGTATACATATTAATCAAGCCGGCAAAGTTTTAATATAAAACTTTGAATATGTAAAAACTTTAAATTTTAATACGTAAAGTGGCGGGATGTTTTTTTTTCTCGTCTATCCCATGGTGTGGGGTATCGTTGGATAGGTCGTCCAAAAATATTTCAGGTTTGTGAAAACCATTTTTCGATTCAGGGATCCGTTTGAGTAAAATTAGTGCTAAATTTTGTTAGAGTCAAGTGTCCCCCCCCACTGCCAGCTAAATGGTTATATTTGGATAAGTGAAAAAACTCACAGCAGTAGTAAATAAGGTGTATCTATTCAAACACGAAATATTTTAAAGGAACCACCTTTTAAATAGGTGGTAAAAAAGCCATAGCAGCAAAAAAAATTTTTTTTTTATAAGTGTTTTATATTTTTAGGTCATTATTATAATTTTAAAATTGCTTGAGACATTTTGCAAAAAAAACTTTACTTACTTTTTTTTAATTCTATGAATGATCCACCCGGACGCGGCAACGGTGGCGGCACTAGCGCGGTGCCTTTTGATAATTAATCATCTTATCAAGTAATTTTATATTATTTAATTTTTTAAATAATATAATCAGATTAAAAAAAAAAAACCATTCCCAGGCTTTTAGGCAGGTGTTTGACTAGATACACCCTATACGCCGAGAAATTTTAGTGGTTGTTTTCCCGCAGCAGAACAACTTGCCATAAGGAGTACTTTCGGAATATAGAGTGAAAGTAAAAAAATTAAGATGTTTTTGTTTTAAAATAATTTAAAAAATATGCATCAACTCGAAAACGTGAGAATCAATAGTAACACTAGAGGTAACTTGTAGGTACTACTCGAATCGCACGCGCCGCCAACAAAGGGAACAGCGATTCATAAATGTTCAAAGCAAAATAAACTCTCGCACGTGGTGATTTTTCACAATGGTTAATCTGCCATTTTTTGTTTCTAATATTTAATTTGTTTATAAAACGATTGTATTACCAAGACAAAACCATTTCGCTGCGGGAAAACAACCATTTAAATTTCACGGTGTATACATATAACGAAGTTAAAAGGAAAACTATCTACTATGGGAGAACATGTTTTTTAACTAGAATGTTAAGTTTGTTCTTGGGATCAATTCATCCCAAACACGGACGTGAACCGTAAGTAAATGAATTTAGAAAATAGGGGTCACTTTTGTGGGGCAAACAAGAAAATTAAAAAAAAGTTTTGCAAACTGTACCATGTGACATATCAAATGAAAGGGCTTACTGTGAGGGTCTCAATTTTTTTTTAATATTTTTAAAATAAATTGTTTTAAAGTTATAAGTGAAAATAGAAGAAAATATACCATTCCCCCCATTATCTCCGAAACTACTGAACCTAAAATTTGGAAAAAAATACAGAAAATTGTTCTATACTTATAGATTACAGGAAAATCTATAAGAAGTCTATAAGTCTTAAAATAACATGGTAAATCTCTCGATATTGTGCGTACAAATTTTTGCAGTTGGAATGTATGGGAGATTATGTTTACCAACTACAATGTTAAGTTTGTTTTTAGGATAAATTCTTTCCAAGTACGGAACCCTTCATTGTGCGTGGCCCAACACGCACTTGGCCGGTTTTTTAATGATACTATGAATGTGGGTTGCTTATTACTCGTATTTCGTATTCTTGTTATTAAATAAGCTAAATGCCTCTGCTAAGATCAGAGGGTCAATTCCAGCCGGTTTATTCTGTAACAATCTCACCGTGAAAACATAAGTGAAATGAGCGTGGAGTAAACTGTGAGTGTCATCCCACCTAATGCTAGGGATTGACCATTTACAATCATAATTGTGTCGCTCAACCTCAAACTCGGGTAAATCCACTTTACCCTCTTGGGAGATATTAAAGAAAAAGTGATAACAGTCTTAATTCCATGAATTAAAAGGCGGTTTTTTATTTATTATGTCAACAATACTGAAGGTGACGATCCTATAAAGCAAATTTTGTATTATAACCATACATTATTTCAAAAATGTAAAATGAAGATTGGATTTAACTTCATTTGATCTAATGGAATACAATTTATCTACCTTTGAAAAAACTCAGTGTGGATTTTTATATTAGGCCGCTTGCGGGCATTGCTCGGTGTAACTATTTTAATGGCAATATCCATGGGAACTGTCTATGATTAAAAAGAAACAATAAAAAACGGGAGCATACGGTGTTAATGTCGCAGAGTTGACGACGACTGACCGCCATGTTGAACAAACGCGGTTAGCTGATTGGCTCTCATGGACTTATCTGCATTTGAATAAAACTGTCTCATGGATCTATCGGAATTAGATAAAAATTTATGACTTTAACGGTTTTTTTTCTCAAGAACTATGCGGATTTTATACAACTGATAAAATTGTTTTAAAAGTCTGTTTTTGGCCTTTAATTTGGTACCAAAATCTTAAAAATGCTCAAAATTGGATTTACCCGAGTTTGAAGTTAAGCGACACAATTGTGATTTTAATAATATTTTTGTTGCTAATTTTATTAATCATTTTATATTATTTAAGTGTCTTAACATTACTATTTACGGGGTTTTTAAATAAAAATACAAAAAAGAGATTCAGTCAGAAACACAATTTCGTTATTTTATTTTTTTTGTATTTAATTTTTTCTAAATTTTTTATAAAGCCCCAAGTGGGGGTGAGCGCGTCACGCTCGAATAATAAATATAATAGAATTAGCATAAAAAATACGATTATAATCTCGAGTATGATTGTAACGCCGAACGCTTGATAAAAGAGTATCATACATTCTCAACCAGTTGCCTACTGAAATAAGAACTCAGGAAACAAAAAGTAAGTTTGCCAAATTACTTAAACAGTTTTTTTTTTCAAGAGTTTTTTAAGCGATGTTTTTCCCATACATATAGGTTATAATATAATATTATTGTAAGTTTCATAAGTGAAAACTAAGTGTCCGCACCAATAAACATTATTAGATAAAACTATTTGTTCTGTCCCACAGAAAAACTGTGAAACGATTTTGCGGGGCATAGTTTTTATTTTAAGATTTCTGTAAGTTTGTTAATAAACACTTAAATAAAATAATAATAATAAATGTAATGCTTGGTCAATCCCTAGCATCAGTGGGATGACACTGACAGCTTACTCCACGCAAGTTTTTACGGTCACTGGTCGATTCTGTAAAAATCTCACCGTAATAATGTAGATGAAGTGAGCGTTAAGTGAATTCTGACTCTATCATCCTACCTGACGCTAGGGAGTCTAGAGATTGACAGCTCACTTTGAACTCGCTTCACCTACGAATTCACGGTGAGATTTTTACAGAATAGCGTTAATGCTCCCTAGCATTTTCATTGACACTGTTGATAGCTCACTTCAAGCTCATTTCACCTTATTTCACTGTGAGCTCTTTGCAGAATAGACCGGCGGGTGGGATCAAAGACACATATTATCCTCACCCTATCATTATTATTTCCTGAAACTTTTAAATAAATATTTTTAGGGTTCCGTACCTCAAAAGGAAAAAACGGAACCCTTATAGGATCACTCGTGTGTCTGTCTGTCTGTCTGTCCGTCTGTCACAGCCAATTTGCTCCGAATGTAATGGACCGATTAAGTTGATATTTGGTATACGTATCAATTTGAGTGACCCAAACACGGACGTGAACCGTAAGTAAATGAATTTAGAAAATAGGGGTCACTTTTGTGGGGCAAACAAGAAAATTAAAAAAAAGTTTTGCAGACTGTACCATGTGACATATCAAATGAAAGGGCTTACTGTGAGGGTCTCAAATAATTTTTTTTAATAATTTTAAAATAAATTGTTTTAAAGTTATAAGTGAAAATAGAAGAAAATATACCATTCCCCCCATTATCTCCGAAACTACTGAACCTAAAATTTGGAAAAAAATACAGAAAATTGTTCTATTCTTATAGATTACAGGAAAATCTATAAGAAGTCTATAGTCTTAAAATAACATGGGAAATCTCTCGATATTGTGCGTACAAATTTTTGCAGTTGGAATGTATAGGAGATTATGTTTACCAACTACAATGTTAAGTTTGTTTTTAGGATAAATTCTTTCCAAGTACGGAACCCTTCATTGTGCGTGGTCCGACACGCACTTTTGAATTGTCAAGGGGTCGGTCAGTCAGAAAGATGAAGCTAGTTGCCCATTCCAAAGCGTAGTAGGTTGTTATGGAGAAGAACGGGCAAGAAACTCCACGGACACTCTTTTTAAACAAAATATGGGTTACATCATTCATTTTGAAGTTATACATGTGAGAACAATGTAGAAAGACGTGCACGTTAGAAGCGTCCGTAATAAAAACAATTCAAAAATTAAAATAAGCCGTGGCAGCTAAGAGATGACCGGTCCCAACTGACGGCGCCCGTTCACGAACATGATGCATGGATTAGCACCATTTAGCTCAACCATTTTGAAGGAAACTTAATGATCCAAAAACGTATACAAAAAAAAAAAAAAAACCACCTCTTTATTATCATTAAATAATATACAATATTATGTCGCAACTAACTATTTACACTAGGTACTAAATTAAAATACTAAGAAACTAAATATACAAAAACAAAAAAAATACAAAGAAAAACAAAAGGACACTTGGCTTCGAAGTACTCGTCTGCGTCGCTGTACGTGCCCAGAAGACTGGCAGCATTGCCACGTTGAATGGCAAAGCTGATTCTTTGGCCAAAGAACGAGCCAGCCCTCTGGTCACGTGAAGTGTCGACCAGTCGGCGTCACCAATAAGGTCAGTATAGTTATGTCCTTCTAAGGCGCGATCTCCTACCGGCCGTTTCTATTCACATCTGCACCTTGTAAATTTTGTAAGTTGCCTTTCGTTCGACATCCTCTCAACATAACCAAACTATAACCAAACACTGCCCTAGCAGCTTGACCCGTGAATCGAACCCAGGTCACACTTTTAACAGTCTCGTATATTAACTCTTGATCCTATTGCCAGGATGACTCAACAATCACAATAACAGTACCTAAAATTGTGTGGTTCTTTCCTCAAAAGACCATTTCAGACACGGATCTATATGGTCCTCACATGATCTGACCAAGATTATGTCTGGACTTTAAAAGAGACTTTGACCCCTGAGTTTGTTTCGCCATTTCTTCTCAGGGGTAGTCAGATTGGAAATGTCGACTTCACCAAGCTTGTTTTTATATTTTTTATATGACGTGTAAAAGTGATTCCGATATCCTATTTACAGAATAAACGGTTTCATTTCATTTCCTACTAGCTTCTGCCCGCGACTTCATCCGCGTGAGATTTCTAGTTCCCCCAACCCACCCCATCGCATCGCATCGCGTCGCCCGCTCGCGATATTTTTTTAGTTTTTGCTTAGCGTTCTTTCTGACTTTTTAGTCTTTTTTCTCGGCTCCCAAGGGTCTTAGCGCGAAGTTAAATAGTCTTCTTTAAGAATTGGGCTATCAAATGCAAAAAATCAATCTTTCAAATCCGACTGGTGTTTCAGAGATTAGCACGTTCAACAAACAAACAAATAATAACCTTTCAGCTTTATTATTAGTATGTTTTTTAAGATAAGATAAGATAAGATAAGGATTTATTTCTCACCACAATATATATGTAATACATTTTCAAAATATGATCAAGGACAATACATAATGGTTTAAATAATATTGTGGGAGACTGGTGCCTAAGCTAGGCGTAAAGCCTGTATTTCAGGACACCAGGACTCCACCCCTAAATGTAGAAGAAGATAGAAGACATAAGTTCAGTGAATATCTCACAGATTCCTGCTTACTCCTTCACTTAAAAAATACGAAGTTATTACTCGCGAAAACTATTTCTTTCCCTACCATAAGTTCCTATAATAATTCAAAGCTGGCACGCGCTTCGCCAATTTTTCTTTTTGCCCCATGTCAGCCGAGAAACATGGCTGGGAGTTTATCAAATAAATGTACTATGTTCTTATAGGCATGTAATTTATTATAGTGTTTTATCAGAGTTCTAATATGGTTTCAAAGAGTTATTTTATGATTCACTCGTATTACACAATGGAATATAATGATTGGAGCCATATTCTCAAACTCAACTTAGTTGTATGCCGACGTATTTATCATCGACCGGGCATAAAACTATAATTCCACCATTTCGCACTATTAGGCTCGCGTGGTGTAGGTACCTATTACAGTCCACTCCCTCTCACAAAGAGGAGCCCTGTATTGGGCTGCATTTGCTGTTTTGGGTTGTATTTGTAGCTTAAAATATTCCCACTGCTGGAGCAGTGGGAATATTTTAAGCTGATTATGCTGAAGTTATATGGGCATAGAACCAGACTCTGGGTTGCTATTGAGAAAGAATTTTAACAACGCTTTAACAACGTCTAAAGCTAAGTACTCACATACGGTGTCCCCTTATTTCGCAGACAGAAATTTCATAGAATTTCGTTTCCCAGAAAATGTTTCATATAATATTTGGTCCTTGTATTTTTAGTTCCTCCCCGACCCTTGACTGTAAGTGAAGCGCCAGCACGCGTTTTAGCTGAGCAGCATGTAATCCAAACTCCCCACGATAATAATCAAAACACTGATTTTATCCAGCCACCGTCGGTCCCTTGCCACCCTCCCTCCGACTCAGCTGCCCTAAGCCGAGGTTCGTACCCCACAGGGGGTGCCCTTAGCGAGCAACAGTCGTTTAGTTTATAGTTTTTACGCCCTGGCTGGAGGCATTAAGTTTCGTTAGGAGCTAAGGCAGCCACAGGAAAGTCCGGTAAAAGAGTCGGAACCCTAGTGGTTACACTCTGAGATGCCCTAGATAAAAAAAAAAAAAAATTAGTTCGAATATTATTGTTTCAAAGACTATTTACATGAATTAAACATATTTCATAAAAACACAATTCAATGAATTTTTAATCACATTTTTTGTTTAACAAACTTATCAAACAATAGAATTATATTTTAACGAATATTGTCTGTTCGGTATAAATTAGTGGGGTCTCCCTTGTTTGACCGAAAGGAATTTGACAAATAATCACTTCCCGAAATTTTTTTCGCATAATTTCATTTGCCAAATTATTACTTAGCAAAAAATCTATTCACAAAAAATTGTAACGCAAACCTAATGTTGGGCAAATGAACGTTTAAACTATAACTTGTTTACCAACTAGTACTTTAAACATTTTTTATTTAGTCAAATATTTCAGTTGGAATAACAGTTTTTACGCAAAATCAAATAAGTCAAATATTTAGTATCGTCAGTAAATAAGTAATTAACCTAATCTAAATAGTTCAGTTCCGGGTAACCTACTAAAAACAATGCCTTTTTTCTATTAATGCAAGTCGTTTCTGGCACTCACCGGCCGCTGCCGCGGCACCGCTCGCTTCGCTCGCTCGGCTCGTGCGTATAGGTCACAGTTTTAACCTAACCTAACCTAACCATTTTTTTTAATAATATATTTATAATATATAACTAATATCAAGTAACCATAAATTTGACTTGTTTCAGACAAATTCAAGCACAAAAACTTACAAAGAAGTACGCAAAAGACATCAAATTTTACCAACAAGTCAAATGTGTAGTGGTCATTTAATTTCACCAAACGTTTATGGTCTGAAGATTGTTTGCTGTAATAAATCATTTAATTAAAGACCAAATGCCATAATGACATTTTATTTGGTAATATTTTGCCAAGTAAAAATTTGACCAAATGAAAATATGCGTACTAAAATCATTCCAAACATTGCATTGGTATAAAAAAAGGTTGCTAAAATTTGTTTGGGTAGTGAAATTTTGGCAAAATCTTTTCGGCAAAACGGCAGGATCCTAAATTAGTGACAGAAACGAATCGCTGCAAAACCCACTCCACGTAGTCTTGTCTTGTCTTGTCTAGTAATTTAAATCCGCGTAGGCGCGGAGCCGTGACAGAAACCATGCCTGCTGCATGATGCATGCTCGCTTGCATGCTGCATGCTTGCTTGCATGCTGCATGCTTGCTTGCATGCTGATGAAAATTTGAAAATGGATAAAATGGTATTCTTGGTAATAAGTTTTATATTAAATAAACAATATAAGGATAAAGAATATTTGATTTGTTATTCTATGATATGACTATTCTAACATTAAACTTTATGTGAAACAAAAATCAATGATTTAAAAATCTTCAAAGTAAATATTCTGCGTATTGATTATTATTCTATTAAACGAAAATATGAGAAAAAAATTATGTGAAACGAAATTCTAACTATTAGCTATGAAACAACGTACAACCACTCACATACGGTTTTACTCGATCGAGCAAATATGTCGAGTAATATGTCAGTATTCACCGAACCGTTCGAGCCAAAAGATGTCTGTTCAACAGAGGAGACGCTTAAGTAGCTGGCAAGCTGGCCGAATACCTACAGCGATTGAAAGGCAAGGAGCCGATAGTAACCACAAAATTTTAAACCCGCAATTTTGCTATCGCTACCAAACGCAGACAGTCGTGAAAACTGGATTGTATAAGGTTGCAAAATCGCTGATCGTCAATTCTAAAATTCATGTTAAGGCCCTAAGATATTCGTCGAACTCTTTAACGATGTCATTACGTCAACGCCGGCTGCCGCTGAAAACCAGCGCTGGGGCTCTGTCTTGCATAGGGTCGCAGCATAATGCTGAGCGATAGCCGTTTTGCATGGATGTAACGCATTTTTCCCCCATAGTTTTCTTTTTTTTTGTGTTTATGTTCTTTTTTGCGTCATGTTTACTATATATTTATTATATGTTTATTTTCTTTAGCCTTTCCCGGACTATGGTGGGGTTGGCTTTCAGTCTGGATCTAGCTGAATACCAGTATTTTACATGGAGCGACTGCCTATCCGACCTCCACAACCCAGGGTAATACGAGACCCCTTGGTAAGATTGGTTTTCAGAGTTTCGGGCATCTGACGACTCGTAACGACTGTCAAAGATCCACGAATGACCAACGGCTTAAAATGCTTCGGAGGACAACTCCGTCGTGCCTCGGAAAGCAAGTTAAGTCGTATGTAAAGATGGTCACCCATCCACGGATCAAAATTCTTTCTTTCTTTCTATCGACCCGTGCGGCTGTTATTACTTAGTCATAAGCCCCTCGAACAAGCTGTCGAACTCCATAACATGACAACATTAAATATGTTTATGTTTTTCGCTACCCCCGCGGGAGGTCTTCACCGAGGAATATTAATTCTCCAGTTTGTTTTGATCTTATGTACTTTTTCTTTACATTTAATATTGATTGGAATATTAAGTAGGCTTTCCTTATAAAGTGAGCGAGGATTATATTTGCCAATAAATCGATATGTAAGTACAGACAAAGGTCGAGTGGCTTATGTGTCTACTTAAAACGAGAACGACTGCCAAATTGGTCTAGTGGTCTCATAAGCGCGTCCTAGGTTCGATTCTCAGCTCGGGATTTTTTTTTGGGTTTTTTCGTCAGGCATTTCTCGGTAGCGGTCTGGATTTGTGCCCGTGAATGTCAAAAGGTTCACCCCTATTATTACTTGGGACTTAAATATTACTGCTGCATCATGTTAGACTTGAAGCTGACCCCAACATAGTTGGGAAAAGGCAAGGCAGATTGACCTCTGCCCAACCTATTGGGAAAATAGGAGAGATGTTATAGGAAAAGAAAAAAAAGAAAAGGATAAAGAAAAAAAAGAAAGAAAAAGACAAGGCAAAAGAAAAAGAAAAAGTATAAGAACAAAAAAAAAATGAAAGAAAAAGTAAAAGAACAAGAAAAAAAAAATAAAAAGAAAAGAACAAGAAAAAAAAGAAAAAGAACAGAAAAGTAAAAGAAAAAAAAAATAAGAAAAAGAAAAGAAAAAGTAAAAGAACAAGAAACAAAAAGAAAAGAAAAAGAACAAGAAAAAAAGAAAAAGAACAGAAAAGTAAAAGAAAAAAAAAATAAGAAAAAGAAAAGAAAAAGTAAAAGAACAAGAAACAAAAAGAAAAGAAAAAGAACAAGAAAAAAAGAAAAAGAACAGAAAAGTAAAAGAAAAAAAAAGTTGGTTTACGGACGATAGTTTAACGTGACAACGTCATAACAAAACACTGATGCGGCGCAAGCGTACAGTGAGCGTAACGGGACAATGAGTCATCCTTTTTCGTGCATGCAGCCGGCGTTCATCGATTTATTATACGTTGTCACGTCAAAAAAATAAGAAAAATAAAAATAAAAAGAAAAGAAAAAGAAATAGTGAATAGTTGAGTTATGGTACAGTCAGAAATAATTAAAAGCTGGCGGATTCTGAGAACTCTCGTTTCACTATAGAGTAAGTCAATAGAGAACCGGTAGGGCTTCTTAAAAGTTACTTTAGAAGAGCCCTCTATGTTCGTTCTACTCGTTCAAGTAGTACTTTCCAGTACCACCCCACACGCTGATACAATACTGAATTATGGATTGGCATTGCGCTAGGTACATTTTGTGTGTCATGCTATGGCTTGGCCGATAACACATGAATTAATAAACTCAACTTCTCCCAACTTGCACCACAACATCCAGTTTTCAACAGATGTGCATACGTCGAACAGTTTATTTGACAATTTCGAAACCGCTTTAGCATCGTGGCGAAAGCTTGAGAAGTGAATACAGCCTTTATGTTTCAGAAACTAGTTAGGCCGACCACAGAGTACACAGACTAAGGTTGTCCTACTGACCTTGTTTAGGCTGTCAAGGCAAGATGTTACTGAAACTTGTAGTTTACTATGTAGTTGGTGTTTATTTATTTAATATTAATTGGAATAGCAAAGAAAAAAAAAATATGACGTAATATTTATTCAATACCATACAAAAAGAACAAAGTTGCACTTTTATTGAATAAATATTACGTCAAGTAAGCTGAAAGTTCCAAGAACATTTTAAGTTAGTGATAAAATTGCAATTTTAACAAGATTAAAATGTATTGAACGCTATTTTTGATCCCGTTTTAGAGTAGGTTACACGCTAGAACAACTAATTGTACAAATTCATGAGAACTGCGTTCAATAAAGTTTGTCCAGGTATTTTGTTTGTCCCTGATATAATTTGACCAGGGGCCCAAGTCTGCTATTTTTATAAATTCGTCACTCATTCACAAACACGATCCCATTGTCATTTTACTAAAATGGTCGATCATTGGTCGGTCAATGGCGAGACCATTGACCGACCAATGATCGACCATTATGAATTTAGCACATTACGAACTTTTAGTAAAATGACAATGGAATAATAGAATAATAGAATTGTATCACAATGGCATTGTCGTATTGCCATTATTATAAAACTCTACTAAATTTGAACATTTATTTATACCAGATTTCATTTATCTAAATTATTACATATTATTTATTAGTGTTATAAGCAATCTGAAGTAGTAGGAAGTTGGAAGTTTAGTAGGAAGTTTAATTTGTCATTATGAACGAGATTACCAATTCTTTCAATGGAGTGTCAGTGGCTGACCACTGGAAAATAATAATGATGCCATTATATTAGTAGATTACCAAACTTGTCAAAATCAACAATTATGAAATCAATGATAGACCATTCTGACACTATTGCAATAGCAGACTTGAGGCCCAGATGTGTAAACGAAGCAAAAGAATCGACATAAAAATCTTTAAGCTGAGAATCAGCTCTTTTTAAACGCCAAAATTACAAAAGACAGTTAACCAAAATTCCCGCCCTTCACAAGGCGTACTCCTTGTGAAGGGCGGGAATTTTGGGGAACTGTCTTTTGTAAGGACCATAGTAGCTGGCGTTCTGTAGTTTCTGCCTACCGCCATGGAAATGAATTTATCCCAAGAACAAACTTAACATTGTAGTTGAGGAACATGCTCTCCTATACAGATTGTATGGGGGAACATGTTTTTCAACTGCAAATTTAAGTTTGTAAACGAAAAAACTATTCTTTTATGGGATAAAACTACCAATTAACAATTTTCGGACTTTTTCCTTTACTTGTGCGGTGAGACCTTGCTTCTTGCTAAATTTCATGGTTCTAGGTCAACGGGAAGTACCCTATAGGTTTTGATTAACTTGCGAATATCCCATAAATGGCTGTATCTTTTTATTGCGTTGACTTAGAAGCTTGATTTTTTCAGAGCTCCAAGAGAGCATAAACTTTCGTAATTGATATTAATTTCAACTTGATATCTTTACGCGTTCCTGAGAAAAAGGGTCTTGACTGACAGACAGACAGATGGACAACGAAGTGATCCTATAAGGGTTCCGTTTTTTCCTTTTGAGGTACGGAACCCTAAAAAGGCGTTAGTATATATATGTATGTATAATTTGAATCTACATTTTAACAATATCCTAGCGACCGTTTAAAAACAACTAAGTATATGCACATGCTCGCAGTTGCAGCCGAGTTCAAAGCTCGGCTCTTCATCACAGGATATTCGTGTCACCTTGCCTCTGTGTGTGTACCACTGCTTAATCAATTTGGACTAAAGGATGGGCTGTAGCGAGTTTATTAACATGCGAGGTTTCTGATTATTAGTATTAGTATTGTCTCTTCTTCTACTTTTAATCCATCCAAAGGTTGTCTGTAAAATATCGCTTTTAGTGATGAGACCGCCCATTGTGTTACTCTATGTAACATTTCTACATTAATTTATATATGTAATTTTTATGGAGTATATAATAGAGAGTATTCTATCTATCTATCTATCTATAATACACGCGAGTGTGTTATTTAAGTTATTTTAAAGCATTATTCGCCAACCCGCCTGCCAAGCGTGGCGATTATGGCAAATCCCCCCTTTTGGGGGAGGCCTATGTCCAGCAGTGGACGTAGAGTCGAGTTGCACTTGGATAAAATCTGTCATAAAGGTCTCTTCAAGTTAACCTCTAAGAAATATAATTTTAATGTCATTTTATTTAGAAACGGTAATGATTAAATACGTGAAAAAATTATGTTGCTTTTGAGACCTTTCTGTAGGTACGTCGGGTACTCGTTAGTAAAAAACATTTATAATCTAAGATGAAAATATAAAAAAAAACCTTAAAAAAATGGAGTAGGGATTTTTTTTCAAAAGTATGAAAGTAAAAATTTTGTAAGTCGTTCATCATCATTATCATCATTTCAGCCGAAAGACGTCCACAGCTGGACATAGGTCCCCCAAGCACCGTCACTTCGACCGGTTCTGTGCTTCCCGCATCCAGCGGATTCCTGCAGCCTTCACAAGGTCATCGGACCACCTTGTGGGAGGCCTTCCAACGCTACGACTTCCGGTACGCTGTCGACACTCCAGAACCTTTCGGCCCCAGCGGTTGTCACTTAAGTTTGGCAATTCTTCAAGCTATGTGCAGATCTCTTCATTTCTGATTCTATCATGTAGGGAAACTCCAAGTATAGCGCTCGCCATTGCCCTTTGGGTGACTTTTAGCCTTCTAATAAGGCCCATGTGTGAGCGACCACGTTTCAGTGCCATAGGTCATCACTGGCAACGCGCACCGTTCAAAGACTTTCTTCTTGAAACACTGTGGTATGTGGGACGAGAAGATGTTGCGTAGCTTCCCGAACGTTGCTCAGCCAAGTCGAAGTCGGGGATTTACCTCTTCCTCGAAGTTGGACCTACCTAACTAAGGTAAGATGGTTATCGTTCAATAAGTGTGTGTTACATAAATGTCTCAAAATAATTGGCAGCACCCACTGAAGTTACAGTTACATATACGGACGGGGATATCCCTAATCATCGACTACTTTATGTCTTGGTTGAATTGGGTGCAGACTGCAGAAAGCTTGAGACAATGAGAATTAAAACATGCGTAACTAGTGATACTAATACAGATGATTACGACACTAATGAATGTTTACGTATTTTTTAAGTTCATCATAATAATAGGTACCGGTATCATTTCTAATTTCAATGATTTAAACATAATTTGACTTTAACACATTAACTGCCACCGCGGTCACCGGTGACCGCTAACAGTAGTTTTTCTAATGTGTCTGTTGTCTGGCAGTCAAAGCCTTAATTAAAAATAAAACAATCACATTTTGTGTTTTATTCCACTTAAGATATTGTATTTCACTAAATAACCTCACCTTACATGACATAACACAATAAAGGAAAAAAAAAGAAAAAAAAAAGCGACTGTGCCAAGTCTTTTCCAAGATTGTGTAAAAAAAAACTGAGATTATATCATCAAACTGTTTTCACCTCTGTCAGCTTACAGTCTAAGCCGCTTCGTTAAGACGCAGTATAAAATCTAATCCAGGGGTACACGTCCTCAGGCAATCTGACTCGAGAGGAACTTAATTCCGTACTAATTCCAAGTCAGTTTTGCTGGAAATTGAATCGAAATGCCTACGTGAGCGACTGCAGGCGAACGTAATGATCACATCGATACAATGGTGCGTCTTTTGCGTACTAAGTATGCATGGAGTGTCTCTCAGTGACTACAGTAGAATTTGTGAAATTGTTAAGATAACGTTACTACTGTTTTCCTGAAGGCGTAGGTAGGGCTCCTTCCCTCTGGGGAAACATCACGTCGTCGTAATCTGGGTGTACTATTTTATTTTATTAATAAAACAAACAATTGTACACAGCAGATTAAATCAAAATATTAAAAGATAAGAAAGACTGCAATCCACTATGTTTCCACGGATAACAACGGATAACTGAGGTATTTACTCCTGTGTATAGTACCTATAGATAGCGAAGTTTATGTTTAAGTCCATGCAAGAGGGGGGGCAATAATTCCTTCTGCACAAGTGGCTTCCCTTTCTTTTTGTTTTTGGTGCGTAATTATCGAATAACTTTTCCCGCTCTGGGCTGAGTCCTCGGAGACTAAAACCCACCCGTGTTCCTTCAGTTGCCTGTGTGCCAGACTGCCGCTCCCTCACGCGTTCCGCCTCCTCCTTCGCGAGCATTACTGCTTCGCAGAAGGAGATGACGGCCTCCCATGCACTCTCGCTCAGGACCATGGCCTGGACCAGGGCCGGACGCGAGAGATCGCCGCCGCCGATCACCTCCGTGAGGCATGTGGGCATACCTGCTGTACACTTCTGCCTAACCTTTCGGAAAAGTGGTAACTCACGGCATAATTATGTAAGTGTTAACTGCTCCCAAATAATGATGTTTTATTTTTTACATTCTTCCTTGATATAATCAAATAGTCATCTCATTATTTGACATTATATACCTACAATTCTAATTTCAAATCTTTACTATACTTCATTTACTATAGCATTAGAAAAAAGAGGCTCGTAGAAGCAGGAGTGCGAAACATTTTATTCAAAGTTAAAAGTTTAAACAATTAAACTAAAAATGTTTTAACATAACTTTGATAAATAGGTCGTAATAACATCTTCATCACACATTACTTACAACAAAACGAATGAATGAAACAAACGATTACGTCGTGATGATTTAAATTTAATTAAGATTAAAGGAAAAAAAAGTCTTTTTTTTTACAATATTTTATTTAAAACAACAACTTTCAACACACAATAGTTGGTGTAACTTCTTCGTCTTCATCATATAATTTAGTCACTATCATCAGAGAATAAAGATGAAGAAGTTTCACCGACGTTACCTAATAATAAATCTTTCTACCACATCATCCATTATGCTTTAACTTTTCCTCTTCTTTAATTGCATGAGCAACGCAAGACTGCCATCGTTCTAGCGTAATACTATCCAGATCTTGTGGGAGTAATTGTTTCTTCTTGTCTAATTTGAACGTTTTGTTATGTTGAGCCACATACCCCATCATTTGAGCCCATATTAATTCTATAGGGTTGAACTCGCAGTGGTAGGGTGGGAGACGCAATACTGAAATACCCTTCTCTCTAGCCATCTCATCTACAACAAACTTTTGGTATAAATGTCTTTGTATTTTTGCTTTTTCTAATAAAGTTGCCCTAAGATCTTTTTCCTCAAAAGGAATATTTTTGCTTTTAAACCATTCCTGTACCTTTCGTGTAGCTGTGGTTGGCAGCTTCTCCAATGTCCTTGAGTGGTATAGCGCATTGTCCATAACAATTACAGCGCCACTCTCAATTTTTGACAAAATTAACTTGAACCATTTTCACTTAAGTCTATCGCGCTTCTATAACATATTCCCTGTAAATTGAGAGGTCTGGCTCTTATGAAACAGGAAATCCTAGTACAAGAGTCAGGGCTACAAAGATGATTGTGTCTTGAAGTGTAAATAAATAATTTATTATTATTATTAAAGTTGAAGGCGTCTCAATATATCGAATATTAATGCAGCATCCATTAAAAACCCTTCACAAACCCTGTGAAATAAAATTAATACAAGTCAATTATTCCGTACCCCCTATATAATTTCACTGCTGGAAATAGTTCATAGATAAATACTATAACAAAATTTATAACTTTAAAAGTTCGCTTTGCATGCGTTAATTCATGATACAATATAATATGTATTACTTAATTAATAGTCAATAACAATGGGCTGTTCATTTTTTTATGGCGAGGACAGTCCATAAAATACATACCAGTATGACCGATTATAAGTTGGATTTTTTAAACCAGCAGATAGACCTTCCCAATGTGCTTCTTTTGAAGACTTATTATTAGTGTCATGCCATATTAGGCTTTTCGTGTGACCTGTTTGTAAGATAAAAGGTTATTACGAACCAATTTTATGAAATTATGTTTAACTGTATAATTAATTATAATGTTATTGAATGCAAGAGGTCATACACTGCTTAGTGCATAAATAGCTGTTAAGAAATTTAGAAGCACTGTACCTTCATTTAGCCAAGTGTCATCTAAATAATAATATATTTTCCTTCCTTTATTCCTTAGCCTTTTTATTTCATGAAGATATTTTAGTCTCCAAAGGACGATCTCCTGCTTGTCTATGACTTCTATGAGTGCACTTTTTCTGCTCCGTTTGATTTATGTGAACTTTAATGTTTATTTAATTATTTTATACAGACTGCTTTTTTTTTTAAATCTGGCATAGACTCGTCACTGTTAACTGCTTCCAGCATCTTGTCCAAGGTGGGCAACTCATTATTAAAGAAGAAGGAATGAATTTTCCTGCATATTCCACTAAATGTGATGTCATCAAAATCAAAATCATCACGTTTCATGTGCTTCTGTTGGGGAGGGGGAGATTGCGGGCGACTTTTTATGTTGTACTCTTTGAGAATATTGGACAGAGTAGCCCGAGATACGCCTGTAAATAATAAAATCATGTGCGGAGTTTCTAAAATATAATACATTTTATCACAATGCATGTTAGTTTCAAATATTTTTATAGTAATAATTTTATGAATCATCCTTACCGGCAACTTCTGCGATTTTGTTTATCATCTCAGTCCTATAATGAGAAGTATCTGCAGGCCAGGACTCCAATTGCTTAAAAATATTTATCACAGTTCTCGTTCTCTTTTTTTTGGGAGACATTATTATTTCGTCGGAGTCAACTTTTGGACCACGTTTTTTTCGCCGTTGGCTTTGGTCAGACTCAGTACTTATATGTTGTAAGCCACTCGGTCCCGCACCGGGATCACTCATAGCTCAAAAAAAAAGTAACGTTTTGTACAAACAACCCAATGACAACACTGATAACAATACAATAATAAAGAAATAACTAAATATTATTTATTATTTTAATAAATAACAACAAAATCACGAAAATTAAACAATAACAAACAAAGTATTCACAAGTAAATGACATACATGACAATCTTAGAACATTGTCAAGTCAATTTCACAGACGACATAAACCAGTAAAATTAGAAATCCCCGGCTGTCACAGCTTATGAAGGGATTAAGTAACATTTTAGATTTGGTAGGATTATAGCGAAACAAAAAGCGTTGCAGTATTGTTGACTCCTGCTTCTTTTAGGTTTTTAACATTGGCACTGTAATTTTAAATTGGAATGAAATAATATATCTAAATGAAAGCTACTTAATTTCATATGGTTGTTTTTTTAAATGATTACAATTAAGTGTGATAGCTGATATATAAATTCATTTTAATCGATTTGGCGTCAATCGTAACTATAACAAGTTTATTGTACTTTTGTTATAAAGTGTGCATCAAAAATAACCTTTTTTAACTTCTGTCTAATGCTATTATAAATGGAGTATAGTTGCTTTTATGGACATGATATTTATTCAGATTTGTAACTGCAGTTGTGGCAATCATGTCATTTGGTTTAAATAGATTTCAATTTATTTTTTATCCTTATACAGATTATTTCCTATTTTGTTAATGTGAGAACGTTGAAGGCCTAGAAGTGCCTGGTATTTGTTGAAAGGCTAAACCTTCCTCCCAGGTATGGGACACTATTTAATATTAGAAAATATTGTAAAAACCAGTTATTTTTAAAATACTCTTTTAATAATAATTGGTTTTTACAATAGTTACCATGGAGTTTCTTGCCGGTTCTTCTCCATACGAAACGACCAATTGGAATTGTGCACCTAGCTTCTGACGTTTCGTCAGTGCCCATGTAGGTTTATTTGAAATAATATATTAATACACATAATTCTTCCGGAAGAAATTCTCTAAATTATGGTTAAAAGCGCATCAAAATCCGTTGCGTAGTTTAGAAAAACAACAAGCGACTTTAATTTATAATATGTATGATATAGATGGAGTCATCAAGCTAAGCAAAGCGTATGTTACAAAGCAGAACACTAAGCACTAATTACTGTACAGAACAACTATTTTCTTCATGTCCCTCGGCAAGCTTCGTGTTTCGTCAGTCGTCGGATTTCTATCAGTTGCCCTTTGCACTTGGTGCAGACCGGACGCTCTCAATCGACTTGGAAGTATATAGAGTTATTGATGATTTTTTAAATTAATGTTATTTATTTAAAAAATGGGAGTGCATCTCGGATGATTGTTGAAGCTCGTGTTGACTGCTTCTACACTATGATGCGGAAGCGGAGCGCATCCCTCGTTAGTAGGGTGCGGGGGAGGAACCAACAGCATCCTGTCTATGGTAGCAAGCAAGCTAGATTGTGCGTTTGTGAACCATTGCTGTAGGGTCGGGCTGGGACTGTTACCTTGCAGCAGTGATGTCACAAATTATGTCTGTGTTAATGTTTTACTAACATATTTTGTAAGTATATTGTTACTAACACTTTGAGTCTTGTTGCTTGAATAAATGATTATTATTAAACACGAAGTTTGCCGAGAGATAATAAGAAAATAGTTGTACTGTACGTAAGACATTAAAGATAAAAAGTCTAAGTAATTAAGAACACATTTTTTTTCTCCCTAATGTCCAGGCTTTAACGATGTACCTACGCAATGTTTCGAGGACTTTTACTTTTTAATCATATGAAGGAGAATTACGACCATTTTGTTTTAACACTTTGAAGGATACTTAATGCCCATAGGCATCATAACAATAAAACTTCTACCGTGTCTCGTTCAGTGACCCTGAACCTGTTAATTGGACGTATTTAAACGAAAATAATCCATTCCACAACCTGGTCAAAAATGAGTTGAGTGTACCAAATTGAGTCTAAATATCGATACTATCGGCGAGTTAAATAGATCCAAGCGAAAAATCAAAAGTTTATCATTTTGATCAACCTCAAAACCAGCCCTTAAGCATGGAAATATAAAATATGTTATATCTTTTACATTTGAAACATCAATATCTCTAAAAGGACTTTGTGTAGATCCTTTTCGTTTAACTACGTCCAATTATTGTTTTTAGTTTTCAACAAGAAAAAGAAAGAAAGAACAATATTTTGTTTGAGACATGCCCAGCAAATACAACAGTAAAAACCACGTTATTTTCCAGTCAACGCCTCCTTCCTATAACACTGTTTACCCCAGAAACTTAAAAAGCGTAATGATATAACAGACGGGCGGCTTGGGTCTCCCTTCTCCGTTCTATTTAGATAGCGTCGGTCAAACGTTCGTTCCTCAGAAGATTTACGAACGATCTACGGCTGCAAATGTATTTATCATGTGTGTGAGTACTGGGCCTCAAGTTTGCTATTACAATAGTGTCAGAATGGTCTCTTCATTGTGAGTTTTTGACAGATTTGCCATACAAACACTGTCAAATACTCACAATGGCGAGACCATTCTGACACTATTGTAATAGCAGACTTGAGGCCCTGTTTCGTCAGGAATGAGGCTAAGTAAAATAATCAATATTTTTGAGCAATACAGAGCGACATTTTATCATTTCACTTTTAGTAACTAGCGTTTGCCCGCGGCTTCGCCGGCGTTGATGCTAGAAAATGTCCCACGGATTAAAAGTACCCAATGTGTTAATCAATGGTGTCGATTCCCTTGTTCACAAACTAAACTAAATTTAAGTTCAGTGCATCTTTTTCTTTCTATTTCATTAAGAAAAGGACAGAAGATAAATTTTAGTTTAGTCCTGTCCTGTGTGTTACTCCTTTTCGTAATGTTTAATCAATTTTATATACAAAAAAGACGATTTTTCTTTATTTTTATATGTATAAATTAAAAGGTAGTAAGATTGTTTCGTGATGTTTAAGTGTCGTAATGGCCCGTTGGAGTGTCGTGATGGCCCGTTGGAGTGTCGTGATGGCCCGTTGGTTAAGGCCTCGCCTCTCATGCATGAGGTTGTGGGTTCAAATCCGGGCAAGTACCAATGTGACTTTTTCAATTCATATGTACTTTCTGAGTTTATCTTGGACATTACTGACATCGGTGAAGGAAAAACATCGTGAGGAAACCTGGACTTATAGTTAATATAAGTCTGAAATCGCCAACCCGTCTTGAACAAGCGTGGTGATCAATGCTCGTGCCTTCTCTGTATGAGAAGAGGCCTTTGCCCAGCAGTGGGACAGTTATAGGCTGGTATTATAAGATTGTTTAGCACAATTCACTGAGTTTATCTTGATAAAATGATTAAATAATTACTTACTATGTTTAAATCCCCATCAAATGCGCGGGGCAACCAGTCGCGACTTCGCGACCCTACTTCAGTAGGATCATAGCGCCTTAATAGTAATATTCTACTGCAAATAGTACTCAAATTGATAAAATAATATAAGGCACAAACTGAAATCCCGTCTTACTGGGATATCCCACATAATCCTGTAAAAACATTCCTCTTCGCGGACACTTTAATATCCGCGTCCCAATAAATACCGCTTCGTTGGTAGTAGCGAGTCTTAGCCAAGATTACCAGGCGATTGATTAATGTACTTTTATATTTTTATATCGTCTAGGATTGTAAGGAAAATTGAATATTTTGTTGCTTTCATAGAACCTCTCATGTACGAGGTTGTGGGATCAAAATCCGGGCAAATAGCAATGTTTCGTTAACGAAAGATGTTTATTTTGAAACTGGTATAATGGATACTCGTCGCGCGACGCGCCATCGGCGCGGTCAGTGAAACGGAACGCAGTAGTAGAAACCTATCAGCTGTGCGCTCGTCCATTGATATTTTTACGAATAGATTGTGTTCATATTTTGCTGATTTCAAGTAGGACCAAAAAAAAAGTACCTATTGAAAAAATTATGGAAATGTGTTACTGAACTGAACCACCAAAAAAATGTTACGCACTGGTTAAAAACTTTTTCTGTATGTGAAAACGAAGTGCCTAGAATAAAATTGTTATACCACAACAGGTAAAACCAATTAAAAATGAAGCAATGACGGATAAATTCATAACCCTCTCTGCCGTAGTCGGGCAATAAATAGCAGGCAATCTTCTTCCATTTCCACCTCGCTTGCACATGAAATACGAACGCAAAGATTTAAATACTTACAAGACGTAAGAAGGTGCAAGCAGGTTGCATTTTATTTATTTCGGCTCACCACCGCCGCTGTTCAGACACTCATTTGAGATAGCGCCATTCACACGTCTGCTGGGTTTACCGGTGTACTTGTGGGGCTATTAGACTGGAGTTGTAAGTGAGGAAATCCTTATCTAGAGAAGATAATCAAGGTGTAGATGTATATTATGTGGTAATGTGTGATGTGGATGAAGGAAAAAACTTTTATTACAAATAAAAAAAACACTGCGTCCAAATTGCCTAAACCTTAAAATTGACAAGGAAGCACAATGCCTACCTTGCAATATGTCTATTATTTTAGGAGAAGAAAGGGAGTACCGTTTCTGGCACTCGCCGGCCGCTGCCGGGGCACGCTCGTTACGCTCCCTTGGCTCGTGTGTTGTGTGGTCACAGTTCTAACCTAACCTAATCTACAGTTCAGAGACCCTAGTGAGTTTATTTTAACTATCTCAACTACTAAATTATTGCATTTTAGGCATTTTGCTTGTTAAACATTTTGGTCTACGCGATTTACAGCTTAGGCAATTTGCTGTGTAGACATTAATTTTAGGCATTTTGCTTCGTAGACGAATTGAAAGTTAGACACTCTGATCATAAACCTAAATGAGATCACTGCACGAGCTTCCTCTACCAATGAAAAATCGGCGGAATCACGGAGAAATCGGTGTTCCAGACATGAAAAAAAAAACTCTCCGTATGCATAATTTCCTCCTTTTTTGAAGTCAGGATACAGCAGTACGGACCGTTCAAAGTTTTAAGCTACGCTTGCCGCTACCGGTTCGTGGATGGGTGACCATCCATTATATATATCGAGACTCCTCCGTGCTGAAGATGCTTCGTGTACGCTGTTCCGTGATGTTGGGGTCGGCTTAATACCAGTATTTTACATAAAGCGACTGCCTATCTGACCTCCACAACCCAGTAAATGGGTAATACGATACGCCTTGGTAAGACTGGTTGTCAGACTTTCGGGCTTTTGACGACCCGTAACGACTGATCAAAGTATCTCTGTATCAATCTTATATATAAAATTCTCGTGTCACAATGTTAGTTACCATACTCCTTCGTACCGGCTTGACCGATTTTTATGAAATTTTATATGCATATTCAGTAGGTCTGAGAATCGGCTACTATCTATTTTTTTTTTGTTTTAGATAGGTAGGTAGGTAGGTAGGGTAGGGTAAGGTAGGGTAGGGTAGGGTAGGGTAGGGTAGGGTAGCGTAGGTAGGTAGGTAGGTAGGTAGGTAGGTAGGTAGGTAGATAGGTAGGTAGGTAGGTAGGTAAATAGGTAGGTAGGTAGGTAGGTAGGTAGGTAGGGTAGGTAGGGTAGGGTAGGGTAGGTAGGGTAGGGTAGGGTAGGGTAGAGTAGTGTTGTGGAGTTTATACTATAGCTTTTGACAGAACGAAGTCTGTCGGGTCAGCTAGTATTTTAATATCAATAACACAAGTCGCTTACCTCAAAGCCACACCCTACAAATAAATACAACACCGCCACGAAAATCTCAAGCAAAAGGAAAACGAACATATGTAATTCACCAACACTTATATTAATAACAAAACTGTACCAGTAAGTCTGTAAAATAAGTACAATAGCAGCAGGATTAGCACAAACGCTAGGGCTATAGAAACGTATATGACGATCATTATGTTGTTATCCATTATAAAGAAAACGTTCATTGATTTCATATTCAAATCTAGGAACATGTTTCCCATGTTTACGTAGTAAAAACTCTGTGATATAATATTTGCAAGATCGAGGCTAAATCGTTCAAGTATTTGACGTAAAAATGACGTTTAGGTTCAAAATTGCTTTATTAAGCTATGGGTAGGTACACATCCGAATTTATGGTTGTATCTATGACCAAAATATGATAAGAAATCAACAAGGAAACCAGCACCCTGGGCCTCAATTCTGCTAAATATAATGTAGTTCAATTGCACGTCGTCAGCATGGCAATAGCATAAAATGACACTTGAGGTATTCTGCTCCTGTGAAAGTTGAATAGCGGCTACCCAGCCGCTATTGATACATTTCGGAATTCTATTAACCAATGGCGTCACAATAGCGTCAGCACGGCAATATAAATATGTATTCTCCTTTTATTTGACGTTAGTACCGATAGCGTTGGCATCTTCGTCATATGTCAAAATTGGCCATCGAGAAGCAATTGTGCAGCCATACGTGTTCTCTTACATTCTCCAATAAAAAAGTGATAACAACAATGCCGCATCACATTTTAAGATGGAGATATTTAGAATTGGCCAGCAGGGAGGAACGGTGTCGCGCGTCGGCACGAAAGGCTCATTCATGCCCGAGTTATACACTCTGCTTTTTACTTCGATTGCGAGAAAATGAAACAGGCGTACAATCAAAATGTTGCAAAACTGAAGAAGAGAATAGCTAATTCCCGCCACGAAACTTTATAAAATTTTTATTTTTTTATTTTTAACATTAAAAAAAATCATTTTTTCATTTTTCATTCAATTCATTTTTTTATTTTTTTTTATTTGTGTTATTCGACTTGGGGGTACTTCATACAAACGTCATAAAAACGTTTCTTTGCATTTTTGAATAATAAAAGAAAACAATTTTATCTGGTTTTAATAAATTAACGATAGAAAACACAGAAGTGTTTTAAAAATTAGACCGAAAATGGAATAAAATAACGACTTTAATCTGCGAAGTTTTATTGTGCGTGTGGCTGTTGGGCCTGATTATCTAAGTCTTAATAAAAAAAATATGTACTAGGACATGAAAAGCGATTGTATGTCGCCTACGCACGACATAAAGATGAACTTTTAGAGCTTGAGAAGTGAAAATAATAATACGGAACGGAAGCTTTGGTAACAAAGGTAGATGTCAGACCACTGTCAAACATCAAAAACCCCCGTTATGTTTTTAAGACTAGCGATGGAATTCAGTAAATTTTGGCTGTATAATGTTTTTACACCGATTAAATAATAGTACAGAGTCACTAGTACCATGTACTTTGTGGTTTATAGCCAAGCTGATGCGATGCTGACGACGTGCCAGCACGACATTCTTATCAAAATTAGTATAATACCGTTTTCAGATCAAAGGCGTTGGCAAATCAATCGCATGTCTATGACATAGCAATTTGTGGTAAAATAGCAGAATCGAGGCCCAGATGTAAATATAGATGGCGTTACCGTTTTCAAGTATCGTAAGTAACCTTCTCTCCCCCGCAACCAAATTACTGTGTTGCACGGATGAAAACGTTACAAAAACGGAACTGTATTACAGGAAAATATTAAGTTAAAGTAAATACTGCTTTTATACCGTAACCAAAACAAACCGCTTCCCATACTCGACCCAACCAATTTGCAATGAAGACATTATACATTTTACCTTTTCGAATTCACCCTCCGAAATGCCATCTATATCTTGTTCCAAAAGTACCTAACGAAAATATAAACAAATGGAGCAGCTGGTCGATTCTGTAAGAATCTCACCGTGAAATCATAGGTGAAGTGATCTCGAAGTGAACTGTGATCATTCGATCTGAGACTAGGGATTGACACTATTGACAGCTCACTCCACGCCCACTTCACCTTTGTTTTCACGGTGAGATAGTTACAGAATAGCACTGCAGAACTCGTACTTGTGGATGCACAATTGAACATCCATAGTACCTGTGGATGCACATCCACACGTACCTGTGGATGTACGTCTATTTGTAGTGCCACTACCAAATAGAGTGCTTTGATTTGATTTATTTGAATATACTTAATCCCGAAATTCTAACTTAAAGATGTTTTTAGGGTTCCGTAGTCAACAAGGAACTCATAGTTTCGCCATGTCCATCTGTCTGTCTATCCGCAGCTTAGCTCAGAAACACTTAGTACTGGAAAGCTGTAATTTGTCATGACTATACATAATATTAATCACGCCGAAAAAGTGGTAACATAACATATCGAAATATATTTTTTAGGGTACATTCCCTATGTAGGGGAGAAAAAAATATTGTGGATTGCGAAAGCCATTTTTAGATTCAGATATCCGTTTCCGAAATATTAAGATTTAAAATGCTAATTTTTGTTAGACTCAATTAGCCCCCCCTGCCAAGCTATCTAAATGGTTGATTTTGAATATGTGAGAAAATTCACGACAGTAGTATATACTCGTATAACGAAATTAGAAGAATAACTATCACAGAGAATGAAGTTGTACAAGATAACGAGTAACAGTCAACCAACTTATATTTGCAGTTGGAGAATTGACCGTCGCGTATATCAATGTATGGCAGAATATTAAGTTTGTTCTTGGGATAAATTCGTTCCAACTACGGAAATTTTCATTGTGTGTGGTCCCACGCGCACTTGGCCGGTTTTTTTATTTTACAATATTGAGGATCATTTTATAACCTCTATTTTCGTCGATGATTTTTTAATCACAATTTAATAATGATATTCAAAAACGCCACATGTAAACGACGTATCAAAGATCTGACGTCACAAATCCTGCATCGCGCAATCAGAGTTTACCGCGCGTCTAGCATATATACAACATCCGGACATCAACCGCCGGGCAGTTGCCCACCAGACACAACACCTGTTTGGTCGGGGGATCCTCCCTTTTCTATGGAGGATGAGTGAACTTTACACCCTGTTCCACATACCTCTATAAGATATAGCGCTGACTACTTTGATTTCATTTTTTGACTCTCCCACTTCCGATGGTCTTGCCTGGTGGTAACAGGTCATAATGAATAATGCCCTTCCAATCCCACCACACACACAGCATCACCTTGTTGCGAGTTTTCCCGGGTTTCGCCACAGTCTGTGAAGCCTGACCGGCCTTTGACCACGACCTTTTTCGCACGTTCTTGTCGTACGTGATCCACTTTTCATCACCAGTTATCAGCTTCTTCAAAAATGGTTCGGTTTCATTACGTCGTAATAAAGAATCACAAATGAGTACACGGTTCATTAGGTTTCTTTCAGTGAGCTCGTGAGGTACCCAAATATCGAGCTTTTTTGTGTACCCAGTTTTTTTCCAAATGTGCCAAAACTGTTTTGTGGTCAATTCCCTGTTCTTCAGCTACGTCGTAACTACTGATATGCCGATCTTGCTCCACTTTTTCAAAAATGGCATTCATTTTATCCGTAATAGGGCGACCAGAGCGACGTGCATCTTTGACATCAAAATTTCCGAATTGAAAACGCTTAAACCAAATTTGTGGTACTCTCACAGACACTGCACTAGGTTCATAAACATCGCAAATTTTTTTCGCGACTTGCGTTGCATTTTTACCTTTTTTGTAGTAAAATTTTAAAATGTATCGAATTTCTTCATTAGATTCACTCATCTTGACAGTACGAAAAACAAATGAAAATCACACATTTTCCTAATTTGAATTTGGAATTATGTTCTTTAAAATTTAAACTTTCAATGATAGCAAAACCAGCCAGATACAAATAGTATAGCCAAAGAGGTTTTATTACAAGTTCATACATACTATAATGCGAAAAGACTTTTTCCCCAACCTAATATATTCGTGTATTTATGTATGTTTATTTGTGCTTGTATTTATATAGAAATTGTAAATTTGGTATATGTATTATATTTATAGTTTGTAAGTATCTTTATAGTTATTCCAAGATTTTTCGTAATTGCACCTACCACTGTTTGTCTCTGCATCACCCAAAGGTTGACTGGTAGAAAATGCCTATGGCATTAAGTCCGCCTCTGTACATTTCTGTGCTTGAAGTATTATATAAATAAATAAATATAAATATAAAGTTGAAACCTTCTAAATATAGATGAAATTGTTACTTATTACCTTTAGTGAGTGATTGCGTAAGAATTTAACCTGAACAGGGTTTGTTTACACTGTCCTCAGACACTTTTGGAACAGACCGCACCTTTATAATGAAACCACCTGAAAAAGGTCGCTTGCCACTATTTCGGTAAAGCACTTCTGTACTAAGGCTTAACTGAAAAAGAAGGTCTAACGACACTGAGGTTCGTTTGCGCAAAACGTGTATATTATAACTGCGGAACCCGACCTTCAGGGAATCATGAGTCCCCCTTTAATTTGAAAGAGAAATCGAAACCTGTATGTGTCGGCGGCCTTCGATTCACCAATATTCTTTTACCACCAAGCCAAACTTCGACCAGTTTTATTAGCAAGGAGGAAGAGTCATTTTCGTCTGCGAATTAGTTTAGGAGATGGTTCAATAACTTTGTTTGAGGTCACTCAATGGGAATACGTGATATAATTCGCGTTTTGCATGGAAATTTCGTTAGATACTTTGTATGTTATTTAGATTTTTGTTTATCAATGTTTTTGCTGTGTTTTGTGTGTTTTGTGTTTACCTATTTAAAGCTTTTTCTAACACCGTAAGTTGTTTTTCTAATATTTAGTACAGTATATGCTATCCATAGTCGGTGGATGAAGGAATCTGGTGTCTCAGTGTGAGGCATTTGCTTCACAATGAGACACCAGATTCGTACGAGCTTAAATACAACTTCAAAAAGAGTGAACTTCTAGTATTTGGAGTAAATACTATCCCGCATATGTTCCTCCTGTCATGCTTAATGGTGCAGCCTTAAAAGTAGTGGACAGATTTAAGGTTTCTACAAACAAGCGTCACGTGGTGCCTTTGTGTCGCGTCGCGTGTCGCGCCTGTTTGAATGAGCCTTTAAGTATCTGGGTCACATTGTTACAGGTGATCTTAAGAATAACGAGGACAGAAGGCAACTGGAACCAATTTTATTTCCGTGTAAATTTTGTCGATAAAAAGTGCCATTTGTGTGCCTATCTATCTATACTAATATTATAAAGCTGTTTGTTTGTTTGAACGCGCTAATCTTAGGAACTGCTGGTTGGAATTCAAAAAATATTTTTGTGTTGGATAGTCCATTTATCGAGGAATATTATAGGCTATATAACATTACGCCACAACCAATATTAGCGGAGCATAAATAAAAATGTTGCAAAAACGGGAAAAATGATTCCTTTTTGAGAGCTTCCGTTGCGTGCGCTACGTAAACGGTTTAAGTTACGCAAATATCATGTATGATGGATTTGTTCCTCTTTAAAAGTTCAAAAAAGTCCGCGACAGCATATGTCTATCTTTTAAGATTGACTCACTATAACACTTTTTTATGGTAATCAAATTTATTCGAAATTAATTCATTATTTGCGAAAGAGTTTTATCAACATAATATTAATCTCTAACCAAATAAATATGTTATTAATCACAAGTATTTAAATGTAAACAAAATTGTCCTTAATATCACTTGATTTCAATCAACATCTTAGGAGATAAGAACGCGCTAATCTCAGGAACTACTTGGTTTCTACTGGTACGAATTGAAAAATTCTTTCAGTGTTGGATAGCACAAATATTTAGGAAGGTGATAGGCTTTTAACATCATGCTACGACCTTAAGGAGCTTTCCGTCAAAAGTCGGAAAGAACGCTAAGCGAAATCGGAGTAATTGCGCAAGCGGGCAATGCGATGCGACGGGGCTGAATTTTACGCGGACGAAGTCGCGGGCAGAAGCTAGTTTGAAATAAATGCCTTGACTTTGACTTTGTTATAGAGAGAGAGCACAGGCCTTTGGCGGTTAGAGGCAATATGTTCGCTCGCAGGTTCGCACGCTCCACCAACGAGGTTAAAATAACACTTTTCAAGTGAAACATACGAAGCGAACCTTCAGAGCACAGTACTGTAAAGCTTTTAGGATGCTGTTGGGGCTGCCGTGGCGCTGCAGCGCGTCTGGTATGTTTGCTGAAGCGCATACAGATGGCTTTCAAGCCATCATGCGCAAGAAAGCAAACTCCTTGCTGCACCGTTTACGAAGCAGTAGCAAAAGCATCCTAAATGCTATTGCTGCCCGTTTTGACGGTCCTTTTGTAGCTAACATACTAACATTTTATGATTTTATGTTCTTTTGGGATGATTGAGAATGTCACATGTATGGAGATTCTCGGAAATAAATGAATATTAGTAATAATATGCTAATAATATGCTCCTGGTATAGCACGTACTGACTAGAAACGGTATACACTCCATATTAACAAAACAATTCGCAGTCATATGGACTGCCGACAGAAGTGAAAACTCAAAACTTTGGAATAACTGTTCTTTTATATATATAGCTCATGGAAAGCGTTCGGTGACGATGACGCAAGTTCCATGATTTTTGTTCACCCAAAAAGTGCTCAACGCGCCTAAAGAAGTTTTCACTTTAAAAAAAAAAAAAAAGCTCCGACCAGTATCTTTTTCGAAGCAGCAATTTAATGAAAAACATCAATGCCGTAATTACTTCGCCAGGGCTGAATGATTGATAGAGGTCCGTCGGCTCCACTCAATGAGCCAGAAGAGCCCATAATTGCTAATCACCTGTTCTTAACCAACACTTGTGACTTTCCTGCAAAATTACCCTAATTCATCAAATTATTTGTATCGTGGAGAGGTCGGAATATACAACGTCGAGATAAACTTGAAATTGTTTGATGGTTAGTCTATAGTGGTATTTAGAAATCAATGATTTAATGTTGTGGCTGTATCTGGGTAGTTCTTCAAAAAGTATTCTCCGCGTAACTTTCATGGCGAATTTTTCTTTTGGAATAATCTACATATAAATGTACACACATTTAAAACGATGTAAAAATAATACATATTTTTTTTATTTTATGTAAATCGGTGCATAAATTACAGAGATATTCTGTTTTTAAATTTCTGTGCCCACGAAAGTTACGAAACACGGCACGAAAGTTACAGACGTATTTTCTACAGGCAAAATATAGTTTCATATCCTTATTTTTTCTCAAATTTCCAATTTATAAAATAAAAGACTTATTATTTATGAATCAACTTTTATTTGAGATCAACAATTATAGTGTTAACTGTTTTCGGTATTTATTATTTTATTTTGAAAAAAATTGAAACACATGCATAAACACTTATACAAATACATGACCCCCTTTTTTGAGCTTCGCAATAATCGAGTAAATGCATCTGCAGCGTCACAAGTAATCTAAAGTTATCATTCAATGGAGATATGTAACTTTCGTGGACAAATAACCACGAAAGTGGTGCCACGAAAGTTACGAAAATTTCATATTTTTGAGAATTACGATTAAACTTATAGGTAAATAAACAAACAAAGTACTTGGGAATAATCTCGAAGATCTATCTTATTCCTTAATCCAAAATGAGTTGGAAAATTATAAGCATTATCCTTCAAAATATGCGCATGAAAGTTTTTAGACCAAGGCTACTTGAAAATATTCAAAGAATAACTAGCCTCGTATTTTTTTGTTTAGAAGCGATGAACGTACGTGTCTCCCCCTCTGAAGCCGGGATACTACTGAGCGTCCGCGCAGCTAAAACGTGTAGCGACATGTTGGCGCTTTTGGAAGATAGGTGCAGTTTTGTTGCGCGCTCTCGAAACTAACAAAATCGTGTGACAGAGACATAATGCCTATTAATTATTGTAACTTAAGATATAAAATTAATGTTATTGGATAATTATGATGCATAGTTAAATACGATTAATTTGATGTATTACATTATATGCTTATGAATTGAATACAAAAGTTATCAAAGTTTGCCGTGAGCGCGAACAGAGTGTGACGCGCGAAGAACACCGATTTTGCTCCCGTTTTCGACATTAGATATTTTTTTTTATAAACATTATAAATAATTTTAGATGTTTAATGTTTAAATTATGTACACATATCAATAAAGATTAATCTGTATTTGGTCCTAAGACTGAATATTTAATAGGTTACGAATTAAGACCGTGTGACCGCGTTTTGAGGGACCTCGAAGAACTACCCATCTGCAACGCCACATGCGAATACGCATCAAAGACCTGACGTCACAAATCCTGCATCGCGCAGACAGTTTTTTTTTTTTTATCTAGGCCATCTCAGAGTGTAACCACTAAGGTTCCGACTCTTTAACCGGACTTTCCTGTGGCTGCCTTAAGCTCCTAACGAAACTTAATGCCTCCAGCCAGGGCGTAAAAACTATAAACTAAACGACTGCTGCTCGCTAAGGGCACCCCCTGTGGGGTACGAACCTCGGCTTAGGGCAGCGTCGGAAGGAGGGGTGGCAAGGGTCCGACGGTGGCTGGATAAAATCAGTGTTTTGATTACTATCGTGGGGACTTTGGATTACATGCTGCTCAGCTAAAACGCGTGCTGGCGCTTCACTTACAGTCAAGGGTCGGGGAGGAAGTCAGAGTTTACCGCGCAACTAGCATATATACAACATCCCGACATCAACCGTTGGGCAGTTGCCCACCATCCCTCCCCACGGTCCCTTTATTATAGAGTAAGAGTGACTTTACACACTGTTCCTCATACCTCTATAATGTTATTAAATGGTACATTTTTGACAGCAGTGCCACAAAACTCAGCTAAGCGCAAATTTTAGTTCTTCTTTAGTTGTTTCTGGTAATCCATACTAATATTATAAATGTGAAAGTAACTTTGTCTGTCTGTCTATCTTTCTGTCTGTCTGTCTGTCTGTCTGTCTGTCTGTTACGTTTCACGCCTAAACCGCTGAACCGATCGTCATGAAATTTGGTAGAGATATAGCCTTGGGATATGGAGAAGGAGATAGGCGACTTTCTACGCGATAGCCGACATCCACGCAGGCGGGTACTATATATTTTAATTGACATGACTCGTGTAAAATAAAAATAAACTCTTTGCTTATGCAATCGAGCAACTACACGATCATGAATTAAGTCTTTATCGGTAGAGTTTCAAAGCTAAAGGATACAGCGAACGCAAGAGTTATTTACGACAAGCTTCTAAAAATAATATCAACAGAGCTAAGTAAATAAAATACACGTAACAAAGATTCCCTCTGAGACTCACTGGTTTATGTATAGCTGCTAAGAGCAGGTTGGCGTTGGCATTAAGGTTCCGTAGACCTAGACAAAAAAAAAACAAAGGATTATTACCACCCAACTGCCTCGTGGTTTATGTGGCCGCAAGGTCGACCGGAACTTTACACGTAATTTTTTTTTCTTCTTTCACCTGTATTGTCCCACTGTTGGGCCAAAGTATTCCCTATAGAATCCCTGTTTGTGCCTTTAAATACGGGTGGCCAATTCAGATGTATACAACATTTTTTAGCCCCCATTTCGATTTAAAGCCAAAGTTTGCAGTTGTTTGATGTCTATTATTTAGTTAAAATGCAGCAAATTCATTAGCCATTTCATTCGCCATTTCATTTCATTTTTTTTTTTTTTTCTATGAGACCATAACCACCGCAATACTTTCAGTAATTGTATCCTGAAGTTGTTTTACGAATTTAAAAATGATCCAATTTTTCTAACAAATCATTAAGAGTAACGAATACCATTTTGATCATTGACGATTTCGCGAGACGTCCTGACTTTTTTTGGTGGGGTTATCTAAAGGGACGTGTCGTGGTCAATCTTGAATACGAAAAGCAGAATATTTTTGACTTTTTTAGTGGGATAACTAATAAAATAAGTGAATATTTAATGAAAAACATGATGAAAAGCGATCGCGTTTTTATGTATAAAAAAAGGAGGAGATTAGGCCGATCGTACCGTATAAAATTGCCAAGCTTGAATAAAATAATTATAGAACAATATCCTGTAATTATCGTTTGTAATCAAAATAATCTTAATTTAAAGTTGTATGCCATTGTATGCGTCCAAATTAGCCATCCTGTATTTATAATTTGAGCTTTAGAAATCGTCTGCAATGGTCTAGAATCGAAATGACACTCCACAAAGACGAACCTTTTTAACAGGTTGAAGGAATCTAGACGCAGTAGAAGTTATTATAGTTATATATATAGTTATTGCTATGACGCCTATGGGCTCAATTGGGCCTATACTACCTCAAATGGCTTAGCATGATCCTCCGTTATGTCGAAAATACTGCAGCATTAATTTTCAAATAAATATATGGTAAATTTGAGGATTAATGTTAAGTACTATGTTAGCCGAAAACACGATTCCATAAAATTTTCTCGATAGAAAATAAATCCAAAGCTACCTCCAAACCGAACAATAAACCGCTGGTATTCAAAAAATACTTCAAATTAGATAATGAAACTTTGCATACGAGTATTAACTGAACTAACTATAAAGCAGGTCTTATGTTATTTAGTTTTTTTAAATGACCATTATTTTCACCGTAAAACGAAATTACCTAAACTATCGACGCCTTGGAGTCTTTTCCCTGCCGCCCTGTCTCGCTTGCTCGCGTGACCGTTAGCAATAGTGTGCGAGCGAGATACAGAGTGAGGTAGCGCTGAGGTAGTATAGACTCTTGAGGCGAAAGTGTCAGAGTCACTTATTCTTCCCGTCATTGTGATCATTTTTTTGTACTGGACCATGCCTGGGATCCTTCTGGTTACGGAGATATGGAAGGTCAAGGTTCCAACTTTTTTTGACGGTTTTTTACAAAAACAAGTTTTAATTGTTATAACTAAACTTTAAATACACCCACGGCTCCTGGGCCTCAAGTCTGCTATTACAATAGTGTCAAAATGGTCTATCATTGATTTCATAATTGATGATGATGATATTATTATTTATAGAATTATAATCACAGAAATCATCATCATTATTATTATTGTTATCTATTTATTTCGGACAGAATTCATAAAAGAGTTAGTAACAATTTTCTTACGATCTGTTAGTAGGTACATAATTTAATAAAATATTTTTCTAATATTACAATCTTCCCGTAACTATTCCCACCCAGTGCGCCTGTATGGGACAGTCATGGCGGGATGCAATCATTACAACTCTCTATAAGCTCATAATATATAAACCTATTGAATGACTATTTCATGAAATTTTAGGATTATAGAAAATTTTAATTTCGCGAGCTATCTTAGGGCTTCCCTCTTAATGACTGCGTAGGTACTGTACCTAGATCGTTTTGATGTGCGGTCAAAAAACATAATAAAAAATTATATGGATCTATTTTCTCACTGCGGAACCCTGAAAAGTTGCTTCATAAAAATAATATAGGGGCTCCGTCGTTGCTACGACTTCAACTAAGTCGAAGAAATGGTTCATGCTTTGCAGGATTTTCTACTGCATTACATACACGAACGGACACATATATGATTTCTGTTCCTTTTGAAATAATTATGGCACAGAGAGCATAAAGGAATTCGTTGTATACTAAGTTAAGATGATTATTTATTCCATACTAATATTATAATTATGTGTGTCTGTCTGTAATAGCTTGGCTATGGGGGCTTATGGCTAAGTAATACTTAACAGCCGCAAGGGTCGATCAATCAGGTTAAGCTACGCTTGCCGCGTTTGGTCTATGAATGGGTGACCATCTTGTTAAATGCAATGGAAGATCGAAGATGCGTTATGTGTCGACGATATATTTACCGACGCGGACGAAGGCGACATGTCTTGGAAGACAGTATTCCTGAGCGTCAACCTCAATTGGCAGAATATATCCGAAAACATGCTTTGATACATGTTCAAACTTTTTATCACAACGTATAAGCTTGCACAAATATGAGAATTTATTTTAACCTTTCATAATAGTATCTGCTGACCGTTATATAATAGACGTTATTGGCCCCTTTGCTGCGACTAAATCCAATGCAAAAATCATGCAAAGGATTATTAGTAATGACGATAGCAGCCCCTGGCATTGGTTTTTTCGACAGGTTGATGTTTTCATTCTAGATTGAGGTTTTAGAGATAGCATAAACAGTCTCGAGGAATGTGGTTATAAGGCACTTATACCACTTACATAGGAGGAAAGACAATTAATTACGGAGCAAGCCAACAAAGCTCGATTAGTAACCATTTTGAAGCAACAAAATTCGATCTAAAGAAAAACGGCTACATTCCTCTAGATCATATTTTGTTGCTTCGTGTCTCAATATGAAACTTTATAAAAGGTATTAGAAATTTCTAGACACACTTACCGAGGTTGCTGATTGAGCCGTTACAACCCTTCAACGTTAACACCCTCCTGAATTTACGTTTGCCCGTTTACTATTTGTTGATTTTCGTCAAGAGTCCCAATTTGCGAAAACCTTTTAAACTTCGTTTTACTCCCACAACTCAAAAGGACAACAAACATATTTCGAACTAATTTAAAATTAACGTGCACGCGACAGCTGTTGAAAACGTTCAGGTGAGCGATTAACTAAGCATTAGACGGACGTTTAAACGTTGTTTAAAGCTGTAACGAGCAATTAGGACGCAAACACATTAGGGCAGCAGACCTAATGTGATGCTGGTTCGCTCTGACGATTATAGAAACTTGATGGGGGAATGTTAAAGATGATTTCCACCAAACGGCTCGCACCGCATCGGATCGGAAAGGATACGAACGGATGCGGTGACAGCCGATCGCGTCCGGCAGGATGTCGACGCATACGATCGGCTCCGCACCGTTGCTTGCGAACGTATCCGTTTCTGCGCCTAGTCAAATAGTTTCATTCCTACCGTGTTGACGTGTGACGACAGCCGAAAGGATCCGATCGGATACGACGACAGGCGAACGGAGCCGATCGCGCGTCGCAGCATACTTTCGGCTACGATCGCGTGTCACGGAAGACACCTGCGGTCAAGCTGCTGTGCGCGGCTTGGTAATACAGACTTTAAATACTGTGTAGGTACATGATTTAATATTGTTTAAAGATTGTAAAATCCGTTCCGATCCGATGCGATGCGAGCCGTTTGGTAGAAATCATCCTTTAGTGTTATTTTTAATGGTTAAGTTCAGACACCAGCTCAAACTACAAGCATTTATTTCAAATATATAATATATAGATATAAATATGTCGGAGAACGGAAGATTTCTCTCGTTATCATCAGCCATATTTTAAACTACTGTGGGCGTATTGTGGGTGGGGTTGGTTATTGCGCAATAGAAAAACGGAATTAAACTCGAAAGTCATTTATTCAATCTAAGCTGAGAATCAAAATTACATAAGACAGTCCCCCAAAACGGAAGAAGAAGTAGTGGAACAAACTTCCCAGCAGCACATCTGTCTGTTCAGTTAGAAGAACTTGATTCTTTATAGTAATGGGTATGCAAAGTAATTAATGTTGGTACACGACACAACTATATCGAACGCGCGACAGTTTCTAGACGTCTTTACTGTTTGACCGCAACCGATGACCTTCACTTGTCGAATGTGTGGCGATTACTTGGCACCGGTCGAACGTTATGTTGTAGACTCTGTCATGCACCGCTAAACAGCACTGGCGTCCCGATTATTCAAGACTCGATGGCGCGAACGTCACCAACTCCATCGAACGCCACTAGATGGCGCTGGCGTATCGGATACAATCCGTCTCCGATATACGTTCATATATATGTGACATATGTATGTGTACTAGATAAACTTGAGCGACTTCAAAACTTTTGCATTAGATTTATATTTGGCCTGCGCAAATATGATCACATTTCTGAGTTTCGTACAAAGCTCAAGTGGCTTCCCATACGTCTTTGCCGCAATTCTCATATCTTATTTCAGCTCTACAGTATTCTATTCAATCCTAAAACCCCCTCTTATCTTAAAGAACGTTTCAAGTTCCTTCATGACACACATAATAGATATCTGAGGTCATCGGAAAACTTGAGACTAGAGATGCCAATGCATTCCACTAGTTTTTATGACAAGTCTTTTACAGTTCAAGCAGTACGGTTATGGAATGCCTTGCCCGTCTCGATAAGGCGTGCTCAATCTTTGTCCACTTTTAAAATTCTGGTTAAAAATCATTTCCTCTCTCCTTAAACATCATCATTACTTAAAGTTCCTTGCTCTTGTATCATGTTTATTATTGTATGTATATATATATTGTATTGCATATATATATTTGTATGCATAAATATCTATATGCTTTATGTATGTATGTATTTATTGTATATGTAAATGGTACACCACTGACTACCTGCAGTGTTGTCCTCCTACTTTTTGATCCATCCAAAGGTTGTCTGTAAAAGATCGCTTTTGGCGATAAGACCGCCCATTGTGACACCCTATGTTACAGTTCTACATTTATATCTGTAATTTTTATGGTGTACATAATAAAGAGTATTCTATCTATCTATGTATTTTTTATATATATGTCGGAGATGCTTGTCAATTACAATTGTGGGTAGTCAACAGAGTTTGCTATTCATTTGATTTATTATTAATTTAAGTGATTTTTACTATCAATTATTGTCTAATAAATCGGAACATAATTTATTAAGTACTTGGTGTACGCTATAATTGATATTTGGTTACTTATTTCTATTATTGTAACCGATGGGTTTGTTCCAAACAACTGATGACACGTTACTTTAATTTTAAAATGATTTACTTTGTGAATTCACTATTGTTTATTTACAACAATTATTATTGTATTATTTGATTACTTTATAATGTAAATCGTATTAGATTTAGTACATTTTAGTGCTTTGTATCAAGTAAACACGTGACGTACTTCCGTACGTCATCGGACAGAGTTGTCGTGGAGGGATTGCAAGGTGCACATCGCCTTATAAAAGAACGTGCACTCGGTGTGCTAGTCAGTCGATCTTTGGATTCGATTCAGTAAAGAGCCCCTGTTACCGACAAAACGGTCGGTTTACCTGGTATAGCGCTGCTGTATATTCACATAGCTGTATTGGCTTGCTAATACACTTTGTCATTGGGTGGCTTGGCCACTATACGAACTGTGACCTTAAACGTCTGTTCGATTTACCATGTTGTTGCTATCTATTCACCTACACTACATTCATATTCACTAGTTGCTATTTTATTTTATATTGTGTAATTGTGTAATTAGTACCTACCGTAATAAAAACCCTGTAATTACTTATACAGTCTTGTTTATCCCTATAAAATGGGAACTTCAAACCCTGATGATATACCGCTCGGCACTCCTGATCCTACATATATATATTTTTTTATAATAAATAATTATGGTAGAATGACAGCTCCCTTCACCTCAGTTTTCATGGTGACAGTTTTACAGAACAGACTAGAACCAATTCCTGTACAAGTCAATGTTAAACAGTTCCATATTTCCACAAAAATTAAACATGAATTAGGTAACTTAATGTTCTAATAACTCTTATTAAACTTACAAAACATAGTTAAACGCAGATTAACTAACTCCATGTTTTACGTCAGTAAACTTAGCGAGACACCTAGCGGTAACGGGGCTGGCTGCTCAGGGAATAGCTGACTCACTTTTAAAAAACTTCATTCCTGTACTATCCATTCTTCCATACTAATATTATAAGCAAGCTGCCCGCGGCTTCGCACGCAGTGGCTTTTGCTAATTTAATATAAAAGTTAGCCTAAGTTCTCCTTATAACGTCAGCTATCTGCCAGTGAAAGTCCCGTCAAAATCGGTTCAGCCGTTTTGGAGATTAGCCGGAACAAACAGACAACAATTTTAAAGTGTTTTTTTTTTTTTTGTTATTATGTACTGTTTAAACATTCATATTCATTTAGATACCTATACTTTCAAAGCTATTATTTTGACATGACTAACAAACACTTCAATATTATTTATTTGTAGGTCTAAATTCGAAAATAACTCTGTCTGTCGGTCTGTCTGTCTATGGCTGGTTTTATTGTTACACTTTCGGCAGTTATGTTGGAGCGCGTGCGGTCGGAGATGTATGGGGTAGTAGTTGCGTTTCAAAGTCGCGCGCTAGAGCAGCGCCGTTCCGTAAACGCGCGCTGTTAGCCGGCGCTGCCGAAGCGCGCGCCGCTCGTGCGCTTCTACGGCCAGTATGCATTTTAGTGTGACGCCGCCGTTGAGACGCGCCGTAAGATATTTTTTTACAAAATGAATTACATCGATACACATTAACGTTCATATTGTACACGACTGTCTCACAGCAGTGGAACGCGCGGTACTGATCTCGTTTCACAGTGCACCGCCGTTCAAGCGCGCGCTGTTAACAGCCGCGCTGCCCAGCGGCGCGTCTAGCAGCGTGACTATAAAACCAGACTATCTTATCTTTACACGCCTTTGTTTTCTCGCCGTAACGGCTGAACGAATTTGGATGAAAAGTGGCACACGTATAGACCATGACCTGCGTTAGGACATAGCATTATTTTTTATCCCGGTAATACCTACTAGTACATTCCAGTGGGATAATTCCTGACTTCCACGCGGGCGAAGCCAGTAAGAATTAAAGTTGCATGAAGCAGCTAAGCTCCTAATTATGCAAAAGCACAGATGCTAGACCATTTATCATGAGTTTAACTAATAACTCGCAAAGCATAATGACCTGTATTTCTTTCACGTCTATTGCAATATTTAGCAGAAAATTACAGAGTAATCTGCTCTACAATAAATCTGGGGACAGATACATAATTTAAACGAGTTTACTAAAGTAAAACATGGACTTAGTTAATCTCCGTTTAACTATGTTTTGTAAGTTTAATAAGAGTTATTAGAACATTAAGTTAATTCATGTTTAAGTTTTGTGGAAATATGGAACTGTTTAACTTTGACTTGTACAGGAATTAGTTCTGGTCTGTTCTGTGAAAATGTTACCGTGAAAATTGAGGTAAAGGGATCTGTCATTCTACTATAATTATTTATTCATTTATATTGTGGCAGCGCGCACGACAGGTCGTGCGCGCCGCACAGCGGCAGACTGGCGCTCCGCCTGTGCGTCACCTATATTTATAACATTTTCGTTTATTTAATAAATTGATATATTCTTGAGTATTTTGCACTTCACCGCTATTGGTGGATTAATAACTCAAGAATATAATGTGGCTGCTAGCTACTTAAACATATGTAATTTTGTATATAGTTAGGCTTAATATTCAATAAATAATCACTCACCGTTCGACCTCCGTCCTGGACGGTCGTTACGCTGCTCCCGCTCCCTGCGCCCGCCCCGGTGCGCTTGTTCGGTCATTCCGCGTCGCGACACCGTTCGGAACGGTCGTGTGCTGCAGCTCCGGCTCGCTGCGCCCGTGCCGTGTCAAGTGTCCGCCGCCGCCATCCGGTAATCGTTACGCCCAGTCGTAACGATTGCACTAGTAGTCCGACTACTAACAATAATATCAACTATTGTCTTTTTCAAGACAGGTTGGTATTGGTTTCTTTAAACCTGTCGTCTAAAACGTTGCGCGCGTTTTTACCCCGTCAGGGAAAAACCACAGTTTCGTGGTCCTTGGTTGAAACCTAACGGTGATAACGAATCCAAGGGGGTGTTGACCCAATCACACCCGCCGAACCCCATCAGGGCAAGGCAGTCAATTGGACGGGTCCCAGAGTTAACCGGCCTTGGGGGATCTCCTAGTCGGCTCTGGTGACAGTTTTCCTTCCTCAGCTACTCACCCGGTGTCTTTAGGGTGTGTCTACACCCTTCGCACCGGATTTGTAGGGCCCCGTTCGCACAATAAGACTGGCGACGGGTTACAAGCTTAGGGCTCACCGTTAGCACACATCTCCCTGCCTGACCCAGCAGGGAGGCTTCACTCATCCCCGGGCAAACCCACCCGGGGAGTTAGGGATATTAGTTGTAGGGATAACTTCCCCGCCACCATCATGGCCCCCCTCCCCGCCTATAAGAAAAACCCCGTCATCGGGACTGTCCTAATAGAATTTTTAATCGGAGTCGTATTAAAGGACCCCGTATTCCAGTCCAAACATGGACAGGAATACGGAGCCCTCGCGGCTGCCACCCTTTCGGCGTCCGTTCGCGCCCGCTCGACGGATAGCCCCCGCTCTCCTTCTCCCTCTCGTTCTGGATCGCGTTCGCGTTCTCGCTCGCCTCTGTCACAGGCTGGCTCATCTGTATCCGACATGGAAACAGAAGAGGCAGTCAGTGGAAGAGCCGACACCCCGCGTCCCGCCGGTACCGACTCAGAATCGGACCGTACCATCACGACACGGTCGGCAGCGTCCTCTGCCTCTTCCCCCTCCACCTCGGACAACGGCTTCAGCCTAGTCTCGGGACGGGGGGGCAAGAGGAAGAAGACGAAAGCCCAAAGAAAGGCCGCCAAAAAAGGGAAAGCAGAGGGCTCCAGCCCTCCTGCGTCCCCCACTCCGTCTACCGCGTCCGCGCCCTCCGCGTCGCAGGTCCCCACCCCCACCCCGTCTACCGCGTCCGCGCCCTCCACGTCGCAGGTCCCCACCCCCGCCCCGTCCACCGCGTCCGCGCCCCTCGCGCCGCAGGTCCCCACCCCCGCGCCCTCCGCCGCGCCCGCGCCCTCCGCGTCCGCGTCCACGTCGCAGGCCCCCACTCCGCGCATTCTCATTAACGGCAATCCCGTTAAGAAAATCCCCCTCCCACCGCCCGTGTTTATACAGGAGAAGTCCAAATGGACCGACATCTCCAAATGGTGTGTCGAGCTCCGGATAAATTACTCGCATGCAAAGTCCACCCAGACCGGTATAAAGGTTACGGTTCCCACGTCTACGGACTACAGGAGCCTAACAAAAATGCTTCGCTCAAAAAACGTGTCTTTCCACACGTGTTGCCTCCCCGAGGAAAAGGAAACACGTGTCGTCATCCGCAGGATCCCCCGGGAGATCCCATGCTCGGAAATAATAGCCGACCTTAGGTCACAAAACGTCCCCGTAAACGAGGTCCACCGTATGCATCGCGCGCGACGCGGTGAGGCCTTCGACATGATCCTCGTGATCTGCCCACCCTCCGAGGGTTATAACCCGATCTTCCAGATCAAATCGATCTGTAGTCTCTCCGGTCTCGAAATTGAGAAACCCAGGAAATCTAGTGTAATTGCGCAGTGCCATCGCTGCCAACTCTATGGGCATACGCAGAAGCACTGCTATGCGACACCCAGGTGCGTAAAGTGCCTGGGTTCGCATAGCACTGCGGAATGCGAACGTCCAAAAGACCGCGCACTTTGCACCGAGCCACCTAGCTGCGTGCTATGTGGCGAGGCAGGCCACCCCGCAAACTACCGTGGTTGCACTAAAGCCCCCAAATCGACCTCCCCTCGCCTGACTAAGCGTACCGACGCCCGTCAGACTCGCGAATGCCCCTCCTATCAATTGCCAGTAAGACTGAGTCCACAGAGGCCCAGTCCCTGGAATTACCTCCACCACCAGCAGGCTTTTCCAAGCCTCCAGGCTAGACCCGCCCCTCAGGCAGTCGCTCCTCAGGCCCCCCAGGCCACATTACCCCGTTTAATGGACCCGCGAACCAGATTCGAAAACTCGCAATCGAAACCCGCGTCCACCGCGCCCTCCACCGCACCCGCGCCCCTCGCCGCCGCGCCCGCGCCCACGCCCGCGCCCCCCGCCGCCGCTCCGTATGCGCGCCCCCCTCCTAACCACACCCCCACTCCCGTGGCCGGTGTTAATCAAGTAGATCCCTTCCAGGTGATCTCATCCACATACATGGTCTTCCTCACCCCCCGCGCGAGGAGGATGGCCAGCGAAATAGTCGCCGCGACCAACGCCGGTGACCTTTACCAAATTCAGGCAATCTACAATGCGTATCCCGAGATCACGCAAGCATTGTCTAGATTCGCGAACAACACCCCTAGCCCACTTAATGGATATTAGGTCCCCCGCTAGACTCAAACCCCGTTCCCTAAAGATAGGGACTTTCAATGCCTTCGGCCTGAACGACCAACGCACAGAGGTCACTGAATTCCTCAGCGACCATAAAATTGACATATTCCTGACCCAAGAGACCTTCCGCAAACCCCGGCACCGTAACCCGTCAGTCGCGAACTATCGCATAGTTCGTAACGACAGGTCACGTTGCCATGGTGGAGGTACTGTCATTTATTACCGGACAGAACTCTACTGCACTCCCTTAGACCCTCCCGCCCTCAAATCCCTTCTGGAAGTTTCGATGTGCCGCTTAGGCATGTCAGGTCACAGACCGATCACTCTAATTTCGGCCTATCTGCCTCCCAGTCCCGAAATAGATAATAATCTACAACTACTGACAGACGACATTCAAACCCTCCTGAGTCTGAGCGACTCCGTCATAATAGCGGGTGATATCAACGCCAAGCATACAGCTTGGAACAGCAGACTTATCACCCCCAGAGGCCGTCACTTGTACGACCTCTGCTCCACCCTAAATTTTGACATCATCGCCCCGATGAGCCCCACTCATTTCCCACATTCTCCAAACCATACCCCTGACGTGCTCGACATAGCGCTTCTAAAGAATATCAACCTACGGTTGGCTTCCATAGAGGCGGTACAAGAGCTTGAACTCTGACCACAGACCTGTCGTAATAGAACTGGCACCCCGCATAGGGCTCCATGACCCCAATATCCCCCCGCGCACCAAAAGGGTAACGGACTGGAGGCGAGTAAGCGAAAGCTTGAAAACCAACACGTCCCCCCAATTGGACTCTATCCCCGACCAGTTTGACTCTATCGCCGACACGACGGCTGCGATCGACTCACTCACAGATCACGTACAATCTGTCCTGAACAATTGTTCAAGGGAACTACCAGCGACGGATAACCGTCGAGGGAAGTTGCCGGACGATATACGTGAACTGTTGACTGAGAAGAACGCAGCTGTCCGTGCATACAGCAGTTTTCCCTGTTTGGCTAATAAAATTCACAAACGTTTCATGCAGCGTGTCTGTAAAGAAACGTATTGATGAATGGACTGAAACCGACTGGGATAACAAACTGAACGCTTTAGAGCCAAACCATCAGGCATTTTGGCAACTCCAAAGGAGTCTCAACCCCCGAGGTTGTTCAGCCGCTACGCCCCCACTGATCCGCCCTGACGCGTCTATCGCTTTCGATGACATCGACAAAGCTGAATGCTTAGCCGACAGTCTAGAGGCCCAGTGCTCGCCCAGCTCTCAACCAGTAGACCAAGCTCACCTCGACGAGGTAGACGCTGAAGTCGAACGTAGAGCCTCCCTCCCACCCGTCGAAGACCCTGAGTATCCTCTGCCTCCCGTCACACCAGACGAAGTGCACGAACTCATCAAGGGCCTGAAACCCCGCAAGTCCCCCGGCCAGGATGGACTCACCAATAAGGTGCTCGAACTGTTCCCCGCCCACCTCATAATGCTCCTGGCTACCATCTTCAATGGAGCCTTGAGCAATAACATCTTTCCCCAAGCCTGGAAAGAGGCCATCGTTATCGGCATTCCAAAACTAGGTAAACCCAAAACGGAGCCCGCGAGCTACCGACCCATCAGTCTGCTCACAGTCATAGGCAAACTCTACGAGAGACTTATTTATAAGCGACTCAAAGACTACGCCGAGACAAAGGGCCTTATCCCCGATGAACAATTTGGTTTTCGTACCGAACATGCCTCGACCCATCAGGTCTACCGCATAGTAGAGGACATCACTCTCGGTTTCAATTCAAACTTCGTGACAGGAGCGATCTTCTTTGATATAGCAAAGGCATTCGACAAGGTCTGGCACAACGGCTTGATATACAAGCTATATCAACTCGGTGTGCCCGATCGTCTCGTGCACATCTTACGAGACTTTTTGTCGAATCGCACTTTTCGCTATCGCATTGATGGTACTCTATCGTCCCCCCATCCCATACGCGCAGGAGTCCCTCAAGGCTCTGTGATATCCCCACTTGCCTTCACGCTGTACACTAGCGACATCCCAAAGAATAGATTGGCAAAGTTGGCTCTGTTCGCAGACGATACGGCCATCTATTACCGAGGGAGATCCCCACTCAATATAACAAAAATCCTCCAAACCGCTGCCAATAACCTTGGCGCGTGGTTCCGAAAATGGCGTATCGAGGTAAATCCCGATAAAAGCCAAGCGGTTCTCTTCTCCAGACCGCGTCACCGTACCCCATCATACCGACCGATCACCATGCTAGGCAAGCCTATCCCTTGGGAGAAGCGAGCCAAATATCTTGGTGTGATCCTAGACCATCATCTCTCCTTTTCAGAGCATGTAAAGAAGGTGCGCTCGCGCGCCGCTTTCGCTCTATATAGGCTTCACTCTATATTAAATAGTAAAAGCAAATTGTCACTTAGATGCAAGTTGCGTATCTATACCGCGTGTATCCGCCCCATCATGACCTATGCGAGTCCAGTATTTGCCCACGCCAAACCCTATATCATCCATAAGATGCAGACCCTCCAAAACCGATTCCTCCGTAAAATCACGGGAGCCCCCTGGTTCGTGCGGAACACTAGCCTCCACGTGGAGCTAAAAATCCCCACCATAGCCCAATTTATGAAACGCGCTTCAAAGCGCTTCCTAGACTCTGCCGCCACTCACCGCAACCCGTTGGTTGTTCAGGCCGCCAATTATACCCCCTCTACCATTAGCAGGACCCGCCGCCCACGGCATGCACTGACCGACCCAGACGACCCCATCACTCTCCTCCAGGAGAGTCATAGGTCTACTAGTACAGTTCGCAAAAGAGTACACACTACAAGATCATCATTCCGACCTCGCCGCCGAGGCCCAACGCGAAATCCTCGACTAATCAGTCCTCCCCGACCCTTGCTTTCAAACGAAGCGCCAGCACGCGCTTTAGCTGAGCAGCATGTAGCTTTAAATCCCCCTGATAATAATCAAAACCTTGATTTTATCCAGCCACCGACGGTCCCTTGTTACCCTCCCCCCTCCTCCGACTCTGCCCTAAGCCGAGGTCCGTACCCCGCAGGGGATGCCCTTAGCGAGCAGACGGAAAATTCTAATTTAGCTTTAAGTATGCCCCTGGCTGGAGGCCTTAATAATCCGTTAGGAGCTTAAGGCACCACAGGATAGACCGGTTAAAGAGTCCGAGCCCCTCGTGGTTACACTCTGAGTTGCCATTTCAAAAAAAAAAAAAAAATAAGAATCATTATATCACCAACTAGTATTTTATTCCTCTACTGCCTAAACGCTAAAGTACGTGCAATGTCTTGCATTTTTTCCGAAGCGCCGGTGATAATAACAATGCGGTGACGCGGACGGTATAGTCGAGCGAGAGCGGGTGCGTGACGTCGAACGCGCTCGGTACGGCCTGCGCCCGTAGTGTCGCGGCGGCGGCGTGCGCGAGCGGTCGTGATTATTGTGACGATATGACGTCTTCAGTTCGGCGATCTCGACATGCAATTTTCTTATTTCTTCGACGAGATTATGTATGCTCACAGGTGGGTCTTGCGCTTGCTGGGATGTTGATGCTGATGCGACAGATACTGCTGACACTTCACAGGTTTGTTCAAGCATTTTGTCGGCGAGCTTGGCTAGTTCCTCAAGTGCTGTATCCTTGCTTATCGTGTCACTTACTACAAGCACTGATCGTACGTGCGCGGGTAGCAAGTTCATCCACATGAGCCGTAGTGTGTTGTCTGGCACCTTATTGTGAGCGAGATTGCGCATGCGACGTAGTAACTGGCTAGGCTTCTGGTCACCAAGTTCCATATCTGAGAGTAGCTTCTGTAACTGCCTGCCATCAGATTCTTCGTACACAGAAATAAGTCGTTCCTTTATGACGGTATATTGACGATCGGGAGACGGGTTGTATAACAGGTCACATATTTGCTCGATGTCTTCTTTTTCTAGCTGGGCGATGATCATCTGTGCCTTCTGTGCTTCACTTTTCTTGAGATCACGCGTAGCTGCTTCGAAACTGATGAACCATAACCGGGGTTTGTCGCGCCAGAAAGGTGGTACTCGAAGAGAAAGTGAGATACCGGCGATATGTTGGGATGATAGCGAAACATCCTGTGGGTTCGCTGAGCTTGATCCTGCTGACTCCATGTTTGGTTGTTCGGCGGTAATCGGCATGGTTTTCTTGCGGTTGCTTCGTTCTGTTTGCTTCGTTCGGGGTCACCACTTTAGCGTTTAGGCAGTAGAGGAATAAAATACTAGTTGGTGATATAATGATTCTTATTTATTGAATATTCAGCCTAACTATATACAAAATTACATATGTTTAAGTAGCTAGTAGACACATTATATTCTTGAGTTATTAATCCACCAACAGCGGTGAAGTGCAAAATACTCAAGAATATATCAATTTATTAAATAAACGAAAATGTTATAAATATAGGTGACGCACAGGCGGAGCGCCAGTCTGCCGCTGTGCGGCGCGCGCGCAGGTCGTGCGCGCTGCCACAATATATTTACCGAAAATGGACATTAGTGCAGCCTTCGTGCAACTACTTCAGCGTGACGTCATCCATCACTTCCTCAAGCTTTTGAGCGGCGAGTTACAAAGCCAGCCAGCACGGGCTTCAATGGGTATCCTGACCAGCAGCATGCAGCGAATGCGCATACCTGGTCATCACCCTCGGCCTCATCAGCAACCTTGGCACAGCACACTGCACTTTCGGCAGGTCCACAAGCAGAGACCTTCAACGCTCTCCTAGTCGACGCCAGCAGTCAGCCTCAACCCGGCGCTGTACGACGTCCGACTCTCTGGATCAACAAACGCAGCGCCACCCCGACTCACTGGGGAATCACCGCAGACAGTTCCGACGAACCGTGAACTATGCGGCACCCGGTTCCGACTCACTGGAATCACAACTGGCCCTGGCAAGCATCATATGCACTGACTCAGCCCACTATCGACCTCCGGTCTCCGGAGGGGAGTAATGTGGCGGTATCAACAACGCCACATGCGAACTACGCATCAAAGTCCTGACGCCTCACAAATCCTGCATCGCGCAATCAGAGTTTACCGCGCGACTAGCATATATACAACATCCCGACATCAACCGTTGGGCAGTTGCCCACCAGATACAACACCCGTCTGGTCGGAGGATCCTCCCTTTACTATAGAGTATGAGTGAACTTTACACCCTGTACCTCATACCTATAAATTACCACCTACATTATTTTGGTTTTACAGGATGGAACCCAATACAACAATGTAGTCACAATTTACACACTCAGAGACGTCTCCGCTAGAGGCGCTAGTGTAGAGTGAGGTCTCTAGAAATGTCAAATGAGAAACTGAACGTTCACTGTTTACGGGATTTTCTATCGCAATTTGTTACTACGAGTATACTCAAAGTCTCAAATTCGGATAATTTATGTAAACAACGGGGATAACACAACAAAAAAATATCTTCGTAATGGTAATTCACATAAAATTGCAAAAAAAGAGGTTCTATTTTCTTTTAAGTACTGATTTTAAGAAATAATAATAAAAAAATAATCATACCGTAATAATTTTTATAAATTTTCGGTTTTAAACAAAGTTATTAATAAAAGGAGATTTTCTGGTATAAAATATTTTATGATACTAGGAGATCCAAACATTTTCACATTTTTTAATCTTCAACAACACTAATATTACAACTCTCATAAATAGATTCATATTGTAAGTAGCATATCTAGCCACATTTTGGACGAAAACGGCTGTAAACTGTTTCGATTGGAAATCGATTTTGGGACGCCTACGTCTAGCACTGGGCTTAAAAGGGCTGATTATGACTATCATATACCGTGTCTCCGACACACTACAAAAAACATTGTTTGGCAACGGTATTTTGTTTGCATAGTTCTTATAATTAATTCACTTTAATTTTATCGATGATTATTTACAAAAAAAATTAATGATAAAATGTTTTGCACCACTGTCCTGTCATTTTGACATTGACATTTCTTGACATTACTTTGTTTACATAAATTATCTGAATTAGAGACTTCAGGTATAATTATTCATAATTGTAAAGATTGTGCCATTCCTGGTTAATTATGGCTTAAGATTTTAAGTAAAAATTTTGTATCTAATTTCGTAGCACTTGGGGGAACAATAATATTTGGTTGGTTTAATTGAATTAAATGATTTGAGTTTTGAGTTTGAACATTTTAAAGTTTAGTTAAAAAATCTGACAGTTTCATGTAGCTTGATGTACTGGCCACTATACCTTTGATCATTTTAATTCTGTGAAAAAACAATTCCTTCTTGAGGGTTTCAATAGTAATTCAAGACAAATAAGGAGTGGTCAAATTAGGTAAATTTTGATAGTAAAATACCGATCGGTAAGTTACGGTGTCATGTTTTTGTAAACGCTGTCAGGCTTGTGATCTTAGGTAGTCGAATTTACCTTTTTGGGTGTTTTGAGTAAATGTTGAACTATTTTGTTGAGGAGATATATTTAACAAATCTTAGGTAATTTAATTTCAGTTGAATTAACTCACAATTTAAAACACACAATATAATTTAAAGTGGTTGTCGCTGTCATAGGATGAAATAACAAAGAAAGAAAGAAAATACATTTGTTTGACACACACTTTTCACACAAAAACAGAAAAAACTTAAAACAGCATTGTGTGCCTCACGGCTCCTACAATGACGGATATGAAAAGTCTTATGTATGTAAATCAGTTTTATTTAAATAAAAATAAATAGATGTGTGTACAGTGGCCAGCACATCAAGCTACATGAAACTGTCAAATTTCTTCAAACAATTTTAAACTTTAAAATGTTGACGGTTAAGTTCAAAATCGAATGAGAAAATCTGACAGTTTATGGTAACTTGATGTGCTGGCGACTACATTAAGGCGGAGACTGACTTGTAGCGTTTTTTTGTAATGTATCATTCGAAGCGAGCTTGATTACAAAACGGAGATACACAAGACGCGGCGAACGCTCGCTTCGAGCACATGGCTCAACCGCGCTCCATTTCTTGTTACAAAGCGGCGATACACTAAACGTGGCAAACGCTCGCATCGAGCACTTGATTCAAGCGTGCTCCATTTTTATTCAGACTGGCGGACGAAGAGGTTGTGTGTGCTTCATTATGCTCTCATCGCATCGCTCGGCTCGCTACACTAACTACTGTAAGGCCTCTGCCTCGAATCTTGCGGGCAGCGGGTGGCGGCGGCGGCGGCGCGGGAGCGGCAGGATCGAATGCGTAAAATCAAATGGACCAGCCCTCGAAAACAGCGGCGTGGTAGCGGCGCGGGGGCGGGCAACGAGCGGTGCACTTCAGTCAAGCGGTTACCGCCCGCGCGTCTGCATTGCAGTGTTGTGCAATTTATTTTTGTGGCGTTAGGGTTAAATTAGAATCAAAAAGATGTTGTCGCCGTAGTTCAGACATTTCGTTCGCGTATAAAAACAAATTTCCACGAACACAACACTACGCCGCTTAACCTGCCGCTGCCGGTTAAACTGTGCTAGTGCCGCGCGATTTGCCCGCTAGTTTCGAGAACGGGTCTGCGTTGCCCGCGCCGCACCTGCGCCGCCGCCGCCGCCGTTCTGCTGCCCGCAAGATTCGAGGCTGAAGCCTAACGCGTTTCAAAGGAATTCACGAAAAAGCCGACAGTTGAGTGGAGGATCCGTCACTCGCATCGAGCGGCTCGGCTCGCTGCACTGAATACTGTAACGCGTCACAAAAATTCGATACATTACATACAAACTTTGCAAGGCAGTCTCCGCCTTTAAATGCTCTATATATGTTGCACTATGCATCAAAATCAAAAGTCATTTATTCAAATTAGGCCGAGAATCAGCACTATTCCAATGTCAAAATTACATAAAGCGGGCTACTGACATCCTTGCCGCAGGGGCAATCTAGGGTGTTTAGGTGGGGATGACCCTAAATTGTGATGTGTATAGGGAAGCAGGGGCAATTTCCTGGATCGGCCCTGTGGCAGGACAGCAGGAGCGCGAGATCACCCTTGCTCCCTAGATCGTCCCTGCCGCCCTGCTACGTTGCCGCGATCGGAGCAATTTCTAATTAGTTTGTTGATAACTGTCTCTCGGAGCGCACGCATGTCAATTAAAAATTTATTTTGTTGTCTTTTTTTCTATGAATGGTGTCGCCACTGCAAGGGCCGAAAGAAGCAATATCCATTCGTAAAAAGTTTTTAAGCTCATCTACTTCCAGTTCTTTCATAATATTCATGTAGCTCAACTCACTTCTTTTCTATAGTTACTTCTTCACCCAGTATCTCATTTTCCTTTTTTTTTTTGCGGTTGCACCACAGAAAGACCCAGGGCTATAATATACCAATCTTTTGATTTTTTTTTATAATACTAGTGCCATTCTCAACGCGTGTGTTTAGCTCAATGTATACTCTAACACTGAACGGCAGGCATGTGTGTAGAGACAACTCCGATATTGCTGCGACCACCGTGCGCCCTAGATTGCCCCTGCGTCAGGGATGTCAGTAGCCCGCTTTAGACAGCCCCCAAACCACCCACTTTTAACCACTTCCTAGTGCTTTAGCTGGGTAGAAGAAGTGGGCGCAACAAATTCCCCAGCAGCACAGCTGTCTGTTCAGTTAGAAAAACTTGATTCCATACAATAATATGCAAAGTAATTGACATTACGAGATACAGAACAATAAATTAAATTATTTGCCATAATGTCAGCTAGCACACGCCAGAATACCAACGCATGCTATGTAAAGCATTATAACGGACTGCTCTGAGTTTATAATGAGGCAGTACGTCCACCAACAGAGTTTGGAAAAATTGGGTGTTAATAGAAGAGCAACAACCTCTTATCATTGAATCACATATTCGTTCCATTAAAAGCTTATTAAGCGTAGTTTGATTGAAACAATAGTGAGCTCACCACATTGGTCAGTGAAAGACCTGTCCAAAGATGAAACGAATTTTAATATGTCCATTAGATGCATTCATACAAATAATATTGTAATGCGAAAGTAGTTCTGTTTGTCTGTTTGATACCTTTTCTGGTGTGCTAAACATTTTTCTAGTCTCATCAGAGAGCTACCTTTTCACCTAGTTTGGCTGCAGAAGGCAAAGTAATTCTGTCTGTATGTTTGTTACCTTTTCTGTTGTGCTAAAACATTTTCTAGTCTACTAATATAGAGGTATGGTGCTGTATGTACAACTATTTTCTTTATGTCCCTCGGTAAACTTCGTGTGCCTGCGGCTTTAGCAGCTTTCCACTTATTTTTGAAATAAATTACATTAAGATTAAACAATAAAAAAAATTATTATAATAATAATATTATAATTAATTAAATTAAACAACAAGGAAGTTGGGTCGGAAGTTGCCTTGGAAGTTGGGTCGGCCTTTGGTGTGGGACGCAACATGTGTTGACACCCTTGCGCCATCCCATCTTCCTAGCACGGCGGGCTGTGCTGGGGCGGCTGCTGCAGGTGCGGAAAACCTCAAACGGCGCAAATATAACAACCTCATTGGGAGCTATATGTTTGAGCCGTTTGGGGTTGAAACACTAGGCCCATGGGGTCCGAGTGCCCACATGGTATTTCGAGACATCTCCAAGCGGTTGGTCGACTCTTCACGTGACCAGAGGGCTGGCCTATTTCTTGCCCAAAGAATCAGCATTGCCATACAACGTGGCAATGCTGCCAGCCTTTTGGGCACTTTTCCTGTTGACAGCGATGCGGAAGAATTTTTTGATGCCCTTTGATTCTTTACCTCCCTTTTTTATATACTTGTACATATCATTATCTATTTTCTTAAATAATGTAATATAATTAATAATACCCTATTATTTCAATAAAAAAATTGTGTTCCCCCATAAAATTAAACAACTCTATAATTTTACTTCCAAGTCGACTAAGAGCGTCCGGTCTGCACCAAGTGCAAAGGTATTTTTAATAAGCTACAAAATGACATAAAAGATTTAAACTTGACTCAATTTAAACGCAAACTAAATATTTTTTTAAATTGCCATTGATGAATTTCTTGTCGAAAAAAATATTGAATTTGCTAGAATTGTATCGTTTATGTCTTATGTAATTTCTAATATTGTTAAATTAATAGTGTATATTTATATAAAGGGTAGATTTTTGAGTATCTACAAAATATCTGTAAAATCTGTTATATCACCAAAAATCGCACTAATAAATACTTTGACTTTGAAAAGGGCAACTGATAGAAATCCGACCACTGACGAAACACAAAGTGTGCCGAGGGACATTAAGAAAATAGTGGTATTGTACCTATAATAAAATGACTATACCTTAGCAGGTAAAAACAATTTAAAATGAAGCAATGACGAACATATTAATTATGTATTAGATGCATGGTGCGAACATATTTACAAATATTGTTAAAATAGAGCATTTTACTAAAATTTTAACAAAAAGTAAGGCATTGGGATAATTTCCGACCTCCACGCGGGCGAAACTGCGGGCAAAACTATGCATACCGTATGATTTGATTAGCGCTAATCTTATTAGTATAGGTTTGTTTGCTTTAAGTACTTAGAATAACATTGAGAATATTTGAGTAGGTATGGTTTAATTTTATGCATGCGGTTTAATTTAAAGTTTGGTTTTGATTGGAAATAGTTTCAATATGTGGTTTGTTTACCCAACGTTTCGATACAAAATCTCATCAAGTTTCTTATGGCACTTGAATTTTCGTCTAATATTGGCTTGCTACAAGTTTGTATGGTACCATGCACTCATCAGGGGGGATGATTGATATTATATAAGGAAACAGAAAACAGTGATTATGAGTTCGTCCTCCCCGACCCTTGCTCGTAAGCGAAACGCCAGCCCGCGCCATAGCTGAACCTATAGCTTTAAATCCCCCAGATAATAATCATAACCCTGATTTTATCCAGCCACCGTCGGTCCCTTGCCATTCTCCCTCCGACTCTGCCCTAAGCCGAGGTTCGTACCCCACAGGGGGTGCCCTTAGCGCGCAGTCCTTTAGTTTATAAGTTTTTGCGCTCTGGCTGGAGGCTTTAAGTTTTTAGGAGCTTAAGGCATCCACAGGAAAGACCGGTTCTCAAACTCTCAAGGTTAACTCTGAGATGCCCTAGATAAATTTAAAAGTGATTATGAGAGTAGTGGTGATCCAGTGTTAAATGACTTACGTGTTGCAGATCGTGGTTTCGAACCCAGACAAGGCACTTTATCGCTGCTCTTAAATCGTTGTAGAAAGACATATGTCAGAGAATGATCAAATCAAATCAAAAGTCTTTATTCGAACGCCAAAATTACATAATACATTCCCCCAAAACGCCCACCCTTCACCACTTCCTAGTGCTTTAGCTGTGGAGAAGAAGTGGCGCAACAAACTCCCCAGCAGCACAGCTGTCTGTTCTATTAGAAAAACTTGATTCTATACAATAGCAGGTATGCAAAGTAATTAACATTATGAGACACAGAACAGTAATAGTACATTACTTACCAAGGGCTGTAAAAGAAAGAAAGCCCGAAATCGCAGGTATTTGTGATCCGAGCCGCAAGCGAGGGTTGTAAATATGCGATAGAGGGCTTTCTTTTTTACTGCCCGTGGTGATTACATAATTTTGCGTCTTCACCTGGCCATAATGCGAGTTATACCGTACGCGTAGCGTGCGGTAAAGCTCACATTATAGCCAGGTGTGACGTAAATTAAATTATTTGCCACACAATTATTTGCATTTTTGAACAGTAAATTAAATTAATGCCTTTTTGACACCTGTCAGTTATACAAGATTTGGAACGAATAAAGTTTAAATTCGTAAAACACATTCGTTTGTATGAAACTGACAGGTGTCTAAAAAGCATTCTCTCGGTGGACGGATTGTAGTGAGGAAACCGGAATGTCCTATGACACCCATCAACTCGCAATGGGCCCGCGGGGTGGATTCTGGTTCAATCCTTCTCACAGGAGGGAGACGGACCAGTGTCCCAGCACTGGGAAAAGTATAGGCTGGTTAGTGATCATACTTATAACGCTTGTAGAAAACCCTTCATTTACCTTAGCCCCAAAGTGTTCAACAAAAACCACGCGAAAACCGACCACAGTAAACACAGAGGTATTCAGAGCAGGTACAAAAATGCTTTTTCCAAAACATCAACCATCAATAGAGGGGGAAAAAAATAGGACATCCTCCATCCCACGCCCATCAATTCCACATCTTTTGAGCACAAGGACTCATTTGTAAACAGAACGCACGGATTGTTTCGCTTGTCCGGCGGTCCGGCCATCCAGCCGTCCGCCTGACCGCTCCCACTTCCTAATTCCGGACACTGATGTCTGTGAAACGAGTTTTTAGGATATGGCATTTTTTTTGTCAGGAATTATTAAAAACGGCTCTAAGGAACCTTGGTAAGTGTGTTTAGAATATGCGATCAAAAAAAATAAAATTAAAATAAAGAAAAGCGGCCACATTCCTCTAGATTGTACGAGTATTCTGTTGCTTCGTGTCTCTATATGAAACTTTATAAAAGGTATTAGAAAATTCTAGACATACTTACCGAGGTTTTTAGGGTTCCGTAGTCAACAAGGAACCCTTATAGTTTCGCCATGTCCGTCCGTCCGTTCGTCTGTCCGTCTGTCCGTCCCCAGCTTAGCTTAGAGACTCTTAGTACTAGAATGCTATAATTTGGCATGGATATACATATTAATCACGCCGATAAAGTTGTAAAATAAAATCATGAAAAAAATATTTATTTAGGGTACATGTAAAGTGGGGATTTTTTTTTCATTTACCCTATTGTGTGGGGTATTGTTGGATGGGTCTTTCAAAAAAAAATTGGGTTTGTACAAACAATTTTTCGATTAAGGCATCCGTTTCTGAAATATTAGGCTTTAAAATGATAATTTTTGTTAGAGTCAAGTCCCTGCCAGCTAAACGGTTAGTTTTGCATAGATGAAAAAAATCACGACACTAGACGATGTTCACGATGTTAAAAGGAAAACTATCACAGCTAAGTAAGCTTTTCAAGTTTACGAGTAATAGTCGACCAACTTAAATTTGCAGTTGAAAAACATGTTCCCCCATACAAACTGTATAGGAGAGCATGTTTCTCAACTACAATGTTAAGTTTGTTCTTGGGATAAATTCGTCCCAAATACGGAACCCTTCATGGTGCGTGGTCCGACACGCACTTGGCCGGTTTTTTCATAATTCTTTGTCAATCACGAGATAATATTTTTTTTAAGGAATAGCGTTAGTGGACCGTTGTATGCCCTGTTAAATAGAAAAAAGTGGCCACTACGCTCCGTTTTAAGGATCATAATAAAACATAACAATTTAAAACTACTGTTTGTAATCATAATAACGTATAGTCTTGTGGAGCACAACGTAACATGCTTATTTTCTGCATTTTCATTCTAAAATAAAATAAAAAAATCACCAAATAAACGACGAGGGCGCCACTGCGCGAAATTTTATCGAAGAAAATTTTATAATAATGATAATAATAATAATCATTTATTTCAGGAAGTTATTCCCATATCAAGCATTACAAATTATAGAATTAAACATAAGGATTCTTAATATATGTCATATAGTGTCATGATGGTCCGTTGGTTAAGGCCTCGCCTCTCATGCATGAGGTTGTGGGTTCAAATCTGGGCAAGTACCAATGTGACTTTTTCAATTCATATGTACTTTCTGAGTTTATCTTGGACATTACTGACATCGGTGAAGGAAAAACATCGTGAGGAAACCTGGACTTATAGTTAATATAAGTCTGAAATCGCCAACCCGTCTTGAGCAAGCGTGGTGATCAATGCTCGTGCCTTCTCTGTATGAGAAGAGGCCTTTGCCCAGCAGTGGGACAGTTATAGGCTGGTATTATTATTATTATTATTCATAATATATTATATACATTAAAACATTACACATTAAAGATTACACATTAAAACATTATTCAATTTCATTAAATTTAATTATAATAAAAGATTAATCATTATTAAATAAAAGGTGATGAACTGGCATGCAGGTGCATCCACCTCTCCAACAACACCGAGTCCCACCGCTCGGACAATACGCTCAGGATACTGTTAGTGCTGCGTCTGAAGCGACTTAGTAGCGAGGCGCTCCGCTTCCTAATCCATACTTAATATTATAAATGTAATTGCCAGAAGAAATAAAATAAGCCTACCTAATTAACAAAAACTACAACTCATTTGGTTGTATGTTTGATAGACATCAAGACGCGGGGAATCGTATTAATGACAGGCGCGCGGCCGGTGGGGGGCGGGTGGCGGCGGTATGTCCGACGAACTCCGTCGTGCGTCGCGACTCGGGAGTTCGGGGATTTGCCCTCGTCGTTTTCGTTCATATCCATCATATCCGACAGTTTAGCTATCCATACTAATATTACAAATGTGAAAGTAACTCTGTCTGTCTGTCTGTATGTTACGTTTTCACGCCTAAACCGCTGAACCGATCGTCATGAAATTTGGTAGAGATTATAGCCTGGGATATGGAGAAGGACATAGGCTACTTTTTGCCGACATCCACGCGGGCGGAGCCGCGGGCAAAAGCTAGTAATAACATAAAAGTCATCAGTGTGCGCCTGCGCGAACATCGTAGAAGCGCTGCAACACTTTTATATTCCAAACGACCACTTTTAAAGTCTCAATAAAAATTAAATTATAGAGAGTCCATTTAAATATTACGATCTTGTGTCCATTGGTATATGTTTGTATTGTATTGTATTGTACACAAAACTCATTACACAAGGATTTTCGGGAACAATGGATTAAGAATTCATAAAAAGCATAAGCCTGATGTGGCTTGTCGCGAATTACACTCTCGTGTGTTGTATGTATACCTTTGTATATTTTCATTAAATGTACGTTATTATTATACTACTCTGCTATGTTCCAAAAGTTTCTAATGAAAATGTAAACAAATGGATCCATTTGTTTACATTGCAGGCACTCAATTAGTAAAAAAATCGGAAAATTTGTAGTGCCGCTCACGAACTGAGTGCTCTGATTGGATTATTTGATTACTTATACCCGAAATTCTAATATTAAATCTCCATAAAGATGTTTTCATTAGACAATGTACGTAAATTTTGAACCCCCGACGGAAAAAGAGGGGTGTTATAAGTTTAACGTACACACATCAAAAAAAGTTTGCAATCACTTTGAAAAATCTAAATATTTTTTGTTAGGTACGGTAGATTATATTATGATTCGGCTCGCCTGACTTAAACCCAATAGAGCACGCGTGGGATGCTCTTAAGCGAGCTGTTTGGAACCGTCAGCCACGTCCCCAGACAGTGCCAGAGCTCAGGGAAGCCGCTATTCAAGAATGGGACAGGTTACCCCAAGAAATGCTGGATAACTTTATTCTTAGAATGCCCAGGAGGATCACCGCATGTGTTCGAACCAGGGGAGGAGTTATATTATATTGAATATAAACCTTTTATTAATAAATTGTTGTTTAAGTTTGGTTCAACAGTATTTTTCTTTCTATCAAATTTCTGTTACAATTACATTATGATTAATAATTAATCATAAAGTTAAAAAAAATAAAAATAAAATTATACAAAAATATTGAATAATTATTATTCAATATTTTTGTATAATTTTTTTTAATTTTTTTTTTTGATTTTAAACAGGTTACATCTATTTAAAGAAAACATACAACAAATAATTTTTCTTGATAAAGTTCAATTTAAAAAATTATATCAGCTTATGCTAGTGATCACAAACTTTTTTTGATGTGTGTATGTATCTGTGTATCAATATATTTGTGTATTTGTGTGTCTGTCTTCGCCATCGTCTCCCAAATGGCAGAAACGATTTTTTTTGTTTTGTTTGAAATGTGCCTAAATCGAGAGTGTTCTTAGCTATGATTCAAGAAAATCAGTTCAGCCGTTTGAAGATTATCAGCTCTTTTCTAGTTGATGAATGGATGTGAGCATCTTCCATAGGTCTGATCAAGTCGAAATTTGGTATTCTGATTATCATTTTTATCATTTCAGCCGAACGACGTCCACTGCTGGACATAAGCCTCCCCCAATTGGGGGGGTTTGCTATAATCGCCACGCTTGGCTGGCGGGTTGGCGATCGCAGTATGGTATTAAAAATGCATAGAGAACGCTGCCCATTCTCTAGTAAGTCCCTTCGTCGCCTTTTACGACACCCACGGGAGGAAATGGAGTAGTGCTATTCTTTACGTCCGGCACCACACGGTACATCCATACTATTCATACTAATATTATAAATGTGAAAGTAACTCTGTCTGTCTATCTGTCTGTCTGTCTGTCTGTCTGTATGTTACGTTTTCACGCCTAAACCGCTGAACCGATCGTCATGAAATTTGGCAGAGATATAGCCTGGGATATGGAGACGGACATAGGCTACTTTTTTACGCGATAACCGACATCCACGCGGGCGGAGCGGCGGGCAAAAGCTAGTAATATTATAAATGTGAAAGTAACGCTGTCTGTCTGTCTGTATGTTACGTTTTCACGCTTAAACTGCTGAACCGATCGTCATGAAATTTGGCAGAGATATAGCCTGGGATAAGAAAAAGGATATAGGCTACTTTTTACGCGATAATCGACATCCACGCGGGCGGAGCCGCGGGCAAAAGCTAGTATATAATATATTCGGCCCTGTGATAGACGGACGGACAGCGGAGCCTTATTAGTAATAGGGTCCCGTTGGCACTCTTTGGGTACGGAACTGTAAAAACTCTGAATTTGAAATGCATTTTCATTTAAACCCTCGAACAAAATCCTATAAATTGCTTGTCATATTGAAAACGGGATATTGCATTAGAATTCTACAAGTACAAATGTATCCGATTTGTAGAATTGCTGAGTTTTATATAAATCGTTGAAAATTTTGAAGGATTTGTGTTATGTTTCGAATTCAAGTGTTACAAACGTAAGCTGTTATATTTCTTTTCAAATTGTTATTGTTATAAATTTTTTAAATAATTAAAATAAATTAAAAAATACGACTGCAAAAACACATAACTGAAAAGCGAAAAACAAGCATTATTATCTATTAAAGATATCGCAGGTGGGGATAAACCAATAATCTGAAATATGGTGTAAGACACTGGCTGGACTCACATATTCTGAATTCCTTTCTGAATTCAGAGTCGGAATTCATATTATTAATCAAGAATTACATACAATTTAAGTCGTCAGTGTCATTCTTACAGCAGCAGCTTCTTGAGTCCAGCATTTGCTCAGTTTATTAACAATCTTCGTTCTTCTTGATGTGATTTGAGTCCTTTTTAACCCCCGACAGAAACGGAGGGGTGTTATAAGTTTAACGTGTGTATCAGTGTATCTGTGTGTGTCTACCTGTGTCATCGTAGCTCACAAACGGCTGAACCGATTTTGATGTTTTTTGTTTGTTTGAAAGGTGACTTGATCGAAAGTGTTCTTAGCTATGATTCAAGAAAATCTGTTCAGCCATTTGAAGAATATAAGCTCTTTTCTAGTTGATGAATTGATGTGAGCATCTCTCAAAGGTCGGATTGGGTTGAAATTTGGTATTTCGTTACTTCAGTGATATTAAAAGAACATTGCAACCTTGAACTGCTGCTGCAGCATCACCTGGAATCCAACTCCCTTAACATACAGCAGAGGTATCTTGTTAGGGCTCCTTGGAATGGTCTCATGGAATAGGTTATAGATAGATGGGCCAGGGGCTGATGATGGAGGACTGGACAAAATGGTCCCCACGCCCAATAACAACCAAACTTATGTCATTAGATAGGCATTTTAATAAAGAGCTATAACTACTATGGCGGTTCTTATCAAATCGCTGTGCGAAAAAGTTCCGGCGATGTTCCGTAGGATGTACCTGGTCGGTAGAATAACGGAATACTTGAATAGTAAGTCACTTCTAGAGGTCTTAGTTTGAATATTCGCAAATGTATGTATTCTGATGATAATAAAATGATATAGTATCATCGAGCTGGTCAGATGGTAGACCTGGACGCTAGATAACGGAATATGGCAGTGCAATTTTTTTTTTTATTGACCGACGAAATTTTTTAACTCAGGGGTGTTCAAAATCATGTACTCATGGTTACAGTTTGCGCACTGGTCAAAAATGTATCCTGTATAAATAAGCCTATATATTTGGACTTGTATCATTAACCAGAGAGAAAATATAGGAATACGTTAGTATGGAATGAACGTCGACAACCATGAGTAACTAGCTTCACTCTGGTACAAATACGTACAGCTTCGCAGATACCGGCGAGGCACGTGTCGATCCTAGTATGTTTACTATTAATATGTTTACTATTAATATAATATTATAAAGTTTAAAAAGTAAGAAATAAAAGTAAAATTTAAAATAAATATTATTATTTTTATTTATTTAATTTGTGTGTGTAGTGGAAGAAAATTGTAGCCATATTACAAGTCTACGCACGCATACAGTCGCACACTTAAATAGGTCTAGCGTAGCGGGAACATCGTCCATTTTGGTTTGTTTTGACTGTACACACGGATAAAAATCAAGCTATATATTCCAGTATAAGCTGATCTCGCATTGTATGGGATTTTCGTATAATGAGAGGTCAGCTTATACTGGATAGCTATAGATTGATTTGTAGCCGTGCGTCCAGCGGAAGTGTGACTGTAATTTACGTAGGAGTAGTTATTTTTGGGATAGAAAAATTTAATCTATTGAAAAAACAGAAATCGATTCAGTAAACGATTCTGAACCAACTACTTTCATACTGCACTGAAAAAAATGCACTCCAATCAAGTGACTTTTTAGCTTGATTGACGATATCTTGTTTAGTTTAATCAAAATCTTAGTTAAGTTGATCATCACGACATGATTGCAGCAATACTAGTTCAAATGATTGAACCTCATTGGATTGAACGCTCAAACAAGTTTCTCGATTACCCTTAACATGAAATAATTGTAGAAGAGTTAAAAAGAGACAAGTTAAAAAAAATGTTAAATGTAACAAAGTAAGTTAGTTGTGTCAATCAAGCATTTTGATTACTTTAATAAAGATTATTGAAATTTTAATCTAATAATCTTGGTTGGAGCAACTATGTTTTGACTTGATTGCTACAAATAGGTTTTGTGATAACTCCAATCAAGATCCCGTTTCAAATCTCAATCAAATAAAAGTAGTAGCTGTGATCATTGTGCTTGATAGGCTCAGATGCAAACAAGTTACTTAGTCAATCTAAACAAAATCTTGATTGTGCCAACAACGTTTTTATTTCAGTGCGTGCATTAAAAAAAAAAAAAAAAAAAACTAATAAAACCGAAACAAAAACTTGCTTTCAAGCATCCCTTTTATACATCTCTAACATAATTACTCAATTTATCTCCCTCCCTGTAAGCCTGTTTATACCTGCCATTCCCTTGTCTTATCCTGTCCACATTATAGTACAAGATAAGCCACCCCTTTTTCTTTGAACTCACCCCTTTTGTTTAGAGACGCATCCTGAGTGACGCCCTTTTGTTTGTACGGGTTTTTAGAAAATAAAAGATAATTTTATAATTTATTCGAGTACCGAGTAAGATAATATTTACATAATAGCTTTCAGTCTTAAATAACAATAATAATATGTACAGACGCCAGCACATCAAGCTACTACAATCTGTCAAATTTCTTTAATAGATTTTCAACTTTATCACTACAGTATAAGGTTCAAGGTTGATTGCGTAAATTTGACAGTTTAGGGTAGCTTGACCTGCTGGCGTCTGTACATGTATACAGGATAAGTTTTTAACACGTGCTCAAATTTTTTTTGGTGGTTCAGTATCAGTAATAGAACACATTTCCAGTATTTGTTCAATACTTTTTTTTTGGTCCTACTTGAAATCAGCAAAATATGGATACAATCTGTTCGTAATAATATCAATGGGCGAGCGCACAACTGACAGGTACCTACTACTGCGTTCCGCTTCACTGACCGTGCCGCCGGCGCGTTGCGCGATGACTGTCCATTATACCAGTTTCAAAATAAACATCTTTCGTTAACGATAACTTCATTTTTTTGTAAAATAAGAAATAGGTGTAAAATAAAACACGTTTAAGTTTAATTTGTCAAAATTTGCGCACTGATGAAAAACTTTTCCTGTATAAAAAAGGAGGGGAAAGAATCATAGGGCATCAAAATATTTGTTAGCATCGCTAACAGGAAAAGTGCCTAAAAGGCTAGCAGCTTTGCCACGTTGTATGACAATGATGTTTCTTTGGCCAGCTCTCGGTCACGTGAAAATTCAGTTTGTAGCCCGTATTACTACCAGTAGTACCACGGGTAAAAAAAATCTCGTATTACTACCAAGTGATCTAGTAGTACCAATGAAAGTTTAAAAAAAAAAAATATAAATATTTATCGATATTTTCACCATTTGTGGACTGATTTTGGAAATTCTTTTTTCATTTCGTAGAGGAAACTGAGGCGGTAGTCCCATATAAATTTTATTAACTTAGACGCTTAACTTAAAAAAAAAACAACATCCTTAAAAACAAAAAAAAAAACACTAAAATATAATTTTCTATTTCGGAAGGCGGTTGCAAAAATACCAGACCATGTACACCGACTTCCGAAATTAAATTCACTTTTTTGTGTCTTTTTTGGAAATCGGTTGTTTTTTTTTTAAATTAAAGTGCCTTACAAACGAAGAATAAAGTTATGCTAGGAATAGCTTCGGAATAACCATAATTTTTTTGACGTTTATACCTAACATAATTTTATTCCGTGTTTGTTTCTTTGCTGTGTTGTTGTAAGGCCCAAAAAGTTTTAAGTTTATGCAAGTGTTGTTTTTTACAATTAGAGTTTCATGGTTTCTAGACAGTGAAATAAGACTTTTGAGGGATGTGATTGGATTAATATTGGATTGGTCTGGCTGTTTGTGTATGTGAGTTTAAATGTTTGTAAATGCACCCAAAATACAGGAAAAATTCCTAGGAAGGCAAAATTAAAAAAATAAAAAATCCAGACCTAATTTCCTAACTTAGCTCAATTCCTAGAATACTAAAATTCTAGGAATTGAGCTAAGTTAGGAAATTACGTTAGTAGCTTAGGTCAATCCAATATATTTTTGACTTTCCACTTTGTTGTAGAATGCTACAAAGATCTTTTGACTCCTGTATGAGGTATGATACTGACAGACGTTTTTGGTAAAAATTCAAGAAATTGTTACGACTTGGGAAGCGAACCAAATACACTATTGACAGCTCACTTCAAGCTCACTTCACTTATGAATATTATCACGGTTCGTTTATTACATAACAGATCGGCTGTTTTCACAAATGCCCCGTGTTAAACATAAGCTTATCAAACATAAACATGACGACGCACTCATAAACTGATTACATGAATTATTAAACGGGAAATAAATTGAAAAGCACAGACTATGTACAGATGAATACATACATATGTGATCAGGTACAACGAACAAAAGAGTTAGGTATTCGGGCTAAAAATAAAAATACAGTCAGGGAAGCCTACGTCAATTTGCCGTGTTATACCGAATTCATACAACTGTCAAAGAATTAAAGTTGTGATTTGAATACACGGCCTAATTCAAAATGAAAAATGATTTATTATTTTAACAAGTATTTTTATTTTTTACCAGCTGCTGCCCGCGGCTTCGCTCGCGTTTCTTTTTCTATACAAATAAATAAAATTTGAGGTGTCTGTTTGTAATGTAACAATTTTTGTTTAATGAATAATCCAGTCCACGCACCAGTAGACTTCGAATCAAAATTTTATTATTTCTGTAAAAAAGTTACCCACCCGAATTATTATATCACACGGGCGACGTCATTATGTCACTCGCGAGGTAGTTGCTGAAAATCAGCGCTGTTGACGATAGGTCCGTCCGAAGTCACAGCATTTTGCTGAGCAACGACCTATTCTTGCTCAGATGCGACACACGGCTTTATCATACTTGTAATTTGTTTTTTGTTGCAAAGGTAGATAATTTCCACTGCGCTAAACATTTAGTTTTTGTTATGGTTGTTTGTTGTCATTTACCAATGTTGCACAACGCAATAGATTATGCAACATCTATTGTCTGTGGTCTTTTTTATTTATTTATTTTATTAGGTTCACCAACAATTGAATACACTGAAACAAACACATAATACATTTTAAAGTAAAATAACAGTGCATCAATTACTTATAGGTAAACACCACATGCATAAAACAATGAATCATATAAATAAGCTAACTTACTTAGTAATAAGCGCAAATATAAAAATAATATAAAAATTATTTATGAAATACTGATTGAAAAATTGGTAAAAGCAAAATTGAATAATCTTTGACATAATAAAACTGACAAGAATTGGTTAAAAAATATTTAAATAATTGGAAATATTAGAAAAAAAAAAAGTTTGTTATAGTTGAAAACAATTGATAAATTAAATTAAAAATGCATAACATTAAGTAAATTCATAAAAAATATAAACATCGGCAAGAACACAGAGTCTTGGCCTGTCATCAAGCAATGACAACAGTCAAACTTTTTTATTTTTATTGTTACATTTAAGGTTTTGAATACGAGGCTTTTAGTTACTTTGTATTACTATGTGTATTTTGTCTATTTTTTATGTAATGTGCGTCTTGTTTGTGCGGAATAAATAATTTTTCTTTCTTTTCTTTCAACTAGTCGAAAATAAAAACAAAAAAAATTACATCAGCTATATGCCAGTGAAAGTCCTGTCAAAATCGGTCCAGCCGTTTTGGAGATTAGCCGGAAGAAACAGACAGATGGAAAGACAGACAAAATAAAATTGTTTTGGTTATAAGTACCGTATATACTTTCTTATGCATTTAGTAAGTTCTTATTTTGACATTACAAACAGACACTTAAATTTTATTTAAGAGGATGAAAGAGGACTATGATCATGAGAAGAAGACTCATTGAGTCCGCTTCACCGCAAAGTTTCATATTGAGACACGAAGCAACAAAATGCGATCTATAGGAATGTGGCAGTTTTTCTTTAGATCGAATTTTGTTGCTTCTTGTATCAATATATTTATAAAAGGTATTAGAAAATTCTGGACACACTTACCGAGGCAGCTGATTGAGCCGTTTTTCATAATTCCTTCACAGTCACGAGGTAATATTTTTTTAAGGGAGTGGTGCTAGTGGATCCGAGACAGCCCTATTAATAATTGATTTCCCTCACTTTACATTTAGGTAAGTAATGTTTATTATAATTACGAACAATGAGCACACAAAATTAGGTTGCTGACAGAGTGAATCTTTTGTCATATTCACTGAGCGATTTCGCAAAAGTAACGTTACATGTGTTAGGTTTTTTAATCTGGAAATATTATATGGTATTGTTTCGTTTTGTATGGCATGGGTATTAATGTTGTAAATTTAATGAACTCCTAATTATTATTATTTATTTATTTCAGACTATATACACATGCAAGTATATACTCGTACAATCCATAAGGTAGTAACCATGACTTAAAAACTATGTTAGTCACACTTAAACACAACAAAAAATTAAATGGCCCAACACACGTTGGCACGTGCCTCCGTACCCAGTGCCTTATGAAGGGACTGTCCTGCAGTGTTTTGGCACCGCGATGGTCGCTCACCGCGCGAGAGCTAGAAATAAACCAGTTACTAAGCAAGTCGGTTGTGTCATTTGTTCAACTTAATCAAATTTTAAATTTTTCCGTAAAAAATCTCCCATTCTTGACTTTTATGGTCAAAAACAGATAAATTCCCGATAAAGTTCACCATTTCTTGCTCACGCGGGTAGGTAACTTGTCGCCAAATAGAATGTTTGTAGGCAAAGAAATGACATAACCAACTTGCTTAGTAACTGGTTTATTACTAGCTCCCGCGCGGTGAGCGACCGTCGCGGTGCCAAAACACTGCAGTCCTCCTTGTCTAATAATGCTTTTAGGATGCTGTTGGAGCTTCCACGCAACCTACCCATTATTGACGCTATTCTCTTCCTCATAAGGGCCTGAAAATCGTCAACACGGGCTTCCGGGAACATCTGCGAAGCGCTGCAGTAGCGCGGAAGCCCCATCAACATCCTAAATCCATTATTATATTGTACGCGCAGGACGTTGTAGGCTCTTTGCGTATATTTCACCCACAAGCTGCACGTGTAGAAGGTCTGACAGTATGCCTTGAAAAGCGATACTTTAACACCCTAATTAACTACACCACCGAATTGGGACACTGTAATGGTAGCGTATGTCAATAAATAAATAAATAAAAGATTGCGTGCACTAGCTAGAGCGGTGTCAATAACTTAACTCCTACACAGTTAAAAATTAATTAACCATTGTTAGCTACCTGTACACTTATCGCTTTTGCTGACAGTACATGTACCCATAAATAATTATGTAACCTCCTAATGTTATGCGAAAAATGTTTTCATATTTATGAAACTGTCTATATTTCTGAGAATGTTTTTTTTAAAGGCCTTTGATCCTTATGTGTAAACCGAGTTGATGCTCGCGGTTTTACTTGCATCCTATGTGAATTATTTCGTTCATGTAAAGTCAAAAGACTTGATAGATGAGCAGATTGACGCACTACGTTAATTTGCCGTGTTATAGCCTTTTTATACTGACAGACTGAAAAACAATGGCAGTGTGGCAGTGAATTGAATTTACGGGCAATATTTAAGTTGGTTTTTGGTATTTTTTAAATTTATTATTTGTTTCAAAGTGTATTTATTTATCTACTATATAAAAATAAGTCGGGTTTTCCTTCCTGACGCTATAACTCCAGAACGCACGAACCGATTTCCACGGTTTTGCATTCGTTGGAAAGGTCTCGGGCTCCGTGAGGTTTATAGCAACGTTTTTTTTTTTTTTTTTTTTTAATGGTTTTTACTAAAAATTAGGGTAGGGTAGAGTAGGGTAGGGTAGGTAGGTAGGTAGGTAGGGTAGGGTAGGGTAGGGTAGGGTAGATAGGTAGGTAGGGTAGGGTAGGTAGGGTAGGGTAGGGTAGGGTAGGGTAAGGTAGGTAGGTAGGTAGGTAGGTAGGGTAGGGTAGGGTAGGTAGGGTAGGGTAGGGTAGGTAGGTAGGTAGGGTAGGGTAGGGTAGGTAGGGTAGGGTAGGGTAGGTAGGTAGGTAGGGTAGGGTACCGTAGGGTAGGGTACCGTAGGGTAGGGTAGGTAGGTAGGTAGGTAGGTAGGTAGGTAGGTAGGTAGGTAGGGTAGGGTAGGGCAGGGTAGGGTAGGTAGGTAGGTAGGTAGGTAGGTAGGGTAGGTAGGTACGTAGGTAGGTAGGTAGGTAGGTAGGGTAGGTAGGGTAGGGTAGAGTAGAGTAGAGTAGTGGAGTTTATACTATCGCTTTTGACAGAACGAAGTCTGTCGGGTCAGCTAGTTATTAATAATGAAGTTATATTTATATATTATATATTTTAGATTTGTGAAAATCCTTATCCGATAGCCTCTATGCTATTTAACATCACGCTAGTACCTTTAAGAGCCGAGCAAAAAAAAAAAAGTCAGAAAGAACGCTGAAGAAATTCGAAGAAATTTCATGCGGACAAAGTCGCGAGCACTAGCTAAGTAGTGTATATTAAAGACCTCCTCTTTAATTGCTTTGAAACAATTCAAATAGGTGCCTTTTAATATTTATCCTGTGAACAGTAATGGAGCAAAATAATGTGTTTCTCAAACATAATTATTTATATTTTTTTAATTTATTCTCTTTGTGAGAAAACTAGACAAGATTAACTAAAGAAAAACAATATTAAATTATGAATTTTCCTTACATACGCAAAACCGGTATCACTATGGCAAATTGTATAGAGCTTTAATAAATTAAGCATTACGTGCTTAGCGGATCAAAAAGCACAGTAAATTGCATTCCGCTCATTTCAAACAAAATTAATTTTCCAGCTAAAACATATGCTGAATTCGTTTGGCCAGTAGTGCATTGTTCTCTAAAACCATTCTAATTAAGGCCCCTCGCCCACGGCGACTTTTTGTAGCGATGCTGTCGCGCGTCCGCATCGGTACAGTCGCGAAGCGGTCGCTAGCTATGTGCCCTCGCCCACGGGCCCAGATTCAGTCGCGATGCTATCACGCTTCTGTAGCGATGCAAACGCGATTCAATAACGGCACAAAAATGCCACAGTTGCACTGATGCTCGGTTCTCCACTCACGCGCCACCCTCCCTCCGTTCTCTCCCCGATGTTGTCCGACACGGTCGCGCGTTTACATCGATACAGTCGCGATGCTGTAGCGCGTTAGTAGCGCGTTGGCATCGCTTCTGTAGCGCGTTGCAAATGCGACTAACACGCGTTAGTAGCGATGCTGTTGTGCGTTTACGAAGCGCGCGACAGCATCGCTACAAAAAGTCGCCGTGGGCGAGAGGCCCTATGTCTTTATCATTCTTACGTTTAATAAAATGGGAGAGAAAAGGACGAAACATATTTAGGTACGGATTTATTCCTCAAAGGGATTGAGATGAAAGGAATCGGGATTATTTTGTGAGATTGAAGACAGTTTACGAAATATTTGTTTTTAGGGTTCCGTAACTCAAATGGAAAAAACGGAACCTTTATAGGTTCACTCGTGTGTCCGTCTGCCACAGCCAATTTTCTCCGAACCTCGGTAGGTTCGGAGAAAATTGGCTGTTCATACCAGATTTCAACATAATCGATCCAGTGTTCGATTAAGTTGAAATTTGGTATATATATTAATTTCTATGACCATCAAAACACGGACATAAATAATTCTAAATAATCGTAAATTAATTAATTTGGAATATGGCACACCGCGTGACATATCAATTAAAAGGGCTTATTGTAAGAATTTCACTTTTTTATCATTTTAAATTTATTTCTTTTTAAGTTAAAAATAATTGGTTGTCTGTAAAGTTGTTTTACGGACTATGGTTTAACGTGACAACGTCATAACAAAACATTGATGCGGCGCAAGCGTATAATGAGCGTAACGGGACAATGAGCGTAACGGGACAATGTGCGTAACGGGACAATGAGTCATCCTTTTTCGTGCATGCAGCCGGTGTTCATCGATTTAGGTATTAGACGTTGTCACGTCAAAAAAATAAAGCATACAATTCTTCATACAAAAAATCAGCCAAATCGGTCGAGTCGTCCAGTGATGATCTCGCATACATGCGGCAACTGATTTTTATTTATACAGAGTGGCGATTTAGTTACCGGGTCTGCATCCTTTAGGTACCTTATTTTTCACCATATTTCTTTCTTTTCTTATTGACGAGATGTACTGCCTTGTATTTAAAATATCTTAAAAATCGAATAATAAATTGTTTGTCTGCTTAATGGTTGCCAATTTTAGGAACACCATAATGTAACTCATAATATATCATTACATTATGATGTTCCTAAAATTGGCAAATGTAAGTATAAATATTCATTTGATATTTTAAAATGTAATACTGTAAACATTTTACGAAGTATTGACTACTTAAACATAATATCCAAAAAATCACACTAATATTATAAAGGCGAAAGTTTGTGAGTGTGTGTGTAAGTTTGTCTCTTCTTCACGCTCAAATGGCTGGACCAATTTGGTATGGACGTAGCTGATACCCTGGATTTACACATAGGCTACTTTTTATCCCGAAAGAATGTGGTGTTCGCGGGTAACACCGCGGGGTGCAGTTGCCAGTGGCGCCACCTGATGAGCACTTGACAAAAACTATAGCCCCCGTTCTCCGTTTCCAAATCACATATTTATTTAAAGCCGATCACAGACACAAATCGCAGCGTTCGAAACTTAAACTTAGGTTTACACTCGAGAGCAAATGTGTGTACATTTCTCAGCGCTCAAACTGACTGATACTCGTACCCGATCACGTTTGTGGAGTGGCAAGTTCGGGACGCTTGAGTATTGATGATGTCACATTAATTCCGGACGAGTTTGACTGTACAAGCAGCGTATTGCCACTTCGATTTTTGAATTTTGTGATTTTAGGCACCTGTCCCATCGCCATCGCATCTTTGACAGTCGTTAAGGGCTTGAACTACCTCAAATGGCTTAGCATGATCCTCCGTAAAGCTGCTTTCAGACTACGCTATAATATAGTAGCATATAGTATATAGCTCACAGCACAATAATATCGCGCACTATACATTCCAATAATATATAGTACAGTACAGTGTGAATGTGTCCATAACAATGTATGGTGCACGATATTGTTGTGCTGTGAGCTATATACTATATGCTATTATATTATAGCGTAGTCTGAAAGCAGCTTTATGTCGAAAATACTGCAGCATTGATTTTGAAATAAATATATGGTAAAGTTAAGGATTAATGTTAAGTACTATGTTTGACGAAAACACGATTCCATAGATAGAAGATAGAATAGAAAAAAAATCCAAAGTTACCTCCAAACCAAACAACAAACCGCTGTTATTAAAAAAATACTTCAAAGATAATGAAACTTTGCATATTAACTTAACTATAAAGCAGGTCTTATGTTATTTAATTTTTTTAAATGACCATTATTTTCACCGTAAAAAGAAATTACCTAAACTATCGGCACCTTGGAGCCTTTTCCCTGCGGCCCTGTCTCGTTTGCTCGCGTTACCGGGAGCAATAGCGTGCGAGCGAGATAAAGAGTGAGGTGGCGCTGAGATAGTATAGACTCTTAAGGATCGTCAGAATTCCAAGTCTGACAACCAGTCTTATCAAGGGGTACCGTGTTATCCAGTAACTCGGTTGTGGAGGTCAAATAGGCAGTCGCCGTATGAAATATTGGTATTCAGCTGCATCCGGTCAGACTGGAAGCTGACCCCACATTTACACGACATTTAAATAAACCTTTTTTACAGTTCGTTCAACCGATTTTGACTTCTCTTCCGTAGACATAAGGATGGCATTCAAAGCAAAAAAAGTGGTTAAAATACCAACTGTTTATTGCAGCTGCCATTTGTCATGAAACCAACGCAATAGAAGTCAAAATTGGTAGATCGGACTGTAAAATAGGTTTATTTAATAATAATAATAAAAAATAATCATAAATTTAACAGCCAGACATAGTGATGATAAAGCCAGACATAGTGATGATAGATCGATTAGAGCGTCGCTCAAGAATTGTTGATATCGCGGTCCCGCATGACGAGAACCTAGTGAAAGCTAAAGATTAAGTATCTTGATCTGGCTCACGAGCAGGGGCGTTCCTTTCATTAAAGCCGAAAAGCCCGGCTTTCAATCAAAAGTGAGCCTATTAATAAAAAAACTACACCTGTAAACAAACTCAATATCGCAAGAATTGATACGAATAACATTAAACTCTCCGCGTAGTACCGGCCACAAGAATAAAAAGAAAAACGTACCGGCCGCGCGCTAGATACGTACTACGATGCAACGTTGCCAGAGTTACATACTCAAGGAATAATATTTAAATTCATCGCCTTTTTCATCATGCACCGTTGCCAAACTATCTCCGATGCCGCAGTTGCGATCTCGCTCTAACGTTATAGCGCTAAGCGGGAGGCGAGATCGTATCGATGAATGAAGTATAGCTTTCTCGCTCACACAAGGTGGCTTCAAATCGGGCTTCTAATTTCTCATTTTTTCGCAAAGAAATGTGTTAACGTCCTTGATATGATAGTATGTACTCATTTTGCAAATGTTCGAATTTTTAAGCCCGGCTTTTGACTTTTTATGAATGAAACGAATCGTAGTAGGAGGTGGTAGGATTGTAGATCCTGAGTATGTGTGCGCGAGTCGCTGCGCAAAGCGTGAATTTGCATGATGTAATTTCAAATTAATTGTTTTGAGCGGTTACTGACGCCGTTTATGTTTTGATTTTTTTAAATTTTCTGTGAGTTTGTGTTGTGATTAGTTTTTGCTGTAATTACCTTGTTTTTGAGGTGATGAAAAAGTTTCTTATAATTAAAATGAATTCGGAAACGCATGCAATTGTTGTGAAGGATTAAAGTGTGTATTGGTGTGAAATCGTTACTTGGAAAAAGGTAAATACTTTGAGTTTTACAGACAAATATAATCTCGCTGAATACATTATGCGTGTCGAACACAATCGCGCTGTTTTTCAAAGATTAGGTTGATGTTGTGTGTCATTTAGCACTTTAAGAACTTTCTTTCCGAGGTCACAATGAGTTTAAAACCTCATTCAATAGAGGCAATTTCTTAGGGCTTGTATCTTTGCTTTCTATAGACGACCTAGTCTTAGAGAAACATGCAGCAACAAGATGGCAACAAACCGGAGCCCAGTTACTTATCAAACGAATTAAATGTAAGCAATGTGTAGTTAGAAATCACAAATCAATCAATTATTTGTGCGCCATCTAGTAGCCGTATTGTAATATTTTTCCCATAACAACTGTTGCGAATTTGCGAGCGTTTGAAATATGAATTATTACGACTCGAAGAGCTCTGTTGTGCCATTAATGATAATAGATGGCTCATGTATCATATTTTACACGATACTGATAACTTGTACTTATAATAGTTGTGATTTTCTAAAGGATTACCAGTAGGTAAGTACTCTTCGTATTTAAAATTTACCTATATTTAACATCACGCCTGTATTCCCCGGAGGGTTAAGCAGAGGTATGCCTACCTAGCTACACCCAAATTTTTCCAGTCATGTTTTGTTGTTAATTCATATTTAAATATTTAGGTCTATATCTATACCTTATCTAGCAACTAATACCACTGATATTTGTTTCATTTTTTTTGAAAAACATACATAGTGGTATTAGTTTTGGAACAAAAGAATAAATCGCAATTACTTACAATTATGAGAAACGAATATTAGTCAGTTCTTTAACGGCTCAGTCGGTAAGCGCCACTTTGCCAGGCGATAGGGTAGGATGTGTTTTTTTATCCAAAATATATATTGGCTTGCCCTAGCTTTGACCCCTAGGCACGCCACTGCTCACGAGGTTGTCGACATGTGGGATGTGGATACAGCAATCATTGTGCCGATAGTTGTGACGGCCAATGGCATAATAGCCAAGAGCCTCGACCATCATCTGAAGAGGCTCTCGTTAGGTAACTGTATCAAGGGCTTGATCCAGAAAGCGGTACTTGTGGACACGGCGCGTATCGTGAGGAGGTTCCAGTCTCAGGAGCTCTGACCACCGGTAGCTTGGACCCCATGCTCCAGATACTGGTGAGCTACTATTTTTACTATTTTTAATGTTTTTATAAAAAATATTTAAAAATTTAAATTATATGTTTTTAAATGAAATAAAAGAAATAATAAACACACACACACTCACGCGAGCACATTCGTAAGAAGCACGCAGCATCATCACAACGTTAATGGTTCCCATTGTTTGTCTTATTTGTTTTAGTATATTCGTGTATTTATGTATGTTTATTTGTGCTTGTAATAATATATATATAGAAATTGGAAATTTGGTATATATATTACATTTATATTTTGTAGTTATATTTATAGTTATTCCTAGATTTTCGTAATTGCACCTACCACTGTTTGTCTCTGCATCACCCAAAGGTTGACTGGTAGAAAATGCCTTTGGCATTGAGTCCGCCTCTGTACATTTCTGTGCTTGAAGTATTAAATAATAAATAATAATAATAATAATAAGAATTTATTTAATCAAATAACAATGTTAACATTAAATTAATAATATCATTTAAAATGTCTAATCTTATTTCAAAGTGACTGAACGATTTCCTCGCTCAAGGAACGTAGGTACCGTGTCACTGCGGCCGCTTTGTAGCGGCCAACGCTCTTCTAGGAAACTGTAGCTTTAGCGAAGCGCAAAGACGCAATAACAGCTAAACACTGCAATTTACACCATCTTAAGGGTCCGTGCACGAAAAAAACTCTCTTTTGGCAATTTCTTATCTAATTGTGAGAAAACTTGAAATAATCGAAACATTAAGTCTTTGTAACTATAAAAGTACAGTTTTCATGGTGCTAAACCATTCGTGTCAGTCACAGCAGCTTTTAATAGTTTCATCATTTTTGTGCTCTCCAAAATATAGTTTATTTTGCCATGGATTTACTTAATGAAGATATTGTATAACTATTAAATAAAATTTTGATTATATTTCAAGGATAGCTGAAGACTAATTTGTGATTTTTAAATTTCTTGATACGATTTGCTAAATAATAGGAAAAATATATATTACTGACGAGGTTTAAAACAAAAAAAGGTTTTTTCAATATTATTTTTCTGCTATATTTTGTATGGAAGTTGAAAAAGTGGTTCCGCCACATGCAAGAAGAGCGTATAATGATGTTGATGATATTTTTTAATGTTCAAAATAAAAAGTAGTTTCTTGTAGAATGATGATCAAATATCAGTCTTGCGTCAATTTTCGGAAAACTTGTTGCAAATATTAGTGATTTACCGTGAATACTTAATTAATTTGAAAAATCCCTTTCAGCTACATGCAAAACAAAGAACACGACTTTTCAAATCTCAAATAATTTTGTTTAAATTATTTTTCCCTTTCTCACAACCAATGAACAAAATTGATCAAAATCAGTCGATTTCGTGCACGGCCTCTTAACACAAATTGCTTGCATCTTACACACGATTAAAGTAAGGCTTTAGCGTTGTTCTCCTCTATGGAGAGGGGCAGGAGGTTAAGCACTATATTATTTTAGTATTTAGCATAGGTCTTTTGTTCTGGTCGGTAAATTATCAAACAACTCCCGCTCTGGGCGGAGCGGGAGGTCGTGTCAGATTTTTACGGACTAAAACCCACTCGTGTTCCTTCAGTTGCCTGTTTGCCAGGGCCACGGTATCCCTTTCGAGCAAACCCGCAACCCTGACAGGAGCATGAGGTCCTGGGTTCGATTCCCAGGTCGGCCAAAGTGTTGTTGGGTTTTTCCATCAGGGATTTCTCAGTAGCAGACTGGGGTAAAAAAAAAACATACTTTATCCGTACTGATAAAGTATGTTTTCTGACAGAGAGAGAGTTACTGTGAAAGTAACTCTGTCTGTCTGTCTCCCAACAAACATAAATTGCTCTTGTAGCGGCTAATATTGCCAAAAATAATATTCTTATAGGAGCCGCATTATCGCTAATAAGGGTGGGTTTGGGCACAAATTATAAGGACAGTAACCTTTTACCACCCTTATAGTTGCTTTATGGTCCGCTTTTTTTCCTTGTAAGTGTTATATTATGACAAGAAACAAGGCCAATACACTTGTAAGAATCTTATAGAAAGCGTTAATACGGGCGTATCACCCTTATACGTGTTTTATTATGGTCCGATACAAGGGAGTTAAACTCATTGCGGCAAATTAAAGGCTCTTAAAAATCCGTAGGCCCTTATAGCCGTCCGTGTATGATTCTGCAATAAGACTTTTTCTTAGTGATTTATATTTTCGCAACAGTTTGGCGAATAAAGAGAAACGTCAACCATTTTACTGAACGGTAAGTTATTATTTTATGTAGTTTATTTAGCTGATTTATGTGCTCGTGTATAGTGAAAAGTGTATGGGAATTCAAATGCATGATAAAATGTGGTACGCTGTGTGTTGTAGTATCAACCCGCCTTTGAATTTAAGCTGTTTTTGTGCTACAAACGTTAGTAATTATTTAGTCAAGTTATAAACAGTGCTATTATGAGAGCAAAACGATTCGCACATCGTCTACAAGGAGTCTATGAGAGTGAAGTCTTTATAATGGCATCATTAGCTGCTTATGCTATCGCCATTTTACACATCGTTAGGGTTCCTTTCTCACGAACAAAATCCTGTCTCTAGCTATTATAGTCTTGTTCCCATATGTATAAAATTTATGTTTCACTATGGTTGGGTTGGCTGGGAGAGATCTCTTTATAAGCTTGCTTTTGTGCACTAGTTTTAAGTTTGAAATATAATTATAATTGTAAGTACACAATAAAGAATATACTTAATTATATATATGTTTGTCCGCAGATATTGCAATGGTAGTATACATATTGGCAGATGTTGACAAATTACTACAAAGAAAAGATCTTAATTTACATAATATGCGATGGCCATGGAAGTGGACACATTTTATTTTAAGAAAGTTCAAAGAAAATTTTCATTCTCATTTTCTATAAAATAATCCTCTGCGGAACCACTGGCCGATTCGTTGGTATCGGCTTGTATTTTGGTATTTTGTAGCATCATAGGAGTAGAGGTGGTGGGTGTAATGCTCCTAACCATGTTTTCGTAGACTTTTTTTACTTTTCTTCTGTAACCACCGCTCCTTTTAAACTTCTTCCAGTCTTTTGAATCCATTTTTTAAATATAAATTCCACTCCGTAATAAATTCACACAATCTGCTGTACTTCAAAATGGTGAATCTAGTTATGTAAAACATGTTAATGTAACCATATAGAGAATAATATCTTTATAATCACTGTACAAGGGAATACGGATTGCTATCATCCTTGTAAAGATCATATAAAATGTTAGAATTTGTTCGTTGGATAGATGTCTTATCCAATGCTCTTATAAGTTAAAAAGCATCATAGTTACCTAGTGCATTACTTTTTTAAGAATAGTTGACCATATTAAAAGCCTTTATATAACTTTGAACATTATATGGCTAAAAAGCAATGTAACTAGCCTCTATAAGAAGAACACATTTTGAACCCTTATTGTAGCCGTATTAATTGGATTTATTAACGTTTACCCAGCCAAATTATAAGAATAAAGGTAATATTAGCCAAATCTTCTAATAATGTGCCACTATAAGGAACATTGACATAGTAAATGCTCTTTTATAACAAGTATAAGAGTTTAGACCTTATAGACTTAATTTTATAAGCTTAGTTTGTTTGTTGGGCTGTTACGTTTTCACGGCCTAAACCGATGAATCCATCGTCATGAACTTTTGCAGAGATATAGCCTGGAATATGGAGAAGGACACAGGCTTCATTTTTACGCGTTAACCAACATTCACGCGGGCGGAGCCGCGGGCAAAAGTAAGTAATAAAATCACACTAGTGACCACAGAATCGACAAGGCAGTCACAGTTAAGGCACCTGCCTGTTCAACCACCGATGACGAAACGACTAGCTGTCAACAATAGCTCAAGCAACGTTCAAACATTTTTAAGGTCCGTGGAAGTCAAAGAGATACATTTATTGATAGTGGATCGCTGCCTGTTCACACTGCCGACGAGTATACGTTTGTCGCAGAGACAAGAGCTAATAGGTAATAATAGGTGCTACGGGCTAGTGTCCACGTCTTCACCTCTTCGCTTGTGAATAGGCTCAATCGGTACTTTATAATACAAGAAGTGGACTGTATTAAAATAGGTGTAATACCACAACTGTTCCGATGTTCCGTGTGGTGCCGGACGTAAAGTATAGCACCACATTTTTAACACCATACTGCGATCGCCAACCCGCCTGCCAAGCGTGGCGATTATGGCCAACCCCTCCAATTGGGAAGCTTATGTCCAGCAGAGGACGTCTTTCAGCTGAAATGATGATGATGAAACAAAGGGATTTGATTTCCAGGTCGGGCAAAAAGTGTTACGCTTATAAAGAGTATCAAATTTTTCCGAAAGAGAAAACTTTTTGGAAAGCAATAGAACCTCTGAACTCTGATGACTTGTGCCATAGGCTACAAGGGCGGAAACCGCACGAGGACGCGGCGCCGGCCGTCCGTCGCATCCGCTCAAACTTCACACCTTTACTTCTACGTATAGAGACAAAAGAGTGGTATTCTGGTGTCAGCCATGTCTGGAGGAGCCATGTCTCATACACTGAAAAACCGAATAGTTGATTTTTTGATTGTTGATTTCCTTTTGGTTGAGTTGACATTAAATTGTGATAAAAAAACTGTTCCGTGACGTTTGTTTTGACAAAATTTTTTGTTGATTTAACAAATTATATCGGTAGGTGCTATATTAACCCAAAATATAGGTTAAAAAAAGGTTAAATCAACTTAAAAAGTTTTTCCGTGTATTTTAACGCCAATACGCCACTACCAATATTTAGTAGTGAATTAGCCGATTTTGTAGGCCCGATCCTGGAATTTTTAGTAACACCCTTAAAAAGTTACGGGGCGTTTAAGGTGGCTCCTCAGTTCAGACGTCTGAATTGAGGAGCTACCTTAGAACTCGAAAACTAGCCAACGGTTATTTTTGAAAATTTGAGAAAGATTGAAAGAAAAAGTGTTTATTGGGACTCGCACAGGAAGATCACAAAGTAAGCTAAACATACAATGATAAATGTATTTTTTTTTATTATATAAAAAGAAAATAATATGAAATAAAAAAAATAAAACAGGTCCTGTACGAGACCAAAAGGCCTCTATCTCAGCACGTTGCTGCGACATTTTTGAAAATAACTGTCGCAGCGTGACAGCGTATATCGATGTATGGGGGAACTACAATGTTAAGTGTGTATTTGGGATAAATTTGTTCCAACTACGGAACCCTTCATTTTACGTGGTCCGATACGCACTTGGGTGGTTTTTGTAAAGTAAAAATCGTGCGAAGCAGGGTCGTGTCGCTAGTCTATATAATAAAACGCACCTTTACATTATGTTTTGTTTAACTAACAATATTTGACGTGGATACTTTATTTATTTGCTATATGCTGGAAACCCAGAAGACTTTTTTATTACATTGTCTATGTGTGGTATAAACGTGAGCTTTCGATCCAACGTAATACCAAATCTTAAATCATTTATTGCAATCCGTAATGTACAATTAATTACAGGAAACCAAAAAAAAAATATAATAATAATAATAACAAAAACAACTATGGACCCTGTCGGGCACAGTAAATTCTTAAATAAGTAGGGAGAGGTAGAGCGCTTTATTCATTTCCTTGTTTTATGTTAGAATTATTATATAAAATAAAAATAAAAAATAAATAAAATAAAAATAAAATATAAACTTTTAAATTCAGACTTTTTCAAATCCATAGAATGTGAGTACAGAAAAACTTATGAAACTAGTGTTAGTAGTAAAAAACCCGAAAAGGATGCTGTTGGTGCTGGCGCGCAACCTACCGAGTGCCGCGGCACATCGCTTACGGAGCACGGCGTGGAAACCGTCAACGTGTGCATCCGCGAACATGCCCGACGCACTGCAAAAGCGCGGCAGCCCCAACAACGCCCTAAACGCATTGTTATATTGGACGCGCAGGGCGCCAAATGATCTTTCCGTATAATGATATCCTATTAAAATATTTCCATTCATTCACTTATTCTATTAATATTTTATATGCACGGTCTCTTATAATATCCAGATCCGCATTTTTTACTCCATCGATATAATAGTCTGGTAGACCAAGACATGGTTGACATGGTTGAGAGTTCATTATAACCATCATAAATAAATACACACGAAAGCATTATCTAATCTATTAGATAATGCTTTCATGTGTATTTATTTATGATGGTTATAATGAACTGTATACATAAATAGTTGGGAAATGCAATACCTACACGTACACATACTTAATAGACAACGCTTTTTGTTATCCTAAAAGCCAGGTAGACATTAACCCGATGCGCTTTTGACAGTGTACGTCGAAAACTATTTGGTACAAATAGTATCAGTTACCTATATTGTTAATTAGCTGTTCAACGCGTCTTCGTCAGCGTGTATTTTGAATTTCATATTTAGCTAGTTAGCGTGCAAAATTGATAGTCCATTTACTGAGTACGTACTGGGCAGGTTTTCAGGAATAGAAAAAAGACTTTAAGTAATCATTTTGTAACTTATTTTGTTTCATCATCATCATTTCAGCCGAAAGACGTCCACTGCTGGACATAAGCCTCCCACAATTGGGGGGTTTTGCCATAATCGCCACGCTTGGCAGGCGGGTTGGCGATCGCAGTATGGTGTTAAAAATGCAAAGAGAACGCTGCTGCCCATGTAAGTCCCTTAGTCGCCATATACGACACCCACGAGAAGAAATGGGGGCTTTTGTTGGATTTTGTTTACTAAAAAATTACTAACACTACTATTTTATGTTTATTTTTGTGTGTACTACTAACATCCGTAACTAACGCATTCCTTGTAAAAAAACTACGGACTCTGTGTTTGAATTATATATAAATCTAATACTAAAACAATCTAAACTTAATAATCTACAAGTTGAAATTGAAAACATGTGACAAACAGAAATGGGAGATTTTACGCATCAATAAGGACAACTTTTACCAAGGGACCAAAGCTGCAATTGCAAAAAAAAAAAATCTTTTGTTCCCTACATTTTGACGAGTTATGCGAATAAAAATGTAGGGAATAGCCGATTTTTTTTCGTGATTGCGGCTTTGGTCCCTAAGTAAAAGTTATTCATAATGATGAGTACACACGGCCACAAATCAAGCTATAAATTTCCAGTTTAGGCTGATCTCGCATTGTATAGGCTTTCCGTACAATGAGAGGTCAGCTTATACCGGAAGTTTATGTATAGCTTGATTTGTGGCCGTGTGTACAATCTCCCATTTCGGTTTGTCGCATGTTTTCAATTTCAACCTGTATACTTATAAAAAATATTTTTTTTTTAAATTAAATTATATACGGCACATATAACAACTTTTTTGGATTTTCACTGGCACAGATAGCTGTCGTTATAAGGAGTAATTTTAGAAAAGTCACTGTGGGCGAAGCCGCGTGTAACAGCAAGTTTTTTGGCGGATATCCATTATAATCTGCCTAGCCTTTCCCAACTATATTGGGGTCGGCTTACAGTCTAACTGATGCAGCTTACTGGAGCTGAATATATTTGTAAATGCAATGGTCATTTCACCATGTCCGCATCCTTAACACAAACCGCGAGGTGATTATTCGAAATAACCGACAATTGTAAATGGAAAAGGGACGGAACAGCAATCTACTTCAGCGTGTTTCTTGTCGGGTTGCCGTTTACTTAGCTTGCCTTCATGTGGAGGCGACGCGACGTCTGAATAGTTGGTTTTATAATATAATAACCATTATTTAGTGACATCAAGTGATATGTGGAACAGGGTGTAAAGTTCACTCATCGACTATAAAAAAGGTAGGATCCTCAGACCAGATGGGTGTTGTGTTTGGTGGGCTACTGCCCGACGGTTGATGTCGGGACGTTGTATATGTATTATGTTAGTCGCGCGGTAAACTCTGCTTGCGCGATGCAGGATTTTGCGTGACGTCAGTGTGATGTGTAGTCCACATGTGGTGATATAGATGTCGCCACAGTGTTATTGTGGATTGTGCAAACTAGCTTTTATTTTCATATAAAAAGGCTTTTTTGAAGTGAAACCTTTTTAAGGTGCGTTGAGCGGTTTTTGGTAGGAGAGAATGTTATGGGTGTTAAGAGTTACTTATAGGTAAACACCACATGCATAATACAATAATCAAACTTATAACAGAAAAATAAGCAAACTTACTCATAAAATTGTTAACATTAATTTTTATATAAATAAGATAATCTTATTCTAAAACATCAATGTAAAATAGTGGTCTCGAAATGGCTCCTAAGTTTTAATTATTTCAATACGAAAAAACTACTTTGTTTCTTTCTTTCAAAGCACACATACACGCTCCCGTACACACTTACACCCTACACCTACACACATTCACACCCTACATCCACACTATACACACATACCACACAAATTCACACCCTATATCAACACTACACACACATACCACACACATTCACACCCTAAATTCACACTACACACACCACACACCTTCACTTACATCACTTCAGTACCTCCTTTCATAGTCAAAGTCACTTAATTTTGGAATTGTCATGTATGTGATTTTTTAGTTTTTCAAATCAAATCAAATCATTTTATTGTGGGCATAGGTTATACAGACAGATGTTAGGTAAATTACAGATCCATTATGTCCTATAGGCATACAATAATAAATTATGTCAACATGCAACATATCAAAAATTTCATCGTTCATCACATTAAAGCAAATCTTACAAAATAAGAATAAGGTGTATGGTGACAGATCATAGTAGGTACTAATTATTAAGAAAATCTTGGAACGTGTAGTAAGCTTTGTCAATTAAAAAAATACGCAATTTATATTTGAACAGTGGGAGTTTCTAAGTGCATATCTTTTATCTTTTTTTACACCTAATGTACCACGGAAGAACACTGATTTCCAAGATACAGGTTTTTACCTAGGTTTTCCTAGTAGTTTTTGGAAGTCAGGAGTTCATAAATGAATTTAGCCGTCTAATCACTTACGTTATTTGTATCTTAGGGCCGGTATTTCAATAATAGCTTATCTCAAAGTGATCCAGGATTGAAGATAAGAACGATTTATGTGTATTTCAATATAGGATTAAAGTTAAGCGGCAAATAAAATCCACAGCCTTAATCTAAGTGGAGGTTTTCTGTCGCTTAAGTTCCGATTTGAGATTGGCGTGTGGCCCAAATGCCAATGTGACTTATGACTGTAATAGACTATTGTGATTATAGGTATTGTTGTTATGTCATGAGAATTTATTTTACTGTTAAAACTTGATAAAATTGTAATGTTTTGCATAACCTAAACTTGTAACAACTGTGAATACCTAATTTACTTTATTCCAATAATTCTTTAATTATTTATTTCAGTATGTCTGTAAAAGTAGATTAGTTAAAATACTAAGGAATAATGTAGCAAGACATAGAAAATGTTCTAAACGGAAATCCACCTTTTATGTCGTTAATATTTGATATTTTGGATGACGGTTGATTGAAACGTCAAAGTTCTAGACTATAAGAGGGGGAGCTCCGAGTGTCAGAGCCCAATAAAGCACCCAGTGTTGGAAAGCGCCAAGCAAACCGTCGCCCTGTTGCTAGATCGGCTCCTGCCGGGCCTTCCCCAGGGAACTGGGGATCTCACCTAGCAGGGGTCTGGTCGCACGGGCGCCGTGAAGAACTTAGGGCGCTTCCACAGTTACACCACCAAAAACACACTTCAGACCGCTGAGGGGAACCCCTCCTCGAGCGACTACGTGTGCGAAGAAGCACTCCCACCCCGTCCCTTCGGGAGGGGGGAGGAAAACCCAAAGACGGGTCCCCAATTATGGGGACCGAGAGAAAAATGCTTCGGTCAAGGGGCCAAGAAGCCCCAAAACCGATCCCTCGTGCCCCCTTCGGGAGCGCAGAGACGACCACGACGGGCTCAGAGCCCATTCTGGATCCAGACATCGACCAAAATGGAGCTCCGGCCTACAGGTAAAAGTTTAAGTACTTAATTCGATATTATACCTTAATTATTGCCTATTATGATTATGTTGTTGTGTAAAGCATATTATTGCCAATATTGATAATGTGTTAAATTGTTTAATGGAATACTTATGTTCTTTCCTTTGCCATTATTATAATGTTGCTATTAATCTGAATAAAGGTCCAATAGATAGAACTATCTGTTTTAACGGTAATTTATGGAAATGTAAGATGTAAGTTAATTGGTATTATATTATCTTGATTATTGCTAATGACTATGTTGTTCTGTACGTGTTAAAATATGGCTAATTGGCTAATATTGTATTGTGTTTAATCAAAGGAATATTCATGTTCTGTTTCTTTCCACTGGTAAAGTTTCTATCTTTGAGAAATGATCCTAGAGATTTATGTTGTAACAAAGTATATTATGCTAATGTAAAAATGTGTTGATAAAATACTTTAAACCAAGTTTCCGTGGAGTTTCTTCATCCGTTCTTCTCCACGAAGACCTAGTTTTGGAACGGACACCTAGCTTTCTCAGTAACGTTACTTTGACAAGCCTAATTGAAATAAATGCCTAGTCTTGTCTTTCTGTACTTTTATTTATAAAGTCATTTGCCTACACACCATATTCATAGGGACTTTCATACGTAGTAACTACTAGTTACCATTCTGATACACAAAGCTTGCTAATAAAGTAGCTATCAATACTTATATATAAATGTAGTTTACATCCACTTTCTAATAAACTAAATAATTTTTACGGGCTCTTGAGGAGACTCAAGGCATCTTTCCTGACTCGATTATGTGCATGTAACAATCAAATAGTGTCCGTGTTATTTCGCTGTGTGTACCTGCTAAGACGCTAATAAGCTGAAATATGTAATTTTATACCCCTAATTTCAATGTATTTTTAATGTTATAATTTTTTTTTTTAATAATGTAATATTCATTTTAATAATGTAATTTAATTATAATTTTAATTTAATTTATTGTGATGTAATATTTTAACAACATACAATGTGATATGCATATGGGTTAATACCTGAAATAAACGATAATAATAATAATAATAACCCCACCGCTGTATCTCTACGTTGACGTCGTGGTGGGGCTTGCGCGCTCCGAACTTTAGGTATGTGCCGGTAGAGTTTACTTTCCCGGAACATGTCTAGGGTGAGGAGCCAGACCAAGAGAGATACAGAAACCCGCAGGGCAGCATGTGGCGAGCTGTTGGGCAGTTGCGACCCCACGGACCCTATCTCCCGGGAGGTCATGTTCCTCATCTCTGGCTTGCCTTTATTGGGCGGCTGGAGTGAACACTGACGAGGAACTGAGCTCCCAACTCATTCTTGCCTTTATTGGCCGGCTTGAGTGGAGATTCGCAAGAGCAAACGTGCTCGGAAGAAGGAAGTATTCCAGTAAGTGCTTGTAGGGTTCTTGACCATCTTCCGGGCTCTGGGATTGTTCTGAGAGCCGTGGAATACCTCTCCACTCCTCGAGCACCTCAGGACATGTTGCCCCCATGTCGCTACGTCACTATGTGCTAGCGGCCGTTTTCGGGGGCCCATTATTGAGTGTGCAAGTCACCCCCTGCCATTTTATCCGTGTATATTAAAACATTGATCAGGCAGGGGCCATAGTCCTTCCATAGTTTTTGGTAACCAGTCCATTACCCATAGTCCAATATCTTTGGTTCCATATCCTGCAATAGTCCTACACCAACCGGGGGTTGTCCTTGGGTGCACTTGCATAGTGGGTACAGGGATAATCGTCGGTTGGTGCCTCATTTAATTAAAAAGCGTCTAACGGGCCTCTGCGAGTTGGCTTCGGCTCCTCGTACGCCTTCCAAAGGTCCGGGACCCCAGGGTCCCGAGATATGTTAATATATAAAAATAATAATAATAATAATTCCCCACCGCCGTATCTCTACGTTGACGTCGTGATGGGGCTTGCGCGCTCCGAACTCTGGGTCTGTGCCGGTAGAGTTTACTTTACAGGAACATGTCTAGGGTGAGGAGCCAGACCAAGAGAGATACAGAAACCCGCAGGGCAGCATGTGGCGAGCTGTTGGGCAGTTGCGACCCCACGGACCCTATCTCCCGGGAGAAGTCATGTTCTTCATCTCTAGCTTGCCTTTATTGGCCGGCTGGAGTGAACACTGACGAGGAACTGAGCTCCCACCTCATTCTTGCCTTTATTGGCCGGCTTGAGTGGAGATTCGCAAGAGCAAACGTGCTCGGAGGAAGGAAGTATTCCAGTAAGTGCTTGTAGGGATCTTGACCAGGATAATCTTCGGTTGGTGCCTCATTTAATTAAAAAGCGTCTAACGGGCCTCTGCGAGTTGGCTTCGGCCCCTCGTACGCCTTCCAAAGGTCCGGGACCGCTGCGATTTTTTTTTTCTCTTCTTGTAACGTTGACTTCCATTATCATACAAATAGAAAGTTTCTAGTCTGAATATTGCTTGATCAGCATACTAACATAAAACGTTATTGTCTAAAATATGCGCTTTCCGTTCCACACTAAAATGTAGGCCAAAATACAGTTTGTGCTTCAATAGCAGTAATAGGATTGTCCCTAACGATCGCTAGAAGACATTTCCCGTCCCTTCCAATTTCCTTCTTAATTCTGTTTACAATTCCGTATTATTTCAATTACCTATTTATACCAATGTAATTGGGTTCTCCAGTTCTTGTGTCCTAATTATAGGCTTATTTTGTATAGTTTTTGCCCATGGCTTCGTCCGTGTGAAATTTCTTGTTTTAATATAAATATGACACTCGCGATACTGTAGCTTCCCATTAAGGTGCGCTTACACGGGCAACTAAAATTGCTCAATCCTGGTCAATTCTTGTTAAATATGACGTCACGACTACATCCTTCAATTTAGGGCGATGGCAACATGTAGTAACCTGTTGCCAGAGATACGGCCATGCAATACCAGGCAATATGGAGCAACTTAAAAAAGTAGGCAATACACCGACGAAACACTTGTACTGCATTGCACGTAGAAAGAAAGAAAATGGCGGCGGGGGCGGCGGTTGCGCACCCCCCCGCCGCCGGCCGGTCGGTTCCTCTCGCAAAAACGAGACGTAAGTTATAAGTACAAACAAGATAGAAAGAAAATTGACTATAAATCTCCAAACCGATTGGATATTCGGCAACTCATATTGGCGACATTGAGAAATGTGAAATATGTGGAGCAATTAGAAGCAATATTTCCGAAACAATTGCCGCATTTTAGTGTTGTTGCTCCAGATTGCTCCAGTTAATTGATTCAGATTTATCCATTAGTGTTGTCGAGCAATTATTGCTCAAAAAATTGCCCGTGTAAGCGCACCTTTAGTGAAATAATTTTTGGAATCGGATCAGCAGTGTCTTTTTTATATAAACTCACGAAAAGAAAAAAGAAAAAAGATAAAAATAGTTTTAATTTTGGAAGTCAGTGGCAAAAACTAAAATACAGGGGGCCATTGGTTCATTGTGAGTTTTTGACAGATTTGCCATACAAACACAGTCAAATACAATGGCGAGACCATTGCAACGTTTGTAAATTAGTAGACTTAGGCCCCTGATCCGAAGCCGCCGACTTCCAAAATTAATGTTATTTTTCACTTTGTAGTATTTTTTTTTTTCAAGTCGTTTTTTTTTTTAAGTTTTTATTTCTGGTTTTTTAGTGGGTCTGTTTATAAGTTATAATAGCCTAATGTCAACTTGCTCATCGCCTTTTATAAAATATTACTTTTCCCGATGCAGGGACGTGAATTGTTGAAGAGTTCTCCTGGTAGGTATTTCACCATCAGCTCCATTTCACCAAATGGTGCTTTCCGAGAGCAAATGCACGAGATACTATAAAAAATACCCAAATCGCTATCGGTGTGCCTATAATATTTGAAGAGTTCCTTTGATTTCTCCAGGATTTCACCATCAGATCCTGATCTGATGACAATGGGGCCACTTGGAAAGTACTTTCCAAGTGGCCCAAACAACAAATCGGTCTGGCCGTCTTCGAGTAATTGGGTAACATACAAAAAAAAAAAATGACTCCGACGAAAAGAGAACCTCCTCCTTTTTTTTGAAGTCGGTTAATAGGGGTTTTGGTACTAACCAAAACCCCTCACTACACTAGCACGCATGGAACAGTAGGCCACATCAGTAGTAACACTTTGACCTTGAGCTGGTCTAACGTAGTACGGAAGGTAGTAGAATACGAGGCCAGCTTATACTGGTTTGGTTACCACTGACGCGCATCCAACTGTAGGTGGTTTTGTTGTCTGGACTCTTGTTTTACCTGGACTTCTCAAAGGTACACTCCTATAGGACAAAGGCAAAGGGGTCACTATTTAGGCTTCCATAGTAAACAAGGAAACCTTATAGTTTCGCAATGTCAGTCTGTCTGTCTGTCTGTCTGTCCGCGGCTTAGCTCAGAAAATTTTAGTGCTAGAAAGATGTAATTTGGTAATATTATACATATTAATCACGCCGACAAAGTCGTTAAATAAAATCTTGAAATATATTTTTTTTAGGGTACCTCCCGTACACGTAAAGTGGGGATGGTATTTTTTGTATCGTATGTTTCATGGTGTGGTGTGGGGTATCGTAGGATAAGCCCTTCAAAAATATTGTGGGTTTGTGAAAACCATTTTTCGATTCAGTGATCCGTTTGCGTAATATTAAGCGTTAAAATTCAAATTTTTGTTAAAGTCAAGTGAACGTAGTGTACCCCCTGCCAGCTAAATGGTTGTATTTGGATATGTGAAAAAATTCACAGCAGTAGTATACTCGTATATAACGAAATGAAAAGGAAAACTATCACAGCTAAGTAGGCTTCACAAGTTACCGAGTAATAGTCGACCAACTTACATTTACAGTTGAAAAACATGTTCTCCCATACATATAGTTTTAAATTTTTTCAGATAAAAAGGTCCCTAAACGTGTGTAAAACTTAAAATATTAATTATTTTTTATACACGACAATTTGAGGTATCTGAAATATTGTTGCAAAAAAGCTTGATTTTTTTACTGTTTAATGGTATATAACAAAAGATCATAAGATCAAATGCTAAATAGATATACCAGACCAAAAAGTTTTTTTGCTCTCCTGTAAAGTTAGTATATTAAGTTTGTGTTTCCTACTCTCTCTGTATTTAGCTGATACACTCTCTGACAGTTTGGCTTTGCGCTACATTGTTTCTGCAGGGTATCGACATCCCAAAAACTCTATGTTAGTAAACAATTGTGCCAAAGTTATCAGTTCACCCTCTTCAAAATCATCTTTAAGTTCCTCCATGAAATTGCGTCTCACTTCCCATTGTTCGTCAGATTCGTGCTCCGTGCGTAGCGAGTTAATATCTACGATGAGTTTAATTGTTTATTATCGCTTTTACAGCGAATTTTTAACCAAATAATCATGAAACGTGGGACTGTTAACATATTTCTTTGACGAAATAAAATATATCCTGACAAAAAGGCAGCAAGATCCAAAAACCTTTCAAACAATTATGACCCTACAGATTCAGAGCTCCGATTATACCAATTTCCCTTGAGTCCGTAAAACTTTTGCGAGAAATTATCCTCTAGGAAGTTATACCCTTGACATTTGTTACAGTTTTTCATCTTTTTCGTAATTAAATTATTTTTATATTGAACTAGCATCCCACGGTTTCACCCGCATAAGTCTCCATTCCGTGGGAATTTCGTGATAAAAAGTATTCTATGTGTTAATTCAGGTTATAAACTATCTGTGTGCCAAATTTAATCCAAATCCGTTGTGCCATTTTTTCGTGATTGAGTAACAAACATCCATCCATCTTCAAAAACTTTCGCGATTATGAGTTTTTTTTTTCAATAGTGTCAATTTGCAGTTTTACACAATTCTGTAGCATTTTCTTAATCTGATAATTAATAAAAACACTTTGTTCATGTGTTACATGTGTAGTACAGCATTGTTACTATTATTCATTCACTATTTATACACTAACTAACTCAAATGGTTTAGCCTAAATGTCACTATGTCTGTGTTGTCTAGCAGCTGAATTGCCTCGACATTCTATATTATATATAATATGAGTAAGATATGAGTTGGTTTTTGATAGCCGGTCTGAATTTCCCCGAGAGCGATATAGTATGGTATAGTAAATAAATATGGATGTCTTCGGGAGGGGATCCTCTTCATGGCTAACATAGGATAATTATATAGTAAGCCTATAATGCTCCCACTGTTAGGACAAAGGCTCTTCTCTATGAGAGGGAGTGTGTCGTCATTCACCACGCGGGCCCAGTGTGGGTTGGCTAATAAAATAGAAATTAACCCAATTATGTAGAAAGTTGCAAGTATCTTATTTTTTGTGCCAATTTTGGGCTGTTGTTGGTAGTTCTTTTCAAAGTTACTAACAAACAATGCCAAAAACTTAGACAAACGGTGGACAATGTTTTAGATCATTTTCTCTGCCATGAGAAAATCTTTTTATATTCAGCGATAAACCTAGATATTATAATTTAAAAAAAACATGTGTGTACTACCATGCTTAAAAACTTTTTCTAATTTATTCTGACAGTTGAAATAATCATTGTTTTGACAATCTGAGAAATTAAAAAGTTATTTTGAAGTACGACATTCGTTGATACTTAATATTTACATATTTTCGGAATTATTTATTGCTCTATGAGTATTTCAGAGCCCAATAAAGTAGTAAAAACACAAAATGACAGTACGTATAATAATGCTATTAAACAAGAAAACCCTAATTATGCCATTGATATGGATTTGGTCAAAAAAGAAACAGTTACACCGGGAGCAGTAGCTTTAGCTAAAAGCAAAGATTATCTGTGTATTGATATTTTAGAAAAAAGTACAGAACCTCCCGCTGATAGAAATGAAGAAATAGATTCAGAAAATATAGTAAACATTACAGAGTTGAGAGTGCATATAATAGGTCAGAGTGCTGCGAGGCGAAAGTTTACATTAAAGGGCATTTACGATAATATGGTTCGTTTTGGGAAGCCACCACAGACTTGGAGTCAAGATCAGCCTACCCCACAACCGCAGCAAACAGTTCGGCCGCCGTACAGTCAGTATATTTTTACTTGATAGAATATGGCACATTATATATGGTCTTAAGTCAATTGTCTCTGTATCTTTCGTTACTTTAAATTCTCCAAAATTGTTTAATAATAACTTGATTTAAAAGTGTCCAAACATTTTTTTGCCCCTTCCTCTCCATATAAATCTGCGCATTGAAACGAGCAGCTAGCTTTTACTTTGTGACTATAGTTTGACCGATACCGCTGTACTGAGTGCCAGGAGAGACAAAAACAACGCTCTACAAACGTGAACTTTTTCTAAACTCAATGTGCCATATTAACAGCCCCTTACTATACGGCCTATAGTTTAAGGCGCGGTACAGCAGTATCGGCCAAACACTCACTGATTGACTCCAAAGAGTTTTACTTTGAAATCTCTAATCGCGTGATGCATTTATCATCCTCCAAATCCTTACCAGTTTCCTTGTATATTTTATACTTTCTACATCTTTGAATTTTAAAATTTCAAAAAATGACTCTTCTTTTTTCGTCTTTACAATTAATTTTCAAATTTGTATCCTATTAGTTAGTAGCATATTATGTGTAAATCCAAAATGCGTGAAAATTTGTGGTAACTTTGTGATGTTTATATTGATTAAATTTTAAGTAGGTATTTTACGTTTCTGTTCATCAAAAAGTTTGTAAATATTATGTAGTTATTCATATAGTAGTTATTATTATTTTTATAATAACTATTTGAATATATTATTGGCTATTTTGCTTTACAGCCGTTCTTAAAGGTTCGGGTACCACGGTATACCGTTTTTCCGTCTGAGCGTTCCAATCTTGTTTGTGCAAATCGAAATTAGTAAAATAAGACGAAGCGTGTAACCGGTCAAAATAAAAATATGGTCAAAAGCTTTTTTCTATTAGTATATCTATTTTAAATATGATATTTTAACAGCCAACTGCCGTTTTATGTAAGAGTAACCTAATCCTTCGGGAAAAAACAGGCGTGATGTTATATTTGATAAAATAATTGTTTTTTCTTGTTTTAGGTCCGAATAAAAGTCAAGGTCCTCTAAAGGCCCACGGGTTTTCTCAAGGCCATATTCAGGCTCAAGGGTATCCTCAAAATCCAGGGTATCCTTCCAGTCCACGATATGGACAAGGATATCCTTCCAGTCCAGGATACGGACAAGGATATCCTCAAGGACAAGGATATCCTCAAGGACAAGGATATCCTCAAGGACAAGGGTATCCTCAACAACAGGGATCCCCTCAAGCACAAGGATACCCTCAACCACAAGGATATGCTCCAAGATATCCTCAAGGGCAAGAAGTTATCAGAGGTCCGCCGTTACAGTACGATCCTCAATCACGAAACTCTTTTGTCAGACTAGTCATGTGCATAGTGCTTGTAATGTTAATAGCCACTGTTCTCTTCGTAACTGTTGTTTATACAACGTAAGTAGTGTCTCTCTCTTACTCACTCCCATTCTCTTTGTCTATTAAACCATTTTCTTTTTTTTTTCATTTGTGATTTTTGTTTGTAATTTTTTTTCATCTTGACTAAGTGCGAAAATCTGGAGGATACTGTTTCTTAACGATATAATAATTTTATTTATAAATCGTATTTATTTCAGTCCCGGTTTGAGAATATTTTTCATAACAGCTGGATGGGCGATTATGATACCTGCAATGTAAGTTGATTTTGAAGTAATGTTACCCTTATGGCGCTATTACACTTGGTCGTTCTACCGAATTCAATTGCCTATGGAATTCGGGTCTCCAACACTGGCGTCCTACCCGTTATGACATACGGTGCCGAAACGTGGACACTGACTGGGCTGGTGCACAAATTCAAGGTCGTTCAGCGCGCTATGGAGCAGGCTGTGCTCGGAGTTTCTTTGAAGGATAAAATCACAAACGAAGTTATCCGAAAAAAAAAAAGCGGAGTTTCCGACATCGCTTGCAGATTAAGCAAGCTGAATTAGCAGTGGGCAAAGAACCAATGGCCGGGAGAGCAGACGAGTCCTAGAGTAGAGACCACGTATCGGCAAGCGTAGTGTGGTACGGCCCCCCAGCTAGATGGATCAACGACCTTAAAAAGGTGGCTGGGACTGACTGGATACGTAAGGTGGAAGAGATGGTGTTGTGGCGCAGACAGGGAGCAGCCTAAGTCCAGCAATGGTCTGTGATAGGCTGAGTTGATTAATTGTTAGAATTCGGGCAACTGACCAAGTGTAAATGATTGAGTCGAGAATGCCCGTTTTCAGACAACCTAGTCCAGCGTCATCGTTTCGGTTACCCAAATTCGGAAACCCGATGCCAGGTGTTTCTTTCACTTCTATGCTTTGCCATTCGTAACATAACATAACATCACGCCTTGTTTCCCCGAAGGGTGAGGCAGAAGTCTACGAATAGTAACACCCACATTTCACCAGTTATGTTTTAAAGTCCCAATGCAATAGGGGGCGAGCCTATTGCCATTAATCGGGCACAAATCCAGACTACGGGCTGCTACGGAGAAATTCCAGATAGAAAAACCCAATAACATGTTGCCCGACTTAGGAATCGAACCCAAGACCCAGCAGACCTCATCAGTAGCGCTTGCGACCACTGGACCAACGAGGCAGTCAGTCACAAGTCAAATGGCAGTCTTTGCCAGTCGTTACAATGAGTAGTTCTGCTCGACTTCATTGAAACTACTCTTAGTCGTTAGCCCGTATTCCAGTGCGATGACCAGTGTAATTAATGCATCGGATACCCGAATTCGAGTAAAGTCTTTCGAGCACCCGAATATGGGCTAACAAACAAGTATAATTGCGCCTTTAGCATTAGCGAATGGTGATTCTGTCAGTCGGTGAGAGTTCGAAAAGTCACTAATGGCGAAATTCACCAATAAAACGGAACGCGATCAGCATTACTAAACCGCCTTCAAGAGTTGTCAGTGTCATCATTATTGTGGAATATTGATACTGGCCAGCTCTTGAATGTAGTTTAGATGTGCTGATCGCGTTCAGTTTTGTGGCGGCATATACAACTCCACATGCGAACTACGCATCAAAGACCTAACGTCTCACAAATCCTGCATCGCGCAATCAAAGTTTACCGCGCGACTAGTATAATTATATACAACATCCCGACATCAACCGTCAGGCAGTTACCCACCAGACACAACATCTATCTGGTCGGTGAATCCTCCCTTTTCAATAGAGTATGAGTAATCTTTTCACCCTGTTCCTCATACCTCTATAGTTTTATTGGTGGAATTCGCCGTAAATCGCTGACCATCGATGCTAAAAGAACCATATCTGCTAAGGCCCTATATTAATTTGCAGAGTATTCTTGATTGGAGCACAATGCTGTTTGATGGCCTCACCGTGCGCTAGGGTACCTCCGGGCAACTTCGTCTGTTTAATAATAGCGGTAAGACAAACTGGATGACTTCGTAAGCGATACACACGATACGATACGACGTGAATGTTGTCACTAGTTTTTAGTTTTAAGTATGGGAAGGTACACACGGCTACAAATCAAGCTACACATTTTCAGATTAGGCTGATCTCGAATTGTATGGGATTTCCGTATATTTATTTATTTATTTAAACTTCTCACACACAATAAGGTACAAAGGCGGACTTAATGCCATAGGCATTCTCTACCAGTCAACCAAAGGTAGTGAAGAGATAAGATGGCAGGTGCTCTAATTAATAGGGAGGAGAGGAGATAATAATAATAAAAATATTAAAAAGATAACAAATACAATAGATACACAAGTACATAAATATGTAGTAAACTTATAATAGACATACATACATATTACTATAACGTATAAATACCTACTTATTATATAATATTTATATATATATATATAAATTCAAGGGGAAGAGATGATTGGGTTGACTCTACTCTATTTGTTATGAAAATAACTCCGCAATTTCTGCTTAAATGCATACCGACTGGTGGCCGTCCTGATGTCCAGAGGAAGCGCATTCCAGAGAAGAATAGACTGAATATGAAAGTATAGTGAGAGGTCAGCTTATACTGGAAATTTATAGCTTGATTTGTAGCCGTGCGTACAGTGCGCTATTACATGAAAGTTCATGCTTAAAATACAGAGTTTTATTTTTCTAACAATATTCTCTGCTCACGTACTGCGGCGCGCGGGTTTTCGTCTAAACAGATACGACACCATCGTGCCTTTTAAAATAGCATAACATTAATACTTATATATTACACATACAGGCACCCAACATATTATCAACACTTAGTGACAAAGATGGAAGTCACAGATTAAGGACTGTTATTAAACAACATAACTTTTTGGCACCTTCTGACGTTGGTTGAGATAAAATTGTTTGAATTAATTGAGGGAATTTGACTTAAACAAACTTAACATGGGTAAGTTTGTTTACGTCAAATTCCCTCAAAAATTACTCCCTCTCGCGCCTGTTTTGGACACAATCCATCAGCAAATGTTGCACGTCCTCAATCTAATTACAAACTCTGCAATTCGGCGAATCAGATTTTTTCGCGGAATGCAAACTTCGCTAATGGATAATGCCCAGAGCGAAGTCTTAATATTAATTAACGTAATTCCTATCAATTTAATCAACAACGAACCAAGGCACACGAGAATCGCTATTTCTAAATGGATAATTTTGTAGACACAAATATACGAAGCTCGTACTGTGTCGGCCGCTAGCAGGTTTTTTGAACACATTCATAGCGTTCAAAGCTTTAGGACATTTACAAATAAGTGTCGCAGCGCTGATTCTGATAGGGCTCGCTGTGATGTCACGATAAACGCGCCCTTAATTAATTACTCAACAACTCTGTTACTTTTCAGGTGCTTGCAATGAGTATAATAACTGCAAGAATTACATCATTCTATAGAACTGAAATAATATTGTATGCACTCATTGCTACTACGGCAATGGTGGCTATTTGCATTGCTCTTTCTTTTTCAAAAGTAAGTCAGTCCTTTCTATTGTTTCTACTGACCCCTGTATTCTAAAGGCGCTGATAAGCATTAGGCCGGTTACAGTGTGTTCGTCATTTATATAGAAATTCATTAAACGATACAGTGGTACACTGTACGTACATAAATAAATTAATATGGGCAGTTCGGCAATAATATCTTGTATCATGATTCATTTATAAATCTCTGTTCTCAAGAGGACAGCAAATATATGTGATCATTTGTGGAAGGCACAAGAAGTGGCATAAATATGTGGCATCGAAGGAACACCAAAACTGTCTGACGAGGCAATCTACATGCCATAATATAGGATACCACATAATTATTGCAAAAAAATGTGACATCTCACTGGCAGTTGCGCATCTTTTTGATTCCGATCTGATTGCTATAGAGAAGAATACGGCTTGAAACATTTTACAGTCAGATTTTTATGCTGCCAAAGTGATCTCAGATATTTTTGACCACAACGAGGCATCACATTCTTCTGAAGTGAACTGAGTAAGCAGATATTTATAAAGACAATGATTATAATAGATGGGTACCTGACCAATTTATATTTTGTATTTCAGTTCGATTTTACAAGTTACATGCTATACATAGTCGGGATAGCTACTGCGTTTAGTGTGATCGTCTTGATCATTTGTATTGTTACGATGATCACAGGAACTATGATGAAGCCCCTGATGATCGGTATTTTGATTGTAGGAACCATTATACAAGTTGTGGTAAGTTTTAATTTTTATTGTATTAATATTTAAATGACATTAAAAAAAAATATAACGTAGCCGGAAGTCACTAAAATTACTTCTGTATCGTGGGTAAGTGTTCAGTCGGACACAGAGATTAAGAATTACTCTAAGACCAGTTACTTTATCTTTACTCTATATATACAGATGGAACTCAGAAACGGCAATAGAGTCGGTGTGTTTGAAATTGTCAACAACTATCATACGCATATTGAGCTTATTAATTCAGATTAAGGATGCTGAAAAGGATGAATACATTATTTATTGCAAACATAATGGACCTTCACATTTCCAAAAATAATTATTACACGATGAAATATCAATGTACCTAAAATAGTACATTACGGTTTTAATTAAAGAGTATTACTTGAATTGTTTTTCGTTTTTTCCTCTCCAAGAGATGCTTGCTGTCCAATTTTGTTAAAAGACGTATGAGGTAAATTACTGGACTAACTCAGCTCGTACCTCTTCCTGATGATAATGGACGCTCTAAAGTCGGATATTCAGGAACAGGCTCTCTGGTATATGTTGTTCGGCGATGACATTGTGCTGGATGCCGAGAGTGGTCTAGAGTCCAGAGTAGATTGGAGGTGTGAGGGACAAGAATGGAGAGTGTTGGCCTGAGATTGAGCAGAACCCAAACAGAGTACTTGGATCGTAATGCTGGGCCGTGAAGAAGATGAACGAGAAAAGATTGCATGCAGTGGTCATGTCACTGTTCAGATGGATGTGAAGAGTGTTGTCCCTCTACACATCCATCTGAACAGTCTGAACAGTCTTGTGACTGGATAAAGAAATGAGTATATTGGAAGCGCCAGTTACAGAAACGTTAAAAGGAAATCATTTGTCTTGATATTGGCGTACAAGATATCGTATATGTGATGAGGAGGGATAAAACGCATGTAACCAAAAGAGTGATGAAAATAAATGTTGATGAATGGAGAGGGAGAGGAAGTCCTAAGAAAAGGTGATGATACAAAGAAATTTAAATATATCTCTTTAGGAAGTTATGAATGAAACAGGAGTGAATGACAGAGTGACGGCTGACAGGGGAAAATGAAAGAAAAAAGCATATTATTTAAAATAATAAAAAAACCTGACTGCAAAAACATAACTGAAAATAGAAAAACAAGCGTTATAAGCTATTGAATTTTGGTATTGCAGGCGGGGTAAAAGTAACAACAAATTTCAGGTTATTGGTTTGTCCCCGCCTGCAATACCAAAATTCAATAGCATATAATGCTTTCGTTTTTTGATGCAATATATAAATATTATATAGCCTATGTCACTTCCACAATTACGAAGAATCTAACGACACCTCATATGTTAAATCAAGCTTCAATTCAATCAAATCCATCAATCTATTTATACTACAGAGCGTGCCAAAGAAATAGACATACATACATACTCTCGAAAAATATTACCCTGCTTCTGGAGCAGTCGAGTAAAAATGTAATAAAATTATTTATTACAATTTAGTCTAATAGACTAATAAGCAAATTAACTCTAACTTATTATTTTACCTGATAGATTATATAACTAAGAATAGTGTCAATTAAGTAGACACGGGGGGCACTGTGTGCTCATGATGGTTTAAATAAGATGAGAATCCCAAACTCCTCGGTCGGTTAACAAATAACAAAGAAATAATAAAGAGGCAGCCATTTTTCTGAATTCTGACACCAGACACATATTTTTTTTTAATTTTAATTTTACGTTGGGTTTGCTCTTGACTCTAGTCTAGGTCAGAGGTGACAGAGACAAAGTCGACGATGGAGTGAGCTTACCCAGAAGAAGCCTGTTCATTCTCACTTTGAATTGATTAGGCTTGTATGCGTTCGAAAACACAGAAATATCTAGAGAAAGCATGGATTCCCAGATTCTGATTACACAAAAAGGCCTAGTTGAGGTCATACTGAGACAATACTTAATTAATCTGCGACGTTTTATTGTGCGTGTGGCTGTTGGGCCTGATTAACTTAGTCTTAGAAAAAAAAAAATGCGCAAGAGCATACGCCTACGCACAACATAAAGATGAACTTTTAGAGCATGAGAAGTGAAAAAGCTCTTTTTTTTTCAGTTACTCACAATGGAACTTCAAATGGTACTAGGCGGTGGAGCAGTAGAGATAAGTGAATCTGACTACGCTATAGCAGCTTTTATGATCTACACATCTATTATTGACATATTCATTAAAATGGTGCAGTTGATAGGACTAACTGATAACTAAATGAAGCTAAAGTGAGCGGAGTGCTTTTTGCTATTCAAATTGTAAATAGAAACGAACTTTGAACGTCCGACATAAGTTTCCTTTGACTTACGTAAATAATGGTCTTGAAAGGAGGAATACTGTGCACTGTCTGTTGAGGGTCCTTTCATAATGTGGAAATTGTTAATTAATCTACAGTCTGTTCCAAAAGTATGTGATGAAAATTTAAACATATAGATCAGAAAACGTACCTGTTGTTGTCAATTTGTAGCGCCACTTACACTTTGAGTGCTTTGATTTGATTATTTGAATACATTTTTCATTTGATTATTTAGTAACAATTTAATAATGTTTTTAAAACCATAATTGTTAAAAAAGTGGTGAGTGGCGTGCGTTACATTGCATCCTTCCAAAATTAGCAATTTTTCACACCAAGAATAAAAATCTTTTCTCATCAATTAATTTCACACAATGTTACTCAGTTTGATGTACAGAATGCGTAGGCTTTGTAATGGGTATTTTTCAACCTGTATGTATAGAATATGTAGTAGATACTCTTTCGAATAAAATAATAAAATCTTGATGATTTTATCTTTGCCCTTTTTGATTGTCACTGTGATTGACACTAACAACTTTTTTTTGACAACAGTTTCTAAATTTTTGACAATTCATGTCATTGTTGAGACGTCGAGACCCAGAGATATAAATTGAGACCGATGTTTTAGAGATATTTTTAAACAAAACTAGCAAACTAATCGTTATGCGTATACTACATGACAAATTGAAGGAATAAAATGATCCCTGATACAATAAATCTAGAAATCCCTGTTACTCAAATTGAAATACAAAATGAAATCAAAACGGCAGAAAGTAAAAAGTCTAATAATAAAAGTTTAACCACTGTAAAAATTCATGAAATATTTAAACAGGAAAATGCAGAGGAACATGAAACCAATGCTGATATCATTAACGTTATAAATGTGGATACAGCTGTATCGAATGTGCAAGAACGTGGAATCAATGCTGCAGTTACAAATATATACAGAATGGAGAAAGGGGATACAAATTTTAGAAAAGCGGTTCATGGATATCCTGGAAGCAAGAAATCAGCAATTTACCCAATAGATTACTGGGTGCAATTTAATCGTAAGCTCGCTTATAAACTTATGCTTGTAAGATAAGATAATTTATTTGTCCAAAACATGAGTAAACATACACATGGCGTGCAAGATGTTACATTACATTATAATTATCACAATGATCACAATCATGTGCCTTAATGGCGCTTAATAATAATAATAAATTGTTTTATTCGGGACAACATAGGAACCAATTTTGTTAGTACACACCTTAGATACTAAAACTTATACACTAGGATTAGTAACAAATTTTATAAGAAAAGTTAGTGAGTCATGTACATGCGAGGCATTTCATGCGGACAATGATTCCGCATGAGATGCCTCAGTACAGGAGCTCTCGGGTCCTCAGCCACGACTCTCAGGATGCTATTGCTACCCCCCCGAATCCTACTCACAAGCGATGCCACCTTTTTCCTGACGACAGCATGGAAACCATCTGTACGTGATTGGGCAACATCTCCGAGGCACTACAGAAACGAGGGAGTTTCAACATCATCGTCATCCTGAAAACATTATTATATTAGCTTAGCTTGGATTCTTTTCTTTGTGAGCGATGAATCAATAGTCTAGAAAATACAGTATGGTTCTCTGATGTGATAAATGACGAATGTAGTGACGACGTTCACTTATTATAAAGCCAAAATTACATAACGAAATTAGTGCCATAAAATTATAGCACGACTTTTTCGTAGGTCGATAGAGCTTGTATTCGGAGTGCTGGAGATTTCTCTAAAGCATGCCATAGGGCCTTTCCTCATTCGGGGAACCTTTTTCATTAGTCGATATGCAGTTCGGCAGTTGCCTTGAAGGCTCATTTTCATTAGGTGTGAGTCTCTGTATGCTTATTACCGACCGATGAATTTCTTTGGTCGTTACGCCCGCTACGGGGATTCCCCGCAGTATGTGGTATATCGACCGAGTTATCGACTAACGAAAATGAGCCATAATGTAATTTCGACTTTAACGTTTAGTTTTTAGTTGCAGCCGGTATTCCTGAGGGCTCATCACCAATGTCCTATGATTCAAGTAGAAACTCATTTGTTGCAATTGTTTTTACTATAACGCTCGTCATGCTTGTCATTACGACTTGCTTTGTGGGATACATATACTTATCGTAAGTACATCAAACGATTCACTTAGTCTTTTCTAGAGTACCCTAGAGTTTTTTAGAGTTACTTGTCTCACATATAGAAGCAACAAGAATAATGTACCCAGGATTCTGTATCTTGATATAAAAGTGTCCTTGGAGTTTCATGCCCGTTTTTCTCCATAGTGATCTAGGTATTGGAATGGGCATCTAGCTTCAACTTTCTGACTAACTGACCGTCTCTTTGACAATTCTGAAGTACCTGTAAATAGTTTAATTGAAATAAATGCTTGATAGTTTGAGTTTGAGTACCCAATTGTGTAATCGGGAACCTATTATCAACCCTACGCCGTCTGTTTACGCTTCCCTTATATTTGAGGTAGACTGTCCCGTTGTTCTCGTGGTTGCAAGCGGGATTTCTGAGCTTGGGGTCCTGGGTTCGATTCCCAGATCGGGGAAAGTGGAATAGATAGCCGATTCCCGGCCACCATAGGCGCGGGCTTGCGGACGGCGAGCTATGGCCGTCCGATATGGACCAGGCCTGGGTCGACGGCGCGTTGTGTTCCACGCGCGCCTCAAAGAGATGTCAGCACGCACTGACGGGGTCCGCTAGGACCCGTGCCTGCCAGGGTTGCGGGTTTGTCCCAAAGGGATAACGTGGCCCTGGCACTGAAGGAACACGGGTGGGTTCTACTCAGTAAAAAAATATATTTGTTATTAGATTTTTCTATTAGGGATTTCTTAGTAACAGTTTGGTAGTTGGCGGTTTGGTACTCCCGTGCCTTGGAAAGTATGTTAAGCCGTTGGCCCTTGCGCCTAATCTCACTCCGGTCTTGTCGGATTGACGTCCCATCGGACTATGAAAGAGAAGGAACAGAGAGAGCACCTGTGTCCGCGCACACACTTTGTGCACTATAATATCTCCCGCGCCGGAGGCTAGACTCCGCTGAGATTGACCTTCATGGCCGAAATCGGTGTTGAGAACTTTTTTTATTTTATTTTATATATATTTTTTTTTTTTGAGGATATGAACGCGTTACTAAACCTCTATCTTGTATAAAGAAGAAAAACTACAACAGTTTTGGTAGTACGCAACTCTAGTGCGCGAATCGGACTAGCGCTTAGTGTCATGCAAAATGATATAAGTGATAAGTCAAAGTCAAATCATTTATTTCAAATAGACACATAAAAGGCACTTTTGAACGTCAAAATGAAAGAAAAGAAAGAAAGAATCTTTCTTTTTTCTTTCTTTCTTTTCTTTTAACGTCAAAATTAACAAGAAATAAGAAATTATTCTAGTTGCCCCTTCCAAAAGGTAGTTTCGTATGGAGAAGAATGGGCAAGAAAGTCCTCCGTTACTCTTTTAAAATGTTTTACAATATTTTATTTACATTTATTATATCATTATTGAAGACGATGCACCTATAATGAAATTACTATAAACACAATAGGTAAAAATAATGAAAAATGAAGCAATCACAGATAAATTAATTATTTGATAGATACATACATGGTGCTATCATACGAGTATTTACAAACATTGTAAAAGTAGACGATTTTCCTAAAATTTTAACAAGCAATAAGTCAGTGTGTGAGTTATTAGTAATCAAAGTATTTAAAATCAGTGTCATAAAATAAATATAGTTAATAGTATATTACTTACCAAGGGCTGTAAAAGAAAGAAAGCCCGAAATCGCAGGTATTTGTGACCCGAGTCGCAAGCGAGGGTTGTAAATATGCGATAGAGGGCTTTCTTTTTTAATGCCCGTGGTGAGTACACAATTTTACGTCTTCACCTGGCCACAATGCGAGTTTTACTATACGCGTAGGGTGCGGTAAAACTCACATTATGGCCAGGTGTGACGTAAAATTAGATTAGCAACCAGTTTGATTTTGTCTAGATAGGGGGCGAGCCTATTATCAGCAATCGGGCACGGAAACTGACTCCAGCCTGTTACTGAGCAGTTCCTTTTAGTATTTTGTTAGGAGTAATGACTGTAAAAAGAACTCAATATAATTTACAGCTTCCATAAGAATATATTTTTAGCTTAATATCAGTAGGTATTGTTATAATTAAAATTGCTTATTTTTCGGCTCAGTTCTAAAATAATGGTTTTATTTACAGAGAAGATTTGCGGGATTTTTTCATATATGACGGGAAGCTTCTTGTGTTTCTTGGAATGTAAGTATAAAAAATAAAACAAACAAACGACTATCAAAATCTATCTATCTGTTTTCTATATAAATAAATAAATGTTTTTTTTTTTAAACAAGCTTTCGGATGCTCTTAATAAGAAAGAAGTAAAAAGTTATTTAACTTGCAAGATTCCATAACAGACAGATACTGGGACAGATGAAACTAAATAAAAGCTTGTAAAATCAATTGCCGTGCTTAAGACACGCAATAACTCGAAAATGACTCGACCGATTTGATTTTTGTTTTTGTTTTGATCGCCTCAATACCGGGGTATAGGAAAATTTGGAAAAACCCAACGAAACAGAAGAAAAATATTAAAGAAATATAAATTTTGTTTCACGTGGTACACTCAGTGTCATTATGTGCTAACCCCTCAAGTTTTAAAATGTTACACTGCTACAATATTGAATTCGTTACGAATAATCTAAAGAATACTTCTAATAAAGAGTTTACTAGTTCGACTTGGATTCGAACCATTGCATTACCGAATGTCTTCATACCGGCAGTTTGACAAACTAGCCAGCGAGCCCATGAGAATTGCGATGAAATTGTTATCTAGTATCGTCCAAGTAGTTTATCTTTAGGTATCTGTCTAATCGATGGATGTTATCATTTGAGGGTATCTATTAATTTCCAAATCCATACCCTCAAATTATAACTACAACGTTGTCTAGGGACCCGTTTGTGTCAGTTGGCAAAATATGTAATGACTAATGATAACTGTGTATTATCAAAATTTCCAATAAAAAAAAAACAAAGAACTTTTACAAAAAGAAAAAATATATAAAATAAAATATAAATAAAAAGATTGTAAAGATAATATAAATTATTATCTTTACAATATATATTTTTTTGTGTAAAATAAGATCAAAATTTTGTTAAATAATAGCAATAATAAACATTATTAAAAATGATTATTAATTAAATTAAATATTTTATTTATTTTTAAATTCTTTCTATATATTAGAAAGAAAACACATGTTGTGCCTAGGATTTGAACCTCCAATATAATGCACGGCAAGCGATCTTGAAACCTCCGGACCAATTAGACGTTGTATAAGTACAACGTCTAATTGGTCCGGAGGTTTCAAGATCGCTTGCAAGATCGATTAGACAGATACCTTCTCTCCTTTTCGTAAATGTTAACCTTATTTTTGCTTGTCATTATATCGCACTCTAATTTCCTTAACGTCACTAAACAAAATATACACATTTTCAGTACAAGCGTTTAAAGTTTTGATTATTTTGGAAAGGGTATAAAAGTAGAGTAATTATGTCGGTCATATCTTTTGTTATTCTAGTGTATTAAAGCCAGTGTTTTTGGAAAAAATAGGGAATAGTTCATAGTATAGATGGCGTTACTTAGCTCAAAATTGATAATTTTTGTTTAATGACGTTAAGGAAATTAATGTGCGATATGCATTAATAAAAGTATTAACTTTTTATTGAATAAAAACAATATTTAAAACAGAAAATACTTTTTTATTCACTAAAACAATACATTAATTGTAATAACATGTTTTTGCAAAATACAAAAACCAACTTGGGCCTATCACGGATTTGAACGCACATGTATTTTGGGGGGTAAGGACTTAATGGAGCTTTTTTTCGGTTACAAATCAAACTATAATTTTCCAGTATAAGCTGATCTCGCATTGTATAGGATTTCTATACAATGAGAGGTCAGTTTATGCTTGTGTTTGTGCGTACGAAATTTACCGTTTTATCTAGTAACATATAAAAGTGATTTCAGTCTTCGTCTTTTCGTATGGTTAGTGACTAATAAAGTAAAAAAAAAAATTTTAGTTTCTGTAGGCTTTGGTTTTGTTATTTTTTGTGTATTACCAAATTGCCTCTAACCTACGGAAACAATTTTTTTTTCACTTTTAATGCTCTTTTAAAGTCAGTTGTTTTTATTAAGAACCGACAAAAAAAAAAAGGAGGAAGTTCCCAAGTGGACGCGTATATTTTTTTTTTTTTTTTTACTATTTAGTTGTAGTACGGTGATGATGAACATCACCATATAGGTACCAGTTATTTCAGAATCTATAAAACATAACATCGTTTTTATTTTAGGGGCGGTATGCTAATTCTTAACTATGCCATGATGTGTAGCACATGTGCAAGGATGCTACCTTGCAACATCATAGTTCTAGTATTAGCGGTAAGTTTGAAGTCGTAAGTTTTATCCATTTTACTAGTGATTTGGATTTCATATCACTCGCAGCAGTAGGCAGACAAAATTAAAAGAAAAAGACCCTATTTCGCAGTATGTCTGAATATAAATTTCTTGATGATAATAATAGTAATATAATTTGAATAAGTAATGAATATGTCTTTTTTTATTTATTTTATTATTTATGTACACACAGTTAAATACATAGAGATACGACATAATTATAATTTCAGTACAAAGGTACTGCTTATTTCTTAAGAAATTTCTTCCAGCAGACCTGCGAAAGGAGAAATGAAAAAGAAATGTAGACAATAGTGTATACATATAACATGTGAATAGTGTTTTTATTGTATATTGTGTAATTTATTTATTGAATTTAATTTGAATTAATCTAAACTATCTTTTTGTAAATTAATAATTAATAATGTTACTCAATTTAATTTTAATATTATTGTACCTAACTACTGTACTTAACTATAAAATTTGTACGCCGCTGGCAAAACATAAAGAGTCAACTGAATTCTTACTGAAGACCAAATCGTCGGTTTATTGCAAGAACTCATTAAGTGACATAGTCAAGTCAAGTCAACTTTGAAATAAGTAATTAATTAGTTTTAGTTGTATTTATTGCCCTTTATCATCTTCATTATTATGTTAAAGAAAAAATAAAAACAATAAGTTTTTGCATTATATAATACTAGTCAAGACGAGTTCAAGGCGTTATAAACTTTACTAGATGAATTTTTGCCATTAATGAGTTCTTGCAGTAAACTAACGAAATTATTATGTACCTCTGTTTAACGGTTGTACGTTGATTCATAGCTTATAGTTTTATAGAACTTCGTTTCACATAAAATTGTTCTCATATTTTCGTTTCACAACAATCAATACGCAGAATAATTACTTTGAAGATTTTTAAATCATTGATTTTTGTTTCACATAAAGTTTAATGTTAGAATAGTCATATCATAGAATAACAAATCACATATTCTTTATCCATATATTGTTTATTTAATATAAAACTTATTACCAAGAATAACATTTTATCCATTTTAAATTTTTCAACAGCATTTTTTTTGCATTTTGCAGCATGCCAGCAAGCATGCCGCGTACAAGCAAGCATGTAGCATGCAAGCAAGCATGCAGCATGCAAGCAAGCATGCAACATGCAGCAGGCATGGTTTCTGTCACGGCTTCGGCCCTGCGGGGCTCCGGGGGTCCCACACGAGCTTATCGTCGCAGATGGTATTCACGCACACCACCGCAGCTTCGGCTTGCTGGCCGGCTAAGCCGGCCAGCCTCAGCCGTGGCGGCGAGCGTTAAAACCACCTGCTCCTCAGCTCGCGGGCCGCCTCGCCCCTCCGCGCCTACGTGGATTTAAATTACACTCTAGGGGTAGGGCAGACAAGACTACGTGGAGTCGGTTTTGCAGCGATTCGTTTCTGTCACTAACTTATACCGAACAAACAATATTCGTTAAAAAATAAATTCTACCGCGTGAAAACTTTGTTAAACAAAAATTTGATTAAAAATTAATTTAATTGTGTTTCTGTGAAATATTTTTCATTCAAGTAAATAGTCTTTGAAACAATAATATTCGAACTAAAAATACAAGGACCAAATATTATGTAAAACATTTTCTGGGAAACGAAATTCTATGAAATTTCTGTCTGCGAAATAAGGGGACACCGTGTTTAACAAACAAATATTCATTCATTCATATGTTTAATAATTTCATGCCGAGACCCCTCCGTGGCTCGGAAAGCATGTTAAGCAGTCGGTCATTCTGATTTTAGATCTTTGACTGGTTGTCCGACTTTCGTGTTTCTTGACTTGTTAGTTCATCATCATCATCATCCACAGCCTGACTTCACACATTGCTGAGAATAGGCCTTTCTTTTCATGTGCCGATTCTCACGTACTTGTGCCAGCCTTATCCAGGTTCTAGCCGCGAAGATAACAATGTCGTCCACCCATCTCACCGCCAGACGACCGACACTTTGACTTCCAATCCTTGGTCGCAACTCGGTCACTGCCTTACTCCACCTATAGTAACTGCGCCTTTCCAGGTGTCCAGCCCAACACCATTTGAGTTCCATAACTCGTCCGATATCGAAAACCTTCGTACGTATGGGACTCGGTCTATAAGCTTTATGAAAAGCATCTAACTCTCCAAGGCTCTCTGTGTAATTGTCATCCTGTACGCAGCCTCCTGCGTGAGCGTCCACGTCTCAGCACCGTCCATAATGGTGGGCACTTCAGACATTATGAAATTTTGGTAGATTTTAGAATGTCGTCCAATTAGCTAAATGCGGCCCACCCAAGCTGTATCGATCATATCTCTGTTTTTATGATGACTTGTAAGTCAAGAACCCCAAAAGTCTGATAACCAGTTTTCTTAATAAGTCGTTAAGGAGGTCAGAGAGACAGTTGTTCCATTAAAAATATATGGGATTCGTTTCAATTATGGGTATTGGATCCGGTTAAACTGGAAGTCGAGCCCAAAAAGTTGGGAAAAGGCTAAGCAGACAATGATGTTGACTTTTACTGATCAAAGACTCTTTCAAATATCTTGTAAAACTGCTCATTCAGGAAACTGGTGAGTGTTAATTTGTGAGAGGTACGCCAGTGTTCATGGCCTGGTGTATAATGTGAAAAACAGTGTCGTGATGGTGTTTGGGGCTGATGGAAAATGTCTAGAAACGGTACCTCCAGTAATGATGAATGGTATACCGTTATCGACAATGCACTCACTCAAAAACCTTGGGCATGTTTTGACCACTAGAGCGAAGGATCGGTTGCTGTCGGTCAGAGCGAATTATGATTGCCCGCAGGTTTAAGCGTGCTTCTACGGAGGTTAAAAAAACACTTTTTAGAGTCTTCTGTTCCTCATTTTACACCTGTGGCCTGTGGGTACATTTTATGCAGAGATCGTACAGTGCCCGTCACGTGCAGTACAATAATGCTTTCAGGGTGTTGATGGGGCTGCCTCGCTTCTGTAGCGCATCAGGGATGTTTGCGGAATTGCGTGTTGATTGCTTTTATGCATTAATGCGTAAAAGATGTGCGTCCTTGGTGCGCAGGGTGCGAGCTAGTTCCAACAGCATCCTGGGAGTTATTGCTGACAAGCTAGACTGCTGTATTGTAAGTTATTGCTCAAGTATCTCAGCTGGAATGCTGAAGCAGTGATTACTTTGTTTTTTGTTAAATAATTTATTATTATTATTATTAATAAATCTTGCCTTGCTTTCAGGTCTTTTTCATGAGCCTGATTGCAGCATACATAACTGCTTTTTACAACACCGATATCATCTTTCTTGCGTTTGTTGCAACGGCGATCACTGTTTTAGTGTGCTTGGGTTTGGCCTTTACAAGTGTAAGTACATAATATAGTAGGAAAAACCACCGACATGAAAAAAGTAATTTATAGGAAATTGAGAGCAGTGCATGCTTTATGTATTTATTGTATATGTAATGTCTCTCCTTCTACTTTTGATCCATCCAAAGGTTGTCTGTAAAAGATCGCTTTTAGCGATAAAACCGCCCATTGTGACACCCTATGTAACAGTTCTACATTTATATCTGTAATTTTTATGGTATACATACCTAATAAAGAGTATTCTATCTATCTATCTAATTACTTCATCACCACTGTTCTCAAAACGGTGAAGGAATGGGAATGTCCTAGAGCAAAAAATTCAAAGACATTGACATCTACCAATCCGCACTGGGTCCGCGTCGTGGATTACAGCCTATTTATTCCTTCTCACAGAGAGGAGGCCTATGTCCCAGCATGGTTATATACATATAGATTACAGGAAAACCTATAAGAGGATACCAATTATGGGTAGGTTGCACGGAAGATCCAACAGCATCCTAAAAACATTATATGACAAGATGGACAGCCCCTTTATTAGACACTGGGTGCGGAGGCACATGCCAACATGTGTTGAGCCACGAAGCTATTAGTTATTGTTAGGTTAGTTTGTAAGTTTTACTAACATATTTATTTAAGTTGTTGTTACTAATACTATATGGATTGTGTATTTATATATGTGATCCGAAATAAATGAGAATAATAATATAAGAAGTTTAGCTCTTACATAGTAAACTGAGCTATGTCGGTTACCTTAGTTCTCCTACGGATCTCTTCATTTCTGATTCGATCACGTAGGGAAACTCCAAGCATAGCCCTCTCCATTGCTCTTTGGGTGACTTTTAGCCTTCTAATAAGGCCCATTGTGAGCGACCACGTTTCAGTGCTATAGGTCATCAATGACAACACGCACTGGTCAAAGACTTTCGTCTTGAGACACTGCGGTATGTGGGACGAGAAGATATTGCGTAGCTTCCCTAACGTTGCCCAGCCGAGTCGGATTCGACGATTGACCTCGATCGAGGTGGCGGTACTTGGGGGAGGCCTATGTCCAGCAGTGGACGTCTTTCGGCTGAAATGATCATAGTAAATTTCTCAATATTGTGCGTACAAACTTAAATTTTCTGTTGGAATGTATAGAATAACATGTTTTACAACTACAATGTTAAGTTTGTTCTTAGGATAAATTCATCCCGACTAGAGTATCCTTCGTTGTGCGTGATCCGACACGTACTTGGCCGGTTTTTTTGTCAATTATCGATTCTCCCACTTTCTTTATATATCTTGCCTCTACTTTCAGTACATATGCGATTCCGTGTTCAGTGGTGTTCATTATTATTTTTTCTTTTTTCCAACAGTTTGATTTCACAAAGTTCTTGTTGTATATCATTGGAATCTCCGTAGCATTCAGTGCGCTGGTACTCATAGTCTGCATCGTGACGTTAACCACAGGAGTCAGGTATAAACCTTTGCACTTGGGTATACTCGCCGTTGGAACTATCCTCAATGTTATCGTAAGTACTTTTAGGCATTTCGAGTTTTGTACTACCTAGTACTTGAATGCAGAATCTATACATAGTATAAAGCCCCATCATCAACACCCTGAACGTGTTATTATACGTGTAAAGTATAGACCGCTGTTATATAATCCCACGTTCGTGTTTTAATACCCCTTATTATACAACAGTTGCATAAATAATAATTATTGCGGTTGTCATCGTTATTTAGAGCATTTATTCCGGAAGGTTTATGTGAAAAATACATAAAGAGGGAAGCGTCAGGGTAGCCCGCGAAATTAAAATTTTCTTACATTTTTTTTTTGGAATTGCCAGGTCAGTATGTTGATCTGAATATGATTCGCGCAGCGACTCTCGCTTGGCAGGCAGAATACTCACTGAGAGACTCGAGTAATCGCTCGTCGCCGTCGCTTACTCGCTGCCCGTTGCTCACTAACTCGTTTATAGTTGCTAGGTCTATTCGCATCTCGTTAAGCGCCAGTGGTGGGAGAGACTCTCACTCTAATCCAATCAACGTCATCACGTCAACGGCGGCTGTCGCTGAAAACCAGCGCTGGGGCTGTCTCGCATAAGGTCGCAGCATTATGCTGAGCGATGGCCGTTTGTGTGAAAGTGACGCATATTTTCCCCCAAATTGTTCTTTTTTGTAATTGTGTTCTTTCTTTGCGTCATGCTTACCGCAAACAAAATAAACCTAATTTTTTCTTCCTTTCTTTTCTTTTTAATAATACCTGTTAATGTTTTACAGATCCTCATAATGCAACTGCAGATGATACTTGGCGGTAGAGTCGTAGAAATTAGTGAGGATGACTGGGCGCTGGCTGCTTTCATGCTCTACACTTCTATCGTCGATATATTTTTGAAACTCGTACAATTGTTGGGTGCCGTCATGGATGACTATTGAACTTGCAAAGAAGTTTGTTAAGTTGTAAGTCGATCGGCAACAAGATTTGTTTACATAATATTTTGTGTCTTTTATTTTTATTTTGGAGCATTGCAATCAAAGAGATTTATGATACTACTAGCTTTTGCCCGCGGCTCCGCCCGCGTGGTTGTCGGTTATCGCGTAAAAAAGTAGCCTATGTCCTTCTCCACATCCCAGGCTATATCTCTGCCAAATTTCATGACGACCGGTTCAGCGGTTTAGGCGTGAAAACGTAACATACAGACAGACAGACAGAGAGATAGACAGACAGACAGAGTTACTTTCACATTTATAATATTAGTATGGATTACAATGTTATAAAATGGAATGTTTCACCTACGATGCACCTACGTAAGGGCAGGTTGTTTTACGTCCACTTAAAGCACGCGTATACGTCTTAAATGGCATTAACTATCGTGAAACCAAAAAAGGCGTTGTTTATCAAAATTATGCGTGACAAACAAATTTTAACCGCACATTCCACCATTTTTATATTTTTAATCGCTAAGCAATCGGTCACTGACGTCAAGCTGACAACTGTAGTCGGATATGCCTGCGGACATATACGACGTAGTAACGCGTCGGCGCCGTACACTGCTGATCTTTTTTTTTTTTTTAATCTTTATTTATTTAAAGGATTTTTGTACACATATGCGACGATGTCAATCCCATCGTGCTTTTACAAATACCAACTTACTTCTAAACTTAATTAACAAATCGAAGTCACACAAAACTTAATCTAATTTCTTATTTAAAAAAGTATATAATATTTTTGCTGCTTCAGAAGTAGGCTTGACTAAAATACCATGGAACATTCCAACATCCATTACCGACAATTTCATTGAGTTGATAAGTGCGTTTCTTTTGTTTGTATATCTGACACATTCCACCAACACTGCTGATCTAGTCCTATATTAAATCATTGACTAACACTAACCCAGAGTTCCGCGACTTAATTCTCCCACATTGGTGGGTTAGATATTTAATACATCCACACATAAAAAAAAGTTTGTGATCACATAAGCTGATATAATTTTTTCAATTGAATTTTATCAAGAAAAATTCTTTGTTGTGTGTTTTCTTTAAATAGAAAAAAAAAAAACTGTACCTGTTTGAATTTAAAAAATAAAACAATATTTTTTTTTTATAATAAAAATTGAGTAATTAACCATAATGTAATAGTAACAGAAATTTTATAGAAAGACGAAAGTCGAAAGACTGTTTAACCAAACTTAAACAACAATTCATTAACAAAAGGTTTATATTCAATATAATATAATTCCTCCCCTGGCTCAAACACATGCGGTGATCCTCCTGGGCATGCTGAGAATCAAGTTATCCAGCATTTCTTGGGGTAACCTGTCCCATTCTGGAATAGCGGCTTCCTTGAGCTCTGGCACTGTCTGGGGACGTAGCTGATGGTTCCAAACAGCTCGCTTAAGAGCATCCCACGCGTGCTCTATTGGGTTTAAGTCAGGCGAACCGAATCATAATATAATCTACCGTACTAACAAAAAAGATTTCGATTTTTCAGTGATCGCAAACTTTTTTTGATGTGTGTAGTCTAGTCCCTAGGTTTACCTCAAACGCTTGGTGGCGCAAGATGAATTATTTGATTAACTCTGAGTTAGCTGTTAACTCCGAGCTATTTAGGATAACCCATGAACGTGCAAGTGGGCCTAAGAGAATTGTATTATAAGCCCGCAATTCGAACGGACAAATTTCACAGGCCACAATTAAGTAGAACGGTCCGGAAAACATCAGTCAACCGGCCTCGTAGCGGACACGGCCCGGATAACCGGGGAGTCCGCCGGATAACACGGCGAGAACGAATAATTTACCGCCCCGGTTTTAACTTGTACCTGAGTTGTCTTTTGAGGCAAAACCTCACCTTGTAATTATGTTCTCTTGATAAGTGTTTTTTTTTTTTTAATAATATTAGTTTGATTCGCTTGTTTTTATTGTTTTATTTTTGGTTTATTTATTTAATTTATTATTTATGTACACACAGTTAAATACATAGAGATACGATATCATTATAATTTCAGTACAAAGGTACTGCTTATTTCTTAAGAAATTTCTTCCAGCAGACCTGCGAAAGGAGAAATGAAAATGGTTTTTGTCTCTTTTAAGATTGTTCGCATTTTTGACATTCTCTGCGATTTGATGCAGATACTGTGTTGTTGCATTTGTTTGTTAATCGTGATGGGGTTGTAGGTATACATACCTACTTAGCAGCAACATTGGAATAACTGGCAAATATAGTTTCTAGGTTACCGATTTATATGGAAAATTGATGTTGTCACTTCTGAATAAATACACTTGTTACCTACTTAGAGCTGAAATATGTGTTTATCTTATTATATTTCACTATATATGCTTTTATGATATGGACACATTTGATGTGGGTTTTATACTTCCCTTCTCTAAGTTCTATGTAAAAGTTCTGTGTTTATAAGAAAAGACTTATTTATACCATACTGGTGACCCCGACGTGATGACGCATTACGTGGCTCGCTGCAACCAGCCTACACAGGGCCTCACAAAGTTCTGCACAAGAGCGATAAAGCTTTTAAAATTTTATTTTATTTTGTTTATAAGAAAAGACTTGTTTTTACTATAGGGTTATCCATACTAATATTATAAATGTGAAAGTAACTCTGTCTGTCTGTCTGTATGTTACGTTTTCACGCCTAAACCGCTGAACCAAAAGCAAAAGCTAGTAGTCCGCCCGCGTGGATGTCGGTTATCGCCTAAAAAAGTAGCATATGTTCTTCTCCATATTCCAGGCTATATCTCTGCAAAATTTCATGATGATCGGTTCAGCGGTTTAGGCGTGAAAACGTAACATATAGACAGACAGACAGAGTTACTTTCACATTTATAATATTAGTATCGATATAATGTAGACGATGGTGTTTTTATGTGCTCTTGAGTTAGCTCATAATTTTTGTAACATATTTAACAGGCGTCTATGGGCGGGTTGTTTCACATCCACTTAACGGACGCGTATACGTCATAAATGGCGCTAACTATCGTCAAACAAAAAAAAGCGTTGTTTTAAAAAATTATGCCCTTAACGTTCGTTAAAAAATAACGATTACAGTAACCGGTGTCATACCCACTGTTTAACGTTATTTTATTCGAACACATTTGAACTTTGACGATCGGTTTTTTATGCAGTGAAACAACGCTTTGTATTTAACGAACGTTGAACATCATATGAGGCGTCTAATTGCAAACCCCACTAAAACGATTTTACCTTGAAACCAACTTTATTCTCTTTTTTGAAAGTTTTCTCAATTCTGTACTAAGTGACAAACTCATTTCCTAGCAAGTCCCTCTTACAGTACTAAATTGAGCCTCCAACCTTATGCTTGGTAACAAAATCCACTATAAATGGCATGGGTAAAATTCGAATTCCTCTACAACGAAAACAACCAATCACAGCGCTTGCTTTTGCACCAAGTGACCTTACGAATAGTATGGCAGACCAATGGAGACTTGTGTAAATGTGTCATGCACCAAGGAGTGCGATTAAATTTTATTGAATTTAAAACTCATCAATAACTCAATATCCAGAAAAAATCGTTTTAGCGGGGTTTGAAATTAGACGCCTCATATCTGTACCTCAGAGGTATACAATAATAGTAACTCCACGTTTTTCGAAAATCTGTTTCTTGCACCATTAAAATCGCAAGACCAGTTCTACATACTTGTATACGACATTAAGTCCTATGACATCTATGAAAAGAAATATCCAATCGTCTACTTATGACATTAAATCCACTTACGTCTAATGGCGACCTCAAATGACGATAAGATTCATCTAATAATAATAAAAAATACTGTTGAACTCAACAGTATTAGTTTTGCAAAACAACCAAAAAACAAAAAAAAAAACTATTTAAAAAAAAAACAATCGTTTGCGAAATTTCACTCCGCGCATTTTTGCCTCTCCTGTAAAATTTTTGTTTCATCACATAATGTTGTATACTCTGAGGTACTGCAGTGCTATTCCCTGCAGAGCACCTGCCGCACTCTGCAGTATTAGGCTTACCGGGCATCTAGGCTCTGTCCGGTGGACGTCAAATCCTATATCTACTCGTGGGATCAAATATGAAAAAAAACCAAAAAATTCAAATAACCGAAAGTAGCGGAGAGGGGAGGAGTGATGCCGAGTCGGAGTCCGACGTAGCATCTGGCGCGAAGTGCTCTTTTAAGAGCCCGGAGTGCGTAGTGGTGGGGGCTACTGGCAAGAACCTGAGAAGGTACTTTCAGAAGCGCTCCAAACCAGGGGATGGCCAGGGGTCGTCCTCTGACGGCGGGGTGGGCGCAAACCCTAAAAAGGTTAGTCGGCGGGGTGTTGGCAGAGGGATCATCACCACCACTCAGGAGGACAGTGAGCCGAGCCGAGCCAGCCCAGTCGAGCTGGCCCAGAGTACCGAGAGGCTTGCCACGGAGGAGCACGACCCTGGAGGGACTACTCGCAGAGTGGCCCTCTCGGAGTCATCAGGCGGTGAGCTGGACACCGCTGGTGGCTCCATGTCAGAGCAAGTGGCCAGGTTTAAGGAGGTCGTGGTAGCTGCCATCAAGAGTGTGGCCTTGAAGAGGAATCAATCCTCTAAAGACAAGGTCATACCCGCTGCCACAGCCTCTATTATGGCGGCAGTGGAGGCCTTTAATATCGGGCTTCCATTGGATGGACTAACCGAGATGCGGGTAGAGGTCGCCCGATTGACAGCCGCCATGGAGGTCCTCCGAAAGGAGAATGAGGAGCTCCGAGCAGACCTGGCCGGGCTCCGAGGAGCTGGAACCCCCCAGGAAGTGCAGGCGGGGGGGGTGCAGCAAGAGCAAAGACGGTCCGTGCCTGCGGAGGACCCGGTTCTGACCCTGGTGCGGCGGGAGCTGACTGCCTTCCAGAGTCGGTTTTCAGTCCTGGAGGCTATTGTCCTGCGCCCCCCGCTAGCAGCCAGGAAGACGTTTGCGACCACTGTGGCTGCTGCGGGCAAACCTGGATCGTCGGGGCGGCCTAAAAGCGGGGCCGTGGTGGAAACTGCGGGGCCGCCTCTGGCGAAATCGTCACCGCCCAAGAACAAGAAGGGAGGGGTTGCACCGCAGACGGTGAAGGCCCCAGCCCTGGCGGAGACACGGTCGCCCCCGCCTCCTAATTCTTCTCCGACCAACGCCGAATGGCAAGTGGTTGGGGAGAAGAGTAAGGCGGGTAAGGAAGCAAGGGCGGCCAAAAGAAAGGAGAAGCGGCAGCGACGCAAGAAGCGAAGCGTTGCGGCTAGGCTCCGCGCCCCGAAATCGGCAGCTGTAGTTATCACACTACAGCCGGAGGCGGCAAAGAAGGGCGTGTCCTACCGCGACGTGCTTGCCAAGGCGTGGGCGGCGGTGAACCTAGAGGAGCTCGGCGTCACCGATGGCCTGCGGATGAGGGTCACTGCGACTGGGGCCCGGATGCTGGAGGTCCCCGGTGCGCTCAGCGGACCGACCGCCGACGCTCTGGCCGAAAGGCTTAGGGCGTCCCTAAATGCGGAGGAGGCCCGAGTGTCCAGGCCCACAAAGTGTGCTCACATGCGCATCCTGGGCTTGGACGACTGTGTGACGGAGGGTGAGGTTGTGGCCGCCGTAGTAAGGACTGGGGGGTGCTCTGCCGAGCAGGTGAGGGCGGGCACCATTCGTCCTGACTCCACGGGGATGCGAACCGTTACGGTGAGCTGCCCCGTGTCGGCGGCCCAAAAAATAGCCGGGGAAGGCCGAAGGCTCCGAGTGGGCTGGGTATCCGCGCAGGTGAAATTGCTGGAACCCAGACCTCTGAGGTGCTTCCGCTGTCAGGTGGGCAACCATGTGGGAGTGCAATGTACCTCGGAGGTGGACCGCAGTGGTCACTGTTTCCGCTGTGGTCAGCCCGGTCACAAAGCCGGCTCGTGTAATGCCACGCCGCACTGCTTCATATGTGCGGCATCTGGCAAGCCGGCCGATCACCGGGCTGGGAGCAGGGCCTGCACTCCACCCGCCAAACCCAGAGGCAGGGGCAAGCCCTCCGCCACTGCCGTCTCCGTCACCGCCGCAGCCGCCACCACCACTGTCGCCGCCGCTGCCGCCTCCACCGTCGTAGTCGCCCCCGTACAAGTTACAGCAGGGCCATCACAGGAGGCCCGGGAGGGGGATGAAATGGAATGTCAGTGACGGCCCCATTTCGCCTCCTCCAGGCGAACATCAACCACTGCGCCTCCGCTCAGGATCTGTTGCTCCAGAGCATGTCGCAGTGGTCGATTAACATCGCCGTGGTCGCTGAGCCGTACTTTGTCCCGCCCAGGGATGACTGGGTGGAGGACCTGAGTGGCTCAGTGATCCTAATTTCGTCGGCCGCCGCTGGAACCCCGTCCCTCGAGGCTGTGGAGAGGAGACGGGGTTGCGTAGCAGCACGGTTCGGGGAGCTTGTTGTGGTAGGGGTATACTTTTCCCCGAACCGAACTCTCGCCGAGTTCCACAATTCCCTTGTGGAGTTGAGAGCCGTCGTCGTCGGGTTCCGTGCCCTACCTGTGTTCGTCCTCGGGGACTTCAACGCTAAGAATTTGGCTTGGGGTTCCCGGTATACGGACGCACGGGGCAGGATGGTGGAGGACTGGGCTCTGGAGACAGGCCTGGTCGTCCTAAACCGGGGTTCTGTCCCCACGTGTGTGCGGATGCGGGGTGACTCAGTGGTGGACATCTCGTTCGCCAGCCCTGCTCTGTCGCTGCGTGTCATCGACTGGCGCGTCATGGAGGGGGTGGAGACCTATTCTGACCACCGGTACATCCGGTTTGACGTCTCCGCCCAGACCTCGAGTGCGCCGGTCCGACAGGCCCCGAGTGGTCCGCGGTGGGCGTTGAAGCAGCTGGACCGGGAGCTCCTTCTGGAAGCCTCTATCGTGCAGGCCTGGGTGTCATCACCGGACAGGCCTGTTGACATCAACAGTGAGGCAGAGTGGTTCCAGGAGGCCATGTCCGAAGTATGTGACGTGGCAATGCCCCGAGTCCAGCCCGGATGCGCCCGACGCCAGGTGTGCTGGTGGTCGCCGGAGCTAAGCGCTTTACGTGAGGCGTGCGTTGCTGCGCGACACCGGTACACCAGGCACCGCAGGCTCCGTATTCGCCCTTCGGATACGGAAGCCATTCAGGCGGAGCTGTACGAGGGGTATAGAGCGGCGAAGATTGCCCTCCGAGCGGAGATCCTGCGGGCCAGAGACCGGTCCCGCGAGGAGTCGCTGGAGACTTTGAACAGAGACCCGTGGGGACGCCCCTACAAAATGGTGCGGGATAAACTCCGCCCATGGGCTCCCCCGCTGACGCAGAGTCTCCGGCCCCAGCTCGTGGAGGACGTGGTGGGCGCTCTGTTCCCTTCGCGAGGGGAACATACTCCCCCGCCCATGACTCCGCCTCCTGCGGTACCCGATACGGACCACAACCCAGACGACGACGACAATGTTCCGGAGGTGACCGAGGTTGATCTGACAGTAGCGGTACGTAGGCTGAATGCCAAAAATACCGCCCCAGGACCCGACGGCTTACATGGGAAAGCCTGGGTTCTGGCCCTGGACGCTTTAGGGCCTCGACTAAGAGGGCTCCTAAGCGCATGCTTGGAGAGGGGCCAGTTTCCACTTCGTTGGAAGACGGGGAAACTGGTCCTCATTAAGAAGCAGGGGCGCCCGGCGGACTCTCCGTCCGCTTACCGGCCCATCGTGCTGCTCGACGAGGTGGGCAAGCTCTTTGAAAGAGTCATTGCAGACCGCCTTGTCGGGCAGCTCGTGCGGGTGGGGCCGGATTTGGCGGAGAGCCAGTTTGGTTTCCGCAGGGGGCGCTCCACGGTGGATGCCATCATGCGCGTGCGAGCCCTTACGACGGGGGATGCGGTGGTCCGGGGTGGGGTCGTCTTGGCGGTGTCGCTTGACATCGCCAATGCGTTCAATACCCTGCCCTGGAGTTGCATCAGGGAGGCACTCCGGTATCACCGGATGCCGACCTATCTCTGTCGAGTGGTCGAGGCCTATTTGAAGGACAGGGCTGTCATATACCCCGGTCACCAGGGAGAGTGGAACCGGCGAGAGATGTCGTGCGGTGTCCCACAGGGATCGGTCCTAGGGCCGCATTTGTGGGACATCGGTTACGACTGGGTGCTGCGCGCCGACCTGCCGGGTGGCGTCAGTGTAGTTTGCTACGCTGACGACACGCTGGTCCTGGCGCAGGGTAGGTCGCACCAGGCGGCGGCCGAATTAGCGACACGTTTGGGTTGCGACAATCGTCGAGAGGATCCGGCAACTGGGACTCGAGGTGGCCTTGCACAAGTCCGAGGCCATGTGTTTTCATGGTCCTCGGAATGCGCCACCGACGGGTTCTGAAGTAACGGTAGGAGGGGTTCACATCGGAGTCGAGTCGACGATGAAGTACCTGGGACTCGTCCTCGATAGCCGGTGGAACTTCGTGGAGCATTTCAGACGTTTGGCTCCCAGACTGGAGCGGGCCGGGGCTGCCTTGAAGCGGCTCTTGCCCAATCTAGGGGGTCCAAACGCCTCTTGCCGGAGGCTCTATGCTGGGGTCGTGCGGTCCATGGCCCTTTACGGGGCACCGGTGTGGGCGCGTTCCTTGAAGCGACGACCTGCCCGCCGGTTGAACGCGTCCCAAAGGGTCATGGCCATCAGATTGGTACGGGGATACCGCACGGTCTCCGGTGAGGCAGCGAGCCTCCTTGCCGGATTGCCGCCATGGGATCTGGAGGCAAAAATTCTCGCGCACTTATGGGAGTGGCGCGAGGAGGTGAAACGCCGGGGCGTAACTCCGCTGCCGCGAGAAATCACGGCACAGCGGACAGAGCTCCGGCGGGATCTCATGGCGACATGGAGGGTGCGTTTGTTGCAACCCAGCGCTGGGCACGCCACAATTGTGGCGATAAGTCCCCTCTTTGAGGAGTGGCTAGAGAGGCGCCACGGCGTCCTCACCTTTCGCCTGACACAGGTCCTCACTGGACACGGGTGTTTCGGGAGGTTCCTGTTTCGGATTAGGCGGGAGGAAACGCCCGGGTGTTACCACTGTGTGGATCGCCCGGAGGACACGGTGGAGCATACGGTGGAGGTCTGCCCGGCTTGGGCAGAGCACCGCCGTGTCCTCACGGAGGCGATTGGCGGCGGCGATCTCTCGCGTCCGGCCCTGGTCCAGGCCATGGTCCGGAGCGAGAGTGCATGGGAAGCAGTCACCTCCTTCTGCGAAGTAGTAATGCTCGCGAAGGAGGAGGCGGAACGCGTGAGGGAGCGGCAGTCTATGCGCCCTCACGCCCCTAGTCGCCGCAGGAGACGCCCTGGGCGGCGGGAATCGGTAGCCGATTCCCGGCCACCGTAGGCGCGGGCTTGCGGACGGCGAGCTATGGGCAGTTCGCCGTCCGGTAAGGACCAGGCCCGGGTCGATGGCGCGTTGTGTTCCACGCGCGCCTCAAAGAGATGTCAGCACGCACTGACGGGGTCTGCCAGGACCGGTGCCTGCCAGGGTTGCGGGTTTGTCCGAAAGGGATACCGTGGCCCTGGCACACAGGCAACTGAAGGAACACGGGTGGGTTTTAGTCAGTAAAAGTCTGACACGCCCTCCCGCTCCGCCCAGAGCGGGAGAAGTTATTTGATAATTTCCCACCCAAAAAAAAAAAAAAAAAAAAAAAAGAGGTATACAATAATAGTAACTCCACGTTTTTCGAAAATCTGTTTCTTGCACCATTAAAATCGCAAGACCAGTTCTACATACTTGTATACGACATTAAGTCCTATGACATCTATGAAAAGAAATATCCAATCGTCTACTTATGACATTAAATCCACTTACGTCTAATGGCGACCTCAAATGACGATAAGATTCATCTAATAATAATAAAAAATACTGTTGAACTCAACAGTATTAGTTTTGCAAAACAACCAAAAAACAAAAAAAAAAACTATTTAAAAAAAAAACAATCGTTTGCGAAATTTCACTCCGCGCATTTTTGCCTCTCCTGTAAAATTTTTGTTTCATCACATAATGTTGTATACTCTGAGGTACTGCAGTGCTATTCTGTAACCATCTCACCGTGAAAACTTAGGTGAAGTGAGCGTGAAGTGAGCTGTCAACAGTGTCAATTTCAAGCATTAGGTGGAATTACACGTCACTTCAATCTCACTTCACCTACGTTTTCACCGTGAGATTTTAACAGAATAGATCGGCAGATATCTAATCGTTATTATTTGAAAGAAAAATCTGAAAAGTTGCCGGCAAAATTGAAAAATACGGGAAAAACTGAAAGTGCTTTTTTGTATGGGAATTCTGGACAGCACACCGTCGTCTGTCGGGGCAGATAGTTGTTTATATAAGTAGTTGGAACTTAGCTGCCCGTATACCTACCAAATAACTTGTTCGACTGTACTTCATAATTACTGATCGGATAATCGGATGCGTATTACACTTATGTACACTTATGTATCGATCGTAAAAATCTCGTAACTTGGGATTGAAAAATTTACTACTTTTTGACTACAGAATCGAATGCTAGCTAATGGTGTAAGTTGAATAATACCACATATTTCGAAGTCGTTTCCATATCATGTATCCGATTACAACTAATCCCGCATTCCCGGATTTTCTGGAATCCCGGGATATATATAAAGAAAAAAATAAATAAATAAGAAGCCACTTCCACAATTTCTGAGCCTAAAATTAACTTTAGGTAAATATGCATCCGAATATCCGTTTTCTATTCATAATGGAAAAATAATCCTTTTATTAAACCTATGCTGATGAAGCGTAGGAGGATGCGTAGGATTCCTTTGAGCAAATGATTACCTAAGGCTTAGGAAGTACCTTTATAGCGTGGGTTGATCCCATTCCCATACTGAATTTAATCGTTACTTAATAATTTTAATGACGTAAAACTGTTTTAGGTACCTTGGATTCATAACTTTATTCCGTTTTTATTTGTAAAGACCCAAAGATTTTTTTTTTTTTTTAAACATTGCCCCACACTAGGAATTTCTCTTGTTTGTGGGTGCGTTTACAAACATTTAATCTCACATACACAAACAGCCAGACCCGGAACAACTAATTGTAGGTCATACAAATATTTGTTCCGTGTGGGAATCGAACCCGCGACACGCAGTGCAGCAGCCAATCGCTTAACCACTGCGCCAAAAACCAACAACCCAACAAACTCAGGTACAATATAATTTAAACCGAATAAAGCAAGAACTTTTTCAAAGAAAACATAAAGTTTTCAGACAGACAAGTCTTTTGTTTTGTAATACTCGCAGCTTATTTTATGCGAGACAATAAAATAAACTTTTCAATGTACCTACGTGCAAAGAGACCAACTTTTCTACTTCAGTTCCGTACCTCTGGTATTCTCTTCATAATATAAGCATTTGCATATGAAAAGATGAGGTGTATTTAGAGGTGAAAATGTTCTTATTACTAACATCGTGCGATAAAATTAAATATTGTTTCTACCGCTATCAATGATAGGTATTATGAGTACACAGGTACAGCACAGGAATAGTTCTGCGAAGACACTTATTGTTGAGTAAATAGTTCTGCAAGGACACTCATTTTTGAGTCAATAGTTCTACAAGGACACTCATTTTTGAGTCAATAGTTCTACAAGAACATTCACTGTTGAGTTCATAGTTCTACAAGGACACTTATTGTTGAGTCAATAGTTCTACGAAGACACTTATTGTTGAGTGAATAGTTCTGCGCAAACACTCATTGTTGAGTCAATAGTTCTACAAGGACACTCATTGTTGAGTTAATAGTTCTACAAGAACATTCACTGTTGAGTTCATAGTTCTACAAGGACACTCATTGTTGAGTCAATAGTTCTGCGAAGACACTCATTGTTAAGTCAATAGTTCTACAAGGATACTCACTGTTGAGTCAATAGTTCTACAAGGACACTCATTGTTGAGTCCATAGTTAGCTTAATTTGGAAGAAAAGTTTTTTTTTTTAAACAAAAAAACCAGTTGCGTAAACTTATCGAACGTTATCAAAATATTGGTCTTTATAATAATATTACATTTTAGTTCGCCAAGAGTGTTTTGTATAATATTGTAATAATTCATTCACATTATCTACAAAATAAACTGAAATGTTGACTAAATAATAGAAGACAAGTTTTGTTTACAATTAACATCTCTTGACCTTTGCAAATTCTAAGTTGATCGTAATAGCTGTGTTTGTGGATAAAGTTTTGCACCATGTATGGCACAATTTTCGCCCTTGTTGTTAATACAGTTGCAAAAAATTGTCCTCTACTATTTAAAAACCTACAGTTACCATGCTTGAATGACAAGTTACCATCAAAGATCTATCTCTTTAGGGCATTAGGTACTTGTGATACATATTTTTGCAGCTCCAATAAGGCTTGTCCCGCCGGCGATTAACGAGAAGCGAGTAGAGCTAGCAATTAAAAATGAGTTGGCGAGCAAGGAGCAGCGAGTGCGCGACGGTGATGAGTGATTAGTCGCTGGTATGCGCTAGGCCAACGAAGCAATTATCGTTTCAATTATTACAGGCACTAAAGCTCCAATCTTTATTAAGCAAGTAAGTCAGAGCTGAGGCCTCATTAGTGCGTTGCGTTGCGTCATCGCAACGGATCAACGCATTGTATACCACACCTGCGTTGCGACGATGCACGACGTCGCAACGCAAGAATGTCGTGTACGCACGTCTAGCTTGCCCCTCTAGCAGTGGAACATTGTCCGTCGTCGCACCGGAGCTCCGACAGCACAGCACATGGGTAATGTGTCCCTACGCTTCGTATCTCGTCCGTCGATCCGTTGACACATCGCTTGCGACGACGCAACGCATAATGATGCAAGTCACTAAAAGTATGTGTAAAAAGATGCACTGATAAGGCTTCAGCCTTAGCGTTTTCCTACAAATTCTAGCGTAAAATATAGTAAAAGGAATTGTTTCTTGGCGAATGTTAATACATTTTCTTCCCAATCGCAACATTTTGAGTTGTCGAAACCGTGTAATGAGTTTTCAAAGTCGTTCGTTGCTGAGATTTATTGCACGAAATTACTTCGAACCTCAAAATATATCTGTACAAACTCTTCGATAGCAGAAAGTCTGGGACCCAGACGTAAAATTTTCCGTTCAAATAATGATTTCTTGAGGCTTAAGATGAACAATTGTATTTACGGAATTTCCAGATGCTTCACTAGAATGATTAAAACTACAATTATTTACAAGTCCGCAATTTACCAATGAATGACGTCATTGAAACGTTATGTATGAAAATAAGTTGGTGTGTTTCCTTAGAGAGCGTTTTTTGACACCGTAAAATGGAACCCCAGTGCCATCATTTTCATGACAAGCGCCACTGCGGTCGGTATGTGGCGATCACCGCTCTTCTGGGAAACCGTAGCCGTAGGATGCTGCGACATTATAAAGAGTGCACATACAATAAGTAGTAGATTGTTATACAAGGGATGAAAGGGACCTATTTAGGCACGAGATGGTTTGAGTTCGGGTGCCTAAATAGGTTCTTTCAACCGAGATAAACACTCTGCTTTTCATTTCGAATATGAGGAAAGTAAATAAAAACCTGTTTAGAACAAACAGTTTTATCCTCTTCTCTAATGGAATGAGGCGTCAAATAGATATCTGAATCTGATGAACTCATTTTATACAAATACCTTTATAGAGTCTGGCCAACGAAAGCTGACACAAAGTAAAGGCGGCAATTTAAAAAAAATGTTAGCTGTCCACCCTGGCTATACACTGCTTAAACGGAGTTGATAATTTTTGATTATTCATGAGATATGAGACATTCAGATACATTTATAAGGCTTCCTTCACATGCTAGTAATGAGCATGTCTCATTACTAGCATGCTCTAACTAATCGGAGCACGCGAAAATCAAAGTCACGAAAAAGGTAGTAGTAAAAGTAGTTTGTTTATTTATAAAATAGAGAAAAGACGGCTGACACAATAAAATAAAGAAAAAACATTAAAGTTAAGAGTCATAGTCGAAATCGGATTCCAGGAACTCTACACCTGATAATATTGATTCATTGCTTTCTTCACTGCTAGTGCTGCTACTGTCCCCAACATGTATTATAAAACGTTCAAGCTCATTTTCGACAATATGATCCTTCAATTTGTACTGATTTTCAATATTCAGGACGTGATCAGTGTACTTCTTCCAGTCATTGGCAGTTATGGATAGAAAACATTCTTTAATTAAATTTTGCATTTCAGTCACTGGTATGCCTAAGTTTTTGCTTGCTACTTTCCTCTTTGCCTGACTCCATACAAGCTCAATCGCATTGAGGTCGCAATGATAGGGTGGCAGCAACAAAATTTCGTGGTTGTGTTTTTTTGTAAGTTCTTCTGCTTCGTAAACAGGTGCAAGTTTATGTTTTTTTACTAAACACATTAATTCTGCTTTGGTATGATATTCTTCAAAATTAATATTATTTTCTTGAAGCCATATTCGGATATTAGCTTTTGTGTCAGACATATTAGGGGGTTTGTTCACTTGTTTCACATGGTAACTTGCATTGTCCATCACAAGTACACTAGGTTTAGTTAAATTTGGTATCAACATTTCCACTAGCCATTTCATGAAGTTGGTGGAATTCATATCATCGTGGTAGTCAGCTGATTTAGATTTTGTGCTGAAAATCAATAAAGCACCTGGTACAAACCCTTCCTCCGATCCTGCATGCACAATAATATATCTCTTTCCAGAGGATATATTACTAGTGACACCACTTGTTGAAGGTCCTTGCCAAGATTTTTTTACTTTATAGTTCTGATGAACATATGTCTCATCAAGGTAAATAATCTGTTTACCTTCTAGTCTCTTTTCATGAATAGTTCTCAAGAATCTGTGTCTCCAAGCTGCAATATCATATTTTTCCGTAAGCAAAGCTCGTTCATTTTTATTGTTTAGAAATTCAAACCCATTTTTGTGTAATATTTTCCTAAGAGTTTCACGGCATCCCGTAAATCCAATAGCTTCCCTCAGCTCATTGTGCAGGCTTCTCAGCGTAGGTACTTGTTTTTTTACACCATAAAACTCATTTATTTTATTTCTTATAGCTGAAATATCAAAATTATCCAAACTGGAAACTGTTGCAGAATGTGGACGCTTTTTTCCCGGGGTATTCCACTGTCCTTGATTTATAGACCCTTCCTTTTTTATTCTTCTAAGTGTTGTTACGCTTACATCTGAAACCAACAAATACAATTATTTTTAATACCAATAAAAATAACACTCCAAAAAATCAAATACAATAATATAATACAACAAAATTCATATTATTTAATTTAAGACATCCTTACACATATACTTTATTTATACCCTTATAAACAACTGGTAGTACTGGTACTTATAATAATATCTAAAATGTTTGAACTGATACAAATACCTGTCATTGAAGATATCTTTTCTATATATTGTGTTTCAGAAGTTGACATTTCTATTTCTTCTAGAGTTTTCAATGCCTTTACTGCATTTGCAATTTGGAGTTTCGTCTGCTCATTGTCGATACCTCCTAAAAAGTATAATACACCGTGAGTAATAATGCAATTTGTTACAAATAGTCGAAAAGTATCAAACTGTTTTAGTAGAAATTCAAAAAACTAACCTAAAACTGTAATAATTGAATCCAGTCGTCGTATTTTCTCTGCAGATTTCTGATTTATATCACTTTTTATGTCTTTGAACTTGTCAATCATATTAAATAGAAGCCTCCTCGTCGAACTAGTAATTGTTTTCGGCATTATTTTAGACAAAACCAATGAAAATAAGATGCACGTAAACAAAAGTACGAAACGTCAATGTGACAATTTTGACGGTCTTGAAATGTTGCCATGTAAAAAGTTTAATAAATAATTCGTGGTCAGCTTTCGTTGGCCAGACTCTACGTAAATAATTAGCACTCGACAAAACAAGAAGATCGAATTGCCGCTTTCCAGCCTTTTTTATGTTTCTTTTTCTGTGACATTCTATCAGCCAGTATTTTTTATCATTGATGATTGTAAAAATTAGTGAAAAGTAAATTTTAATTAGATATACAAAGTCATGTGAAAAAACAATTTTATGCCACGATTAGTGGCTGTATAAAAAGTTTAAATATGGCTTGCATAGTTTTAATTTTTTTTGACAGCAGGCAAAATCGTTTCCCAGGGACGAAAAGTACTGTTTTCATCCCTCTGATCAGGTAACTTCAAGCGTACTTTCCAAGTATGAGAAATGAAATGATACATAAATACCAACGCGTCAAAAATATAAACTGTATATATACTGTCTTTTAAGTCGCACAGTTGGGTAAAAAAAAAAACCCGCTACGCTAAGATATAGGTACATGTTTAGCACTAAATGTCGGATGATTTCCGAATGGCCCGGCCTGGGGTCGGTCAATAAATCTCTGTCGGACTAACAATGCTTACCGGAACTCCGTGACACTGAAGCCGTCACTCCGTAATGTGTATTTGCTTGAAATGGTACTCATGAGTACGGCCGTTTATCAAACGTTTACGTGTGAATTATGATGAAGCTCTAAAATTTATTTATTATTAGGTACTACCTATGTTTATTAAAGAAAGAAGGAAAGAAAAAACGTTTATTTGCGGTAAACATGACGCAATAAAGAACATAAACACAAAAAAAAAAATAAGAAAACTATGGGGGAAAAATGCGTCACATCCACGCAAAACGGCTATCGCTCAGCATTATGCTGCGACCCTATGCAAGACAGAGCCCCAGCGCTGGTTTTCAGCGACAGCCGGCGTTGACGTAATGACGTCGTTCGGTGAAGCAAACAATTATTAAGACGCTGTACCAGTACAGCGTACTTAAAGGAAATTAATATAATTTAATTTAATTGTGATGAAGAGTTTGTGTTTTTGTTTATTTGAACGCGCTAACCTGAAACAAAACGACGAATATGAAAAAAAAAAAAAAAAAAAAAAATATTGCATTTGGTTATCCAATTCTTGAGGAAGACTTTAGACTATTACTGTAACATCACGCTAGGTGTCCTTAAGAGCCGAGCAAAAAGAAAAAAAAAAACTCAGAAAGAACGCTAAGCGAAAAGTAATAGCGCGCGCAGGCGATGCGACGCAACGGTGTGTCAGGGGAACAAGACATTTCACGCGGACGAAGTCGCGGTTAGAACTTTATCCATCCTTCCATCCATACTAATATTATAAATGTGAAAGTGACTCTGTCTGTCTGTCTGTTTGTATGTTACGTTTTTACGCCTAAACCGCTGAACCGATCGTCATGAAATTTAGCAAAGATATAGCCTGGGATATGGAGAAGGACATAGGCTACTTTTTTACGCGATAACCTACATCTACGTGGGCGGAGTCGCGGACAAAAGCTATTAATATGGCTGGGGTGGACGAGGTAGGGTAGGTAGGGAAGGTAGGGTAGGTAGGGTGTAGGTAGGGTAGGGTAGAGTAGTGGAGTTTATAGTTTGTAGTTTAAATAAAATTTAAATGTCTGTTTGTAATGTCAAAATAACAGCTATTTATTTAATGCAACAAAAGACAAAAAAAAAAAAAAAAAAATTGTCTGTTTGTTCCGGCTAATCTTCGAAACGGCTGGATCGATTTTGACGGGATTTACATTGGCCGATAGCTGATATTATAAAGAGTAAATTGGGCTACTTTTTTTGTAAAAGCCACTCTGGAGGAACCGCGGATAACAGCTAGTTTCTAGCTAAGTCGAGCGGCTTTCTCCCGAACAATCTACATTATATACGATATTGCCAGATTGTGCTAATCATGACCCGAACAAGTGTGTAGCTCGCCTTACAAATTAGATATAACCACAGATTTATTATAACCATGGAATATTATGTTTTCACTAGTGTAGGGAAAACATATTACTTACGCGTCATGTTCGTGAACGGGCGCCGTCAGTTGGGACTGGTCATCTCTTAGCTGCCACGGGTTATTTTATTTTATTTTATTTTGTTTCTATTTGTTGTACCTACGCTTGACGCTTTTAACGTGTAAGTTTTTATTATTTTTATTTTTACATCGTTCTCACTTTTAGTTATAAATTCTACATTAAAGATGTAACTAATACTTTTGTAACAATTTAATTTAAAAGAGTGTCCTTGGAGTTTCTTGCCCGTTCTTCTCCATAGGTACCTACGCTTTGGAATGAGAATGTAGCTTAATTTTTCTTACTGACCGACTCCTTGACAATTCAAAAGTGCCTGTAAATGGTTTAATTGAAATGATTTGAATTTGAGTTTGAGTTTACAAATTCCATGTGATCACACTAACTTGTATCCCTTTTCCAAAGACGAAAACTCTACAATAATCTATGGCTATCATCCTGCCCTATCCTGCCAGCTATTTAATCTGTGATCTTGCCATCAACTGTCATAAGTCAAAACATAAAATACATAATTCTTGTCCAAAATAAATGCAATTCACCTAAACAATAAATAATAAAAAAAATCGTCCTGTATGATTATCAAGTAATTGCAAATAATTGAGAAGTGCATAACATAATCTATAATTTTAACATTGTCGGTTGTTATTTTCAGTTTAGGCATGACGTATACCAATGAAGATATTATAAACATAGTTGGGGCATGGTTTGCTCAATTTCCTAGATTTTTTAATAATTATATTCCTACTTCGACACTAGCGAATGTGCTTGCTATAATCGGTCTTGTCACACTGGCACTCTTATTATCTTACGTAATTAAAGACAATTATTTATGTACATTGAATTGTAAAACACATAAAACTCTCAACACTCAAAATATCTAAAGTGAGGATCTCCTGCATTTTTCAAATATGCTTATCGTGTAATGTCGAAAAAACATGTGATTTCTTGATTTAATGTAATAAAATAATGTTTTATGAGTTTATGATTGTTTTAATTAATCGTTCCTTCCTCGTGGTCAAACTTAATGGTCAAACTGATTTGACCACGAGGAATTCTGTTCCGGATAGTCAAACTACTTAGTTTAACGAAAAATATCCACCCTTTATAGTTCGTAAATATACTTGTACAGTCATTAACAAAAATAATTTCCTTCCTCGTGGTCTTTTAACTTTAACTTTTTATCAAGCTGTATACATTGCAGTCTTATCCCTAATAGCATTTTTGTTGGCATTTGGTTGGGCCACATATGTACCTCTGAAGTTGGCCCAACTAAATGCCAACGGAAAATGCTACTAGGGATTGTACAATCACTACATATTATAAAACAAAGTCCTCCGCCGCGTCTGTCTGTCTGTCTGTCTGTCTGTTCGCGATAAACTCAAATACTACTGCACCGATTCTCATGCTGTTGCTGCTGCTGTCGAGATGATTTCATAATGAAGTGTCAGCTGGAATTAATGCATGGCGATATAAATGCTGGGTACTTTTTAAATAAACTAAGGTAATAATTTTTGTTAATGACTCAATCAATCAGCCTAGCCTTTTCCCAACTATGTTGGGGTCGGCTTCCAGTCTAACCGGATGCAGCTGAATACCAGTATTTTACATGGAGCGACTGCCTATCTGACCTCCACAACCCAGTAACTGGGTAACACGATACCCCTTGGTAAGACTGGCTGTCAGACTTTTGGGTTTCTGACGACCCGTAACGACTGTCAAAGATCCACGAATGACAGCCGGGACCAACGGCTTAACGTGCTTTCCGAGGCACGGAGGAGTCTCGGTATGTAAAGATGGTCACCCATCCACGGACCAACCCCGGCAAGCGTAGCTTAACCTGACGGATCAACCCGTGCGGCTGTTATTACTTAGCCACGAGCTCCTCTATTATTTTTTATTATTTTTTCCTCCTATTATTTTTGTTAATGATTGTACAAGTATATTTACGAACTATAACAAAGGGTGGATATTTTTCGTTAAACTATATAAGTAGTTTGACTATCCGGAACATGATTCCTCGTGGTCAAATCAGTTTGACCAATTAGTTTGACCACGAGGAAGGAACGGTTTTAATTATCATCGTATATTTGACTGCAACTGGCCAACACACGTGTGTGTATTCATTACATTACACATATACGTTACATTTAGAAAAATATGTAACATGGGTTACATGTTTTTCATAATTATAATGGGCGCCGACTCGACTTCATCGGCCATCGCATCTCAGAAGCCAGGCCCCCTCTGGAAAATAGCGCTAGATACGCCAATGCTTATTAGAAGGCTAAAAGAAACCCACAGGGCAAAAAAAATGAGTGTCCATCATTAGAAGCGCAAAAATGTTTTTAGAGGATCAGTTAAATATTCCCGATTTTATCGCCTTATCCACGTTACTCTATCGTATTTGCATGCTCTGCCTTGTTCGCGCACTCAACTGAATTGCTTTTAAATGGATCCGATTTTTAAAATGTAAATTGGACTTCATTTGATTACGAATATTGATAAAGTTCGAATTATGGAAGGTTACTCAAAAATACATTAGCAACCTTCTTTCCATTCGTTCAAGTGAATGTATTAAGTCCTCAATTTATTTTAGGTACGTAGGTTTCCTTTTAAAATAACAAGATAATTTTGAGAATTTTCTTTTGATAACATTTTCTAATCTTCTAGTCGAGAGGCGCGCTACTCTTTTTAACCGAATTAAAAAAGGCGCCTTTGTAATTCGATCACACATATTCGTCTCGTTTTTAGGGTTCCGTAGCCAATAAGGAGCATTTATAGTTTCGCCATGACCGTCTGTCTGTCTGTCTGTCGGCGGCTTAGCTCAGAGACTCTTAGTACTAGAAACCTGTAATTTGGCGTTGGTATAATATTAATCTCGCCGACAAAGTGGTAAAATTAAAAAAGCAAGGTCAATGGTCTCGTAATAGAATTGTATTACAATGGCATTTTGAACATTTATTAATGCCAGATTTCATTTAATTTGTACATATTATTTATTAGTGTTATAAGCAATCTGAAGTAGTAGGAAGTTGGAAGTTTAGTAGGAAGTTTAATTTGTGATAATGTACGAGATTACCAATTCTTTTAATGTAGTGTCAGTGGCTGACCATTGGAAAGTCATAATGACGCCATTATATTAGTAGATTACCAAACTTGTCAAAATCAACAATTATGAAATCAATGATAGACCATTTTGACACTATTGTAATAGCAGACTTGAGGCCCTCATACCAAGCTACCGAACTTACCACGCCTATAAATCCAGTTCCCAACTATGCTGAGTTCTGCTTCTAGTCTAGGGGCTGGTTTGCCTACTTCCCTCAAATATGGTGAGGGGGGCAACGGCTAATCTTTGCGTTGTGCTCGTGGACATGTCCTGCATGGTTTCGTTATGGTTATTTAGTAACTAGCTTCTGCCCGCGACTTCCTCCACGTAAAATTTCGGCCCACAACCCACCCTGTCGCATCGCATCGCCCGACCGCGCAATTACTTCGTTTTCGCTTAGCGTTTTTTTCCGACTTTTTGTCATTTTGCTCGGCTCCTTAGGGGCGTAGCGTGATGTTAAATAGCCTATACTTATTTTGTTGCGGAGTTATTTTAAAATTATGATATTTCCTAAGATGTTGATTGAAATCAAGTGATGTCAAGGACAATTTTGAATACTTGTGATAAATAACATATTTATTTGGATAAGGATTAATATTATGTTGATAAAACTCCTTCGCAAATAATGCATTAATTACGAACAAATAATGCATAAATTTGATTACCATAAAAAGGTTATAGTGAGTCTATCTTAAAAGATAGACATATGCTGTCGCGGACATTTTTTTAGAACTTTTGAAGAGAAACAATTCCATCTTATATGATATTTGCGTAACTTAAACCGTTTACGCAGCGCACGCAACGGAAGCTCTCAAGAAGGAATAATTTTTTATTTATGCTCCGCTCCTATTGGTCGTAGCGTGACGCTTCAATGTCATCATTTTCTCTACATAAGAATCAAGATTTTCCTACACTTGTCCCATGTTACTTGTGGTCGCCTCAAAACGTTTTCTACTTTCATTCTCCACTGTCAACCATTACGCTATCATTCACTCCCTTCTCTTTTATATAATTCCTCACACAATCCATATCTTTTCTTTGGTCTTCTTCTCCCTCTCCATCTATCAACATTTTTACTTATAATTTTTATTTCTCTACGCAAGAATCTGCTCCATAAATTAGACATGTAATGTACCATCTGTCTACCATTCTTGTACAGGGATAAAGATATTTATATATTAAAAACATGCATCGTGCTGGTAATCGCCTTTTGAAGTGGATAGTGTCTTGAATTATTCATGTTCTCTCTCAAGGAATCTCTTTGCGATTTATATAAGTACACACGGTCTGGGCGAATGAACTCATTGGCATTAAAAAAAAAATTAAGACTATAAAAACAAAAAACAAAAACATGCCCTAAGGGCCTCAACACAGCATAGTGTCAGATGACAACACAAGGTGACGCGAATTTTCAGCTGCAGCCCATGAGTGCCATGCGTTAGAAATTTAAACACGTAGGGCATTTGTCTACTTTAATAAATTTAAAGCTATTAGAAATTGAAGTTGTCGATTGTAGGATTTTTGTATAATTTGACGAGGATATGGCTTGGTAATTTATCTATGGAGGATAACCCTTTTTCATTTCTCATACTCGGAAAGTAGTGTTTGTTTGATCCGAGTAGCGGGTGGAAGACGCTGCTCCGTCCTTTGCGCGGGAAACACTCATTAGTAATTGCTTTCCTCTCTAGGGCGGGAATAAAATTTAAAAATAGAACTATACTTGGTTAGGTAGTAGTCGGCTACGAAATTTTTTACATAATTAAGAAAAATAACCATTAAAAAAAAAATGCAGCGTACCTTGTGAGTGTATAAACAGCCAGTCTGAATTAAAAAAAAAACCTATTAAGCAAGAAGGCCCGCGGCGGTGACGCGGTGTGTTCCATATTTAAAATTTAAAAAATACAATATAATTTAACGGGATACTAGCCGTCATAAACATAGTAAAGATGACCGCTTCTTAGACCTACTTTAGCTATCGAACTGTTTTGTCCCTTTCTGTCAAACTTTATTGACAGAGACACTTGACAGAAAAGGGAAAAACAGGTCGATAACTAAAGTAGGTTTATTATGAATAAGGCGGTAACTCTGTAAGCTGTACCGAAATTCAAAATCTCGGTTTTATAGACTAATATTTGATTAAAAATGAGTTCAACCGATTCTGAAACGTTGACCCCAGATTCGGTAAAAGACGAGGCAAATACAGTAATCGAAAACTTTTTGCCTGACATTTCAAAGGAAAGATACTTAAATACATACAATGATTTTATGAAGTTCCGAGCAAACAAGAAAATATTAATTTTAAATAGGCACTACTCATGTTATTATTGTCAATAAATATTTTAGAAAAACTACTACTTTTTACTTTCCTTATATTCGAAATGACAAGTAGAATGTTTAACACGGGTGAAAGTCACCAATTCCTATTCGGGTTATAGCCGCCCTCGCTGCGCTCGGATGTCTAAATACCTCGTATGGGAATTGATTCCTCTCGATCCTTGTGTAACAATCTACTATTCTTATATTTACGAGAAGTAGTATTTTTATGGACTGGTTATTCCATAGTGTTTTCCACGCCTAGTAACCTTGAGTTATTTACGTAGATATACAAGGTGTAATTGAAATGACTGAAAACCTGAAAAAGCTGTCATTGTACTCAATATTATGTACAACTTTTAATATTGGAACAACAGTAAATTCACGAAAGAAAAAACAACTGGCCCATACATTAAATTGTCGAGTTAATACTCCCGCAGACAGGCGGGAAGCGACTCTAGTAGAATAATTCTATAAAAATTTCATGGATATTGTTCTACCAGAATCGCGTCATACCGTCACGTCGCATCTCTTCACCCGGGGGGCCGTTAAGGTAGGAGTCTTTATGCGAACATAAAATATGAAGCAGCTGATTTGTTTGTGACGTTACGATAAAAAGAACTCCCTGGTTTTCATACAGACGTATGCAGAACTTTCAAACAGTATGTCACAACCGTTAGACATGCTAATGTGATTACGCATTAATGACGCAACCGTAGATACTAGTTATCTGAAACAAACAAACCTCCGGGCAACCCTATTGTTTCCCGATTATGTCAGATGGCACATACGAAGGCACGTGATCATATAAGTAAGAAGATGGCAGAAGCATCTAAGCGCTGATTTGCTGGATTCGTTTTCTCCTCTACTGATCGTTATTTCTCCTGACAAAGTTTATTCCGTTTATGTGTATATCTATGTATTTATTCTTTTATAGTTATTTTTGTTTTATCTATCCCTTATATTGCACCTGACATGTTTCCTCTCTGCATCACCCTAAGGTTCTCTGGTAAAAAATGCCTCTGGCATTAAGTCCGCCTTTGTACGGTTTTTTTTTACGTATAAATATAAAAAGTTCATATTGTTTCTCATACAATAGGGATGATGACTAAAAAATATTTTTTGTTCTTCATGTAGATTATTAAAAAATATTGGACACGTATTTTTTTTTTTTACTTATTCAAAACATTACGGCGATACATTGAGTTCAAATGTGGCTTGACGTTTTTTTTTTATCTAGGGCATCTCAGAGTGTAACCACTAAGGTTCCGACTCTTTAACCGGACTTTCCTGTGGCTGCCTTAAGCTCCTAACGAAACTTAATGCCTTCAGCCAGGGCGTAAAAACTATAAACTAAACGACTGCTGCTCGCTAAGGGCACCCCCTGTGGGGTACGAACCTCGGCTTAGGGCAGCTGAGTCGGAGGGAGGGTGGCAAGGGACCGACGGTGGCTGGATAAAATCAGTGTTTTGATTTTTATCGTGGGGAGTTTGGATTACATGCTGCTCAGCTAAAACGCGTGCTGGCGCTTCACTTACAGTCAAGGGTCGGGGAGGACTATTCGTTACTCGGGGATTTCGCGCGGGGCCTCGGCGGCGAGGTTGGAATGAGGCTTGACGTCACTTCTCATTAGATTTTATACTGAGCTGTGACGTAACGAGCCCCCACTCCTCAAGTTTAATGTGTTTCATCTAAGTAATTTTGTATTAATAATTATGATAAAGCAAAAAAATACGTGTCTAATATTTTTTTATTATCTGATTGACGGACTAAATAGATTTTCTTTTTTTTTTACCCCGGGCATCATCCCTATTGTTTTACAGCACAAAATCGAGGCAGCCCCGGTAAGTTATGAGGATACTTGTGATGAGGTTACCTCGCAACTTCCCATGGGTTACTTACTTTCTACAATGATGAGACATAATTAAAAGGAAATGAAAAAGTTTAAGTTCTAGGATGTTACAAAATTATTGTAGGATAAAGTTGTGTTTTTACTTGTGCATAAAGTTTTAATAAATAAATTATCACACACACACACACACACACCCTCACTGGCTAAATAATATTGAGTGGTTAACACACACGCTCAATAATATTCAACCAGTGTATGTGTGTGTGCAAAAGACGGCCACTGCACCATAGCTAGAAATAATTCTTCCTCAAACATCGTTATAATAACCATTCCTATACATCCTGCATCCACTCAATACCACGACATTCATCGGGTCATTTGTTCTCCTCCTTAGCTCCTTATGTTCTGAGTTGAGCTGCACGATTACTGACAAATGCGTGCACTGAATGGACAGGTCCACTCAATCTGTGTGGTTCTTTCTTCAAAAGACCATTTCAGACACCAGTCTACATGGTCTTCACATGATTTGACCAAGATTATGTCTGGACTTTAAAAGAGACTGTGACCTCTGAGTTTGTTTCGGTCTTTCTTCTCAGAGTAGTCAGTTACGAAATGCCGACCTCATCTAGTTTTAAAATATGATTGACGTGTAAAAGTGTTTGTAAAAACCTACTTACAGAAATAAAATCATTTATCATTTATCATTTATCATTCATTTGTCCATCTTCTAGAGCCTACTCATGCTCCGCCGCTGTCCTTCTTCTTTGTCTTGTAAAGAAAGAAAGAAAAAACTGACGAACTGAGAATCACATCCTTTTAAGGGTTTCGTAACTCGAAAGGAAAGAACGGAACCCTTATAGGATCACTGGTGTGTCCGTCTGTCTGTCTTTCCGTCTGTCACCGCTGAAATTGGGTACAATATGAACTTCTGTGACCCAAACATGGACGTGGGACAATTTTGGGGGGAACATTGGAAAATTAAAAATAAACGTTTCGCATACTGTACCGTGTGACATATCAAATGAAAGGGCTATTGAAAGGATTTTAGACATATTTTTTTTATAAATAAATACTTTTAAAGTTATTCAAGAAAATATTTGAAAATTTACCATTCCCCTTAAAAACTACTGAACTTAAAATCTTGAAGAAAATACAATAAATAGTTCTTAGATTACTTTAGACACAAAGCAACAAAATTCGATCTAAAAACGGCCACATTCCTCTAGATCGTAGTTTGTTGCTTCGTGTCTCAATATGAAACTTTATAAAAGGTATTAGAAAATTCTAGACACTTACCGAGGCAGCTGATTGAGCCGTTTTTCACGAGATAATATTTTTTTAAAGGAAAGAAAGCTGGCTCGGGTCCACTAGCGCCACGCTAGTGGACCCGAGAATGCACTCTTAATAAGAGCTGAGGTACATAATAATTGAATACGATCTAGATTAATAATGAGCAATTTTACACTAAAGTATTATATGCGAAGATAGATTACGTTATAATAAAGAATAGTGTTAATTTGCACTTTTACACAAAAGGGATGTTAAAAAAAAAAATGTTCTACATGTAGATTATTAAAAAATATTAGATAAGTATTTTTTGTTTTATCATATTAATAAAAAATGACTTAGATAAAACACATCAAAGAGGCTCGTTACGTCACAATTCTAACAAACTAAGTATAAAATTTTGCACAGAGTGACGTCATGCCACATTTCAACTCAATGTATCGCCTTTTTTGATTACGTAAAAAAATAAAAAATACGTTTCCAATATTATTTTATAATCTACATGACGGACAAAAAAATCATTTTTAGTAAACATCCCTTTTCTGTAGCACTTTATTAGGGGCTGATACTTGATGCTGGTGGAGAAACATCACACACACTTGCTTTTATTCCATAAAAGGTAATGTATATTGTTCAATACAATGTGAACATATATTTTGATATTCTAAAATATTATAGATTAATGTAATTAATTACAGTAATCTACAATAATTTAGAATCTAAATTAATATTTGTTTTTATTTCCTTATTTTTTGTGTGCAACATTAATGTGTCTAAAAACATATTTATGTAGTGTGGCAACACACCTTTTTCTTCTTCTTGTCGATATAAGATCGTTGAGTGTGACTCGCCGTTGTTTTAAAAACAAAAAAAAAGGTGTGTTGTCACACTACATAAATATGTTTTTAGACACATTAATGTTGCACACAAAAAATAAGGAAATAAAAACAAATATTAATTTAGATTCTAAATTATTGTAGATTACTGTAATTAATTACATTAATCTATAATATTTTAGAATATCAAAATATATGTTCACATTGTATTGAACATATATCTTATAATCTTTACATCTTAAAACGCTAGTCTCATGAATACAAAAAGCTCTAAAATAGGAAAGATATCCTTCCAAATTTAGCTCAAAGGTCACGTAAAGATTCTATGTAAAGAAAGCGCCTGATCAATATCATTAATCTTTCTTAAACTTCTTCAAAGAGGCTGTGTTATTGCATTTGAAATGAGGGCTACATATTGTTTACGCAAGGGTCTTGTTCGCTAAACTTAGTAGGTATTGGTGTTTCGGCTAGAAAGTCGAAGTTTGCAAATAACTTGTCGTTTAGGTGCTGTTAGGTAGCCGAAGTTTGGTTATTGGAAAATATTTGGTTAGGTACCTGGTAGATTATGTAGAACAGGACATAGTAAGTATAAAAAAAAAAATGACCCATAAGTATAGTCCACTTGGTTAGTATACCTATACACACAACTTAGAAACTAGTGCTAGTACTTACATCTACAAAGGGTCTCACAGTTTCTATCATGGGAAGTCTCCAGCGATTTCATATCATTTACGGTTCAAGTCATCACATGGTACCCTCTTCGAACTTTTTCCAAAATCAAGTGCATAAAAATATACTTCCATAATTAGCCTATAATGTTCCCACTGATAGTACACAGGGCTCCTCTCTATGAGAGGGAGTGGCCCGTAGTCCATCACGCAGGCTCAGTGTGAGTTGGTCACATGTCTTCGAGTTTTTGGTTCTAGGACAGGGCGGTTTTGACACGATGTTTTCCTTCATCGTTTTGAGAGCGCTGGTGACGAAATTGTTTACACTAAGTGCCTGCCGGGGTTCGGGGTACCTACTCCCGCTGCAAAAAAATTACTTAAACACACAATTAATTACCCGGATACGGATCACGTGACCATAATGAGATGACGGCAAAAATGGACGCTCACTAATGCGTATGGTCATTAGTATGGGGAGTAAGCACGTGATGGGAATCCTAAAGTGGGGCCGCTGCTAGACAAAAATGATAGCGGGGAACGAGGCCTGGAAATATTACTGATGCGTTATCATTCATTTGTTTCTTAATTTCGGTCTCTGATCCTGCTCCATAGGACAATTTAGAGTCTAGACAAAATAAAACTGGTTGCTAATTTAATTGTATAATTTTTATGATATAAATTAATTTTATTTTCTGCATATACTTTAACTCACACATTGACTTATTATATGGTAATTATTTTGGAAAATCATATCCACTTTAACAATGTTTGTAATTATGTGAGCACCATGTACATATCTATCACTTAATTAATTTGTGTGTCATTACTTCCGTGGAGTTTCCTGCCGGCTCTTCTCCATAGGAAACGACTAATTGGAACCGTGCACCTAGCTTCTGACGTTTCATAAGTGCCCATGTAGGTTTATAGGAAATAAAATATTTTGATTTTGATTTTTTTTCACTTTTCATTATTTTTACCTATTGTGGTATAGTAATTTTTTTCTAGGTACGTCTTCACATATAATTATTATTGAATGTGTACAAAATATTGTTAACATTTTAAAAGAGAAAAAATAATGGAGTTTCTTGCCTATTCTTCTCCATAAGTAACTACCTTTTGGAAGAGGCAACTAGAATCAATTAATATATTTTTTTTTAATTTTGACGTGCCTTTTAAGAGCCATTTTACGTTTTCGCGCGAATATCTAAGATTTTAGTCGCCTAATTTACCATCTTAGTTAATTCTCTGGTATTGGTGAATATATGTAAATAATAGATGATTCTTTCGTATTGACACTTCATGTAACACATTTACAAAAACTTATTTGTGTACTTTGTAGTTATTAATCTCCCAGAACTAGTTTACTGAAAAATCAGCGCAGAGGCAATTTCAGACTCCTATTTCTATAATTAATATTTATAAATTTGACTGAAAAAAATACACAAAGCATCAGACATATAGTTTTGTCGACAAATGACGTACTAGAATTTCGATTATTAATAAAATTAATAGGTAAAAAAAATAAAGACTTATGACAATTTTTACGATTTATTCGCAATTATATTGCGATTTTTTTGTTTGAATAAAGCGTAATTACATTTTAAAAATCATCTCAAAATGAACTATGTTCTTTAACAAATCGAATTCTCAAGTTTGATTAAAATCCCTTCATTTAATTAGCCACAATATCCTTTTTTTAAACACTCTAAAAAAGAATAAATTGCGATGCACAAGTGGGCACCGTTTAGTACAGCGCGAGCGCCCATCGAGGAAGGACCTGTGCTACTTTTTCCCGCATCTCAATTGTCGAGTGCTCAATATCGTAACCGTGATATTATACTACGACCACAACATTTTGATGCTTCCCAAATTGACTCGTTTTTACGAAGATTGCGTATTGCCGGAAATTATAGACCCTAGAAAAGCAAGATCAATGCCTTTACGACAAATATTTATTTAACGTAAGTGATAGTCATTATTACTTGACATTATTGTCAAATAATAATGACCAACACTTATATTTTGTACGATGTGATTGTTTTCCTGTTCATTTTTATTATATACTTTCAAAACATATATTTGTATTTTTTTATTAGTCTAGAAAGCTTTAGTAGACTGAATAAATAAAATAACTTTTTTAATAAATCTCTAAATACCGCATTATTATTATAATGGCTCAAGATTATTTAGTCCGTCTCGACACTCGCGTTACACTGCTTAAATTGTGTATGTGTGGATAGTTACGCTCACATACACAGCGCTGCCGTCTTTTACCTAAACTCGAGCGTTAAAATTTTGTGAAATGGCTCTTAAGTGCCTATTTGAAATAAATGATTTGACATTTGAATTTTTTTTGGTATCGTTTTACCCAGTAACTAGATTTTGCAGGTCCGACCGAAGCCGACCTCAATATAGTTGAGAAAAGGCTAGGCAATTGATTTTGACTCATTATAAACTGAATATTAGTTACAATATTATCTTATCTTATCTTATCTTAATAATTAATAAGGTAATTTACATTAAATTACCAAGTGGTTGGAAAGACATTATAACAGTGCTGTTTAAGAAGATAATGTAAATTTTTTATGGATATAATGTACTACAGTGTGACTGAAGTTTTTTATTTATTTTCAGACACAGTGATCCATATTTTTGTTAGTATACTTAAGAATTATGTTAGTAACCAAAGATTCAAATACACAACTACAATCAAACTATTATATCTAAAAATAAATAAATGAAGTACTCACATCAATAAAATTGCAATCATCATTAAATTAATTAAAATGGTAAAAATCAATAGTATTATTTAAAATCAAGAAATTCATTTTCAATTTTATCAGACAAAAAACTTTGCTGAATTGCTGTGGTCTGAATTGCCGTTTATACTTATGTGAATGATTATTATAAATGTTTGCATGCCGAATGGAGAAATATGGCTGAGTTTTAATGTATCATAACTAGAGATCGGATATTCGGATGCATATTTACCTAAAGTTAATTTTGAGCTATGAAACTATGGAAGCGGCTTCCTAAAATATTTTATTGTAAAAAAAATCCCGTATCGCCAGGAACAACGGGAATGCATAACTAGTCGAGTGTGTATGTAGTATGTGACTTCTAAAAAAAATTTTATTTAAAATTAAAAAAAACCCGGGATTCTTGGATTGCATAACTAATCTGATGCATATTTATTTAAAATTGGGATTTTTGCCAACATTTGAAAGTAAGTAAATATACCAGAAACATATATCAGAAACCTAAACTTGTAGATCCCAGAACCGCGGGATTTTTTCGATACAAAAGCGCATTCCATATTACCCAACATCTCAACTTTAGGTGAATATGCATCCGAATATCCGATGTCTAATCATAACACCTATTATGTATTACCCATATTTGCAGAACAAATGTCTATTTTGTATTATGTTACATAATTTTTTTTAAAGTTGTTTTGGCAAAGAATAATATCGTTATCTTCTTACCTATCTTAAAATTCACTCACTTGACTCAGCAATTTTCGATAAGGCCACGAACTGAAAACCATTGTGATCTAATAAAATAGTTTCGGCTTTGTCAGAATACAAGTTTAAAACAAAAAGATGGACATCACTTATGCTTGGTACCTTTTAGTACGAGTTAGGTTCGTGAGAGGAATCCTAAATGTCGAGGCTATAGTTTAGATAGACAGACAGCGTGATTGAAGCCTAAGGCTGCCTGTCCATTGGACTGTAGAAGAGTGGAGAGGAGTGGTGCTGTGCTAATATTAACCAATATAATGTTTTGCATCCGTGCAGACCAGCTCCGCTCCCCTCCTGTCTTTTCTGCTCCAGGGGACAGGTAGCCTAAAACTTCTTTACATTTCGTAAACTTTTTAGTTCCGCAAAAGATCGTATACCGCCTCCGCAAATGTTCAGCAGAGTTGTAACGGAGGTTTCTTTGCGTCTTATCATTGCCTATTACTCCATTTTTGAAATAAGATTAAGAGACAGGGTTATATACATTTTGTACAGATTTTGTAACATGTTATGAATTGTAATGTACATTATAAATGTGTTTCTGTATTTTTTGTGAATAAACCTTTATTATTATTAGTTACCCAGTTCTCAGGCTTTTGGGTTATAACTAACCGTAACGGCTGTCAAAGATCTGCGAGTGAAAGTTGGGACCTATTTAACCTATTTTTCGAGGCTTGGACGGGCCTCGTTATTTAATGGACGGTCACCCATCCACGGACTAACCTCGGCAAGCATAGCTCGCAGCTTGTAGTTACTATAAGTTCCTAACTTACACCAACACGTACTAAGCCAGTTGTATTAGTATTTGTAAGGGATACAGTCTTATGAAGTTATCATTCAAGCCTAACCAATTTTTTTTTTCGTCTGGGGATTTATTTGAGCCAACCTTTTGTGCCCTTACTTTTGTTTGTCTAAGCTTGCGGGGTGATCGCGTAATACACTTAAGCCTCGTCCCCACTAGGAACATTTGTCGAGCGACATGTGTCCCCGGAGACATCGGGCGATGTCGCCCTACGTCGCCCGATGTCTTGTCTCCGTCCACATCAGTTCAGTCGAACCTATCATGTCTCCGGAAGAGGTAGTGTTGTACAGTGCGGCTTATATAATGATGAATGCATCAAACAAACAAACAAACCATCAAACATCAAGCAAACCAGCTACTTTTCTTTATTTCTTCAGAACCGACACCGGTCGATTTTGACCCTTTAACTTTTTTTCTTTCTCTCAAGAATTGAGATCGTAGATTATGAATTTTTTTCTCAACTTCTTTTCGCGGAATATTTAATATTTTCGACATTTCTTCCCACGCGTCATGCTTCTTATTTAAATTTTTATAATGATTTTTCTTTGCATACCACAAATACTCATAGGAGCGATATACTCGTAGTTCAATAAGTCGCAGCACTACGTCGTTCGATCACATTGTTGCAGGTTGCACGCACGTCCACACTCTATCACTACTCTTCATCGACTGTGCGAAAAGGAACAGCTTCAACAATGTCGCGGCGATGTCGTCCGACGTCACCCGACATCGCCCGATGTCACCGGGGACACATGTCGCTCGACAAATGTTCCTAGTGGGGACGAGGCTTAAGGGTTCATTTTCATTGGTCGAGAGGGCTTGTATGCGGGGTGCTGGAGATTTCTGTAAAGCATGTCCATATTCGGTGAACCGTTTTCATTAGTCGATAGGGAACGACTGCGGTATACGGAGATCCTGCACCGCACGTTTGAAAGTTGCTTTGAAGGCTCATTTTCATTGGGTGTGAATCTCCGCGGGCTTTTTACCGACCAATGACTTTCATTAGTCACTATCCAGCTGTCAGAGAGTCCCCGCAATGAAAAAGAGCTATTAAAATTTGAATGCCTTTCATTTTAACAATTCAACAACATTCATTGCGTTATTCGTATGGTGGAGCAGACGAGTTTTCAAACATACGGAGCAATGGATTAGGAATTTCCTTCAAAATCCTTCGGATTGTGAAAGAAAGTGAAGTTTTTGACTATTCCCTTAAGGCGAGGTTCTTCGAGCGTGCATTTTTATTCTTGAGGTTGCAGTTGGGCGCGAGTAAATTTTGCCGTGAATTTCGTTAATTTTGGGTTGAAAATTATATGTTTTACGATATTAACAATGTTAAACCCGACAGACATTACATCAACATAGACGTTTATTTTGATGTAATTTTCAATACATAATGTGATATAATATTGAAATAAAATGATTTTAATTTACAAAATAAGGGTATGTTTTGATTTTTTTTCTATCGAGCGAACTTTATCCAATTATGTAACGAGTACCCGAAGTACATACCTGCAGAAAAGTCTCAAAAGCAAAATATATTTTTTTCACGGGTCTTTACCGTTTCTAAATAAAATGACTTTAAATTTACATTTCCTAGAGGTTAACTTGAAGAAACTCGCCTTAAAGGCTCCTACAAATAGGCGCGATACAAAGAGACCGCTCTCGTCACGCGGCACGCGGTGTCTTTGTGTCGCGTCGCGTGTCGCGTCTGTTTTTTTAGGAGCTCTTAAGAAATACGCCATCAACCTGCCTTGAAAAAGGCAATAATTGATAACAACGTTTTGTAATCGAAACTACGGAATTCGTGACGGCGAGCGTAACGGATCGGGCGGCGAGAGCACTGAGTCACTGGGTCACTGAGTCACGGCGAACAAGCAGGTAGCAGCGGCACGTCCGTTCACAACGAGCGCCGCCGGGCGGAGAGTGAATTTACCTCTTAATATACCCCTTAGGTATAATTTATAAAAAGATAACCGAGAATTTATCGCAGATTTTCCTACTCTAATCCGATTTAGGCAATAGTAGAGGCTTATGGGTTGCTGACACGGCTTAACGATCTGACGACATCCGGGATTGGCATTTTGTAGATCTATCAACAGTTAGAATTTGAGTTCTTTGATTTATTCAATTACTAGCGACCTGCCCCTGCTTCGCTCGATTTTTGCAAGCTGACAGAACATCGAGATTACTTTATTATTTGCAAGTTTAATATTAATGTATAGAAAATTTATTCCAGAAGGTTTATGTCCTATAACAAAAAAAAATCAAAATCAAATATTTTATTTCATATAAACCTACATGGGCACTTATGAAACGTCAGAAGCTAGGTACACGGTTCCAATTAGTCGTTCCCTATGGAGAAGAGCCGACAAGAAACTCCACGGTTACTCTTTTAAAAATAATTGGCTTTACAATATTATCAAATAACAGTGATAATAGGTATGGGAGGACAGTGTAGGCCTTTCAACAATTACCAGGTACTTAACAAAATAGAAAAGTGTCAACAAATCTACATTCTACTAGGCCTACAACGTTCTCACATTCACAAAATTGAAAATAATCTAAGTATATACAAGATTAATGACATGATTGCAATTACAATTACAGTAACATATCTGAATAAATATCATGTCCACAAAAGCCTCTAATGAAGAAATGGAATTCGATTATTATCATGCTGACTAGAAATCAAAACGTCTATGCCAAGTATTGCCTAAACCTTATATTGACTAGGAAGCACAATGCCTACTTTGCAATAGGTCTATACAGTATTTGAACTAAACCTTATTCTGACTATGAACCAAAATGCCTACCTTGCAATATGTCTATTATTTTAGGAGAAGAAAGGGAGTACCGTTCCAGGTACTCGCCACAGTTATAACCTAACCTAACCTACAGTTCAGAGGCGAGTGTGAGTTTATTTTAACCATCTCGACTACTTAGAAATTATTGTATTTTAGGCATTTTGCTTGTTAAACATTTTAATCTCTAGGTGATTTACAGCTTAGGCAATTTGCTGTGAAGACATTAATTTTAGGCATTTTGCTTCGTAGACGAATTGAAAGTTAGACACTCTGATCATAAACCGTTTATGTGTACCTATATCTACTGTTAGTTGGAATTAGTTAAGCTATAGATTTTTGCCATGTGGTACCGGACGTAGTGCCGTGTGGTGCCGGACGTTAAGAATAGCATCACCCTATTTCCTCCCGTGGGTGTCGTAAAGGCGACTAAGGGACTTACTAGAGAATGGGCGGCAGCGTTCTCTATGCATTTAATAATTTCATCATCATTCATTTTATCATTAATTCCTGTATTTTATATGTCGGAGATCGATTGTATCCGGTACGCCAGCGCCATCTAGTGGCGTTCGATGGAGTTAGTAGAGTTCGCGCCATCGAGTCTTGACTAATCGGGACGCACGTGCCTAGCGACGCATGACGGAGTCTACAACATAACGTTCGACCCGCGACAATTATGTCCGCTGCACATTCGACAAGTGAAGTTCATCGGTGGCGGTCAAGCAGTGAAGAAGTTTAGAAACTTTTGCGCGTTCGGTATAGTTGTGTCGTGTACCAACGTTAAATACTTTGCATACCCATTACTGTATAAAATCAAGTTCTTCTAACTGAACAGACAGATGTCCTGCTGGGGAGTTTGCTACTTCCTCTACTACTTCGCTACTTCTTCTTCCCAGCTAAAGCACTCTGGTGAAGGGCGGACGTTTTGGGTGACTTTCTTATGTAATTTTGAAATTAGTGCTGATTCTCAGCTTAGGCAGAGTAACTGACTTTTGAGTTTAATTCGGTTTTTCTATTGCACAATAAACAACACTACCCACAGTAGTTAAAATATGGATGATGACAACGAGAGAAACCTACCGTTTTCCGACATAAATAATGTTAAATCGAATATTCAAAAGACGTTAAGAATTGTTTTGGTTTATATTCAAGATGTCAATTAATGATACTGTTATACCAAACGAGGTGGCGCGCTACATCTGATCCAGTTCGTTAGCTCTTGAGTCAGTCTTTTAATAACTGTGTTGCAAGTGAAATAATAAAAGTATTAAGTGTGCTTCAAAGTGAGTTTTATTGGAGTAGACTCCACACTGTATACACGTAAACCTTCTGGAATAAATTCTCTAAATAATCTGAAAAATGCATCAAAATCCGTTGCGTAGTTTGGATGAACAATACGGTCATATAGGCAGGCACGAAAAGTGACTTTAATTTATAATAGATTAGCTTTTGCCCGCGGCTCCGCCCACGTGGATGTCGGTTATATCGCGTAAAAAAGTAGCCTATGTCCTTCTCCGTATCCCAGGCTATATCTCTGCCAAATTTCATGACGATCGGTTCAGCGGTTTAGGCGTGAAAACGTAACATACAGACAGACCGACAGACAGACAGAGTTACTTTCACATGTATAATATTAGTATGGATATAGATATAGAAGATTTAGATTTGTAGCAAAAATGCTTTTGTTTAGAGTAAAAATTGTGAAAAGTAATGCTGAAGTAGAGTTAACCATTTTGCAACTTCGAATTTTCAATCCGGAAATCAGGTGGTACGAGTAGTTCTACTTACCGCTTTCAAACTCTCAACTCAAAGCATTTATTTCAAATAAACTAATTACAGGCACTTTTGAATTGCCAAGAGGTTGGTCAGTCAGAAAGATGAAGCTAGTTGCCCGTTCCAAAGCGTAGTAGGATCCTATGGAGAAGAACGGACAAGAAACTCCACGGACATTCTTTTAAAACAAAATTTTGTTACAAAATAAGGGTTACATCATTCATATTGAAGTTATACATGTGAGAAAAATGTAGAAAGACGTGCACGTTTGAAGCGTCCGTAATAAAAAGAATTAAATTTTTTAATAATATTAAAATAAGCCGTGGCTCCCACAAGGTGGACCGATGACCTTATGAAAGCCGCAGAAATCCGCTGGATGCGGGAAGCACAAAACCGGTCGAGGTGGCGGTGCTTGGGGGAGGCCTATGTCCAGCAGTGGACGTCTTTCGGCTGAAATGATGATGATGAAGCTGTGGCATACTAAGAGTTGACCAGTCCTACTACTGAAGGTGCCCGTTCACGAACGTGACGCATGGATTAGCACCATTTAGCTAAACCATTTTGAAGGAAGCTTAATGATCTAACACACGCGCCACCATTCGATAAAATTCTCCCAATAATAATAATAATTGTACCATCAAGTTAACACTCGTCGAAAGGTAATAATATCTTAATTAACACGAAATAAGAGCAACTTATTTAACGGGAGGCTCATTACATCAAGCCGCACATTTTAATTAATAACCCTGCTGTTAGCTTATTGTATTCACGGACTGGGGCGGCTATGGGCACAGATTAAATAAATACAAAAACTGAATATAAAGTCTGTTCAACGCTCGGCTCAGCGCCGAAAGTTGAAAATCGTTATGCCTAGTGCCTAACGGTTGATTTGGGTATGTTGAATAATGTAAATCCAAAAAAAATAGTCCTCCAGACCTAATTTCGGGAATGGCAGCCAATCTCTACGGAGACTAGCCATCGGTGCGCGATAATATTCACACTTCACACTTTCACACTTTCCCACTTCTTCTTATCTGACTTCTCTTTGTCAATATTTATGCGCTGCACACAGCAAGAATCTTCGGTCCGAGAATAATTGTCTTCTTTGTTGTCCTTCTCATCGCTCTGGTTTTATAAAGTCTTCTTTCTTTGTCCAGGCGGTTTTCCTTTGGAATGCGCTCCCTCAGAATATCAGGACGGTAACCAATCAGTTCACATTTAAAGTGAAAGCTCGAGAACACATACACAAGAAGTTGGCAGATTCGTCTCAGAATTAAGTTGTTGTAGGTTTTCTTTTAACTCTCATAACTTTTTATTTTTTGTTGTATGTATGTATATATGTATTTATTCTTGTATCTTAGTTATAAATATCTTCTAAATTGTTTTCTATTATTGCACCTACTGTGTATTGTCTCTGTATCACCCTAAGGTAGACTGGTAGAAAATGCCCAAGGCATTAAGTCCACCTTTGTACAGTTTTTACTTGTGCATAAAGTTTTAATAAATAAATAAATATTATAGGTGTGTAAACTCAGGCACAATACACTTGTTCATGTTACAGATCCCAAGGTTAGGTCAACCGTTGAATCATCTACTTCAAGTTGTGATTGCAATAACACTGCTGGCGCGTCTAATGAACAATTGTCTACAAGTAATGATACGTTATCAGCACAAGTCACAACTAATGTCCAAAATTAAGGTGAAGTACTTTTAGCCACATCGATAATAAAGTATATGATGTCAACAACCGTGAGCATCTCGGTCGTGCGATTCTGGACAGTGGCCGTCGTACCTTATTACAGAAAAATTGTGTAATTTATAAAAAAATTACGTATAATTAAAGTTAACGAGTCACTGATGGGTATAAATTATTCTAAGTCACCAATAGGTAAAAAGTGTTGCGTCCCGATAACTTCATTAAACGAAAATTTCTCCACTAATATTTACTGCTTTGTCTAACCTTCTGACGTGCCTTGTCGTCAATTGAATATTAATGATTTCAAAATTCCAAGTAATTTGTGTTTAGCTGACCCTTATTTTTATGTCCCATCTTCAGATGCAGGTGCAGATGTTTTCTGGGATATATTGGGTACAGACAAGTTTAGGTCGTGGGAAACCGGTGCTATTTAAAACTAGACTTGGTTGGATAGCTTCAGGCCCTATATTACATAGTGGCCAAGTGCCTTATTCGTTTCCTATGCTTTGTAATTTTGTTTATATTAATCATAATAAAACGAATGTTATGCAGGATAGCTCGAGTACTGATGATATTCAAAACCTGTTAATTCGTTTTTGACAACTTGAAGAAGTTGGCCATCAGTCATCAGCATAACATAAAACACAAAAACGTGAGCTTATTTAAGAAACGGCTAAAATCCTTACTAGTGAACAAAGCATATTTTAGTATTTCGGAATTCATAACAGACAAAAATGTAATGACAGAATGTTGACATGCTAACAAAATACATAATTATATTATTTTTTGTATATTGACTTTAGTATTGTATATTGACATTAGCATTGTTTATTGACATTAGTATTGCATATTGACATTAGCATTGTATATTGACATAGTCTTATTATTTTTATTATTATTTGTTTTCAGTCTGTGTTGATATGTACATACCTACTTTATTGACATTTTTATATTATTTTTTCTCTTTTTATTGACATTGATTTCTGTTGCTATAATTTTTATTAATGAATTCGCATTATGAATTGTGTGATTATATTTGTGTTAATCTGTGTTCTTATTGTGATTATTTATTACAATCATTTGTACGCTCTCTGGCATAGCATAGCGCACTGTTTATTATCTTTTATACCATTATTATTGTACATACCTATGTTAAACAAATGAATAAATGACTTATGACTTATGACTCATATTTAAAAAAATATCAGAGGTCAGGAAAAATCCAATACGGACTCAATACGTCAATAAATTATGTCAAGTACCTAAAATGTAAAACCGTACTAATGCAAAAATGTTTTTTTTGGTATTGCCCCACTCATATATAATAGAGTACCTAATATAATAAAAAATATGACTACATTAAAATTTAAAAGGGAGCTAAAAGAAATTTTAATCATGAAAACTTATTACCCGGTTGACGATTTTCTTAATGACGATTCACTAACTGATTGACATTACTGTTACTCTGATTGACATAATTATTGTGATTCTGGTTTCACTTACTTTTTATTTCCGTTTGACATTTTAAAGACTTATTTTATTTTTTATTGTCACTTTGACATTTTTTTATTTATAATTTGTAATTCTAATGATCTGTTATATTTTTGTTTGTTTTTTTATTAGGAATAAAGAGGAGAGGTGGAGGGGGGGAGGTTTTGGGAGGCCTGTTCATGCCCATGTGACGGTAAAATATGGAGAACTTTATTATAAAAACACGTATGTACTACTCGTATACCCATGTTTGCAAAGAAATAAATGGTTTGATTAGATTTGATATTCACGAGAGGAACAAATCGACGGTCTCTACGTACATAAAGACATGTCAAAAACCGAGGTTTACAGGAAAGCGTTATTTATGTTCAAACTGCTCTAGAAATAATTGTATGTACAATTTGTAAATAACGTTAAATACGTAATATTAAAAGAATATAACTATACAGGTATGTGCATATGGAAAATCTAAACCCAATTGTGCAATTAAATAAAATAAATTTTTGACATGTCTTTATGTCCGTAGGGACCGTCGAAATGTGTGAAGAACTTTACAAATAATACAACGCGTCTCAAGGATGGAATAAGTGTGTGCGCAGATACAGCAGTACTATTCTGGTTACGGTGAGATAGATATATCTCACCGTGAAAATATAAGTGAAGTGAACGTGAAGTGTGCTGTAATTCCACCTGCCGATCTATTTTGTAAAAATCTCACCGTGAAAACTCAGGTGAAGTGAGCATCAATACACAATGTCAATCCCTAGCTTCAATGGAATGACAGCTCACTTCACCAGTGTTTTCACGGTAAGTTTTTTTACAGAATAGCACTGCTGATGCTTGGGATTGACATTATTGACAGCTCACTTCACTGAGCGTGAAGTGTCTCGCTCACTTATCACTTATGTTTTCACGGTGAGATAGTTACAGAATAGCACTGCAGGTGTACTCACTCTTCCTTTACTCTCATAGTCGATGGGAGGGCAATGCGACACGACTCTAGAGAGATCAGGCGTAGGACCAACGGCATAACGTGCTTTTCTGAGGCACGAGGGAGTCTCACTGCCAACTTCCAAACTCCGGGCTGTAACTGACAATTTTTTTATGGAAAAACCCTTAATAAATAATGTATCATGTAGTGACGTCAAGTGAAACATTTCCACACAAGGGATAATGGACAGCCCTCTGTGCAGGGCCTGCATGGAAGCGGATGAAACCATTGCGTATGTGCTCTTCGAATGCACAGGCGTCACCCAGATCAGAACAGAAACCCTCGGGGAACCCAGATCCTTTGCCGATGTTCTGAACAGAACAGGAGACGTGATTAGCTTCTGGAAGGAGGTGGGCTGGTTGGAATAACCACCGACGGCTGCTATGGGCCACGCACAATGGTCCATCTTAAGGACTAAGTGCGGTAACCAAACCCTCTAACATAGACCATAAGACGTCAAATGAAATGCGTAGTTCGTTTGTGGCATTACAAATGTCGCTACGCTCTTAAGAGACCAAATTCAAAAGCCCCTGCATTTCCGAATTTTGTTAATTTCATACGAGATTATGTATGGAGCAGGAGGTGCATGGAATTGACTATACGACTAATAAACAACCACTCGAATTAATTTGAAGCGGAGTTTCGCATCTATGCATTTTTATTCTGTACCACAGACTAGAAAACGACGGTGGCTATGAAATAATGGAATTGTGAGGCCACAGTAACGGCGCCTTTTACAAAGTATTCATTCAGTTCGATGTTTATTTGTTTTTATTCTGTTTGTTTTCTTTTCTAAGCCCTGGACTGAACGTTGTGAAAATACTTTGTGGTTGTTTGTTTATTTTACTTTGGTGGTATTAAGGCGGAGACTGACTTGCAACGTTTGTTTCTAATGTATCATTCGGGGCGAGCTTGCGAACGCTCGCTTCGAGCATATGGCTCAAGCGTGCTCCATTTCTTGACAAAGCGGCGATACGGCAAACGTAGCGAATGCTCGCTTCGAGCACTTGACCCAAGCGTGCTCCATTTTATACAGAATGGCGGAGGTAGAGGTTGTGTGTGCTTCAATCAGGGACTGAATACCGATATAATTTGGATACATGATACCAAAATATCGCAATAAATATCGGTATTTGGGTATAAATATAATACCGTTATTATTACATTTTCTTGCGTTTTTTGCAATTTGCAGGTCAACGTCAGGTTGTATCTTGATCAAAATATGATTCGCGACTGTAACAAATATGTATGTATTTACTTAAGAATCATCAATAAAGATTCTGTGACGTCACATTGTAGCCTGATATCAGTACTGAGTATCGATATTTTATACCGATACTCAAATTACTGATATAAAATACCAGAATTTATGACAGATGTCGATTCTGATATCGGTATTTTCTTATAAATATCGGTATTCTTCGAATATCGATATCGGTCCCTGGCTTCAATAGGCACGCATCGAGCGGCTCGGCTCGCTGCACTGACTACTGTAGCGCGTTTCGAAGAAATTCACGAAAAAGCCGACAGTTGGGTGGAGGATCCGGCGCTCGCATCGAGCGGCTCGGCTCGCTGCACTGACTACAGTAACGCGTTACAAAAGCTCGATACATTAAGGTATCCATTATGTTCGTGAACCTCTTGCACTCCGCGGTCCTGCAACTGCTCCACATAATGGATATGTTTGCGAACTTGGAGCGCGCAACGTTGCACGCTCCGCGGTAAACGGTCCGAGCTGTGTCGGGTTTTAGCGCACATCCGGCGCTCGCATCGAGCGGCTCGGCTCGCTGCACTGACTACTGTAACGCGTTACAAAAGCTCGATACATTAAGGTATCCATTATGTTCGTGAACCTCTTGCACTCCGCGGTCCTGCAACTGCTCCACATAATGGATATGTTTGCGAACTTGGAGCGCGCAACGTTGCACGCTCCGCGGTAAACGGTCCGAGCTGTGTCGGGTTTTAGCGCGAATACAAAGCGGAGCGCTGTGTGTTCATGGACGCGAGCCAAGCAAGACGCAAGTGCTGTGTACGATGATGATGTGTGATCCAACAGCAATGTATTTTTACATCTTTTCTTATAACTTCGATAATACATTTTACCAAAATGTATGCCGCACTGGCCACTAATTCTGGTGACGACATGTTCGTTCAAAGGTTCATTGAAAACTGTGAAGCGCACGCGGAGCGTGTTGCATGTAGAGGAGGCATCCCGTATCCATTGAAGCAGTTATAGGAGCGCGGATCGCAAGAGGTTCGCGAACAGTATGGATTATGGATACCCACCTTTAGCTCTCTGCCTCGAATCTTGCGGGCAGCAGAGCAGCGGCGGTGGCGGCGCGGAATCGGGGCGGGCAACGCAGACCCGTTTTCGAAACTAGCGGGCAGATCGCGCGGCACTATAGCGGCGTAGTGTTGTGTTCGTGGTTGTTTCATCGAGATATTTGTTTTTATTCGCGAACGAAATGTCTGAACAGCGGCGACAATATCTTTTTGATTCAAATTTATTTTTAACGTCAGAAAAATAAATTGCACATTTCTGCAATACAGACGCGCGGGTGGTCACCGCTTAACTGGAGTACACCGCTCGTTACCCGCCCCCGCGCCGCTGCCGCTTCGCTGCCGCGCCGCTGTTTTCGAGGGCCGGTCCATTTGATTTTACGCATTACATCCTGCCGCTCCCGCGCCGCCGCCGCCGCCGCTCGCTGCCCGCAAGATTCGAGGCAAAAGCCTTACAAACAAACGTTGCAAGTCAGTCTCCGCCTTTATGTTGCAATAAAACTTTGTTGTGTGACGTTGTTGTTCTATGGGGTTGTTTATAGAAGCTTCGCCGCGAGAGAACGTTGAGTGTTTGTCACTTGGAAAAGTGATCTTAAATTAAAAGCTACCAATCAGTCACAAGACAAAACACTTACTGCCATCTCGCAGCAAAGTTTTTAACAAAGATCTCCAGTGGCAGCTGAATGAAAGTAACAAACACATAGCGCCATCTACACGGAACTAATTTGACAGTTTGCTATCCCATTCCAGGGTTTCATCATTGCGGTTACCATACATTCTTACAGCAAGTCAATATTAAGGTATCTACACACCAAAGCTGGCCCGATGGCCCAACCCATGGCGCTTTATCCGCCGGGCTCACTATAAAAATATGTAGTTTATATAAAAAACTAAAAAACACGCTTCTATCACGCACGAAACTCGAAGGGTTAACTAGTCGCAACTGAAGAATTCCATTATCCACCTCCTAGCTCCATCATCAGACCATCGTTAACAAGTTCAATTCTATTGGACTCGTCAAAACAAAATAATATGAGCCACTATCCAGCTCCTGGCCACATTATTAGATCAGCTCTAAGATACCTATATTATTATCATCTGAACTACATTTATGTATGTACATACAAAGTTTAATTTCGAAACGATAATAAGAAGTAGGCTTTCAAGAGTTTACTTAATACTCAATACTAGGTGGTAAACTTATAATTAGATCATCATGGACCCTGTCGGGCACAGCAAAATAAGTGAGTTAAGAGAGAGGAAGCGTTTGTTAATTTAATTTATAACATTAATAACAGGATATGTAGATGATACAGGTATTTTCTGAGATAAGCTTTACTATAAAATATAAAAAAACCGGCCAAGTGCAAGTCGGACTCGCGCACGAAGGGTTCCGTATCAGAAACCTTAGTTAGTTAAGTTTATTCTTGGGATAAATTCATCCCAACTACGGAACCCTTTATTGTGCGTGGTCTGGCACACACTTGGCTGGTTTTTATTTTATTTTTATATTTGAGTTGATTGAATGAAAGGTAAATTGCGGTGTACGATTTATGAAGAATAAAAAAATAAAAAATAAACTACTTACTAGATCTCATTCAAACCAATTTTCGGTGGAAGTTTACATGGTAATGTACATTTAGATTTTTTTTAGTTTTATCATTCTCTTATTTTAGAAATTACAGGGGGGGGTGACACACATTTTACCACTTTGGAAGTGTCTCTCGCGCAAACTATTCAGTGAATATTACTATTCAAAAAAATGATATTAGAAACCTCAATATCATTTTTGAAGACCTATCCATAGATATCCCACACGTATGGGTTTGACAAAAAAAAAAAAATTATGAGATTCAGTTCTAAGTATGGCGAACCCCCAAAATTTACTGTTATTTTTCTATTTTTGTGTGAAAATCTTAATGCGGTTCACAGAATACATCTACTTACCAAGTTTCAACAGTATAGTTCTTATATTTTCGGAAAAAAAAAAGTGGCTGTAATGTACGGATGGACAGACGGACATGACGAATCCATAAGGGTTTCGTTTTTTGCCATTTGGCTACGGAACCGTAAAAAGGTATCTTGCCAAGTTAAGGTAAAGGTAAATTAAAATAAATCCGGGCTAGTGCGTATACCACTATAGATAATGTAATGGACCACGGATAGATAATGTAGGGGTTTCGTGGTTGGGATGAATTTATCCCAAGAACAAATTTAACATTTAGTAAATGAAAATAGTAATAGTGAAAATATACACAAATACATGTACGGTGGGCTGCATCAATTGGGTAACACATATGTGTTAAAATTTGCTTTCATGGAGGGTATGCACATCGTGACGCAGATTTTTTTTTAAATTTTTAAAAAATAAAAAATAAAAATTATATATCAGACGTATCAGTCCATAGAAATAAATGTAAATAAAATGAATATAAGTTATATTTAATATGAATATAAGTTCACTGAAAGAAATGTTTGCATAACTGTAACAAAAGTTTTGGTTACTGTTTACACAAAAATTGTGACTTGCGAACTAGATGTTATCTGTTACAAAACCCTGTTTTGCACACTAAAAATCAGTTTTGTTAATTTAAGCAAAGTTAATTTCCTTTTATCTAAAATAGCGGACAGACAGACAGATAGACGGATATGGCGAAGCCATAAGGGTTCCTACAAATACCAGTATACTATTATAACACGAAAATCATACAAAGGAAACAAAACGAAATACAATACATATGAATGATAACAAAAACAGAATAGAATAAAAGACGAAAATAACAAAATATTTTGATTTGGATTTGGTTGACACTTCCCGTGACCCAAGGGCTGGCTTTTACCTTGCCAGAGGCTTAGTATTGCCATATAACGTGGCAATGCTGCCAGTCTCTTGGATACATTACCAGTTGACAGCGATGCGGATACATTTTTTGACGCCATATTTTAGTTTATTTTGTTTATAGTTTTAGTTAGGTTAGGTTATTATTTTTTAATTTTAATAGTTTGTTAGTTAATTTAAATGTATTATTTCTTTACAAATAAATAACCTATTTGGACATAATAAATGTCTAAATCTAATTTTCTAACTAAATTTATGACCTTAAAACAGATTTCAGATTCCAAACGGTTTAAGCAAAAATCTTCATTTAAATCGCTTCTTGTTAAAATAAAGTGCCCACTTGGCAGGAAATATAGGTATCGTCTGGATAGGCAATTTATAAAGGTAACCGAATTATTTCTTCGTTCGTAACATTATTTACGTAACCAATTTACCTTTAAATTTGAAAGTAAGGGACGCTTCAATTAATGTTTCAAAAAATCTACATGCCATAATGAATAAAAATTACCAACCTGCAGTACGTATCAGAAAGGTTTTTTTTTTTGCTAGGATATCTCAGAGTTAACCATGAGAGGTTGAGACTGTTTCACTTAAACTTTTTTCTCTTTTTTTTTTTAAACTTAAAGCCTCCAGCCAGAGCGTAAAAACTCATAAACTAAACGACTGCGCGCTGAGGGCTTCCCCTGTAGTGTACGAACCTCAGCTTAGGGCAGAGTCGGAGGGAGGATGGCATGGGACCGACGGTGGCTGGATAAAATCAGGGTCATGATTATTATCGGGGAAATTTAAAGCTACAGGGTCAGCTACGGGAATATGTTTACCTCGGGCAAACTCTGCAGTTTGGTAAGAACAACTTTGAGAGGGAGGCTAACAGAAGAATTCAGCTGGGCTGGGCAGCCTTTGGGAAACTTCGTTGAGTCTTCTCGTCGCGTATTCCACAGAGCTTAGGCTCTGTGGAATACGCGACGACCAAGGTCTTCAATCAGTGCGTCCTGCCTGTTATGACTTACGGAGCCGAAACGTGGACACTCACGGTACGGCTGGTCCATAAATTCAAGGTCGCTCAGCGAGCTATGGAACGGGCTGTGCTTGGAGTTTCTCTGAGAGATAGAATCCGGAACGAGGTGATTCGGCAGAAAACCAAAGTTGTCGACATAGCTCACAGAATAAGCAAGCTAAAGTGGCAATGGGCCGGCCATATTAGCCGTAGAACCGATGACCGTTGGGGTAGACGTGTTCTTGAGTGGAGACCGCGAATTGGCAAACGTAAGGTAGGACGCCCTCAGGCTAGGTGGAGCGACGATCTTCGCAGGGTGGCTGGTAGCAGCTGGATGAGAGTTGCCGAGAATCGAACTGAATGGCGTGCAATTGGAGAGGCCTATGTCCAGCAGTGGACTGCTATAGGCTGATGATGATGATGAGGCTCAGCTATAGCGCGTGCTGGCGCTTCGCTTACGGGCAAGGCTCGGGGAGGACTATTTAGTCGGGGATTTCGCGCAGGGCCTCGGCGGCCAGGTCGGAATGAATCAGAAAGGTGTGGTCAAATTTATATTTATATCCATACATTAGGGTAGAGTAGGTCTTGAAGTTTTGTATGGGACAGTTGATATTTTTTTTGCGATTGCGAAGTTGTTGCCATGGAGAAAGTTGTTCAGTTTGATGAACTACATGCTGTATAAATCTAGATTATTTTAATAATAATGTAAGGTAAAAGAGCGATAATGTAAAGCGATTTTTATACAAATTCCTTTCTCATAAATAGCGGGCGCTTGACAATTTTTACCCCCGATTCATTCGCTAAAAGTATTAAACTGATCGCGGTCTCCAGAGGAAAAAAAAAATGTGTGAAAAAATGTTTGTATTTGATATACAGCGTGATACGGAAAGGGTATATCCATACAAACGGGGTGAAGAGTGTATCTGGTTCAGAATCTCTGTACAAAATTTCAGCTCAAAAGCACTAACTAGAAAATGCTTAATATTTTTTTTATTTCGATAGTTTATTAAATTTAAATCATAACAAACGTGTTACCGCCGTTTCTTCGTGTGTAGTTTATTGACACCGATCAGCTGACTTGGTCTAGTGTTGTGAAGAATACAATTGGAAACATTTGATTTTTAGTTAAATGTTTCTTAACTTTTTATTTATGTAGGTATAGGTATTAAAAATATTGCCCTGTAGTTTGTTATCACCAAATGAATCCGTGCCTTTGATATGTATATACCCTTTCCGTAACACGCTGTATATATATTTTTTTAAATATATTTTTTGATGTCACTCTTTCGACAAATTCAAAATAATGACAATGACGTAGTCGGCAAAATTATAAGTTGCAAGTAAATGTTAAATACCTATTTATTTATTGACTGTGATAATAGCATGCTTACTTTATTTATTCCAGAATAAGTCCAGCAATTCCTGAGAATGGTGCCTATTTCCTTGTTCACAAACAAAACTAAATTTAAGTTCAGTGCATCTTTTTCTTTCTATTTCATTAAGAAAAGGACAGAAGATAAATTTTAGTTTAGTCCTGTCAAATTAATCAGCGCCTGTCACACAACAACTTGTACTCCATACAAGTTTAGACGTGATTAAAAACTTGCCGACTAAAATTACGTCAATTTACGTCAAGCGCTGATTAATTTGCCAGGATTAAACTAAAATTTATCTTTTGCACTTTTCTTAATGAAATAGAAAGAAAAAGATGCACTGAACTTAAATTTTGTTTAGTTTAAGAACAAGGGAATCGACACCAATACCACTCTTAAGCAAACCAAACTAAGAAACTAATCGAAAACTAAGGCTAGATATTAGGCCTATTGTCCACGTAAACCGCACGTCATGCGCACGCTTTCGTCAATTGACGATTGCAAGATGAATGCTTGCATCTTGCGTAGAAACAATCAAAATTGTATCCACGGAGCGGCAACGTCGCTCGCGTCAGCCTCTCGTCATGCGTTCGTCATGCGGTGCGCGCGGCAGCATGTCACTACTCGACCGACTCGCGTGACGCACACTTGACATTTTCACAACGAAAAGACGTGCTTTTTCGATGCTAATTGAAAGAAAACTGAAATGTTGTGTAGCGTGATTGTCGTCAATCTAAACAGATTTCTCGTCAGATTCTAAATGTAAACTACATTTATAGGTATGGATAGCCACTTTATTAGCAAGCTTTGTGTATCAAAATGGTAACTAGTAGTTTACTATATATGAAAGTCCCTATGAATATGGTGTGTAGGGAAAGGGTTTTATAAAGAAAAGCACAGAAAGACAAGACTAGGCATTTATTTCAATTAGGCTTGTCAAGGTAACGTTACTGAGAAAGCTAGTTGTCCGTTCCAAAACTAGGTCTTCGTGAAGAAGAACGGATAAGAAACTCCACGGGAACAGCATTAAGTATTCTATCATCATATTTTTTACATTTCCATAAATTACCGTTATCTCAAAACAGATAATTCTATCTATTGGACCTTAAGGCGATAACACACTGCCACGCACCACGCAGCGTAGCGCGTGAATGCGTGTTTTAACGTTGCTTGTAAGTATCTCCGTTTGTATAGAAAACACGCACAGTCCAACACACATAAAATGCATCCACGCGCGTTCATTCAGATGCTGATGCAGCGTGATGCGTGGTAGTGTGATAATCGCCTTACTCAGATTAATAGCAACATTTATTTATTTATTTTATTATTTATGTACACACAGTTAAATACATAGAGATACGACATAATTATAATTTCAGTACAAAGGTACTGCTTATTTCTTAAGAAATTTCTTCCAGCAGACCTGCGAAAGGAGAAATGAAAACATTATTATTATTATAATAATATAAAGGTAGGAACATGAGTATTCCATTTAAACAATCTAACACATTACCAATATTGGCAATAATATACTTTACACAACAACATAATCATAATAAGCAATAATTAAGGTATAATATCAAATCACTTAACTTACGTGACACCAGGGCCTCAAGTCTGCTAGTCTAAGTGTCAGAATGGTCTCTTCATTGTGAGTTTTTGACAGATTTGCCATACAAACACTGTCAAATACTCACAATGGCGAGACCATTCTGACACTATTGTAATAGCAGACTTGAGGCCCTGGACGAACCAATCACTTGATGCAATCGTTTGCATGAAGCAGCGTGGACATAGCAAATATGGGAAAAAACGCCTGTTTGTAGGTTAAATGCATTCGTCAAAAAACGTGTCCGTGGACAGTTAGCCTAAATCAAATAAAATGCACATGTTAGCTGGAGCTACTCTTTCAGTGCATAGCTTACAAATGAGACGTTATGTAGAAACTAAGTGGTATGACAAAGCTCTTACAAAAGATTTATGAAAAATGTCTACCTTAGCGTCTTCACGACTTTGCAAGGTAACATTCTGAAGCATGTGTCTAGCTGCAAAGTCGAGTATGTTGAAAATTACGGAACTTGCTACAAACGCGTCGGGCATAAAGAGTATTTTGAGACTAGGGTGTTCTCTTTCATGTAAATCTGAACTGAACTTCATGCTTCTGTCTTTCCAGGTTGTGGATTTTCATGGTTTAAAAGGATTTGTTTTTAGGGTTCCGTAACTCAAAAGCAAAAAGAAACTTATATTATAAGATCATTCGTGTGTCTGTATATCCGTCAGTCTATCACAGCCAATTTGTTCCGAATCTAATGGACCGATTAAGTTGAAATTTGGTACACATATCAATTTCTGTGACCCGAACACGAACGTGTTACGTAATAAATGAATTTTGTATATAGGGGGGTCACTTTTGGGAGACAAAAAAGAAAATTTAAAAGATAGGTAAGTTTTGCACACTGTGGGGATCTCAAGTATATATATTTTTTTAATAAATAATAAATAGTTTAGTAAGGTATTTAAGAAAATAAAAGAAAATGACCATTTCTTATCTCCGAAACTGCTGAGCCTAATATAAAAAATATAAAAATACAGAAAATAGTTCTGTACTATTATAGATTACAGGAAAACTCATAGGAAGTCCAAGGTCTTAAAATAAAATGGTAAATCTCCCAATATTGTGCGTACAAACTTACATTTTGCAGTTGCAATGTATGGGAGAATATGTTTTTTAACTATAATGTTAAGTTTTTTCTTGGGATAATTTCATCCCAACTACCGAACCCTTCATTGTGGGTGGTCCGACACGCACTTGCCCGGTTTTTTTTAATAATGTCCTGGGGTGATGCTAGCTATAGTCTGCTCCAAAAGTATCTGATAAAAATGTAAACAAATGGATCAGAAAACGTATTTGTGTATGCCAATTTGTAGCGCCACTTACAAATTGGGTGGTTTGATGGGTGATGGGGATGATTTAAACCCCCGAAATTCTAATTTTAAATCAACACAAATATGTTATCCATTTGACAATTGATTGAGGTTAATTTTATAACCTCAATTTTAGTTGATGGTTTAGCGATTACAATATTTATTCATAGAATAATAATAATCGTTGGAAAAAGTGGTGAGTTATAAAGTTGAAAACTTCTAAATACAGATGAGTGAGTTAAGACGACGATAACCGACTTTTAATGATTTTATACTGAAGATCACGTCTAAACAGATTTCTCTCAAGTGGATATATTTAACTGTAATAAACCTACATTCAAAAAACAAATTGTGAAAACCATAAACGAAGGCAAGTGACAGACTACCAAGCTCTTAATATTCAAAATTTTATTTTTCTTAATAATCAACCTTTTTTTTTTCTCTTTAAAATTTAAACTTAACTATTTGTAATACACCTAAAAATTTAAGCTATTGAATTTAAATATCTCAGTAGTCCGTTCGCATGTTTTATCACTTATCCTAGTTAAACAGGGAAACCTATTATTAGCCATACAATCTGTAATTATACATACTTTGTAATATACTATATATGTATCGCTGTTGGTTGCCTAAATAAATAAATAAATAAATAAACGAGTTAATTTGTTGTTAATGATTTGGAAAAAAATATATGTTAAATTAGAGCATTTTCTTAATAACTTAATATGTGAATATTTTAGATTATATTTATATTACATAGTGAAATTAATTTGTAAATATATGTCTAACGCGGATACAATACTGAGAATCATGCAAAATTTATCAAGCGTATTTTTCTGAAACCTACACCTTTTTAAAGTTAATTATTGATATTATTATTAACATAAGCGGGATATTTACCATGTTTATTCATTATTCTGAGTTTCCGATATTTCGGCGCTGTTGCAAGCACCATGATCTCGGATAAACTGAAGTCACTGCGGGTGGGTGTTTATGAGCAGACAAAACATGACATGGTAAATATCCCGCTTATGTTAATAACAATATTAGTGACCATGACAGTTTAAAAACTTAATTATTGATCTTTTAGTATACGTGTTTTATTAAAATACCTTTTGTTTTATGTATAATAAATTAATAATAGAATAGAATAGAATCCCTCTCTTTATTATGTACACCATAAAAATTACAGATATAAATGTAGAACTGTTACATAGGGTGTCACAATGGGCGGTCTTATCGCTAAAAGCGATCTTTTACAGACAACCTTTGGATGGATCAAAAAGTAGAAGGAGAGACAATACTGCAGGTATTTAGTGGTGTACCACTTACATATATACAATAAATACATTATAGATACTTATCCATATATATATATATATATATATATATATATATATATATATATATATATATATATACTTAAAGTTCCTTGCTCTTCATGATACAAGAGCAAGGAACTTTAAGTAATGATGATGTTTAAGGAGAGAGGAAGTGATTTTTAACCAAAATTTTAAAAGTGGACAAAGATTGAGCACGCCTTATCGAGACGGGCAAGGCATTCCATAACCGTACTGCTTGAACTGTAAAAGACTTGTCATAAAAACTAGTGGAATGCATTGGCATCTCTAGTCTCAAGTTTTCCGATGACGATGATAATACATCTTATTTGCGAGTCCTATTACTGGCTGGTTGTACGCCACGTTACGTGAGCTCAGTACAAAACACGTAATCTAACTCACTCAAGCAAGCAAGGTCACTGGCATATATCTCGGCCTTAATAATTCCATTTAGTGAGTGATGGCATAAGAATTTAACCGGAAAAGGATTTGTTTACATTTTTATCCTATACTTTAAGAGCATTTATTACCATAGTTTGTCATTGAATATAACAACTTTACCGGCCAACATGAAACTCTGATTTTCCGAATTCTACTAAAAATCATGATAAGTTCACATGGCCTGCTTTTGCTCGGAAGCGACGGAAAATTGAACTGTCACGGACACGAAGCACTCTTGGTCCAGTTCCAACTAGCCAGTGGTGATTAGATGTCCCCTTTTCATACATTATTTATAGATTTTTATATTTTACTAGCTTTTGCCCGCGGCTCCGCCCGCGTGGATGTCGGTTATCGCGTATAAAAGTAGCCTATGTCCTTCTCAATATCCCAGGCTATATCTCTGCCAAATTTCATGACGATCGGTTCAGTGGTTTAGGCGTGAAAACGTAACATACAGACAGACAGACAGATAGACAGACATACAGACAGACAGAGTTACTTTCACACTTATAATATTAGTATGGACTAGCTTTACCCGACCCGGCTTCGCAAGGGTAGCACTATCTATCCTACTTACCCTACCTACCTACCTTACCGTACCTTCCTAAATAAAATAAATAAATAAATCCCTGCCCCACCTACCTACCTACCTACACTTCCTATATACCTACCTATCTTACCCTACCTACCCTACCCTACTCTACCCTACCCTAGCTACCTACCTAAAACCTTCCCTGAATCTGAACCTTCCTTTCTTTCCTTATAATTATTAAAGTACTAATATCGCTATTAAAAAATAGGGGTTGGTGGTAGCTGGGTGAAAATTAAGGGTTGTATGTATATTTTAATCCACATTACAAAAAAAAAAAAAAAAATGTCCAAAAAAATGTTAGGGGTGGACAACCCTTATCACTTAGGAGTATGAAAAATTGATAGTAGCCGATTCTCAGACCTACTGAATATGCATATAAAATTTCATAAAAATCGGTCAAACCGTTTCGGAGGAGTATGGTAACTATCATTGTGACACGAGAATTTTATATATAAGATTATACCATCCCGTAGGCATTATAATTTGGTTATAAATACTGCTTTAGAAATAATGTCATTCGGAAAATTGGCAACGTAGGAAATAGCTGTCAAATATTTCGCTGTTGAGATGAATAAAATAAAAAATGTGGATATAGATGAAGTCTTTTAACTTACCTGTGTGTGATGGGTGATTAAAAGTTACTTAATGTAATGCATTTTCACTTAAGGCGACGATAATCGATTTTTAGTGATTTTATACTGAAGATCACGTCTAAACGAGTACCTATGTAGTATTAATGATTTGGTAAAAATAATGTCATATAAGAGCATTTTTTTAATAACATAATCCATACTATATTACTATAATATATTATATCCATACTAATATTATAAATGTGAAAGTAACTCTATCTGTCTGTCTGTATGTTACGTTTTCACTCCTAAACCGCTTTACCGATCGTCATGAAATTTGGCAGAGATATAGTCTGGGATATGGAGAAAGACATAGGCTACTTTTTTACGCGATAACCGACATCCACGCGGGCGGAGCCGCGGCCAAAAGCTAGTAATATTATAAATGTGAAAGTAACTCTGTCTGTCTGTCTGTCTGTCTGTATGTTACGTTTTTACGCCTAAACCGCTGAACCGATCGTCATGAAATTTGGCAGAGATATAGCCTGGGATATGGAGACGGACATAGGCTACTATTTTACGCGATAACCGACATCTATGCGGGCGGAGCCGCGGGCAAAAGCTAGTAAATATTATAAATGTGAAAATAACTCTGTCTGTCTGTCTGTCTATCTGTCTGTCTGTATGTTACGTTTTCACGCCTAAACCTCTGAACCGATCGTCATGAAATTTGGCAGAGATATAGCTTGGGATATGGAGAAGGACATAGGCTACTATTTTACGTGATAACCGATATCCACGCGGGCGGAGCCGCGGGCAAAAGCTAGTATATGAATATTTTAGATTATGTTTATATTACATAGTGAAATTAATTTGTAAAATTATGTCTAACGCGGATAAAAAACTGCCAATCACGTAAAATCTATCTAGCGTATTTTTCTGAATCCTTCACCTTTTTAAAGATTTCATTGATATTATTATGAATAGATTGTATCCATATTTTGCTGATTACAAGTAGGATCAAAAAAAGTATTGAACAAATAATGCAAATGTGTTCTATTACTGACAGTGAACCACCAAAAAAAAATTTGCGCACTAGCTAAAACTTATCCTGTATAAATAAATAAAAACATCGAAATATTTGATTACTATTTGCGACATTGCCATCTTTCAGAATGCATCTTTTGAATGAAGAATCATTACATCAAGTAACTTTTAATCATCCATCACTACAGGTAAGTTAAAAGACTTTATTTGTAAACCACCATTTCAAAAAGAATTTTCTTTCACAAAAAATGCATTTCTAATATTCATCAGTTTCACAAAAGCTGTTTGAAACGGTTAAAGTATGGAGTGGGACCCACTAGACCTGTCTCGAGAGCGCGTTGGGAACGCCCTGTTCCTGAAAACTTTTTATGAGCGGCGTACACACGGATAAAAATAATTATGCAATTTTGCGATGGAATGCTTTTTAGTGTATTGCCAATAAGGTCAGTTGTCGACTGCATATTGTTTTGCAAAATTAATGTAGATGTAGATAAAATATAATTGTTTAGTTTTGTTGTTTAAAGTCGACTGTATTAAATAGAAGCAATGGTTTATTACCGTTCTTATTAACAACAGCTGTAAACTTTCCCAGACAAATAGTTAAAAAGTCCGCCTTTGTACCTTTTTTGAATGCGAAAAGTTTAAATAAATAAGTAACAACAAAATTAGAGAGGAGAATCGTCCATCATCGCGGTGGAGTCCTTGGAAGTGAGACGTCATCAAGTCGAGCAGTGTCTAGAGATGGGTAGTGGGTTAAAACCCAATCTTCCCATTTGGGTTAAAACTGGGTGATTTGGGTTTTAACCCGGTTTTAACCCACTATCACCCATTTTAGTGGGTGAAAATGGATATAATTAATTATTTAATAGTGGGAAGGAGAGTTCACTACTAGCTTGTTAAAAATAAAAGCCTGAATACAAAATCAGATACATTTATTAGTTCTTTGAATAATTACAACTGATCAGGGCCTCAAGTCTGCTATTACAATAGTGTCAGAATGGTCTCTTCATTGTGAGTTTTTGACAGATTTGCCATACAAACACTGTCAAATACTCACAATGGCGAGACCATTCTGACACTATTATAATAGCAGACTTGAGGCCCAGTAGGTCGTCAATCAATCATCATCATCATTTACATCGGAAATACGGTAACAATAAATAAAAAAAAATGATGTAGACGGTTCAGAGTTATTTCTACGTAGCGCCGTGGTATGCATATTATATCTATGGGATTCCATATGTATCGTTGGAGAATCAGGCACGCAGTCCTCAGTGTTATCCCTTAAATCATCCACGTGCTTGTGCAACAAGTTCCAATTGTATGTTATATGTTAGTGTTGCTGCCCTTTCCGTAGTGAGTCTATTTCTTTTTTTACTGTGTATGTTACTATGAGCACTAAAGGACCGCTCTACAACAGCAGAAGTGCACGGTGCTGTAAGAATACGGACAGCGACTTTGCTCAATGCAGTAGATCTACATATTCCTTTCCACCAGATTGATGCGCTTACATCGTCGATGTTAGCCCACAGAAATCTCCGACTCCAAAAACCATCGCTTGCTCTATAAGACGCCAAGTTTGTCATGAAATTTAATCCGATAATTTGTCCTACTTCACATATATTATGTACTCCATAGCGTCGACTTCTTGACTTTCGTCAAGTTCAGATCCTTGTTCTATGGGGTGATGCGGTCTAATAAGTACGCTGCAAAGTGAATCGGTGTCAAACACATTTTCATTCTATCGTCGACATTCATTAATATTTCATATTTTTTGTCGTTTTCTATTATTGTGACATCCTGGGGCAGTTACTAGGTTACTACACCAGCTTTAAACCTATCGAAAAAACACTAAAGTAGCCTTGCAGACCTTAGCTGTACATAAAAGAGCAACACTTTTACCTGCGGAAGAAAAATCAGCGCTGGTGGATGACAATTTTGGCAAATTATAATATGTAATGCAAACTTATTATGGAACCTGTAGCGGTATCTACAACGCCACATGCGAACTACACGTCAAAAGACCTAACGTCACAAATCCTGCATCGCGCAATCAGAGTTTACCGCGCGACTAGCATATATACAACATCCCGGCATCAACCGTCGGACAGTTGCCCACCAGACACAACACCCGTCTGGCCGGAGGATCCTCCCTTTACTATAGAGTATGAGTGAACTTTACACCCTGTTGCTCATACCTCTATACCTACTGGTGACCCCGAACATGGACATTAGCGCAGCTGTCAAGCAGCTAGTTCAGCGTGAGGTCATCATCACTTCCTCAAGCTTTCGAGCGGCGAGTCACACAGCCAGCCAGCACCCACGGCTTTAACGGGTATCCTGACCACCTCCATGCAGCGAACGCGCATACCCAGTCATCACCCTCAGCCTCATCAGCAACCTTGGCACAGCACACTGCACTTTCGGCCGGTCCACAAGCAGAGCCCTTCAACCCTTTCCTGGTCGACGCCAGCAGTCAGCCTCAACCCGGCGCTGTACCACATACGACTCACTGGAGCATAACGCAGCGCCACCCCGACTCACTGGGGAATCTCCGCAGACAGTTCCGACTCACCGAGAACTATGCGGCATCCGGTTCCGACCCACTGGAACCACAATTGGCCCTGGCAAGCATCGCAATATGCACTGACTCAGCCCACTATCGACCTCCGGTCTCCGGAGGGGAGTGATATGGCGGCATCTACAACACCACATGCGAACTACACATCAAAGACCTGACGTCACAAATCCAGCATCGCGCAATCAGAGTTTACCGCGCGACTAACATATATACATCAACCGTCGGGCAGTTGCCCACCAGACACAACATTCGTCTGGTCTGAGGCTCTTCCCTTTACTATAGAGTATGAGTGAACTTTACCCCCTGTTACTCATACCTCTATAAACCTATTTCTGATGCAATATTTCAATTAAGTAGAAGGAAATGAAAAAATATTCATAAGGTATTTTTGATATTAAAAAATATGAAATCGAAATTACTTTTTAGTTTGCCGGATGTCACAATAGAAAACGACAAAAAAGATGAAATGTTAATGAATGTCGACGAAAAAATCAAAATGTGTTTGAAACCGATTCACTTTGCAGCGTACTTATTAGACCGCATCACCCCACAGACCAAGGATCTGAACTTGACGAAAGTCAAGAAGTCGACGCTATGGAGTACATAAATGTGAAGTAGGACAAAGTATCGGATTAAATGTCATGAGAAACTTGGCGTCTTATAGAGCAAGCGATGATTTTTGGAGTCGGAGATTTCTGTGGGCTTACATCGACGATGTAAGCGCATCAATCTGGTGGAAAGGAATATGTAGATCTACTGCATTGAGCAAAGTCACTGTCCGTATTCACGAAATTCACCCAAAACGCGCGCACTCTAACCAGCGAGGTAAACTCGAGTGAAGGTTTGAATGGGGAAAAGGGCGCGGAAGCTGCCTGCGCGTCCCCCCCGCCCCGCCCTCTTGGTCCTGCCATCCTGCACACCGACCATAGCGTGCTACATGTTTAAATACAAAAAAAAAAGAAATATTTTGTTTTCACCCGGTCAAACCACCCAGTGGGTGGAATGAAACGGGTGATAACTGGGTTTTAACCCACTAGTAGGTTTTAACCCGGGTGGTTACCCATCTCTAGCAGTGTCGCCACCGCGCCGCGCCTCGCCTCAGCTTGACGCGATGACGCGTTAAACACCCCGCCAGCTCGTGCAGACCGCGTGCAAGGTATTCCGTTCGATTCCCAGCAGTTGCGCAGTCAGGTAGTATTTTTTAAGCAAATTGATACCCTACGTATATTTACAGCTTCGATCAATACTTTTGTAATATAAATGAAAAAGGTTATGATTTAGTAACTGTAGTTTTATTCAACAGAATTATAATAGTTTTACACAAGAGAACATAACTTAGGTAGCCATTTATATTGGTACCTTAAACGAAAGTGAATGGTAGTGTTGCCAACATACATATTACATTGTTCAACTTACTTTATTGCCAACAAATACAGTCTTATTGCTATTTCATATAACTGTCAAAGAATGACAGTTGTGGTGGTGGTTGTTGTAGGGGTTTATCATTATCATTTCAGCCGAAAGACGACCACTGCTGGACACAGGCCTCCCCCAAGCACCGCCACTTCGACCGGTACTGTGCTTCCCGCATCCAGCGGATTCCTGCGGCTTTCAAAAGGTGATCAGTCCACCTTGTGGGAGGCCTTCCCACGCTACGTCTTCTGGTACGCGGCCGCCACTCCAGAACCTTTCGGCCCCAACGGCCATCTGTTCTGCGAGCAATGTGCCCTGCCCGTTGCCACTTAAGTTTGGCAATTCTTCGAGCTATGTCGGTTACCTTGGTTCTCCTGCGGATCTCTTCATTTCTGATTCGATCACGTAGGGAAACTCCAAGCATAGCCCTCTTCATTGCCCTTTGGGTGACTTTTAGCCTTCTAATAAGGCCCATTGTGAGCGACCACGTTTCAGTGCCATAGGTCATCACAGCAACACGCAATGGTATTTGATTATACCTACGGACAATTAAAGTTGGTAGTCAATCGGCTTACCACTTCATTTCTTTGACTTTACAAGTCAATAAGCCAAAATATCTGCTTGAATATTTGACGAACCACATTTTTTAGGGTTCCATAGTCAACAAGGAACCCTTATAGTTTCGCCATGTCCGTCTGTCTGTCTGTCTGTCCGCGGTTTAGCTCAAAAACTATTGGTACTAGGAAGTTGTAATTTGGCATGAGTATACACTTTAATTACGCCGAAAAATTGGTAAAACAACATTTTGAAAAAAATAATTATTTAGGGTACCTCCCCTACATGTAAAGTGGGGATAATCATTTTTTTTTTCGTCATTCCCATAGTATGGGATATCATTGGATAGGTCTTTTAAAAATATTAGGGGTTTGTGAAGTCCGTTTTTTGATTAAGTAAACCGTTCGTGACTTATCAAGCTTTAAAGTACCAATTTTCGTTAGAGTCAAGTGTCCCACCCTTTTACCAAATAAACGGTTGTAGGTTGTAAAAAAAAAAAAAATTTCAGTCAGCAAGAAAATGGGCATTTTCAAAAAAAAAAAAAGTTGATGCAGGCTTATTCCACTAATCCCCTCTGAGAGAATCACCCTCAGTGAGGAAAACTGAACCCTAATGTAAAAAAATCACTTTCAGAGAGATCTTGGAATAAGTTATATATTTTTTTTCAATTCTAGTTTTCCCCCTTAGCGGGATTATCAGGGGTGTATTCTAGACTGTTTTCAGATTCCACTTTTCCTCCTAAGAGGGATTTTCAGGGGGGATTTGTGGAATAAGCCCAATCGATCCTGTTTTCTGTTCCTTGTTACTTTCATAATACGACACCCATTTGGTAAAACTTAGTCAGATTTTTGGGCTGATGGTGACAGTTTATTTACTAAAATACCGCATCAAAGCGGCCAAATCAATGAGAACCATTCGATTACAAGCAGAATTCTCTTAAAACGAAATCAAAAGTTAATCCAACGGACAATTAACAAAAACCGTTTGGCCTAAAACAAACCAACGTTTTGATTAATCACTGTTTACCTGCTAACGATGTTCGGGCCATGATTCTAGAGTTTAGACAAAGTTAATCGCCGGTTAACTTTAAATCATAATTAAAAGGCAATTAGGGCAGCGTACCGCGGGAAATTATTTATCCTAACCTTTGCACCCTTTGTCTAATCGAGCATAGATCGCTTAGTTTACTGGACAGTCGTTTCAAACTTATTCTTCCGTATTTCTAGGGTTCCGTACCTCAAGCCGAACAAAACGGAACCCATATAGGATCACTCGTGTGTCTGTCCGTCCGTCTGTCCCAGGTGATTTGCTCCGATCGTCCTGGGCCGATTAAGCTGAAATTTGGTACACACGGCTACATATCGAGCTATATATGTCCAGTATAAGCTGATCGCTTACTGTACGGAAATCCTGTATAATACGAGACCAGCGTAAACTGGATTGGTATGGCTTGATATGTAGCCGTGTGTACATATTATGTAATTCTGTGACCCAAATACGGACGTGTAACGTTAATAAATGAATTTATAATATGGGCGTCACATTTGGGCGCAAATTCCGTCTGTCACAGCTGATTTGCTCCGAACGTCCTGGGCCGATTAAGTGGAAATTTGGTACACACGGCTACATATCAAGCTATATATTTCCAGTATAAGCTGATCTCACACTGTACGGAAATCCTATACAACGGAAGACCAGCGTAAACTGGAAATGTAAAGCTTGATATGTAGCCGTTTGTACATATAATATTATGAACTTCTGTCTTCTGAACCATATACGGATGTGTAACGTTAATAATTAGTACATTATGATACGAGGGTGGAAAGTAGGTTATTGCAAACGAGCTGTCATTAACAAGCCCGAGCCGAAGGCGTGGGTTTTTTAATGACACGAGTTTGCGTTAACCTACACACCCGTGTATCACACGACGTTTTTCAATACAGTTGTGGGAAATAATAAAAAACAAATCAATGAATTAAATAAAATTATCTTATGTCGCCATATCTTTTTCGAGATTTTGTGGGCAAAATTTCATCTTGCGCAGTTTTCGCCTCAGATAAAATATCGGGTGGAGTTAATTCCATTTCATCACTTGTACTAATATTAACAAAAAAAAAATCTGTTTAAAACACAAAAAAATCATATTTTCAGAAAATGGCGCGTTTTTGCAACTGGACATTTTTTTTTTACAACGAAAACAGCCTATACAGCCTATTCGACTTTTGACAAATGTTGATGTGAAAATAATTAAATTAAATGTGGTAATTAAATGTATTAAACAACCATTTAAAAGAATTTTGAGAATTCAATGCTAAGAAGTACGGTCTCGTTCATTTTTCCTCGTATAAAATCTATCCCATTTTATTCTAGGTATGAAAACTCCTTGCTACTAATATTTTAAATTTAAAACTCAACTACAAAACAAAATGATCGAGCTCGTAAAAAAAAGTCACAACCGCGTAAACGAAAGATGCATAAATGCAAAAGATTTAATTTCCGAATCATAATTACGAGTATAGCCTCTGAAAGGACGACATGTTTATCAACTGTATTGAAAATGAATTTATAATATGGGGGTCACTTTTAGGCGCAAATTAGAAAAAAAGAAGTTTTGCGGACCGTACCGTCTGACATATCAAATAAAAGTCTATGTATGTAAATATTTATCGAATAAATATTGAACGTACAGTGACCGTTGTAGAAACACCGCTATGTATCACATAATAAAATTGTTTGCCCAATAATTCCTAAGTCACAACCAAACACTTTATTAACATAAATATAGATAGTTCACAGAAGAAAGTTGTTGCTATCCCAAGGCATATTAGAAAAGTCGCAAAGTTTCGCTTGGTAAAAATCTGTGGAAAATTGGCCGCGTCGAACTCCAAGCCGACGAGTGTGGCATACGAATTGAGTTCAAAATGTAATACTGGCCATGTGGGTCCAGCCAAGTTCTTAATTAGAAAATATAATAAATGCTTCTACAGCTCAGCTTAGCCTCTTCCCAACTATATGGCCGAGTGCCTATCAGTGCTTCACATGGCTCAACTGCCTATCTGATAACCCAGTTACTGAGGAACACGATACCGCTTGGTAAGACTGATTGTCAAACTTTTGGGCTTCTGACTAACCATAAAAAATGTCAAAGATCTACGAATGACAGCCGGGACCAACGGCTTAACGTGTTTTCTGAGGCACGGAGGGGTCTCAATATGTAATGGATAGTTACCCATCCATGAACTGACCTCGTCAAGAGTTGCTTAACCTTGATGATCGACCCGTGCGGCCGTTATTATTTAGCCATGAGCCCGACAGTAAATGCTCCTACAGTTCCAAGGTAAAATGTAGATTGACAGATAAAACTTGAGAAAGAGACTGGCACGTGTTTATGAATGTCAGAGACGATATAAAAACTTCGAGTCACGCGTGTCATATTTATGCTGATACTCTATTTCTTTAATTCAATCATGAACTAGGTATTTTTCATTACATGAGTGTGTCTTTAGACGTTATAATAATTAATGACTAGTATAGAATATTTTTGTTTCAGACAATTAAAAGTCTTTATGGTAAGTAACCTCTTTGAGAAAGAGGTCAATCGTCGAATCCGACTCGGCTGGGCAGCGTTCGGGAAGCTACGCAATATCTTCTCGTCCCACATACCACAGTGTCTCAAGACGAAAGTCTTTGACCAGTGCGTGTTGCCAGTGATGACATATGGCACTGAAACGTGGTCGCTCACAATGGGCCTTATTAGAAGGCTAAAAGTCACCCAAAGGGCAATGGAGAGGGCTATGCTTGGAGTTTCCCTACGCGATCGAATCAGAAATGAAGAGATCCGCAAGGGAATCAAGGTAACTGACATAGCTCGAAGAATTGCCAAACTTAAGTGGCAATGGGCAGGGCACATTGCTCGCAGAACATATGGCCGATGGGGCCGAAAGGTTCTGGAGTGGCGACCGTGTACTGGAAGACATAGCGTAGGAAGGCCTCCCACAAGGTGAACTGATGACCTTGTGAAAGCCGCAGGTATCCGCTGGATGCCACAGGTATCTTTAAGGTCTTTAGAGATCCAGTGACCCAGATACTTAAACTTATCCAGTCTTCGCTGGGATTCTCCACACAGTGCGACATGATGAATACACGAATATGTCACGCTGCCTGTTTTGAAAACTATTAGTTCGTTCCGTGTGACGTTATATTTGAGCCCATGATACCAATAACAACGATAATTTTGTGATAGAGTACCTTTTTTCCGAGGGGATGTCTTCATGGATACCTCCAACTGGGGAGAACCGAGGGCTAAGTTGGACTTCTACCGACTAAAATCCCATTGTTCCTTCTACTACCATGATTCGGGGGCCCAGGAGATACTTGTACATTCGCCGCATCCCCGACTGGTATCAGCCCGCCATGCCTAGCAAGCCCCATCACCACATTCGACCGATCCCACGTTCGCACGTTCTCCCATAAAGGAACATTTCGTGCCACGCCTTTGGGCCTGACTTCGGGCGACGACACAGCCCCAAATTCGCCGTCGGCAGGCCGAGAGAGAGTAACTACTAAAACGACTCGAAAAAAAAAAACTGTTCACTAAAATTTCCGTGACCTAAATCAAAATAAATCGCACAGCTGCAAATCATCAAACTTTAAACTTTTCTTGTATTGGAACTTGTGCCGTTTTTATTTAGCGGTCGCGAACTTGGCGGGGCCCTCTAAAAACACCCCGTTAATAACTTCGATTTTATCAAGGGTGCTACACACTTGTTTGGGTAAATTCATCATTTCACATTCGATTCGGGATTATTTGTTGAACAACTAAGCCGACCCGAACCAATTACTAGATACACATAATATGTGTATCTAATAATTGATTAGGTAGATTTACTTAGGTACAGAAATAAACAGCATTTCATCATATTATGATGAAATATTTCTGTACCTAAGTAAATCTTTTAAACGCCAACATTTTGTATACAAACAAATATTTGACTTTTACTCGGCTGGTACCGATCGGCAAAGTCCGTTCGGTATCTACCTTCGCTTAACCATGTTGGGGTCGACTCGGCACAATTCGAGCTAAGCTGAGCAGCATTTTCCCGAACATATATTATCTACATACTTATTATTGATCTGACTAAATAATTATTATGTACCACAACCTATAACTGGTCTCAACAAAATAAATTTATATTATTAATTTAATGTTAATAACATAGGTATTTAATAATAATCCGCTGCATGCAGGAAGCACAGAACCGGTCGAGGTGGCGGTGCTCGGGGGAGGCTCATGTCCAGCAGTGGACGTCTTTCGGCTGAAATGATGATGATGATGATGAACATATTTATAAAATATTGGTTGTTAATTTGTTTCTTATTTTTATTTATTTTTAATAATTATTTAAATTTTTTGCTGTGCCCTACTGAGTCCGTAATTGTACCTTAGTTTTAGGCCTTTTTAACACCTTTTAAATATTATGGAATGCAAATAAATATATGAATACATTCCATTTTGCCGCCCGGCTGTGCCGAATAATCACCCGAACAAGTGTGTAGCATCCTGTAGATGCCAGTGGAAGCTAGTGGAAGTCTGAAAAGTAGAACGGTGTTAACTGGCTAAACTGGTTCGATATTAGGCTTAGGCTATATAAATAAAGTTGATAAAAAACTCAGAGGACCATTGGAAAATATATTGAAAAGAAATCATCAAAATTGTATGGAAATGATTGTCTCAATAATGCTGCTTCCACTTTTATGTAGCTAGCTGACCCGACAGACTTCGTTCTGTCAAAAGCTATAGTATAAACTCCACTACTCTAACCTACCCTACCCTACCCTATCTACCCTACCTACCTACCTACCTACCTACCTACCCTGCCCTACCCTGCCTACCTACCTACCTACCTACCTTCCCTACCCTACCCTACCCTACCCTACCCTACCTTACTCTACCCTACCCTACCTACTCTACCTACCTACCTACCTATCTTCCCTACCCTACCCTACCCTACCCTACCCTACCTACCTACCTACCTACCTACCTACCTGTCTACCCTACCTACCTACCTAAAACTTAAAAAAAATATATAGTAGCCGATTCTCAGACCTACTGAATATGCATATAAAATTTCATAAAAATCGGTCAAGCCGTTTCGGAGGAGTATGGTAACTAACATTGTGACACGAGAATTTTATATTATGTATAAGATAATCATCATCATGACCTCCACAACCCAGTAACTGGGTAATACGATACACCTTGGTAAGACTGGTTGTCAGACTTTCGGGCTTCTGACTACCTGTAACGACTGTCAAAGATCCACGAATGACAGCCGAGACCAACGAGTTAACTTTCCGAGGCACGGATTAATAGTAATAGTTAATGTTCCTACATAAATAATAACAATGTCGCCTTATGAAAGGAAGTGAAAAAACAAAAAAATTGTCCGGGTGGGAGCACGCACAATGATGGGATATAAGGCAATCGTCAATTTTCATCTATTTCCTTAAATAACTTTTAAACTGTTTATTTTAAAGTTATTATAAAAGAAATATAATTTTCTTATTTATTTGTATTACTAGCTTTTGCCCGCGGCTCCGCCCACGTGGATGTCGGTTATCGCGTAAAAAAGTAGCCATTTCCTTCTCCATATCCTAGGTTACATCTCTGCCAAATTTCATGACGATCAGTTCAGCGGTTTAGGCGTAAAAACGTAACATACAGGCAGACAGACAGATAGACAGAGTTACTTTCACATTTATTATATTAGTATGGATAGTTATATAGTATATAGTAATAAGAAATATAGTCCACCATCGAGTGCAAAGCTCAAACTGCGGCCAAGAAACTGGGCGTCCTAAATAGGGTGAAGCGATACTTTACGCCTGGACAACTTTTAACCCTTTACAAAGCACAAGTCCGTTCCTGCATGGAGTATTGCAGCCACCTTTGGGATGGCTCAGCAAAGTACCAACTTGCTGCGCTTGACTCGGTGGAACGCAGAGCTAAGAGGCTCATTGGCGACGAAAAACTGGTGGATGCCAAGCTTCACAGCTTGGCTCATCGCCGCAAGGTTGCCTGCTTGTCGGTCTTCTACAGATTGTACTTCGGAGAGTGTGCCCATGAACTCTACGAACTCATTCCACCGGCCCCCTTCTACCATCAGACATCTAGACGCACTGCAAGTTACCACCCCTACCTAGTTGATATTCCACCAACTCGCACTAAGCGTTTTCAAACGTCTTTTATAATGCGCACAGCAAAGGAGTGGAACTCTCTGCCTGCGTCTGTGTTTCCGAACGCATACAACCCTAATCTATTCAAAGTGAGAGTGAACAGGCTTCTTCTGGGTAAGCTCACTCCATCGTAGACTTTGTCTCTGTCATCCAAACCTAGACTAAAGTCAAGAGCAAACTCATAGTAGAATTAAAAAAAAATTATATATATAGATAGTATAGTATAAGTATATAGTATATAGAATAGTAAATAGTATGGATTATTATTAATTTGTTGTGTAATTCACTTTGTTTCCTTTGTATGATTTTCGTGTTATGTATTTTGACTTACCTACTTTAATATATTTACCTTGTCAAACTTACTGTACCTAGATTATAAGTAAATGATATCTCCTATAATTGGAAGCGCACACTTGTATTTGTTCACTGTTCTAAGTAAACTTGCATGTAATTATGTAGTCTCTGTTGGAGGTCAAATAAATAAGTAATTGAGACCCTTACCGTAAGCCCTTTCATTTGATGTGTCACACGGTACAGCGTGCAAAACATTTTTAAATTTTTTTTTAGTGTCTCCCAAAAATGATCCCGTATTGAAAATTCATTTATTTACGTAACACGCCCGTGTTTGGGTCACAGATATTGCTATGTGAACCAAATTTCAACTTAATCGGTCCATTAGATTCGGAACAAATTGGCTGGACGGACACACAGACACACGAGTGATCCTAGGGTTCCATTTTTTCATTCAGACGTACGGAACCCTAAAATCTCTTAAAATCCACAATCTCCTCCGTTTTGGCAGTCGGATAATAGTAAAAAGTGTTGTACTTTTTAGTTCAACGACATATCGCCCGCGGAATGAGCAACATCGTTCGTACAATGACTACACGCGCATGCTAAAAGTTAGTCCAGGAGCTGACGCCGCCTGTTATTCGATTTTCACGCAAAGAAACTTTGCAGGGAAAGCACTCCGTAATTCGAATTTGTTCCGTATGTGTTTTGTTTTCTTTATTGTAGTTTACGTAATTTTGGATGTTTTTTTTCTTTACTGGTCGGTACTGTTAGTTCTGGTTGGTGTGCTTGCTATTTTTAACAGACTTCGAAAAAGGATGACGTTCTATGTTCGTCTGCATGTACTTAATTTTTACTTATTTCATCTGGTATTTCCCGTTGACATATACTCCATTTATTATAACATTAGACAAATAACTGTTCTCACCCTTTCGTTATTTCGATGTAAACGTTTAATTAACTCCGTTATTTCACGATAAATACAAAGCACTGTAATCTATTTACCATTTACATTAAAAAATAACTCTAAAGTGCAGTAATTTCAACAATATTACACAATAACTGTTGTTATTTAGCCGTTATTTGTCTAATGTCTTATTTGTAAATGGAGTACAGAATCATGTAATTCGGCAAGAAGCAAAGTCTCACAGCACGAATAAAGGAAATAATCGAAAAATCTTCTGTTTTCTTACAACAGATGTATGGGAGAACATTTTTGCAACTGCAAAGTTTTTTTTTTTAAGTTTGTTCTTGGGATAAATTCATCCCAACTACCTTTAATTGTGCGTGGTCCGACACGCACTTTGCCGGTATTTTTAAATAATTTTTATGTATTATTTCTTAGTTATATTTTCCTTATTGAAAAAATATGTCTGTTTTTATTGACATTTAACTGTTTTACTTGGATCTAATTTTGAAATGTTGTGCATGTTTTTTTCCTACTTAATTAAGAAAAAAGAAATAATAGTAGATTGTTTGCCAAGGGAGCAAACAACTATTTTGAAGGCGAGAGTGTTTCTTTGAATCCAGAGCGGAGCAAAAGGATTCTAGAGTAGAATCCCGAGCGCAGTGAGAGATTCCAAAGTAGAATCCTGAGCGCAGCGAGGAATTCAAAGTACGTCACTCGAGCTTAAAATAGTGTTGCTCCCGAGGTGGACATTCTACTTTTTATCACCCTCTATGAAAAAATAAGTAAGTGACACTTATGAATAAGAATAGTACGTTTATTTATTTGTATCACATTTTTAGCGTCCGATACAATGTTCTCTGGAGTTAAAATAATACTATAATTCTCACTACTTGAGGAAGACACAATATTTTTTTATAAAACTAAATAAAATCCAAATTTGAGTAAACAATTACGAACGAAGGCGGAATTCATTTCGCGCGTTATTTTATTTGTCACAAACTTTTTTTTAATTTGTCTCGCGTGCGGTTTGCTTTATCATACAGCCCGTTACTTGTTCATACAATATTCGGGCTTGATCTCTTTGGTGATTGGAACTTTTACTAACAATATCCACATTCGAAATTCAAATCATTTTTAGTCACTGGGGATTAAAGAGCTATTTTAGTCCCTGTTTACATTAAAATAGCTCTCTTACATAACTAAAATAATTCAAAAAAAGGATTTATTGTGACTCGCACGGTAAGGACACAAACTAAACTAAATACACAATGATAAAAGTATAAAATCCAAAATTATAAAATAAAAAAATACAAAGCCAAAAAGCTCCTATCTCAGCATGATGTTGCGACATTAAAAAATAAGTGACGCAGCGCTGGTATTCTGATAGGGCCCGCTGTGATGTCACGGGCAGATACAGAAATAATTATCAATAAAATAGATATTTTTAAAATGTTAACAAATAAAATATTTAATTAATCCGTGTGTCTGCGCCGAACGTAACATCATTACTTTTTAAACGACTGCGAAAAAGGAAGAGGTTCTATGTTCGACTGCATGTATGTTCTTTTTTATTTAATTTACGTTCACCGATTTCTCCGTCAATTCTGAACTGGTTTTGAAAATTCTTTTTAGGGTTTCGTACCAAAATGGTAAAAAGGAACCCTTATGGTGTGACTCAGTCTGTCTGTCTGTCTGTCTGTCACAGCTGAATATCTCAAGAACTACTGATGCTATCAACTTGAAATTTAGAATGGTTTTAGATAATGTTTGCCCAACTATTTTGCAAATAAGAAAGAAACAAAAAAGTTTTATATTTTTTTGCTACAGGGACTGAAAGGTGGTCTTAAAAATTCGAAATGCCGCTACTATGGCATGTGGGGTATCATATGAAAGAGCGCTGTTTGCACATTCTCAAACATTTTTTCTTTTTTCTATAGGCCGCCACATAGTTTTCGACTTTTAATGAAAAATGTAAAAAAAATACCGTTCCCCCCCTCTTATCTCCGAAGTTTGCATAGAAAAAAATCTGAAATTATTCTATGTGATAGAAGCTTATGTAAAGATTACAGGAAAAATAAAACGATATCTCTAAGTAGCATACTTTTTCAGAAATCAACAAAAATTACATTAGTTCCTTTATCTGTCAATAGATAGCGCTGACCAAAAACTGCAATGTTCTACACCGCAATGTTAAAATTAACTGACGAATAAAGGCCTCGCCGATGAAAATTAAAAAATATTTCGCGGTTCACAACCAAAATATCCTCTTTCCTACCTACTCGCAGGTTGATGGGTGAAGTACAGCTGTATTTTTTTCTGGGCACATAACTATTTAGGTCCTACTTATACGAATGAAGCTTATGAAGCTATATATGATGGTGCGGAACCCTCGGTGCGCGAGTCCGACTCGCCCTTGACCGGTTTTTTTTTTTTTGTTTGTTTGAAAGGGTGGTTCGAGGTAGTCCCATATAAATTTTATTGACTTTGTTTGGATTGTTTTTGAGATAGCATCGATAATACGTATTTAATCCACTTTGTGTATCTTGGTGATGTTATAATACTTCCTGTCACTGTTGTTTACATAGCAAGTAGTGGTATACGAATTGGTGTCGGGTAGATAAAGAAAAGAAAGAAAGAAAAATGTTTCTTTTTTTTTTGCACATACAAAACGCACTTAACAAAAAATAAAATTATAAAATACACACATTCAAGTAGCCAAAAGCCTCATATTCAAGCAATAAAAGTTTGACAATTTAGTCCATTGCTTGATGTCAGGACCAGGGACCAAAGACAATTTACATTGTTACACTGTGTTGCGTCACTGGCAAAAATGTCAACAAAAAAACGATCAAAACAAAAACAATATGCCGATTACAGAGTGGAAAATAACTACTTTTGTAACAAACAAACAACTTTATCAAGAACAATTAAGCCATGCGTCGCATCTGCGCAAGAACAGGATACCAACTATACTAAACTTTTATTAAAAAATAACTTTAATTTCGGCAGTAGGTGTCTTTGGATCTGTATTATAGTTTTTGTGGCATCGACTTCTGAAATTAAAGGTATTTTTCACTTTATAGTACTTTTTAGGGTTCCGTACCTTAAAAGGAAAAAACGGAACCCTTATAGGATCACTCGTGTTTCTGTCTGTCCCTCTGTCATAGCCAATTTTCTCTGAATGTAATGGACCGATTAAGTTGAAATTTGGTATACATATCAATTTATGACATCAGGTCAGGGATCCAGCAGAATATCAGTGTCAGGTATATCTGCCTGACACATGCTGAGCTGGACTCCCATTTGGTGCAACCTTGAGACGCACACCGCACCTTGTATATTTGTTATCTTTTTATATGAATTTGGTAATAATATCACATTATTTCTGTATGTTTTTCCTATTTTATATTTTACCCTGTTTTATAATATTCATGAAATTTTTAATTGTTTATGCTCTTGTGTGTTGTGCTGTCTTTTGTGTGCACTGAATAAATGTTGTATCTATCTATCAATTTGAGTGACCCAAATATAGACGTGAACCGTTAATAAATGAATTTAGAATATTGGGGTCAGTTTTGGGGGGCAAAGTAGAAAATTAAAAAAAAAAAAAATTGCAAACTGTTCCGTGTGACATATCAAATGAAAGTACTTACTATGAGGGTCTCAATTTTTTTTTTTTTTAACAATTTTAGTATAAATTGTTTTTAAGTTATAAGTGAAAATAGACAAAAATTTACCATTCCTCCCTTATCTCCGAAACAACTGAACCTAAAATTTTGAAAAAAAAAAAAAAAAAAAAATATTACAAAAAAATGTTAAAACCTACGAGTATAAAAAGTCTATGGTCTTAAAATAACATGGTAAATCTCTCGATATTGTGCGTACAAACTTACATTTGCAGTTCGAATTTATGGGAGATTATGTTAACCAACTACAATGTTAAGTTTGTTCTTAGGATAAATTCTTTCCAAGTACGGAACCCTTCATTGTGCGTGGTCCGACACGCACTTGGCCGGTTTTTTGTAATACGTAAGTTTTTTTTTTCGTTTTAGTCATTAAAGTGTCCTACTGGTGTTACTGACCGATAAATACCGTACCGTACCGTACGGTACCGTGTGGTGCCGGACGTAAAGAAGCACCCTATTTCTTCCCATGGGTGTTCTAAAAGACGACTAAGGGACTTACTAGAGAATTGGCAGCAGCGTTCTCTATGTATTTTTAACACCATACTGCGTTCGCCAACCCGCCTGCCTAGCGTGGAGATTATGGCAAACCCCCCCAATTGGGGGAGGCTTATGTCCAGCAGTGGACGTCTTTCGGCTGAGAAGATGATGATGACCGATAAATTATTAAAAACCGTTGGACAATTTAACCTAATTGATGACATCAGTTAAGCTGACATAATTATGGGACAAACAGGAAGCAAAGTCACCGGTCACCTTTCTTTGCGTCTTTTTTGTGTGAAAATAATGTTATTTGCCAAGTCATAATCGAGACATTAGAAGTTGTGACCTTCACCTTTTCGGCTTAGCTTGGCTTTTCGGCTTAATTGTAGGTAATTTATTCTTATGTATTACTAGTTGCTAGCTGCGGTTTCACCCGCGTGGCTTTTTCTAAAATAAAAGTAGCCAACGTTACTCTTTAGTTATAAAGAGTAACGTTGGCTACTTTTATTTTAATATTATATTTTAATAATGTTAATTAACTATCTGCCAGGGAAAGGCCGGCCAAAATCTGTCCCGCAATTTCGGAGATTAGCAGGGACAAACAGACACAGAAAAAATCGTTTTTTTTTTCAGAAGCATTTAGTAAAAAGCAGCACTTTTGGCATTACAAACAGACACTTCAATTTCATTTATTTGTATGTATGAATTTTAGCTTATGGTTCGAGCAAAGTTGCAAAGTTATTTTTTGAACTAAGAACGGTGGCCAGCACATAAAGCTACACGAAACTTTCAAATTTCTCCAAACGATTTTGAACTTTAAAACGTTGATAGTTAAGTTCAAAATCGAACGAGGAAATTTGACAGTTTGTGGTAACTTGATGTCCTGGCTACCGTACATAATAATAATTATGATGATAACTTAGATAGGTAATTTTAAATTGTAGCGGTCAAAGGTGGATTTTACAAATCTAAATATCAAGACTGAGCACAAAATATTTTAGTACGAGACATGGACGAGCGTCAAGGCAAATTAAGCGAAATGTCTGCCCGGTTATTTGATATTCTTAATGAACAGTGAGACTGGCACATATTTTTTTTTTTAATTTTGGTCCTTGATTCATATGGGACGGGATGACTCGGGTGATACCAATTGTGCTAAACCAAAATGCTATAGGATAGTTGTATTTTTGATGCAAAAATAGTTCTAATTGACGTTACGTTTACTTCGCGCGGCTGTTCTACAGTCTCAGTATGTATCAACTCTCGGCAGTTGACGACAAGGTGAAACAAATGAAACTACATTTTGTCAAGCCGAGAAAACCTAAAATTCGAAGTAAGAGGAATCAAAGTAGAGGATAAATAATTCTTATGGTACCTGTCTCACCGCCGAGAAAAAGACTAGTGTGAAGGAATCATACACCTCAAGTTCTATATTAATAATGTTTATTCACTATATTTCAACATAATCACGTTAATAACAATCACTCATTAATTAACAACGATATAATAAAAATAACACGGACTCGTAAGATATGCTTACGGTTCAACGCCTCGAAATAGACTCCCTATGTCCAAACAAATCAGTTGCCAACTGAATGTTCCCCACTTCAAACGGAAGTGAACATTCAGCCGGCTATGCGACCAATCAGAGCAAAGTAAACAATACATACAATCAATTGAGTAACTAAAATACATTAGGGCTTATGATTAAATATAAATAAACTGTTTCAATTTAAACAATAATGATTACTTAATTATACAAAACAAATATACTTTAATATCGATGTTTTACAAATGAATACCTAAAACGGATGTATAAAGTTCGTGCAACCACTAGCGCCATCTGTTGTTTGTGTAAAAAGTCTTATTCTTAATTATTATTTTACAAAATCATTATTAGCTATGAACGATTTTCTCGCTCAAGAAACGTACAAAAGATACAACATAAACTATATATTAAGCGAGTGAAATGCTGAGTGGAAGCCTTCTTGTCTCAGTCATAACGTGCAGCTGTGTTTTGTGCTCGTGCTTATAATGTAGATCTATGTTGTTTTATTTTTCTGCACTGAAAGAAATATTTAGCCTAACTACTTCGGCTATTTCAGGAATAATCAAAGTTTGACAAATGATAAATGATTTTATTTCTGTAAGTAGGTTTTTACAAACACTTTTACACGTCAATCATATTTTACAACTAGATGAGGTCCGCATTTCGTATCTGACTACTCTGAGAAGAAAGACCGAAACAAACTCAGAGGTCACAGTCTCTTTTAAAGTCCAGAGATAATCTTGGTCAAATCATGTGAAGACCATGTAGATTGGTGTCTGAAATGGTCTTTTGAAGAAAGAACCACACAGATTGAGTGGGCCTGTCCATTCAGTGCACGCATTTGTCAGTAATCGTGCAGCTCAACTCAGAACATAAGGAGCTCAACGATTCGACGAACAATACCAAAGAAAGGACATTTGGGCAGGCCGCATAAATTACTCAAACTGCCATACCATAATCAGAAAAAAAAAAAAAGTACTGAGAAGCAAAAAAATTACAAGACTTTATAAAAGTTAAATTGATTTATTATTAGTCATTTGTCTATAAAATACAAAACAGCCTTTTGGTTTTGGTTACATGTTGCATAAAGTTATGTGGTCACTTTTTTGTGTTACATGTTAACGAAAGTTTGGTTATGTATATGTAAAGATTTTTTTTAGTGTGGTTACCTATTCGAGTTAATTATCTTTTTGTATGCAAGTGTTTCTTTTCTTTTCTTTTTCCGCGTACCGGAAAACGTAGCGTTGGAAGGCCTCCCACAAGGTGGACTGATGACCTTTTGAAAGCCGCAGGAATCCGCTGGATGCGGGAAATACAGAACCGGTCGAAGTGGCGATGGCGCGATGTTGGTGCTTAGGGGAGGCCCATGTCCAGCTGTAGACGTCTTTCGGCTGAAATGAATGAATGCACGTGTTTTTGTGACAAATAAACCTATTTTTCTTTCTTTCATTAATCACCGACGGCGCGACGGTGGATAAGGTGCCTATAAAAGATTCTTACTCCCGATCTATCAATATCATGTCCTGCAGAGAAGTTTTATGCATCCGATGTATGAGATATTGGAAAATAGTTTTTTATGCCTGCTTCGTCTAGACACATTCAGGCAATTGTTTTTTAGCTTTTATAGCCCGTTATCTGTTATGGCTTTCATACAATTTTGGTTTATGTTGTGCTCTTCTGTAACGACACGAACGAGGGAATAAATCTGAAACCCGATTTACTATGTATTTGATGACATTGACAATACCAGTATTTTATGTAGATACTAAAATAATCGAGATTTATTTATTTAATATACTACTGATAGTTAATAGTTCTTAGTACATAGTACATAGCTAATTTTATTACTAATCTTATATATAAAATTCTCGTGTCACAATGTTAATTACCAAACTCCTGCGAAACCGATTTTTATGAAGTTTTATATGCATATTCAGTAGATCTGAGAATCGACTACTATCTATTTTTTTTAAAGTTTTATGTCGGTAGGTAGGGTAGGGTAGGGTAGGGTAGGGTAGGTAGGTAGATAGGTAGGTAGGTAGGTAGGTAGGTAGGGTGGTAGGTAGGTAGGGTAGGTAGGGTAGGTAGGGTAGGTAGGGTAGGTAGGGTAGGTAGGGTAGGTAGGGTACTCTACTCTACCCTACCCTACCCGGGTAGGGTAGAGTAGAGTAGTGGAGTTTATATTATAGCTTTTGACAGAACGAAGTCTGTCGGGTCAGCTAGTATTATTATAACTGCCTCGTTGGTCTAATGGTCGCAAACGCTACTGCTGTGCATGAGGTCCTCAGTTCGATTGCCAGGTCGGGCAAAGCGTTATTGGATTTTTCTACCAGGAATTTCTCAATAGCAATCCGGAGTCTGGATTTTTGCCCGGTTGATTGCAATAGGCTCACCCTCTATTACGTGGGACTTAAACATAGCTGACGAAATATGAGTGTACCGTTAGGTACACCTCTGCTTAACTCGTTGGGGATTATAGGCGATATGATGTTATGGGTTGTCCTTATCAAAAAAGCATATTATATGATAAAAGACTACGTTGAAGACAAGGAAGTTTGGCAATAATTCCTTCTGCACATGTGGCTTCCCTGGTACCTCATAAACGAAATAACTATGTAAATATTTATTAACTGCTCCCAAATAACGATGTTTATTTAGATTTTTTTGTACATACTTCCTTGACAATAATCTTTTCATTATTTGACATTATTTACCTACAAATCGAATTCCAATTCTTTATTAGTGGCTTTTGTGGACATGATATTTATTCAGATTTGTTACTGTAGTTGTAATTGCAATCATGTCATTAATCTTTTATATAAACTTGAAAGCAGACATTTTCTCCCTGAACTACACAAATTGTAAGAGAATTCTCAAGGAAGCTCTCCAGAGTATGTCTTACGAAGATACAGAGAATTTATTAACTATGTTAAAGTAAATATGTATGTATACTATGACAAGTATTTATCAGATTTAGAAACTAAGAGCTACTGAACATAAATACAGTTTACTAGTAGTTCTTGAGATTAGCGCGTTCAAACAAACAAACAAACTCTTCAGCTTTATAATATTAGTATAGATTTGTCTATTGACAACTTTTTGATTATTTATTCTTTTTTACAAAACTGTCTTAGTACTTTTCGCCTGAAACACAGGATTACCTAGTTCAGGCACGTAAGTCTTAGGAATATAATTTACATACATTTAAGCAAAACTGTATTCAATTTTATACCTTGTAATTTTTTGAATAAAATTGTATTACTTATTATTATATAGATTATTTTCTATTTTGTGAATGTGAGAACGTTGTAGGCCTAGTAGAGTGTAGATTTGTTGGCACTTTTCTATTCTGTCAAGGTAACTGTTGAAAGGCCTACACTGTCCTCCCATACCTATTAACACTGTTATTTGATAATATTGTAAAGCCAATTATTTTTTAAAGAGTAACCGTGGAGTTTCTTGCCGGCTCTTCTCCATAGGAAACGACTAATTGGAACCGTGCACCTAGCTTCTGACGTTTCATAAGTGCCCATGTAAGATGTAGGTTTATGTGAAATAAAATATTTTGATTTTGATTTTGACTGTAGATAATCTTATAGACAAGTAACTAATATGATAGAAAAATAAAAGCCCGATACGGAATATGTCTTTATATAATCTACTCGTTAACATTATTTTGTTGTATCTATAATGTGCAGTTTTTTTGTAAAGCACATTCAAGATAAATGTTCGGGGTAAAAGTTATTTATATATATCGCAGATCTTTTCCTTCTTTGTCCCAAAATGCATGGCCCGTATCTGTAATAAAAAAATATATTAAAAAAACTGGTCAGTTGCGAGTTAGTCTCATGCACTAAGGATTCTGCACCAACAAAATTATTGCACGGTTATATTGCCACGTTAAATTACTACGGTTTCGTAGAAGAGCCTGTGTCTGTATTCAAATATCGAGTAAAAGATCTTTTCTTTTCCTCTCAATTGTGAGCATTATATGAATTATATTTATATAAAATATCTTATATATAAAATTCTCGTGTCACAATGTTAGTTACACAATGTTAGTTACCATACTACTCCGAAACAGCTTGACGGATTTTTATGAAATTTTATATATATATTCAATAGGTCTGAGAATCGGCTACTATTTTTTTTTTAGTTTTAGGTAGGTAGGTAGGATAGTGTAGGGTAGGGTAGGGTAGGGTAGGGTAGGGTAGGTAGGTAGGTAGGTAGGTAGGTAGGTAGGTAGGTAGGGTAGGGTAGGGTAGGGTAGGATAGGGTAGGTAGGTAGGTAGGTAGATAGGCAGGGTAGGTAGGGTAGGGTAGGGTAGAGTAGTGGAGTTTATACTATAGCTTTTGACAGAACGAAGTCTGTCGGGTCAGCTAGTATGTTATATTGTTTGGTATATGTGTGGTTTTTGTGCGTTCTTGGAATCGCTTCCTCGAGCCCTGTATTTTGACACTCTTTTGTTTTTCTGTTATGGGACGAAATTTTTGAACGAAGTTCTTGCGCTACGCGGCTAGCGGTATGAGTTGTCTGGTAGAAATCGTCACGTAACGAAAAAGAGTTATGCCAGTTCCAAAGACTCAAGTTTCAAGTGTCAAAGGTTTTTTTTATGCTTTAAATCATACGTGAGAAGGAGCTTCGTTCCTGAAGTGCATCCCCCGACCGTACTTGTTTTTCTTTTATGTATGACATTACCTTTACGTATAACATCAACCTTATTTTTTTTTTTGAAAATGTAAGTAGATACCCATTTTAACTCGTGATACAAATCTAAGGACTTATCATACATGTTGAACTGGACTCCCATTTGGTGCAACCTTGAGACGAAAAACAAATTTTTGTTTGTCTGTTTGTATGTCTGTCTATCTGTTTGTTCCGGCTTATCTCCGAAACGGCTAGACCGATTTTGATGTCACTTTTACTGGTTATAAGGAGTAACTAAGGTTACTTTTATTGTAGAAAAAAAACCACGTGGGCAAAGCCGAAGGCAGCAGCTGGTAACTAATAAAATCATTACACTCCTTTTGGGCTTCACGGGTCCACCGCAGTCGGGTCAAACCGTAAAGCCGGACAGAAGGGCTAACCTGACAAACAGACGGCGTAGTCTTAGTTATTACTAAGTGCATGGGTTCCTTAGGCATCTTCTCTGTACGGAACTCTAAAAAATACCTGACAATTTGTGCTCGGTTTTCAGCCTTCCGTTTTGACTGGACACATCTAAATCGACACTCGTTCGTATATGTTTTGTTGTCGTTAGCACATAAGGGGAAGTAAATTCTGAGACATTCATTGCATTTCAGGTCCTTCTGGTGAGGAGGATAATTATCAATCGTTTTTGGCGAAGCGTAGTGATACATTATGGAGATTACTGTTACTGCAAATGAAAAAAGGTATTGTTATAAAAAAAAAAAAAAAAAAAAAACTAGCACAACTCATATTATACAAATCCATATTTAAAATTTCACAATTTTTCCACAGAAAAAAACAGAATAAAATGTCAGTGCAATTAAAATAAATTAAATTAATGAGTAGGTACAAAATAAAACCCCATTTTCTCCCGTGGGTGTCGTAAAAGGCGACTGAGTGACTGAGAGACTGAGACTTACTAAGGATTGGGCAGCAGCGTTCTTAATATATACTGCGATCGCCAACCCGCCTGCCAAGCGTGGCGATTATGGCAAATCCTAGGCCTATGTCCAGCAGTGGACGTCTCTCGGCTAAAATGATGATCATGACAAAATAAAAGGTCACAGAATAAAAATAAAATTTCAATACAAATACAATAAACGAAGATTAAAAGATACAAGTCGGAAGATAATTTTGAGATCGAAGCTGCAGCTGAACTATCACGTTTGTTTGTTATAGACCTCTGCCTATATTGAAAGGAATATACAAAAATTTGCACTTATAAGTTTGTGTGAGGGTTAAGAACCAGGTCAAACCTGAAAATTATTAAAACATTTCATATGAAAAAATACCTCAAAATATAATTATGTAGGTAATACAGTAAATAATAATAAATTCATTTACTTCAAGTAATTTACACCCATTGCCAAACAAAAGTATTACAGAAATAAAAAACAATGGAATAAATTAAACAAAAGAAAACTGAAAAAAAAAAATGAAAAAAAAATTGCCATTCCACGTGGCAAAGCTGCCACGCTGTGCTTTTGGGCACTTTTCCCAATGACAGCGATGCGGATGAATTTTTCGATGCCCAATGAGCTCTTCTCTTTATTTTAATACTTATCCATATATATTTTACGTGCTGGCTTGAATGTTGTATCAAATTAAAAGACAAAAAAAAAAAAACATACTATTCAATACTTACGAATTATGAACATCATTTCGACGAGTATTTCGGAATGAAAACTAGAAACCGTTGCATCACGAAAATTTTATGAATGCTTAGCTAATTGAGTTTCATGGGCGATGTAAAAGACATTAATTACTGTTTAACTTTTTGTTTTTATTGTTCAACTAGCGACCATGTAAAATTTGTTTGTAAGTTTGTATGTAGGGAGTAATCTCTGAAACTCCTGAATGGATTCTGCAAATTCTTTCTGTATTTGATAGCCCTATTACGCTGCGACTCTAAGGAGCTGGGCAAAAAGAAAAACGAGTTAGAAAGAACGCTATGTGAAAACGAAGTAATAGCACGTGTGAGATTATTCATATTTATAGGAGAATATCTGATTTTATCGATCACTTACTTGATGTTGTACAACAATAAATCACACTAAGAACGTCAGCTGTCAGAATAATACATGACATTGACCTAGAGAAACGTTCCATTTCAACAATATTTTATTAAACTTATGTTTGGAAATAAAAAGGTTGTAATTTAAAATATTATATTATGGTATTTGCATTTCTTTAATTGATACGAATGAGTCGGGATGGCGCTGCGTTATGCTACAGTGAGTCGGATGTGGTACAGTGCCGGGTTGAAGCTGACTGCTAGCGTCGACCAGGAGAGGTTTCATGAGCTCTTCTTGTTGACCGGCCGAAAGTGCAGTGTGCTGTGCCAAGGTTGCTGATGAGGCTGAGGGTGATGACCAGGTATGCGCGTCTGCTGCATGCTGGTGGTCCGGATACCCGATGAAGCCGTAGGTGCTGGCTGGCTGCGTGACTCGCCGCTCGAAAGCTTGAGGAAGTGATGATGATGATGACATCACGCTGAAGTAGGAGCACGAAAGCTGCGCTAATGTCCATGTTCAGGTCACCAGTATAGAGATATGACGAACAGGGTGTAATGTTCACTCATATTCTATGATAAAGGGAGGATCCTCCGACCAGACGGGTATCGTGTCTGGTGGATGTCGGGATATTGTTATATTATGCTATTCGCGCGTTAAACTTTGATTGCGCGATGCAGGATTTGTGTGACGTCAGATCTTTGATGTGTTGTTCGCATGTAGCTTTGTGGATGCCGCCACAAGCATAAGCAAAATTGATCCTATTGCATAAATTATCAAGACGTACTTTCCAATTTAAGATAGATAGATAGATAGATAGAATACTCTTTATTATGTACACCATAAAAATTACAGATATAAATGTAGAACTGTTACATAGGGTGTCACAATGGGCGGTCTTATCGCTAAAAGCGATCTTTTACAGACAACCTTGATCTATGAGTACATTCAAGAATTTGGATTGTGTAACTTCTTTCAGTTCTTTTTATCCCAGTAATACGTTCCCGTGGGATCATTTCGGACTTCCACCCGGGCGAAGTCGCGGATAAAAGCTAGTATTGACTATCTTATGCTCTTGATCGAATTCTCGCCCTTCGATGAAGCTGAGAACGTTACATAATTCTATTGCTCTATTACGGGACGTGATTTAATGGGAACCTGGTACTACCATCAAGCGATGCTTCTTGGTGTTTGGTGCAGGGTATAGACGAAAACCTTTGTTGGACTCATTACTGTATTGTTTTGTCTTAAACTTAAAGCACAGTGACTCACCCTAATCTCTTGGGTACATTACCAGTTTACAGCTATGCGGAGGAATTTTTTTGACGCCATATTTTAGTTTCTTAATAGTTTTAGTTAGGGCAGGTTATTATACTTTTATTTTAATTATTTGTTTGGCAGTTACTCCATGTAAAGTACTGTTATTCAGCTGCTTCCAGTTAGACTGGCAGCCGACCCCAACATAGTTGGGAAAAGGCTAGGCAGATGAGGTGTTTTAATGTCCCTAACTGGTGAAGGGTGGAATGTCCCTAACTGATGTCCCTAACTGATGAAGGGTGAAAAGGCATGCTCTTTTGTTTTAAAAATCTCACTTACTTAGGTACCGTTCAAAAACATCTCATATTTGATTATTTCTACAGCTTATTTGACTTCTCATCATTTCCTAAAAATCTCCCAGGTTTCCCCCATAATAACATGACCATCATCCAGCTGAAAGACATCTACTGCTGGACATAGGCATCCCTCAAGCATCGCCACATTGACCGGTCCTGTGTTGCCCACATTCACTGGATTGCCGTGACTTTCAACTGGGCCAACCCATTCTGCACCTCCGGGTTAGTCGCCACTCCATCGCCGCCATCCATTCGTCTCCCGAGGACACGAGCTACATGCTCAGGCGACACGCGTGTTGCGATAGCGACTGCAAGAAAACAAGCGATGCGACTAGCGTCAAGTGACACGCGCGCGCGTCTTTTTTCCGTTCGTCACGTCGCGTCGCGATGATTCGTGGCATACTCTACGCAAACTTCTTTCATTTAATTAATGAAGTTTGTTTAGAGTATGCCACGAGTCAAGGCGACGCGACGTGATTGACGGAAACAAGACGAGCGCGCATGTCGCTTGACGCTAGTCGCATCGCTCGAGAACGTGAACGGGACCGCCAAGTTCTTCGCGTGCGATACGCGATTGCTGCTATCAGTGAACGTATAATATATTATTATACGCCACGGAAGTACGTAATGAAATTATATGGTACTAAATAGCTTTATGATACAGGGCCAAATATGAATGACCTATTTATTCTGAGTTTGAGAATGTTTGGTGCTGAATATATTGGAGTGTTCCCGCTGTCCCCACAGTAGAGTTGGGTAGCTTGTGAGCGAGTGATACAAAAGAGTTAGCTCTTTTCGATTGACGTCGCTCTAGCTAACTCACTCGCTCGCTAAATAGCTCACTCAGACTCACTAGCTCAGGAAGTCAGTACTTCAGTAGCTCTCGGCTCACGGCTGTCGGTAGACGTCTCACCGAGCGAGACACTGAAGTCACCGACCAAATGGCTTATTCGGCTCACTTCGGATTGCATCGTTCGCTCTTCAAACAATATCTCTCCGGCACAGTACATCATTTTAAACTTATCATAAGAAAAAAAGTCATAAAAACAAACAGTAGGAGATAATTACTTAGTACTTTTTCGGTTTTTTTGGCGAAATGGCATGCATGCAAAGTACCCAAAGTACTTAAAGTGTATAAAATGTATTTACTGTATTTTCTAAAGAGCTATTGATTATTGAGCGAACCGAGCCGTTTCATACGACGCGCGTGCGGCGTGAGTCAAATGAGCTAACTGTCGGCGTCTAAGCGATTGAGTCACTGAGCTAAGAAGAGCTAGTGACCTAGAAGAGTGATACAGCTCTTTAGAGTGGAAGAGTTAATCACTCTTTTTATTTTCAGTGAGCTATTTCGCCCATGTCTACCGCACAGGCCCGTTAAAAATGTTCGTCTTTGAAAAAGAGTTAGGTCTCGGATTTACGACCGAACTTCTATAAACAGCCTAAAATGTTCCCATTGATGGGGCACAGGCCTTCTCTCGGTGAAAGGGAGTGGGGTGTAGTTAGGGTTGCCAGACGACCTATATTTTAAAGGACGCCCCCATTTTAGACCTAAAATTTGATCTTGTCCCCTAATTTGAAATCTTCAATAGAGGACAATACTATGTCCTTTATTTTGTGAAAAATGAAATAAGTTAGATATTGACACTGTAAAAGCAAACAATTTTATCATTTCATTATAGAAAACGGAGAAGCTCTTCGAGCAGCCAAAAGTAATACCAAGTACAAAAAGTCTAATTAGGTCGTACCGACTACCTACTTGGCTTCGATTCGAGACAAACTACGTTTCATTGCGAATTGATATTAACATTGTTTTTTTTTTAATTTAATAATGTCGCTACTGATACCATACATAACAGCATTATATTAAAAATAATATGATATTCTTTATTTTCATCCTATGTCCTTTATTGAATTCTATCAAATCCTCTAAAACATAAAACCGGAGCTGGCAACCCATGGTGTAATCCACCACGCGGGCCAAGCAAGAACGGATTGGTAGATGTCACATGTATAATAAAACAACGAGTTACAACCGAGATTTAGGATGACTGATTTATTCAAAGGAAAGAATACATAGACTAATGAATTGTTCACAAGTTTGTCACAAGATGGCGCTAGTAGTATCTATATTTTGTTATTTACAACAACATGTCCTTGAATTTTTGGTTCTAGGACCTGCCGGTTTCCTCACGCTGTTTTCCACCACACTTTTGTTAGAAGTGGTGATTAAATAATTCACACAAAGTGAAGCGCCTGTCTGGGTTCGAACCTATGAAGAACTTGCAAGTAATCTATTTCAAATCGATTACTTGCAAATTGTTAATTTATCGTTGTTTGACTGAACTTAGTATTGATTTTTTGTCGTTTATCGAACAGTAGCACACACTCGCTCACACTTCGTCCGCGTGAAATTTCGGCCCACCCATCGCCTCGCATCCCGTCGCTCGCCCGCGCTATAACTACGTTATCGCTTAGCGTTCTTTCTGACTTTTGTTCTTTTCGCTTGGCTCCTAAGGATTGCGTGATGTTATATAGCCTTTCTCGATAAATAGGCTATCCAACACTAAAAAAAAATTTCAATTTCAACCAGTAGTTCCTGAGATTAGCGTGTTCAAACAAACAAACTCTTCAGCTTTATAATATTAGTATAGATTTTAGGACTATCCCCCAACCGTTGATTAGCTTTTCTAGATAGCACGCGTCCCTTCCCTTCTCTTGCGCAGTAATGAAAATAGACCCAAAAGGTCAAAGTCAAAAAGTCAATGTCAAATCATTTATTACAAATAGGCACATAAAAGGCACTTATGAACGTCATAAATTACAAAAATAGTTAATTGATTCTAGTTGCCCCTTCCAAAAGGTAGTTATGTATGGAGAAGAATGGGCAAGAAACTCCAAAAGACTACCACACACTGGTGCAATATCACGGGTGCGATAAGGGTCGCGCTGCCTGTCGCGCCTGCGATATCGCACCAGTATGCACAAGCCTAAAGGCTCGTTCAGACTGGTGCAATATCGCAGGCGCACACAGAAAAACAAAATAGTAATGAGCTTAGACTACACTCCCCCTTTGTGCCCAGCCCTACACGACAGAACGAACTAAGTAATGAATTAATTTAAAAAACGAGACACGTTTGTGAGACCCCTACTGCCCGCGGCACGTTTTAATCAGATTATCTAACTAGTTTACATAAGCTTAGACTATGTAGCCTCAGCCTTACAATTACCGGGCCACAGAGTATGTGAAAACAGAGGTTCTATTTAGGTACCTTTTTTGGTGGCGGTCGTATGCCGCAATGCAGGCTTTGCAAAACATTGGTTTACCAAAAAAATTACTGGGAGGTGATTCTCAGGCATCACGAATTTCTGATCGTCGATCGCTTCGGACTTTTCCGTAGTGAAAATCAAGTTGAGAAGAAATTAGTTTTATTAACCACCTATTTCTTATTATGATACGCCTTAGTACATAAAATTCAGTTATAAAAAATAATAAAAATAAAAATGTTTAATGAAGAAAAGCCTAAGTACTAAAAACAAGCTAAAACAATGTTATATTTATAGGAGGCTATGCTATGCTTAAAACATTGAAACCCTGATCTCCAAACTAGGGGTGACCCTGTATCTTAGAGATCAGTGTCCCTCCGCAGCAAAGTCACAAGCCAATATTTGTAACTCTATGTTTACATAATTAAATAACATGAAAACAAAAAAAGTTTTAAAAAAACCTTAAATAAAATAAAAATTTAAAAAATATTTTATTCTCATTTACAATTTTGTGTGAGTGTGGGGTGAGTGTGTATGTGTGTGTGAGGGTGGTAGGTAGGTGTGTGTGTGTGTGTGTGAGTGTAAGGGTGTTCGTGCGTGTGCGTGCGTGAAGAGTGGGTGTGCCTGTGTGAGGGAGATTAATTTATCGTTAACTAAAGATGTTTATTTTGAAGCTAGATTATTGGATTCAAGCCGCACGATGGCACGTGTAGTGAAGCGAAACGCAGTTGTGGGTACCTATCAGCTTTGTTCCCGTGCAATTCGCCGATGTAGGTATTTAAGCAGGTTACTTATTAATCGCAATTTTAATATTTTTTTTAATGGTTTTCTGTGATGTTGGTTTACGGACGATAGTTTAACGTGACAAATGTATAGTTATATTGATAGTTTAACGCATAAATATTTTGTTAAGACGTTGGTCTTAACAAAACATTTATGCGGCGCAAGCGTACAATGAGCGTAACGGGTCAATGAGCGTAACGGGGCAATGAGCGTAACTGGACAATGAGTCATCCTTTTTCGTGCATGCAGCCGGCGTTCATCGATTTATTAGACATTGTCACGTCAAAAAATAAAAAAAATAAAAGTATAGAACAAATCATGGAAATGTATTCTAATACTGATACTGAACCACAAGAAAAAAAAAAAATGGTTGTCTGTTAAGTTGGTTTACGGACGATAGTTTAACGGGACAACGTCATAACAAAACATTGATGCGGCGCAAGCGTACAATGAGTGTAACGGGACAATGAGCGTAACGGGACAATGAGCGTAACGGGACAATGAGGCATCCTTTTTCGTGCATACAGTCGGCGTTCATCGATTTATTAGACGTTGTCATGTCAAAAAAAAGTAGGCAGTCGTAAGGACTGCCGACAGAAGTGAAAACCCAAAACTTTGGAATAATTGACAGTCTGGCGCAACACGTCACGAGCATGTCGCACATTTCGGTGACGCAAACCCATAAGTTTTTCGCCTACCAAAAAATCGGTCGGCTAGAGAAGTTGTGACTTCAAAAAAACTTTACACACATATGTATGCATATGTATGTATGGCTACATTTCATCCTGGATCGCAGACGAAGTCGCGGGCAACAGCTAGTAAATTAATAAATAAATAAAAAATCTGACAGGACAGTGTCTGGCACCTCTGCATTTGTTTAGTCTGTGGTCGGAAGCGACCTACTTCCAGTTCACTGGGCCATTCAAGACGTTACGACATTACCTAATTTAGACTCATTATTGAAACAATGTAAGATTATAGCTGCTCGATTAGCTGCAACGTACCTAATTAAGAGAATTTTCTCTAATGAAGTAAAGGGACGTGAAATTGCGTATTACTTTCCGTTTTCTTTTTTATTAAAGTTCGTCATCAGATAAGTTTCAATAACCCGCACTGGGTCCGCGTGGTGGGGCACGGCCTCATACTCAAAATCTAATCATTCAAACTCAAAGCATTTATTTCAAACTAGCTTTTGCCCGCGGCTCCGCCCGCGTGGATGTCGGTTATCGCGTAAAAAAGTAGCCTATGTCCTTCTCCATATCCCAGGCTATATCTTTGCCAAATTTCATGATGATCAGTTCAGCGGTTTAAGCGTGAAAACGTAACATACAGCAAGCTACTCGCATACTTTTGTGCAAGTTACAGGCATGTGTATTTCCAGCTTGAGACGCGGGTGCAAGCAAGTATGTCCCTTCTTTTATCTGCTATACTGTATTGCAAAAAAATTGCGCACTTTTAGTTACGCGGTAAACGCAGCCTTACACACACAGACTTGAGCAATTTTGAGCAATACGCCGTGTATGTAGTTTTTATGTCTGTAACTTTGTAACAATACGCGTATAAAAGTTTTTATTACTTTTTGCTTGTAAGATGTCTTGTGTAATCGTTTTGGGGAACGTTAATTAAGGTTCTATACCCAAAGTCTCAAATTCAGATAATTTATGTAAACAAAGGGGATAACATAGCAAAAAAATTCTTTGTAATGGTAATTCACATAAAATGGCGAAAAAAGAGGTTTCATTTTCTTTTGAGTACTGATTTTAAGAAATAATAATTAAAAAATAATCATACAGTAATTATTTTTATAAATTTAGGGTTTAAAAAAAAAATTTTAAAAAAGGACATTTTCTGGTATAAAATATTTTATGATACTGGTAACAATGCAGGAGATACAAACATTTTCAAATTTTTTACACTAATATTACAACTCTCATTCATAGATTCATATTGTAAGTAGCATATCTAGCCACATTTTAGATGAAAACGGCTGTAAACTGTTTCGAGTGGAAATCGATTTTGGGAGGCCTACGTCTAGCACTGGACTTAAAAGGGCTGATTATGACGATCATATGCCGTGTCTCCGACATACTACACAAAACATTGTTTGGCAACGGTATTTTGTTTGCATAGTTCTTATAATTAATTCACTTTAATTTTAGCGATGACTATTTACAAAAAGAAATATGATAAAATGTTTTGTACCACTGTCCTGTCATTTTGACAGTGACATTTCTTGACATTACTTTGTTTACATAAATTATCTGAATTAGAGACTTTGGGTATAAATGATTTTAATAATATGACATCATGTGTGTGTCGAAGGGCTAGTACTTGTTATTTAACCCAGTATTTGTTTGTTCAGTATGAACGTTAACAAGGCAAAAGGAGTATGTAAGGATCGTACCAAGTCCAAGTCCAAGTCCAAGTCCCAAGTCTGCTATTTTTATAAATTCGTCACTCCAACACGATCCCATTGTCATTTTGCTAAAAGTTCGTAATCTGCTAATTCATAATGGTCAATCATTGGTCGGTCAATGTTCTCGTAATAGAATTGTATTACAATGGCGTTTTGAACATTTATTCATGCCAGATTTCATTTATATATATTTTTACATATTATTTATTAGTGTTATAAGCAATCTGAAGTAGTAGGAAGTTGGAAGTTTAGTAGCAAGTTTAATTTGTCATTATGTACGAGATTACCATTCTTTCAATGGAGTGTCAGTGGCTGACCATTGGAAAGTCATAATGATGCCATTATATTAGTAGATTACCAAACTTGTCAAAATAAACAATTATGAAAAAATTAAAAAATCAAAATCATTTATTTGCCTAAATAAGGTACAGAAGGTTGGTAACATAATATAAAATTGTTCTCTTATTCTGCCTTTAATTTCGGCGTGCAAATATAAAAGAAAGTTACATACTTAATTAAATTAATTTTAGATCATAATCATGCCGTTTTTAAACAGATAATCCCATTAAAATTGTATTATTGAATTAAATAAATGTCAATATAATCAATGATAGACCATTCTGACACTATTGTAACAGCAGACTTGAGGCCCAGGTAATTTCTGTCTACCCCCATGGGAAAAGAGCGTAAGTTTATGTATGTACCAGCGTCTGCTCGTGACTTCGCCCGCTTGAAATTTCTTGTTCCCCCAACTCACCCCATTGCATCGCATCGCCTGCTGGTGATTACTTCCTCTCCTAACGGTTGTAGCGTGATGATAAATGGCTTATAACCTTCCTCGAGAATTGGGCTATCAAAAGCATTTTTTTTAATTCGACTAGTAATTCCAGATGTGAGCGCGTTCATATGAACAAACAAACAAAAAACAAACTGTTTAACTTTATTATTAGTAATAAAGATAGAAATATATGTAATTATGTTAAAAAAAAAACTTCTTGGTAGTATAGTATTTTTATCTCAAAAAGCGACGCGCGCTTTGCTTGTGGTTAGGTGTACAAACACCCTGTGAATGTTAATGTAAGCGCAGGAGCTCTCGGTACCGTCAAGACAATGGCGAAGTCTGAAATGTGTGTGCGTGTGTGTTATGTGCTGACGCTACTCGTGTTCACGCACATATTTCACTTGGTTATCACAAGTACAGCGCGCGCGAACTCATAAATACAATTGAAGTGTCTGGTTGTAACGTCAAAATAACCGCTTTTTACTAAATGCATATCGACGGTTAAAAGGTAATAGGGCGACATTTTTTTCGAAAATAAGTTGAATGCCATCCTACTTAAAGTCTTATTTTAAATGAATGCCATCATTCATGACTCATTTTCGAAAAAAAAAAAAAAACACACTTTTAACCGTCGATATGAAAGTATATACCTACGGTACTTATAACAAAAAAACAATTTTTATTATTATTTTTATCTATGTTTGTCTGTTTGTTCTGGCCAGTCTCCGAAACGGCTAGACTGATTTTGACGGGACCTACACTGGCAGATAGCTGATATTATAAGGAGTAACTTAGGTAACTAGGTAGGTACTTAATTTTACTTTAAAAAAAGCCACGCGGGGAGCCGCGGGCTGCAGCTAGTGTTACATATGTACGTCTCTTAAACCAACTAGAGAAGCTACTTACTAACACTAACGAAATCCCATAGAATAGGTTTAGTTTGTTCACAAATTCGGGTTTAGGGCTTCGAGCACATTTACTGCCGCTGAGTGTATATATATGATGACAAGTGTTTACAATCAACCCAACGTCAATACCTACCAGTCAATAAATACTTAATAGTATTCCGTCATAATATTCACACTAACACTGCAGGTTACAGTATAATTGTGCATCTGCTACAACTCGCGTTCCATTGTTCGTTCGGCAATAACGGCGCGCGATATATCTCTTGCACCTCGCCTCACTCCGACATCACTACTGTTGAGGTTGCTTCAATTGGTCTCGTCTTTTTTCTGCCGTCTGTTTTGCCTTAATTAATAAATAATTTTGGCATAGGCAAATTAACAGTGAGAAAAATGCCCTGTGAATTTTTTTGTAGGTCGGGTATGAGCTAAAAAGTAATCTAATCTAAAATCAACTTAATTTTGTAAATGATGTAAGATACATTCATATTTTTGGGACTACCGAATTTTATAATATTCCGTCAGAAGTATTATTATTATTAGTGTGCGGAGAACACTGTGATAAATGATAATGATAAATCACAGATTTGACAGAATGAAAGGAATTACTTCACTCGAGCCACACTAACACAGGTGACAGTGTGTTACAGTGCATCAACTACTACTCGTGTTTTATAGTTCTTTCGGCAATAACGGCGCGCGATATAATAGGTCTTTATCTATGAAATTGCCGCTCTGCCGTACTGACTATTTCGACTCCAATTTTTGCTTTTTTCGCTAAGAATTCTAAGTTCAAATAATTTTTATTTTTTAAATGTGTTTTTTTTTTTAAATTAGTCATTTGTTTAATGGTAAGCTTTCTATTTTCATCGCATTTGTACGTTTTTCGTCATCATGGATACGTTAAATTTTTTAGTGATTATGGAGTATGAGTACATTGAGTACCGTCGTGGCAGCAAAGCGGCAGAAGCGGCCCGAAACATCAACGACGTACATGGAGCGAACACTACTAACGATCGCACCACCCGTTATTGGTTTACCCGCTTCCGTTCTGGAAATTTCGACCTAAGAAATGAATCCCGTGGTCGACCGAAAACTTTAGTCGACAATGACGAATTAAAGGCGATTGTGGAAGTTGATGATTCTCAATCTACTGCTGAATTAGCAGCAGCTTTCGATGTTAGCATCAAAAAAATATTGGTCCAATTGCGTCGAATTGGCAAGGTAAAAAAGCTTGACAAATGGGTACCCCACGAATTGAATGATCGCCAGCATGAAGCACGCGTCGAGTTGAGCCTTGTACAGCTCAACAGGCACACAATCGAAGGCATACTGAATCGCATTGTTACTTGCGACGAAAAATGGATTCTGTTCGACAATCGCAAGCGCTCAGCAAGTTGATTAGATCCTGGTTCAGCACCTAAACAATGCCCCAAACTAAAACTGACCCCTAAAAAAGTGATGGTCACTATTTGTTGGTCTAGCGCCGGTCATACATCACAGCTTCTTACCAAACGGGATGACCATTATTGCAGATGTGTACTGTGAAGAACTGAACATAATGATGGAGAAGCTCGCACATCTCCAACCAGCGTTGGTCAATCGTTCGGCTCCGCTGCTCCTACACGACAACGCACGACCTCATACTGCACAGCAGACGTTCTCCGAGTTACATTAGCTGGGGTTGGAAGTTCTCCGTCATCCACCGTACTCATCAGACCTTGCCCCTACAGACTTCTACTTTTTCCAGAATTTGGATAACTTCTTGGTGGGGAAAAAATTCAATAACCGAGAGGCAGTCCTATTTAAACCAAATGACATGATTGCCACTTCAGTAACAAATCTGAATAAAATATCATGTCCACAAAAGCCACTAATGAAGAATTGGAATTAGATTTGGAGGTATATAATGTCAAATAACGAAAAGATTATGTCAAATAAGTATGTAGAAAAGAAAAAGAAAAATAAACATCGTTATTTGGGAGCAGTGAATAGACATTTACATAGCTATGCCGTAATCCTAATATATCAAACCAACCGAGACTTCAAGATTAAACTTCCACCATCCAGTCCTCTAATCCCAGAGCATTGAATGCAGCATTCGGAGCCGGAGTAACTCCCAATGCGGTTGCCCTGCTCGCAATATTTCCACTGATTCACACAGATTGCATTTCACGACATTTCATATATCATTTTCGTTTGAGTGACAACGCTGGTATTTTGTAATTTGTTACTGAAGAATTGTGCGGAAGCGAAGAGCTTAGGAAGACGTACGATGTTTTTAATACCTTTTTGAGCCTTGAGAAGAATGAAGAAATATTTCTTTGATATATATTGGACTAGCGGCTGCCTGCAGCCTCGCCAGCGTAGCTTTTTCTATAAATTGAAGTGTCTGTTTGAAATATATATATTTTTTATCCACCCATCCCGCGGGCATCCCGCGGGCTGCAGCTAGTCGAAAATAAAAGTAGCCAAGTAACTCCTTACAACATCAGATATCTGCCAGTGAAAGTCCCGTCAAAATCGGTCCAGCCACTTCGGCGGTTAGACGGAACAAACAGACACACAGACAAACCGACAAAAAATAGGCAGTCAGAAGGACTGCCGACAGAAGTGAAAACTCAAAACTTTGGAAATAGTATTTTTTTTTATATGTATCGCTTTCATAAGCATTTATTTATACTCCATTTACTATAACATTAGACAAATAACGGCTAAATAAATCGTTATTTAGCCGTTATTTGTCTAATGTATAGTAAATGGAGTAACACAATAACTATCGATTTATTGTGTAATATTGTTGAAATTACTGCACTTTAGAGTTATTTTTGTAATGTGACTGGTAAATAGATTACAGTGCTTTGTATTTTTCGTGAAATAACGGAGTTTATTAAACGTTTACATCGAAATAACGAAAGGGTGAGAACAGTTATTTGTCTAATGTTATAATAAATGGAGTGTAGTAAAAAGCTGTTATTTTGACATTACAAATAGTTTATTTATTTTTTGTAACATTGTTGACCTTTGAATGTCAAGGCAGGGAACTTGATTGATGTACACATTGACACACTATGTCAATATGCCGTGTTCAAGACTTTTCGATTTCGTCTTATGAGTAGGCTTTTGTTTTTAGGTGGCATCGGGAAGTATACTCCATTTGAAATAAGATTTGACATTAAAAAAAACAGTTTTTACAGTCTGTTCAACCGAATTTGACTTCTATTCCGTAAGCTTAAGGATGGTATTAAAAGCAAAAAAGTGGTTACAATACCAACTGTTTACTTCAGTTGCCATATGTCATGCCACCAACGCAATATATGTCAAAATCGGTTGAACGGAATGTAAAAATGTTTTGTTTTTTCAAATGGAGTATAGAGCACACTTCACGAATGCGTTAAGGCTCGTGCAGACTCGCGCGATATCGTGGGCGCGACAGGCAGCGACAAAGAAAATGTGCTACTAGTGTCGCGTCGCGCCCGCGATATCGCACTAGTCTGTACGAGCCTTTATGAATACGAGCAGTCTTCATAGGTGGGTCAAGCTTCTCTTCAGATAGAGAGAGGATCATCAGCCAAATCCAGCGAAAATACGTCCACAAGAAAGTGTTCCATGCTAGATTATGTTCGAATACGGAATACAAACAATTTTTCGATTAAGGGATCCGTTTCTGAAATATTCGGCTTTAAAGTGCTAATTTTTGTTAGAGTTAAGTGCCCCCCCTGCTAGCTAAATGGTTGTACTTGGATATGTAAAAAAAATCACACACATCTTTAAAAATCTATCAATTACCGTGTGTTAGTATCGCATAAACTCGAAAATGGATTGACCGATTGTGATGAAACTTTGATAAGTTGTTGTGTCTGACCAGAGATTCCTAACAAAATAAATAAAATGACAAAGACATTGCAGCGCATGCCGGGCATTAGCTTGTGGCGGTATCTACAACACCACATTCGAACTACGCATCAAAGACCTGACGTCACAAAACCTGCATCGCGCAATCAGAGTTTACCGCGCGACTAGAATATAAATAACATCCCGACATCAACCGTCGGCCAGTTGCCCACCAGACACAACACCCGTCTGGTCGGAGGATCCTCCCTTTTCCATAGAGTATGAGTGAACTTTACACCCTGTTCCTCATACCTCTATTAGCTAGTTACCTATAAAAATACGAAAGAAATAACCTTGACCATTTATTTCGCAACATGAAACAAAAATAATACAAGATTTATAATATCGTTTCATTCAACCAAATCTCACCGCAATATTACGCCAATAAGCCCATTGCATATGCATAGAATATTATGAGAGTATGTGCAAACGTCGAACAGCATCACACGCAACGTATTGATGACATATTCGATCCGACAACTTTATGTATTACATTTGCAAATCAAAGCGAATATTACTGTTTGGAGAATGTGTTTTTGGGAGACCGACAGACCATCAGGGCTGGGGTATGAATGCAACTTTTTGTAGATCATTGTGATGGGTTTTATGATGTGAAACGATATATGCCAGTGACCTTGAGTGGTTAGTTTGCGTGTTCTGTACTGAGCTCACGCAACGCGTCGTACGTCCAGTCACTAATAGAACTTGCCCATTCAGGAGCGCTGTCCCAAATAAGACGCATTATTAATTTATTATGCATAAAAAAATAGGTATTTTAATAAAACACGTAGGTATACTAAAAGACCAATAAATAAATTATCTTTAAAAAGGTGTAAGTTTCAGAAAAAATACGCTTGATAGATTTTGCATGATTCGCAGTTTTTTATCCGCGTTAGACATAACTTTACAAATTAATTTCACTATGTAATATAAATATAATGTAAAATATTCACATATTACTTTATTAAGAAAATGCTCTAATTTAATATAATATTTATTCCAAATCATTAACACTACTCGTTTAGACGTGATTGAATGTTTAATTGATAGAACGTTTCATATTGAGACCCGAAGCAACAAAATACGATCTAGAGGAATGTGTCCGCGTTTCTTATTTTGTTGCTTCGCGTCACAATATGAAACGTTGTTAATTTTGCAGTGGGAATGTATACGTACATAACATTCCAACTGAAAATTTAAGTTGGTTGACTATTACTTGTTTTAATTGACGACACGGTTGGCGCAGTGGTTAAGCGATTGACTGCTGCGTGTCGCGGGTTCGATTCCCGCACGGAACAAATATTTGTATGACCTACAATTAGTTGTTCCGGGTCTGGCTGTTTGTGTATGTGAGTAAACGCACCCACGATACAGGAGAAATTCCTAGAGTGGGGAAACGTTTAAAAAAAAAAATATATATATATATATATATCTTGTAAAACCTACTTTTCTGTGATAGTTTTCCTTTAAACTTCGTTAAATATACTACTGCCTTGAATTTTTTCACATGTTCAAAAACAACCATTTAGCTGGCAGGTGGAGCCCCGTCCACTTGACTCTAACAAAAATTACCACTTTAAAGTGTTAATATTACGCAATATTTTAGTACGGCCTATCCAACGATACCCCACACCCTGAGATAGACGAGAAAAAAAAAAAAAACCCCAACTTTAATAATAATAATAATACCAGCCTATAACTGTCCCACTGCTGGGCAAAGGCCTCTTCTCATATAGAGAAGGCACGAGCATTGATCACCACGCTTGCTCAAGACGGGTTGGCGATTTCAGACTTATAAGTATTAACTATAAGTCTAGGTTTCCTCACGATGTTTTTCCTTCACCGATGTCAGTAATGTCCAAGATAAACTCAGAAAGTACATATGAATTGAAAGAGTCACGAGGCCTTAACCAACGGACCATCACGACACCCCAACTTACACAAATATTTTTTTCAAAGTTATAGTGACCATTTTTTTTTTTTTTTGGGTGCGTTTACAAATATTTAAACTCACATACACAAACACCCAAACCCGGAACAACTACTTTTATGGTCATACAAATATATGTTCAGCAGCACTCAATTGCTTAACCACTGCGCCAACTGTGCCGTCAAAATAAAAATATGTACACTCATGCCAAATTACAGCTTTGTAGTACTTAGAGTCTTTGAGCTAAGTCGCGGATAGATAGACGGACATGGCGATACTATAAGGGTATCTTATTCTAGTACATATAGCCTACGGGCCTGCATTGCAGTAGACAACGTGTGCTCTTTAAATAATTGATGCGAGTTAGAAAGTGCCCACTGCGGGACGCAAGGAAATGTCGTCTTCATTGTTAATGAAACTGATACATATGCTGCAGATAGTTGTGGAAATAAAGTTTAAATAAAAGTGGCTATACAAGGAGAAGCATATATCACGATGGGGCTGATATGGGGCTAATGTATGCGTTATGCTCGTGAACGGGTGCTGCTTGTGGTGCCTGGTCGTCTTGGTGTTCATGTTTTCATTCATATTCAAATATTTATTTCATATTTTTATAACACAATAACTGTCGTTATGTAGCCGTTAACCTATGAAACTAAATTTAAAAAAAATTGCTAGCTATTACTTTATATTATGGTTATTTATGCACAATGATAATGTTTCATGTTATTTAATTATTTTGTTTAAAAAAAATACAAAGTTGGCCAAATAATTCGTCGCGCGTTTTTAAGAAATAACCTTGACCATTTATTTCGCGACATGAAACAAAAATAATACAAGATTTATAATATCATTTTATTCAACCAAATCTCACCGCAATATTACGCCAATAAGCCCATTGCATATGCATAGAATATTATGAGAGTATGTGCAAACGTCGAACAGCATCACACGCAACGTATTGATGACATATTCGATCCGACAACTTTATGTATTACATTTGCAAATCAAAGCGAATATTACTGTTTCAAGAATGTGTGTTTGGGAGTCTGACAGACCATCAGGGCTGGGGTATGAATGCAACTTTTTGTAGGTCATTGTGATGGGTTTTATGATGTGAAACGACGATGCGGTTCATCGTCATATATCGTAAGACGCAGATATATGCCAGTGACCTTGAATGGTTAGCTTGCGTGTTCTGTACTGAGTGAATTTTGCAATACTTAGGCTTAGCTTTATAGCTAAATCTTAAGATTATGGTATTTTGGATTTTTTTATTTTACTATGGGTTTGCTCTTGACTTTGGTCTAGGTCTAGGTAACAGAGACAAAGTCTACGATGGAGTGAGCTTACCCAGAAGAAGCCTGTTCACTCTCACTTTGAATAGATTAGGGTTGTATGCGTTCGGAAACACAGACGCAGGCAGAGAGTTCCACTCCTTTGCTGTGCGCATTATAAAAGACGTTTGAAAACGCTTAGTGCGAGTTGGTGGAATATCAACTAGGTAGGGGTGGTAACTTGCAGTGCGTCTAGATGTCCGACGGTAGAAGGGGGCCAGTGGAATTAGGTCGTGGAGCTCATGGGCACACTCGCCGAAGTACAATCTGTAGAAGACCGACAAGCAGGCAACCTTGCGGTACTGGTATAGACCAGTCATTAAAGACAAAACCTCGTCAGCTGAGCTTATCATTATTATTATTCATTATTGTTATTAGTAATTAACTGTTTAGTAATTTACTTGATGGTACTAGTTTATCATTTGTATTACAGCTACATAAACACAATTCAGCATTGCATATGTAAGCGGGTACACCTTTTATGCCTGGAGACTATAATTTAGGTTTTAAGTTTTGTTTACTTTTTATTTTTTAATAACCTTGAGTATTGTTTTCATTGTATTTTCTGGTATATTGGTATGTTAGCTGACATAGGGAAAAATGTACTGTTCTGTCTCTCGTAATGATAATTACTTTGCTTACCAAATATTGTATAGAATCAAGTTTTTCTATCTGAACAGACAGCTGTGCAGCTGGGGAGTTTGTTCCGCCACTTCTTCTTCCCAGCTGAAGCACTAGGAAGTGGAGAAGTGTGAGCGTTTTGTGGGACTTTCTTATGTAATTTTGACGTTTAAAAAGTGCTGATTCTCAGCCTAATTTGAATAATCATGACTACCAGCTTCAGGCTTCTGGCGACCCGTAACAACTGTCAAAGATCTACAAAGGACAGCTGGGACCAACAGCTTAACGTACTTTCCGAGACACTGAGGAGTCTTGGTATGTAAAGATGGTCACCCATCCACGGACCAACCGCGGCAAGCGTAGTTCAACCTGATCGATCGATCCATGCGGCTGTTATAACTTAGCCACAAGACTCTTGTGAAAAATTGTTCATCATCATCATCATTTCAGCCGAAAAACGTCAACTGCTGGACATAGGCCTCCCCTAAGCACCGCCACTTCGACCAGTTCTGTGCTTCCCGCATCCAGCGGATTCCTACGGCTTTCATAAGGTCATCGGTCCACCTTGTAGGAGGCCTTCCCACGCTACGTCTTCCGGTACGCGGTCGCCACCCCAGAACCTTTCGGCCCCAACGACCATCTGTTCTGCGAGCAATGTGTCTTGCCTATTGTCACTTAAGTTTGGCAATTCTTCGAGCTATGTCGAAGCTTTTCAAATTGGAATTTTAATTTGTTATTTAAGGTTATTAGAATAAAATAATGGAAAATACACACGGCTCTGATTCTCGAAATTATTCTATGTCATGCTTTCAATTAAATCAGATGCTACGATGGTCGCAAAAACTCCGCGACCAAATTTGATGAACGTAACCCAAGGTTACAAAATCACAAATTGGCCGACAGATACAATACGAGTTGGAATTTAAATTCAATTAAGATTCAATATACCAACGTCGCTCCAATTTGTGTCATTGTGTTATCACACGTCGGGCAGAGCGGATAAATCTGATCATTTCCCGGAATTCTTGAATTTCGCTGTCGTCAGTAACTTCTACTTACATTTTTTTTTGTATATAATGCACGGATACGCTTTGATAAATGTACGCGCCCGCAATCCCAGTTGGCGGGCATTTTTTCTGACGTCCGCCCGTCGGAAATATAACGCGGAGAAATTACACCGACACTGTTCAGCCCAAGTAATTTATAGCAGAGAGTGGAGACGCATCTAAAATTTATTTATTCTAGAATAAAAATATTCAAATATTCTTGCATGGAGTGTTTTAAAGAAAAAAAATTCTTGCATAGTTTTGTTTACTGCGTCTTTGGTCTAGTGGCTGCAAGTGTTACTGCAGAGCATGAGGTCCTGGGTTCGATTCCCAGGCCGAGCTAAATGTTTTCGGGTTTTCCTAACAGGTATTTCCCAGTAGGCAGCAGCTCGGAGTCTAGATTTGTGACCGGTTTGTCGTCATGTTATGTTATTTAAGTCAATTTTGTTTCTTCATGAATTGATGCTTTCGTTTACACTCAAATCTAAATTAACCAACGAGGTCATACAAATCTTTGAGTCTTATAGCAGAGTCTATGAATTTATCAACCTAAATATCCGGACTTACAAAACACAACTGTCATTCTCTAATACATAAATTAAATTACTATAACGCGGCTAATAATGGCCCTACCATTATTAGCTAGTAATTAAAAATAGTGTCTCATTATCATTAGAATTATAGTTTGACCGATACCGCCGTACCACGGCTTACGAATGCGTGGCGAGGCGGGGGGCGGGACTCCGTGAGCGTTGCGAATGAGCGGTCTGCACTGACCCCCCCCGTCTCAACGCGCACACCTAAGTCGTGGTACGGCGGTATCGGTCAAACTATAGTAGTAACACATTCATCCTAAAACTCGTGAATCGTTTGTCTGTAATCTTTAATAATTTATCTGAGAATTTAAATAATTGCCCTTTAAAGTAATCTTACTGAAAACTTTTTTCCGGAGTGAACACATTTAATGTTTTATTTTTATCTCATCTTGAGCGTCCTCAAGACAAGCCTCAAAATGTACTGAAAACGACAAACTTTGGCTCGAATTTCCGGAATTAGTTGCTGCAAAAGTTGTTCACTTTATGCGAGGTTCTTCACTTTTTTCCTGAAATTTAACCAGAATTGTCTAGATTTAGGGCAGCTAGCATTTTATTTTTCTAACTTATTTTGATAGAAAGTATACACAGAAAAAATACAGTACCATGGAAAAGAACAATGAAGATAGAAGATCGTTTCTAAGAAATTACGTAGATTTTTTATTTGGTAAATTTTAATATACTAGAAAGTTCGAAAGCTGTGCAGTTGTTTCAGAAATTGTTGTAGGCAATAGAAACGGTCTAAAGTCCAAAAGGTGGACCGATGACCTTATCCGCAGGAATCCGCTGGATGCGGGAAGCTCAGAACCGGTCGAGGTGGCGGTGCTTGGGGGAGGCCTATGTCCAGCAGTGGACGTCTTTCGGCTGTAAATGATGATGATGATGTTGATGATTATATAAATGTTTTTTTCTATTCTACGTTAAGATTTCTAGACTTCATTAATATTTCCAAAACCAACTATTAATGCGCCGCTTCACAGCAACACACGGTTAAGCTACTCGCGTGTACTTAGCTTCGCAATGTATTAAAATGTAGGCGGCATCATCCCCTGCGACCCACAGCGACGCCACGCACGGATGCGTGTCTGGTAAACAAATGAACCGCGCAGCTAACATGACAAATCCTACGAACACGAACATGGGCTGGTTGTTTCAAACGGTTGGTTAACGTAAAATACGTACGTCAAATAATAACGATTACATATGATGTTTAACGTTCGTTAAATACAAAGCGTTGTTTCACTGCATAAAAAACCGATCGTCAAAGTTCAGTTGTGTTCGAATAAAATAACGTTAAACAGTGGGTATGACACCGGTTACTGTAATCGTTATTTTTTAACGAACGTTAAGGGCATAATTTTATGAAACAACGCTTTTTTTGGTATGACGATAGTTAGCGCCATTTATGACGTATACGCGTGCGTTATGTGGACGTGAAACAACCTGCCCTAAGTATTGTATTTATTCGAAGCCCGCCCGCGTGGCTTTTTCAAAAATAAAAGTAGCCTCAGTTACTTCTTATAACATCAGCTATCTGCTAATAAAAATCCCGCTAAAATCCGTCCAGCCGTTTCGGAGATTAGCCAGAACAAACGGACTGAAAGAAAATAAAAAACATATATAAAAGTACCGTAAATACTTTCATATGCATTTAGTAAAAAGCTATGATTTTGACGTTACAAACAGATACTTCATTTTTATTTATTTGTAAAAAAGATATAAGTAGACTTTGTTATTTTTATCTCATTTCTAGCTTTACCCGACCCGGCTTCGCACGGGTAGCACTATCTACCCTCTACCCTACTAACCCTACCTACCTACCTTACGGTACCTTCCTAAATAAATTAAAAAATAAATTATAAAAAATAAACCCTACCCCACCTACCTTCCTACCTACCCTACCCTTCCTACTTACTCTATCTACTCTACCCTTCCTATTTACCTACCTACCTTACCCTACGTACCCTACCCTACCTACCTACCTACCTACTCTACCTTAACACACCCCACCCTACCTTACCCTAGTCTAACTACCTACCCTACCTGAAACCGTCCTGGTGCATACAATATTGACATTATGACGTATGGTCTGTTTAAATTTAACAACTCCTTGCTGAAGAACTGAACGTATCCATACTTACTTACTTACTAATATTATAAATGTGAAAGTAACTCTGTCTGTCTGTCTGTCTGTCTGTATGTTACGTTTTCACGCCTAAACCGCTGAACGGATCGTCATGAAATTTGGCAGAGATATAGCTTGGGATATGGAGAAGGACATAGGCTACTTTTTTTACGCGATAACCGACATCCATGCGGGCGTAGCCGCGGGCAAAAGCTAGTAAAAAAACAAAATATACAAACCATGTCCTGACAAATAACGAACAAAAAAATAAATAATATATTATCCAATTTGGTTCGGCCGTTCTCGAGTTTTTGTGAGACTAACAAAAGTCAATTCATTTTTATAATTTAGAGCTGCACTGGTTGATGTTATTACGTCAATGCCGGCTGTCGATGAGATCCAGTGCTGGGGCTCTGTCTCGCATAGGGTTGCAGCATAATGCTGAGCGATGGCCGTTTCGCGTGGATGTGACGCATAATTTTTCCCAACTTGATCTTTTCGTGTTTATTTCTTTCTTTGCGTCATGTTTCCGCAAATAAATATATTTCCATTCTTTCTTCTTTCTTTTCTACGGCATGGCGTGAACGGACGACCTTATTCTGTTTACCTATGCCAAATATTGCACGTTCTTTGCATACCTATGTACAGAAAAGAACGCTGTATTTTTTTCTCATTAACTATCATCTAATGCCAAGCTATAACTTAAGTTTTTCATATCGAATGTTTACGTGGCCAACCCAAATATCCGTTCTTTGAAAGTATTCGTAGAGTCGTTGAGCTCCTTAAATTCTGAGTTGAGCTACACGGTTACTGACAAAATAATGCGTGCAGTGACTGGACAGGTCCACTCAAATCTGTGTGGTTCTTCCCTCAAAAAACCATCTCAGACACGCGGCCTACCCAAATGTCCTTTCTTGGAAACTATTAGTCGAGTCGTTGAGCTACTTAAATTCTGAGTTGAGCTACACGGTTACTGACAAAATAATGCGTGCAGTGACTGGACAGGTCCCCTTAAATCTGTATGGTTCTTCCCTCAAAAGACCATCTCAGCCATGCGACCTACCCAAATATCCTTTCGTTGAAACTATTCGTCGAGTCGTTAAGCTCCTTAAATTCTGAGTTGAGCTACACGGTTACTGACAAAATAATGCATGCAGTGACTGGACAGCTCCACTCAAATCTGTGTGGTTCTTCCCTCAAAAAACCATCTCAGACACGCGGCCTACCCAAATGTCCTTTCTTTGAAACTATTCATCGAGTCGTTGAGCTCCTTAAATTCTGAGTTGAGCTACACAGTTACTGAAAAAATAATGCGTGCAGTGACTGCACAGGTCCCCTTAAATCTGTGTGGTTCTTCCCTCAAAAGACCATCTCAGACACGTTATATGTGTGGTCCTCATATGGCCCGAACAAGATTATGTCATCATCATTCAATCAATCAATCAAATCAGCCTATCGCAGTCTACTGCTGAACATAGGCCTCTCCCATGCTGCGCCACAACACCCTGTCCTCCGCCTTCCGCATCCAGTCTGTCTCAGACACCTTTTTGAGGTCGTCGATCCATCTACCTGGGACTAAGATTATGTCTGGACTTTATAAAAAGACTCTGAAATTGTTGCGGTTTTTATCCTCAGAGTATTCGGTTGGGAAACACCGAACTCATCTAGTTTTAAAACATAATTAACTATTTGGCGCAGCCCCGAGGCACACAATACTGTTTTCAGTTTTTCCTGTTTTTTTTTGTGAGAATATTGTGTGCTATAACCTGGGTCAAACAATTTTATTTTATTTCTTTCTAAAAGTGTTTTTTTTTAAACCAATTTACAGAAATAAATATCATTTATTATTTAAGATTTAATCATTTTCATATACAAACTAGTCATTAGTTTGAATTTCAAATTCACCCATTAGAAATTATTTACTTAGTTGCAAAACTTTGTGTATAATCTATCTTATGTACTCGCATACCTACCTAATTTAAATGTTTACATGGGAGATGGAGCTACAAACTTTCACTAATAAAGTTAGGTACTCAGATTGCCAACTTTCCCAAAGTTTTCATTAAAATGTTTGTGTCGTTCGTGTGTCGTGAAATTTGTGCTTATTTATGTACCTAATTACCTGATTAATTATGAGTATTTCTCTGTGAAGCCGTTTAATTTGTATAATTACTTGATTAATTTCTGAGTTGTTAGTAATTTGCTTTTGATTAAGTCTGGTTTAGAGAAGCTTTTCATTATAAATACCTGTAGACAAATACCTACACACAATTTATAGTTACAGCGTCTTTTCAATTTGTATATGAGTATGAGAAATTTGTTATTTAGTTGCAGCTCGAAGTCTGGAATTGTGCCCGATTAATGACAATAAAATATCACCATTCGGATGAAGTAACATCTGGTCCGCATACTTGTTTTCTCCATCTTTCTCTATGGGGTAGAGACTTGGATGATCAAACCTACCGACAGGCAAGGAATTGTCGCTTAAGAAATGTGGTGCTGGCGCCGCCTATTAAGGATACCATGGACAACCCACCACACCAATATCTCGATCCTTTGTAGCATTGTGGTTTCTAAAAACTAATTAGTCGAGTGTTGTTAATATTTGACTAATACCTACTAAAGCACATCTCTATTACACTAGTTGCGCTCAAAGAATCGGCATTTCCTACATCTGCTTGCCAACTAACTAGTACTTAACAAGCTACTCCCTCAGCCAGAACATTCTACGTACCCCGACCTAGGGGTTCTATGTCCAGGCTGAGAGAATCACCTGCACGCTACTACGGACCGCGTGCTATAAACGTAGTGTATCTGCACGCTACATGCGTGGTGGAGCTGCACGCTGCATGCGTGGTGGAAATGCACGCGTAGCTGACCGCGTGCCAGATACTACGGCCTGCTAACGCCGATGGCTACCTACGGTTCCGGCCTTCTGCTGAGCCTGTGTTGACAGGCGCACCACGTCTGCCACGTGTTTCCAAGGACGGTACCCTACCTACTTACTCCTCAAGTGTGATAGTGCTCAGAACAGATAAGTGACCTTAACGAAGACCTACTTATCTAAATATATTATTATCTATATATATGTATTTATATATTTTTTGCTTTATTTAAGTATATGTTATATACAATACTAGCTTTTGCCTGCGGCTCCGCCCGCGTGGATGTCAGTTATCGCGTACAGAAGAAGCCTATGTCCTTCTCCATATCCCAGGCTATATCTCTGCTAAATTTCATGACGATCGGTTCAGCGGTTTAAGAGTAAAAACGTAACATACAGATAGACAGACGGACAGACAGAGTTACTTTTACTTTTATAATATTAGTATGGATTATAAAGATTTTTTTTTGTTTGTTTGTAAAGTATTTGCTAGTCAGGTGCGGGCAGAGCTGGAACACAGAAATACCTGTTTTTCTGAAATTGTTAGTAGGACGCTGCTCCTCTAGTATAATATAACCTCATTGTCTGTTTCTAAATCTCAAGGTGCCATCATTTACAGCTGTTATCTGTACCTACCTATGTAATTTGGTGAGATGTAACAGTGACGTCACGACACATGCAACTATGCACATTGTGTTAATGTCACTTGAAGTGAGTTCCCTTGTATAAGACGTGTGCGGTCTGTTAATAGGTTACGTAATGACGAGGTTAGTGACACTGTGGGAGATCACACCTTACAGTAGTCGCCCTCATAATCATTTTACCGGTTTTGACAACAATTCCCACAAAATTCAAACTTTAAGTTGAAACTATGTAACTGTCACATACAGTATTTTTATATCTCGAAGCGACGCGCGCTTTACTTGTGGTAACCAAGTCTACAAACACGCTGTGAATGTGTGCGTGAAGACGAGTAGCGCCAGCACTTAACACACACACTTCCGACTTCGCTATTCTCTCGGACGGTACCAAGTAGGGCATGCAATATCGGAAGGTTCTCAATTCCGGAACTGAGTTCCAATACTGGATATTTGATTTCGGAATTCCGGAACTGGTAACTTAAGTTTGTTTCAAATCAAACAAGATTTATAATAATATCAGTCTTTTAATAATTTTTAGTAACAAATTGAACACCTTTCTCCCTTATTACTCTAATTAAACATTTTAAACCGTAAAATCAACAAGGCTTATTTATCACACAATAGAAGTCTTTTCATCATTTTTAGTAACAAATTAAACATCTCTCCCTTATTACTCTAATTAGGAGCCCGGTCGTCTAGCGGCTTGTGGAAAGTTCCACAGACTAGTTTGGTTGCGTTTAGATAAAATAATAATCAAAATATCAAAAAATTATGAATATCGGAATTCCGATATTACTCCTCTCAATTCCGGAATTGAAATATCAGAAAAATTGTTACGGAATTCCGGAATTACGAAATTCCGGAATTCCGGAATGCATGCTCAAGTACCAAGAGCTCCTGCGCTTACATTCATAGCGTGTTTGTACAGCGTAAAGCGAGCGTCGCCTCATGATAAAAATACTGCTCTACTGACGTGCGTGTCACCAACGTCTCAAATCCCAACACCAATCGTTTCAATCTGCATAAATATGATCATGTCTCTGCGCATCGGTCGCTTCTAAAGTGGTTGGCCATACGCCAGTGCAGACAGCAAAGGGCGCTGAAATCAGAAATCAGAAATCATTTATTTGCAAAGAATGTAGGTAACAAAACATAAGTTTGATGGCGTATAAAAGGAAAAACAATTGGATCCAGTACATTCTACCGTAAGGCATGCAACATTAAGCACAATAATAGTATACAAATCTATCATCAATAAATGTCAGGTAATCAGTTTTTAATGTCATATTTTTATAAGTCAAGTTCACACCGGAAAAATAAAATAGTCATGCATGAATACAAAATAAGAATAAAGCAAATTTAATAAATTGAAATATTTTTGAGTAATGTCATAGGGTGTTATCATTTAAAAACTCACTGACGGCGTAATAACATTTTTCAACTAGTAGTTTCGTTAATTTATTTTTGATAAAATGAGTTGTATCATTTTTAATGTCGTTAGGTATTTTATTGTATATACTTGGTCCCATATGCAAAATATTCTTTCTTAACAATGCTGTTTTGAAACTTCCTGTATGTAATAGATCTTTGTATTGGGATCTCATTAACTACTCACTGACTACTTTGTTTTCATTTCTTGACTCTCCGTCTTCCCCTAGTTATCCCCCCACTTTCAGTACATTTGCGCCAACCACAATAGAAATCTACGTTCATCACACAATCGTCTTATTCAATGTCCCAATCACCGCACTGACTTCATTCACTTTTCTTTCTTCGTTCAGTCTATCTCTCTGTGGAATACGCTCCCCCAGGCAATCAGGATGTCAACCAACCGATTATCCTTTGTAACGTTACATTTTTCCGGGAGGGGAAAATGTAAGGTCAGAGATAAAACTACCACCTACCTATTATCAGAACTGGAGGAGTCCTAGCTTAAGAAGAAAATAAACAAATTAAAGAGTAAACAATTTAATAAATAAAATACAATTTAGATGGTTTAATAAGCCCTAACGAATGGGTATTGGAGGGTCCTAACTGAAGGATAATAAGAGGCCGGGGAAACCGGGGAGAAGTTACGTTTTAGGTCCGTCCTTAAGAGTGAGAGGTCTAGGGGTTTCTTGGAGGGAAACCTCGAGTCAGGCTTCCAAGTCGCCGACCTCGGTGGAGAAGGTTGTATCAAGAGGTCCGAGAGTCACCAGCCGTCGGAGTGTCAAGGCTTGAAGATATAATGATGTTTTCTGCAACACAAAGTAATATTATGCACTGGCTTGTGTCCTCTTGCGTCAGGTGATAATACTGACGCCAGGGTTAGGCATCACCAGCTTAGCAACCCTCTGGAGACGTCAAGGATTGGAAAATTGCGTAGCTTCAATGTTATTCCAGCATAACTTGTAATCTTCAAAGAGGAGGGAACTTCCCTTATGTCGGAGAGGAGGGAACTGCCCTTCCACCGACCTATACTTAAATCACAAGACTTGCAGACTCGAGCACCAAAAGTAGAATGAACCTCACCGCCCGGCTCCATTCATCTTTTCGTAGATGATCGGCCTTTCAAATTTTGACTTAGGATTTCTAGAAAATGAAAAGAAAAATAAAGTAATTTATAACCAGGTCTAATATAAAATACCTATAGAACCTAACCTCCTTGCACCCACAGTAAAATTTAAAAATGAAAAACCTAGTCTTGTCATAATCTGACATTACAAAAGGTAAACAAACATTGTGAGAATTATAAATCAACAGAAAAACCTTAATAATAAAAATTACAGAGGTCTAGGAATGCTTAACCACCAGGCAATGGCCATTCAGTTACATGGAGAGAGAGTATGATAAACACAAAGTAAGTACAAAAACACGAACATTACACCTTTAAGGTTAAAGATCGCGAGCACATTCGTAAGAAGCTGGCAGTATCATAACAACGGAAATGTTATCCCATTGTTTGTTTAATTATTTTTAGTATATTTGTGTATTTATATGTGTTTATTTGTTCTTATATTTATATACAATTAAGTATATATATCTTATTTATAGTAAAGGGCGGTTTATGGGCGGTTTTATCGCTTTTAGCGTTAAGACCGCCCTTTGTGACACCCTATGTAACAGTTCTACATATATATCTGTAATTTTGATGGTGTACATTATAAAGAGTATTCTATCTATCTTCTATCTTCTTATATATAATCTATATTTAAACACAATCAATCCCCCAATGTTCATAATTGCACCTACCACTGTTTGTCTCTGCACCACGCAAAGGTTGACTGGTAGAAAATGCCTAGGCATTAAGTCAGCCTCTGTACATTTTTTGTGCTAAAGTATTAAATAAATAAATAACCTGTTTATTTTCCAGTGTAACAACAGATTATGTGAAGTGCATATATCGTAATTAGCTACCAAATAGTGAGACTAAGAAGTATTTAATATACCATAATTATTTACAACAATTTTTGGTATTAGCACCAATAATGTACAATAAAACTACGTACAGTGCCTGAATTGCGATATAAAAGAAATATAACATCTTTATTTACCCACATTTTATATCGTTCGATCATTATCTGATAAACCTCATAATATAAATAACATTGATTGCCCCTCATTGCTTTAAGAATGTACACAATAGCCCTTAAATCGGTTCGCGCCTTGATTGGCCAATAAACACTCTTCAAGGCTCATCAATAAGTTTTAAGTGTGCTCTTAACCTTATCTTGTAATCCATATAATTTCGTATTTGGGATTAAATCGTAAAACCAGTGATACACTGCCTTGGAGAGTGGACAGCATATTGAATGAAGGTATTTCAATTGTATTGAGATCGTCGACGAATGTAATGGGACAAAGTTACAGTAAAACATAGCTAATATAACATCGCGCTTGTATTCCCCGAATGGGTAGACCGGGATGTAATGTTACCCCTCTTACAAAGAAAAAGAGAAAATTAGTCAGTTATGTTTAAGTCGATGCCATTAGCTGGTCACAGAGCCGGATTCCGGGCCACTACGGAGAAACTTTTGGAAATATAGAACATTGCACTTTTTGGGAATTGAACTCAGGACCCCATGCTCAGCAGTCACCGTACTGCTTAAGCCAACAAGACAGTCAAAGCATCGAACTTCATACAAAAGAAAGAAAATTCGTTCATTGACACCTTGGACACTTCGCCGTTTTGCCAAGGCTCTGTAGGCAGTATAACGAAGTATCGAAGCATAATTTTAGTATATTGAGATGTATTTATATGTCATTAGTAGATTCTATTATGAGTTATGCACTTGACAGCTATGGATTAACATTCAAAACTAACTTGGATAAATTAGAAACTCTTCAAATTCGATTCTTAAAACTACTTGTTACAAAAAAAACTAAAAACAGTTGCAAAGGAGATTTATAGGAAACTATTTAAAATATGTAAAATTCTACCTATCACTTACAAACATAAATATCTTTTAGCAGTAAACCATCATGGTACCCAAGAGTATAGCTTAAATCACGTATTCAACAACCATAACACACGATCTATTGCTGCTGACAGATTCAATGTTCTCAGAGTCACCAATTACTTTGGTGACAGAACTCTAAAGAAACGTATACCATACTTATTAAATAGTCTACCGGCAGACATAAGGAGTGAAACAAATAAAAATAGATTTAAAAGTAAGTTAAAAAAATATTATTTGGATATGTGTGATTAAGTATTACGAGTATTGTCTAGAGACTCACTGACCCCACAGTGAAACCATTGCAATGGTTTTGTGGGGCTAAGTTTATAAGTTAAGTACTTACCATGTTAAATGAATAAATAAATAAAATAAATAAATAACGAATTGGATATTACATGTAAACTATCAAAATTTAAAAAAGACACAAAAGTAATTTTTGGAACTTCTTTGATCATAACTTTATTTTGATTTGTTTGGAATTGACTTGTATTATTTTTTATTTTTGTACCCTTACTGTTTTACTTTGGCTTTTACTTTTGATTTGATGTTGTTTTCCTAATTATAATTTTCGTGTACTGTAAAACTTATTGTACCTACCTAGATTTTAAGTGAATGATGTGGTCGCCTATAATTGGAAGCGCACACTTGTATTTGTCCCTGTTCATGTTAACATGCGTGTAATTGTGCAAACTCTGTTGGCGATCCAATAAAAAAAAAAAAATATATATATATATTGGCATCTTAAAAATAAAACACTTATGCCCAAAGGCTCAAAGGCTCAGCAATATGTCAGAAGGCAACACTAGTTACTACCTCCCAACTGACGCTGATTTTTAGTCGCCGTAAGTTCGAGTACGTTAAAATAACATACTTTTTTATGGAAATAGTGAAACATGTGTGGTTTAAAAGAAGATGTAGTGACTAGTGACAAAAATTTAAAAGAGTATGCTTAGATGGTTTGGTCATGTTGGGAGCATGAATGAAAGGCGACTAACAAAAGGTATTTACAAGGCAGATGTGAGTGAAAACGCCGTAAAGGGACGCTCTAGGACAGTGGTTCTTAACCGGTGGTCCGCGGACCACTGGTGGTCCCTGGAAGCTCCCGAAGTGGTCCGCGAAGCCATCCGAAAAATATTAAATAAGTGACAACAAGTCACAGACACAATGACACGCGGCGAGGGTGCGCTACGAGTGAGTGAGAGCCAGTCAAGTCAGTGTGGCTAGCCGGGACTCGTCAAATGTTACCTGAAATTTATATTTTTTTATTGACAAAGATTCGCGAAATTGCTATAAGTTACCTAACTTTATTTTTGTCGTCAAATCTATGGGGCTCTCGGCGCTTCTGATAATTAAAAACAAGCACCGAAATAGTTTGGATGCTAGTGTCTACATGCGTTTCGCTTTGAGTAGCACTGAATCAAGGATTCAGAAGTTAGTAAAGAGTATGCAGTCACAATTTTTTTTTGTAGATAAAACAACCCTTTAAGTTACATATAATTGTTTATTACCTCAGACAGTTGGTGGTCCATAGTAAGACAGAAATTTTGTCAAATGGTCCCTCATCAGTAAAAGGTTAAGAACCACTGCTCTAGGAGAACATTATAGTGACCTAATTGGTGATATTCTTCAGAAAGGTCAGGTGCGTTAGCACTCGCAACCGGTGTGCGTGTGTGACCAGATGTATGAATGTAAACGAAGCAAAATGAGTATGTGAGGTGGCGTTCTATAGTTTCTGTAGATGTGTATGTGGTGAAACATTTCCTTTGATCCATATTTATGAAATGAAGGGCCCTTTCCTTCATTTCATAAATATGGATCATAATAATATATTCATCTTTGTTCGTCAAATTCCAAACCCGTATGTCCGACACGTCAAGCACATCACATTAACTCCCATACAATACATTGTGCAGCAGCAAATTGATTGATCAATCGAATTCATTTCGCGAACCGACGGCAGCAGATCAATTCAACGATTCTTTAATCGTTTGATAATTGCGGACGATTAAGGGAAACGGATGAAGAGACGGTAAATTGTTTGTTATTGTTGAAAAATTCAAAGAATTATTCTTTGAAGTGGATTTAAAGCCTCGATTTCATCATACGGTAAGCCGTAGAGGTAACGAGTCCAAGAGATGAGGCCTGTATTAGCAGTGAAAACGTTATAAATGATAAGTGATTTTATTTCTGTAAGTAGGTTAGTACAAATACTTTTTCGCTTCAATAAAACTTGCGTATTTGGGGGTCCTCCGTCAGGAACGAAGTTCCTTCTCACTTTTATTTTAAAACAAAAACTTCTGATAGTTTTATTTCGATTTTTTTTAGCTCGTATAAGCTGTTTTATCCTCCCACAGAAGCATTTTTAATACAGAGCCATCTAGTTTAAGTTTTTAGAAGGACTCATAAAGTTCACTTACCTATTCTAGATGGCTTTGTATTAAAAATGTGTATCATATTCAAACTTTCTCTCTCTCTCTCTCTCTCTCTCTCTCTCTCTCTCTTTCTAATATCACAGAAAGAGTGAGAGAAATTCGCATAACGCTTGGTATAACTTATACTAGATGGCTCTGCATTAAAAACGTGTATTACATCCATATTTTCACTCTTTCTCTTTCTATTATCACACAGAGAGTGAGAAAGTCGGATAACACTTTTTCAACGCTTCGTATAACTTATACTAGATGGCTCTGCACATAAATCGTGTATTAAATTCATAATTTCTCTCTCTCTCTTTCTATCACACAGAGAGTGAGAAAGTTGCATAACGCTTTTTCCTTACGTGACGATTTCAACCAGTCAACTAACGCAAGCTGCGATAAAGAACTTTGTTCCAACATCTTAAATTCACTCACTGACAGACGACGAACAGCCTAAGCCACGTGGTCTAGAAGCATGGAATTCTCACAAGAGTTCTTCACATAACAAAACTGAACACTATAATGTAAGGATTTTTGAAAATTTATCCTCGTAAGGAGTTTTTTTTCTTTTCGTTTCGACGGTCTATACTATTTGGGCCCAGTAGGTGGCCACATTTATTGCGATATCAGAGGCGTTGTTCAAATCTTCTAGGGTGCAGGTGAACGGACAATTGGGACGATCTAGCAGATGGGACATGGTCTGTTCAGGAGCACCGCACTCGCATTGTATGTTCGGTGAACGACTATCGACTATCTACTATTCGACTATCTCCCATTTCGCCAGGTTAGGTTTTCAGCTGCCTACTTGAGTAAGCAGTTTAAATCTTATGGAGTTTTTTTGTTGAAAGTTTGTATGGAAAATCGTAATTTTTGCCGATGGGAAATAGTCATGCTTATTGTTCAATAATTATCTATCACAATATTCAATCTAGAAAATGATAACTATTTATTATATACATAACATACATTACCAGCCTCTGCTGGACATAGGCCTCAATCCCACTCACATTCCCACTGCTGGGACATAGGCCTCCTCTCGGCGAGAGGCAGTGGGCCATAATCCACCACGTTGGCCCAGTGCGGGTTAGTGGATGTCTCATGTCTTCGAAAATTTGGTTCTAGAACATGCCGATTTCCTCACGATGTTTTCCTTCACCGTTTTGAAATAGTATGAAATTAAATACACAAAGTAAAGTGCTTGCCTGGGTTCGAATTCACGACCTCGACACTCGTAAGTGCCGATACCAATGAGCCACCCAATAAATACTGAGAGCAGCCAGTGTTTATTATTATAGTTATCTTAATCCAAGAGATTTTCTCCTATCTTCTGATCAGTCTATACTTAATAATTGTTATTATAGAGAGGAAAGATGAGAAGAGAAGCTCCGAAAAAACTGGACCGATTTTAACAATTTTTTCACCAATGGAAAGCTATATTATCAGGAAGTAACATAGATAAAAAATTATTTAAAAAAAATTGAGCTAATTAAGAAAATTGCAAAAATGTAACCCAAAGTAGCAAAATTTTGCGTATAAACCACGGAATCGAAACTAACGCGGGTAAAACCGCGGGGAGCAGCTTGTGTGTAATAAAAGAACTTCAAGAATAATGCAAGTATTTAAGCTCAGAAAACCTTTGAAGGTGCCTCAAGAGGTGCTTATGATTAAAGTGCAATAATAGAAGTTTTCTTTGAAAGTTTTTCAATTAACGCGTACGGAGTCGATAAATATTTATGTAGACGATTCAATTGTATTTGCTAAGAGAATTATTTGAAATGACCGGATTTATTGAATTAAATCTCGTTTCTTAATCACTCTCTCACTGCTGCGAATCGTGACTCCGTTTCAAATTGTCAACGGTCTTTCTCCATCTGTTACGATCGGTGATTTGAACGGTGGCCCAGATATTTGATCAGACCACCGTTTTGGGCTTCGGCCTCTAGGTCTTTTGATCTCTATCTTTTCTGTTACCTTTAGACTTTCCATGTTGTTGGTACCTCTGCGGGCAATGTGGCCAAAGTATCTCATGACACGTTGCAGGCAGGTTGATGAAAGTTTTTGTGCTTTCATTAGTTTTAGTTGTTCAAGGATCGAGATATTTGTGCGCTGGGCTGTTCATGGTATTCTTAATAGGTAGGTCAGCACCACATTTCGAAGGCGTCAATTCTTTGCCTTTTTTTTGTTTGGGTGGGATAGTATTTAAAAACTTCTCCCGCTCTGGCCGGAGCGGAAGGGCGTGTCAGACTTTTACTGACTAAAACTCACCCGTGTTTTTTCAGTTGCCTGTGTGCCAGGGCCACGGTATCCCTTTCGAACAAACCCGCAACCCTGGCAGGCACCGGTTCTAGCAGACCCGTCAGTGCATGCTGACATCTCCATGAGGCGCACGTGGAACACAACGCGCCCTCGACCCGGGCCTGGTCCTTACCGGATGGCGAGCTGCCCATAGCTCGCCGTCCGCAAGCCCGCGCCTACGTTCCGCCTCCTTCGCGAGTAATACTCGAAGGAGGAGGCGGAACGCATGAGGGAGCGGCAGTCTGTGCACCCTCACGCCCCTAGTCACCGCAGGAGACGCCCTGGGCGGCGGGAATCGGTAGCCGATTCCCGGCCACCGTAGCCGCGGGCTTGCGGACGGCGAGCTATGGGCGGCTCGCCGTCCGGTAAGAACCAGGCCCGTGTTGACGGCGCGTTGTGTTCCACGTGCGTTTCATAGAGATGTCAGCATGTACTGACGGGTCTGCTAGGACCGGTGCCTTCCAGGGTTGCGGGTTTGTCCGAAAGGGATACCGTGGCTCTGGCACACAGGCAACTGAAAAAACACGGGTGGGTTTTAATCAGTGAAAAGATGATTTATGTACGTTTTCACTAACATTAAGCGACACTTAGGGTAGACCGGGTACAATAGTAACACGGGTCAATAGTACTATCATCGATATTTCTACTACTGGGCTAAATTTTGCATGTGTGAGTGCGCCAGCATACGCGCTACTTGAGTGCCGAGGCGCCCCTCAGTCGCCTGCGCGCGTGCTGTGAAACGCACGTGTTAGTGGAGAATTTTAGATTTTCGGCAAGCCGTGGTAAGTTTTTACGTAAAATATTATTGGCTGTAACTCATACTACCAGAGCCTTTTCGACAAGTGTTTGTTGTTGCCAGTTTAAGCGGACATTAAACTTTTGATTTATGTTAAATAAGGAAACTATAAGTTTAGAATTATGTGACAAATTAATGGTTTTTCAAAATTAGTTACTTTGGTGCAATTGTACCAACATCGCCGGGATCAATAGTATCGGTACAATTGACCCCATGTTAGAAATAACCCCGTGGTAATAATAACAGAGTAAAAAATAAATATCTACTTAAAATATGCAATTACTTATTAGACATGTTCTTGTTTTAGATGCCACGCAATAGAATAAAAAAGCTAAACAAATTAAAAATAATCTACAGTGCCCAGGAAAATCTAAAGGGATTAAATGTGATTCCAGCCAGAAAAAGAAAAGTCCAGCAAAAAAAGACTCTGAAAGCAGTGAAGAAAAAGAAGAAGAATGGTTTTTTGTTGTATGTATGGAACCTTATAGTGTCAGCCGCCCTAATAAAATGTGGATTCAATGCGCTCAATGCAGATTATGGGCACACGAGGAATGTACACCTCAGGAGTCAATTTATGTTTTTTACAATTGCGAATCTGACTATTTTTTTTAATAAGTAACTAATATTCTATGAGGGTCAATTGTACCAGGGGTCAATTGTACCTCCATAGTAATATATTTATGTTGATAATTTATATTTTATAATTTTTATAAAGCTAGATAATAGCAAATATGCAACGTGGGAACCAAAGTTGATTATATGTTAATAAAAAATATTTATTTTTGTTCGAAGTGAAGAATTGTTAAGTTAATGTTATTACTTTACATTTGTGTTGATTTAAAACACCGATCTCACGATTTTTTTGTTCCTAATTTTTAAGAATGATTATAAACCCATAAGACTTCAAATAAATGACTGCGACAATGTGATTAATACCTTTATTCGCGTTTTATTACCCTATGCAGTTTTGGTACCATTAACCCCTAAAGGGGGTCATTTGTAGCACTAGCCATCATTTCATTCAAAGTCAATTTTGACCAAGTTTTGTTCAATCTAGGCCAACTTTAGATATTTTCTTCTGTAGATAATAAACCAACGCTGAAAAATAATAATATTTAAAACAAAAAGCGACAGTTAAATTTGTGTAATTAACCGATGATTCGAAAATGGTACTATTGTTCCCGGTCTACCCTACCCGTTCTGTTGGATTTGCAACTTTTGGCGCTAAACCGTGCGTTGTAAATCTAACAGCGCATTTTTATTTAGGCATTTATTTAGGTATCACTTTCTCGTATTGAAAACGGGCATTAGTCTGTTCCCTCTCAATGACTTTCATGAGCTGCCTGCCTCATCATCATCATCATCAACCGAAAGATGTCCACTGCTGGACATAGGCCTTCCCCAAATACCTCTACTTCGACCAGTTCTGTGCTTTGCATCCAGCGAATTCTTGTGGGCTTCACAAGGTCATCGGTCGCATGCCTATCTTCATGGAACTTTAGAACTTAATAATGCATGTCGTCATCAGAGATGCAGGTACAAGATGTTCACGTACATGCATGCTAAACGTGACCATGTCGAAATATTGCTCGCGAATTGAATTCTCTTGTCATAGTATCGATGCGGCCTGTTTCTCGGTCAGCCCTCTCAATGTCGTATGGCTATACAAAAGTAGACATATTGGTTTTAACGAACAGTATTTCAACTAGGGACAAATGGTGGAATCGACACACTGACATATGAAAACGCGTTTAATCTAAATATACTCCAGGTAACCAGTTATGAATAGTTCATTTTAATTAAAAAACTTTGGTTGACAATTCTAACAACCGTTGTTGCGCTGCTTTTGTTTTCACTAAAAGGGCCTGGTTGAGGTATTGGTCATCTTAACCCTTTAGTTCGCAGAAAAAGTTATGATTAAGTAAATTTTTTAGTAATTCTGTCTAATGATATTACTATTGACATAAAAAAAAAAAACAAAATTAAAAATGTTTTCTAAACAGATTTTTAGGAATAGTATGTTAAAAATACCTAACATTGCGAAGTAGACAGTGTTCAAGTGTACAAAATACATGTTATGTATTTTTAACTTTGCGAAATGTACAGGGAATTAAAAATAAAACTTGATGCTGTTTAATTATAATATTAATTTATTAAAATAAAAGCAAATGTTTAAGGAAATTACAGAAAATATATACAAAGTTCAATGATCATGAAATTGTTTGAAACACTTACGTTTTTTCACAAAACTTAATCTTAAATAATTACATTTGAAAGAAACTAATGACGAGTTGCTGTAACAAAGGGATGACTAACGTAGTCATCTCTTTGTTACATGTAACAAAGAGATGACTACGTTAGTCATCAAAATGTTACTCATGACGAGTTGCTGCAGCAACTCGTCATGAGTAACATTTTCAGACTTGAGATTTCGTTGCACTGCGTATAAATTTGTACTTTGAATAATTATATCAATAACGTCTTCACTGAAAAAATATTCAAATATATCATCAATCCAAAATAATCTGATGGAGACTTCGATTCCGAACCAAATTCATTATCATCATCATTTCAGCCGAAAGACGTCCACTGCTGGACACAGGCCTCCCCCAAGCACCGCCACCTTGACCGGTTCTGTGCTTCCCGCATCCAGCGGATTCCTGCGGCTTTCATAAGGTTATCGGTCCATCTTGTGGGAGGCCTTCCAACGCTACGTCTTCCGGTACGCGGTCGCTACTCCAGAACCTTTCGGCCCCACAGGCCATCTGTTCTGCGCGCAATGTGCCCTGTCCATTGCCACTTAAGTTTGGCAATTCTTCGAGCTTATATGAATAGTTCATTTTAATTAAAAACTTTGGTTGACAACTCTAACAACCGTTGGTGCGCTGCTTTTGTTTTCACTAAAAGGGCCTGGTTGAGGTATTGGTCATCTTAATACTATGGAGTACACTATACTTCTCGGAGTTTCCTTCTCGACACTGCGGAGATTGCGCTGACATCTTTTCTTCGGAGCTGCCTTGGCGCCTGTTCTTCGGAGCTGCCCTGTCTACTGGATTGCGGAGCTTTCCTGATGCGGAGCTGGGATTGCCTTCCAAGTATTATAAATCTCATCTTCCTCCTTCTTGCCTCGAGAGTGCGTGTTAGGTAGGTCCTTCTAATTTTAAATCTAATTACTGTATTGTTTACCTTCCTCGAAAAATTTATTAAATTGTTCAGTCTACTCTTGACATCCAAATTGTCAAGTCTACTTTCGAGAAGGAAACTCCGAGAAGTTTAGGGACACGTCAGAGCGTCGGCGACACAAACACTGTTCACTTTACATTTATCGTGTAGGTACTTGATGGTTCTCAAGGAATCAAGCACTAGACCCTCCGCAGTGGAGATGGTTCACTATCAGAACCCAGACCTTTAATTATTATGTAAGAATACAATTCTTAATTTTGCCTATCCTATCAGAGTATACAGGCGAGTAATTATGTTATGTAAGCGTAATTCCTGACTAGGAGAAATTGTAAAAAAAATGAACCGACTTCCAAAAAAAAAACACATCTGTATTTAAAGATATCTTTCACTTTGTAAGTGAAAAATAACTTTTATTACAGAAGTCTGTGGCATAAACGAAAATTCAAAACCAAAGACACCGACTTCCGAAATTAAAGTTATTTTTCACAATGTAGTGTTTTTTTTTAATTTAAAGTCGGTTGTTTTTTTTTTGGAAAATAGTTTATTTTTATATTACACTTTTTAGCTGTGGTACCTACGTCGGAGAAGGAACGAAAGAAACTTATAATATCATCATCAACATACACAAAGTGGACTCAATACGTATTATTGAAGTTAACTCAAAAACCACCCATCAGAACTTCACCAAATTTATATGGGACAACTAAGGAAGCAAAACCCTTTGAACAAAAAAGAATTCCCCGTGAATACACGCACGCTGATTAAGAGCACTACACACCTGACCTTTCTGAAGAACATCACTAATTAGGTTACTATATGTACTCCTAAGGCGTCCCCTTGTGACTTTTCCACTCACATCTGCATAAATATAAATATAAAGCAATGCAAAATTACAGCAGCTAAATAAATTCTCAATAACACCTATTAAGTTCTGAAAATAAACTTGATAATGAAATGAAAACTCAGGTAACTTGTGATCATTGTTGACGACTTGACGCTATTTTATTTATATTTGGAATTCAATTTATAAAGCGAGAATTAATTTCAAACACCAAATCGCTGAACAAACTGGCCACTATAGTACCTACTGAGGATGCCAAGAAAATATTTCATCCAAATAGATGGGACAGCGACAAAGACCAGCGGATGCAGACGGTTCAATGACGTTTGAGCGTATTCAATACTATCCAATTATTTTTTTATGACTAGTGGCTCGGCTAAGTAATAACAGCTGCAGGTATCAGTCGATCAGGTTAAGCTACGCTTGCTGAGATCGGTCCGTGGATGGGTGACCATCTTTACTTATCGATACCGTGCCTCAGAAAGTACGTTAAAGCATTGGTTCCGGCTGTCATTACTGGATCTTTGACAATTGTTACGGTTTGTCGGTTATGTGTAACGAACACGTCACTCTGGGACCGTTTGCTTTCAATGGCGGTACTCTCGAGGTTGTTCGAGAATATGTTTACCTCGGGCAAACTCTGCTGTTTGGTAAGAACAACTTTGAGAAGGAGGTTAACAGAAGAATTCAGCTGGGCTGGGCAGCGTTTGGGAAGCTTCGACCAGTCTTCTCGTCGCTTATTCCACAGAGCCTAAAGACCAAGGTCTTCAATCAGTGCGTCCTGCCTGTTATGACTTATGGAGCCGAAACGTAGACATTCACGGTACGGCTGGTCCATAAAAAGACTTTGACCCATGCGTTTGTTTCGCCATTTCTTCTCAGGGGTAGTCAGATAGGAAATGTCAACTTCATCTAGCATATTTTTTTATTCATGTTATCAGGGCCTCAAGTCTGCTATTACAATAGTGTCAGAATGGTCTCTTCATTGTGAGTTTTTGACAGATTTGCCATACAAACACTGTCAAATACTCACAATGGCGAGACCATTCTGACACTATTGTAATAGCAGACTTGAGGCCCTGTAATAGTGATTCCAATATCCTGTTTACAGAATACCTTAAAAATTTAATTTAATTTCATGTCACATCTGCAAATTACTCTATGCGAACGAAATTCACTAAGCGTCGACCTTGGGGAAGCGACTCGCATCCCGTTTCCTTGCACAGGAAATGAGCAGTGCTTTGACGGCCAGACGCCGACCGAAGTATGGAGGCACACCACAGCTGCGCGTAGAGTATATTGGCTGTGATATGTAGTAGGTTGGGAACGAAATGTATGGGTTTTGGATTGAGAGTGGCGGAAATTGTTTGAGCTTAATGCATGTGGGTAAACTATATATTTAATTTTGAATAAGATTTTCATGTCGAACGAAGTACCTTGGAATAAATAAGAGGTTGACTGGCAGACAATGCCTCGGGCATTAAGTCCACCTTTGTAGAGTATGTTTCACTTGTGCATAAAGTTTGAAATAAATGCAATAATTCTGACATCTGCAATAGGTACTAGAGGCATCCCAAATGAGTTGCCATCAAAAGCACAAAGTTGAAACGTTTCGTGGGTAATTGAGTCGCCTCGTGGGTAATTGATTCGTCTCGTGGGTAATTGAGTCGTCTCGTCGTGGGTAATTGCGTCACCTCGTCGGTAACTGTAACTAACCGATTACGATACGATTACGACTACGACGATTACGATTACCGATTTACGTTTGTACGAAAAAAAAATTTAAAAAGAAATGGCGACTAGCGCAGCTTTAAAGTAGAAATAAGTATGGTGACAGTAGGTACTTCCCCGAACGGCTCTTTCACAAAGAGATCTACTATAGTTGTTTCGTTTTAGCATAGCACTAGCTGTCATTTAACCACCTACATTTTCTAGCATTCTTTCATTTCAAAAACTGAAAATAATTCCGTTATCTTTCTGAATCAATATCTATCGTGATCTTCAACATGTTCCAATAACTAAAAACCATACATAGTTTATTGTTTGGGTTCCTACGGAGAGATATTAGGGAAAGGGCAATGACCGGTATTGCCAGGCTAAAACGCTACAACTATAGTTATAATTGTAATCTTAATACTACAAACCAAGTGTATCCCATGCCTAAGAGTTGTAACTGCAAACGTACACAGCTCGTAAATAACCGAAGGTACGTACGAATTGTTTTCTATTAAATTTTCAACAACTAATAACTATTCGTTTCATTGTTGAACAGTTTTGGTCGGTTTGTCATAGTTTTGAATAATGGACGACATGAATTGAAATACAAGTTGTAATGTGTTTGTATTGAGACTGTAGTTTATATTATTTACTAGCTGACCCGACAGACTTCGTTCTGTCAAAAGCTATTTGACTGTGGCAGTTTGTCTACGCGCAAAGGAAACTACCTACCTACCCTACCCTATCCTACCCTACCTACCTATCTACCCTACCCTACCCTACCTACCTACCCTACCCTATTCTACCCTACCCACCTACCTACCCTACCCTACCAACCCTACCTACCCTACCCTACCTAACTAAAACCTTCAATTTTTTTTTTTTTATAAAATCTATTCTATGACCTACCAAATGATGACACGTTATGTCAAACGCCATAAAGTTACATTAGAAGATAGAGTTACCTACTTATTATTACAATAAAAATGTAAATATGGTCGTTTTCTTACAATTTTTTTTTTTTAACTTTCTTAAATTTTTCTTACATAAGAACCTTCTCCTGACAATAACAAACACAACAAAAAAATAATTAGAGAAATCGGTCCAGCCGTTGACGCGTGATGCCGTGACCAAGGGAAATAAGGATTCATTTTTATATATATAGATTTATTTTAACAAAGTAAACAGAAGATTAATTTTAAAATAAAAGTTCTTTTGAATTCATTTAATCTGCTATACCTACTGGTTGACGCTTGTTAAGTTGGTGTTCATTTTAGCCCACTACTGTGGCAGCACATAGGATATTTCCTATGGTCCCAGCGAGATGAAGGCCAAGAGATTCCGCGTTCAGAATTTAAAAAAAAAGCGGCCAAATGCGAGTCGGACTCGCCCATGAAGGGTTCCGTAGCAGTAAGCGCGGTTTACGATTTATGACGTATTAAAAAAAAAATACTACTTACTAGATCTCGTTCAAACCAATTTTCGGTGGAAGTTTACATGGTAATGTACAGTCAGCTGCAGAGAAATCTCACCCCCTAGCAATGTATTTATTCATTGCTAGGGGGTGAGATTTCTCTGCAGCTGACCGTACATCATATATTTTTTTTTAGTTTCATCATTCTCTTATTTTAGAAGTTTCAGGGGACACACATTTTAGCACTTTGGAAGTGTCGCTCGCGCAAACTATTCAGTTTAGAAAAAAATAGTATTAAAAACCTCAAAATCATTTTTGAAGACCTATCCATAGATACCCCACACGTATGGGTTTGATGAAAAAAAAAAAATATATATTGAGATTCAGTTCTAAGTATGGGAACCCCCAAAATGTATTGTTTTTTTTCTATTTTTGTGTGAAAATCTTAATGCGGTTCACAGAATACATGTACTAAAAAATCTGTATTTTTTTTAAACATGACTGTGTCCATAAAATCTCCATATAGGGGGACTTTTTTAATCATTAGGCACTAATAATCTACTACATAACAACTACAAATTCACAGAACATTAATTTAATAATTAATGTATACAAAGTATTGTAAAGCATTTTTAAAGAGTAACTGTGGTGTTTCTTGCTCATTCTTCTCCATACGTAACTACCTTTTGAAAGGAGGGCAACTAAAATCAATTCTATCTTTATTTATATAATTCTTCTGTGCGTGTTTATGTGATTGAAAACCTAAACGGCTGGACCAATTTTGATGAAATTTTGTGTGTATATTTGAGTGGGTGGGTGGTCCCCGGATGGTTTAGATTCACAATTTGACCCGGTAGGTGGCTCTGCGATCCTGTAGAGCAATTCTGTAAAAATCTCACGGTGAAAACTTAGGTGAAGTGAGCTTGAAGTGACGTGTAATTCCACCTGATGCTTGAGATTGACACTATTGACAGCTCACTCCACGCTCACTTCACCTTAGGTTTCACGGTGAGATGGTTACAGAATAGCACTGCAGGTCTAGCAAACAGAACAATGTCTGTCCGGTCAGCTTATATAAGTTTTCTTGTAAAAGTTAGCCTCCAAAAGTGCCTTTTAAGTGTCTGTTTGATATAAATAATTTTGACTTTGACTTTGACAAAGCTTTACACAATCCCTAAGAGGCTCTAATTAAGTTTCTAGAGAACTGTTTAACTTGTATTAAATACATAAGTTCCGTATTATGTAACACAAGTTTGACTCCTATAGACTCCTATATATAAGTTTTAAGTACTGTCAAAGTAGTTTGCTTTAAGTTAATGTAAGTTAGCTTAAGTAAATACTTGGGATTTGACTTAGTGAGAGACTCGTGGAAAAGGTACCACTTAACACTTTGAAGGACTGAACGCCCATAGGCGTCAAAACAATAAAACTTCTATTGTGTCTCGTACACTGTCTTTCAACCTATTAATAGTTGACGGGCTTGGCAGTTGGTACCTATAGCAATTTTTTTTTTAAGAAGGTATAATTAATTTTTTACAAACTATACACTGAAAAAAATGCACTCTAATCAAATGACTTTTTAGCTTGATTGACGGTATCTCGTTTAGATTAATCAAAATCTTACTTAAGTTGATCATCCCGACATGATTGCAGCAATACTAGTTGAAATGGTTGAACGCTCAAACAAGTTTCTCGATTACCCTTAACATGAAATCATTGTAGAAGAGTTAAAAAAGAGAAGTTAAAAAAAAATGTTAACTGTGACAAAGTAAGCTAGTTGTGTCAATCCAGCATTTTGATTACTTCAATAAAGATCGTTGAAACTTTAATCTAATAATCTTGGTTGGAGCAACTATGTTTTGAGTTGATTGCTGCAAATAGGTTTTGTGATAACACCAATCAAGATCCCGTTTCAAATCTCAAACAAAAAAAAAATAAGTAGCTATGTTCATTATGCTTGATAGATAGATAGATAGATAGAATACTCTTTATTATGTACACCATAAAAATTACAGATATAAATGTAGAACTGTTACATAGGGTGTCACAATGGGCGGTCTTATCGCTAAAACCGATCTTTTACAGACAACCTTTGGATGGATCAAAAAGTAGAAGGAGAGACAATACTGCAGGTATTTAGTGGTGTACCAATTACATATATACAATAAATACACATACACAAAGCATATAGATACTTATCCATATAAATATATATATATATATATATATATATACACACAATAATAAACATGATACAAGATCAAGGAACTTTAAGTAATGATGATGTTTAAGGAGAGAGGAAGTGATTTTTAACCAGAATTTTAAAAGTGGACAAAGATTGAGCACGCCTTATCGAGACGGGCAAGGCATTCCATAACCGTACTGCTTGAACTGTAAAAGACTTGTCATAAAAACTAGTGGAATGCATTGGCATCTCTAGTCTCAAGTTTTCCGATGACCTCAGATATCTATTATGTGTGTCATGAAGGAACTTGAAACGTTCTTCAAAACTCGTTCGTTTTTATCTTGATAGGCTCAGATGCAAACAAAATACTTAGGCAATCTAAACAAAATCTTGACTGCGGCAACTACCTTATTTTTTCAGTGTACAGACATTTAAATGATATGGTGATAGAAAGAAAAGAAATAAAGAAAATATGTTTATTTGCGGTAAACGTGACGCAAAGAAAGAACACAAACATGAAAAGAACAAGTTGGGGGAAAGTATGCGTCACATCCACGCAAAACGGCCATCGCTCAGCATAATGCTGCGACCCTATGCAAGACAGAGCCCCAGCGCTGGTTTTCAGCAACAACCGGCTTTGACGTGATGACGACAAGCGGTGCAGCATATTTAATGGAATACAAAAAAAAACAAAATAAGTAATCTACTATATAAAAATAAGCCGGGTTTTCCTTCCTGACGCTATAACTCCGGAACGCACGAACCGATTTCCACGGTTTTGCATTCGTTGGAAAGGTCTCGGGCTCCGTGAGGTTTATAGCAACGTTTTTTTTTTTTTAATGGTTTTTACGAAAAATTAGGGTAGGGTAGGTAGGTAGGTAGATAGGGTAGGGTAGGGTAGGGTAGGGTAGGTAGGTAGGTAAGGTAGGGTAGGGTAGGGTAACGTAGGTAGGGTAGGGTAGGGCAGGTAGGTAGGGTAGGGTAGGGTAGGGTAGGTAGGTAGGTAGGGTAGGGTAGCGTAGGGTAGGGTAGGTAGGTAGGTAGGTAGGTAGGTAGGGTAGGGTAGGGTAGGGTAGAGTAGGGTAGGGTAGGTAGTTAGGTAGGTAGGTAGGTAGGTAGGTAGGTAGGTAGGTAGGTAGGTAGGTAGGGTAGGTAGGTAGGTAGGTAGGGTAGGGTAGGGTAGAGTAGTGGAGTTTATACTATAGCTTTTGACAGAACGAAGTCTGTCGGGTCAGCTAGTACAAAATAAAATTAATACAATACTTAGTTCTAAACGTTTATTTAAATATAATATTTAAAATGGCATAATTCCACTAATTAAACACTTTATTTATGATCAGATATTGAACCTCTGTATCTGAAAATCTGTATTTCAGACATCAGTGCTACCCCATCACTCTCCTCCAGGAGAGTCATAGGTCTACTAGCACAGTTCGAAAAAGAGTACACACTACACGATCGCCATTCCGACCTCGCCGCCGAGGCCCCGCGCGAAATCCCCGACTACCGAATAGTCCTCCCCGACCCTTGCCTTTCAGTGAAGCGCCAGCACGCGCTTTAGCTGAGCAGCATGTAGCTTTAAATCCCCCTGATAATATTCATAACCCTGATTTTATCCAGCCACCGACGGTCCCTTGCCACCTTCCCTCCGACTCTTCCCTAAGCCGAGGGTTCGTACCCCACAGGGGGTGCCCTTAGCGTGCAGTCGGCTAGCTTATAAGTATGCCCTGGCTGGAGGCCTTAAATTTCTTTTAGGAGCTTAAGGCACCACAGGATAGCCCGGTTAAAGAGTCTCAACCCCTCGTGGTTAACTCTGCCAATAATAATAATTAAAAATAAAAAAAAACATCAGTGCTCTTCCCCTGTTGTAGGCGACACTTAGAAATTAACTTTGTTTGACCTCTATGCACTTCTAGATAACACATTCGATCAAAAAGATATAATAAAATAATATTAATTAAGTATTGATGATGTTTCATATTTTTGAATACCTTCGAATTTTACTGTCGCTGTTTTGAAAAGAAACATGACGGAACATAAGTATTGATAAGTCTATTTAAATATTTTAAAAGTCAGAATTATTTATTTATCAACTAAGGTCGCGAAACTTCAACCAAAAATCACCCAAATTTGTGAACTTCTACCGGGAATTCATCATTAGCTCTTTATCATTTCTAAAGCACTGCACTGCCCCACAAGTCTAATGAACCGTTAACATTAGTACTAGGCTCACATAAACACATAGTGATGTTCTGAACACATAGCAGCTTTCCGACAGCTTGTCGAAGCGCATGACACGGTCGAGAGCACAAGAACACACGCGCACCTGATGTGTGCATGTCACTCTGGATAGATGTCGCTGTCCGCCTGTTATCCGTATGTGTACTGAACTAGGATTTGATTAGTTCTATAGAGAGATGGATTTTCGTTTTGTTTTTGTTTTTTTTATAGGCCAACAAATTAGATTTTTTCGAAAAAAACATCCAGTAATCTGGAAATCGTTTTAATACCTTCATTTGGTCCTAAATCTCCTTTAATATTAAATGGAATGACGTTGTCAGACGGACGCACCGTTTTCGAGCTACAACTGGAAAAAAAACGAAAATTTCACTCGCTCCCAAAAGTTATGCACTCCTCCTGAGATTGCGCAAACTCAGATTACACGCATTAAGGACCAAATGGAGGTATTAAAACGATTTCCAGCTTACTGGAAATTAATTCCTCAAAACGCTTTTTACGGATCTAATTTGATTGGCCTATTTTGAGATGTTAGTGTTCTATTTTCGAACATACATTTGTAGGTACTAGGGCTTTGTATCGAAACTTCTTTCAGAATCACAGAATGGGTATTGAGGCTTGATATTTTGCGAAAGGGTTCCATAAATACCGAAAGTGAATAATCTTACTAGAGAATGGGCAGCAGCGTTCTCTTGCTTTTTTAACACCATACTGCGATCGCAACTGCCAAGCGTGGTGATTATGGCAAACCCCCCCAATTGGGGGAGGCCTATGTTTAGCAGTGGACGGCTTTTTCGGCTGAAATGATGATGATGATGATGATGAACAACCAAGTGTATAATTTTTTTTAACTCATGCTCTAAAGGGGTCAAATAGGGCATGCTATGGAAGTTCGTCATTTTTCCAAAGAGACATTCCATCGAATTTCTCCCATCGGATATCTCCTATCGGATTTCATCCATCAGATTTCTCCCATCGGATTTTGACACGGCTTATATAAATTGAATGCTTCCCTCGGTTATAGGTATGTACATATATCTAACAACAACGGATTAAACATGCTTTAATTTTGAGGTATGTTTTTTCTGCCTACCCTTTTACCACACTTTGGTTTTAAGTTATTTCCCTGGCAATCTAAACGGCAATAATATTTTATATCCAAGATAAAAATGCTTGGAAACATGCTGGTCCTGCTCCATAGGACAATTCAGAGTCTAGACAAAATCAAACTGGTTGCTAATTTAACTGTATAATTTATATTTTTTATGATATTAATTTTATTTTCTGTGATTAATATAAATTTTACTCACACAATGACTTATTATATTTTTTTTTTTGGAAAATCATATACAATGTTTGTAAATTTGTGAGCACCATGTACCTATCGCATTTATTAATTTTTCTGTCATTACTTCACTTTTCATTCTTTTTACCAATTGTGGTAAGTAATTAATTTTTATTTTAATTCTAGGTACATCGTCTTCACCTATAATTATTAATTAATGTATACAAACTAGTGTTAACATTTTAAAAGAGTAAGTATGGAGTTTCTTGCCCATTCTTCTCCATACATAACTACCTTTTGGAAGGCGCAACTAGAATCAATTAACTATTCATGTTATTTTTGACGTTCAAAAGTGCATCTTCGTGCCTATTTGAAATAAATGATTTGACTTTGACTTTGACTATATATTCTCATTTATTTCGGATCACACATAAAAATACACACAATCTACGTAATATTAGTAACAACGACTTAAAAACTATTTTAGTAAAACTTACAAACTAACATCGAATAGTAACGTGGCTCAACACAAATGTTGGCACGTGCCTCCGCAACTAGGGCTTAATAAAGGGACTGTCCATTGTCATATAATGTTTTTAGGATGTTTGTCGAAGCTTTCGCGAACCCACCCATGATTGACGCTGCCCTCTTTCTCATTATGGTATAAAAATCGACATGGGTTTCCACGAACATCTGCGAAGCCCTGCAGAAGCGCGGGAAGCGTTCATGACTCATTGCATTGCTTAGAAATTGGTTACGAAAATTAGGTTAAAAATCCAAAATAAAACTTCCAATTCTGCTAACACCTAAAACTAAACAGTTTTCGATTACCAAAAGCTGTTAAGGCGCTATGATCGGCTCGAACCGACTGAAGTAGGCTCACGAAGTCGCGAGTGGTTGCCTCTCCCATTTGGTAGGTATTTAAACATAGTAATAATTGTAATCATTTTATCCAGACAAATTCAGCAAATGGCGCCAATCTTACTACATTATTAATTATATAAAAAAACCGGCCAAGAGCATGTCGGACCACGAACAATGAAGGGTTCCGTACTTGGGATGAATTTATCCCAAGAACAAACTTAACATTGTAGTTGAGAAACATGCTCTCCTATACAGATTGTATGGGGGAACATGTTTTGCAACTGCAAATTTAAGTTGGTCGACTACTACTCGTAAACTTGAAAAGTCTACTTAGCTGTGATAGTTTTCCTTTCAACTTAGTTATATATACTACTATCGTGAATTTTTTCACCTATGCAAAACAAACCGTTTTTTTTTTGTATCTAGCATTAAAAACTATTGCATGTCGACCAGATTCTTAAATAAGATTTAACTTTTTTTCAGAATTTTCTAAAACTGTGTTTTTATGTTTCCCATGGATTCAAAAAAGTAGTAAGCGCGGTCTCTGTCGGATTATACCGCCTTAAAGGAAAACAAACTAAATTCTCATATGGTTCGCGTTAATAAAGACCATGTTGGACTGGACTGGCGGCCCAGGGGACGGGCAAACATGCGACTGTAGTGCGGTCAAATGAAAGGATTCAGTAGTAGACTTTACTATGTAGTGAGTTGGGTTAATGTGAAATGGAGGATTGTATCTTTGTCAAGTCGTATAGGTACTTAGTTGTTATGAAACTGGTGAATGAAGATGAAGTATTAAGAGAAGTGAATACACTTGTTTAAGAGGGTATAGTAAAGTAAATATTTCATTCAATTAACACTAAATAGTTTTAAAATTATTTAAGAAAAATTATTAATTATTGCCATACAACGTGGCAATGCTGTCAGCTTTTTGGGCACTTTTCCTGTTGACAGCGATGCGGACGAATTTTTTTATGCTCTTTGATTGTTTTTCCTCCCTTTTTTATATACTTGTACATATTAGTACCTATTTTCTTAGAGAGTAATTTTTTAGTAGTCTTAATTTTGACGGCACGGTTGGCGCAGTGGTTAAGCGATTGACTGCTGCGCTGCGTGTCGCGGGTTCGATTCCCGCACGGAACAAATATTTGTATGACCTACAATTAGTTGTTCCGGGTCTGGCTGTTTGTGTATGTGAGTTTAAATGTTTGTAAACACACCCACGATACAGGAGAAATTCCTAGTGAGGGAACAAAGTTTAAAAAAAATATACAGACACTTAAATAATATGGCGGTACGTTTGTATCACCATAATAATTATTTAAATGTCCGTCTATTTTTTAAGGTTTTTATGTTTTATTTATTAAGTGTTTTATTAGTGTATCACTGATACACTAATAAAACACTTAAGAGGGTGCATATGGGTCCACTAGCGCCACTACTTAAAAAAATATTATCTCGTGACTGAGAAGGAGTTATGAAAAACGGCTCAAGAAATACCTCGGTGTGTCCAGAATTTTCTAATACCTTTTATAAAGTTTCATATTGAGATACAAAGCAACAATGGGAAAACATTACCGTTGTGATGATACTGCCAGCTTCTTGCGAATGTGCACGCGAACTTTTACTTTAAAAGATAAAATATATTTATTAATAGATATATTTATTTTGTTTGGTTGCCATCCTGATTTCCTGGGGGAGCGCATTCCACAGAGAGATAGACTGTATGAAAAAGGAAGAGTGAATGAAGTCTGTGCGGTGAGTGGGACATTGAAGAAGACTTTTGGGAGATGAACGAAGATTTATTTTATTTATTTATTTATTTAACAATTTATGTACATACTTATAAACAGACAAGAAGAAAGGAACAGAAAAATACGTACAAAGGTGATGCTTATTTGTAATGAAATCTCTTCCAGCATACCTGCGATAGGAAAGTAGATATAGAGATGTAGACAACGTGTGTAAGTGTAGAAGAGAAAAAATAAAATAATCAGTAATTCTATTGTGGTTGCCGCACATGTACTAAAAGTGGGGAGCTAGATAACGAGGGGAAGATGGAAAATCAAGAAATGAAAACAACGTGGACAGCACCCTTTTCTCTCTGCGCTGGCGTATGGGTAACCACTTTAGAAGCCACCGATGCGCAGAGACATGATCATATTTACGCAGATTGAAAACGAATCAAATGGAGTTATTGAGAAGACGGTCCAGTTTTTCGAGGAGATCTGGATTCAGGTCATAGTATCACACATCATAATCGATGATAGGGAAAATTAAAGACTGCACAAGCTAATATATTTTTCAATCGGTACAGAGCCCGCAGCTTTCCAGTCCTAGCAACTTGAGTTCGCCAGCGTTTATCAAACTGAGTACCAACCTAAATGTGTCCACAGTGTGTCAATTTCATAAACAATTAGTTTCCCTGACTTTACAGGAAATACTTATTCATGTCTTAAATAATATACTAATTAAATCAAATCAAAATATTGTATTTCACATAAACCTACATGGGCACTTATGAAACGTCAGAAGCTAGGTGCACGGTCCTATGCAGAAGAGTCGGCAAGAAACTCCACAGTTACTCTTTAAAAAATAATTAGCTTTTAAAATATTTTCAAATAACTAAACATTTAAATAATAGGTAATATTTAATTATTTAGACAATAAATAAAATAAAATAAAAGTTTTTTAGACACATTCGATAAGTGCTCAAAAGTACAGTAACGAAGCCAAAATCTAGTAAACTTAATCATAAAGGCTTAATTACCTACTTCAAATTCTTGAGAGACTTCTCTAAACCTACAATATTGTCAACTCATCTAACTAGTAAATCAGCCGTCATTTTAACTCCGACTCTAGTTGGACCGGGTCCAAAGTGAGATAGTTAATTGATTAGAGTATTAGATTAGTCCCATTGTATTGGGCAATGGACCAAAGTTTCCGAAACGAGGTACATTTATTTGGGTCACGGTCAATTTGTCGTTTACAGCCAAGGGGCGAAACGGTATTTGTTAACACGTTTGTGACCATTCGAAGTATATTGCTTGGGTCAAGTGTCTTTGAGAGTTTTCATAGACTATTTGGGTATCTTGTTTACATTATTTGAGTTATTATTGTAGCGCTATTGACATCTCTAAGCGGTTGGTCGACCCTTCACGTGACCAGAGAGCAGGCCTATTTCTTGGCCAAAGTATTAGCACTGCCATACAATGTGGCAATGCTGTCAGCCTATTGGGCACTTTTCCTGTTAACAGCAGCGATGCGGACGATTTTTTTTTGTTGCCCTATGATTTTTTCCCCTCCTTTTTTTATGTATATAGAGGTATGAGGAACAGGGTGTGTGTGGTAAATATCCCGTTTCAAGTGTTAATAGTAATTACAGGGTGTAAAGTTTACTCATCCTCTATAGAAAAGGGAGGATCCTCCGACCAGACGGGTGTTGTGTCGGTGAATATATGCTAGTCGCGCGGTAAACTCTGATTGCGCGATGCAGGATTTGTGACGTCAGGTCTTTGATGCGTAGTTCGCATGTGGCGTCGTAGATGCCACCACATGTACATGGACATATTATTATTATTATTTTAATGATTTTAGTTTATGTATTGCACTTTGCACTTCGTCCGCGTAGATTTTGTATTTTCTCCTACAAAATGTAACCCCCTCCACCCTTTTTAACCGGTATTTTTGGAAAATTAAAGATTATGATCCATTTACTTATTAATAATTTATTGATCAAAGGAAAAATATTTTATTTATTTAATCTGTTCTTCCCTTTTCACCCCGAAACGTGTTGATTTTTACATCTATCCAACAACAATTCTGTAAAAATAAGTCAAGATGGTACTCCGCAGAGTATCCTAACACCGCGTTTAAAAAAATGACGTCATTTGCGCCACGCCATCTATGGGTAAACGAAAAAAACGTCCGCACAATCATGTTTAAGCGGAATTTAAGCTATTATACATGATACAAAGATAAATTATAGCCTATTACAATCAAGGATGAAGCAACTACATATTAGTGAAAGAATTTTCAGAATCCGTTCAGTAGTTTCAGAGATTACCCCCTACATACAAACTTACAAACAAATTTAAAGATTTAAATATTATACTACCTCGTTGGTCTAGTGGTTGTAAGCGCTACAGTTACTGTTGAGCATGAGGTTCTGGGTTTGATTCCCAGGTCGGAAAAAGTTTTATTGGGTTTTCTATTAGGAATTTCGCAGTAGCAGCCCGGAGTCTGGATTTGTGCCCGGTTAATGGCAATAGGTTCGCCTACATGGGACTTAAACATAACTGGCGAAATGTGGGTATAATAACCGGCATGAGTCGTGAGCACAGATAGGCAGTAGTGGGGGCAAGCTCGCGCATGTACCCTTTCGGCTAAATAAAAATGACACGCGAGAGTCCAATAGACGACTAGTATCGGCTGATGAACCAATCGCATGCAGCTCGGCGCCCCCCGGCTTCTTCATTCCGCCAAAGAGACCTAAAAATTTACTACTGGGCAGGTGTCAGTTTGTGCTCACGACTCATACCGGTTACTATACAGGTCTGACTAACCCTTCGGGGAAACAAGGCGTGATGTTATGTAAATAATTATTGTATCCTGTAAATAAAGGAACGTTATTTGGTTATTTAATAACTAATATTAAACCCTAAGTAAACTTTTGCCTGATTGGTTTATAGGAGTTGATAACTTAAAGCACTTTGATCTTTGTCTACGAAAATAATTATGAGCAATATCAGTTTCCAATAAGTTATTAATAGTAAACCCAATAAATAATGCTAAAATTATTCAGTCTCGCTATCAATGGGTACTGTCAGTTGAAAAATTGTAATAGGTATTTTTACTTCAGCGATTTCTTGTCATTTGATATAATTTTGTTTCAGATTTCGCCCCCAGGCTAAATATGGGCTAGACGTTCTAGTTATTAACTGATTTCACGAAAAGGAGGTGGTTCTCAATTCAGTTGTTTTTTCAGTTGTTTTTTTTTTATAACTATTTCACGGGTGGCAATAACTAATTATAAATCCTTACTAATATTATAAATGTGAAAGTAACTCTGTCTGTCTGTCTGTATGTTACGTTTTCACGCCTAAACCGCTGAACCGATCGTCATGAAATTTGGCAGAGATATAGCTTGGGATATGGAGAAGGACATAGGCTACTTTTTTACGCGATAACCGACATCTACGCGGGCGGAGCCGCGGGCAAAAGCTAGTAAGAAATATGTTGAAATATGTTGTTACAAATATATAGATGGCCGTTGGGGCCGAAAGGTTCTGGAGTGGCGACCGCGTACCGGAACACGTAGCGTTGGAAGGCCTCCCACAAGGTGGACTGATGACCTTGTGAAAGCCGCAGGAATCCGCTGGATGCGGGAACCACGGAACCGGTCGAGGTAGTTGTTAGGGATGGTGCTGCAGGAAGTGACTGGTTCGTCTGTTTCGCAACGAATAAACAAGTAAACTTTTAAAAACACTTTTATTTAAACTTTTAGCAAGTAAGATGGCCGCGTGCGCAAAAATATAATAATCGGGCGTGCGTATAGATCAGAATTCGGTGGCAGACTGGCGGGGGGTCCACAGTGGTGATGCTTGGAGGAGGCCTATGTTCAGCAGTGGACGTCTTTCGGCTGAAATGATGATGATGAATATGCACTTATGCCATATCTACCTCTTTATTTCTAGTTTCTCTGAGGGATCGATTCCAGAACGAGGTGATCCGGCAGAGAACCAAAGTTGTCCACATAGCTCACAGAATAAGCAAGCTAAAGTGGCAATGGGCCAGCCATATTACCCGTAGAATCGATGATCGTTGGGGTAGACGTGTACTTGAGTGGAGATGATGTTACAATAAACATGAAACAAGAGCAAATATTTTTAAGTAATGATGATGTTTAAGGAGAGAGGAAGTGTTTTTTTACCAGAATTTTAAAAGTGGACAAAGATACGCCTTATCGACTTGCTATGATATATATGTCAGCTAGCACACGCCAATATACCAACAAAAACATTGAAAACTATACTCAAGCAGAATAAAAACCTAAAATTAATTTAATACCTAAATAAAAGCCTTCAGGTAGAAACGGAGTGCCCGCTTGCATTTTTAATGCTGAGTTATGTTCTTATAGCTGTAACTCGATGATAGGCTGGTAATATAATTACACCCATAACCCTAAAACCGAAGCATACGAACCTACTCCACAAATTGATAGTCTGATAACCCCAGAAAGTTTGATATATGATCGGAGTGTCTAACTTTAAATTTGTCTACGAAGGAAAATGCCTAAAATTAATGTCTACACAGCAAATTGCCTAAGCTGTAAATCGCCTAGAGATCAAAATGTTTAACAAGCAAAATGCCTAAAATCGAATAATTTCTAAGTAGTCGAGATGGTTAAAATAAACTCACACTAGGGCCTATGAACTGTAGGTTAGGTTAGAGCTGTGGCGAGTACCTGAAACGGTACTCCCTTTCTTCTCCTAAAATAATAGACATAATATGTCTATTATTGACATATTGCAAGGTAGGCATTTTGGTTCATAGTCAGAATAAGGTTTAGTTCAAATACTGTATAGACATATTGCAAGGTAGACATTGTGCTTCCTACTCAATATAAGGTTTAGGCAATACTTGGCATAGACGTTTTGATTCATGATCAGCATGATCATAAAGGGAAAGTTTTACCAAGTTGTACCCAAAAATATCTCGACTCAAAGACGTCATTATTCAAATAAAAGTTTGGAAACTATGTGAGGAACGGAGTTAGTTTCGGATTTCTGTACAAAAATGTCTTGATTGACAGTATTGAGATGGTTCGGACACGTGCTCTGCATACGAAAACTTATCGGATGGTTTCAAGTTGGATTGATTGAGGTGAACTTTCTGGTTATGAATATAAGGTGTATCTATTCATACACAAAATATTTGAAGAGATACGAGTACACCTAGAGGTGGTAAAGAAGCCATGGAAACGATAAAAAAAAATCTAAGTAAAAAAAAAAGAAAGAAAAATTGTTTATTCTGCACAAGTGCATAAAAAAATGCACTTAACAAAAAATAAGATTATAAAATACACACATTCAAGTAGTCAAAAGCGTCTTATTCAAGCAATAAAAAGTTTAACCATTTAGTCCATTGCTTGATGTCAGGACCAGAGACCAAAGACAATTTACATTGTTACTCTGTGTTGCGTTACTGATATGATGATTAATTACCAAAAGGCACCGCGCTCGCGCCGCCACCGTCGCCGCGTCCGGGCGGGTCATTCATAGAATAAGTAAGTAAAGGTGTTTTGCAAAATTTCTCAAGCTTATTTTAAACTAGCTGTGCCCGCGACTTCGTTCACGTGGATGTCGGAAAACGATATTGTGTCGCTTATAGAAGGTGTATCACCTCCTCCATTGATAAGGGAAAATGTTTCGACCAGGCCTGGTGATTTTTTCTAGTAAAAAGCTGCCACAATATTTGTTTTTAGAAAAATGCTTCTCTATATTATATATTCATCTGGGACTCGTTCTCGACAGCCGGTGGAACTTCGTGGAGCATTTCCGATGTTTGGCTCCCAGACTGGAGCGGGCCGGGGCTGCCTTGAAGCGGCACCTGCCCAATCTAGGGGGCCCAAATGCCTCGTGCCGGAGGCTCTATGCGCTATGCGGGAGTCGTGCGGTCCATGGCCCTTTACGGGGCACCGGTGTGGGTGCGTTCCTTGAGGCGGCGACCTGCCCGGTTGAACGTGTCCCAAAGGGTCACGGCCATCAGGCTGGTACGGGGATACCGCACGATCTCCGGTGAGGCGGCGAGCCTCCTTGCCGGATTGCCGCCTTGTTTAAAATTATTATAATTACCAAAATAATAAAAACATAGATATAAAAAATAAAAAAATCGTTGCTATGGCTTTTTTCCATGTGATGTTTTTTTGATATTTCTCCTATAATATTTAATGTATGAATAGATACACTTTATATTCATAACCAGAAAAATCCAGATCAATCAATCCAACTTGAAACCATCCGACAAGTTTTCTTATGCAGAGAACGTGTCCGAATCATCTCAGTACTGTCTGGTAAAGTCAGGGAAATTAATTGTTGAGCAAATTGTCTACCAACTTGAATTGTACGTAGGTATATTCAAATCACTATTTACTGTCATTCTTTATCAGATGTATGGAATGGCTTCAAGGAGGCAAATTGACGTAGGGGGTCAATTTGTTTGACAATTAATTTCGATACTGTAAAAATGTGCTCATTTCGCACCCCTAGTGCGACAAAGGCGTAAGAAGATTATACTAACTTTATAGGAGAGCAAAAAAACTGTTTGGTCTGGTATATCTATTTAGCATTTGATCTTATGATCTTTTGTTATACGTATACCATTAAACAGTAAAAAAATCAATATCATATATAATAATATCTTTATTATTTTAAGTTTTACACACGTTTATGGACCTTTTTATCTGAAGAAATGTAAAACTTATGTGACGCGACAAATGTCTTTTTTGGTATAATGGCTTAATTTTTCGTCAGATCTTAACGGACAAATTGAGCATTGTGTATCTTTATCTGCGCTATACGAAACTACAATAAAAAAAAAGTGACTTATTCTTAGGCCTATTGTCCACGTAAACCGCACGTCATGCGCACGCTTTCGTCAATTGACGATTGCAAGACGAATACTTGCATCTTGCGTAGAAACAATCAAAACTGTGTCCACGGAGCGGCAACGTCACGTCAGCCTCTCGTCATGCGTTCGTCATGCGGTGCGCGCGGCAGCATGTCACTACTCGACCGACTCGCGAGACGCACGCTTGTTGTGTTTTCAGTTGTTGTTGAAAGAAAACTGAGATGTTTTGTAGCGTGATTGACGATTGCATGAAGCAGCGTGGACATAGCAAATATGCAAAATCCGCCTATCGTCATTTGTAGGTTGCATGCATTCGTCAAATGACGAGTCCGTGGACAGTTAGCCTTACTTACCTTTATCGCATTCGCTGTGCCTTTATTGCACTGGGGATGCGATTTGTGATTAAATGACGAGAGATTAAATGACGAGTCCGTGGACAGTTAGCCTTACTTACCTTTATCGCATTCGCTGTGCCTTTATTGCACTGGGGATGCGATTTGTGATTAAATGACGAGAGATTAAATGACGAGTCCGTGGACAGTTAGCCTTACTTACCTTTATCGCATTCGCTGTGCCTTTATTGCACTGGGGATGCGATTTGTGATTAAATGACGAGAGATTAAATGACGAGTCCGTGGACAGTTAGCCTTACTTACCTTTATCGCATTCGCTGTGCCTTTATTGCACTGGGGATGCGATTTGTGATTAAATGACGAGAGATTAAATGACGAGTCCGTGGACAGTTAGCCTTACTTACCTTTATCGCATTCGCTGTGCCTTTATTGCACTGGGGATGCGATTTGTGATTAAATGACGAGAGATTAAATGACGAGTCCGTGGACAGTTAGCCTTACTTACCTTTATCGCATTCGCTGTGCCTTTATTGCACTGGGGGTGCGATTTGTGATTTACCTTCATTATTTATGGAGTTTCTTAATAATTCTGCTGATAATTCGTGTATTTGAATTATCACAAGGCCGTGTTTTGGTAGAAGATCAAAACACGATTTTGGAGCGAGGAGCTCGTGGCTAAGTAATAACAGCTGCACGGGTCGATCCGTCAGGTTAAGCTACGCTTGCCGGGGTTGTCCGTGGATGGGTGACCATCTGTTCATACCGTGACTCCTCCGTGCCTCGGAAAGCACGTTAAGCCGTTGGTCCCGGCTGTCGTTCGTGGATCTTTGACAGTCGTTAAGGGTCGTCAGAAGCCCAAAAAGTCTGACAACCAGTCTTACCAAGGGGTATCGTGTTACCCAGTTACTGGGTTGTGGAGGTCAGATAGGCAGTCGCTCCATGTAAAATACTGGTATTCAGCTGCATCCGGTTAGACTGGAAGCCGACCCCAACATAGTTGGGAAAAGGCTAGGCAGATTGATATTGTGTTTTGGTAGAAGATGTCAACAAATTCGATTTGTCTATAGAAAAATCCAATCTTTTAAATTAGATGCTATTAAGATTGTTGAGAATTCATCAACACATCCCATACACACAACACATACACATACATACATACATTCCCATTTCCTTGCAATGAACCCGGACCGACGACACAAAGTTAAAGTGAATTCTTTTTGGGGTCTTTAAAATTATACATTAAGACTGGGTTCACACGGCAATACACCGCACTTTTTAGGGTACAGTTTTTTTTTTTAAATCTAGGGCATCTCAGTGTTAACCATGAGAGGTTGAGACTCTTAAACCGGACTTTCTTGTGGCTGCCTTAAGCTCCTAACGAAACTTAAAGCCTCCAGCCAGAGCGTAAAAACTTATAAACTAAACGACTGCGCACTAAGGGCACTCCCTGTGGGGTACGAATCTCGGCTTAGGGCAGAGTCGGAGGGAGGATGGCAAGGGACCGACGGTGGCTGGATAAAATCAGGGTTATGATTATTAACGGGGGAATTTAAAGCTACAGGCTCAGCTATAGAGCGTGCTGGCGCTTCGCTTACGGGCAAGGGTCGGGGAGGACTATTTAGTCGGAGATTTCGCGCAGGGCCACGGCAGCTAGGTCGGAATGAGGGTTCCGTAGTCAACAAGGAACCCTTACAGTTTCGCCATGTTTAACTGATGAATGAACTTTTAACATATTATTCGGTCTGTAGTAGTGCATAATAGTATACCATCAAACTGTGGCTATTCGTTTTTACACAGAGAAACATATATCGTGTGAACAACCCGTTGTTAATACAGTTTAAATCGAATATTGTAAAAAACTGTGGTGTATTGCCGTGTGTACTCAGCCTTATCCCGCAAAAAAACGTGCAGTAGAATGCCATGAATGCCATCTTAACCTAGCCTTATGTTTTGCTGTTCACACAATCTTTATCAATTTGTGAAAATGAGAACTATAAATATGAATAAAAGGAACAATAAATCTGTCAATTTAGTTTAGGATTAGGGACTTCAATGGAAAGTGAAGTATCAGTTAAAACAATCAGGGCCTCAAGTCAAGCTATTACAATAGTGTCAGAATGGTCTATCATTGATTTCATAATTGTTGATTTTGACAAGTTTGGTAATCTACTAATATAATGGCGTCATTATGACTTTCCAATGGTCAGCCACTGACACTCCATTGAAAGAATTGGTAATGTCGTGCATAATGACAAATGAAACTTCCTACTAAACTTCCAACTTCCTACTACTTCAGATTGCTTATAACACTATTAAATAATGTGTAAAAATATATATAAATGAAATCTGGCTTGAATAAATGTTCGAAATGCCATTGTAATACAATTCTATTACGAGACCATTGACCGACCAATGATCGACCATTATGAATTTAGCAGATTACGAACTTTTAGCAAAATGACAATGGGATCGTATTGGAGTGACGAATTTATAAAAATAGCAGACTTGGGCCCCAGATTAGTAACATTAAAAAAATCGTTACCACTCTCCATTTTCAATACAACAATCTTAACAGCATCTAATTTAATTAAGTACAACCCATAAACCAACGTAAAACGTACTTCTTCTATCCATTTAACAAGCACCCTACTCAAATAGTTAATCCCGTGAGCATTCCCTGCTACCCGAATGGAAAGAATCATACAATTACACACAACATTAGCTATAGTTTGTAATTTGTGATTCAAATGTGAGGAGGGGAGAGTGTGGGGGGCGACAGTGCAAGGGGGCGACAGATGTGTTCGTTACTTCGTGTAAATCTGGGCCGAGTTTATTAATACGGGGTCGTTGTTCCGCGTCCTCTTGCTTGCGGTTTCTTGTGGGGAGGAAAATGCTAAGTAGTTACTAAGATTCTTGTGTGAATAAGTAGGTAGGTATAGTACAACATGACTTAAAAGTTCCTTCGGCAAAGTTCGTCAAACACGATCACTTCCGAACTAGAGCTATTCGACTTTGAATGAAAGTATGCTGATACAGGCATCTTTTGGTACTGAATGACATTAACAGCGGGGAGTTGTCGGTAAATATTTGTGATATTGTCACAGAAACGAATGGGGAAGGTCAGACAAAGCTAATTGTAGATGGCGTGACCATAGTTAGGTCCCTACGGCCTGTAATATATTTGACATTTCGTCCATTCATTACATTTCGTGTTCATTCATGAGTTAGATTTTATTACACCATTTCATTATTTTCGGTGATTTTAAATCAAATACGCATTTGACATTGAAAATTTCAGAATTTAAATCCTTAACCCTAGAACCCTACATGGGGTATTGGGGCACCCCAAAGTGGTTTGTTTTCTAATTATTTCTGTTTGTGTAATATCCACAGGTATGAGCGTCTGTATATTTTAGTTTAGTGTTGACCGCTATTGGTTGATTAGTGCAGCGGTGACAGTTGCATCCAGCAGACGCGTCTATGAGTTTGTATGAGTTTAAAAAATAAACTTTTTAGTGCCTTAGTGTAAAGTTGCCAACATTTCGATTGGTAAATATTGCCGTTCAAGCGTCGATATGGTATTCATAATGTATTTTTAATTTTTATGTGTGTTTTTGAGTTCTGTCCAATCTCCAAGGACAGAAAAAGCAAAACGACGTACCATAGGTGCCAAATATTTTTTTTTTTTGAAACATCGGATTAAAATCTGTGGGGAATGCAATGCTAAGTTCTTTTTTTTAAGACTGATTTGTAAGTCTGAGTTCGTATTATTTTGTAATAAAAAGTATTTTCATTAATGGGATTTAATTTTAAAAAAAGTACATGTATTTTAGTTTGGGATACTCTAGCACCCCTGTGTAGGAGGAATAACTAGTACGCTGGACAGTGTAGGGTTCTAGGGTGAAATATTGCCTATTTCCTAGTAATCACTTCAAAATGTTTAATTGCGCAATTTCGGAGTATTTAGGAACACAACAACGAGTCATTTTCGCAAAAGTTTAATAAACCCACCTCACGCCTTAAATATCAGCTAGTTTCGGGAACTAGCTACGTCAGCGCCATTTTGACAATTTTCTTCCCCATTGCATAAACAAGATGGCAGCGTTGGTACCAATTTTAGCCATGCACCAAAAGATCTTTGTATTGACAAAGTCTACTGGTACCGTGTGGCGCCGGACGTAAAGAATAGTACCACCCCATTTCCTCTCTTGGGTGTCGTAAAAGGCGACTAAGGGACTTACTAGAGAATGGACAGCAGCGTTCTCTATGAATTTTTAAAACCATACTGCGATCGTCAACCCGCCTGCCAAGCATGGCGATTATGGCAAACCCCTCCATTTGGGGGAGTCTTATGTCCAGCAGTGGACGTCTTTCGGCTGAAATGAAAATTATGATGATTGAAAAAGTCTAGAGCGTTTAATAGCACGTGAGTAGAGCGATAATATCTTCTGTTCACCTTGTTTTTCCTTCCATAAGAAAACTTAAGTAAAATTGAATACACGAGCGAAAACCATTTGATTTATTGACATTCGGAACCAACCGTCCGACAGTACTTTCCACTAAGGCCCCCACATTGCAACGTCGTGCAAAATGTCGCCCCTACTCTGATTAACGATTAGTTCTACTCTGTATGTTCTTAAATCCCTCTAGGGATAGGCAGCCCCTGCCTATCCCTAGAGGGATTTAAGAACATGTATTTAATATGTAGTAAAGTCAGCCTCAAAAAGATGTGTAAAGGAAGTATATGTATATGTCGGGGACGAGTTGTATCCGGTACGCCAGCGCCATCTGTTGGCGTTCGATGGAGTTGGTGCATTCGCGCCATCGGTTCTTTACTAATCGCGACGCTAGCGCTGCCTAGCGGCGCATGACAGAGTTTACGACATAACGTTCGACCGGCTATAAGTGTCCGCCGCACATTCGACAAGTAAAGTTCATCGGTGGTGGTCAAGCAGTGAAGACGTTTAGGAACTGTTGCGCGTTCGGTATAGTTGTGTCGTGTACCAACATTAATTACTTTGCATACCCATTACTGTATAGAATCAACTTCGTCTAACTGAACAGACAGATGTGCTGCTGGGGAGGTTGTTCCGCTACTTTTTCTTCCTAGCTAAATCACTAGAAAGTGGTGAAGGGATGGGCGTTTTGCAGGACTGTCTTTTGTAAACTAAAATTTCTCAGGTTAAGCAAATGACTTTTGATTCTAATAACGGTTTTTCTATTGCGCAATAACCAACACTACCCACAGTACGCCCACGGTAGTTAAAATATGGCTGATGATAACGAAACCTACCATTCTCCGACATGTATGTAAGGCTTATAGGCGACGAAACGTTGGTGGCTAGGCTTCACAGCCTGGCTCATGACGTAATGTTGCTTGCCTGTCGGTCTTCTACAGACTGTATTTCGGAGAAGAGCTCCACGACCTGGTCCCACATTCGCCCTTTTATTACCGGACTACCAGACCCCGTTGATACCCGTCCAGTTGTACTCAGCGCTTCTCCTCCACATTTATTATATGCAAAGGATTATATCCCCGGACGAGCACACACTAACAGTACGATCCTTTCAAAGTTATTTTACTCCTGATTTTCCATAGCTGTCGAAATCACAGTGATATTTATGGTCATTGCAATAAGGTTTCTGGGCCTCAAGTCTGCTATTACAATAGTGTCAGAATGGTCTTTTCATTGTGAGTTTTTGACAGATTTGCCATACAAACACTGTCAAATACTCACAATGGCGAGACCATTCTGACACTATTGTAATAGCAGACTTGAGGCCCTGTTAGGTTGCTGCCATTGATCTTTAATGTCGTTATAATAAGGTTGCTATTGGATTGCTGCTATCAGAGGTAAAATATATGTAAAAGGACTGTAGTAGAGCTTTTTATAGAGACTTTTATTTTCTTTTTTAACTTACCACTGCTGCCCCCGCTAACGCTTTCGACACCGCTGCCGCCTGGTCCATCTACAAGAATTCATGTAATTGTCTACAGTATTTGTTCTATTATATTGTTATAATGTGTACACACATTTAGTACTTAATTGTCGCTGTATATTGATACAGTATTATGGAACAGAAATTGTAGACGATCAAATGAATTCCTGTCGGTGTATATGTCGCAGCCATCTGGTTAAATAAGCCAGCTAATTAGACGCCTAGGCCGTTCATTTAACGCCGGCATCCAATGGGATGCCTAGGCTGATAGTTAATAGAACTAGAATCATTTAACGTTTAACAACTTGGCGTATTGAAAGTTAGCCCTTTGAAGGTGACTGACCAAGACTCAGCCAAGTGATTCAGTGCTTCGATTCATTAGTACGATCGTCAAACTAATGAATCGAAGCAGTTTAGGTACTTAAATTTATTTCCAAGCAATAATAAGGCTTTTCGACGAAGCCCGGCTTTGCGGGCTCCTACTTTTGGATGGTTTAATTAAAAAATTACCACGAAGGGGATGGCGGGCTCTTCGTTTGCTCGCTTCGCTTGCTCACAAGAGCCCGCCATCCCCTTCGAACTCAAACTGTCCGAGTCGGGGTGTCCCAAGTCCCGAGCTCGCTTCGTTCGCTCTTGTAGTAGAATCTCACCCTAACTAAACAACACAAATTCTTCAATGTCCAATTTAACTAAATGACTACACGACAGTCAGCCATCTGGTTAAACGTTGTGCACTATGACTTGGCTAGTTATTCTTCAGCTATTTAATTGGATGCCGGTGTTTAATAAATGTCCTAGGCGTCCAATTAGCTGGCTAATTTAACCAGATGGCTGTGGCATATATGTACACCTTTTTGAGACTGAATGTACACCCACATTTCGCCAGTTATAATGTGACCTACCGCGAAATTCCTCAAGGAGACTCCCAATAACACTAAGCCTGATCCGAGGTGATCCGAGGAGGAACTCTTCTTCTTTATCGTGTCGATGGCACGACAGTGTTTTGAATTTTGTTGGCCCAAAACTGCGGTATTTCCATGGCATCGTCGGTAGCTGCGCAAAGGTCGTAATGTAATGTAATTGTTTCTAGTCCAATAATGTTTACCTGATATTAGACCGATGCCTTATCTTCCTGTTTTATACATCAATGTATCTTTGTGTGAAAATGAAAACCGCCGCACGGGTTGATCGAAGGTTAAGCTACGCTAGCCGCGGTCAGTTCGTGAATTGGTGACCATCATATATCATATTTATATCGAGATCCCTCCGTGCCTTGGAAAGCACGTTAAGGTCCCGGCTGTCATTCAAAATCAAAATCATAATATTTTATTTCACATAACCCTACATGGGCACTTGTGAAACATCAGAAGCTAAGTGCACGGTTCCAATTGGTCGTTTCTAATGGAGAAGAACCGGCATGAAACTTTTAAAAATAATTGGTTTTTACAATATTTTCAAATAATAGTGTTAAGAGGGTTGTCACGGTCCACTAGCGCCACTCCTTTAAAAACATATTGGTGCCGATTCCCTTATTCACAAACTAAACTAAATTTAAGTTCAGTGCATCTTTTTCTTTCTATTTCATTAAGAAAAGGACAGAAGTTAAATTTTAGTTTAGTCCTGTGAGAAAGAAAAATATGCACTGAACTTAAATTTAGTTTAGTTTGTGAACAAGTGAATCGGCACCAGTATCTCGTGACTGAGAAGGAATTATGAAAAACGGCTCAATCAAATTTACACGAAGCAACAAAATACAATCTAGAGGAATGTGGCCGTTTTTGTTTAGATCGAATTTTGTTGCTTTATGTCTCAATATGAAACCTTAAAATAGGTATTAGAAAATTCTAGACACACTTACCGATATAGTTGATTGAGCCGTTTTTCATAATACCTTCTCAATCACGAGATAATATATTTTTAAAGGCGCTAGTGGACCGGTGACAGCGCTCTTAATAGGTATTGGAGACTTAACAAAAAAATTGAATCGTAAATACAAATAATCTTAATCTTTGACGGTCGTTACGGGTCGTCAGAAGACCGAAAGTCTGATAACTAGTCTTACCAAGTGG